>OW052242.1:66590279-68996877 GCA_932526585.2 Philonthus cognatus | reverse complement strand
TCAGGCCGGAGTCAATGTGTCATATACAATGAAAATGTATCTAAACCACTGCCTCTCAAACATGGGGTTCCCAAAGGATCCATTTTGGGGCCTCTGTTATTTTTAATATACGTAAATGATCTACCCCAATCAATTACAAATGCGAACATCATTTTATATGCGGATGACACTACGTTGATAAATCAACATAAAAAACTGGATGACGTTAAAGAAATGCACATCGAATCCCTAAAAACGGTCTCGTCCTGGTTCTTAAGTAATCAGCTCAATCTTAATGACTCTAAATCCAGGACTCTTACTTTCTCACTCTCCAAAGAAGTTAAAGAAAAGGCCTCAGTAAAATTTGTAGGTGTGCATATCGATTCTAAATTGAACTGGGATTCACATAGCGATGCTCTTGCTAGTAGACTGTCCTCCAGCACTTTCGCCATACGTAATTTAACAAAGATTGTTTCAGAAGAAACATTACGAGTGGCTTATTTCGCTCTGTTTCAAAGCCACATGGTCTATGGACTGATTGTATGGGGACATTCTGCTATAAGGCATCGAATTTTTGGTTTACAGCGCAGAGTTATCCGCATAATGTCTGGCTGTGGGTATACAGAGGATTGTCGTCAGGTCTTCATACACATGAAAATACTAACTTTGCCATGTTATTATATTCTTGAGTGCCTGACGTATATTAAAAATCATAGTAACCTTTTCCAGACCAGCTGTGATATTCACAATTATGATACAAGATACAAATCAAATATTTATTCAAAGGGGAATAGGTTAACTAAATCACAGATGGGTGTTAGATACCATGCCATTCAATTTTTTAATGTCCTTCCTGATCAAATTAAATCCATTGAAGTAAACAAATTTACAGAACTGATTAAAGAGGTCCTTCTTACACAAGCCTTCTACAGTTGGGAGGAGTACCTTGAGTACGATTTTACCACATTAGTATAGTAGCGAACTGACATTCTACTTCGTTTGATTTCTTTCTTTTAAATCGTTTGTATCGTTAGTAATTCTATTTATCGTCAGTTAAATTTTAAGTATTTTTTTTTATTATGTTATTTTATTTATATTTTAAACACTATTTTTATCCCTTGACTTTTAAGACATTAATTTTACTACTTTTGACCGCTCTCTTTTAAATCGTTTGTATTATCTGTGATTTTATTTTTATTTTAATGTTTATTTTTAGTTTAATGTTTATTTATTTTAATGTTTATTTATTTATTTATTATTTTAAAACTGTATTTGTATCATTTATGTGTTTCAATTGTTTGGGGTTGGTGATCTCACACTTCTTCTCACATCTGACATCTGTTTTTTATTTATTTAAATTTTTTGTCACATAGGTATAGATATTATTATTCATATTTACGATTATTATATATATTATTACTACTATTTTTATATTATATGTATTATTGACGTGTGTAAAACAATAGCACTAATAAAAAAAAAATCATGGACATTTTTTTAATGAAAATGAGATAATTGGATGCAGAATGTACGGACACCCTTGGATTTTACGTAGTATAAATTTTTGTTGAATAAAAAGGAGCAAATAAATGACTCAAAAATAGCTATTTTCAGGATTTTTTTACAAAAAAGTAAATATCTTAATCGTTTTAAATTGGTGACATTAAAATCCCCCAAGTTTTAGGATTAATTTCATGTATCATGTAATATTGTCCCATAATCAGAACATGAATGGTGCGGGAACTAGTGAATACCAAAAACGTTGGATTTTACCTACAATAAATGTCAACCTTAAAGCTTTTTAATTAACGTTTGTTGATAAATACAAAACTTTCTGGTTATGACAGTTATTAAATCATGGCTCTAGATTAAAATCATTATCCATTATTTTTGCTTTATGGGACCCACCGAAAAACCAAAGTGATTATACCACGTCGTCAAGGGTATATTCGTTTATCTACACCTGGTAACTAAGTAAAATTCTCAATTGCTATTGGCTAAATTTATGATGAGTTATATAATCATAATTATTGTGTGTTCAATAGTATTCTAACGAGTGATTTTAGTCTTTTTTTAAGCACGAAGTAAAATTATGTGTGCGCCCGGAAAATCGAAATTTTAAGTCTTCTAAGTCTTCTAAACTCGAAATTTTCCTTCATGTGTCAGGCGTGTATAGTATAATATGAATTTAATGTGAAGTTTGTAAAACACTTACTTATCAGAATAATAACAGATGCATTTTTCCCAATTGATGAATTGGCAATTCTAATAATATTTACGCAACAAATTTGGCTAATAGGAATATAGAAAAGTAAGAGAATATTGGCCAAATCAAATACGGATACCGGTTTCCTACTATATACTAAAAATTACTTGTGTATTTATAAAAAATGCTTGAATAGACGCACAAAACCGATCCAAGGGCCGTGATATTTATTTATAACTCTCAAATAACTGCGAAACCTTACGACTGAGACCGAATGTTTTTAATAAAAGGATACCCAATTTTCATGATGAATTCAAAAACGAAATATATAGGGTGATCCATTTAAAATAAGTACGTTGCATCCGCTACTGTCTTTATGGCGCACTCTCCATTCATGCAAATATTTTTATTTTATGCAACTCTAAAAGTAGAGCAACTTTTTATATCTTCAACAAGAGCTAAGATATCTTCCGAGAATGCACTAATAGGACACTGTATATTTCAATATTTGTCTTAGAAATAGTAACTATATATCACGTAAAAATTGAACACAATTGTAATTAAACCAAGAGGATTTGATGTATTAAAAAAAACTATGAACTTTACACAATTCAAACACAAGGCTTTCGTTTTAACAATAAAAACCAATTAGGCTATTGTTACGTATACCACACATTTATTTTATTTTATATTATTACAACAATAAACACACATGTACAATTATATCTTATAAGATCTTTTTTATAATTAATATGTTGCATTCTTGTTCAGCGAAAGAATCGGGTAAAAGTAAAAGGAAGAAAAGTGAATCCGCTCCAATTACAATATCCACCTGTACGTGAATTATTATTTTTGAATTATGCATGAAGACTGTTATTAATATATATTTTAATTAGTACTTAGTATTAATTTTCTTTAATTTTCTGTGCACGAACGGGCGGTGTTATTTTTAATTTAATTAAACACGAGCAGTTTGTGGAGTGAAAGTATTAACATACATAAGTATTTATCTGGATAAATTGGATTGATAGAAGTGTGATTTATGTAAATAGGCAGTGAAAAAATTCTTGCACTTTTATTTAAAGAATTATTAAGAATTGACATACTTGTATACAGGGCAGAGCTGGGCAAGATTCGAATCGATTCGTGATCCGGATTCCTTACATTTTTTAAGAGGATTCGTATTCAAATCCAAATGCGGGTGATTCAAATCCATATAAAAGGACTCGAATATCTGTAAAAGGATTCGAATACTTGCAAAAAGATTCGAATAATTACAAAAGGATTTGAATTATCGAAAATAATTAAAATGAATTGTGAGGATTCGCATAAACATTTTGTTTGTGTGCTTTTTTAACCTTCACGTTAAATCAGTGTTTTATACGCGTGGCGCATGAAGTAACATTTTGAGTTTAGAAAAGCCCCGTGATAATTTTCTACGCGGGGCTTTTCTAAACTCGAAATTTTACTTCATGCTTAGTCTGGGAGTGGAAACACTCGCTAGAAGCTTCCAATTATATGCGTTGATAAAAACATCAAATGACTGAAAATGTATTTAATGGTGGCCACAATTAAAATGTTACATTTTCTCGACGTTTCCCAGGTTCGAGAATTTTTCTTTGGCCTTTTAATATAATTTCCTTCTGTGGAATAACTCAATTTTGTTAAATTCTTTTCATTGTTTTTGTCGATATTTATGTTGATTTTATTAATTTTTACGTGTTTTGTAATTTTTATAACGCCTGTTAATTTTGGCAAATTTAATAATATACGATTAGTCAATTTTTATGATTTTTTTTGATGCCATCTATTTTATTATATATCAACAATCTTTATTGACAACAAGCAATATTACATAGTATGTACCTATATATATATATATATATATATATATATATATATATATATATATATATATAATTCAATAACATATTACTATTGCCAATCGGCTATCGACCCGTGGTCTTTCCGCCAAAATTGTCAATTGTCATGGTATTGTCTGTAGGTCCGTCAGTTAGTGTCTTGATGAAATGAATTGAAATATGGTAGTAAGCGGGTTTTTGTATTTAGAATCGATGTCAGGATTAAGTGCAAGGCACATGTGGGATAGGATGTCTAGGTTAAGGGCGTTGATTGCCAATTTTTCGGCAAGGTATTTGAGGCGGTATTCAATAGGTATTATTTTTGTTGTTTCGTAGAGGAGGGGATTTGAAGGACTGTGTAGGGGATTGTTGGGGTGTCTCATTTTAGTTAGTGTGCGTAGGGCTGAACGTTCAGCAACTTGTTGGTGTTTTAACACGGATGGACGAGAATTGTGGAAAAGGATGGCTGCGTAGTCAAGAAGAGGGCGACAAATCATTTTGTATATGTGAACAGCGGTGTTGGTCGTAATTCCCTGTTTTTTTGTACATAAGAGTTCCGAAATGACGCAATCTCTTCTTGGCTTTGTCTTTGAGAATTTGGGCATGGGATTTGAATGTAAATTTCTGGTCGATAATCACATCGAGGTATTTGCAGGTTGAGGAAGGTGTAATTTGGTCATTCAATAGGGAGATTGACAGTGGGGAATTATGTTCGGATTAATAGAAATTCTCCATTTTGCGAACCACGTTTGAATAGTGTCGATTAGGTCTTGGAGGGTGGTTAAAGCTTTTTCAAACGTGGGCGCATGTGAAATCAATGCTGTGTCGTCTGCGTTTAGCAAGGGGTAAGCATGAGGGTTTAGGAATTTGGGGTCGTGGTTATAAATATCTAGGACGAATAGGTTGTAAATAAGCGGCGAGAGAGGTGAGCCTTGGGGAACACCTTGTTCGGGGCTAAAGGATCTTGAGAGGATGTTGCGGATTTTGATGTTTATGGATCTACGTGAGAGGAAACTGTCGATTAAATTCAGGAGATAGTGTGCGATATTTAGTGAGTGGCATTTAAACAACACACCTCGATGCCATACTGAGTCGAATGCCTTTTTTTATCCAGTTTGAAGTCAGGATGGAAGGATGGCAGTTTGAAGTCAGGATGGAAAGAGGGAGCGAGGTGGATCGGTGTTTGACAAAACCAAATTGGTATGGGGGAATACGTTTTGAAATGTGGTCAAGGATTTTATCTTTAATTATATTCTCAAACACCTTGCCCAGGACTGGGAGCAGGGTAATGGGGCGATAACTAGAAGGTGCAAGAGGATCATTTTCGGGTTTAGGGATACAGATGATAGTACCCCGCTTTCATTCCTGTGGCAATTCTTGCGTCTGAAAGACATAATTAAAGATTTTTAAAATATGAGTGTGTATACTTTCTGGAAGGGATTTAAGGACTACACGGGAGACGTTATCATAACCGGGTGCTGTATTTTTACCTTTATGCAGTGTGGCATAGTATTGTTCTTCCTTTATTTCATCGTCATGGGAGTGGGATGCAGGGATATGTTTAAAGGACATATACCAGTCATTTACGTGGTTTAGGAAGTCGTTGTCATATGTGTCGTCATAGGTAAATTTTTATATTTTGTCGAAGTGGTCTGCAAACGTATCTGCTATTGATTGTTGGTCAGTGATGATATCGTCTTTGCACGTCTTTATCCACATGTCCGTCTTGTATTCTCTGATAAGTCTCTGTATGTCTTTGTTTAGTTTGTTAAATGTTTGTTTTAGATTATAGTCGTCTGTTTGTCGGATGTCTCTGTAAATCTGTCTTTTGTATTTGATTAATCTTAGGATGAATTTTGGGAGGGGATATTTGTAGGGTTTTTTAGTATAAATTGGAGTATATTTTTGTATACTATTTGCTAGTTTAGATAGGAACAGGAAAATGGATATCTGGTTTATTTGTTGATGGGATTGTATAAAATTTGTCATGTCTCTTGTCACTTTGTCTATGTCGCATTCTTTATGTCTGTAAAGGATTGTGGGGGGAATAGGGGTAGGTGGATCTTAATTGAGGGAGAATTGGATTGATAGGTGATCGGAATCTAGGTCTGGGTTTAGTGCTACATTATGGATTAAGTGTTGTATATTGCTTGTGCATAACAGGATGTCAGGAGTTGTGGAGGGATTATTTGACATTATGAATGTAGGGGGAGTTTTAACACGCACAAAATTAGAGTGTGAAATAAAGGAGGATAGATAGATAGATAGATGAAGACATTCATTGAAAATATTGTTTATTTTAGGAGGGTTTGCTTTACCTAGCTTAATTCCTGGTTTTGTTGAAATAATAGAGCCACCTCGTTGGTTGTGGTTAGGGGAAGATGCGGGAATTTGAATAGTGGACCAGTTAGAAAAGGAAAAAGGTTTACTGGATTTGGTTTCGACCATCATGTTTACGTGTATGGGATTATTAGTTAGGAAATGGGTAAGAAGATGATGTTTATTGAGGATTGAATTAATATTTGTGTAGATGAAATTTATGTAGTTAGCCATTTGTGGTAACTTGGGTGAATTTGTACGAATGGAAGAGGGGCAACTGGTGGGATGAGGTTGGGTGAGTCCATGTCAAACATGACGATAAACATTTTATTCTCCGAGAAATTTACGTGAGTATCGATTCTGAAAGAGTCCACAAATCTTGTTTTCAGTTTTTTTTAAAGGGCTTCTCTGTCAATATTAGAGGGTGAGTTTATTTTTGTTGTATATGTGTCAATGATGTAGTCATGTAATGTTAGTGATGAATGGACGCGTGAATTTTTAGTAAGTGACGGGTCGATAGCTAAAGATTTCTTGTTAACAGATTGAATTTTTACATTAGGGATGCCTTGTATGGGTTGAAGGGGTCTATTCGGGCATTTGGTAGACCATGCTCCGTGTGTCGTTTCCCCGCACGACTTGCACTTTGGTGGGAGGGTCGTTGCGCATTGTGCTGTCGGATGATCGCCATCGCATTTTGCACATTTAACTCGTCTTGTATTTCGGGCTCCACACTCTTAATGATACAGCAGTAGGAGGGAGCATAAGCTGGCGCTTGCGTGCCGGGCTGAGATGACGGTGCTGATGGGTTGAACCTTTTTTATTACTTTTTGTATTTTTTATTATTGAATTTTTCAATTAATTAACTACTTTTTTATCATTAAGTTTCTTTATTAGTTATGTTTTTTTTATTCTGTAAAAAATTAGAAATTATTAAGTTTCATATTTTTATTTGATTAATATTTGCTTAGCGTTAATAATAAGATTTTTGAAGATTTTTTTATAATCGTTCGTTGCTTTTAAAGATTTTATATGAAATAAAAATATGTTTTGAAATTAATAATTTATAATTTTTGAGATTTTGCTTTTCAATTTTAATGTTTTCTGGATGCGATTAAATTTTTTCCATTTTTTACAAAAAAAAAAAAAAACAATGCACAAATCGGAATAAATATAATAATACTTTTTTGTTGATTTTGAAGATGTTAACACTTTTTTGCCAATTTATTTATTTATTTAGTCAAAGGAGTACAGGGTGGTGCATTTTGAAAGTGCCACATA
Organism: Philonthus cognatus; assembly: GCA_932526585.2. Lineage (NCBI taxonomy): Eukaryota > Metazoa > Arthropoda > Insecta > Coleoptera > Staphylinidae > Philonthus > Philonthus cognatus. The sequence goes on along the minus strand of OW052242.1, from coordinate 68,989,233 downwards.
TGGAAAACTTTTTTATTTAAAGAGATATTGAAAAACCGTTTTCGCGAGCTAAGATCACTTTTTCGTGTTTTACTCAATGGCGAAAATTGATCTATCTCTAACCGTTTCCGCTCTATAAACGCAAGTTGAAAAATGCGCCACCCTGTACATTTAAATAATACATAATATAGTACAACTACAGGTATAAAATTACACATTAAAACTTAATTAAGAATGTTTGTTTATATCGACAATTTTATTGAAAGTTTATGTTTTTTGCTAATTTTTGGAGTATAAAAACGAATTAAATATAATAATAAGTTTTATCGATTTAGAAAAATTAACAAATAAAAATCTTATATTTTTTTTATTAATGTTGACGATTTTTTAGTGTACACGTCTTTTTAACTTAATAATAATAATACAACAGGACAACCCAATTACAGAGTAGTATTAGAAAGATACATTAATAAAATAATAAAATAATACCTATAATGAGAACGAAATTACTAATAATAAACATTTTGGCCCTATTTGATTTTTAACAAGTTTTTTAATTTTTATTATTCTTGAATTTGTCAATATTGACAATATTGACAATCTAGAAGATTTCTTTTATTTCCAGATTATTATACCAATTAATATGTTGACAATTTTTATTATTATTCCCATTATACATTATATGTATAGAATTTGTTATTGTCTAAATTTATATAATTCATAATTTGAATAATATTGATAATTGTCAACGTGTAAAATAAATAATGACAGCAAATTAATATTGTCAAAGCTAACCAAACTAATTGATAAAATAAACTAGAAAGAGGATTCTTGAAAATTAAACATTGCACAATTATTATTCAATTTCATTGACTTTCATAATTTTCTAGATTTCTATAATTATTGACAGTATTAGTATTTTTTTATAATATCCTATTATTCTATATTGATTTTTTTTTGTGATTTAATGATTCTTGTTAAACGTCAATAATTTTTGTATTTTTCATAATATCTGTATATTTTGTTACTTTTCGCGATTTATTTAAAACGTTTTTTTTAGTCTTTTGGTCAATTTGAATAAAATTCCATGACTTTTCTCCGGTTTTAAGGATATTCAATAAATATTTCTTTTACGTCATTTTCAGGCATTCGTCGATTTGCTACAAGAGTTCAATTTGAAGTTTTTAACAAGTGATTCCACTCCCAGACTAAGCATGAAGTAAATTTTTGAGTTTAGAAAAGCCGCGAGACAATTTTTCTGGACTTTTCTAAACTCGAAATTTTACTTCATACGCCGCGCGTATACAACACTGAATCCAAGTAAAATTTAAAAATACACAATTACAAGTTTAATTAGAGTAACACGCAATTAGATATTTAGTCTGTTATCTATGATGTTCAGTGTTAATAATAAATAATTAGATTTTGAATGTTTTTGTTAAAACAACTGATAGTGATATTGAAATGTTAATGGTTAATGTACTAAAACCAAATTTATTTTTATAGGATTTGTATTCGTGATTCGAAAAAACAGGATTCGAATCATATTTACCTCTTACGAATTCTTAATTCAAGTATTCCTCGTTCGAATCATATTAGGTGATTTGGATTCGTGATTCGAATCCTTTTTTCGATGATTCGTCACAGCTCCGATACATGGTGATTCAGAATAGGTATAAACAAATTTCACATTTTGTTCAAGGATAATAGGACAATAGGCTTAACAAATATAGGTCCGGTTGTCATTATTTATAAAACTACAGCTGATTTAAAATTTGCGAAATAAAGAATTAAAAATGATACAATTTTAACAAAATAACATAACACAACCAAAAAAATTGTGATGTTACCATCATGGTACTTTTCCTATCACCTAAACAATTGATAATTAGCATACTAAACACAATTCACCTGTCAAGTTGCTTAAAGACAATTTCACGTTAAATCGACGTTTTGTAAGCGTGGCGCATGAAGTAAAATTTGATGTTTAGAAAAGCCAAATTTGGTTCGGTCGCTCCGCTTCGCTACGCGCCTGTGCCAAATTTGCAGGCTTTTCTAAACTCGAAGTTTTACTTCATGCTTAACCTGGGAGTGGAAGACACTCGTTTTATCTTCATTGAAATAATTGAAAATTGTGTTACCGGCGATTCTTTCAATAGTCGGCAACAAAAATGAAATGATTTTTCTTTTGTGTAACTTTTCTTTGATTAGTGCAAGTGCACTAGTCAGAAAAACCGCAATTGCTCCCAGTGACGCCTGTCAACGCTCCGGTCTTCGTTACTGCCAAAGCAGCCTTTGGTCGATGCTTTCCGGAACCCTCCGGACTTTTTCCGACACCGCTCGACTCCCGACGACGCCTTCCGGACATTTCCGACGCTGTCCGGTCTTTATCTCTGCTCTCCGGACTCCGTCGACGCCTTCCGCATACATCCGGACTTTTCAAAAGCCGTCCGGACCTTATCGTCGTATACCGGACTTGGCCGTTTTGGTCCGGATTTCGCTGCCTCCACTCATTGCCTCTGACGACCAGGCTGCCACTGTACGCGTCCACTACGCCAACGTATTAATTATTATTTGCTGCTGTGTTTTTTTTGTGCTGTTTTTTTGTTACAGTGTTTTTTTTTTGTGTAAGTAAATTTGTTGTTTTTGGATTGGTGTTTTAGGGACTAGTTGCTTGTACTTTCCATCCCCAAAGTCCTGAGCTAGCTGGAAGCGCATTTGGGGTACCGGCCCCTTATGATAATTGACGTAATAAGTCTATTGTTGTTTTATTGACGGTGAATGTCAATTTTGATACAAGTTAAAAAGGATTCAAAAGATAATAGGTAAATTACTCTTCCCAATAATAACAATATCATCCATTTGTTTTTAGTTTATATCCATCCTCACTTTAATATTGAAGACACAATATTTACCAAAGCATAATTTTACTATCATGCTATAATAATCGGAAACTTCAATGCAAATAAAAGAAAATTCCAACAAATCCACAACTTCTGCTCTAATTCCAATTTTACAAAAATCTCCACCCCTCGAACTTTTATAATGAGCGATTTTTAGCTGACTGGGTAAATAGGGACAATCAATTGCCCTGCCCCATTTATTAAATTGTATCCAAGCATTACGTTAGCATTCCTTCGTCTCTGTTCTAACGAATCCATGTTTAAGGATTGTAGGTCTTCATTGTAGGAGCCGACAATCCTAAACTTGTATGAGATAAAGTTAGTGAATTTAACTTGGACCCTCTCGACCATTTTTATATCAGATTTGCTATGATTCCAAATAGTGCAACAGTACTTAAGGTAGGGGCGGGCAAGGGATACATACAAGGTCGTAAGGGTGTTGATGTTTAAGAAATCTCTGCTATTACGTTTTTTAAAAACCCAGAATACAATATGCCTTAGCGGTTATGTTATGTAAATGGTTGTTAGAGTTCCAGTTGTGAGACAAAGATACACCCAAGTCTTTAATAACCGAAACGCGCAAAAAAAAGACGTTGGAGATATAGTAATTTCTCACTGTCGATGCCCTTTTTTTTAGTGAAGGTTATACAATTACATTTTTTGAGGTTGAGATTCATACGATTGTCAGTGCACCAAACTGAAAATCTATTTAAATCTTCCTCTAACAACATTGAAGATCTAACTTTAGCGATTGGTAAGAATATATTTTTATATCGTCTGCAAATTGCCATCACTGGGAATGATGGAAACAATTAACCACATCATTAATAAAAATATTAAATACAAGAGGCCCAAGGTGTGATCCCTTGGGAACCCTTGAATTTACAAGTATTTCAGACGATATAATACTACCCAGAATACAATATGCCTTAGCGGTTATGTTATGTAAATGGTTGTTAAAGTTCCAGTTGTGAGACAAAGATACACCCAAGTCTTTAATAACCGAAACGCGCAAAAAATAGACGTTGGAGATATAGTAATTTCTCACTGTCGATGCCCTTTTTTTTAGTGAAGGTTATACAATTACATTTTTTGAGGTTGAGATTCATACGATTGTCAGTGCACCAAACTGAAAATCTATTTAAATCTTCCTCTAATAACATTGAAGATCTAACTTTAGCGATTCGTAAGAATATATTTTTATATCGTCTGCAAATTGCCATCACTGGGAATGATGGAAACAATTAACCACATCATTAATAAAAATATTAAATACAAGAGGCCCAAGGTGTGATCCCTTGGGAACCCTTGAATTTACAAGTATTTTCCTCACGGCCTGTGACCTCCCGGATAAGTATGACTGTATCCAATCTAACATGGATCCTCCGATTCCGATAAGCTAAAGTTTTAAAAGATATACTATGATCTACTGTGTCAAAAGACTTAGAGTAATCTGTATATATTGAGTCTATTTCAAATCCCGCTTCTAAGGCTGTAACGATATAATTACTATAAGTCAGTAAGTTGGAGGAAGTCGCACACTCACTTCTAAAACCATGTTGCTTATCAGATAGCACACAAGATACACATTCAGATAGGGATGCAGTGATTAATTTTCAAACAATTTTGGGATAAGCGATAGAAGAGAGATCTTTCGATAAAAATTGGCACTTTTCCGACGAGAAGGAAAACAGCCTGAACTTAGGAATTGGTTATAAAGTATCCATAGAGGACGACTAAGGGAAAAAGAACATCAGGGCCCATACAGTATGAATCTTTTGAATTGGCCAGTTCGTTAAGAACATTTGTAATTTTTATTTTATCACCTCTGCTATAATAAATTTGATTGTAAGAATATATTACAGACAAAGGCAAAGTATCATCGTCTACGGTTGTATTATAAACTGAACCAAAGTGATTAGCAAACAACTCTACAATATGTTGCATATTATTTACTAGAACGCCGTCGTGTTCAAAAGTACCTGGAATTGTCGAGCTTGATCGATTTAGGTTCCAGAAGAGTTTAAGGTTACGAAGCAGAGATTCTTCAAATGATTGAACATGATTCCTATAGCAAATCTTTTACAATTCTTTACACTGTGAAAGGGTTTCTTTAAAAATGCCGTAGTCTTAGTACTTTCAACATACGTCATCTCATCAATTCAATCTTATTAGTCCTAGATCTGTGCTCCGACCACCTATTCATTGAATTTGACTTTGATACACAACGTGCTCCTTGCGCCCCCCCCCCCCCCCTTTCCTCAACGAATTTTTTGCTACCAGAAATGTAACATCAAATAAGTAAACGACGATATAGCAAATGCCTTCAACAGCAACTGTGACATAACTCCTTGCAATAAAGTATCAAGTATAGGGTTTAATAATTGAAATTGTACTTTTATCTTGAACAATTTGAGCAAAATTTGCGAGTAAACGAAACAAACCAATAATATAAATGAGGGTTTTACCTAAACACTACTTATACTAATTAGCAACTGTTCAATCGGTTTAAAGGGAAGACTCCTATAGTTTACCTTTTCTAGCTGTTCTGCTACTAATGGTAATAAAACCCGTACAATAATATCTTTAGATAATCTGTATCTTCTCTTAAATCTTTCTGCGTCAAAATCTCAAATAGGTTTTTCGCATCTCTGATGTACCTAATGAATTTATATATAAGGATATTGTTTAATTATTTTTCAATTTATAGGTTAGATACACAGGAAGTTTTTCTTTTAAGTATACGCATTCCAAATTGTGTTTTCCACTCCCAGATTAGGCATGAAGTAAATTTTCTGGGCTTTTCTAAACTCGAAATTTTACTTCATGCGCCGCGCGTATAAAACACTAAAATATTGTTAAATTTATGTATATTCGGACTTTACTTGAAATCTTGGAGTTATCATAGACCAGTGGTGGGGAAACTTTTTTTAAGGCGGGCCATTTGTAATAACCAGACAATCGTAGCGGGCCAAAGAATAATGCTTAATCGTAGGTATACACGATTCCATTTGTTTCTGGATCTCGCCTAGCTATGGAAAAGTGACAGTTTGAGTATTGTAAATGGGGCTGGTTGTGTTTTAAATCAGGGTTTTTAAATGTCACTGTCAGATGTTCGATTTTAAGGTTATAATTTCTGACTATTGTGATCTTACACTGTTGCCTGTTGTACAAATTTTCAGATATAAAAGGATAATAATATGCAGTTTTAAGATTAACAAAATTTACTACTTGGTTTTTGTACATACAAACACAGCAATAATATTGTATATAAAAAATATAATGAATTCGGCTCTGCAAACTTATTTCGTCATCCATTTGTATTTCTCGCTTGGGTCTTCCCGTTAACACGTTTTGATCAACTCCATCCATCCACCTTAATTTTGGTCATTCTCTCTTCTGTTGGCCCTCAGTATTTTTTTGTAGAATTGCAAATTTATTCCCACCCTCTTGTGATACTGATAATTTTCATGTCAAACAATTTTTAAGCCCTCATTCCACTTTTATTATTTAGTCAAGAGAACCGGCATCTGAATCTTCTGATGTTTGTTTGTTTGTTCTGAGCCAGATTCCCCAAGCGAAATAATAAAAGAAGGAATGGTTTCAAAAGAAAGGTTCCCCATGTGTTTTGTCCAGTCATCCGAAATAAGTTTTTCACAATGATCACAGAAATTTTGCCACATATCGGATGTACATTTTGAGAGAGACTTAAGCCATAAATTCTGAACACGATCCTTAGATGGTTGCTTAGAATTTATGTGCTTATTGTAGTAAGTCTTACAAAACCCCCATGCCATTTCAATTGGATTGTATTGACAATGGTATGGCGGTAATCTAAGAACTTCGTGCCCGTTCTTTCTCAAAATGTCATCAACTACCTAAATGTTGTCATTTGATCGAAAAGGTATAAATAAAGCCCATAGTTCCTTTTTGGTTAATTTTGGATTGAATTTTACATTGTGTTTAACCAACCACTCCTGCATTTCGCATTTCTTACAAGAAAGTGAAGGAGTTTTGTCTAATTGCACAGAATGGTATGCAGCATTATCCATAATAACTACACATTTCCCTGAAAGCTTAGCCAAAGCAGGAATAAGTTGATTAACCACCCAATTTTGAAAAGTATTACCATCCATTGTGGCATGGTAATCTCGGTCATTGTTTTTCGAATGTAATAAAAAATCGCACCCATCCAAAATCCCACCCCTATACCCAGCATGTAGAATGGTGAAGCGTTTGCCTTCATTTTTGAATTTAGTTGGATTACTTTTTATATCCGTTTCATGTACCCAGCGTTGAACCACGGATCCATTCTGATATATCCATGTTTCATCCAGGTATACGAATTGGATATCTTCACTGGAATTTTGATACTGTAAAAATTTTCTAAGGAAAATAATTTTAGCTGCAACAACATGTTATTGTACACAGAAAATTTTGCGCCCATTAATTAATTTGAATTTATACCCCATACTTTTAACAACCCTATAAAGTGTTGTTCTACTCCCATGGAACTCATAATTTTCTTTCATATCATTCAAAAGATCTCCCAAAGTAAAATACTGATTTCTAGAGTTATATTGAACTAATTTGGCAATATAACTCTAGAAATCAGTATTTTACTTTGCAGATCTTTTCTAGCTAGGTGATTCCAAAAATGGCTGTTTTTAGATCGTTTGCCAGAAGTAGTAGATTTCAATTCGTCAGGTCTTTGTCGTAAAATTAATTGTAATGAAGATCTACCTACCTGAAACGTAATTATCTTTAATTATATATATATGATAATTAAAATACCAGACATACCCCAAAAATATCTATTAAAATCGTAATAATATTGTGATGCTGTAGATTTGGATTACTTTACCTAAAGTGTTTGTAGGATTTCAGAATTTGTAACCTTTTTGATTCAGAGATAATCTTTGGCATGTTAATATTTAATATGTGCCTGAAATTATTTTTCACTTTGACATTGACACAGCATTGCAACACTAGATTAATTTGATTTAATAATAAAATGCTCGAAGAAGCGACCGCGTGGCGAAATAATTGTTGCAAGATTAACAATTAACCTCTTGAAAATTAAAAAGAGGATTACTTATGATATCATAAATTATTGCAACACTGTTAAAATAAGGAATCAGGAGTGGCAACTAATAAATAATGTAAATGTTGATACTGCAACATAACAACACGAAAGCATGGCTAGGCGAGATCCAGAAACAAATGGAATGGTGTATAGGTAGTTTTTATGCGGGTCGTCACATTACGAAGTAAGAACGCGTTTAAACATTCTCACGACGGCACTCTTAAACGGGCCGGATTAAACCTTTCCGCGGGCCGGACTTGGCCCGCGGGCCGTAGTTTCCCCATCACTGTCATAGACCATAAGATCACTGTAATAATCACAATTTGATCTAAGACTTTGACTATTGCAGTTCTTCTATAGTCTTTTGTAGTCAAAATATTCGTATCAAAGTGACTAAAATAGTCAAATGTTGGCAGGATCGGGACTGTAAATCACTATAATAGTCACATTTTGACGATAAAAAGACTACAATAATTAAATGTATGTTATAATGTAGCGATAATAGCAAAATGCTCTTTTTAAAGTGTCGATAATAGTCAAATGTTCGTTTAAAACTGACGGGAATAGTGAAGTTTTGGCTTTATCGTTTTATTTAGAATTTTTATTATTTTTGACAGTTGGCATTCGTAATATTTTTCAAGGTGAAATGCCAATAACTTTACTTTGAATTAGTGATTTGTACGCGTGGCGCATGAAGTAAAATTTCGAGTTGATAAAAGCCCGAGTCTGGGAGTGGAAGATATTCGTTTAATATCCTGAAATTGTTGATGAATTTTCAATTTTTAAGTTAATTATCAAAGTATTGACGATTTTTAGTGAATTGCCATAATTTTACTCAATTTTTTACGCTTCGCTTCGTAAATTTACAAGATTTTCTTTAATTTTCGAAATCCTGACGTATTTCCTGAATTTCCGTTCGATACTTTTCATACATTTTTAAAATTCCCTTTAATATTCAAATTATTGGCAATTTTTAGAAAGTTCTCAAACAATCGTTAACTTAAAAAATGTTGATTTTTAATGAAAATCTAAGATTTCAGTTGGTTATTAAAATTCTGACAGTTTTCCCAAATTTCCTAAATTTTCGTTAATTTTAAAAATGTCGATAGTTATCATAAATTTTCAAAATTTCCTTCAATTTTCAAATTCTTGGTAATTTTCATGAATTTCTTAAATATTCCTTAACTTGAAAAACGTTGTAGTTTTATATAAACTTTCAAGATTTCCGTTAATTTTTAAAATTTTAATGAAAAGTATCAACATATTTCTGAATTTTCGAAATTTCCGTTAATCTTACATTTAGAAAATTCCGGAAAACCGTCACAATTTTGAAAATATAAGGAAATCTTGGAAATTTACGAAAAGCGTTGTAAATTATCTAAAACTACCTAAAATCTTGAAAATTCATCGACACTTTCAAAAAACTAAACGAGTGTCTTCCAATCCCAGATTAAGCATGAAGTAAAATTTCTAGTTTAGAATAACCTGAAAACGCGTATAAAACACTGATTTCATTTGAAGTTCAAAATATGCCTTGTGTTGGTTAATTTTGCAAATGTTTATATGGAATTTGTAAAAGTATACTTAGATAAAAATAAACATGCCTTTTTTTTCGATTTTCCAACAACAAAAGATGAACCGAAAACCTTCTCAGGTTGTTCAAATGTAATAAAATAATACTGGATATTTAATTAAAACACTTGGTTTGTTTCACTAATTTATATTTTCTCCGACTAGTTTCGACCATTGGTCATCTTCGGGGAGGAATGTACAAAAAAATATCTAAACAACTTGTAACGTTCACGTTTCGTCACCTTTTAATTTTTAAATAACTAAATAATAAATTAGAAGAATCATGGGTAATTATTTAATTAATTAAATTTAAAACAGTAATTTAACATAGGCAACCCAATTTACAACAAAATGAAAATTAACAGGAATTATTTATTTTTAATTTAATCATATCAATCTACATTTTTACATTTCAAATTACATAATAAGGTGCAATAATGCAACGACGAATGATCCCACCGTGTGACAGGTCCTTTATTTGTTGCGTAACAGTTTGCGTTTGGAAATAAAGATGGAATCACTTTTATGTCCTAAAAGAAAATATTAAAACTTACCTAAATGCGATAATCACTAGAGGAAAATGGTGATAGATGCTAGAGAAGATAATTAAGCATGCGAAGATTTATAAAAAAAGGAGATTTGAAATAAATAAATAAATAAACTAAAACTAACCTCAAAGATAAATGAGAGCGGCGTTTCTCACATTTTCCGAAATTATCCAACGGAGTCTTCTGTGGCACTTAGTATTTTGTTTAGTAGAATGTTCGAGGGATTTTAAGGGAGAAATTCTTGATGTTTGTTTATGAATTTCGGTTGTTCGAACAAGGTCGAATACAGGTCAAGTTAAGGAGGAGTCGCGCGTCCGTATTTTTGTTGGTTCGACTTTTCTCTTCTTTTGTTTTGTTCCTATCAAGTCCGGTGATATTCCTCTCATGCGACGTGTGATTATAATTAATACTATGGATTCTCGTACTGTCGTTTTACTTCCTGTGTGGGAGTTTTATAAATATTGTTATGGCGACATTCCGGTTGTGTAGCCGCGTCTTTATGTTCGTTAATTCGAAATGACCAATTTTTAATTAGTTTGGGCAGGTGGCGCTCGATTAATTATTTCTAGGGGAAGTTAAAATTATAGTAATTTTCATGTGGAGTGATTGGAGAGCTGTGTGCTCAACAGGTTGTCGTTAAAAGTTAAGAAAAACACGTGCTGTGTGCCGTTGTGTGAAAGAAGAAATCTTAGTGAATCTTCGTGATCCTTTCACAACCATTGAATTAAATAATTAAATTAAGCGAGGCCAAACTACATCTTAAGGTAAATTATCATATCTTTTTATTTTGTATCGACTTATCGACTTTGTTCTTTCTCGCTTTTGAATTTTCTACATTTTGTTGGCTTGTCCATTTTGTTTTTTGTGTTTTGATAATTAATTCTGGGGTCGTTCACTAAAATTTGAATGTCGATTTTAGGCCTCGTTGTGAGAGTTAAATTTGGTTATAAATTTAACAATCCAATTTATTGAACCATTATTTCAATTTTTGCTGTTCCGGAGGGCGGTTCGAATTAGGATTCTTTGCCACGGCGAATCCGTAGAATCGAAGTAGGAGTATTCCGAAGGGGTCGAGTTTAGTTTCATTCCTTGCTGTACGATCAGATGGTGGGATTGAATCGAAAGGCCAGAGAATCTATTCGTTGCTGAATCAGATGATGGTGCAAGTGAATCGGGACATTGGACAGGAAAAAATTACAGATAAGTGACCATAAAGTGAATTGTTTGTTTAAAAGACGCCAAATAAAAATAATTGCTTGATCGGTGTTTAGGCAACAAAGATTAGTGTTTATTCGTTTAAGTTTAATTTGGGTTAATTATTTTACATTCACATAGTTTAGTTTAATTTGAAGTTTGAGAATTTATTTAAAAAAAAAAAAAAAGAAGTAAATTTAGGAAATAATAGTAACCATTTAAATTATTCTTAAAGTTTTGGTTTAAATTTAAGGGAGTTATGATTTGTTTATAAAATGATTTATTTGTACAACACATGTGAAGAAGGGTGACGTCATTCTATCTGGTTTTTTTGTGTAATTATTGTTGTGTATTGATATAGATTCTTTTATTATTATTAGATTGTTGATATGTTTTATTTGGGTGAATTTATTTTGTGTAAATGAAGTTGAGCCGTTTTTTTTGATATTTGCGTATTGCTGAGTTTTCTTTTTAATTGATTTATAATTAGTTTCATTCACATTTGATTTTTGTTGCTATTAATTTTTGTTACCTTCGATTTTTTAGTTTTATTAAATTTAATTTCTTTAATTTAAATATTGTACTAATTCCTTCATTTTTAAGACCATTAATTTTCTCCTCGAATTTCTTGGTTAAGAGAGGTAAGTTTACTTTAGAAATTTTAAAAAAAACCAAGTGGCGCTCAACATTTTTTTGTTTTTTTTTAACTTCATTTATCCACGACTCTGTGCCTACCGACAAAGAGTTGCCGTACGCAGGTCATAAAATTTGGCGCCCAACGTGGGGCCCTTTGATCAAAAGAAAACAGAATAAGAAATGTCGAGATATATTTTTTTTGAAGATTAGCAATAATAATTTTGTTTGGCTGTTTTTTAAATAAGAAAAATAGTAGAATTTATCAAGTGGGTTATGACTTGTAAGACAATTAATTTGAAATTCTATTAGGGATATATCTGTATTTTTGATTTTGGATTATTTGGAGTAATTGTTCAATTTAAATATGGATCCCAATCTTCTATTAAAACACGAGCTAAACTATGAATTAAATATCAGAGGATTCCATAACAAAACTGCTAAGGTAGAAGACTTGCGATATGTTTTACGCAAATTTCTGTCAGAAAAGGTAACCCCTCTCGAAAAGGAAAGTACATTTGTTACGGGTGAGGATGATAAAGAGGTTTCTGAATCTTTTGATGCAATTCTTCAATGCATTGAATCATACCCTGGCAAAGACGCTAAAGTATGCGAAAAAAGGGTTAAAGCAAGGTTGGCTCATTTAAGAAATAGGCTTGGTAGACTGATAGAATCTTCCGATTCTGTAAAAACTTTTAAAACAGAATCGTTGGAAAAATGCTTGTTAGTTGAGGCTCAGTTAACTCGTAAGGTAGAACATGTTTCGAAGGCGATGGCGTCCACTTTTATTGACAGCAGTCAGCCGGATGTTGGGGTTAGATTTCACGAAGATGTAGAGGACGGGGGCGCGAACTCTTTTCTTTCGAGTACACCGGCGAGGTCACTTAACAGCCGTAGTAATGTTGGGTATGTTCCAGTTTACAAATGGGGTCTGACATTTGGGGGAGATTCGTCACTTTTCGATTTTTTAGAAAGGGTCGAGGAGCTGAGGGAATCTAGAGGAGTCTCAAAAGAAGAACTTTATCGCTCGGCAGTAGATCTTTTTTCAGGTAACGCACTGCAGTGGTTCAGGCCGAAAAGGAGAATGCTGATGGATTGGGACTCGCTGGTGACTGCTTTGAAGGCGGATTTTCTCTCTCCAAATATCGAGGACAGTTTGCTGGAGGACATCATGATCAGGAAGCAAGGACGAAATGAAAGAGTGGCAATTTATATTGCGGCGATGGAACACAAGTTTTCCTTACTATCCAACCCACCGGATGAAGCATCACAAGTATGGCGTATCCGACAAAACCTCCTACCTTCATACAGGTCTCGTCTAAGCTTGCATGATATCAACAGCATTCGTCAATTAGCAGATTTATGTCGAAAGTTAGAGGCGGATAATCCAGATCCCAGTGACAGATCCAGTGGCCAAAGCGGAAGTTCAGTACAGATGGCAATCGCAACAACTCGAGATAGATCTTCTCTCATTTGTTACAGATGCAGAAAAAAGGGACATATTGCCAGATACTGCCAGGAGAAGATTAGAGAAGAGGGACATTCAAAAAACTAAGTTTTAGGCTGTCCGAGGGTCGACACAGTCTATGTTCATACGAGGCCCATAGAAGTGAGTGGAACGGGTGGTTAGGAGTAGTGAAATCTTTTTGTTCAGCGAACCAAGTTAATTCGATTTTTGTCAAGAAGCCCAAGGATAATAGGTTATATGTCAGTGTGTCTTTGTGTGGCGTAATGGTAACAGCGTTGGTTGATTCTGGGGCAAACCGGTCTATTGTTGGTGGAGATGGAGTCGAATTATGTAAAAGGAATTTGCGGATTTTACCTTCGCGGGTCAAGTCAATATTTACTGCAAGCGGGGAGAAGATTAAGGTTCTTGGTGAGGTCGAATTGTCTGTTGTTTTTGAAAATAGTTTATATAAGTTTAAAGCCTTGATGGTCCCAAGCATAAGATATACATTAATACTCGGGGCAGACGCGATGGAAAATTTAGGTTTAAAAATAGGATTGTTGAATAATTCAGTCAATGCTTTAGCGACGGATCAACAGTGTGAAGAAGTCGCCGAAGCTGGTGGCCTCCTGGAACTGCTAAAATTCAACAACGTAGAAAAACAGAGATTGGATTCCACCATCAGAGAATTCAAAAAACTTGCCAGACCAGACTTAGGCCGAACCCACAGGATTACGCACACCATTGACACCGGGAACGCCGATCCAATCAAGCAAAGGCACTACAGTCTCTCACCGTTTATGCAAAAAATTATGGACGAAAGGTTGGACGAAATGCTACGACTTGGAGTGATAAAACCTTCTTCCAGCCCTTGGTCGTCGCCGGTGGTCCTCACGAAGAAATCGAATGGCGAGTTTAGATTCTGCTTTGACGGGCGCCGGTTAAATTCGGTAACGAAGCGAGATGCATACCCTCTTCCAAAGGTGGATGCCATCCTTAACAAATTAAGAGAAGCTCGCATTATCTCCACAATCGATTTGAAACACGCTTTTTGGCAGATACCATTGGACGAAGAATCACGAGAAAAAACAGCTTTTGCAGTACCAGGTAGGGGATTGTACGAGTTCGTGGTCATGCCATTCGGACTACATAACTCAGCACAAACCCAACAACGTTTGATGGATGCATTATTCGGACCTGAATTAGAACCGAATGTCTTTGTATACTTAGATGATATTATCATTTGTAACAGAACCATCGAAGGGCATCTGGAGACTCTCAAAGAAGTGCATCGTAGGTTAGAGGATGCAAACTTGACGATAAACTTTGAAAAATGTAAATTTGCTAGGTCTCATCTTAAATATCTAGGATTCATTATAGACGGAGGTGGATTGAGGACAGACCCGGAGAAAGTGGCAGCCATGGTCGAGTACCCCGTGCCTGTTAATGTCACTGAAACGAAAAGATTCTTAGGACTATGTTCTTGGTACAGAAGATTTATCCCACAATTTTCCACTCTGGTAGCACCCATAAATGCTCTTTTAACCGGAAGAAAAAAGCGGCAATCAATCAAATGGGATGACAAAGCAGAAGCAGCATTTCAGGCCATCAAAAGTGCTCTAACATCGGCTCCAATATTGTCCAGCCCCGATTTCTCTAAGACATTTTATGTTCAGTGCGATGCATCCGACGTAGGATTGGGCGCTGTGCTTACACAAATTATGGATGATGAGGGAGAACACGTCATATCATTTGCTAGTAGGTCCCTATCTCGAGCGGAGCGAAACTACAGCGCAACCGAGCGAGAATGTTTGGCGTTAATTTTTGCCGTTGAGAAATTTCGCCCATACATCGAAGGAACGCGATTTGTGGCAATAACAGATCACTACTCACTTCTTTGGCTTCAGAGATTGAAGGATCCATCAGGGAGGTTGGCGAGATGGGCCTTAAAGCTCAGTCACCACGATATGGAACTACGCCACCGCAAAGGAAAATTTCATGTTGTGCCGGACGCGCTGTCGAGATCTCCGGTAGACAAGGAAGTCACAGAAAATGTCGCATTAGTCGACGCAGAAGAATCGCTTGTGACGAACTTAGTAGATTGTAGTAAAGCAGATTCCTGGTATCAAGGAATGGCCAAGAAGATTACCGACTTCCCCGATAAATATCCGTCATGGAGGGTAGAGGCGGAAAAGATTTTCAAGCACATACCCAGCAGGATACCTATGACGTCCAACATACCGGAATGGAAGCTGGTGGTGCCGAGTTCCCAGAGAATTTCAGTGTTACAATGGGCGCACGACGAGCCGACGTCAGGACATTTTGGATTCTTTAAAACACTTAGAAAAGCGACTGATATGTTTTATTGGCCAAAAATGCGTGAGTCAATTTCCAAATATGTGAGAAAGTGTACTGTGTGTGGCGAGCAGAAAGCACCAAATGTGGCGAGAGCAGGATTGATGGGCGGTCAGAAAATTGTCCAGTTCCCGTTCCAAATTATCTCGACAGACTTAATCGGTCCGCTACCAAGGTCGAAGAAAGGAAATTGTTACCTTCTAGTCGTCACAGACTGGTTTTCAAAATTTGTTCTGGTTTGCCCTTTGAAAAAAGCTACAACCTCAGAAATTTGCAGCTTCATAGAAAATCATGTGTTTTTGTTGTTTGGTGTCCCACAGGTCGTTATGGTCGATAACGGAAAGCAGTTTGTGTCTTCCAAATTCAAGGCGTTGATGGAAAAATTTAAGGTCAAGTACACGTGGTATAATGCAAAGTACCATCCTCAAGTTAATTTCACAGAGAGGTACAACAGGGTCATTGGAACCGCTATCAGGTCGTACTTGACAGACAATAATCATAACACCTGGGACGAACATATATTTGAAATCGCACATGCCATTAGATCTTCCGTGCATGAGGTGACAGGATTCAGTCCAAACTTTTTAAATTTTGGGAGATGTGTACCGGCTAGAGGTGATTTCTATGGGACCGGAAAGAATGTTACCGTTGAGTGTGTTAATCCAAAAGAGTTTGTGCTCGAGTTGGAAAAGTTACCAGCTGTGTATGACGAAGTTAAAATTAGGCTCAGCAAAGCGTACCGGAAGAATTGCGAAACCTACAATTTGAGGAAAAGACAGCTGAAGTTTGAGGTGGGAAACTTAGTTTGGAAGAAAAACTATGTTCTTTCGAAAGCTTCGGAAAAATTCGCAGCGAAGTTAGCTCCTAAATATATTTTATGTGAGGTTACAAAAATCCTCTCGCCATTAGTTTATGAATTAAGGGATTTAAATAGCAAAGGATTAGGGCGCTGGCACCTAAAAGACTTGAAACCTTATTTAGGGGATAATGTTGAAAATGTATGAATGAGTAATTGTAGATTTGGGTTGTAAAATTAGATTTTTCTATTTGTTTTATAAATATCTTACGTTCCAATATTCTCTCTATACCGTTGAATCGTTTAGGATTAGGTTAGGTGTAAGTTAGTATCAATAGTCGTTTAGGTTAGTTTAATAATTGTAAGGTTAGGTTAAATAATTTTAAGATACGGTTCTACGGGTTCCAACTTGAGTTGTGATGGCCACGCGATTTCGAGTTGAACAAAAGAGAGAACACAAAAAATAGTTGCGTGTACTCACTATTTTTTTAAAGGGGAAGCGGGGCAGTGTAACGTTCACGTTTCGTCACCTTTTAATTTTTAAATAACTAAATAATAAATTAGAAGAATCATGGGTAATTATTTAATTAATTAAATTTAAAACAGTAATTTAACATAGGCAACCCAATTTACAACAAAATGAAAATTAACAGGAATTATTTATTTTTAATTTAATCATATCAATCTACATTTTTACATTTCAAATTACATAATAAGGTGCAATAATGCAACGACGAATGATCCCACCGTGTGACAGGTCCTTTATTTGTTGCGTAACAGTTTGCGTTTGGAAATAAAGATGGAATCACTTTTATGTCCTAAAAGAAAATATTAAAACTTACCTAAATGCGATAATCACTAGAGGAAAATGGTGATAGATGCTAGAGAAGATAATTAAGCATGCGAAGATTTATAAAAAAAGGAGATTTGAAATAAATAAATAAATAAACTAAAACTAACCTCAAAGATAAATGAGAGCGGCGTTTCTCACATTTTCCGAAATTATCCAACGGAGTCTTCTGTGGCACTTAGTATTTTGTTTAGTAGAATGTTCGAGGGATTTTAAGGGAGAAATTCTTGATGTTTGTTTATGAATTTCGGTTGTTCGAACAAGGTCGAATACAGGTCAAGTTAAGGAGGAGTCGCGCGTCCGTATTTTTGTTGGTTCGACTTTTCTCTTCTTTTGTTTTGTTCCTATCAAGTCCGGTGATATTCCTCTCATGCGACGTGTGATTATAATTAATACTATGGATTCTCGTACTGTCGTTTTACTTCCTGTGTGGGAGTTTTATAAATATTGTTATGGCGACATTCCGGTTGTGTAGCCGCGTCTTTATGTTCGTTAATTCGAAATGACCAATTTTTAATTAGTTTGGGCAGGTGGCGCTCGATTAATTATTTCTAGGGGAAGTTAAAATTATAGTAATTTTCATGTGGAGTGATTGGAGAGCTGTGTGCTCAACAGGTTGTCGTTAAAAGTTAAGAAAAACACGTGCTGTGTGCCGTTGTGTGAAAGAAGAAATCTTAGTGAATCTTCGTGATCCTTTCACAACCATTGAATTAAATAATTAAATTAAGCGAGGCCAAACTACATCTTAAGGTAAATTATCATATCTTTTTATTTTGTATCGACTTATCGACTTTGTTCTTTCTCGCTTTTGAATTTTCTACATTTTGTTGGCTTGTCCATTTTGTTTTTTGTGTTTTGATAATTAATTCTGGGGTCGTTCACTAAAATTTGAATGTCGATTTTAGGCCTCGTTGTGAGAGTTAAATTTGGTTATAAATTTAACAATCCAATTTATTGAACCATTATTTCAATTTTTGCTGTTCCGGAGGGCGGTTCGAATTAGGATTCTTTGCCACGGCGAATCCGTAGAATCGAAGTAGGAGTATTCCGAAGGGGTCGAGTTTAGTTTCATTCCTTGCTGTACGATCAGATGGTGGGATTGAATCGAAAGGCCAGAGAATCTATTCGTTGCTGAATCAGATGATGGTGCAAGTGAATCGGGACATTGGACAGGAAAAAATTACAGATAAGTGACCATAAAGTGAATTGTTTGTTTAAAAGACGCCAAATAAAAATAATTGCTTGATCGGTGTTTAGGCAACAAAGATTAGTGTTTATTCGTTTAAGTTTAATTTGGGTTAATTATTTTACATTCACATAGTTTAGTTTAATTTGAAGTTTGAGAATTTATTTAAAAAAAAAAAAAAAGAAGTAAATTTAGGAAATAATAGTAACCATTTAAATTATTCTTAAAGTTTTGGTTTAAATTTAAGGGAGTTATGATTTGTTTATAAAATGATTTATTTGTACAACACATGTGAAGAAGGGTGACGTCATTCTATCTGGTTTTTTTGTGTAATTATTGTTGTGTATTGATATAGATTCTTTTATTATTATTAGATTGTTGATATGTTTTATTTGGGTGAATTTATTTTGTGTAAATGAAGTTGAGCCGTTTTTTTTGATATTTGCGTATTGCTGAGTTTTCTTTTTAATTGATTTATAATTAGTTTCATTCACATTTGATTTTTGTTGCTATTAATTTTTGTTACCTTCGATTTTTTAGTTTTATTAAATTTAATTTCTTTAATTTAAATATTGTACTAATTCCTTCATTTTTAAGACCATTAATTTTCTCCTCGAATTTCTTGGTTAAGAGAGGTAAGTTTACTTTAGAAATTTTAAAAAAACCAAGTGGCGCTCAACATTTTTTTGTTTTTTTTTTAACTTCATTTATCCACGACTCTGTGCCTACCGACAAAGAGTTGCCGTACGCAGGTCATAAACTATTTATATACAAATACAGGCTATCATAAAATATCGGCAATAAGGGCGGACGCTATCGGAGAGTTCCAAAGCTCTTCCATATTATTTACAATCGGTTTTCCCCGCTTTAGCGCCTTCCTAATTTCTAGTCCCTCACGGAAATTTAAGTATCGACCCTTATTGCCTGGGTATAAAATTTTACAATCTGTTGTGTTAAAAATATGATTTTCTTCTATGCAATGCTGTGCGAATCCGGTTGAACATTTTTTATTAATTATTGATTTTTTGTTCTAAAATTTCTTCCAGTCTCACCTACGTATATGTTATCACAATCACCACACTTAATTTCATAAACGCCGCACTTGTCAAGTTTATCGACCGCTGATTTGTTATTAACTAGAAGTCTTTGTAGGTTTATTGGATTAGTCATTATAACATTAAAATCTTACCCCTTAAAATTTTGTGTGATTTTTTCGGAAAGATTATTAACAAAATCCAATCTATGCCAAATTGTTTTAACTGATTTTGTTTCGCAATAAAAATATTTTTTGAATTGTTTTAATTTTTTTCTTTTTTACTAAGTTATTAATTAGTTGCTCATTGTAGCCATTATTAGTAGCTATAGTTTTTATTGTATTTAATTCTAAATTAAAGTTATTTTCGTTAAGTGGAATATGTATAAGCCGGTGAATTAAAGAGTGAAAGGTATTGTTTTTTATTTTGTGGTGAGTATTGGAGCTACTAGGGATAATTACATCAGTAAAGCTGTCTTTTCTGTAAATTTTAAACTCTAGGGCGTTATCTATTGTTTTAAAAATGGTCAAATCTAGAAAATTTAGGCTATTGTTGAGTTCCATTTCTGTGGTAAACTCAATATTATTATTTATGGAATTTAAAAATTTTGTGAAAGCGTTTAATTGTCGTGTTGTACCATCCCAAATGAAAATGTTCTGATATTTTTGATTTTTTACTTATTCTATGTTCTCTTATCAATTTGGCTATTATGTTTTTTGTCAATAATCTGTCATTTTCTTGTTTGATAAGAGAACATAGAATAAGTAAAAAATCAAAAATATCAGAACCCAGAATAATAGAAAGCCTAAAAAAGAAATTAAAAAACGAAAACTTAATCATAACAAAGGCAGATAAAGGGAACACTGTAACAATTTTAAGTAAAAAAGATTACGTAAACAAATTAGAAACCCTATTAAACTCTCAAAACTTTAAATGCATAAAAAATAACCCAACTAACAAATATCAAAGAGAATTAAAAACAAAGTTAAAACAGTGCCAGAATTTAATACCAAAATCAGATCTTTATAAATTCATAAAAATGAATCCTAGAGCCCCGGTTTTATACGGTTTACCGAAATTGCACAAGGACGGGATTCCGATGAGACCGGTGGTCTCATATCTATATGCACCAACATACAAACTATGTAAATATTTAACTAAAATATTGCCGGGATTTATCAACTTTTCTTCACCGTACTCAATTAAAAATTCAATAGAACTTGTAAAAAAATTAAAAAGTGTGAATGTCCCGCCAAATGCAAAACTTTTATCATTCGACGTAAAAAGTCTCTTTACGTCTATACCAACTAAACAATTAAAAACAATATTAGTCGAATTAATTGATAATACAAATCAACCTGATACACACAAATTAGAGATGAAAACTCTTGTCAACATTTGTATAGACCAAAATTATTTTGAATTTAACAGCAAAATATTTTGCCAAACAGACGGTCTGCCGATGGGTTCGCCTTTATCGCCTCTATTAACGGAAATTTTCATGTCTAATTTTGAAGAACACTTATTTAAAGATAACAGGTGTAAAAATATTGTTTATTGGGCGAGATACGTAGATGATGTGTTTTGCATTTGGGATGGTACTACACGACAATTAAACGCTTTCACAAAATTTTTAAATTCCATAAATAATAATATTGAGTTTACCACAGAAATGGAACTCAACAATAGCCTAAATTTTCTAGATTTGACCATTTTTAAAACAATAGATAACGCCCTAGAGTTTAAAATTTACAGAAAAGACAGCTTTACTGATGTAATTATCCCTAGTAGCTCCAATACTCACCACAAAATAAAAAACAGTACCTTTCACTCTTTAATTCACCGGCTTATACATATTCCACTTAACGAAAATAACTTTAATTTAGAATTAAATACAATAAAAACTATAGCTACTAATAATGGCTACAATGAGCAACTAATTAATAACTTAGTAAAAAAGAAAAAATTAAAACAATTCAAAAAAAAATTTTTATTGCGAAACAAAATCAGTTAAAACAATTTGGCATAGATTGGATTTTGTTAATAATCTTTCCGAAAAAATCACACAAAATTTTAAGGGGTATGATTTTAATGTTATAATGACTAATCCAATAAACCTACAAAGACTTCTAGTTAATAACAAATCAGCGGTCCATAAACTTGACAAGTGCAGCGTTTATGAAATTAAGTGTGGTGATTGTGATAACATATACGTAGGTCAGACTGGAAGAAATTTTAGAACACGCTTAGAAGAACATAAAAAATCAATAATTAATAAAAAAATGTTCAACCGGATTCGCACAGCATTGCATAGAAGAAAATCATATTTTTAACACAACAGATTGTAAAATTTTATACCCAGGCAATAAGGGTCGATACTTAAATTTCCGCGAGGGACTAGAAATTAGGAAGGCGCTAAAGCGGGGAAAACCGATTGTAAATAATATGGAAGAGCTTTGGAACTCTCCGATAGCGTCCGCCCTTATTGCCGATATTTTATGATAGCCTGTATTTGTATATAAATAGTTGTTTAGATATTTTTTTGTACATTCCTCCCCGAAGATGACCAATGGTCGAAACTAGTCGGAGAAAATATAAATTAGTGAAACAAACCAAGTGTTTTAATTAAATATCCAGTATTATATTCAAAAATGTTTCACCACGGGTTAAGTGGGAAATTAATTAAAGATGTAATAAAATAAAGTTAGGAGGTCTAAAACGTCCTCGTCACTTTTGTTGTTTGAAATCACTTTGACAAATATCGTGTGATCTGTCAAATTGTAATTAATGCGAAAAATTCGCATGTTTAAAACAATGTTAATAAAACAACTAAAAGAGCTACGACATAAAGTGAATACGCATTAAATACTAATTTTTCGATTATCTACAACTTTTCTTCACAACATTTTTTTTTATGATCAATATTAAAGAAAACTCAAAAAAAAATGCTAAGAGTAAACTTCCACTTTCGGTTTCCGAATTTCCACCAAAAGTTGATCGGATACTATTATTGTAATAAAAAGCTTAAGTTTGTAATATCATTTTAACAGCTTAATTGGTTTAGACTTTATCGTGGCGACAAATGGACAAACATTTTTAAAAAATTGCCAACTCGTGGAACCTCAAAATGGATATATCTACTAATATTTTTCATTTGAAAATGTTCGCGAAAACAATACTTTGCCTTTGTTTTGCATATGGGGGAAAGTCAAAATACAAATTTGAACTTTATTTTAAATTAGGGTTTTGTATAAAATATCGAGTTTAGAAAAGCCTGAAAATTAGGGTTGAGACGCCACGCTTCTCTCCACGCCCAAATCCAAATTTTTAGGCTATTCGTAACTCGGAATACCTAGTTCATGCGTATAAAACACTAACTTAACGTGAAGTTCAAAAATACATACTTAGCCTTCAATTAGAATAAAACAAAATCAGATATTTAGTCTGTATCACATCATGTTTTTCTTTAAATATGGCTGTTATTTTATCATAGACTTTGAAATGTTGACGGAACACTTTACCTAAGTTCATGGAACTAAACTACTGATTTAATGAATTCAAAATGTTGACATAGTCGTAATAATAAGGAAATATTACTTTCTAGTTTTTTTGTCTTAATCGGGTTGAATTATTATTAGTGGACTATTAAAAGGTTAAAGTTGCAGTGAAAGTGAACCTTAACATTTTATATTTTATATTTTTGTAATAATACATACTATTACAAAAAAGGAAAATACTCATCATTTATTACTTTATGTAGTGCAGAACTTTAGAAGAATGAAATAAACATTACATTTATGTAATGAAACTAATGGTATTCAACGGGTAATCATTATACAATGAGGTCTAGTTCTCCACTTAGAAAAATGGAGGAGGAAAATTTCCAAACATTGCATAACCAGTTTGTGTGAGTCACTTTATAATGGTGATGTTTAGATGTCGCACATATTTTTCTTGATTATAGTACTTGCGTCTGATTTAATTGATTTTCCATAAATATCAGTTCTAGCTGATGTAAATTTAATTACAAGAATTAATTATAGTTCTAATTATATTATTATACGCATGATTTATTTTTCGATATAATTAATGCTATTTTAGAACTGTAAATGGAACACTATATACAGGGTGTCTGAATTTCGACAGAATGTATGGGGATCTCAGTTAATTGAAGAGATAGAGAGTCGGGTAAATTGGGGCAACGTTGCGTGTTTTAGGGCCTAACAATAATATGAAAACAATTTTGAAATATCTTTTTTTGTTTTCGAGATATTAACAAAAAACTGTTTTTTTTTTAAATCGTTTTTATTTTTTACTTAAAAACTACTGAATCTGGTCAATTAGAACTTTGAAAATTTACAGGCACTTTTAATTGGGGAATCTAGTAGCATACTTTTTCTTAAGATAACTGAAACATTCACAAGGGGACCAATGCCAACGTTTGTTTTTCTTATGGGCGCCATTTTAGATTTTGATATTTTTTGAAAGAATATTCTATTCTGAACTCAGTGAT
This sequence comes from Philonthus cognatus, assembly GCA_932526585.2. Lineage (NCBI taxonomy): Eukaryota > Metazoa > Arthropoda > Insecta > Coleoptera > Staphylinidae > Philonthus > Philonthus cognatus. The sequence goes on along the minus strand of OW052242.1, from coordinate 68,965,137 downwards.
ATACCATACTCATAATTTATTTTAGATTTGATATTATTATTATTTTCTTTTTTGCAAAGAGTGCCTCGGAAACAGTTACGTCATATCTATTAATCAATAAAATATTGACAGCAGTCAATCATTGTTAGCAGTCAAAATTGAATCATAACTCTGAATCTATTGTAATAATAATAATATGTATCGATTATCACAGAACTTTATGTAAAAAATGGTGATGTGTCCATCATAGCACTTTCCCCGTCTAAGATATGATGACTTAGTGTCAACAGTATGGAAAAGTTGCACAAACAAAATTTTATCTACTTTCATTATTATTATTCGAGATCCTTGACAAATTTTCTACGCGGGGCTTTTTTAAACTCGAAATTTTACTTTATGCTTAGTCTGGGAGTGGAAGACACTCGTTAGTTTAAAATGCATCACAACTGTTAAAATATGTATCGTATTAGTATTTTGTCATTAAATCACTATATTGACTGCTATTGTGATGTTATGACTTACAATCATAACAATACAATAGCCGAAATACAGTCTATAGAGAGATATAATCAGACAAAATCCAAGCATAGTCAAAACACAGTCAATCAAGCCACTTACAGTCACAATAGTCAAAACGCGGTCAATAAAGATATAATATGACAAAATCCTATGATAGTCCAAAGACAGTCAAGCAATTTATTATGGTTCAAAATGTCACACCAGTATTTCGTTTATAAACAAATACATTTTCTATCTGTACAGTAATTAATCAGCTAAATGCCTGTCTTCAGGGATGATATGTAAGCAAATTATGGGTCCTAGGAGTTATCAAATAAGAGAGTTACTCAACTGCTTCCCAGGCACTCTTTACAAATAACAAAAGATTACAATTTTACATATAAAATATACAATAAACTGTAAGTGTGATACATCACTGAATTCAGAAAAATAACATTTCCCAAAAAATATAAAAATCCAAAATGGCGCCCATAAGAAAAACAATTTCCTGGATAAATGTTTTAGCTATGTTAAAACCAAATAAGTTACTAGATCTCTCGTTAAAAAGTGCCTATATAATGTCAAGATTGTAAATATAAATATAAATGAAATTGCCAATTCTTGGTTGCAGAATACTTCAACAAGTTAGTCTTACAAAGACTATATCAAACACTCATTGACACAACTACTTCCCAAGCTAATACCCCGACGGGCATTGAATTATACAACAAGTGTTTGCTGTTACATACAGTAACCTACTGCAAATGCAACAATTTAGGTCAAATTATTCAGGCCATCTATAGACACGTTTCGAGATTTATCTCTCATCAGTATAGCTTTGCCATTCCCTCTAAATAATTTGACACCTGAGACTTGCGGTCACGTTACCGTTCAAATATAAGTATAAATGAAATTGCCAATTCTTGGTTGCAGAATACTTCAAAAATTAAAAGTGCGATTCTTTTCGCAATCTACAACAAGTTAGTCTTACAAAGACTATATCAAACACTCATTGAAACAACTACTTCCCGAGCTAATACCCCGACGGACATTGAATTATACAAGTGTTTGCTGTTACATACAGTAACCTTTAATATAGTCTTTGCAAGACTAACTTGTTGTAGATTGCGAAAAGAATCGCACTTTTAATGTTTGAAGTATTCTGCAACCAAGAATTGGCAATTTCATTTATACTTATATTTGAACGGTAATGTGTAATCAGTTCAACACATATTCGTTTGCAGGATAAAGAAAACGAACTAAATAATTATTTTAACAATGCAGCTGGATAGGAAGTTAGGAAAATCCCTGATTATCCATTTAGATGCAATTTGGACAGACAACTTAATACGCTATTTTTTGAACCAGTATCAAGAACAAAAGTATTTAATATTATATTTTCTTAAAAAAATCAGGCATCTGTAGGATTTGATGAAGTGCCTACAAAATTGGCTAAGGCAGCAGCGTATATTTAATAAATATGTGCTATGAACAGGGTGTATTTCCTGAATGCCTAAAGCAAGGTATTATAATACCTATATATATAAAAGGTGATCCAGCGGACTTGAACAATTATCGGCCTGTTACTCTTTTATCAATTTTTCCAAAAATAATTGAGAAAAGCATATCACAAAGAATAACCTCGTTTTTCAAACGCATAAAATACTTCATGGGGCTCAACATGGTTATTTGATTATATAACGCAAGTTATGGAAGCCCTTGAGGGGTCGGAAATGCCACTAGGCATATTTCTAGACCTATCAAAGGCTTTCGATACAGTATGTCACAATATTTTACTAGACTTAAGTATTGCGGTGTTAGAGGTGTGGGACAACAACTAATCAAATCATACTTAACAAATAGAACACACAAAACGAAAATATTAATTACATTTTTAAATACAAAAACATTGAATATTAGCATTCCTCAAGGAAGCATTATGCGCCCTATTCTATTCATAATTTATGTTAATGATTTACTAAGACCAATTAGGACCATACCACATTCATAACAACATACGCCGACGACACTACACTTCTTATATCAAGTGCTAGCGAATCGGAAGTGATAAACAAAGCAAGCGCAGTATTTAAAACTACTAAGATCTGGATGCCAAAAAATAAATTATCATTAAATCATAATAAAACAAATACCATAATATTATCCACAAAAAACAAACATACTTCAGATGTCATTAATTTAAACAGCGAAAACTTTAATCTTCAAGTAAAATGCATTTTTTTAGAGATGGTAATAGATCATTCTGATCAACTAGAATCAAAATTAAATTCGGCGTGCTACGCATTACGCATGCTCAGAAAATGTTAGATGTAAAAACACTTATATCAGTCTCAGAGCAAACTTCGAAAGCTTAATAAGATACGGTTTGATCCATTATGGTAGGTCGAACTTTGTAAAAAACTTATTTATTGTTCAAAAACGAGCTTTGCGTATAATTCTAAATTTAAAACAGACGGAGAGTTGTAGGGGAAAATTCAGGAGCGATGGACTACTAACCCTCACAAGTTTATATATACGAAACTTTAGTATTCAGCATGAAACACAAAAAGAAATAGTCAATTCGAAAACAAACATATACAGGGTTTTCCATACCGGCCTTTTTTGAAAAAACGGGTAGTTCTACAGAGTTAGAATAAAAAAAATTATAACAAAAGCCGCATCAAAGAACCGAATAGTGATATTTTTTATACTCAAAAGGGTTGGCTTCCCTGAAAGTTTGTTTAAAAATGTTAATAACTCAATATTTTTAAATGGCACTATAGATTAAAAATTGTATCATTGAAAAGGTATTTAAAAAATAAGAAACTTTTGTAAGAAACATAATTTTGTTACTTTAATCAATTTTGAGTAATATCTGATCAAAGTTATTAAATTCCAATTTTTCATGGCTAACTTATTTAAGAAGATTGAGTTTCAAATATCAGTTAGATTCGACTCCAACTTCGTCTCCAACACCTCTATGTTTCGATAATCCTACGCTAACTCCGACTGCTGCTTCGAATCATGTAAACATTTTAAAACTTTACTTAATAATGCAATTTTTTGCAATGCAAACTAATGTTAAATGGTTACTACATCTGCACAATTACAATCTAATATACTTTTTGAAAAATATAGAAATTTTTGTTTTCTCTCATATGCAAATTACATAAATTTCCATTGTAATTAAAATCTCTATTTGGGTTCAAATTTTAGAAAAAAATAAAACCTAATACATTTTGCAAATTTATATTTAAATAATTATATTGAAAATCGGAGACCGAATTATAGAGAATTTCCAACTCCATGGCTCCGATTTCCTCATCACAAAAATACTTAAATTCCGATTCCACAGTTTTGACTCTAACTGCGATTCAGAGTTCACAGCACTGGTTCAAACTGTTTTCCATTTACTTTTAAACACTGTTGGACTGTTCTGGTCCTAATACCAGTGGCCCTAAGTATTTACTTTTAAAATAAGGTAGCCATGACATATTGATATTTGGTAACTTCAATCAAAAATTATTCAAAACAAACGCCAGTTACAAAAATATTTTTCTTACAAAAGTTGCTTATTTTTCAAAGACCTGAATGATACCAGTTTTGACTGATCATGCCATTTGAAAATCTTGAGTTTTTGACATTTTTAAGCAAAATATCAGGGATGCCAACCTTTTTGGGAAAAAACAATATCACCATTCGATTCTTCAAAATGCCTTCAGTAATATTTTTTTATCCCAACTCTCTGAGGCTAGCCGTTTTCTCAAAAAATGTCTGATACGGGTAGTCTGGGATACCCTGTATACAAAACACGAGGTATGTACAAATATGTATACACGAGGTATGTACAAATATGTATGTCATAGACTATTCCTCTTTGAAACCTCATCTGAATACGCTGCATTGAAAATGTTCAACAAGTTGCCAAAAAGTTTACAAAACATTTCAAAAGTAAACGAATTTAAAAATAAAGTGAATGAATTTCTAGTGCAACAAGATTATAATATCAACGATTATCTTGATAACTAGTTTTGATACACTTGTTGTTACGATGTTGGTTTGACGTATTAATTTAGAGGTCGGTTACTATGTTTAATATAGATTTGTAGTGTAATTTAAGAGAAGATAAGTACTATCCCTATATTAAAAAAATGAATTTAAAAAAATAATACTAGTCGAGATCCCCCTCATCGCAAAAAGCTATCTACGACACTGCTTCGATGTATATGAAAATAAAATAAAAATAATAACAAAATTAATAGCTAACAGTAAAGAGCCTTTTATTTTATTTTTTGAAGACTCATGGAGGGGAATTGATTCCCTAATCCTTTCCCCCTGTTAATGCCACTGGTGAAAATAACATACAATGAATACAGTGAAAATAAAAGATATGCTTTGATATTTCAAATTACCCATTAATATTTCTCCCATACATTCTGGAAAGCATTTTGTAGAATGCTCATATGCAATAAAGATTAATCATAATTAATAACAAATAGAAGGTTTTTAGATAAGATTATCTTCTTTTTTCATCAACATCATCATCATATTGTCTTCCTCTTGTGAAATTGTGGAAACCTCCTTATATTTACATAACAGCATCGCTAATTCCTTGAGAACATTTTCTTTCTGATGGTAAGGTCTCAATTGCGTAAGTTTGGGGCATTGTTTTTGTTCACAAGGAAGAGTGAGAGAGGACGCACGCGAGCATTTCCCACGTCTAATCAAATACGATGACTTATCTATTTTTTCCTTCTTTCCGGCGTTATTGTATCGACTGATGAATACGTTAATTGGAAGTTTGTGGAAAAGGTTTGACTCACGATTTAATTATTAGTTATTAATTTATTTCTATAATAATTTCTTCCGGATGTATTAAAATGAGAACAAAAGGTGATTAAGTATTAAAGTCAGAGCGATGCATGCATATGTTCCTATTTGCATGCAACAATAATTTAATTATTGCGATATAAAAGGTATGAAAGACTTTAAACGATTCAAAAAATAGTGAGTCATGGGCCATTTTGAGCAATTGGTTATCTTTTAAAAACTGTGCATCTTAATTATTATGATAAGCATGATATATTATTGTGAGCCATATACAGGTGTGTCAATTTGAAAACAAGCCAGCCAGAACATATTTGGAACCGTAACAGTTAGAGAAAATTTTTCAAAACCATTTCTAGGATATGGAGGGGGAACTATTTTGACCCACATAACAATCTTCTGCAACCAACCCCTTATGCTGTAGCCACCCTTGCCCATTTTTTTAAATGGCATGACCCTACTTGTGATATATCATTAGAAAGGTCTTTCAAAATGCTAATCAGTGGTACCAGCTAAAGTTTTTATTGCTACATAAAAAATGCAAAAAAAATTTAAATCAATTTATTTTATTTTAAAATTGTTGTCAAATTGGGTATTATAACAATTTATTTTTACAAATTACAAATGAAAAAGCACAAATAAACACAATAATACCCAATATTTATCAGAGTTATCTATTGTTTTATTAAAATATGGACAACTCTAAAATAATAATAAAACTTGATTCAATGGAATACATTTATTAACTGAATAAATTGCACCTGTCCGCAATATAAAAATAAACGTTGACAAAAAACACCAATGAAATACAAATAAATCTTTCATTAACTTAATTCAAATAAACACAATATGTGACACTGCCATTAGTATTGTTGTGACTATTTTTAAGTAATCTGTGCTCTTTACCTTAGACTTGTTATTAATTTTTATAAAATGGTTTACACAATCGCCGAACGTGTTGAAATTATTTTTATTTATGGTTCTAAAAACCGTTGGGCTAGACAAACTACAATTTCATTCAAGGAATTACATCCTGAAAAAAATGTACGTCATCAGTATGTCCTTGATCAAGTTTTAAAATTTGAACAAACAGGATCGGTCATCAACAAGAAAAGAGATCAACCTCAGCTCCTAAATGAAACGGCTCAAATTGAAGTCCTGGGCCAAACTGCTATGGACCCTAATTCATCACTTTGTTGTATGTCTAGAGTAACAGGGTTAAGTCATGAATCCATTCGCAAAGTCTTGAAAAAGCACAAATTTCATCCCACAGACGAATTGAGTTTTGCGAAATGATGACTCATAAAATTATAGCTGAGCCTGACTTAGTGAAAAACATTTGTTATAGCGACGAATGTACTTTTTATCTTGATGGCAATGTAAACAAACAAAATTGTCGATATTGGAGTGGTGATCCTCATCTTATTAGAGAAGCCCACACGCAGTATCCCGATAAAAATAATGTCTGGGCAGGTATTCTTGGAGATTCCATTATTGGCCCGTTATTTATTGATCAAAATTGAAATAGTCAACTGTACAATGATATGTTAGATCAATTAATACAGCCCCTTATAGTTCATGAATTAGAAAATCAAAGAGATGAAAATGATGAACTAATCTTGATTGACAATTTATTACATTTTCAACAAGACGGAGCACCTCCGCATTATGTAGTACCTGTTAGAGACTGGCTAAGCCACACTTTTGGGAATCAATGGATTGGTAGAAGAGGACCAATTGAATGACCACCTAGATCTTCAGATTTGACCCCATTAGACTTCTTCTTATGGGGCCAGTTAAAATCTCTGGTCTATAAAACTTAGCCCGAGTCTATAGCAGATATGCGACAACGAACAATACAAGAGTGTCGAGCTATTTCTCGACAGACCTTCCAAAATGTATGATAGGAATTTAAGAATAGACTTTATTATTGGCCCGAAAATAATGGAAATCATTTTGAGCATACTATAATTTAATAATTTATTTTTTTTACATTTTTTATGTAACAATAAAAAGTTGTTACCACTGATTAGCATTTTGAAAGACCTTTGTAATGATATATCACAAGTGGGGTCATGCCATTTAAAAAAATGGGCAAGGGTGGCTACAGCCTAAGGGGTTGGTTGCAGAAAATTGTTATGTGGATCAAAATGTTTCCATATCCTAGGAACGGTTTTGGAAAATTTTCTCTAACTGTTCCAAAGATATTGTGGCTGGCTTATTTTCAAATTGACATCCTGTATGTATTAGTCTATATCGCATCTTTTGGTCGAAAAGTGTCCACTCGGATGCACTACGTTTAAGAGCAATAATTCGCATGCCCCGTTTTACCGCTCGGAGAAATTTAAACTGATCAGCTGTTATAATATATTTGTACTTTTCATATTTAAAATAGGAATATACGTTATTGAAATAGAAAATCAATACATCAATATTTCAAAATAGCATTAATCAACCAATTTTAGGTTTCAAACCGACAAAAGACTAAAATGAGAGAACGATGTTTTTCTCAATATTTGAATTATTTCTTTTTCTGTAATTTCTGTTTATGACTTTTAATTACATTTAGGTAATAATTTTTATTAACTTTTTATGTCTCTTTGCCATAGTTTGATGTTGATTATCAATTATGATATATTTCTATAAAATAACAGAAAAATATGTCATATTTAGTTAAACGCCAGAAATGTAAAATAATAAATGTTACATTAAATATATATTTATACGTTTTGTCAATTTTTGAAGTTAATATCACTGTTTTATCCAGTTGAATACTGTCTCCTGGTTTTAAGACAACTGGTAGTTTTAGAAATGGCGTTTAAATAACATAATAAGTTTCTAAAAAAACTGTTGTATTTAACCACCGAAAACGTAATAATGTATTACAGTTTCAAAATGTACAAAAAGGTATAAAGGAGTATGAATTACAAATGCGTGTTTCTGCTATGATGACAAAAATGTAAGTAAGAAAAATATACAAAATAGAAATTTAGAATCTAAAAATAGGTGGGGGTACGGTATTTAGCGCATGTTCAGAAAGGAAGCGTTGGCGGTCGGAATGCAGGTTTAGGGGTTCGAGGAAATAATCTTGAAACCCGGCGTTTGACATTTGGAATTAGGGTTTATTTATTGCTCGTATTTCTAACAAGTGCCCCTCGAGATGACTTTCCCAAGAATCACACAATGCTATCATAAAAAATACAAATTGAATAAAGTAATTCACTCCTGAACAATCACAATAATATGTTTATCAAGATAAACTTTTCAAGTTTAAATTTTTTGTCAATTAAATCATACCATCAAATACCTACCTAGTGTTTATTTTAAACTTCTTAATATTTCAGTATTTTATACGCGTGGCGCATCAAGTAACATTTCGAGTTTAGAAAAGCCTGAAAATTTGGTTTGATCGGGTAGCGCTACGCGATCAAACCAAATTTTAAGGCTTTTCTAAACTCGAAATTTTGCTTCTTGCTTAATCTGGGAGTGGAAAACACTCGTGAGGTTTGTTTGATCTTTCGCGTTGAAAAAGTTGCTTATGTTGATAATTATGTCTGAAGGAGTGTCTGCGAATTTCTTTAGATCATTTTTAAAATAACAATGTTCATCTAATAATCGCGATTTCTCCTATACAATCTACATTTTTAAATTTTTGTTTTTGTTGCTAACCTTGTTCCTTGCTATCGTTAGGTGTAAGAAGTTTTGTATAACGTTTGTTTCTAAATTTTTCTCTCCGTGCTTTTCTATCTTGTGTTTATTTTTTTTTTTTTCTTATAAAAATCACAGACTTAGAAACCATCCGAGCTATTTATTTTTTTCCGAAAAAATAATTCTCAGAGCACACAGGTTGAACTAAAATTTTATATCAGACATAATTTAAAAGTTAAATTAAAACTTATTTAACTCTAAATAGTCAATTTTTCATATTGTTGTAAGATTACATTTTTATCTTTTTTTTTTTTCTAAAATCGTCGGCCATTCCATAAATAAGTGCACACTTTTTAGGGGTACATCAGGGATTTTAGCGAATTTCACATATATTATAAAGGCTATTAAGACATGGTTTTTGGTTGTTACTAGAGGTTAAACAAATTATTGCTTCAAAAATTATAACAATATAAACTTTTAGTACACTTTTATTTTGAACTCGAAAATATCGTAAACCGTTACTGATACAAAAAAAGTTATACTTGACTTTTTTATGGTTAAATGTCCAAAGTTTAAAATATTTTTTTTTTTCCAAAACGAAAAAACCTTATTTAGATAGATTTTTTTTAATAAATAAAACAAATCTCACAAAATAATCAAATACCCATGTTTTAATTTTCTTGAAAAAAATATATATTATACCCCAATCCTTCCCAAGAATATTTTCGTTTTCAAAAAGATGGGCACTTTAAAACTTTTTGAGATATGATTTTTTAACCGGAGCAAATCTCACAAAATAATCAAATACTCATGTTTTAGTTTTCTTGAAACAAATATATGTTATACTCCAATCCTTCCTAAGAATATTTCCGTTTTCAAAAAGATGGGCACTTAAAAACTTTTTTAGATATGATTTTTTTACCCGAGCGCTGCATCGACGCGAGGCGGTCACCGCGATCCGGGCCATTACACCTTTGGCGGGAGCGCCTCATGTCAATGTAGCGCTCGGGTAAATAAATCATATCTGAAAAAGTTTTAAAGTGCCCATACTTTTGAAAACGGAAAAATTCTTAGGAAGTATCAGGGTATAACATATATTTTTTTTTAACAAAATTAAAACATGAGTATTTGATTATTGTTTGAGATATGTTTTATTTATTAAAAAAAATCTATATAAATAAAGTTTTTTCGTTTTGGAAAAAAATGTATTTTAAACTTTTAACATTTAAGCACAAAAAAGTATAGAGTAACTTTTTTTGTATAGGTAACGGTTTACGATATTTTTAAGTTTAAAATAAAAGTGTACTAAAAGTTTATATTGCTATAACTTTTGACACAATAATTTATTTAACCTCTAGTAACAACCAAACACCATGTCTTGATAGCCTTTATAATATATGTAAAATTCGCTAAAATTCCTGATGTACCCCCAAAAAGTGTGTACTTATGGCCGAATTAGTATGATAAATTTAATTGTTATAATCAAACTGTTCTGATTTTATAAAATCTTCATCGTGTATTAATAATTAACGCTTCTATTACATCCTAAATCGATCACTTTTTCAATAAATAGAAAAAGTAATCGGTTCGGGATTGAATATATGGAAAGTTTTAATTTTCATTGAAAATGTTGTTTAAGCTTAACAACTGTCAGCTCAAAAGTGATATTTGTGGGATTGTTCACTATTTTTCTTTGATGTTTAAAACAATGTAAGAACAAGGAAAACATATCTAATAATCAAACTGTTCACCGTGGAGGCTTCTACTTCGTTATACATCATTATTTACACAAATAAGTCAATTAACTTTGTTTGTATAACTGAGGATTTTATTGTGACTATAGTATCGACAACTTTAACTTGTCATTATCAAACATAAAGTAATAAGAATTCCATGTATTTAAAAATTACAGTTATGCACACATATTTGATATTTCCTTGTAATAAAATGTTTTATTTAATAATGTAATTTGAAATATCTTCAACATTTTAAAAATCTAAACAAAAAATCCTAATGAAGTAGTATAAAATATAATTTAGCAAATTTAAAATAATAAAGAAAACGTTTTGAACAAATTTAACGATTTAAACATGTTTTAAAAAAAATTAAGATTTAAAACATGTTTAAAACAAAACCCTTTAAAACACGACGGTTGTTTTTAAACTTGTTTAAAACACTGTTTTAAAAGAAAGTATTTTAAACATAACAACCCTGCATTTAAGTGGTTAAAATTGATTTTCGTTTAAATGAGTTACAATGATTTTTGTAATAACCGCAAAAAGGAATGATTTGTCCTTAAATTCTTACATAAATGATTTAGACTTTCTCCGAAACTTTTTTAACTAATAAAGATAATATATACTACTTCCTCTATGCTAATATTCAAACTTCTAACTTAATTTATACAATTCTAGTTTTGTTTTTCTTATAAATAATTGTAATAAATCCACCTAAATGTTGATGGCTTTGGATAGTTTAAAAATCTGAACATTTTTGTTAATTTCGGGATTTAATCAATAAAACTAACATTTCGCACAAGTAAAGTTTTTTCTAGTATTTACACTAATATCAAAATGCCGTGTCAAAATTGAGTGATATTTAGCCAATAAATATTAAAATATTATATAAATTGTATCTTTTGTAAATATCCTAAATAAACTTAAGTAACTCATATCAAACTGAAATTATACAGGGAGTTTGTTTTTAAGTATACATATCTCAATTATTCTGTAAATCTTGACATATCCGTTGTTTTTTTAAGAGTTCAATTTAAAACTTTAAACGAGTGTTTTCCACTCCAAGACTAAACATGAATTAAAATTTCAAGTTTAGAAAAGCCTTAAAAACTAAATTTTAACGCTACTCTAAACTCGAAATTTTACTTCATGCGCCACGCATTTAAAACACTGAAATATTGTGAAGTTAGGAACACATTAAAAACATTTTTTTTAATGAGTAATAATTGAAATATTTAATTAACAAAATATTTATATTTTCTCCGCACATTCTCAGATCAGGTCAAATAATACAATGTATCAATTAACTTATTTAGTAATTTAATAGCAAAAAATTAGTAATGTTGCGCTATTGCATTAATGGGTTAATTAAAATGTGAAGATTTCATATACATTTAACACGATATTTTGATTCTTCTGAAAAATTGTAAAAACATTATTGTTCAAATCTGCCTGCATGCTTTTTTAAAGTTTAGGGGAGGGCTCGGGCACTCTCCTGCCTCCCATTGGCTACGCTCCCAAAATAACACATGTTGGTGAGGGTTTATAAAAGACTATGAAATTTATAATATTCTTTTTAAAATCAAGTTTTTTATGTTTTATGTTTATCCACTTTGAAAAAAAATATATATAATAGAGAGCAGAATGCCTGTTTTCTAATTTTTCTAAAAATAAAACTTGCCTGCAAATACATAATTACACAAAATTAAACATAATTCTCTACTTCTATACTGAACAACTACATTTAATTAACATTACAACGTTTTATGTTGTTGTGATGTTCAAGAAATATTATTTTTCTTTGCTCGATGGGATATACATTGACCATAATATCAAAATGTTACAGATTTTAAATTTAAAATACGCTGCCCGCCGGCGCAGTGTGAGTGTTTCACGCTATTATTATTCTCTCTAACAGATCCCGTTCTGGCCCATGAAGTGAATAGGGAGTTAGCGGTATAGACTAATAAGTATATGGTACAACTTAATCTATTACGTATAGTGTACCCCAAAGTTTCAATTTATTTCCGTGATATACAATATTAATTTTTGTGAAAATGGAAAAGTGTAATAAAAATTGTACTGAATAAGAAAAAATATTCCTGGCAACATTAGTAAAGGAGTACTCTTTATTGGAAGATAAAGAAATGAACAATGCGACTGTTCAAGAAAAGCAGAGGATTTGGGAAATATTACCAATGCAGCAGTACGATTCCCAACCAAACCAAAAATGGCCTGAAATAAAATATGAAATGTATCAAGTATACAGGCTGTCTACGCTAAACCGTTCGTTAAAAGTTTATGGGGTTGCCGTTGCACCAAAAATTTGAAAAAAATCCTTCTCATACGGTTGAATTAGTTCTCCTCATGTGAAATATTTTCAACTTTATATCACTTCCGGTTCCACCGGAAGTAGCACCAAATTTGTTATTTTAAATGGAACACCCTATATATTAGTAATTCTTTGGATTCCTCGTTTAAATTGCAACATATTTTATTCGAACATATGCACACTTAGATCTTATAGTTTTCAAGAAAAACAAATATTCCTAAAATGTTGATCTCTAAAAGGCATCTTGAAATCTGCCTGTAACTTCTCTTAAGAATAAGATAAAAATATGATTTATATCTCTACTTGTACCTAGAGGATGCCTCTCTGAGTAAAGTAATTAGAAACTGTCAATTTTGACTGTATTAATCTAAATTTTTCTCCGTCAAAAAAATTCAAATAGGTTTTTCGCATCTCTGATGTACCTAATAAATTTATATACAAGGATATTGTTTAATTATTTTTCAATTTATAGGTTAGATATACAGGGAGTTTTTCTTTTAACAGAAAATAGACTGAATTTGGAATGCGTATACCAAATTCAGTCTATTTTCTGTAAATCTTTAGATATTCCTTGTTTTTTTTTATTAACGTTCAATTTAAAGCTTTAAACGAGTGTTTTCCACTCCCAGACTAAGCATGAAGTAAAGTTTCGAGTTTAGAAAAGCCCCGTGTACATTTTCTGGGCTTTTCTAAACTCGAAATATTACTTCATGCGCCACGCGTATAAAACACCAAAATGTTGTGAAATTAATGTATATTCGAACTTCACTTAAAATCTATGTTTTATACAAGTGGCGCATGAAGTAAAATTACGAGTTTAGAAAAGCCCTGAAAATTTGTCTCGGGTCGCTGCGCGACCCGAGACAATTTTTCACGGGGCTTTTCTATACTAGAAATGTTACTTCATGCTTAATCTGGGAATGGATAACACTAATTTAAAGCTTAAAATTGAACTTATTTAAAAAACAACGGATGTTGGTAAATTTACAGCTTATACATACAGAGAGTTTTATGTAACACCGAACATTTTCATAACGAGAATTTTTCTTTTAAGTATCTATATGTATACGTTGCACATTTTTCGATGCTCGGTTTATTAAACGAATTTAATTTGAAGCTTTAAGCGAGTGTTTTCCACTCTTAGGCTAAGCATGAAGTAAAATTTGAGTTTAGAAAAGCCTGAAAATTTGGTTTGGTCGCGTAGCGCGAAGCGCGGAGCGGCCAAACCAAATTTTCAGGCTTTTCTAAACTCAAATTTTACTTCATGCGCCACCGGTACAAATCACTGACATATTACAAAGTTTAAAACACACCGCTAAACTTTACATTAAAGCAGTGTTTTGTACAGGTGGCGCATGAAATAAAATTTCGAGTTTAGAAAAGCCTGAAAATTTGGTTTGGCCGCTCCGCGCTTCGCGCTACGCGACCAAACCAAATTTTCAGGCTTTTCTAAACTCGAAATTTTATTTCATGTTTAGTCTGGGAGTGGAAAACACTCGCTTACAGCTTCAAATTGAATTCTTTTAATAAACCGAGCCTCGGAAAATGTGCAACGTATGCATATGGATACTTCAAAGAAAAATTCTCGTTATGAAAATGTTCGGTGTTACATAAAACTCTCTGTATGTTTACCTAAAAGAAAAATTCACTGTATAATATAGACTATTTGGGTAATCGATCATTTACCAATTCATTAACGTAATCAAAATATTCGTCAGGAATGCAGCTTATCTATTTTAATACCAAATTAATGAAACACTTGTATCTTTTCTTCACTTATTTATTTGGAGTACCAAATGCACATTTCGATCACGATGTGATCATTATCAATGGTTGACAAATACAAACTTAAAAAGCTAAAATGCGCTTAATATATACCTGCGGATTACGAGGAGTAATTACGTAATGAGCGCGGGGGTTATGGAGTTAAGGGAAAACCGACAATTAGGCCGACATCTTAAATCCATTTTAAGTGTAATTGGAACAATAATATAAAATAGAAAAATAAGAAAAATACACAAGTTACAATATACATAAAAACATGAAAACATATAACAAGAAAAATACAAAAATTATTACAACGGAACGAGTTTAAGTAATGGGTTGTCTAGTGGGCTCAAATCAAAATTTAGCAGATCAGCGTTATGTTTTTTCATGTAAAAAGCTTCGTACAGGTTTAAGTGATAATTTGTGAAGAATTTTAAAAGCTTGGTGTTGTTGAGGGAGAATTTATGACCTGTTTCAATAGAGTGATGGGCAACTGCAGATTTTGTAGGGTTGTTGTATTTGATATGTGATGTATGTTTTTTGTATCTCGTAATGACATTTCTTTTAGTTTGGCCTACATAAATTTTACTGCAGTTACAACATTTGAAGGAGTAAATTCTCTTTTAAAATTCTCCACAAATTATCAGTTAAACCTGTACGAAGCTTTTCACATGAAAAAACATAACGCTGATCTGCTAAATTTTGATTTGAGCCCACTAGACAACCCATTACTTAAACTCGTTCCGTTGTAATAATTTTTGTATTTTTCTTGTTATATGTTTTCATGTTTTTATGTATATTGTAACTTGTGTATTGTTCTTATTTTTCTGTTTTTCTATTTTATATTATTGTTCCAATTACACTTAAAATAGATTTAAGATATCGGCCTAATTGTCGGTTTTCCCTTAACTCCATAACCCCCGCGCTCATTACGTAATTACTCCTCCTAATCCGCAGGTATATACACTGGCGAAAGAAATTAACGCATCATTTGTGATTTTTTTGATATCTTGGAATCGAGTTTTCTTTGAACACAAACATATTTTTACAATAAGAAATCTTATCAAGCATGCTGTTTTACATGTTGTGTTTTGTCTTTTGTTCTCATGGTTTTCTGTCAATAAATAAAATGAAGCACTTTTCATTATTCTGACTGTAAGAAAGATTCATATAAAATTTCTTTTTGAGTTTGTTTTCAGGTAATTGTTAAAATTAAGTGCTAAATAGTGAAGAATGAATATGGATAGACGTCCGAATCTTAATTTAAGCAGTGAAGAAGCTGTGATTGTGGTTACACTTGCAGAAGAAGGTAGGAGTCAGCGTTACATCAGTCAGCGTCTTGGTGTTAATCAATCGACCGTATCCCGTGTCTTGAAGAGACATCGGGAAACTCAGGCATACTCAAGAAGGCCAGGACAAGGGAGAAAAAGGGCCACAACTGCTGTTCAAGACCGTTTTTTAATGATACAGACGTTACGCGAACGGTTTATTACGGCTCCTAGGCTACAAAATATGCTCGCAGAGATCCACAATGTTCATGTAAGTTCCGTCACCATCAGAAAAAGGTTACGTGGTTTTAATTTAACTCCGAAAACAGCGGCAAAAGGACCACAATTAACCGCAGACCATCGCAGAGCCAGGTTAACATTTGCGCAAGAACATGTAAACTGGTTACAGGCCGATTGGGCTAATGTTATGTTTAGCGACGAGTCCAGATTTTGTCTTTACGGCAGTGACAGACGAATGCATGTGTACAGACGGCCAGGTGAACGTTATGCGCAGTGTAACATTGTTCCGACTGTTATGTTTGGTGGAGGCTCTGTTATGGTGTGGGGTGGTATCACTTTAGAGGCTCGTACGGAGTTGGTGGTCATACCAACAGGAAGCATCACGGCAGCGTCTTATATTGCAAACATTTTAGAACCATCCGTAATGCCTTTTGCTCCTTATGGAGGAAACGATTTCCTGTTTATGCATGACAATGCAAAACCACACAGTGCCCGAATTGTACAACAGTATCTTGACCTAGTGGGTATCAACACAATGCAATGGCCAGCCAGGAGTCCCGATCTTAATCCGATCGAACACCTATGGGACGCGATGGGCAGACGCCTTAGAGCACTTCCTCGGCGTCCAAGCAATCAACAAGAGCTTGGACAAAGATTGCAGGAAATTTGGGAAGATATTAACCAGGATGAAATTGGATCATTAATTAACAGTATGAGCCGTCGCTGTCAGGCAGTTATTCGAGCAAGAGGAGGAAACACTAGATATTAAGTCTTATAATCACATGTTAACTTTTTCCTCTTTTTATTTATGACATTATTTTAGTCATTAATGAAAGAAATTGTGTTGAAAATCATTATTATAGTTCAGTTGGTTTTGTTGTTATTTTTTTTGTTTTTAAACATCAAAACTTTATTTTTAAATTAAAAAAATTAATGTGATGCGTTAATTTCTTTCGCCAGTGTATTAAGCGCATTTTAGCTTTTTAAGTTTGTATTTGTCAACCATTGATAATGATCACATCGTGATCGAAATGTGCATTTGGTACTCCAAATAATTAAGTGAAGAAAAGATACAAGTGTTTCATTAATTTAAAACCATCTTCACGCAACTCAACAACAATTAAGTATTAATACCAAATGTTAAAAATAGTAGCTTTTATATAAATAATAATTTGACAACTAATGAATAATCTAGGATTAATCTTGATTCGGAGAGGATTATTTGAGGATGGATTATTCTCAAATTAATCTAGGATAAGGTTGACTATTTTATACTATTTTCCGCGATCCGAGAATTAATACTCACCCCGGATCAATCCCTGACTATTAGTACGGCTGTTAGAGCAATTTGCTTTTCGATATGTATACTTAAAAGAAAAAATCGCTGTAATAAGTCAGATTGACAGTTGAGACAAGCTTTTGAAATCACACAGGAGAAATATTTTATTTAAGGTCACCCGGGGTAAGTGGAGCCCCGAATTTTATTAGATCAATTTTGATTTGCATCAGCGTAGGAAGTTGAACTTTAATAAACATAACATTTGGCGAGAATATCAACATGACTATAAAATAACATCAGGCAGATGTCTACAACTCGTCTGATAGCAGCTTCTTCTTATTAACACAATGTATATATACTGCCTTTCAAAAAAATCAGAACACCAAGTATTTATTGCACGATTTTAATAAAATTTACACAATTTGATCATGTAAACGAACTGTATCGATGATCAAAAAATCAACTTGAAAAACAAATGAATAAAAATGAATAATGTGTTGGGCCTCCACGATTTCCCAAACACTCATTAATCATTAACACGTCGAGGCATGCTAGAAATCAGGCTGTCAATATTGACTTGGGGTATTTCATTCCAAACTTCGATAATTTGACCTCTAAGTTCCATTACAGTGTTAGCGGGGCGCTGTAAGTTACTTATTCTAACACCTATCATATCCCAAACATGTTCTATTGGCGATAGATCTGGAGAACGAGATGGCCAAGATAACAAATTGATTTCGGCACTATCAAAAAACTGTCTTGTAATGGCCGCTGTGTGAGGTCGAGCATTATCTTGCTGAAAAATGGGGTTCTGCAAGCCATTTACATAGGGCACTAACACTGGCCGTAAAATGTTGTCAATATACCGAATCGCGTTAAGACTTGCTTCTAAAAAAACTAGAGGAGACCGACTACCATATGCTATTGCCCCCCAAACCATAACTCCCTGTGTAAGAGCCGTATGTCTTTCAACAGCAAATTGTAAAATTCTGCGTTCACCGCGTCGACGTCTCACTCTTCTGCGACCATCATTAGCCCATAAACAGAACCGAGACTTATCGCTGAAGATAATGTTATTCCATTCATGGGTCCAATGTTGTCTTTCCCTGCACCAATCAAGTCTTGCTCTGCGATGCTGCGGAGTAAGAGGTAGACACAATTGTGGACGGTAGGATCTTGTACCAAAACTGCGGATTCTTCTGTAAACAGTAGCCATGGATACTCTTTGGCCATTTAGAGCCAACCAGTCATTTCCCAATGCCCGCGACGTTGTAAATCTGTCCCTTAAAGTTGTAAGACGAAGAGCTCGATCTTCACGCTCAGTGGTGCTTCTTGGACGTCCTGATCCAAGTCTACGTCGATTCTCCCCAGCTTCGGACCATCTAGACCAGCAGCGTACGACCACCGATACACTACGGCCTACCCTTTCAGCAATAGCACGAACCGAAAAACCCGCTTCTCGCATTCCAATAATGCGACCCCTTTCAAATTCACTTAGATGATGATATTGTGCACGCTGACGAACACGGGGCATTTTATGTTTTACAAACTTAAACGTCACACTACTCAGAGGCTACTTGGATATTAGAAGCAATTACATTAAAAAATCAGCAGCTCTTCATAATGGTGAAATCAAGGAAAAATACCATTAAATTGTAACCAAAACAATTGATTTTTTGATCATCGATGCAGTTCATTTACATGATCAAATTCTGTAAATTTCATTAAAATCGTCCAATAAATACTTTGTGTTCTGATTTTTTTGAAAGGCAGTATATATCACATGCTGTGGGTTACAGTTACCCCATGCAAAGGGGGAAGTATAACCCATGCATGGGGTAAGTGTAAGTATTACCTGATTTTCTGTATAAGAAACATTATAATGTGAAAGGGCAAGTGTATACCAAGTTTGACAATTCATTTTATATTAATGCTCAGAAAATATTTTATTTAAATATAGTAAACAACATTGAAATCATTGGTTTTACATTAAGATAAACAGTAAGAGTCAACGCTAATATTGAACTTGATTCTTCCTCTTGTATCTACAACTGTAGGTGGTAAAAACTTGTATATTTCTTCAGGATTAATGATACTAGTGTCATCAACATGTGGCCAGTAGAACGAGGAGGAAGAATCAATTCTTCTAGCAAATTTAACGTAGAGGCAAGGTTCCTTTTCGATAACCTGAGCAACATACATCTTGGTCGTTTTCTTTGACGAAAGCTTTACAATCATCCAATCATTCACAGATAATGAATTACAATCTTTGTCTATTAATTCCATGAATTCATCATCATTTGTTTTTTCTTGGATTTCATCAGTCATATTACCATCATCTGATTCATCTTCAATAAACTCGACTTGTTCTTCATTATCATCGTCGTCACTATCAATTGTAAGAGTGATTTTATTCTTTTGTTTGTTTTGGCTTTTTCGGGAATTTTTATTTTCTGCTTCTTTATCTGCTAATATTTGTATTGCTTCGGCCGATGTAATTATCTCTGCTCCTAAACAGATACGCTTCCTTTTAGTTTTCACTTGAGGAACTTGTTTCAATTGTTGTAATAATAATGTTTCAAATGATTTTGTTCCTGCATGTGGTAATGGAGAAGAGTTTTCAGGAAGAAAGACGACAGATTCTTGTGCAGGAGATGGTGAATCTGGTCTACTTTCTTGATGTGGTGGTGATGACGTCCTAGCAAGGGATGTCGAAGGCACAGATGCGGCAGTTTCTTGCTCTAAATAAGTTAACCACTTCTGGTACGAATCTGGTTCAAACTTTTCTGGTGGAATGACTTCATTAGAAAAAGGAAAAATGCCACCTTTCTCAAAACCTTTCTTTATTACATCTCGATTAAGATTTTCCCAAATGGTAGCAATCATAGTTGAAAAAATTGATTTTGGCAATTTTTTGCCATAATTGCATCTCTGCCATTTCACTAACTCTTCGTCCCACTTAATTTTCAACGGCCTGAAAACACTCAGGTCTAGTGGCTGTAACACATGGCTGGTGTGTGGTGGTAATTTTAATATTACAATACCTTCATCCTTTGCCTTTTCAACCAGTGGTAAACCAATGTGGGAAGCATGTCCATCATAAATTAAAACAACTGGCCTTGTAGCATGAATATTTCGCAGAAAATTTCTTGTAAAATAATTTTTGAAAGTTTCCGCTTCCATCCAACCATTTTTTGTTGCAGCATAAGTCATTCCATTAAATCCTTCAGACTCTGGTGACATCCACGAGTCCCAAACATTTTTCCCTGTAAACACTATTAAAGGTGGAAGTTTTTCGCCAGCAGCATTTGCATCCATTAAGGCTGTAATGTTCTCTTTGCCTGAACCGCTTGTTGCTCTGTGAGAAGGCATTCCTGTTGCTCCAAGAACCTTAACTCTGGAGGGGTCCAAGCAAAAACTAGTTTCATCCAAGTTCCAAATCTCTGTTGGGGCAACATTGTTAGTAACTTCTTTGAGAATTGTAAAGTATTTATAAATTACAAATGGATCTATACTCTTCTTTCTAGCAGCTTCTACCGCTTGAGGCTTCTTGAGACTCAAGTTGTGAGCTTTTTGAACCGTATAAAAAAATTATCCTCGGGTACGCCGTCTTTGAAAGGCGTAACTAGATTATTTTCACGAACGTATTGGCCTATTGTCTCTAAGAATTCCCTTTTGGAGAGACCAAATCCCCATTTCTCCATGGTTTTCAGACCATTTGCAATTTTTACCTCATCTTCCAGAGGAAGAGCTGTGGGTCGGTCTTGTGATTGGCTTTTTATGCCCCTTTGTCCCTTAAAATGCTTAAAAAGTGTTGATTTAGGTATTTTGTACAACTTTGCAGCTCGGTACACTGTTAATTCACCGTTTCTTACAGATGTTAATGCATTTTCTAATTCTTTACCCGTATATGAAGGCGGTGCCGTTTTTCGCTTATAATATCGTACCATTTCTGTAATAAGTCAGAAACAACACAATAAATACTTGCTTACTTATTCAAAAAACTATTTGAGGTAAATGTAACCCACTGGTTCCACTTACCCCTGTAGTACTGGTTCCACTTACCCCTGCAGTATTTTTTTCCGGGGCAAGTGGAACCCATGTGGTTTTAGAGGTTAAATATTCGGCAATTTCTTGAAATTAAGGTATTTACAATCGTGAACCCAATTATGAAATTAGCTTCTAATTAGCCGAATTTGCAACACACTGAATAACATGAGGTTTTACGGGTAACAGTTGCATTGACACTTTCAGGGCGCCAAACATATCTACAAGATAGTAATACAATAATGTACCCGCAGATGCCGCCACCTTACACTTATTTAAAACAATTATAATATGCATAGGTTCCACTTGCCCCCCATTTACACTTACCCCGGGTGACCTTATATAATTTTTAAGTTCTTTGTGTATTTTGTGATATAGAAATTTTGTTTCATTTATTAATCACTTGCTCTTATCCTCTTATAAAGGTCTTTTGAACTTCTAATTGATAACTAAATTATAAAACAAGTTGATTCTGCAATATATATATATATATATATATATATATATATATATATATATATCTGAGGTGCGGCCCTTGAAACACTTTAGGTGGTAATTTTGGCCCTCGAAGCAGTTTGGCCAGCCCTGTTCTAACTATTGATATTTGATGCTAAACAAATTGTATGATTGTATCAGATAATAACATTTCCTGTATTAATCTAAATCTCTTAATGTTTCAGGCATTTACAACATCCTGCTTGATTACGAAAAGGGTGACCGATGATGAGGCAGCAAGACTTTTCCTGTACCTTCAAAAACTCTCAAGAGAATGGAGTTTACTCAACAACATCACGTGGGATAGAATCGGTTCAGCAGTAGCAGATGCAACTTACGGTGGATATGTTATTATAACAGCAGCACTTCTTATAGGAAGACTAGCAGGAGAGTTACCAACAAAAAAGAGGATTACGGAGATTATCTTGTTAGGATTAGGAGCGCTGTTATTCGTCGTATTAGGTATGTATATTTCGCTAATATTTTTTATATCAGTCTTTTTAGAAGTAAGGTTACATTTTTAAGTTAACTATTTAGGCTCGACTTTACTTTACACCCCGTGGAATAACATGCAATATAATATAGATTCACACTGTATTGACATATATCACCAATTAAAATCAATAAATTCACTACGGAAAGTTTACATTTTTCAACTTTGAAATTATGACTAGAAACTTCTATAAAACCTCACTGATTGCTGTTAACCATTGCAATCTTTACTGGAGACATTGGGCAAGTCGGAAGAAATGTTTGTTAAAGACTTCAATCTAACTTTAACTTAAGAGGAAGTCGACAGCTCTCTAAACGTATAAAACTAAGCATAATGCCGTCTTAATTACATCCTTGTTTAGGGATGAAATATTTTGAAAAAATAGGTATACTTGAAGGAAAGTACAAGCTTTAAGCCCGTCTCAATAAAATATTTTATACTTTTACCGGTATTTCATAAAATAATATCAAACATTGGTAAACTAGCGAAATCGCGTTCCTAATTTTATTTTTGTCCGCAGTATCTATAAAAAATATTGAAAAACTAAATCAGTCACACTGTAGATAGTTCCTTTGCAAAGATATGTGATTTTTTTTTTATTTATTTGGTTAAATATAGTCACTAGGATGTCGCGCGTAAAACAGTTTTTCAAATTTTCTGAAACTTCAATATCGCGTGACATCCCAATGAATTTATTGTACGATAGAAATAATTGGAAAAAATTAAAATTCTTCGAAAAGAATTCTTCTACAATGTGACTGATTTAGTTTGATATTTTTTTATAAAAGAACGGTCAAAGTGGGAAATATTTTATTAAAACAGGCGTTAAGATTCCACTTTCCTTAAAGTATGCCTATTTTTTCAAAATAGTTCATGCCTAAACAAGAATGTAATTAAGACGGCAGTATGCTTAGTTTTATACGTTTAGAGAGCGGTCGACTTCCTCTTAAAGTTAGATTTAACCAGATAACGATTATAACACATTTGCACATTACACTTGGACTCATATAGATTTATAGAATAACTAACATAAATTAATACACTCTTGGAAATTCATTTGGGCTGAATTTTTTGTAGAGTAAAAAATGTTTGCATGGGGTCATGTTTTTATTTATTTTTTTGCATTCATAAAAACTCGGAAAGATAATAAAATAAAGATGATCTCTCTAAAAAAAGTGTTTACCATAAACTAATAATTTTTACTAAAATATTTACATGTTTACAATAATTAGAAAATATGTTGAATAAGTTTCTTATCTTTTACGTGAGAAACATACCGGGTGTTTGATTAACGATGGCCATTGGCTGTATCTCAGAAACTATTCATCGTAGCAGCCTGCAGTAAAAAAAATCATAGTAAAAGTGGCCAAGAGAAATTGCTGGAAATTACTAAGTTTTTAGCGTTGCCACTAGAGGGCGCAATTTCTATCATGCAAGATAAAACCAAGTTTGTATCAAATAAAGGCCAAATTAAGCTACGTCAAAAATATAAAATTCCTAATCTACGAAAACTTTACTCAACTATTTTCTCGTTTATTTGGCTTTTACATAAACCGTGGGGGAGAATGAAAATGTCTAGCCATTCAAATCCGTGTACCTTTAATTAGGTTTTACCAAACTTACCAAACTTAGGCTCATTTAATAGATAATTGAATGCACTTTGCACAGATTTACTTCAGTTTAGATATTAAGCGCCAGAGGGCGCGATTGAAACAATCAATACATTATCTTAATTTTCTTTAAATTGTCTAATTAAAAGGTATATGTTAGTTGCGGTACTTAATTAAAATGAGAAATACTCTAAAAACTGGTGGAAACAACAACTCGATATCTTTATCCTACCCAGAGATATAGTGAAAATTTGACAGAATGACGTATTTTACATTAATAGCGCCCTCTGGCCATTAATATAGGAACTGAAGTAAATCGAGGTACATAATAGTTTGAAGTGCTGCCAATTATCGATCGAATCACTCTAAGTTTATTAAATTCTGATAAACTTATTTTAAGTTACAATCATTTTAATGATTAGACTTATCTATGGTATTTTTCTCTGCATCTTATGTAAAACCGAAAAACACGACAAGGTAGTTGAAATCGAGCAAAAGTTAGTGTATATTAATATTAATATATTTTTGACATAGCTTAATTTGGCATTTTTTATAAAACCTTGTTTTTTTCTTTCTTTGCAAAGCTAGATACAATTATAATATTCGATATTTTGTTATGTTTTGTTTGTTATTGTTTTAATAAAGTATAGTAATACGTGTTTTTAATTGTAGTAAATATATACATTTTTAAATATTCTACTAAACTCATAGCCTGCTATAATTTGAGATTGTAAATAGTCTTGGATTTATTTGCATACTCGCTTAACATAACATATAAATGGGAAAAAGTGATGTCCGTTATTCTTTCAATTCTCGTTTTTGACCTCTTGGACATAAAACAAAAGAGGCAAAAGTCCTATTAGATTTTAAAATATATTTTTAAATGGTGCGCGGTAGGATGAAGATATTAGGATGAGGCTTTTACCATTTTTCTCAGTATTTCTCCCTGTAATAAACTAGTGTAAGAGAACTATACCTTAAAATTTGAAATTTTTAAGAAAATCTAGAAAATATGGTTATTGTTCCAAAAAGGACCTCTGGCGGATATTATAAGAACTAAATTAAAAGAGAGTAAAACGTATTTTGAAAGTGCTTTCTATTACCAAATTAGACTCATTTCATTAATTGTGGTTAATCGTAGCTAAAGTTACATGCAGTTTAATGATCACACTTTCCAGCGCTCTCCTACTTCATATATGCGAGATAGAGAAATAAGTGAGTAGTTAAAACTGAGCAAAATTCAGCGTAGGTTACGATTTGTATATTTTCAATTTAGCTTCATTTATCAGTTTTATGATAGAAACCTGTTTTTCTGTTTGGCGATAAATGTTACGCCCTCAAGCAACAAAATTAGGAACTTAAAAATAATTTCCAGTGATTTCTTTTGGCCACTTTTATTATGAATTTTTTTACCGCAACATGATGCACTGCATAGTTTTTGAGATACAGCCGATGGCCACGCTTAATCAAACACCCGGTACATATTTAACTATGATTTTAAAAGAAAACAATTTGATATAATTTCACTAAAATTTCGTTAAATTACACTGCTCAAAAAAATTAGAAGAACACTTTTTTCTAAAATCTGTACTTTCTTTAATAAGAAAGATAAAAGATAAGTCAAATTAAGTATTGTCAAAAACATATATTTTAGTAACAAAATTGACAAAAATTATTGAAGATTTATTTATTTTAAGTAAATTACACTTATGAGCGTAAAAGATAAACCAAAAATAATATGAAAAAAATGTTCAAGCGTGCTTTGAATATTTGTTTAAAGATCGCATATAAATTACGTGGTCAATATTTGTTGATTCTTAGTGAAGTACAAGCCGCTCGTGCTGTCGCATTTATTCAGAGTGGCCATTCTATTCATAATGTTAGCAGGGGCCTGCATGTTAGTCTTTCTGTTATTCAACGTCTATGGAATCATTTTCGGGAGACTGAATAATTTACCAGACGAGCTAGGCAAGGTCGAATACGAAAAACTACTCGAAATCAACACCGATTGCTTGTCCTTTCCTGTCTACGTAGGCGTACTTCTACAGCAAGAGACTTGCTAAATGATCTAAGAAGAGCACATGGAATAGACATTTCTGATCAGACTGTTAGAAACAGGTTAAAGAAGCACATTTGATACGTAGAAGACATGTCCGGACACCACGTCTTACGCGGCATCACAGAGACGCACGAATCACATTTGCTCGATATTACAGAGCTTAGCAGCTTCGTCACTGGACGCCTGTGCTGTTTACGGATGAGTACAGATTTTGATTAACTCGTTGTGATGGTCCTGTACGTGTGTATAGACGTCCTGGCGAATGTTACTCAGCGATTCAGGAAGTGGATAGATTTGGTGGTGGATCTATGATGGTTTGAGCAGGAATCAGTATAGATAACAGAACTGATCTTGTAATTTTTGAAACTCTAAATGCAATTAATTACAATAAAAATGTCTTGGAGGAGCATGTCGTATCTGCTGCATATGGTATCGGTCCCAAGTTCATCCTGATGCAGGGTAATGCAAGGCTACATACAACGGCTATCACCAGAAATTATTTACTGGAACGTAAATTTCAGGTTATGGATTGACCAGCGTTAACCTTCGGGTTCATAAGCGCCTTAATCCTTCACAAACCATCCAAGAACTAACAGAAGCTCTAATTGAGGAATGGGAAAGCATACCTCAAGAATACCTTCGTAGACTAGTGCGATGTATGTCAAACAGTTGCGAATATGTAATAATTCGCGCCCGCAGAGGAAATACCTGGTATTAAACTACGCCAAATCTCCGAAAATTCGACACGCGATCTTTTCATGTCGGTCGATTTTATTTAATTCGGTGCTATCATTTTAAATTTCCCATTGTAATTTAGAAGAAACTAATAATTGTATAATTATTTTAATCAATTTTGTTACTAAAGTATATGTTTTTGGAGCATACTTAATTTGACTTATCTAGAGCTCGATATTAAGGAGTTGGCATCCCTGAGAGTTTGCTCAAAAATGTAAAAAAACTCCAAATGTTTAGATGGCACGATAGGTCAAAAGTGGTATCGTTAAAAAGGTCTTTAAATAGCAAGTAACTTTTGTAGGAAACATAATTTTGTTGAAAATTAAGAACTTTAATCAAATATTACCTTAAATGAATAGCATAGAGAAGTTTGAGTCGGAGTTGAAGTCGAATTTTCGATTTTTTTATTGAGCGGCACCACGGCCCTGATTTGAATACATCCGGAAGGTCTAACTGGCATTCAAAGCCCATTTTTTAAAATAAATTGGCTATGAAAAAATGAAAATTAAAAACTTTAATCAAATATTAATATTTGTAATTAAGTGCAAAAGCATTATATTATATTATAATTATAATTTTCAATATTTCATAGCCTAGCTATGAAAACTATAAAAAATTCAAATTAATAACTTTAATCAAATATTATGCTTTCACATTTAATTACAAATATTAATATTTGATTAATGTTATCAATGTTCAATTTAACAAAAGGGCTTTAAATGTCAGTTATACCAAGGGTAGACAATGCTTATGGGAGAACTGGATTCCGAGTTTTCGAGGATAGAAAAGGAGAGACTGTGGTCGGGAAGTGGGTCCATCTACTTATGAATAGAGTAAACGTAGAAGTATTCTAGAGAAAACTGCTCCGGTTGCATCTACACACACACACACACACAAACGCGCTCGCTCTTATTTCGTCGTGTAATTTGATCCCGTCTACACCACTTGTACGATGATAAATTTGATGACCTTCAGAAAAAATAAACTGTTCCGAAACATTTCTTTTATTTTCAGATTTCCAGCGTGTTCAAAATTATGGACTTTTCGAATCAGATATATTTAAAAAGCTCCTAAATAAACCTAAAATTTAACTAAAAATCAAAATATTAAATTCAATGAGTTTACATTAAAGAATTCATTTGATATTATTTTTATCTTGATTGTTTTTTTTCTTTATAAATTCAATTAAAACTTTGGTATGTACCAAATTTGGCAAGTAATTTATACTATTGATTAGTTATACAGAGAGTTTTTTAAGTATAAATAACTCAATATACAGAATACACTGTACATTTTTCTGGGCTTTTCTAAACTCGAAATTTTACTTCATGCGCCCCGCGCACAAAACACTGATTTTACGTGAGGTTCAAATATACTTAAATTTCACAATATTTTAGTGTTTTATACGCGTGGCGCATGAAGTAAAATTTCGAGTTTAGAAAAGCCTGGAAAATTTGTCTCGGGTCCATCGACAAATTTTCACGGGGCTTTTCTAACCTCAAAATTTTACCGCATGCTTAGTCTGGAAAAGGAATACACTCGTTTAAAGCATCAAATTGAACTCTTTTAAAAACACAACGAATATCTACAGATTTAAAGAAAATAAGGTTAATTTAAAATATGTATACTTTAAAGGAAAACTTCCTGTATATGAACTGTGGTAGACGAATAATAAAATTTATTATCACCACAAAAAGTCTATTCGAAACTATTTCTTTTATTTTGAGATTTCAAGCGTGTTCCAAATTATGAAATTCGGGAATATATTTTATAAAAACAAATTTACAATGAAATTTACAATTCTAAAATATATTTTCAACGTTTTTAGTTATTTAATATATTTTTAATAAAAAAATTACTAAAATTATTAGATTAATCGATTATTGTTTCAAATATTCATAATTTGTATAAATAAACAAAGTCATTTTACAATGAAAAAATGTAAAATATATTTCCAACATTTTTAGTTATTATATATATTTTTAATAAAAACGTGTTTAAAAATTAATAGATTTTTAATATATTTATGTTATTAAACATTTTTTATTTAAAAGTTAGATAAATACAAAAATCTTTTTACAATGAGAAAATCAATTTGAAAAATGTTTGATGGGTATTTTAATTGGAATTGATAATAAAAAAACAGAAATTGTTTCAATAAAATAGATAAATTATTTACGAATACACAAAACTAAAAACATAGAAATATAGATTCATATAAACATTTATGTATACTAAAAACTAACAAACATTAAAAAACTATATTAAATATACATATAACAGTTTTCTTATTTATTAACGATATTTTAGAAGCAGTTTTTTCGTTTTATATTATTCAGTAATAATTATACAGAATAGATCGAAGTGTAACACAAAATCAACAGAATATATTTTAAATAAAAAGCCAACAAATCAACACCTCATCATTTGCTTGTTTAATTTCATGACACTCCGGTTTTTAAAAATGCAATAAATAGCAAAGCTCGGTGTGTATATTTTTACTTTAACCAAATGAATATCATAATTTCCCTGAAATAATTAGGGAAGATAATATTTTAATTTTGAGAAATTAACATTAAAAATGCTACGTTCCGTTTCATCCATTTACACTCTGAATAACGTGTATGAATATCGAATTAACTTTTTTCCTTGACTATTTTGTTTTTGGACAATATTCATTATTTTAGTGGGGATAGCTTTATAGAAGGGATGAAAAATCAAATTCTTCGAAGTGATCTAGCTGTTTTTACCTATTTGTAGGCATTTTTTCGACCACGTTTTTATTATGGTGTATACCCTCAAGTATTGCGCGACCAGAACAATACCACTGCAACTTACAGATTATCCGCAACCTTCTAAAAACCATAAATATTTTGGGATTTAAAAAGATTATTTAGTTGACACATTTAATCCGTATCCGCAGAATCCAATTCGGTAATTTCCTTTCATGTTTTTCACTAACCGATATTTTAGTTAGACACTTTTTGATCGGGTTTTCTTAAATCATTTTGAATTATTTTTACTTACCTATTTAGTCTGTAACATAATCCCATCGGTACCTTTTGTAAATGTAATCTGACTAAGAATGAAACCATTGAAATAATTGAATTAACCTGACATACAAAACGTAAACTGGAAATAGAGTATTCAATAATTTTTGCAATTACATTTCTCAGAGAAAATCTATTATTTTTATTCTATTAAAAGACATCTTGTTGTTTTCTAAATGTTTTTGATTATCATCACTTAACGAGACTTTTCAACATATTTCAATATTTGAGTCAATTATCTCAAATATTAGGGATAACACTTTTTTCTAATTCCTGGGACCCTAAAACGTATATTTCCCTACAAAAAAAGATAGATATGAGGTCGGTAACAATTATTAAAATGTAAAATTTATAATGTTATTAATGTGACTAATTACTTGATTTAACAAGTTGGTTTGTTTCGCAGTTTTTGATAATATTCTCAATTATAAAGTTTCATGATTTTTATATAATTTGTACTTTCTCTATATAACATTTCGTGTATCTCGGGAAGTATTGAGAATATCGAAAAATATGTCTGCTTATTCTTTTTCAAATTATCCCCATGCAGCCGCACGACGGATGCCATAAATATTAATCCAAAAATTAGGTAACATTATAGTGCCCGCTGAGTGTTGTCGGTGTTGGCCAAATGGCACACAATAAGCGTTTATAAAATTTCAATCGGAAAAGTACAAGTTGATCATGTAACAATCGTTCAAAGTAAACGGATAATTAAAGTAGTCAGTGCAAAAACCACAAAGTTCTGAAACTGTTAATATTTATTAAAAGTATGGTTCATTTAATACAATACGCATCGTGATTAAAATATATACTGTGTCCATTTTGGGATCTGATTTTTATCTTTTGCAGAATAATCACTCATGTTGAATTGAATTATTGCTTTGTGTTTTAATAAATTTGATGCCAAACCTCGAAAATACTGCTGGTAGGTAAAGAAATGATTTTAATTTTATTGTAATCGTTTTCGTTCAATAAGCGATACAAACTCAAATTCCAATTACATTGGAAATCTTTACATGAAACATACAATGCGCCTTGAAACGGAACACATAGTTTATTTAAAACTATTTTAACCCATTAACGGCCAAGCAATTTTAACTCTAAAAGTTAATTTTAATTAAAATTCTACACTTCTTTTTGTGATTTCTATGTATTACATACTGTGAATTTTTTCTTTAAATACACATAATGTATACGTGAATTTAATAAAAAGTTAAAAATCATAAATAGTTTATTATTATATTAAAGTGATAATGGATTTTCAAAAAATTAGTGCCTCAACAATGTAATATATACGGTGTCAATGTTCAGGCATTCGTCGATTTTATATAAAAACGTGCAATATGAAGTCAAGAACGATTGTATCCACTCCCAGACTAAGCATGAAGTAATATTTCGAGTTTAGAAAAGCCTAATTTGGCTCGGGCGCGTAGCGAAGCGGAGCGACCGAGCCAAATTAGGCTTTTCTAAACTCGAAATATTACTTCATGCGCCACGCGTATAAAACATTGTAATATTGTGAAGTATTTATAATACACTTTAAATAACAAAATATTTAAATTTTTCTTGGTATATTTTCAATTCAGGTCAAATAATATAATATATCAAATAAACTTATTTAGTAACTTAATTATCAAAAAATAATAATGTTGCGTGTATGCATCAACGGCGCTTAATGGGTTAAAAACTTCAAACGGTAATAATTCAAAAACTACAAAAAAATGACAACTGCATTTTGCACTGACCCCTTTAATTAAAAAAAAACCCTTATCGATCAGTAGATTTGATCTGATCAATAGGATTGATCTGATTAGTTAATAAAATGATAAGTTGATGTATTTGTTTTACTTTTTATCAAAAGTTAATTCGTTTTGTATTTTAAGTTTCTTGTACAAAATAAATAATACTTAATGAATTTTATAACGTTCACATATAATTTCATAAAATCTATTCTCTAATAACGCAGAAAATAAAATTGTAGAAGGAAACGCATGAATGAATGTAACACGCATCCTTAGCTAGTTAAAAGAAAAAAAACGTGTTTTTAAGATTGAAAAATCAACATCTGGAATATGATACAACTAGAAGCGCGGAATAGAGGGAGAAAGAAACTGTCTCTCTCTCACTCTCTCTCTGAGACTTGAATTCGCATCTGGAGTAAAATAGTCGTAACCGACCGACCGCAGGAAGCCAGACTGGTGTATATAGGCAGCCATATACACCAATTTGGCATCCAGCGCTCTGCTCCCATTCGCGTGTACCCAACATTTATATGGGGACTGGCTAACTGGATATATATGAACTGTGGTTATACCTTCCCGATGTATTCAATCCAGGGCCGTGGAGTCGCTCAATAAATTATTCGACTTCAACTCCGACTCAAACTTCTCTATTTTTCGAAAATCCCACGCCAATTCCGACTCCGTCTCCGATTCCGTCTCAGACTAATTTTAAAACTATACTTAAAAATGCAAATTTTTGTAATACAAATAAATGTTTTATTGTTACTACTTTTAAAACAATATAATTAAAAATGCAAATTACATAAATTTCCATTGTAATTAAAAACTCTATTTAGGTACAAGTTTTTGAAATAAAATGAAATATGTTAAGCACCGTTATATTTAAATAATTATATTAAAAGTCAGAGTCGGCGTTATACGAAATTTCCAACTCCGCGGCTCAGATTCCTTTATCACAAAAATACTTAAATTACCACTCCACAACTATGACTCTTACTCCAAATCCACAATACTGGTTCAAACTATATTCCATTTACTTCTAAAGACTGTTGAGCTGTTCTGGTCATACTACCAATGGCTTTAAGTATCTACTTTTAAAATAAGGTAGCCATGAGATATTGACATTTCGTAACTTTAATCAAATATTACTCAAAACGGACATCAGTAAAAAAAAATCCTACAAAAGTTGTTTATTTTTCAATGATATAACTTTTGACCCATCGTGCCATTTAAAAATCTAAAGTTCTTGACATTCTTAAGCAAACTCTCAGGGATACTAACCTTTTTTGGAAAAAACAAGATCACCATTCGATTCCTCAATACAGCTTTTGTAATCAATTTTTTTGTCCCAATACTCTAGGTCTAGCCGTTTTCTCAAAAACTGGGGTGGTCTGGGACACCCTGTATAATAATTACATTTTTAAAACAGTTTTTATTAGTAAACGTCCCCTCACCCCCAAAATTGCTATCTGGATCCGCCACTAGATGCTATGAATGGTTAGTTTCGTTTACCGTTCACTGAACAATTTTTTGTTAATATTTGTAAACATTTCTTAAATATACCCAAGTTTGCTATTTTCAATATAATTTTTGATATACAAAATTTAACGAAAGGAATACTTGATATTGAACAAACTAGTATCAAAGTATACATGTAAACTCTGCTTTTTTAATATGAACAAACTTAGGGTGTATTTACTGCGAACAGTTGCAGTCCTGCTTTAAAAGCAGGGTATTTTAAACATCAAATTTTGACATGTTGATAAATGATTATCAATGTGACAAATAAATTATAATTTGTCAAATAAATGGTCACGATGCAGAGAGTTTTAAAATAGAGAACGCTACTACTTGCAACTTTACAACACAAACAGGCATTTTTTCTTTTAAGTATACTTTCACATATTCCTTGAAAAAATTTAAAATTAATTAAGTAAACAAAACTAAGTCGAAGTATATTTTAAACTTCACTTTAAATCAATGTTTTATACGCGTGGCGCATGAAGTAAAATTTCAAGTTTAGAAAAGCATGTATTGGCTTGTTCGCTTTACTGCGCTACGCGACCAAGCCAAATTTTCAGGCTTTTCTAAACTCGGAATTTTACTTCATGCTTAGTTTGGGATTGGAAACACTCGTTATAGTCTTCAAATTGAAAGTTTTTAATAAGATCACGAATGGCTGAAAATTTACATTGAAAAATCGTGGCATGTATACCTAAAATAAAAATTCCTTGTATTCAGAACTTTTATAAAATTTGAACATGTAAATGAGCAGATAATGAAAACGACAGATACTCCTGAGCAAAAAGCATTTACCTGATACTTAGAGGTACTTTATTAAATTGGTAGTAGATACAAATCATTTGAGGCGGCGCACAGCGGTGCCAAATCCCGTAAATTTGGGAAAAACCTCATATCCTTCAAACATTTTTCTTTGCGTTTTTTTTTTTGGGATAGTAGAATTCAAAACTATGAATATTTAGGTACTTAGAAATCTTTTAGAATGTGGTTTTTAGTAAACAAATACAGGAAATATGATTTTTAACTTGAATCTAAAGTTATATATATATATTCTTTATTACGGGAGACCATTAAAATACAACAATATATACACAATAATCACAAAACAATACAAAAACAAACAAAAAATGTACAAATGAATACAGTCAGAGACAGAAGTTACATCTAATAAAAGAGGACCAATTAAATAATTATATAAAGGACCTTAAGAGGAGTTAATCGATAAAGACAGTCTTTTAAAACGGTTCAACGAGACACCAACAAAATCTATTGACTCGCTATAAGAATTAACATATCTTATTAAATTGTTTTGTGACCTGTTATAGCCATACAGAGTAATGTGGTGTACGTCAGCAAGAAGTTTTTGTTGTCTGGTTGGGCGAACTGGAACGTTAATGCCAATAGACGACAAAATGGATGGGCAAAGTATCAGTCCATTCAGTATACGATATGCGAAGCATAGCATAAAATAAATCCGTTTTTCGTTTTTCAAGAGACAACAAACCGAGATATGTACGAAGTAGGTCATAATTATTACTATCGTACGAAAGGTTTGACCGGTAGCAAATGAGTTTTATCATTTTACGTTGTACACGTTCTAATCTATCAATGTGACATTGATAGTGCGGTGACCAAATTTTGCAGCAATAGTCTAAAATTGGTCTGACTAAGGTGGAGTATAATGTCATTAAAGTACGGATAGATTTGAAATGTATAGTTATACGCCGTATGAAACCAATTCTTTGGAATGCTTTTGCAATAATTAAATCTAAGTGCTCATGAAATTGAAATTTACAGTCAAGTAAAACGCCTAAATCATTGATTTTATAAACCCTCTCTAAAAGATTACTATCTAGAAAATAGATAGCCGGTAAATAGATCCCTTGTTTTCTTGAAAAACGAATATATTTTCATTTAGTTGTGTTCAAATGCAAATCATTACTGGAGCACCATATAATAAGCTGGTCCAGATCATTCTGCAAGATGCGACAATCGTCACTGGTGGTTATTTTACGATACAGCTTCATATCATCTGCACAAAGCAAAACATTTGATTGAATTTCTTTACCAATATCATTGATAAAGATGAGAAATAGCAATGGTTCAAGGTGAGAACCCTGGGGCACACCTGAAGTTGCATTTATTACAGAACCAGAAACTGCATCATTTATTTTCACCACATGTTGTCTACAACTTATGAACGACCGGAGCCACTCAATCATGGACCCAGCAACACCATACATTCGAAGTTTGTATAAAAGCCTAGAGTGGCTAACTCTGTCAAACACCTTACTAAAGTCGGTATAGATCGAGTCTACCACTGCCCCTTCCTCCATCGCGTCGCTAATGAAATTGGAGTATACAAACAAGTTGGAAGCAGTAGATCTTGATGGAAAGAATCTATGTTGTTGCTCAGATAAAAGTGGCTTAAAAATGTTTAACATATACTTCGCAACCAACTTATCTAATAATTTAGGAAAACATGATTGAATAACTATCGCTCTATAATTGTCAACACATGTCTTTATGCCTGATTTAAAGACCGAGACAGTGTAGCATCGCTTCCAAAGAGATGGGAAGAATCCATCTCCTAGAGAACGATTAAATAATTTAGTAAGAGGTAAAGACAGAGTCGATGCGCAGGCTTTTATCAAGGCAGGCGGTATTCCTTCAGGACCTAGTGCAGCACCATTTTTAATTTCAGATAGGCATTCCATAATATCTGTTTCACTAAACTGTAAGTTATTAAATATTAGGTCACTGAACTCACTAACATCAGGACCAATGGTAGTTGGACATGAATATGAATTTTGAAAATAGTCTGCAAATAGATCCGCTATGCCATTAACCGAGTTTGCGACCCGCGTTCCATATGCCATACTGGATGGAAGACCTCTGCCACTGCCATTTTTATATTTACAATATTTCCAAAATATATTGATATCATAAGGTATACTCCTCTCAACATCCTCGATATAACCTATGTGATCCTTA
Organism: Philonthus cognatus; assembly: GCA_932526585.2. Taxonomy (NCBI): domain Eukaryota; kingdom Metazoa; phylum Arthropoda; class Insecta; order Coleoptera; family Staphylinidae; genus Philonthus; species Philonthus cognatus. The sequence continues at coordinate 68,928,814 of OW052242.1, read as the reverse complement.
ACAATAGCATCTTTGCAGACAGCACGTAAATTAGAAAAAATTGAGTAATCATTTCTAGAGCCTGACCGTTTAAAATTTCTGTGAGCTGTTCGCTTTTCTTTAATTAAACTTATAATAGATTTCGAGAACCAACTAGGAAAATGCGATGTTGATCTCTTTCGTTTAGGGACATAACGATTAAAAGCATCGTACAAGATTTCGTAAAATATGTCAGTTATCATATTTTTGTTTGACTTTACAATAGGATTGATTTATAAGTTGTTATACCTTTAGTTTGTTTTCTCGTGCTCACCATTGAGATCTTGAAAACTATTAGAGATACGAAAACGGGTAAATTAGGCAAAAATTGTCCATTTTTTAATATAAAATGAAATTTATTTAACAAATTTTCTACTAGTCTAATTTGTTTTGACAAATTAGCTACGAACTTTAAAATCGTTTAAATTTTCTTTCCGCCATAGCATTGTTAATTAGAACGATACCAAGCTGAAATTTAAAATGTACCCAAAAAGCGTTTATACAGGGCACCCCATTTCCAAGATACGACATCAAAGTTTATTTTTTTATGGCACCCATATTTGATTTTTGCGCCATTAAAAAGTGCGGGATATTTAAGCATGAAATTATGTAGTTATCATCAATTAGTTCTCATATCGCTACAAATGGAGCAACCCTGTATAATATCGAAATGACTAAATTAAGTTATGTACATATGTTGATATATGGTGTGTGTGTGATTTTGAACTTTAAAATAAATCAGGGTATTTTACGCGTGGCGCATGAAGAAAAGAACCGAGTTTAGAAAAGCCTAAAAATTGGTTTTGTAGCGTAACCAAATCCTTAATCAAAGAGTGGAAAACACTCGTTAGGATAAAATTAAACGCTTTCATAAATAATACACAAAGTAAAACTGAATTTCGCAATTTATTAAATCTTTTAATTTGTTTCTTCGGGCCAAAGTCACTTTTTCGTGTTTTAATCAACGGCAAAAAGAAAATTGATCTATCTCTAATTGTTTCCGATCTATAACCGGAAGTTGATTAAATGTTATTTTTATGAAGTAACTGTAACTCGTTTGTTTTATCATTTATAACCAAACTGTAAAAACTTTTTTACGGCAACTTTTTATGCTCATTAAAGTGACGCACGTGTTTTATTTCAAAGACGCTTTAGTTTTGTTTTCCTACACCAAGCTCACTTTTTTCTTATGGGCGCATATGGAGATATGCACATAATTGAACAGCATTTTTGATGCCGATTTCAACGATGTGCCACTTGTGTACCTTTGTGAACAAAATATTTTTGTTATAAACGACAAGCAAATTAGCAGTTTATGTCAAACAAGAGTGTTTATTTATAAAACAAAATATACTACCACAAATTACAGGCATTACCTAGTAACGAAATTGTTTACCGGTTGTCATGGTAACTTTGTCAATGACTTTTTTTGACAAAAGTGTGCATGTGGCACATCATTGAAATCAGCGTTAAAAATGCTGTTTAATGATATGCATATCTCCATATGCGCCCATAAGAAAAAAAATATTTTGTTATAAAAAACTAAAACGAAACATCCTTGAAATAAAACATGTCCGTCATTTTATTGGGAGTAAAAAGTAGCCATAAAAGTTTTTACAGTTTAGTTATTACTTGAAAAACAAATGAGTTACAATAACTTCCGGAAAACCACAATTTATTAACTTCCGGTTATAGAGCGCAAACGGTCAAGATAGATCAATTTTCTTTTCGTCATTGATTAAAACATGACCCTGGCTCATGAAAACGGTTCTTCAATATCTCTTCAAATAAAAAAAGTTTTCCATATGTGGCACCTCCAAAAAGCACTACCCTGTACTTTTTCATATATTATAAGTTCACATAAAAAAAAACTCTGAGAATTAAAACTGAATAGTTTTTATATTGTATTGTATGTTTATTTTATGCCAAATAAAGCTTGATTTACATACAGGGAGTTTTTGTTTTAAGTATACATATGCCTACGCTTCTTTTAAAAAGAGTTACAGTTGAAACTTAAACGAGTGTTTTCCACTCCCAGGTTAAGCATGAAGTAAAATTTCGAGTTTAGAAAAGCCTGAAAATTTGGTTCGGTTGCGTAGCGCGAAGCGCGGAGCGACCAAACCAAATTTTCAGGCTTTTCTAAACTCGAAATTTTACTTCATGCGCCACGCGTACTAAACACTGAAAGCACTGTAATATTGTGAACGAGTGAACTTCACTTGAAATCAGTGTTTTCCACGCGTGATGCATGAAGTAAAATTTTGAGTTTAGAAAAGTCTGAAAGTTTGGTTTGGTTGATCTGCGCTACGCAACCACATCAAATTTTTAGGCTTTTCTAAACTCGAAATTTTACCTCATGCTTAACCTGTAAGTGGAAAACACTCGTTTAAAGCTTCAATTCAAACTCTTTAATAAAATATCTAAAGATTTCCAGCATATAATTAAGATATGTATACTTAAAAGAAAAATTCCTTGTATAGTTCATTTATTGATTGTTTTCACCATGATAAAAAAAATTCCAAAAGTGATTTAATTCTCAATTGTGTTAAAATTAAATTTGAAAGATTACATATTAACAGAAAATTAATTATATCATTAAATACAATTAGAGGCATATAATAGTCACAAAAATAATCATAACTTTTTTCAAAAACGTGTATTTTCATTAAACTGAACGAAAACAACTTAAAGTAATGCAAAGTAATGTAAATACTGTTGAATTGTTTTGGCCCTAATACCAGTGGCAGTAAGTATTTACTTTTAAAATAAGGTAGCCATATGATATTGATATTTGGTGACTTCAATCCAAAATTACTCAAAACAAATGCCAGTTATAAAAATATTTTTCCTACAACAGTTGTTTATTTTTCAAAGACCATTTAAATGATACCACTTTTGACCTATCATGCTATTTGAAAATGTTGAGTTTTTGACATTTTTAAGCGAAATATCAGGGATGACAACGTTTTTGTGAAAAAACAATATCACCATTCAATATGGCTTTAGTAATTTTTTTTTATTCTAACTCTCTAAGACTAGCCGTTTTCACAAATAATGCCTGATACGGGTATAATCTGTTTTTTTAAATATAATCAATCAAATTTGACAATTCAAGAATTTAGTGGTGTGCTGCAGGTTGTGTGTTTTAGGTTCGGACAAGATTAATTACATGGTATGTTGAAAATTAACTTTAAATTTTAAGGTTATGTTAAGGGAAATATGACAGTAATTTGAATAACTCATAAAATAGATAATTTATTTAACAAAGATTACGATTACATATGTACCTATCGCCGCACAGTGGTGCCGATTTGGAAAAAACCTAAACTATGAAAGTGACATTTTAAAAAAGTTTTTTCCACTTCATTTATAGTTTGTGATGTCTACAATGACGCTCATAATACTGATTATTCAAAGAAGTTTTTTTAGCTCAGCATACCCTTTTATTTGACACGCTGCCGAATACTTTTCAAATGAACAAGATTTTACATGTATTTTCAAAATATTCTTATAGTTCTACTTTTGTTGTGTATAATCTAAGGTATCCTTTCGTTCAAAAACTTCTAAGAAATATTCTTTGATGTGGGTTTACTCGACAATATATCAAGACTACTTCATTTCAAGCAATTTATTTATTTTTGAGGCAACATAAAAAAAGCTACGCAAAGCTACGATTTTTCACTTTCATTTCTTGTTAGTGAGCGTTTCAATCTACAAATCCTCAAAAACTTACGTGCAACTTTTTGCAACCTTGGAAGTTATTAAAGTTTACCTAAATGAAGTTAATGTATTTATTTGTTTTATCTGTTAGTTATTTATACGAATATCTCATTTTAGACCCACACTCATAACTTATACCGTTCGTTGTTTTTTTTTTTATCGTGCTCACCATTGGAATTTCGTAAACTATTGGAGATGCAAAGACGGTTAAATTAGACAAAAGATTTTTTCATTTAACGTAATTTGTTTTCAAGATGGCGATAAAATCGAATATCGACAAAATTAGTTTTTGCTATAACTTTGTTAATTAGAACTATAACCAGCTAAAATTTGAATTTAAATCAAATATTCATGAAACATGAGAAAATTTACGGATGTTTTACAGGGTGTCCTATTTTTAAGATACGACATCAAACTTGTATTTTTCTTATAGCAGCTATATTTTATTTTTACGCCGTTTAACCGAGCAGAAAATTTGAGTTAGAAATTAATATATGGCATATTAAATTAAAATAATAAATGTCATATCATATTTGTAATGATTCATTCAAGTTACGTACACTTTGTTCATGTGAATGTGTGTATGATTTTCAACTTTAAAATAAATCAGTGTTTTATACGCGTGGCGCAAGTAAGGCAAATCCAAATTCTGCAGGTTTTTCTTAGCTCAAAATTTGAAGTTAAATTTCGAGTGCTTAATCAAGGAGTAAAAAATAGTCATTTAAAAGATTTCTTTAAAAATTATAAAACTAAAAATAATATCAATGTAATTTTGTAAGTTATTGAATATATTCTGGATACAAGGAATTGTTCTTTTAATTATACATGCCACGATTTTTTAATGAAAATTTTCAGACATTCGTGATCTTATTAAAAACATTCAATTTGAAGACTATAACGGATAATTCCAATCCCAGACAAAGCATAAAGTAAAATTTCGAGTTTAGAAAAGCCTGAAAAGTTGGCTTGGGCGCTCTGCTCCGCGACCGAGTCAAATCAGGCATTTCTAAACTCGAAATTTGATTTCTTGCGGCACGCGTATAAAACACTGATTTAAAGTTATTATTGAATATTTAATTTGATTAATTAGTTTCTGTAATGTTAAATATCAATTTGCTAAGCTAATTATTTGTTCAAACTTCAACTTTTAGTTAAGCGATTTCAAATTTAAATTCCAAAAATAAATAATTTGCAAGCTAAAATGTCTCTTTATAATTTTATGATATAGTTGAAGGAAAATTATCTAAGTCTAAATAAAGGATTCGCGCTACGCAACCGAACCAAATTTTCAGGCTTTTCTAAACTCGAAATTTTACTTCATGCGCCACGCGTACTAAACACTGAAAGCACTGTAATATTGTGAACGAGTGAACTTCACTTGAAATCAGTGTTTTCCACGCGTGATGCATGAAGTAAAATTTCGAGTTTAGAAAAGTCTGAAAGTTTGGTTTGGTTGATCTGCGCTACGCAACCACACCAAATTTTTAGGCTTTTCTAAACTCGAAATTTTACCTCATGCTTAACCTGTAAGTGGAAAACACTCGTTTAAAGCTTCAATTCAAACTCTTTAATAAAATATCTAAAGATTTCCAGCATATAATTAAGATATGTATACTTAAAAGAAAAATTCCTTGTATAGTTCATTTATTGATTGTTTTCACCATGATAAAAAAAATTCCAAAAGTGATTTAATTCTCAATTGTGTTAAAATTAAATTTAAAAGATTACATATTAACAGAAAATTAATTATATCATTAAATACAATTAGAGGCATATAATAGTCACAAAAATAATCATAACTTTTTTCAAAAACGTGTATTTTCATTAAACTGAACGAAAACAACTTAAAGTAATGCAAACTTTTGTTGTTTTCAAACCCAAAGGTAGCTTACATTTACAGTCAGAGTCTAGTTATTATTCCTACTGGAGTTTTAGCTTTAGTAAAATTTATTCACCGAAGACAAAAAAATCTCAACCTTTTTCGATAAATAAAATAAAATAACAGTTAAAGGTTGAGCGTTTCAAATAATGTAACTGTCAACTGTTTTTAAAATTATAAGTCAAAAACAAACAAAAATAATAATAGTTGTTGAAATGTTCTTGTTAAAAAAAGGTCTCTATCAAGTAAAAATTTAAAACTATACTTAATCCAGTTTGGCGCTGGGATATGTCCCTAAGGTCTGGAAACGAGCCAGGGTTGTTTTCATACCGAAGCCCGGTAGAGCAGACTATACTGCTCCCAAGGCATACAGACCAATCACACTTTCCTCGTTTCTCCTTAAAACACAGGAAAGGATTTGTGAATGGCAAATAAGAACATCAGCTCTAGCCAGACAGCCGCTGATGGCGACACAACATGCATACACACGGGGAAGGTCCACTGATTCAGCCATGCATAGTGTAGTGAGCAGAATCGAGAGAACATTGGATGTTAAAGAGTCCACCCTAGGTGTTTTTGTTGACATAGAAGGTGCGTTTGATAAAACGACCATACCGAAGATAGGAAACGCGCTAAGCAAGCGCGGAGTACCATCTAAAATGTGTGAATGGATTGGCAATGCACTAGCCAATCGTATAGTCACAGTGGAACAGGGAAGGGAACGTATAACCTGTAAAATTGACAGAGGCTGTCCTCAGGGAGGTGTTTTATCACCACTATTATGGAACATGGTTCTGGACAGCCTACTAGACGAATTTCAGCAACTAGGCTTGTTTGTGACAGCCTATGCTGATGATCTAGCCATATTAGTATGTGGCAAGTTTGAAGACGCCCTATGCGACCAGAAGCAAGGAGCTCTAAACATAGTTTTTAGGTGGTGCAATGATCACTCCCTATCGGTAAACCCTGCCAAAACAGAGATGGTCCTGTTCACCAAGAAAAGGAAGGTGTCGAAAAAAGTACCAAAATTATTGAATACGATGTTGCAGTACAGCGACGAGGTGAAATACCTGGGCATCACTCTCGACAGGAAACTGAGCTGGAAAGCGCACATCGACATCAAAACAGACAAAGCTATAAGGGCCTTCTGGCAATGTCGTCGGGCAGTGGGGAAAACCTGGGGTTTGAAACCACGCACGACTCTGTGGTTGTACACAGTTGTCATAAGGCCCATGCTGACTTACGGAGCTTCAGTTTGGTGGCCCAGAACCAAACAGAAGACCACGAGGAAGCAACTCTCGCAAGTGCAGCGGACAGTCTGTCTTAGTGTTACAGGCGCCATGCACACTACTCCGACGATGGCGATGGAAGTCATGCTATGCCTTCCACCACTTGATATCCACGTGGAGAAGGAGGCCATGGCGACTATACTTCGCCTTCAGTGCAGTGGGATTTAGAACAGTAACAGCTGTGGGGAAGTTAGAGGACACCTCTGGAGGAATGTCTGTAGAGATATACCTCTTTGTTAATGACTGCTGTGTACCAACACTAATACGGAACACACCCTACAACGTTACTGTTCAACCCACTAAGCGGATGAGAGTGTCTGCTATAAGGATCTACACAGATGGATCTAAAAGGAGAGAAGGATCGGGACTTGGAGTTTTCTCTAATACCCTAAAAATCCAAGCAAAGATTCCGATGGGAATTCATGGAACCATCACGCAACTGGAGCTGATGGGAATAACACTTGCGGCTGAGTGCATCATAAACCGCAAGGTGACAAATGTAGCCATACTAATCTTAACGGATAGCAGGCAAGCGATTCTGTCTCTGCAGAAAGCCTATGCTTCGTCAGAGACCGAAATAGAGTGCCACGGGAAACTCAGACAGGCAGCAATGCTCAACATTGAAGTCTGCTGGGTGAAAGGGCATGATACAGACACAGGTAACGGGAGAGCTGACGCGCTGGCAAGAGCTGCGGCTGGGATGAATCTACTCTCACCGGAGCCGCTAGTGCGGTTAGCTCCTCTCTCCCTGTGTAACATGTTACAAACCAATGCCCTGGAGAAATTCAGGATGCGTTGGGATGATATCGAGGGCTGCAAGCTCTCTAAGGAAACACTTATGTATCCCAATGAGAGATCAGCGAAACGGTACCTGCAGCTGGCTAGAGGGAATCTCAGGCGCTTAACTGCCATCCTTACTGGTCACTGTGGACTAAACGGGCACCTCTATAGGATGGGGATAGTTGACTCCCCATCTTGTAGAGGTTGCAGCATGGAAGACGAGACTGCATGGCATTTTCTTTGTGAATGCCCGGCACTATCGTCAATCAGGGAGTCCATATTGGGTGATGGATGGCCTACAATGGCCTACATAAGAGATCTACCCACCTCAGCTATGCTAGAATACCTAATCAAGGTGGGCTGCCTGAACTGAGGATAGGTGATCTACGGGAGGTGGCACAGTGGGCCTAATGAGGCCTAAGTGCAGTGCAGAACTGCACACTCCCCTTTGCACCAGAACCAGAACTATACTTATTCAATTATTTATTTATTACACAACATTCATAACATTTAATTACAGGACAAATTAAACCAAATACAATTATAGCGCAATATAATATAAGTGCAATGAAAACTCGACTGAAAACTTTTTCAAGAAAACGTTTCGACAATTTTTATATTTTTTTAAGATTATTATAAGGATATAAACAACAACATTAAATAAATAAAGTTAGAAGAATATAATCCTTTATTTAGACTTAGATAATTTTCCTTCAACTATATCATAAAATTATAAAGAGACATTTTAGCTTGCAAATTATTTATTTTTGGAATTTAAATTTGAAATCGCTTAACTAAAAGTTGAAGTTTGAACAAATAATTAGCTTAGCAAATTGATATTTAACATTACAGAAACTAATTAATCAAATTAAATATTCAATAATAACTTTAAATCAGTGTTTTATACGCGTGCCGCAAGAAATCAAATTTCGAGTTTAGAAATGCCTGATTTGACTCGGTCGCGGAGCAGAGCGCCCAAGCCAACTTTTCAGGCTTTTCTAAACTCGAAATTTTACTTTATGCTTTGTCTGGGATTGGAATTATCCGTTATAGTCTTCAAATTGAATTTTTTTAATAAGATCACGAATGTCTGAAAATTTTCATTAAAAAATCGTGGCATGTATAATTAAAAGAACAATTCCTTGTATCCAGAATATATTCAATAACTTACAAAATTACATTGATATTATTTTTCGTTTTATAATTTTTAAAGAAATCTTTTAAATGACTATTTTTTACTCCTTGATTAAGCACTCGAAATTTAACTTCAAATTTTGAGCTAAGAAAAACCTGCAGAATTTGGATTTGCCTTACTTGCGCCACGCGTATAAAACACTGATTTATTTTAAAGTTGAAAATCATACACACATTCACATGAACAAAGTGTACGTAACTTGAATGAATCATTACAAATATGATATGACATTTATTATTTTAATTTAATATGCCATATATTAATTTCTAACTCAAATTTTCTGCTCGGTTAAACGGCGTAAAAATAAAATATAGCTGCTATAAGAAAAATACAAGTTTGATGTCGTATCTTAAAAATAGGACACCCTGTAAAACATCCGTAAATTTTCTCATGTTTCATGAATATTTGATTTAAATTCAAATTTTAGCTGGTTATAGTTCTAATTAACAAAGTTATAGCAAAAACTAATTTTGTCGATATTCGATTTTATCGCCATCTTGAAAACAAATTACGTTAAATGAAAAAATCTTTTGTCTAATTTAACCGTCTTTGCATCTCCAATAGTTTACGAAATTCCAATGGTGAGCACGATAAAAAAAAAAAAACAACGAACGGTATAAGTTATGAGTGTGGGTCTAAAATGAGATATTCGTATAAATAACTAACAGATAAAACAAATAAATACATTAACTTCATTTAGGTAAACTTTAATAACTTCCAAGGTTGCAAAAAGTTGCACGTAAGTTTTTGAGGATTTGTAGATTGAAACGCTCACTAACAAGAAATGAAAGTGAAAAATCGTAGCTTTGCGTAGCTTTTTTTATGTTGCCTCAAAAATAAATAAATTGCTTGAAATGAAGTAGTCTTGATATATTGTCGAGTAAACCCACATCAAAGAATATTTCTTAGAAGTTTTTGAACGAAAGGATACCTTAGATTATACACAACAAAAGTAGAACTATAAGAATATTTTGAAAATACATGTAAAATCTTGTTCATTTGAAAAGTATTCGGCAGCGTGTCAAATAAAAGGGTATGCTGAGCTAAAAAAACTTCTTTGAATAATCAGTATTATGAGCGTCATTGTAGACATCACAAACTATAAATGAAGTGGAAAAAACTTTTTTAAAATGTCACTTTCATAGTTTAGGTTTTTTCCAAATCGGCACCACTGTGCGGCGATAGGTACATATGTAATCGTAATCTTTGTTAAATAAATTATCTATTTTATGAGTTATTCAAATTACTGTCATATTTCCCTTAACATAACCTTAAAATTTAAAGTTAATTTTCAACATACCATGTAATTAATCTTGTCCGAACCTAAAACACACAACCTGCAGCACACCACTAAATTCTTGAATTGTCAAATTTGATTGATTATATTTAAAAAAACAGATTATACCCGTATCAGGCATTATTTGTGAAAACGGCTAGTCTTAGAGAGTTGGAATAAAAAAAAATTACTAAAGCCATATTGAATGGTGATATTGTTTTTTCACAAAAACGTTGTCATCCCTGATATTTCGCTTAAAAATGTCAAAAACTCAACATTTTCAAATAGCATGATAGGTCAAAAGTGGTATCATTTAAATGGTCTTTGAAAAATAAACAACTGTTGTAGGAAAAATACTTTTATAACTGGCATTTGTTTTGAGTAATTTTGGATTGAAGTCACCAAATATCAATATCATATGGCTACCTTATTTTAAAAGTAAATACTTACTGCCACTGGTATTAGGGCCAAAACAATTCAACAGTATTTAGAAGTAAATGGCAAACAGTTTAAACTAGTGCTGTGAACTTTGAGTCGGAGTTAGAGTCAAAACTATGGAATCGGAATTTAAGAATTTTTCTGATGAGGAAATCGGAGTCGTGGAGTTGGAAATTTCTTATAATTTTGACTCCGATTTTCAATATAATAATTTAAATATAAATATGCTTAACATATTAACTTCTTTTTCTAAAATTTGAACCCAAATAGAGTTTTTAATTACAATGGAAATTTATGTAATTTGCATATGAGAGAAAACCAAAATTTCAAAAAAAATATTAGATTGCAATTATACAAATGTAATAACCATTAATTTGCATCGCAAAAAATTGTATTATTAAGAATAGTTTCAAAATGTTCACATGATTCGAAGCAGCAGTCGGAGTTGGCGTTGGATTATCGAAAAATATATTGGAGGCGGAATCGGAGTCGAATATTTCTTTAGCAAATCCGCAGCCTTGGTCAGAATGTATCTAAGTCTGACATTTGAAACTCAATCTTTTAAAATAAATTAGCCACGAAAAATTGAAACTTAATAACTTTGCTCAGATATTACTTAAAATTGATGTCAGTAACAAATTTATGTTTATTACAAAAATTGCTTGTTTTTTAAAGACCTTTTCAATGATGCCACTTTTGACCTATCGTGCCATTTATAATTCTTGAGGTATTGAAATTTTTAAGCAAACTTTCAGGGATGCCAACCTTTTTGCGAAAAAAGCAATATCACCATTCGATTCTTTTATTCGGCTTTTGTTATACATTTTTTTGTCGTTACTCTCTAGAACTAGCCGTTTTCTCACAAACGGCTGATACGGGTGGTCTGGGACACCCTGTATATTGAGTTACATTATAATAATCATTGTTTTATATTATAGGTAGCTTAGAATTTGCCGCGCTGGATTCGGTCCCACCAGATCTAATTGACAACGCAGCGATTTTGGGTACACTATCCCTAACTACAGCCGCCCTTTTCCTGCTAGATTTAGCCGGACCCAGAGCAAAAAAATCCCCGTCAACCCAATCACAAACGCCCGCCAGGAGCCTAACGAGAGCTTTAGAGATCCACAAAATGAAAACTCGCGAGCCTTTCAGTTTAGAACCAGAATTTACAAGGATAGAGGAGGCCAGAATGGAGAACGAAAGAAACGGGAGAATAAATGAGCAGGAGAAGATAAAGGGTAATGGACATAGTAATGGCTATAGCAATAGTCATAGTAATGGACATAGCAATGGGCATGGTAATGGTAAACATAAAGAAAGCAAAAAGGATAAGAGGGCAGAGGAGAAGTTAAAGCAGCAGAAGAGGTTTGATATTTATGGGAAGGATATTGGAGAAGAAGAAAAGGATGAGGTTGATAAAGCTGGTTCTGTTGAAGAGCATTCGCCTGTTTGGAGTAAAATACAAAAAGGTAATAACATACACTAATGTTATTAATTAACAATGACCTTTTTTGATTGAATTACACGTTGATTTCAATTGTTTTTATGGTACATTTGCTTTTATAGGGCAATACGGTAAATATGACATAGTCACTCCGCATTTTTTATATCCCGCCCCGCACGAAGGAGGTGACGAAAATATTAGCCCAAGCAGTCCTGGAGATCCTGGTTACGTGCAATACACTGCCAAAAGATGGGGCCAACCTACTGCATCGACAAAGACTCCAAGGCAAAGTCCTACGCAAGTTTGATGTTGTGTGCAAGTAATTTATAAAAGTCGTGAGTTTGAATATTTCGGTTTCGTACAATTACGGAAGCCAATACCAATGAACTTATAATAAATATTTATACACTAAGAAAAATAAAGTCAACGGTGTAATATTTATATCCAAGTATGGAAGTTTTTTACAAACATGAATTGTCCTAGGTCGAATAGGACAATTTATTACTAATGAGCCGATTATTCGACAACTTTAAAATGAGTGAAATATGTTTGATTTGCCCTTGGTAACTCCTATTATTTAAAAATACCGCAATTTTGATTTTTAGACCATATCCTATCAGTTTCAATAAGCCCTATTGATTTACTATCCACTTAGCGAATCTTACTTGCGAAAGTTTGTTTAGTATGTAGTATGATTTTTCTTTTGTTAAACCGTTGGTTATCTAAAATGGATCAGTGCTAAGATTTTACCTAATCAATGATGTAGATGAAGATCTCTCAAGGATTTTTTTAATAATCAATTTTTAATAAAATATCTGTTACCTACATCTTTCAGTCTTCAGATGTGTTAATATTTAATTATGTTAAAAGTTTTATATAATTTTGTTAAGAATGTTTATTAGCGTGCTATATTTAATGTATTTAGTTCTACTGTATTGAGTGTTTCATCAAATGAAAAAGTTATTTATTAAGTTAATCTGTGATTACATTGACAAACCTTATTTTTATTTAATTACATTTCCTTATGTTAGTGAAAATATGTTTAATAAAAATGTAGATTATTTTTATTACATTGTTTTATATTGAAACCAATTAATATTGCAGTGCTCATAGGCATAGCCAGGAGGGGCTGGGGTGAGTTCAGGATTTCAAGAAATCGTATTTTTGCGATCATGCGAAAAAAATCACATATTTATGTGCCCCGACTGTAACCTGCCTACGCTCATCAATCTACCTAAGATTTATTTATTATATATAATCTATAATCCTATGTACCCGAAGGTGTAAGGAAGTGTAATATTTATATTATATTATTATATTGTTTTCGCGAAAATTTTCAAACCAAAATTTTAGTTGATATAGGGCATGATTTTGTTGATACCGTAGCATATGGTATTATAAATAAAGTCGATTAAATTGCATATGTTATATTGGTGATTGTAAAAATTAATGTAACGAGCAAAGAAAGGAACCATCCGTTCAAGCGCGATTTTTTTACCAGAGATAGATAAAACGCGAATGACAGCCGAGCCGATTACGAAATTGTTCGGGCCGTTTCGGCAACCCGAAGGGAACGTTATTCCTAAACTTCAACATGCATGCACTGCTTGGAATAAGGATTAATAAAGCATTTTTTTTCGTGCGTTCGGATTTGTGCCCGGTGTTAAGGGGAATATAACAGTGGTCTGAAATTTAATGTTAGGTTTATTTAAAAACTAAAGTTCCTAGAAAGTTGAAATTTTGACAGCGTATATTAAGTCCAATTATCTAGTAAAATATCGAAGTACTTTTTTTTAACAATTTGCTTTCAGAGGTATGAAAAAAATAATGTTAAATTTTTCAAAATTAAAAAAAATATTCCCATATCTTACTAGTTTATACTATAAGGAATATAATGTGAACATTTCATAAGGATGCGATAGCTCATTCCCGAGTCAGGTTAAAATAAAAATCTTGAAAAATAAGACCGTGAAATACCGCTGCCTTGCGGATTTTCTCTTAGTTGAACGCGTTGTACACTCATCTGCACAATTATTGGAGGGGCGAGCAGCATGCGGCCAGCGTTTATCCCTGGGCCGGTGAACGCTGCGCGGCTCCGCGTTTGTTTTTCTTTTCTTTTTTCAATCATAGTTAACAAAATTGGCTCGCGTCGTTAGCATTTATTCTTGTAAAATTAATATTTCCTAATTATAATCGATATTTTATTGTACTAGTGTTTTATTTTCATGCTTTCTGACTACTAATGGAATAAGTATTTTTTTATACTGCATGTTCACTAATATAGAAAACACGAAATGTTTCACTAATTTAAATTAAGATGTGTAATATACCTTTAATATTGGCTTTCCTTATTATTTGACAGTGTCGGTATTATTAAATTATTTTTAAGGTTTTTTAAGCCAGAAGCAATTTCGTTGTTAAAGCAGTTGTTAAATGGGATTAAACTTCTCGCAATAAAACTATTAAAGTAAATTGTAAAGTTTCTAGCAATCGGACCTATTTGAACCAACTGCGACTTCATCAACGAATCAATGATATCAAAACTATAAGAATAGTAAGAATAACACCAATATGACGTTGTTGTAGATTAATGTTACAAATCAACTATTTTTTACTGAGCACAGGTAATATTTGTTCGACGAATGTTTAAAAAAATGTAGGGTTTAACTGCGTGCATATTCATTGTTAATTATTTTATAAAAATAGAACTATAATAATAATAAGGTAGTTATTATAATGCGTTTCAAATAACAAGCTTCTTGCTCAACATTGCACCGAGCCCAATATATTTTTTTCAAATTTGGCTGATTTATGATGAGTCATATTTTGATAGTAACAGAGAGGAAAGAATAACCAGAGTAATCACGCCTGTAACTCGGAATCCACAGTTTGCATAGTGTAGCCATCTCTGAGGCAATTATCAAAACATCCACCTATTAAAACATTCAACCAAAACAGTTTCCTGTAATTTTGATGGTGATTTAAGGCACAAAAACATATGTTAAAGGATGATTCGTTCATTGGAATGTTAATGTAAACATAAATATACTCATATTTCAATAGACCCATACACCAATTTACTGCTGACTGACAGATGTGAAATAAAAACATTATTGTTTTAATGCGTTCAGTTTATAGATAATTTGATCTTTTATATCTCCACTAATATATAGCCACAGAGTAAACAATAATATTGTTTCCTCTGCGATTAAGCAAAGTTCTCCGCCACCGCCGAGGTATTACCTGAGAACTAATTATGTCAATCAGGCACGGATCCACGGGGGGTAACTGGCTTATAATATAATATTTGAAAAATAAAAACGTGCACTTTGAACGGTTTATTTTATTATTATCGGTGTTCATGAGGGAACAAGAGTGATTAAAAATAATACGTTTTTAAACATCTCATTAAATCAGTGTTTTATACGCGTGGCGCATGAAGTAAAATCGAGTTTAGAAACGCCTGAAAATTTGGATATTTTGTTTATTGTATAATCAAATTTAATAAATAAAATTGATGATTATTTAATACATATATTGTCTTTGGAATTAACGCCTACAATTTATTGTTCCTATATAAATATTCTTGTAATGAAAAATTTTAAATTAAGTAAGTATGTAATATTTAAGTGCACATTTTCCGACATTCTATTGTTTATATAAGTTCAATTTGAGGCTATAAACAAGTGTTTTCCACTACCTGGTTAAGCATGAAGTAAAATTTCGAGTTTAGAAAAGCGTGAAAATTTGGATTTGCCGGGAGGCAAACACTGAAATGCTTTTTGTAATATTTTCAAGTTAAAAATTGACATTTAAACGAATTCCATGAAGGTTTACTAAATTTAAAAAAAAGTTAAATAATCTATACAGGGTGTCCCGATTAAGCAGCCCATGCATGGGTATCTTCTAAATGGTAAGAGATAGAGATTTGGTTAAAGGGGAGAAAATATGCAGGACGATGAGTACTAGCTATATCCGTTATATAATTAACAAAACAGTTTAAAGTTCAGACCATACTTATTATTGATGATAGAAGGATAATATTTTGACATTATTAGGGCACTTTTTTATGCTTTTTAATAATATGTAGTCAGATTTATCATAAAGCAAATATTTTCCAATATATGCATACTAACTTCATTTTATTATATGGGCGTCAAAGTTGGCCATGAGCTAATTTTATAGATTTTTAATTCTCTTTAATTTGGTATATCATATGATATGTTTATTTTTTCAAAAACAAATAACGCTTTATGTTAGTATTGTGATTGTTATTATTTCATTTATTTTGGTATATTCATAGCCAACTTCAAATACTATGAAAATATCGTCCAGTTTTTCTATTAATGAAAACAAACCTACCATATGATACATCAAATTTAAAAAGAAATGTCTACAAAATGATATCATGGCCAACTTTGACGCCCATATAAAAAAAATGGTGATGTCTCCATCATAGTACTTTCCCCGTTTAGATTTAATATTTTTGAAATAAATGTAATTAAATATAAATTAATTAAAAGAGAAAAGGCAACCGGCGACTGCATTTCAACCCGGGACCTTTCGATTATGAGTCCGGCGCGTTACCGCCTGCGCCACGACACTTCATTTTTTATTGTATATAATGTTTATTTGAAACATTTTTTAGTTTTGTGAATATCTGGAAAAAACTAAAAAACGCTAAGAGTAAAGTACCAATTCCGGTTTTCCTTTCAAAAAGCTTAAGTTTTAAGTTTCATCTCGATATCTCCAGCGGTTTTTGCTTTATATCGTTCTATCATCAATAATAACCAAGTTATAAAGGAAAATACAAAATCGCAAAAATCAGTTTTTTCGCAATGTGCTCTGATGGTTCAACTTTTTTGTTAATTTAACACCGGGTATAGTTGGTACTCATCGTCTTGCATATTTTCTACCATTTAACAGATCTGTATCTCTTGCCGTTTAGAAGATACACATGCATGGACTGCTTAACCGGGACACCCTGTATATTGAAACTATTTTTCAATCGTAAGTATATATGCGTTCAAACAAGATAAATTCAAATTCAAAACTATTTGAATTCGAGAAAATAAGCTTACGCTTCTTATAGTTTGCACACTTTAAACATAATATATAAAATTACGAAAAAACTATTCGTGAAAATGCAAACAGTGTCTTAATTAATAAGACAATTTAAGACGATAAATATCCATTGAAACAACTACTTCCCATGCAAATACACCTCCGGATGTTGAATTATACAATGAAATATTTAAAATCTTATTTAATTTGATTTGTTACAACGCTCTATTAAAGTATATGTAACGTTTAGGTCAAATTCTCTTCAAACCAACTAACAATACAATTTAAAATGAAAGGAGAGATAGCAACAAATTAGAAGTGAAAGGACTTGGAATAAAACTAATGTCTTAGGCCATGTGTACTTGTTCATTCCACACACAACACTTTTGCTAAGTAAGTTTGTTTTAATTTTATTCCTAATTTTTAAACGTCATAAGCAAAGCTATACTGAAGAGAGATAAATCTCGAAACGCGTCTATAGATGGCCTAAGACATTAGTTTTATTCCAAGTCCTTTCACTTCTAATTTGTTGTTATCTCTCCTTTCATTTTAAACTGTATTGTTCGTTGGTTTGAAGAGAATTTGACCTAAACGTTACATATACTTTAATAGAGCGTTGTAACAAATCAAATTAAATAAGATTTTAAATATTTCATTGTATAATTCAACATCCGGAGGTGTATTTGCACGGGAAGTAGTTGTTTCAATGGATATTTATCGTCTTAAATTGTCTTATTAATTAAGACACTGTTTGCATTTTCACGAATAGTTTTTTCGTAATTTTATATATTATATATATGCGTCTTGAAACGGACATACTGTATTTTCTTTATAGAGAGCAATGAATCATATTTTTATCACAACTTTTATCGATTTATTTAATATAGTTAAATTTTTTAGTATAAATAATACATCATACGACTGTTTGGAAACCCATAAATCTACTGATAATTTGGTTTAAAGTGTTCGTTTTCAAGTGTTCACTCGCCCCACAGATGATCTAAAAAACAGTCCAAATTCGTACCCTTCTTATCTGCCTTTGTGCTTAAGCCCTAGAAATCAATTACTAAGGATGTAAAAAATATATAGAAAAATATTTGTAAAATTACTCTCTTCAAAGTACTTATAGGAAATCGTAAGTGAGAAATATTTTAAGAAAAATAATCAGTATGTATTTCGCTCTCCAGTGTGCACGTTAACGGTTTCTAATTTTATACGGACAAACTATAATTTAATTAAGTATAGTAAACATATACTGCTTTTACATAATAGTTGTAGTTCTAGTGATATTTAGTTGTAAAAATATGGCTAATTATATAAAATGCGCCTATCGTGATTGTGGCGCGAGGAAAACCGAGGATGTACACTTCTTTACATTTCCTGTAAATAATAGCGAAAGATGTGATCATTGGTTAAAAAATTGTGGTAATTTGGATCTCTTTATTTTGTCCGAAAAGAAACTTTCTTCAAAGCGCCTGTGTAATAAACATTTTCGAGCAAGTGATTTTACAAATTACCAACAAAATAAACTGTTAAAATCAGCAATTCCAAAACCATTTAACATAGTATTAAGTGATTCGGATTTCGATTTAGAAGTGTTTAAGCCCATTCACATGTACACCCGAAAATTGGAAGAGGATTTGCCATCTACATCCAAAGAAGTAAGGTTTTTAACTCCAAAAATAAACAAAAATGTTTAATATATGACATAATAATTTACTTTTTTTTATATATCATATCCTTATATATTCGTATACTCTGTACATTTGTGGACATTCGTTGATTCTATAAAAGAGTCTAATTTAAAATTCGAACGAGTGTTTTCAATCCCAGGCTAAGCATGAAGTAAAATTTCGAGTTTAGAAAAGCCCCGCGTAGAAAATTTGTCGAGGGTCGCGCTAGCGACCCGAGACAAATTTTCACGGGGCTTTTCTAAACTCGAAATTTTACTTCATGCGCCACGCGTATAAAACACTGACATATTGTAAAATTCAAAAATACTAGCCTTTATTTTGTTCGGTTGATTGACAAATTATATTGAATATTAAATTTTATTTATAAAATCTTGGCAAAAACTTGAAACCTGTTACAACATTTCAAAAGAAGTAGATTAATAAGAAATCGTGGAAATTAGTGAAAAACCTATTTAAAAAATCTATAAATATAAAACATGGATTTGTGTGAGTGTTTTCCACTCCCCGATTAAGCATGAAGTAAAATTTCGAATTTAAAAAACCATGAACATTTGGATTTGGCGGCACGAGCGAAGCGAGTTCAGGCTTTTCTAAACTCAAAATTTTACTTCGTGCGCCACGCGTACAAACACTGATTTATTATGAAGTTCAAAAACACATAATCGATCTACTATTTTTGTCAGAAGTATAGTTGAAGATGTGAAATAAATGTACATAATGTTGATATGATTTACCAAAATACCGGTACATTTTGAAGAGCAATTTTTGCGATTAACCGGTATGCCGGTATTCCAATCCCTACCTGTATCATATAACTGTATTTATTTTAATTTAAATTGCATTACATGAGAGTAAATCTAGATTTCAATATTATATGTGGAATTAAAAATTGAATGGTGTAGATTCACGCTCGATTTGTTTATTTTGATAAAATAAACAAACCGAGGGTCATCATTTTTCGTTCCGTCGGTACCGTTAGAGAGGAAAAAATATAAACATTCCTCTGCGGATCCGATATACAAATGAATTGGGAGGAGTGGGGAAACCTAGTAGTTACTCTAAATCACACGCCTGCTGGGTGAGCCACCTGACAGAGCCGCCCCCCCCTGACCCCGCACAGCCAGCGTGAATACTCTGTTACTCCATACTCTGTGGTCACGGATATAGAAGTTCTTAATATAATAAAGACAATTAAATCTAAGGCAGTTGGTATTGACGGCATCAACAGTAAGTTAATAAAGTTGTGCTGCCCTGCCATAGTAAAGTATATTACACACATTATTAATGCCTGCATTGAAAGCTCTCATTTTCCTAATTTATGGAAAGAATCACTTGTCACACCTATACCAAAGCATAAAAATCCTGAAACAATAAATGACTTAAGACCAATCAATATTCTCCCAACACTTTCAAAGATATTAGAAAGGGTAATTGAAAAACAATTGAGTAATCACATTAAGGAGTATAATATATTGCCTGGGAACCAATCTGGATTCAGGCAAAATTACAGTTGCTGTAGTGCCCTTACTCACATTTTTGATGATGTTGTAAATGCCACCGATACTGGAAACGTTATTGCACTAGTTCTATTAGACTATAGTAAGGTGTTTGACATGATCAACCACGAAACATTATCAGCATTACTAAATTATATAGGTCTGAGCGTTAAGGCAATTGCACTCCTCGATAGTTTCATGAATCGACGAACACAAAGGGTTGTGATTGATGAAAGTGTTTCGTCTCCCCTTCAAATAATGTCTGGTGTAGGACAAGGTACAATTCTGGGACCACTAATTTATTCAATTTACACATCATCAATAAGTGAGGTTATAACTTATTCACATTACCATCTATATGCAGATGACACTCAACTATATATATCTTTTAAAATTGAATATATTGTTGATGCACAGCTGAAACTGAATCTTGATTTGGAAAATTTAGTAAAATACTCGTCGGCACATTCACTATGCATTAACGAAAGCAAAACTAAGGCTATCGTGTTTGGACCTACAACAAGACGCACAAACGCGATACAAAACTTAAAGATAGTAGTTAATGGTCAAACGATATCTATAGATGAGAGTGTTAAAAATCTTGGGGTATTTATAGATTCAAAACTTAAATTCAAAGATAATACCAATAATCTAATACGAAAATCTTACATCGCACTGAAGAGTATATTCCTAAACAGACACCTTCTAAATAAAAGTACAAAAATTATATTGTGTAATTCCTTGGTGCTTTCGAACTTTAACTTCTGTGACACACTCTATTATGAATTTGTCGACAAAATAGATACTAATAAAATCCAAAGAATACAGAATCATGCTTGCGTCTTATATTTGGTGGTAATAAGAGAACCAGTATAGCTCACAGATTGCCCGAGTGTGGCTGGTTGGACATGCACAACAGGCGAAAACTACATACGGCTTGTTTCTACTTCAAAATAATATCCAGAAAAACGCCCCCATATCTCTTCAACAAAATAACGTATAGAAGTGGTGTGCATAACATAAATATTCGAAGTAGAGGGCTCCTATCCATCCCAAAGTATAGATTACAATAATTTAAAAAGTGCTTTACCTATACAATTACAAGTTGCATGACCTCGGTACAGTTTCGATTTGGCTCATACACGGATTTTAAGCAGAAATATATAGAAATGCTAAGTGCATCATAATTTATTATTACTAGCTATATTATTTGTATTGTATATTATTTGTATTGTACTGTCTATTATTGTACGGCCTGAAGGAAGATTTCAGTGTTTGGTTATATACCTTGGACTGAAACTGATTCAGGACCCTTTGACCATTAAATTTATCTTAAGATTTATGTAATTATACTTATAATGGATATGGTCAATAAACGGTTTATTATTATTATTATTAATAACATACAGGGAGTTTTTCTTTAAAGTATACGTTTTCCAAATTTAGCTTATTTTCTTTAAATCTTTAGATATTCTTTGTTTTTAAAAAAAAGTTCAATTCAAGGCTTTAAACGAGTGTTTTCCACTCCCAGACTAAGCATGAAGTAAAATTTCGAGTTTAGAAAAGCCCCGTCAAAATTTTCTGGGCTTTTCTAAACTCGAAATTTTACTTCTTGCGCCACGCGTATAAAGCGCTGATTTCAAGTAAAGTTCAAATATACAAAATTTGGGGTTTTTACCCAATTTGGTAGAGGCCAAATTAATACACATTATTTTCATGGCAATAGCAGTTAGGGAAGATAATATTTCCATTTAAAAAATATCATTAAAAAACCTATGTTCCGTTTTTTTCACATATGTCCGGCATATAAATATTCACAATGAGCTTATGAACATGAATTATTTTATTATTATATTTTTAAGAAATAATCTATAATTTAATAAAATAAAACACATAGTTTGTTCGGCTGTCGAAACTGGAGTCTTAAAAGTAAAAATAATGTGTTATAATTACAAGAATAAGAATCATCAGTTTTGTAAATACCGAAAAATAACACAGGATCTGATAACGCTTTCTAACGAATTGAAAACAATACATAGGTTGTATGTATTATCAGCGTGTTTAAATAATACGAATCGACACTTTCCTTCGATCCGTCTGTTTTATACGCTTTTTTTCGTCTATTCCATGCGACGCGAGACCCCATCCGTTCATGCCAAGGAGCAATGCACAAATGCACAGCGAACTACCGCTTTTCTCTCTGACTGTATTCGCCCCACTTGTGCTGTAAATTTGGCATCGGATGAGCTACTCTAAACTATGTGGGTCTTTCCAACACGATCGGCGTGTTACACTGCAATAATCCCCTTAAGAACTGGCCGAGGAGGCGGCGGCGCACAGTGGTGCCAAAGCCCGGAATATTGGAAAAAACCTCATACTTTTCGAATAAACCGTTCTAAACATTTTTATTTGAGTTATTGGATCGTAGACTTCAAGTTCTACTGTTAACATTTACTTAGAATGTAGTTTTTAGTAAACACAGAAGAAATAGATTTTTTGGGGGAATCAAAAGTTGTCACATATTGGTTTGACATTACAAATGATTTTATTTATAACTTGTTATATAGTTTATATCTAAAAAGAAGAAGTTACATTTCAAGATGTTCATATAAATAAATAACGAAATAAAAATTCACAATTTCAAAAGTGGATCAAATATAAACGGCCTTTATTTTTCACAAAACGTATGCAATGAAAAAACATCTACATTTCTATAATTTGTTTCTACATAATATCCTCTATTTAAAATACATTTTTCTAAATTATCTTAGCAATGTATCGCAGAATGTAGCATACTTTTCAGAAAAAAAAATATGTTTGATTCTGTAAGCCGATTTCTGTTTTCGATTGAAATGTGGGAGAAACCTTTTTTGCATCTCAAACGATATTTCATTTACTGTTTCTTTTTCCAAAAGCCAATACTGTTCGGCTACAATGTTTTCTATTAAACTCTTGGGATGGAAGAAGAATTCGCAAAGCACTGAATACGAAAATTCGCACGTGGGCATTGTTGCGAGTTAAAAACTTGTTCATAAACTAAAAAACTTGCACAAACTCACTTTTGTTCTCTGGCTATTTACTTTGGCGATTCACTTACAATACAATTCACACTTTTAATAGATAAAAGCTGTACACATTATGCAATACATAAAGTATTTTTCACGAATGTTGGCAGCATATCCTCAATTTATGTACGTATCAAAGACAAGCAGTTATTCTACCATTCTATACTATTATATGCGCATCATCGTAGTAAACAATAGAAACGTATGTCTTGTGACTCCTAATACAAGTATCGACAACTGTGCTTACCGCTCGGGAACGTGAGGCGATGGATTAGACCAGTGGTCTCCAAACTACGGCCCGCGGGCCAAATCCGGCCCGCGACTTGCATGAATCCGGCCCGCCATTGTTTGTAATTTTTTTTTGTAAATCTCATATTTTGAAATATTGTAACAATTGTTCCTTAAATTTTTCATAATTTTATAAAATTAATCGGATCTTGGCCGACTTTATTATGTAGAATTGTATTTGTGGCCCGCGAAGAAGATAGTTTGGAGACCCAGGGATTAGACCAGTGATGGGGAAACTACGGCCCGCGGGCCAAGTCCGGCCCGCGGGAAGGTTTAATCCGGCCCGTTTAAGAGTGCCGTCGTGAGAATGTTTGAACGCGTTCTTACTTCGTAATGTGACGACCCGCATAAAAACTACCTACCTACGATTAAGCATTATTCTTTGGCCCGCTACGATTTTCTGGTTATTACAAATGGCCCGTTTTAAAAAAAGTTTCCCCACCACTGGATTAGACAAAGACGCCATTATAGTGCATGTCTACCCGAGCACAACGCTTCCTAGTAACGTCAGTAGCGTCACTATCTGTTCCAAGTTTCCAAGTATTTCTATTTGTTTTAGTTTTTGGTGCGTTTGTCGTGTTTTTTCATAGTGTTCATTAGTTTAGTTTAGTGTAAGTAAGTGTAGAAATAATTGTTTTGTGATTAGATGTAGTTTTTTATAACAATAAACTCAAAATGCCTGGAAAAAGGCTTACTAAAGTAGCCCGAGATAGGATAATTAAAGTAATGGACTACTTCAACCAGGAAAAATGCAATGGAGGTCCAATTTTACCTTTAGATTCAGTCCATGAGGTAAATGTTGAATTAAGGAGAACTGTCGGTGAGGGAAAGCGCTTCGTTATTTTGCATGCTGGTCAGATTACAGGCTTCGTGGAGAATGCTTCCCCTATTTATGTAACAACTTCAAAACTTGCAACTTGGTGACATGAATGGCGATGTATTTATGAAGTGGGTTAAGCAGAAACTTGTCTCAAATGTAGAAGAGCCGTTACTTATAATTATGGATAATGCACCTTACCACAGCGTATTGGTAGAAAAGCAGCCCAAAACTTCTTGGACGAAGGCACAAATCACACATTGGCTACAAGATAGCAATAAACCTGTGGATGGTAACAAGTTCAAGGTGGAACTGTTAGCCCTAGCCAAACGATATGCTAGACATAACAGATATGTGGTAGACGAATATCTGCTCGAACTACTCCCACCATATCATTGCGAATTTAACGCCATAGAACTAATATAGGCACAGGCAAAACAATATTATGATGCTCATATAGGCAAAGAAGGATATGGAGACAATGAAGTGTTGGTCATGTGGCACCAATGCTTAGAAAAATGTACTCCGGAAGGGTGGGACTCTGTTGTTAAGCACACAGATTCAATTATCGACAGATGGTACATCAGCCAAAACGTTCTGATATAGGCAAAGAAGGATATGGAGACAATGAAGTGTTGGTCATGTGGCGCCAATCCTTAGAAAAATGTACTTTAGAAGGGTGGGACTCTGTAGTCAACAGAGCTGGGCTGGATTCGAATCATTCAGGATTCGATTCCCGGATTCGAATCCTTTTAGAGGATTCAACAGAGGTATTCGAATACTTTAGTGAAAACGGATTCGTGATCCGGATTCGTTACATTTTTTTAAAAGGATTCGTATTCGAATCCAGACGTAGATGATTAGAATCCTTATAAAAGGATTCGAATTCTTATAAAAGGATTCGAATCCTTATAAAAGGATTCGAATCCTTATAAAAAGATTCGAATCCTTATGAAAGGAATCTAATCCTTATAAAAGCATTCGAATCCTCATACACGGATTCAAATCCTCCTAAATAATTCGAATCATCGCTATTCAGGCTGGGATTCGAATTCGATTACTTCAAATAGTTAAATATTCTAATATGAATATTTAAATCACTAAATTATTCATATTTTAATATAAATATTGAAATTTTCGAATAATTCAAATATTTGTGAATGGATATTTGGTTACTTAACCATGAAAAATATCCAACGTTATTAGTATATTTTTAACTTCACTTGAAATCAGTGTTCTATACGCATGAAGTAAAATTTCGAGTTTAGAAAAGCCCCATGAAAATTTTCTACGCGGGGCTTTTCTAAACTCGAAATTTTACTTCATGCTTAGTCTGGGAGTGGACAACACTGGTTCTTAGAAGTTTCAAATTGAAGGATAACTCTAGATTACTAAGTTTATTACCATTTTACAAAGGCTACAGCTCGAAGGACCAACCATGGTCTTCGGAGACCAAAGGACTGCAGGGAATCGAAGTTTTTTTACAAGAAAACAACGAATATCTGAAGGTTTACAGCATGGATAGGAGAGAAAACATCTAATTTTGAAAAAATATCGAAGTTGGGTTGGTTTTCAGTGCATTTTTAACTTCACTTTAAATCAGTGTTTTATACGCGTGGCGCATGAAGTAAAATTTCGAGTTTAGAAAAGCCCCGCGAAAATTTGTCTCGGGTCGCTGCGCGACCCGAGACAAATATTCAACGCGGGGCTTTTCTAAACTCGACATTTTACTTCATGCTTAGTCTGGGAGTGGACAACACTCGTTTGAATTTTAAATTTAACTTTTTTAAAGAATCGACGTATGTAATATAATAAATCATTCATTGAAATCATAGAAAAAGATTCAAAATTTTATCTAAAATTAACTTTTAGAGTTAACTTTATAATTTGGTCGGCTCTTAATGGGTGAATATTCTATTCCTAAAAAAAACGTTTTTATTTAATATTAAAGTTGCATTTAATACAATAACAATCTGTGAATAAATCGACATAAATCTAGAAATATTGAAAATCTCGACATGTAGAAAGTCTTGACGGTCCACTCCCAGACTAAGCATGAAGTAAAATTTCGAGGTAAAAAAAGGCCCGCGTAGAAAATTTGTCGAGGGTCGCGCAGCGACCCGAGACAAATTTTTATGGGGCTTTTCTAAACTCGAAATTTTACTTCATGCGCCACGCGTATAAAAAACTGATTTAAAGTGAAGTTAAAAACGCACTGAAAATCAACCTAACTTCGATATTTTTTCAAAATTGGATGTTTTCTTTCCTATCCATGCTGTAAACCTTCCCTGTAATCATTCGGTCTCCGAAGACCATGATTGGTCCTTCGAGCTGTAGCCTTTGTAAAATGGTAATAAACTTAGTAATCTAGAGTGATCCTTTAATTTGAAACTTCTAAGAAGGAGTGTTGTCCACTCCCAGACTAAGCATGAAGTAAAATTTCGAGTTTAGAAAAGCCCCGCGTAGAAAATTTGTCGAGGGTCGCGCAGCGCAGCGAGAAATTTTACTTCATGCGCCACGCGTATAAAACACAGATTTAAAATGAAGTTCAATAACGCATATATCATCATTAATTAAAATCATTATATAATCAGATATTTAGTCGGTAAATGTACATTTTTGTTAATAGAAACTGATGGAATAAAATATTACTGGTTGCAAATAATAGATTCAAATTTAGTTTTAAAGGATTTGTATCCGTGATTCAAAAATGAGGATTCGAATCTTTGATTCGAATCATATTTTTCAATTACGAATTCTTTATTCGAGTATTCGTGATTCGAATCATATTAGGTGATTCGGATTCGTGATTCGAATCCTGTTATTGAGGATTCATCCCACCTCTGGTTGTTAAGCACACAGATTCAATTATCGACAGATGGTACATCAGCCAAAACGTTCTGGATAACGTGCCAGAATTTAATATTCGTATTGGGGATGGGAGTAGTTTAGACGATGATGTAACAGACAGTGGTAATGATTAATTCAACTTCTACCAAATTACCGGGTATTGATTCGATCAAGTATACGTAGGGATTTATCATGTAATACCACAATTATACATTTTCCTGCTTCTCGGGTCATTTTAGAGAAAAGATCGATTCTGGCCCAAAATCACTTCCCAGATTGTTCCCTTCTAAGTAACGAAACACCGGATACAATGCTTCCACGGGATCGAACTAAGAGACCGGGGAAGCAGGACTGGAAGGTGGTAAACAAAATCGTTACCTACAGATCAGTAAGTTGGGCGGTCAAATCCTTCCAACCATACAAAGCACCAGGAATAGATGGGGTCTTCCCTGTCTTACTCCAAAAAGGCTTGGAGAAAGTAATCCTCCACCTTATAAGACTGTTCAGGGCGAGCCTAGCGTGGAATTACATTCCAACTAGCTGGTCGGAAGTAAAGGTAGTCTATCCACCTAAGGTGGGAAAAACAGATCCCCTACCAAAATTCTTCCGACCTATAAGCCTGATGTCATTTATCCTAAAGACCCTGGACAAGGTGCTGGATAGCTACATCAGGAGGGAGATACTGAGTATTAACTCTCTTAGTGTGCACCAGTATGCCTACCTAAAGGGGAAGTCAACGGACTTGGCGCTGAATAACCTAGCCGGGAAAGTTGCGCAAACCCTAGACTACAAGGGAATTGCGGTAACAGCTATCCTGGACATAGAAGGGGCCTTCAACGCTGCTCTGACGGGATCACTCTGCAAATCCGCGAGGGACAGAGGGGTTCCACCGGCTATTACAGGCTGGATCAGAGCAATGCTCGACACCAGAACCGTGATAACGTCACTATGTGGCGACACGGTCAGGGCTGAGGACTGCCAGGGGATGCCCGCAGGGAGGGGTTCTTTCCCCCCTGCTGTGGTCTTTACTGGTAGACGATCTGCTTGCAATAATAGATACGCTTGACGTCGAAGTGCAAGCGTATGCTGATGACATAGTCATTATTGCAAGGGGCACGGATGAAAACCAAATCTGTGAAGCCATGCAGGAGGCACTGGATGCGACTCAGAACTGGTGTATAGGGGAACGGTTAAACGTAAACCCTAGCAAAACATTAGTTGTCCCGTTCACGAGAAAGAGGATCCTGAAAGTGAGACCTCTTACTCTACGGGGAGAAACCATACCATTTGTGGAGGAGGCGAAGTATCTAGGAATCACCCTGGATAAATCGCTGAACTGGAACTCCCACTTGGACAAGACAATCCGCAAAGCAAGGTACGCCCTGTGGACGTGCCATAGAATTTGCGGGAAGTCATGGGGATTAAACCCCAAGCAAATGTACTGGCTATATGGTTCGGTCATAAAACCAATAATAACCTATGGCAGTATCGAATGGTGGCCGATTACAACTCGAAAAACGGCCATATCAAGGCTCTCCTCACTGCAGAGAATGGCGACAGTGGCGGTAACTGGAGCCATACGCACTACCCCATCAGCGGCTCTAGAAATGCTACTGAACATCACCCCCTTGCATATCCTAATACAGGGCGAGGCCAGATTAGCAACGTATCGATATCACCACGCGGCCCTATTGGATCTGAAGGTGATAGTATTCATACCAAGTGGGCTGTCAACTGCCATTGAGGCGGATGACACCCTAAGTATGAGGACTGACTACGCATTCACGGACTACTGCGAGGATCAGCCGTACAAGGTCCTGTTCCCAAGCAGGGACGACTGGGAGCGACACAAAATCACCCCAGAAAAGGCTGATTCCTACTGGTACACTGACGGCTCAAAACTGTCCACTGGAACAGGAGCCTCAGTCGTCGGACCAAGGACTGAACTTTACTACAGCCTTGGCAGGTATGCTACCATACTTCAGGCTGAAATATACGCCATTGAAATGTGCGCCCACAAAATCGTTTCAAAGGGTTGGGCGGGCAGGACAATAAAAATATGTTCGGACAGCCAGGCGGCCCTTAGGGCCCTGGCATCTTCTAGATGCTCCTCACTGGCTGTACGGAACTGCAAGGAAGCCCTCTGCCAAATGGCACAGGTAAACGGGGTCAGTCTGATGTGGGTGCCAAGCCACTCTGGCGTGAAGGGAAACGAATTAGCCGATTCCCAAGCCAGAGAGGGGGCGCGTACAGCCTACATCGGACCAGAACCCGCTCTGGGGATACCCAGATCAACAGCTAGAGACCGTAACAACGGATGGATGAGACACGAGGCACAGGATTTCTGGCAAAACCGCCCTGGGATGAGACATTTCAGAGCGGTAACAAGTGGACCATCTGCGGCCAGGACGGCCTCATGGTTGAAGCTGAGCAGATCAGATGTTCACACATTAACTGCTCTCTTCACTGGACACAGCCGTCTAAGGCATCACCTTAATAAACTAGGACTAAGCGATACCACTGAGTGCCGCCTATGCCTAGAGGATGATGAAACAGCAGAGCACGTCATATGTGCCTGTCCAGCTGGCGACCAGATCAGGACCACGGTGTTTGGCACACCGAAGCTAAACCTGAAGGACCTGGAAAAAACTTCACCTGACAAGATCCTTGACTTCACCAAGAAGATGGACTTGGAAGGTGAGCTGTAAGGTCGGATGTTCGACCTTAATTGTGAGCCACAATAGATCCTTGCGGTCGCAGTGGAGGGTAGCATAACTACCCACTCACTTTCAATAGAATAGAAAGGTCGCTATTTGGTTGAAATCCAACGTCGTTAACTATTTTTAATCGTGGTTTGAAAATTAGATAATTTAAAATAAATGGCCTCAATAACACCCACACAAACAAGATTTCTGTCGCGTCCATTTCAAAAATTATAAATGAAGATTCATAGTTTTTGAAATGGATGCGATAGAAATGACAATAAATGTTTTTATATTAAAATTAATTGTATTGCATTTTATTATTATTATACATGGAATCTCATAACAGTAATCATTCTTTCGGGATTTCTTTTTATAAGTGAATTCCAATAACGTATTCTTTGGCATGAGTCCTTCCTAAGATTACATGTTGGAATGCAATTTCTAGGGTTTCAATGCAGGATTCAGTAGAAAAATAAGCACAAAACCCCTTTTTAACGTTACGCCAATGCTCGCAATTACATATGACCTTGAACAGATTGAATCGGAATTTTATAATTGATGACGTGAATGTAAACATTCATGAAATAGACAGTAAGAACACTGAAATATACTTATACTGGAACGGGCATTCGGTCCGCCAGCCCGATCCGAGAGAGAGGGCTGCAAGAGGGATCTCTATTCTACTCTAGAATAGTGTTGCCAACTGGCTAAATGATATTTCCACTAGAATGCCGCAGTGTTGCCAACCGGCCAAATGATAATTCCACCAGAATGCCGCAGTGTGCCAATTGGCCAAATGATATAAAATATCTGAATAAAAATAAAGTACGAAATAAATACAAATTTTGCTCAGAGTGAACTCATTTAATTTTTGTTCTGAACAAAGCTTCATTATTTTTTTTTTTAATTTTTATAAATTGTTCTCTTTGCACTTAAAGAAATACTTTTTGTAGCACTTGTAAAAAATTTCGAGTTTAGGGAAGCTTAAAAATTTGGATTATTTGTACGCTTTTCTGACTCGAAATGTTTACCCTATGCTTAATTAGGGAGTGAAAAACACGTGTTAATTTATAAAAATGGATCAAAAATCAGCAGAATGGCATACAACTGATTCGTTCTAAACATGTGTACTTGGATTTGTTGTAATTTTGCAGTTTGTCGGGATTCTTTTTAGCCATTCTTCTTTCAAAGAAATCAACAAATCGTCTTATTTAAATTTATCAAATGTACTTTCAAATACACTAAAATGCATTTTTTTGGTTAAATGTTGTTACCTGAAGAGTTACATTTCTTTGCATGGGTTCCACACGGTAGAACACGTTGACACACAACAGTTTTTCACCATTATATTAGATATTAACTGACGCAAATAAATGACGTTTAGGTTAGGAGATCTGACATATTTTAACGATGTTTGCTCCCTCGCGCAGCACATGCGAACGACAGGAAAGGAACAAGAAAAGAACAGGAAAGGAACAGGAAAGGAACAGGAAAGGAACAGGAAAGGAACAGGAAAGGAACAGGAAAGGAACAGGAAAGGAACAGGAAAGGAACAGGAAAGGAACAGGAAAGGAACAGGAAAGGAACAGGAAAGGAACAGGAAAGGAACAGGAAAGGAACAGGAAAGGAACAGGAAAGGAACAGGAAAGGAACAGGAAAGGAACAGGAAAGGAACAGGAAAGGAACAGGAAAGGAACAGGAAAGGAACAGGAAAGGAACAGGAAAGGAACAGGAAAGGAACAGGAAAGGAACAGGAAAGGAACAGGAAAGGAACAGGAAAGGAACAGGAAAGGAACAGGAAAGGAACAGGAAAGGAACAGGAAAGGAACAGGAAAGGAACAGGAAAGGAACAGGAAAGGAACAGGAAAGGAACAGGAAAGGAACAGGAAAGGAACAGGAAAGGAACTTGCTTGCAAAAAAATAACGTCAACTTTTTTTATTTAAAAACGTCATTTAAAATGTTTTTCTTTATTCCAACAAGTTGGTTGCAGTCGAGCAACCGGCTTTAAAATCATGTTGATGTTCTATTATTAGCATTGGATTTAAGTGGTAAGTCAGATATTGTGACAATCAAAGATCTTGGGAATTGTTGACAAGATGGAGACAGGTCGATAGTTACCAACATTTTTTTTAGGACCAGACTTATAAATTGGCGTGGTCAGTGCATACTTCCAGCAGGACGGAAAATATCCCAGTTTTAGAGATACATTATACAGGGTGAGTCGGGAGGAGCGCACCAAACTCTAGGAGTGTATTATACACGTGAAAATAATGTAAAAAAACTCATTTGTTCTTATCCGATTTTCATTTGTTTTCAAGTTATGGCGTAATTAAAAATGTTCATCTAGCTTTCCACTTCTATCTGAATTTTAACATTATCAAAGTATGCTATGTTCGAGGCTTATAAACATTTGATAATTCTGACGTTTTGATGAACTGTCAGTGTACGGTGAACAGTAACTGAACGTTTAAGTTCGAATTAATGTGATTGTTAGTGTTGCAAAATGCCACATACTTATTCAAATTTAGAATATGCAAATATGGTGTTTGTATATGGTTTCTGTAATGGAAATGCTACAGCTGCTGTTGAAGAATATCGTGAACGTTTTCCACACCAAAGATATCCTGATAAAAACATATTTATTAGAGTTTTCAACAAATTGTGCGAGACTGGTAAGCGAGTGATGAACACGCTACACGAGCAAGGCTTATATCCTTATCACGTTTAGAGAGTACAGCACCTACAACCAGGGGATTACGCTAACCGTACGGAATTTTGTCGGTGGATAAATAATAATCATCGTAATGTATCGAAGCAGAAAATGTTTAGAAGTCAATGACGGTATTTTTGAACATTTGTTGAAAGAACGCTATGATTAAGAACATTTTTTTGTATAATAACTTGTTTATTTGTTAATATGCTATAACTTGAAAACAAATAAAAATCGGATAAGAACAAATGAGTTTTTTTACAATATTTTCACGTGTATAATACACTCCTAGAGTTTGGTGCGCTCCTCCCGACTCACCCTGTATAATTGCCAAATAGGTCTGCTAAGTGCGAATGCGCATTCCTTGAGTATATACTCGGCAAACCATCTGGACCGAGAGAATTCGATGCCTTCAGTTTTGATAATTCTTCGTATACAGTGGAAATCGCAATTTCAGGACCCTGCTGTAAATTGGTGTGATTCGAGTCAATTAAAGTATATCATGTTGTTAATGGGACATACGGAATATATACAGAACCAAAAAAATCAGCAAATTAACTTAATATTTTATCTTGGCCTGAAATTATGACTCCATTGCTGGATATAATTTCTATAATATATGCCAGATAATACCCTGCACTCAGACCGCAACTTTTTAAATTATAATGTAGTGACGAACCAGAATTTTTGAATTCTGTGTGACATCTTTTCTTCATGATGATTTTATTAATCAATTTAGAAGAGTACCATTTAGGAAAACGAAAATTAGACGTGTTTTTTGTAAATATAATTGGCACGAACTGGTTAATTGCAGCAAATACCACGGAATAAAATAAATCAACAGATGCATCAACCTTGTCACCACTGAGCAAATCATCAAACTGAAAACAACAGAGTACGTATTTTAAAGAGTTAAAATCAGTCTTATTAAAATTATATTTGTAGTCAGCGTACCACAATTGATTACGTACAGATGTATTACTACAAGAGAATCCACAAAGTCCTGGCAAAGGATGGAAGTGCTGCAAAAGAGGCAGGCTTTCTCATAATATCCTACGGGAAACAAAGGAGGAAAGTCTCAAGGAGTTACTAAAAGCCCACTTTCCAGCCTCAACAATCCTGTCAGAGGAGGGCATACACGAAAATCCCGACCAAAGGCGAAAAAAGCTAGACCGAAATGATTGGAGATTAGCCACAGAGGTCACAAGACCAAGCAGAATCAGATGGGCCATAAGCAGGTTCTAATCTTATAAGTTCACTAGGATGGATGGGGTTTACCCCATCCTGCCACAGAAGGGCATAGAGGAGCTGGCGCCGCATTTATCAAAGATGTTCAAAGCCTGTCTGGTATGGGGACACGTACCAAGGGCGTGGCAAAGTGTAAGGGTAATCTACTTGCCTAAGGTAGGTAGAATAGCAGATCTAACACCGAAGTCTTACAGACCCATCAGCCTCTCTTTATTCCTACTGAAAACAATGGTCGACAGATACCTACGAGACGAGATACTGGGGAAAGATCCCCTCAGTAACCGTCAGTACGCTTACCAGCCAGGAAAGTCTACGGATTCGGCACTGGACGACCTAAACAGGCTCATCAAAAAGTCTGTGGAGGACAAAGAAATAGCTATGGTCACATTCCTAGATATAGAAGGGGCGTTCAACAATGCCACAACAAACTCGCTTATAGAGGCACAAGCAAGTAAAGGCGTCCCGCCAAGCCTTTACCTCCACTCTAGGAGAGCACACCATTGAGGCTAGAGCCGGCAGAGGCTGCCCGCAGAGAGGGGTTCTATCACCACTGCTATGGGCAACTCTTGTGGACGACTTACTAAGGAAACTGTCCGAAGAAGGCATCCACTGCCTAGGGTAGGCGGATGACTTGGCCATAGTCATCAGAGGCCGGTTCGCAGGAGTTATCTCACAACGAAAACATAGGGCCCTAAACATAGTAGACAACTGGTGTCGACGAGAACGACTGACGGTCAATCCCGAAAAAAACAGATTGTCGTGTTTACAAAAAGAAGAGCGCTAGAAGGCCTAAGGCCACTGACGCTCGGGGGCACAAAAATTCCCTTCGCTAAGGAGGCGAAATACCTAGGGGTAATCTTCGACGACAAAATGACGTGGAGGACGCACATCAAGAAAACCGCCAAAGCCTCAATGGCATTGAGAAGGTGTCGAAGAATGTGCGGGAAAAACTAGGGGCTGAATTCCAAAATGACCCTCTGGCTATATACAAGGGTGATCAGGACCATGATAACCTACGGGGCAGTAGTGTGGTGGATAAAGACGGAGCAACAGGGGGCGATAAGGCTCCTAAACAGCACACAAAGACTAGCATGCCTCAGTATCGCAGGAGCCCTAAGCACTACCCCGACAGCAGCCCTAAAAATGATCCTGAACCTACCTCCACTGCACATCTTTATACAAGCGGAGGCCAGGGCCGTAACATACAGACTAATGCGGGGACAGTCTCCCATAAACCGATCACACGGGAAAAAGTACCAAAGGATAGAAGACGAGCTGAAGGCAAACCCTACAACAGGAATGCCAAGCGATGCCATGGTCAAGAAATATAATTTCGACAGGAAATACAAAGTGATGATCCCGCAGAGGGAAGATTGGGAGAACGGCCCACCTACCAACGCGGAATCAAACTGGTATACTGACGGCTCGAAGACAGATGAAGGAGCCGGAGCCGGAATATACAGCACAAAACCTGAGGCAAGGATTCAGTTCAGACAAAGTCAGTCTGGCGAGGGACACCACAGTGTTCCAGGCAGAGGCGATCGCGGTCCACCTTTGCAATGGAGAAATAGCAAGGCAAGAAAACAAAAGTCGATCAGTAGCTATTTTCTCGGACCGCCAAGCGCTGCTAAAGGCACTAAGCACCACCACACAGGTCGATTCCAAGCTAGTGTGGGACTGTGTAAGCGCTCTCAACGAAATATGCGGTCGCAAAAAAGTGACAATGGTATGGGTCCCAAAACATAAGCGTCATCAAGGGAACGATAAAGCAGACGAACTGGCTAAACAAGACGACGACGAATACACCAGGGCAGAGGCAGGCGAAACAGTTCCTCAAAAACAATTTGTTGATTCTGCCAGGAAGAAGAGGAGGATCCTCTCCACATCCTGTGCCAATGTAAGGCCCTAGCAAGGGTTAGATACCTAATGCTGGGCAACACTAAACCAAGCGCAGAAAGCTACATCCAAGGCTCATTTTCAGGGTTAATAGGGCTACTCAAAGAGGCGATGCTCGAACACGTCGTCTAGGATAATAAGGATCCACAATAGATCTGCAAAGGTCGCGGTGGTACAGGCCAATGAGGCCACCCCTACAATTATCTATCTATCTATCATTACAAGAAATATTTAATATTAGTGCTAGATGATGTGGATCGCATGCAACTATGATCTGTTTAAAAACTATGAGGGGTGTTTTAAATTTCACACGCCAAAACCGATAACTCTGATTGGCTGAGAGCACGCCCATTTTACACTGTGCTAATTACGTAATTATTTGACGTAACAGCTGACATAACCTTAATCCGAAGCGTTACCGAGTTGCAACTTTTTTGTTTCATAATAATCTTCCGTGTGGTGTTTCTTTCGTGTTGTTAAAAGCTAGTTTTGTTTATATTGTTGTGATGGATTATAGACACAGTACAAGCTCATTGATAATATCACATTAACCTCCAAAAAAGCGTAAGAGGTTGGATTTGGGTCATTTATTTCTGCCCGAAAAACAGTGCATAATTAATATGTATAAGCAGATGATAAAAGATGATCCACATACGAAAGTGACTGCTGTTGTACAAACATTGTCGGTGCAGTACGTGAGATATTAAATGTCATAAGAATATGCATCAAATAATAAAATTTTTAATTTTTAGGAGTTGTTACCTCCACTAGATGAAACATGGGCCAATGAAGGCCACACAAAATCTAAAGTGTGGCTGGACAATAGTGTAACAAATCGGCAGGCATTCACTGAAGGGCTATCAATGGGGCTCAAAAATCCATCAGGAAAAGGCAAGCGCCTTATAATTCTGCACGTTAGATCTAAGCTGTGTTTTGTTGATGGAGCATTGTTGCTATTTGAGGGTAAAAGAACTGCCGATTACCATGAGGAAATGAACGCATATATTTGAAGAATGGTTTTCTAATTTATTAAACACATTGCCAGATAATGCTGTCATTATAATGGACAATGCACCATACCATAGTCGCAAATTAGAAAAGATTCCAACAAAATCTTCAAAGAAAAAGGATATGCAGGATTGGTTACGATTGAAAAATATCCAATTTGATGAAGATATTGTTCGGTAGGAACTTACAAATGTCATCAGTTTGCACAAAGAACAATTTCATTTGTACGTAACAGATGAAATGGCCAAGATTCATAACAAAACGGTATTAAGGTTACCACCGTATCATTGCGAATTGAACCCAATTGAACTAATTTGGGCTGAAATCAAAAATGAAGTTGCATCTAAAAACCAAACGTTTAAATTGGCAGATGTAAAAAATCTATTATTACAAGCAATACAAAATGTAACAAGTATGCATCGGAAAAATGTGTTGAGCATATCATCAAAGAGGAATTAAACATGTCCAAATTAGATGGTATCATAGACAATTTAATAGAACCATTTTTAATTTCCCTTCAAGATGAAAGTGACTCATCTGACTAACATTAAGCACATTTTAAAATTATATTTTTATAATTCTGGTATCTTACCCTTGTGCATACATTTTGGAATAGTGAATAGTGTCGCGTATATAACCCTAGAACACTCCCCTAGTGCCCAGTGTTAAAATGTGTTGACTTGGTCTTGTACCCCTCCAGTAATTCCCGGATTTACTGGTTGACTCCAGCGTTAAGTGCCTCACCTTGCTGTGCGCTCAGGTAAGAAGCGCAATGTCCAAAACTGTGTAATCGATCCGCGGATGCTAATCGGTGCTCCCTTGCCCCACTCAGTGGTCCAAAAAGTCCGACATGTGCTCCTTACTTGCTAACGAGGTTACTAGTTCTATTTGCACACATACGGTTTATTAATGTCTTGTTTGTTATCAGGTACCCTGCCCGTTTTGCTGCCCCGTTGAGATAGACTAATATCCTATGTATGACGATCTCGACTTACATGTATTGTATTTAATTTTTTATAATAAATAAAATTTTAAAAAAGGTTTAGTTTTTTAATTATTATTATGTAGTCCATAACTTAGTTATTTGTTTATTTTGAAATTAATAAACAAATAGTATAAACAAATTATTATTCATTATCAATTTTTAAATATTTTTTACATTATATTTGATTTAATTTAAAGAGTAATTATAAAATTATTTAAAATTGCCACCAAATGTATCTAGTTTTATTTCTGGTAACTTTTTATAGTGTAAATTGGGCTTTGGCACTTACTCCTTCTAGTTTTTAAACAGACTATAGAGGGACTATCATTACTGGCTACCGAGCATTTTTCAATTAGATACACGTGCACGAAAATAAGATCCAACATTAGAGTTCGCGTTAACAACATTGTTAATTTGGAATGTATTAAATATACCAAACGTATCAGTAATAATAGAAGCGCGTGAATTGTTTGAGTTCGTGAAAACTTTAAATTCGCTATTCTCCCAGACAATATTGGGAAGATTATAATCACCGAACATACATAACTGGTGATCCACCAAAGATTCGCTTAGATTATCAATTGATAAACAATGCTCTTTGTAAATATTCTCCGCAGAACCACGAGGAATATAAGTTACTCCGAAGAGATACTTAGATCACTTAAAAATAACTTAAACGTATAATTCTTCGTAAGAAGTTGATGAACTAAATAATAAATGTGATTTATATATTCGTGGGACAGCGATAAGGACGCCTCCTCCACATGATTTACCCGTCTTTGACTGGTTCCTATCACAGCGGTTCTAAACCAAGTTCTCCATCGAAGAAATCAGGTGTAAGCCAACTTTTGCTTAAAATAATGATGTTAGTGCCATCCAGAAGGGCAGAGGAGATACGCTATTCAACTAATTTTGTGCGCAAACCACGTACATTCTGGTACCCTTTTTTACCCTTAAAAAACCGGAAGTCAACACCAACTTTCTAATTTTGAATAGAACAGAACTGGGACGAATCCTCGTAAAAAGGATTCGAATCAGGAATCCGAATCACCTAATATGATTCGAATCACGAATACTCGAATAAAGGATTACTAAGAGATAAATATGATTCGAATTAAAGATTCGAATCCTGTTTCTTCGAATCACGAATACAAATCCTAAATTTGATTTTTTTGCAATTATTAATATATAAATATCGTTACTAGTTGTTTTAACAAAAATATTCAAAACCTAATTATTTATTATTAACACTAAACGTCGTTGATAACAGACTAAATATCTGATTCGCTGTAACTCCGATTTAAGATGTATTTGTGTGTTTCTAAACTTCACTTCAAGTCAGTGGTTTGTACGCGTGGCGCATGAAGTAAAATTCGAGTTTAGAAAAGCCCGAAAATTTGTCTCGGGTCGCTGCGCAACCCTCGACAAATTTTCACGGGGCTTTTCTAAACTCGAAATTTTACTTCATGCTTAACCTGGGAGTGGAAACACTCGTTCAAAACTTCAAATTGAACTCTATTATAAAATCGACGAATGCCTGAAAATTATGTAAATAAAAAATTCACTGAATATCATTAAAACCGGGAAAGTCAGAGAAAATAAATTTAAAAAATAACAGTTTGAAATAAACAATTTATGTTCAGTTTCCGATTCCTTAATGTATCAAAAAGTTTTTAAAGGAATGTCTGCTAGTACTTCACGGTTTTTAATATCCCAAATTAGGTGCAGTAAACAACATCCTAAAGGAAGAAGGTGGACCATGGATGACAAAATAATGTCGCTTGCGATATTTAAAAGAAGTCCAAGGTGTTACAACTTAGTAAACTGTTTGCTTTGCTATCAAGAAGAACTTAATTATCAGTTATAAATAAAGTTCCATTTGATGCTGGAGTAAATGATCATGTGTTTGCCAGAGCTGGGCAGGATTCGAATCATTCAGGATTCGATTCCCGGATTCGAATCCTTTTAGAGGATTCAACAGAGGTATTCTAATACTTTAGTGAAAACGGATTCGTGATCCGGATTCGTTACATTTTTTTAAAAGGATTCGTATTCGAATCCAGACGTAGATGATTCGAATCCTTATAAAAGGATTCGAATTCTTATAAAAGGATTCGAATCCTTATAAAATGATTCGAATTCTTATAAAAGTATTCGAATCCTTATAAAAGGAATCGAATCCTTATAAAACCATTCGAATCCTCAACACGGATTCAAATCCTCCTAAATAATTCGAATCATCGCTATTCAGGCTGGGATTCGAATTCGATTAATTCAAATAGTTAAATATTCTAATATGAATATTTAAATCACTAAATTATTCATATTTGAATATAAATATTGAAATTTTCGAATAATTCAAATATTTGTAAATGGATATTTGGTTACTTAACCATGAAAAATATCCAACGTTAATAGTATATTTTTAACTTCACTTGAAATCAGTGTTCTATACGCGTGGCGCATGAAGTAAAATTTCGAGTTTAGAAAAGCCCCGTGAAAATTTGTCTCGGGTCGCTGCGCGACCCTCGACAAATTTTCTATGCGGGGCTTTTCTAAACTCGAAATTTTACTTCATGCTTAGTCTCGGAGTGGACAACACTGATTCTTAGAAGTTTTAAATTGAAGGTTCACTCTAGATTACTAACTTTATTACCATTTTACAAAGGCTACAGCTCGAAGGACCAACCATGGTCTTCGGAGACCGAAGGACTGCAGGGAATCGAAGTTTTCTTACATGAAAACAACGAATATCTGAAGGTTTACAGCATGGATAGGAAAGAAAACATCTAATTTTGAAAAAATATCAAAGTTGGGTTGGTTTTCAGTGCATTTTTTAACTTCACTTTAAATCAGTGTTTTATACGCGTGACGCATGAAGTAAAATTTCAAGTTTAGAAAAGCCCCGCGAAAATTTGTCTCGGGTCGCTGCGCGACCTGAGACTAATTTTCTACGCGGGGCTTTTCTAAACTCGAAATTTTACTTCATGCTTAGTCTGGGAGTGGACAACACTCGTTTGAATTTTAACTTTAACTTTTTTAAAAAATCGACATAACTAATATATCATTCATTGAAATCATAGAAAAAGATTCAAAATTTTATCTAAAATTAACTTTTAGAGTTAACTTTATAATTTGGTCGGCTTTTAATGGGTGAATATTCTATTCCTAAAAAAAACCGTTTTTATTTAATAATAAAGTTGCATTTACTACAATAACAAACTGTGAATAAATCGACATAAATCTAGAAAAATCGAAAATCTCGACATGAAGAAAATCTTGACGGTCCACTCCCAGACTAAGCATGAAGTAAAATTTCGAGTTTAGAAAAGCCCCGCGTAGAAAATTTGTCGAGGGTCGCGCAGCGACCCGAGACAAATTTTCACGGGGCTTTTCTAAACTCGAAATTTTACTTCATGCGCCACGCGTATAAAACACTGATTTAAAGTGAAGTTAAAAATGCACTGAAAATCAACCCAACTTCGATATTTTTTCAAACTTGGATGTTTTCTTTCCTATCCATGTTGTAAACCTTAAGATATTCGTTGTTTTCTTGTAAATAAACTTCGATTCCCTGTAGTCCTTCGGTCTCCGAAGACCGTGATTGGTCCTTCGAGCTGTAGCCTTTGTAAAATGGTAATAAACTTAGTAATCTAGAGTGATCCTTTAATTTGAAACTTCTAAGAACGAGTGTTGTCCACTCCCAGACTAAGCATGAAGTAAAATTTCGAGTTTAGAAAAGCCCCGCGTAGAAAATGTTCACGGGGCTTTTATAAACTCGAAATTTTACTTCATGCGCCACGCGTATAAAATACAGATTTAAAATGAAGTTCAATAACACATATATCATCATTAATTAAAATCATTATTACTGATTGCAAATAATAGATTCAAATTTATTTTTAAAGGATTGGTATCCGTGATTCAAAAATGAGGATTCGAATCTTTGATTCAAATCATATTTTTCACTTACGAATCCTTTATTCGAGTATTCGTGATTCGAATCATATTAGGTGATTCGGATTCGTGATTCGAATCCTGTTTTTGAGGATTCATCCCAGCTCTGGTGTTTGCTCACCTCTCCGATTGCTTGTCTTCGTCTGACAATAGAGATCGGTTATGCATTCTGTCTTTTGACGAAGTAAGTTTAAAAGAACACATATCTTACAACTCAAAAACTGACTCAATTGTTGGAGTTAAAGACTTTGGCAATTCTCGCTCAGATAAAATTGTAAATTATGCTTTAGTTTTTATGGCACAAGGCATCTTTAAATCTTGGAAACAACCACTTGCATTATATTTTTCTAAGGGGGGAGTCAAAAGTAATCAATTAGAAGATATTCTGATAGATATTCTGTCTGCTATGGAAAGAGTAAATTTTACAGTTATTACCACAGTGTGTGACATGGGAACGACAATCGTAAAGGCTTTGAAAATCTTAGGTTGTACTGTAGACAAACCATTTTTTGAACTGAATAGCAGGATTATTTATTCAATTTTTGATGTACCTCATCTTTTAAAGTGTACTAGAAATTTATTTCAGAAATATAATATTGAAATGCCAGTTTCTGAAACGGTCACTTTAAACTTTGAAAAACAAGTTTTACAAGCTCGTTGGTCAGATTTAAAGACTGTTTACATTAATGATAAACACAGTCCTCTTCCTTTTAGAGCACTGTATAAATCGATAGATTTTCATTTAGCACCCACAAAAGAAAAATCGATGAAGGTGAAGATAGCTGCTCAGGTTTTAAGTAAATCAGTATCGATAGCGATTTATCAGCCAGCCACACGTGGCATTTTACCTCCTAGAGCTGTAGCTACAGCTAGTTTTGCACTGTCAGTAGATTCCATTTTTGATAGTTTGAACGGTACTGCTGAAGATGCTCCTGAAGGCAAACCATTTAAATGTATGGTGGGCAAAGGATCAGGTCACAGTAATTACTGGTGATTGTCTAGGGAGTAAATAAAGCAGTGGCGTTTCATGAGAAATCAAAATTCAAGTCAGTTAATGTGGAAGCCACCTAGTCAAAAAGGTTGGCCACATACATTGGAGGTAAGCGTACATTTAAGTTATATTTGAATAAGTTACTTTTAACATTTACAATTTCAACAGAAAAAAATAAATTATTTTCACCAAGAAGTAGAGATTGTACTTTTTTATTTTAGTCTCCTCATTTAATATCTAAAATATATAATTTACTTTCA
Source organism: Philonthus cognatus (assembly GCA_932526585.2). Classification (NCBI taxonomy): domain Eukaryota; kingdom Metazoa; phylum Arthropoda; class Insecta; order Coleoptera; family Staphylinidae; genus Philonthus; species Philonthus cognatus. Next base: position 68,885,737 of record OW052242.1, on the reverse strand, counting down.
GGCTTTCATTGGGATACAACAATTGCTTAAAGAACATGGAGTAGAGTCATTTAAACCGAGATCGTTCAATCAGGATCCATTAGAAAACCTTTTTGGAGCCATTCGTTCTGGTTGTGGGTGCAATAATAATCGAACAGTGCCTCAATTTATTAGTTCATGTAGTCAGGTCCCATTTTTTTTTTTTTTTTTGTAATAAATTGTTAATAATTTTATATTGCTATAATTGATTTCCCTTCATTTGTATTAATATATTTTTTCAGATAGAAGTGACTTTATTGATAAAATTAAATAAATGAAATTAACTGGGTAATGTGTTTTATTTATTGTGTACCCTTAAATAATATTCATAATGAAATTATTGCTTACATCAGTGAAAGTAATAATTTTATTATAGACTTAGATTTAAATTTAATATTAAATATACACGAATTTTAAAAAACCGCTATATTTTGCATTAATCGACTGTCGCGCTACCACAGTGTGGTTTGCCATGTTGCGACCGTTCTTTTCCCCCATAGTTGTGCATCTGTAATCTATGCATGATTTTATTTCGGTAATACCACGTGGCGGTCGTACGAAACTGCCATAAGAGATCCGACTAGGAACACTACTTTTATTTCATTGATGTAATTTAGCGCGGTGGCCAACCATCTTTTTACATCAACTATGATTGATCCACCTATCGGCAGTCGTCTGAACTGAGAGCTGCTGTTAGATGTTGAAAACTATGGTGACTTTTTTTAAACAAACCAGATTATTCTTATTGATAAATAGTTTTAATACATTGGCGGGTACAGAAATATATAATTTCAATGTATTTAAGTGTGGATTTAAAGAAGAAGATTTTCTACATGAATCAACATTTGTTTAAAGCTAATTAAAAATTATTTTCTGTAATAAATTAATTTTTAACATTTTTTCAGTTTTTTTTTTTGGGTTTTCTAAAATATTTTTTTTCGTCTCTGGTGGGTTAATAAATGAATTAAATGTTCTCGTTTTTTTTTTTTTTTTTTAAATAAATAGTTTAAGCGCCAATCTCTAATGTTTAAAACACACTAGCAGGATCATAGCCTTAACGCGAGTTAGAAATGCAGCCCGCACCGGTCTCTTGTACTGTGACTATTGAGGACCAAAGGTCACAGTGCTGAAACGAAGATTTGACATTGAAGCTCAAGCTTTGTTGCATCGAATCAACACAATTGATAAACTGTGGGCTCGAGACTCTGAGCCAGAGTTAAAATCTTAGCCAAACAAGTGAAGAGGTCAATCATCCCCACGTCCAAACTAATTTCGTTGAGCTCAATCCAAGGTCAATTAAATGATGATCTTTGCTTATAATTACCGTGGAATCATCATCACAGACAGAGTTTAATGTAGATGAAGTGTCACAGGAGAATATTATTGTGATTTGATTCAATTGCTCAGGAAAAGCTGTGTGATTACAGTTGAAAACTGTTACCTTATTTACCCTATAGTCTTGACATAAGCCAATTAGACTTTGACTTGTGCTCAAAGTTGAAACAATCTATGCGAGGACGTCGTTATTATTCTCTAAAAGAGCTTTCTGTCTCCGGTACCCCAGCCATTCATCAGATGAAAAAAGATGGTCTATTAGATGCTATTGTAAAGCTTCCGTGACGCGTTGCGACGTTGAGAATTGGTCATTGGGAAGCAGAGAGATTATGTTAAAGGATGCTAAAAGATTATATGAATAAAAATAATTATGTAAGAAGATAAAAATAATGTGCATTATTTATGGAATTACCCTCGTACATTTAAAACAAAATAGATTTAAAAAGAAACTAGGCAATTTATTTAAATTAACCGTGTTACATTACACTCCTTGGTTAAGCTTGAAGTTCTAATAAAAGATTTTTCATTCTAACAATATAACACAAATCAAACAAAAAAGTATTGAGATATTTATATTTTCAGAGTTAATAAATTTGCGATTTCTGTATCAACTTATAATAAGAGCACTAGCAAAGCAAGAATAACAAATACATTAGTTACTTTAGTTCAGAGCATTGCTCCAACGTAAACAGGTGTATAGCAACTATGTTATTTCTTCTGTGCTAGTATCACTGCTCTTAACGTTTATTACAGCTCCAACATAAACTCACCCTTATGAGTCTGAGTATCGCATGTTATATAAAAAGGTATACCGCCAAATAAAACAACAAAAATGATGAAATCTGTTTAATTTGCAGACACTCTGAATACAAACCGTTAAGTTAAAATTAAAAAAAAAATAATAAAACAAATTATTTTCAATAAAATAATATATTTATCTTATACATAAAAAAGAATCTGTCACCACAGCTATACAACAAGAGTTACAATAAACACATAATTCAGAGACCAAACTCAATCTCAACACCGACAAAAATTGACAAATTTGGCCAAATCTAATCCGTAAAATAATTATGACTATATTTATATGAATCAATTAATATAATACACAGTGGTTGGTAATATTTAGATAAACAGAGATTAAATAAAAATTAATTATATACACACAGACATACACAAAAAATAATAATGAGCAAAAACAAAAAATAGTCTCCGACGAAAATTTACAATCAAAAGTTGATATTTAAATCACCGTCTTTGACTTAAATCAAATATATTTAGAGTCTTCGACTTCGATTAGGTTAGATTAAATCAAATAAATATACTGTATTTAACATGGGTTACTTAAAAAAAACCGTATTACACTTAAAAATTATTTAATCAAAATCGCTGACGGTGAAATTATGGAATGTGAAAGTATTGTAGCAGGTGGTTTAAATACAGGGATTTTGTCTTTTAAGTATACATACCCCAATGAATACATCGTATATTTTAAGGAATTTGTTGCTTTTATTAAAAATAAAAAGACAATTTGAATGTTCTAGCGAGTGTTTCCACTCCTTGATTAGATTAAGCATGAAGGAAAATTTCGAGTTTAGAAAAGCCTGAAATATCATAACAAATTTCTAAACTCGAAATTTTACTACGCTCGAAATTTTACTACGCTACGCCACCAAACCAAATTTTCAAGCTTTTGATTTAATGCTTAAATAAGGAGTGGAAACGTTTACTAAAAGCTACACATTGTTTTTTTTTTAGAAAAACAACGAATGCCTAAACATTTACAGCATATACACCGGGATATGTATACTTAAACGAAAAAATCCCTGTATCAATTAAAGAAAATATGAAAATAAATCTCGTTTTTTTGTAGCTTTTTTTACACTTTAAAATTAAGCTTTAATATTTACATATAAAGGCAAACCATAATTCAACATTTAGACGATATAAAATGCAGTAGCTGAAATTAACCAAAATTCGGACATATTTCAATTTGAAACACCCAAGTTGAAATACGCACGAATTTTTAATCAAACCCTTCGTAACAGCAGCCACGACATTCATAAATTTTCTTTTAAACAGTGATTAGATGGATTACAGATTTCAACAGTTATAAATAATTAATTTGATCCCGTATGGACTTTTGATAAATTTACTTGGGACTTCGCGGACTATTCGCTTGTTCCAACGTGATATACTGCCTGACCAATCTTGAAATTTCGTGCGCTTGCTCGGTTTGTAACCGTGTAACGCGCTGCTGCAACAAATTTCCACACTTCATATCTAAGAAAAGAGCACCATCCTCAGAGCGAACTTTTCTTGTGGAAATGACTTCCGCGTACGGCCAGTGGTGGATAGTCTCATGAGTGGTCATGTCCAAAAAGTGGACTCCGTTCCTGTTCAAGGCTAAGATGTGTTCTTGCCAATTGTCAACTTCACCCATAACGCGTTTGACTGCAAAGAAAGAGCTTCCGAATAATTGCCAGTGACTCAAAACTTGTAGCACGCGGTGTTTGGCTCTTGACACTTGTAATCCGGCTGCTTGACCCCAGCTCGTTTGCACTAAAGCTAACCACTGTGGAGGTCGAGGTTCTCGTAATCCAAGAACTGGTTTTGGAAGTAAAAATTTAACTTCTTTAAGACTAGGCGAGTGGTTCAGATCAGCAGCCCTATGTAGTAAAGCAGCGATTAAAGCCATATCCCTCACTATGCTTGGTGGGAGATTAGGATTTCCTAATCTAAGCAATAAACCTTCCAGGTAATCAGGCGCTACTTGGTTAAATAAAACTTCCGTGTATAAAGGACTAGCATCGTGTTTCAAAGAGTGGTACCACACTGATCTGCAGAATATCAAATAGAATGGCTGCGCCGCTTTATGTAGTTCAGTTGTAACATCTAGGATGTACTCATCAGCTGCTAAAGGCATAGTGAACGCATCGCCTTGAACAATACAATACAAGCTGAACTCCTGCTGTTCGGCTTCACTGGTAACACCAATTAGCCCACATAGCTCAGATATGACATCCCCTACCACCGTACTACACCTTGTATTCACCACCCTCTCAGCACCACCAGGTAACCTGTAAATCTGCCTTCTCGCGCTTCTCCCGGCGCTGACTGCTGTTACTTCCTCGACTGACGGTACGTTTTTCCTGCCTCCGCAGCGTTGGGTTTTGCGAAGATTCGAGAGACACACTGCGGCGGTTCCGTGACATATCCTCCGCCGGTCAGAAGCGGCGCTGCTGAGGTGTTCTGTAAGGAATGGGCCCAGATTATCCGAACAAGCGAAATATGCTGCGATTATGGATAGAAGACGCCAGGCCCGCTGACAGGATTCTGGTGAGTCCGATTTGTTGCTGGTCGTCTGTTTCATTAACTGGCAGTAGACTTCGTCGCGGAGTTGGAAATGTTTGTGGCAATGCTGCAAAAAAACAAAACATAAAAATTATTATAAAATATGTGCTTATAAATAATATATCAAAAAGAAAGTTGCGTCAAGAACAGATTTAAAAGATAGACACATATTGGTAGGGAGGAATTGCCCCCTTCCCACCCTAAATAATCAGACGATAAAAACGCCCAACGTCATAACCCTGTTATTTATTGACCGATTTGAATGAACTAAAAAACATAGTCAATGATCGTTTTATTACTATAAATTGACAGTAATTATATATATTTTTTTAAATTAACTCCATTGCCAAATAACAGTCAACTTTAAATTGTTAAATGGCTGTATACAGGGTGTCCGTGTTTCGGGATAAATTGGGTATTTTAGGGCCTAACAATAATCCGAAGACAATTTTAAAGTATCTCTTTTCATTATCAAGATATCAACAAAAAACTGATTTTTTGAAAAATCGTTCTAATTTTTTTTATTCAAAAACTACTGAATCTGGACATTTAGAACTTTGACAATATACAGGTTAGGGCTCTCTATAATATAAAAAAGTAAATACCAAGTGTGGTTGCAGTAATAGTTCAACGACGACAAAAGCGACGATAAAAGGCACGGGATTAAATAGTCATAGCAGTAAAGGCGAAGGTGCTTTAAGTTAGGATTTTGGAACATAGCTGGAATAAAGTCAAAATGTGGGGAAGAGAGATGGCAAAAGGATTTTGAAGAGTGAGTTGTGGGGAAGGATGTGGTGGGATTAGTGGAAAAATGTGAGGCAATCGTTGCCAGTAGGGTATAAATGGTCTACGAAAGAGGGCACAAGAAGTGCAAGGAGAGGGAGGGCTTAAGGAGGGATAATAGTGGGAGTCACTTAAAGCGGAGGTTGTGAAAGGTGAGGAGGAGGTGGAAGGCATAATATGGAAGAAGTGTCGACAGGGGGAAGACTAACTAGGGATAGCGGTGGTGTATATTAATAAAAATTGGTCGGAAGTGCGGAAAGTGATGAATGAGAAAGCAAAGGAAAGAGGAAAGTGCGTAGTAGGAGGGGATTTAACCGTGCGAATGGGAGAGTTGGAGGAGTAAACAACGAGGGAAAACAGTAAGGACTTCGCTAGACAACTTCGCTAGACAAGATCATTAACAGTGACGGTGGGAGGTTGAGGGACTGGTTAGTGGAGGAGGGCTGAGAAATGTTGAACGGGTGTACGGAAAGAGATTGGGACGGGGAAAAAACGTACCTGAGTCCACAAGGATCCTCAGTTATTGACTATTTGGTAGTAAAGGGGGTAAATAGGGGAGAAGTGAAAATAATGGTAGTAGATGAGGTGTTCGGGTCTGATCACCTACCACTAGTGGAGGTTTTGATGGAAGCAGAAGGAGAAGAACAGGGAAAGCAAGAGTTGGCGAATGGGGCAAAGGAAATGAAGATGATAGGAAAAAAATGGTGAGTATCAGCTGGGATGAAGTAAGATCGATAGAAGAGATGGAAAATGTGATTGTGGGGTGTGGCAGAAAAGTGAAGAGAAAAAACAGCAAGGTTTGATGAAGAGTGTAGGGGGCGAAGAGAGAGGTCAGGAAGGTGGTGAGATGGTGGAAAGCGGGAAGAGGAGGAGAGAAGAGGATAATAACAACGAGGCCGCACTATAAGAAGGTGTGTGAAAAAAAGAAGAAAGAATATTTAAAGAAAATAGTGTTACCGGCGCTTGTTCGCAAGCGACGCTAACTTCCGCTCAGTGAATAATTAAATTCATAACAACAGCCTCATTTAAATTTTGTATTCACTTCACTTTTTTATTTCTCAAATGATCAAAGTCGTGTCAAATCAATTCGTTAAGCATAAGTCCATTCTATAACTTTTTTTCTAGCTACATGGAACCTCAAGTTTAATTTTAATTTTTTTTACATTCGCATTTTCCACATTTAGGCAGCTCGAAGAAATTTTGTACAAACTGTACTTTGGCGACAAAGCAGGTAATTTCTCTCAGCTAGACAGCGTACCTTTTGTGTACAAGAATACACAAACCGCACCATCCCACTTACCTGAGTTGGGGATGCGTACGTATTAACAAGGGTTGATACAACATCTGTTGTGACGTCAGCGGACCAACCCGTAAATTCGCCGAATCGAAAAGCTATACAATGCGATGGAAAAACCCTAGCGTTTTTCGCGAATTATAGCTCAACCACGCATCGTACAAATCAACGATGAGAACCACGAGATAGCTGAGAGAAATACCTTTTGAATAGTTACAAATTCAATAACAGAATTCATGCGCCAAACACATAAAACTTCGAGTTGCCATAATGTGGAAAAACATTTTTCACGTTTTTTTTTTTTTCTTTCAACTGAAACTTATTTGTCTTTTATAACTTCCCGAGTTTCCATGTAGCAGAAAAATAACATTTCATTTCTCAGTATCAACATCGCTTGAGCAAAACATAATTATTTTTAAATAATTTTTACATAAACTCTTTGTTCTTATTAATTTGCTCAAGCATAATAACGGTTAGTCGGAACAACAATTTTAAAATGGTTTTGACACAATTTGCGAAAGGAAATGACCTATCAAAACATATTTAAACATATCTACTTTAATTTTGTAAATATTTTTAAATGATTTTATTTTGACACAACCATTCTTTCGCCAAAACACGGTTGTGTAAGTACGCACGGACATAGAACAATTTTCTCCACATTTTCATTCTCACATCGTAGAGAAAATTAGTTCAGAATGTAATTCTTTTATTTATTTCATTTATTTGCGTCCGTACCGCTCCGATGAGCCATCAACCGTGTTCGGACGAAGAATGGTTAATTCACCCCCAAAAGTCATGGTGGGGGTGCTAGCCCTTAAATAGCGCGGCACTTTTGGCACCAGGACGAGTGTTCAATCAGTTGCAGACCGGTGTTAAATCAGTTCCGAATCAGTTGTCAAAAGTGTCGTTTTTTTTTGTTTAAAACGTAAGTTGTGAAGTCCTTTCGTGCCGCGTTATTTAAATTTTTCGTATATTGTTCTTCGTAAGTTTTATTTTGTTATTTCACTTATTTTTCTCTTTTATTCTTTTTTTTTTTTTTTGTAAAATTTACTTGTTCGTATTTTCTTTGATATTTTTTTTTTTGTAAATAAATTTCATTGTCTTATTAAAAAAAAGGCTTTATTTATATTCCATTTAATTTCAAATTAAATTTTACACAAGTAAATAAAATAAGTGAAATTACAATTCCGTGTGTGTGATCCCGTACTGACGTCCGCGCCTACAAGATTCGAGAAAACCAAATCTACGTACTAAAAGGTAAACCGAAACATTTCTTTCTTTATTAAGTTCTTTTTCTTGTGACCGTGTGAACCATCGAGCTAACCGGGTAATCGCGGGAACCGATTTAGATTACTTGGCCAACGAATTATTTTGTTCTAAATCGGGGTTTTCGACTCAAAAGTCCAAAGCCTCAAAACCCCCCGTTGATAATTGGCGCCCAACGTGTATTTTTCTTGCAAATTATCTTCATTGATAATTTAGTTATTAAAATTCAACTCACGATCCTGAAGAATCAGAAATAATTTGAATTTATCTAATTTTAAAGATTCATTTTCACCTCACTATTCAAATTATTTCGTTATTTTGGCCAATTATTCTCATTGTTCATACTGTGTGCTAATTTTTTTTTCAGCAGTGCTAAGTGATAATTACTTTTTTTAAATGTCTTTTGAACAATGAGAATACTTTAATTCACATAGTCACAAGTTAGGTTTTTAGTGTTTCCTCCCTATAGATTTCTCGACGGGGCCGAGTGTGTATATTGTGTATCTCGTGTTAAATTATCTTATTTAAACAAATATAATGGCCACACATGCAATGGACACGGGCTCCAAAACCGACAAGGTAAATAACCCGGACAACATCCTCGACGGGGCCGCCAGTTCTGACGAATCAGACGCGACAGATATCACCACCGTACCGAGCGAACACGCTCTCAGCATTGGGGGACACACATCTGTATCGCGTTCTTCATCGCGCTCTTCATTACGAGCTTCGTCACACAAGCCGAATAAGCTAACGGAGATCGACGATTTAATGAAGAAAATGCATCGAGAATATGCAGAATTAACACAGCGGCTTACTCAGGAAAGAGAGGACGAGCTGCGGAGGCTAGCAGAAGAAGAAGAGGAGGAGGAAGAAGAAGATGACGTGGAATCGCTAAAAGCAAAGCTCCAGCAAATGATGGAAATCGCAGCTTCGAAGGAAGCGGCCCTTCGTAGAGAAGCCCAAAAGGCTAGAGCTGAGAGAGACGCATTTGCACAGCAACTACGGAATCAGGCCGAATCCCGGAACTCGGAGATCATGCGTGATCTACCAACACCACCCACGAACCCGGTGATGCCCATCAACGTAGTAGCCGATATTCACACATCGCCTGCAAATAATAGCCCCGTCCGCCCCATTACGCAATTTCCGCCAACTGCAACTTTTAACTCCAACGACAACTACGTAATAGAGCTGCGACGTGAGTCACTATTCTCAAAATCAAACGAGAAATCGAAATTTGACGGCCGCGACCCCGGAAAATTTCTCACCCAGCTGGAAGCTGACTTTAAGGGCCTGAACTTAAGTGATGAAACGAAGCATAAATATGCGTTAAGTCGTATGGACGTCGAAGACGCTGAGCGATACAGAGGCTATTTCACCGCTGATCTGACTTGGGAACAGGCAAAACAAGTTTTCATCAAGTCAATAAATCCAGCGTACATCGCCCACGAGGAAATGGTCGAATTAATGACGAAGCTGCAAGGTGAGACTCCAGCAGGCACGTACGTCGTCCGAAAACAAACCCTCTTTAATCGGCAGCTTCCTTCTTGGAGTGAAGAGAATAAAACGACCGTAATCTGGCGGTTGGCATCACAAACTCTACGCCAAGCTTTATTCTTTAGACCAAGCACCGTATCCGACTTCGTAAATCAAGCTGCTGCAATTTCGTTTTCCGAAGTGAACTTCATCCCCTCGGGTTACGCAGCCCCGAAGCCTGCACCCACAGAAGTACTCTCTCAAAAGGAAGTGCCGCCTTCGAAAAGCCAACAAGTGCATCACCAACCTAACTCATCGTATGTTCACCGCCCCAAGAAAAACACGGCCAGCCGCCCCCGATCACCATATTACCATCAACAGGACAGATCGCCTCAAAAAGCTTCAAACACAGGTGAGCAATCCAATAATGAAACATACATAAATGTTACAGAACCACCTAATCGAAATAAGCGGTACACGAGGAAGCCAAACCGACCCCACGAGCCACCATTTTGCCTGAAATGTAATAAGGGCTATCACTGGCACAAAGAATGTCCTCAGCGGTCGGGAAACGCAAAAGAGCGGCAGGATCACAACTAAATAACCTCTGTTCACCTGCCGCCTCCGTACATCGTCAACGCAACGCCCGAAGGAAGAGAGACAAGGCCATTGAGAAAAGTCATCCCGGTACGACTTCTACGATGCCCGCCCACCCCGGCGCCTCCACAACGATGACTGCTCATCCCGGCATATCCGTTAAGAAGCCCATCTATCCCGACGCCTCCACGATGACAGCTCATCCCGGCGCCTCCACACCGATGACGGCTCATCCCGGCACCTCCACTGAGGCGCCTGCTCATCCCGGCGCATCCGCAAAGATGTCCGCCCACCCCGGCGCCTCCACATCGATGACAGCTCATCTCGGCACCTCCACAGAGGCGCCTGCCCATCCTGGCGAATCCACAATGATGACCACTCATCCCGGCTTCTCCGCAAGGAAGCCCATCTATCCCGACGCCTCCACGATGACAGCTCATTCCGGCGCCTCCACATCGTTGTCTACAGCGAGCCAAGAACATTCCAGAGCCATTCCACCGAGGAAAGTTGATCGCCCCAGCACCGACGCAGGACACAACAAGCATCATCGCAGTGGTCTACCTCCGTTCGACAACGTGAACGCCTGTTCAGCTAGAGATGATAGCAGAACGCAAGACGTATCCCAGCCCCTCCACCAGGATAGCTGCGAAAACCAGCCCTCGCGACAACAGGAATTTCCTAGCGCCCACCTGGATGAAGAGGAAAAGAACCGGCCGCTGTGTGTTGTTTCGATACACACCTCGCAACTCGTGCTCCTGCCACTCAAGATGCGCGAAAATACATTAACATGTCTCTTGGACCTCGGGGCGAATCAAAACTACGTTCGACCAGGAATTTCCGAGTACGTCCGACCACTGCGCGGAAAAACAAACTTAGCTGGGGAGAACATGACCGCAGAAGTGACGGGAATAACAACATTGGAATTCCAACTCGGCACCCAGCATTTTTCCGAAGACTTTTTAATAATGCCCGGACTTCGCTACGAAGCAATCCTCGGGATTGGATTTTTCATACGGCATGATGCGGTAATCGACTGCAGCAAACGCTGTATTCATCTCGGCACCGGGTTACGCCAAACAATCCGGTGGACCGAACTGCTCAAGCACGAAGATGACAAATCTCCTCCGCGACTGGACCATGATTTCACCGAAGACAACGCCGAAACATTCGACGAACTAGTCGAAAGATTTGCGAGATCTTTTCGACCGAAGGATTTATTCACTCATCACCCACGCACTACTGAGCATAAAATCCAACTTACAACCACGAAACCCATACGTATCCGACCGTACCGCGCTAACCCAGCACGTAAACAAGAGATCGATAAACAAGTGGAAGACCTTCTAGCCCAGGGGATAATCGAGCCTAGCACAAGCCCTTACGCATCTCCGATCGTTTTGGTTAAGAAGAAGGATGGAAGCAGCCGTTTCTGTGTCGATTATAGGAAGGTCAATGAAGTTACTATTTCGGAACCGACCCCAATGCCTATAATTCAAGAAGCGCTGAGGGACCTTGGAGATGCTAAAATATTTTCGACACTTGACCTCAAGAGTGGATATTGGCAAATCCCCATGGAGGAAAAATCCAAACTGTACACCGCCTTTTCCACCCCAGACGGTGGACATTATCAGTTCAAAGTGATGCCGTTTGGACTGAAAAACGCCCCTGCTACGTTTCAGAGATTAATGTCACAGGAAATGCTTGCGGGGATGATGCACGACTTCGTCATGGTGTATTTGGATGACATAATCGTCTATTCAAATACACCTGAAGATCACCTCAGGCACCTGGCATTAGTTTTTGAGCGTCTAGACCAATTCGATCTCCGCCTAGGCGTTGAAAAATGCTCTTTTGGAAAAAAGGCATTAGAGTATTTAGGGCATATGGTTGACGCCGATCGAACCCGTCCGTTGAAAAAGCACCTGGATCAGATAACCAATCACACAGTTCCGAAAACACGCCGTCAATTGCGAAAATTTATGAGAATCTGCAACTGGGTTAGGCAGTATATTCAAGGATTTGCCGACATCGCCGCTCCACTTAACGAATTAACTGCCACAACACGCCCATTCAAGTGGACACCTGCTGCTACCGCCGCCATGGAGACGTTACGCCTGCGAGTTCAACAGCCACTACAACTCCATCGACCCCTGCCGGAACTACCTTATACAGTGCAAACGGACGCTTCGCAGTTAGGAATTTCGGCAGTGTTATTTCAAACGACCGCAACAGGGGAGAAGAGGATAATTTCATTTGATTCGGCAAAATTGAATGAAACACAGAAGAGATACCATATCAACGAACAGGAGTGCTTAGCTCTTGTGTGGGCTCTTCAACGATATCGCCCTCTTCTAGAAGGCCGGCATTTCCACGTAGTTACGGATAGCACGGCGTTGACGTGGTTATCGAAATTCAAAGACCAAAAGTCAAAACTCACAAAATGGGCTCTCCAATTACAGAGTTTTGACTTTGAGATTAGCCACTGTGCGGGGAAATCCAATCAACTGCCAGATATGCTAAGTCGCGACCCGGAAAATCAATTAGTTGGAGAATTGCCCGACTTAGAAGACATTTTGCCACCGCAATTAAATACGATAGGCGTCCCTCTTCTCCACTCCATTATGGAAGCGCAAAAACTCGATGAAAACGCGCAGATGATGTTACAACTACTTGCTGATCCGAATCACACCGAATGGATTGAATATAACCGGATATGGGAGGAAATAGACGGATATATTTATCGCCGACCAGAGGATGATCGTGACAGAACTGTCTACGTCCCCGTATCAGCAATTCCCAGAGTTCTACACGCAATGCATGATGAGGCCGTTCACCCAGGACGTGATGAAACTTTGCGTAGCATTCGTAGTCGATATTACTGGTCTACGTTACCTACGGATGTTAGAAATTACGTGAAGAAGTGCCTCATCTGCATTGCTACGAAGCGTGGTAAGAACCAGAAGAAAGCGCCCATGAAAGCACGCATTCCCTTCGCTCCATTCGACACGCTAGCTGTGGATTTAATGGGCCCATACCCAGCAACGAGCATGAAGAAGAGGTTTATTCTCGTGGTAACCGATCTTTTTACTAAATGGGTTGAAGCATTCCCGATTGGCCAAGCTCGTTCCAACAATATTCTGAAACTGTTGGAAGAGCAAATATTTCACAGATTCGGTTACCCGAGGGTAATAATCAGCGATAACGGACCGCAGTTCGCCGCTAAACGATGGCGCGATCAACTACGTGATTGGGGAGTGGATGCGTATTATACTCCGGTGTACCACCCGCAAGCGAATCCGACAGAGCGCAGAAATCAAGAATTGAAGAAGTGTCTCCGGATTCGAATGCTAGGACAACCCGGAAACCAGTGGGCTCGTCATCTTCCGCCTATCCTATTTGAGCTTCGATCTCGTTCGAACGCCGCCACAGGGTTAACACCAGCACGCGCTCTTCTAGGATATGACCTACCTCGTCAGGCGGAACGCCGAATTCCAGCAACCTTACCAGGAAGAGAGCGAGCAGAAAGACTGGAGGACATTCAACAAAACCAGCGGCAGTACATCCGCCGTTACGACCGTCCAAACGAGCCTGCTAAGTTTACAAGAGGACAGCAGGTTGTTATCCGGAACCATCCGATTAGTGACGCGCACAATCCGGCAGGGTTCGCGCCCAAATGGACAGGACCTTATGCGGTACGTGAACGTGTTACGGATGTCGTGTATCTGATCGATCGAGATGGCCACGACGTTAGAGTGCATGCGGATGATATACGGCCTGCAGAGCAACGAGATATCCCTACGCCGGATTTTCCCGATGCAGACGACGCCGCTGACGACCCACCTCCAGGCCCTCCCGGTCCATTGTGATCACAGTGCCTAGTTCTCCGCGAAAAGACGCTACACCGAAAACTAGAGACACTATACCCTAGGACGCTTAAGTGTGCAAGTAATTTAGTGTAAGTTAGTGTAATTTTCTGTAAATAATTTATTCGACCTCGTGAGTTCGCGAAACTGTTGGTACATCCGGTACAGCAGATATACAACGCGCGAGAAAGTGTTAGACTGACAATGGGCAGTCTCTTAATCCCATTGTGGCGCCCAAAACTGCAAAACGCTGCTATATACAGACTGATGCCAACACAACATACCGATGCAGCCAACGAAGAAGATAAGAAGAAACCATTTGGCATTCGTTTCACAATATTTTTATGTTCATTTTCTCGTTCTTCTTATATGTTTTTCTTCTTTCTGTTGTTTTTTTCATACTTGTGCTTTCCATACATCTCATATACACGAATTTTTATCATTTGACGGGGCCGAATTGTTACCGGCGCTTGTTCGCAAGCGACGCTAACTTCCGCTCAGTGAATAATTAAATTCATAACAACAGCCTCATTTAAATTTTGTATTCACTTCACTTTTTTATTTCTCAAATGATCAAAGTCGTGTCAAATCAATTCGTTAAGCATAAGTCCATTCTATAACTTTTTTTCTAGCTACATGGAACCTCAAGTTTAATTTTAATTTTTTTTACATTCGCATTTTCCACATTTAGGCAGCTCGAAGAAATTTTGTACAAACTGTACTTTGGCGACAAAGCAGGTAATTTCTCTCAGCTAGACAGCGTACCTTTTGTGTACAAGAATACACAAACCGCACCATCCCACTTACCTGAGTTGGGGATGCGTACGTATTAACAAGGGTTGATACAACATCTGTTGTGACGTCAGCGGACCAACCCGTAAATTCGCCGAATCGAAAAGCTATACAATGCGATGGAAAAACCCTAGCGTTTTTCGCGAATTATAGCTCAACCACGCATCGTACAAATCAACGATGAGAACCACGAGATAGCTGAGAGAAATACCTTTTGAATAGTTACAAATTCAATAACAGAATTCATGCGCCAAACACATAAAACTTCGAGTTGCCATAATGTGGAAAAACATTTTTCACGTTTTTTTTTTTTTCTTTCAACTGAAACTTATTTGTCTTTTATAACTTCCCGAGTTTCCATGTAGCAGAAAAATAACATTTCATTTCTCAGTATCAACATCGCTTGAGCAAAACATAATTATTTTTAAATAATTTTTACATAAACTCTTTGTTCTTATTAATTTGCTCAAGCATAATAACGGTTAGTCGGAACAACAATTTTAAAATGGTTTTGACACAATTTGCGAAAGGAAATGACCTATCAAAACATATTTAAACATATCTACTTTAATTTTGTAAATATTTTTAAATGATTTTATTTTGACACAACCATTCTTTCGCCAAAACACGGTTGTGTAAGTACGCACGGACATAGAACAATTTTCTCCACATTTTCATTCTCACATCGTAGAGAAAATTAGTTCAGAATGTAATTCTTTTATTTATTTCATTTATTTGCGTCCGTACCGCTCCGATGAGCCATCAACCGTGTTCGGACGAAGAATGGTTAATTCACCCCCAAAAGTCATGGTGGGGGTGCTAGCCCTTAAATAGCGCGGCACTTTTGGCACCAGGACGAGTGTTCAATCAGTTGCAGACCGGTGTTAAATCAGTTCCGAATCAGTTGTCAAAAGTGTCGTTTTTTTTTGTTTAAACCGTAAGTTGTGAAGTCCTTTCGTGCCGCGTTATTTAAATTTTTCGTATATTGTTCTTCGTAAGTTTTATTTTGTTATTTCACTTATTTTTCTCTTTTATTCTTTTTTTTTTTTTTTGTAAAATTTACTTGTTCGTATTTTCTTTGCTATTTTTTTTTTGTAAATAAATTTCATTGTCTTATTAAAAAAAAGGCTTTATTTATATTCCATTTAATTTCAAATTAAATTTTACACAAGTAAATAAAATAAGTGAAATTACAATTCCGTGTGTGTGATCCCGTACTGACGTCCGCGCCTACAAGATTCGAGAAAACCAAATCTACGTACTAAAAGGTAAACCGAAACATTTCTTTCTTTATTAAGTTCTTTTTCTTGTGACCGTGTGAACCATCGAGCTAACCGGGTAATCGCGGGAACCGATTTAGATTACTTGGCCAACGAATTATTTTGTTCTAAATCGGGGTTTTCGACTCAAAAGTCCAAAGCCTCAAAACCCCCCGTTGATAATAGGGGAAGAAATAAAAGCTTGTAGGAGTGAAAAAGAAATGTAGAGTATCTTGAGAAGAGGTGAAGTGAGGGAGCAGATAGGGGTTTCTTTACAGGAGTGGACTGAGAAGTGTAAGATGACAAAGGGAGTGCCGGCAGGGGTAGGAGAACGAGTGTCAGTGGAAGAAGGGGCAATTGAGAGCTTCACGGAGGAGGAAGTAGATAAGCGTTTGAAGAAGTTAAAGTTGGAAAGGCAGCGGGTTTAGACGGACTGAAGGCTGAAATGTGGAAGGAAATCGGAGTGGACGGAAAGAGAAAGCGAACTTCCAATAAACATAAAGGGGGAGTGAGAACGATTGTAGATAATTACAGAGGGATTTACATCATAAGTACCGGGTACAAAATCACCATGACGATGGTCAAAAACAGAATAGAATAGGAAGTAGAGGATAAAAAGGTGCTGCCGGAAACTCAGGGAGGGTTTCGGAAGGGGAGGGGTAGAAGGGATAATTTTAACATTAGCAAGGATGGTAGAGAGAGGACTGGAAGAGAAGGGGAGTATGTATGCTGTATTTTTAGATCTGACACTGTGCCGAGAGATAAGATGATAGAATGCTTGAAGAGAAGAGGTGTGAATGGTGTGGCTCTGGAATGGGTGAGGAGGGTGTATGAGGAAACATGGGTGAGAGCGAACGTGGGAGAGAGTATATTGGAAAAGTTTAGAGTATGGACGGGGATGAGACAGGGCTGTCCGCTGAGCCCTTTGTTATTCAACTTGTATATGAGTAAAATGGAGGAAGTGTTGAAAATAGGACAGGCGGGTGGGTTAGTGATTGGGAAATCGAAAGTATGGATGTTGGCCTATACGGACGATGTAGGGCTTCTGGCGAAAGATTGTGGGGAGATGAAAGAGGGATTGCAGCGAGTGTAGCGGTATCTGGATAAGAGAGTGTGAATGTTAAGAAAACTAAGTGGATGAGGTTCAGAAACAGAGGAAGGGATGGAAGAGTGGGTTAACTGAAATGGAAGGAAGAGGTGATTGAAAGAGTGAATGAGTTTAGGTATTTGGGCTTCATATTCAAGAGCACCGGAGGATACAGCGAGCACGCCAAATGGGTTTAAGGAAAAGCCAGAAAGGCCTGGGGGATGGTGAAAGGAAAGTGGTTTCACGGGAATTTCCATTTGACGTGCAAACTGTGGGATGGGTGTAAAAAGTCTATCCTAATGTATGGTGTGAAAGCATTTGGAATGGAAGGGTATGAATATATTGAAAGAGAGCAATGGTGGTTCCTGAAACAGATACTGGGAGTGAAAACATCAACTCCTAGTTACATTTTGTTTTAGGAAACCAAAAGGGGAAGTATGATGGCGAACGCCTGGAAATGGTGGTGAATGAGAAGCTGGTGAAAGATGTATGGACGACATGTTTGGGAAAAGGAAAGAGTGAGTGAAAGAGGAAGCGGAGAATGATGTATGACAGAGTAGGGATATCGGAAATTGTGGAAAATGACTGGCTAGAAAAAGGGGTGAATGTGGTTGCATAGATGAGAATGAAATTGAAGGAGGTAGAAGTGCATGAAAGGCAAGGACTTTTGGAAAGGAGTGGGTGTAATCCTTTATACGAAAGGAGGCAAGTTTATGGGAGGCTCCCACTCTACTTGTCACCGGGAGTAAAGGTAGCTTTGGCAAGAGCTATGTGTGGATTGGGAGAAAGAGGTAGAAAGGTATAGATGGTTAAAGGTATGTAAGGTGTGTGTTATGTGGAAGTGGAAGAGATACTTGGGACCATATAGGAGGAGAATGCAAGGGTGTGCGTGGGGAGTGGACCGGTGGGAATAGAAGGATAACAGAGTGGATGAGTGAAAATGCAGCTGGTGTAAAGATTTTGATGTGACTGGGGTGGGAAAGGGAAAATGTAAAATAAATGTATTTGTAATTGTAACGTCGGAATTGTATTTTTAGTTTTGAGGTATGATGCCAAATAAGATCTTTATTGTACACAAAACATAAAGTAAAAAAATGGTGATGTGTCCATTATAGCACGTTCCCCGTTAAAGACATGATGACTTAAATATCAACAGTATTGAAAAATTGCACAAACTAAATGTATTCTATTTTTATGATAATTATTCCAAAACTATTTACAAAAAAAGTAGATCTTGCATTTTTTGCTACATTTCAATAAAGATTAATCACCATCACATCTAAGCGTTATATATTCTTAACTTTACTGTAAATCAGTGGTTGATACGAGTGGCGCATGAAGTAAAATTTCGAGTTTAAAAGAGCCCCGTGAAAATTTGTCTCGGGTCGCTGTGCGACCCTCGACAAATTTTGTACGCGGGGCTTTTCTAAACTTAAAATTTTACTTCATGCTTAGTCTGGGAGTAGAAACACTCGTTCAAAACTTCAAATTGAACTCTATTATAAAATCGACGAATGCCTGAAAATTACGTAAATAAAAAATTCACTGAATGTCATTAAAACCGGGAAAGTCAGAGAAAAGTCATGGTATTTTATTCAAACTGACGAAAACACTAACAAAAAGCCGTTTGATATTATTAAATTTGTCAAAATCAACAGGTATTATAAAAATTACAAAACACGTAATAATTCATAAAATCAACTTAAATATTGACAAAAACAATGAAAACAATTCAACAAAATGGGGGTTTTCTACAGAAGAAAGTTATATTTTAATGACCTTTTAAGGTCAGGGAAAGAAATCTTGAATCAGGGAAATGTCGGAAAAATTTAACATTTCAGATTGTGGCTACCATGTCAGTTTTACTTCAAATAATGTCAAACAACATTTTTAAAACTAGATTATTATCTTTAAAAACGTTTTCAGTCATTTAATGTTCTTATCAAGGCAATCAGTTTGAAGTTTTGAACGAGCGTTTCCACTCCCAGACTAAGCATGAAGTAACATTTCGAGTTTAGAAAAGCCCCGCGTAGAAAATCTGATCCGAGACAAATTTTCACGGGGTTTTTCTAAACTCGAAATTTTACTCCATGCGCCACAAAAACAGTGATTTAACGAGACATTTAAAAACACACAAAACAAATTTTTCATGTTAATCCTCACAATGAATTCGAATTATTTTCAACGATTTACATCCTTTTGTAAGTATTCGAATCCTTTTGTAAGTATTCGAATCCTTTTATAAATATTCGAATCCTTTTACGAGAATTCGAATCATCCGCATTTGGATTCGAATACGAATTATCTTAAAAAAAATTAACGAATCCGGAACACGAATCCAGTTTAACTAAAGTATTCAAATGCCTCTTTTAAATCCTCTAAAAGGATTCGAATCCTGAATGATTCAAATCCTTACCCGCTCTCTAACTAACTATGGCAAAAACTACGGGCTGGCTAGAGTTGCCGCGCATTGCAACTCAGCGAATATCGACTTTGCCATCACCGATAAAAAAAATACTTAAATAGCGTCTGCGTGAGACAAAATAGATAGTTCTCGTTTTAAACTGTTTTGTTTGTTATATTTGTATATTGTTTGTGATTTTATATTTTAACTTACTTATTACTTTTCATTTATTTTATTTGTATTCTGTTTGTGATTTTATATTTTATTACTTTATTACTTTTGGGTTATTGTTAGTATTAAGCATTATGTACTTTTAAATTGAATTTCCGTAAATAAACAAACTAATCTCAAAATATCGAAAATCTGGTGCAAATCTCGAAATATTGAAAATGTCATTAAAATTTTATAAATCGACAAAAATTGAAAAGTTTACGAAAATCTCGAAACATCGAAAATCCTGAAAATGTTATGAATTTATGAAAATCTCGAAATATTTATTTCATGAAATTGTTCTAAATCGAAAAATATCACACATTATCAAAAATCTCATAAACATTTTATTTGTTTTCCACTTCCAGACTAAGCATGAAGTAAAATTTCGAGTATAGAAAAGCCCCGCGTAGAAAGTTTGTCACCTATTACAATTATTCAAGACCGCCTTTTAACCCTTTCCCAAAAATTCTCCACTAACCCAAAAATCTAGAGTTCCTAAATAAACTATGTATTCCCAGAAATCCCGAAATCCCTCCTAAATACAAACACACATCTAAAACAATATTTGAATTCATTAAACATTTCACCTCGTTAGACAATGACAGTTAGCAATTATGACAGACTAAAGATATGACAAACCAGGGTAAAAACACCTACGGTCGATAACCCTTTGGTTACATTTTAAGTTTAAGAATATGTTATGTTATATTTGTATTGTCTACAACTAATAATGATTTATTTATTATATCAATTTGAAAGTTTAAAAAGTCAATTTTTAAAATAGGTAGTTCCACCTATCACCACAATGAAAATGTATAATTTCGGTCGGTAATTTACTAACTAATTTATATATTTCGAGAATTTCTATTTATTTGGTAGGCTTGCTTTATAATACGCACTTTTATTTGCCAATTCGATTACTGCGTAAATAAATTTACTCCATAAATAGTTATCTAATGATTTATTAATCGTTTATAATACCGGGCATTAATGTGTAAATTGTAATTCTTTAAATATTTGTATAGTATTAAGCGTTACTACGTGGTAATCGACCCTCGACAATTTTTCACGGGGCTTATCTAAACTCGAAATTTTACTTCATGCGCCACGCGTATAAAGCATTGAAATATTATTATTATTTTGTAAAAGGTGAATATTGATAATTTCGTAACCGTCATTAAACTATTTTCTTGGCAATATTATCAATCTCAGGTAAAGGCGTTTAAAAAATAATTTACAGCATTAAATAATTGAAGGGATTATTGTATGAACATAAGCTACACAACCAAACAATGCTGTATATTCTTCGATTTGATAAAAGCTACAATATGCTCATATTCGCATGCAAACCGAAGCTTTCAGAACTTGTAAAACAATCTACTATTAATTCTAATTCTTAATATCATATTAATACATTTAACATTTTTTTCTTAATTTCAAAGTCCGATATCTCAGTTCTGTTTACTTGTGGCATATCATGTTATTACAATAAACCCTTCAATTGTAAATATTGAGTCTAAAATATCTGGTGCCGAAAATTAACGATAATTTGAATATCGATAGTTTTCACAACGATATTTTACCGTATCGATACTTGGCTATACGATATAATTGATATTTAGGGTCGGAACATCTCTACTTCTCATAGTGCTAAGGCAACGTTGCTTCTACGTAATAATGCGGATATTTGAAATATCTTAATACTGCGGATATTCGGATAATGCGGATATCCGGATACCGCGGATATCCGGATAATGCGGATATCCGGATAATACGAATAACCGATTATTCAAATTGTTAATATCTAAATATTCGGCTATTCGAATAATTTTTATTATGAGCTAAAAAGTACAATTGATTGATCTTAAATCAAAACCTTGGCTCATAGATGATTTATTTTCCGGTAAAAAGAAAATACGACACTAGCGATTTATTTTGTTTAAAGCAACGATATAAAAAAATCACAATATCTGATTTAACATCACAAATGTCATCGAATTATTATTAATCAAATTTCATTGCATTCCATCAACATGCTGAAACCCGGCCAAACTTGGGGCCAATATGCTGTAAAGCACTACGAATTAGCCCCTCTAATTGCGGTGATGAGTTTCGCAGTTGGTGTTTGCATTAGCGCGTGCCTGCGACAGCTGCTCGTGGGAGATTTTCAGTACACCAAACACAGGAAATACCCCTGGGATCGAAAGAATCTGCTCAAACATCCGCAGGATAGAAGAATATGGACCAATATGAAATACGACAGCAGGATCAAGGAGTTGTATTTGATCTATAAGGATATGGATAAGGTTGAGAACGATATGATCAAAGAGGAGGAACGTCGGAAGAAGGAGAACAAGTGTCCATGAATGATTTGTTAACATTTGTATCAATTTACATTAAATAAAAGATAATTATCGATGAATCTTTTTTCTTTTTTTTAAATTTTCTTAACAGTAATAGTTTATTATGTTTTAATTATTAATTACGAATTTTATTGATAAGTCTTTCTACTATGTTATCATTATTTTTGTATTTATTCTTGACAGTAATATTTTATTATGTTTTAAATATTAGTTATGATTTACCAAAAATTTAAATTTGACTTAGTTTCGGTAGCTTAAAACAAAATTAAAATGTATATGTTATAGACAAAACATGAAATGCGGACAAAACGCAAATTGTCTAAGGTTTTTAGGCAATGGCTTTTATTCGGCTAAATAAATGTACATTTGTCTGTCATTTCGCACATTGTTTAAACCAGAGCTGGGCAGGATTCGAATCATTCAGGATTCGAATCCTGGATTCGAATCCTTTTAGAGGGTTCAAAAGAGGTATTCGAATACTTTAGTTCAACTGGATTCGTAATCCGGATTTGTTACATTTTTTTAAAAGGATTCGTATTTGAATCCAAATGTGAGTGATTCAAATCCATATAAAAGGTCTCGAATCCTTATCAAAGGATTCGAATATTTATAAAAGGAAACGAATATTTATAAAAGGATTCGAATACTTACAAAGTTAGGATTAACATGGAAAATGTCTATAGTGTGTTTTTAAATTTCTTGTTAAATCAGTGTTTTATACGCGTGGCGCATGAAGTAAAATTTCTAGTTTAGAAAAGCCCAAAAAATTTGTCTCGGGTCGCTGCGCGACCCGAGACAAATTTTTACGGGGCTTTTCTAAACTCAAAATGTTACTTCATGCTTAGTCTGGGAGTGGAAAACACTCGTTTAAATGAAGACAACCTTATATAAGAATGTCTCGGTTTAGACCGAGTCGACTTTATACAGTAATGACTTTGATTTTGACGTCATGTGAGGATGTTCGCGCGTGACCGAGTCGACTTTATACAGTAATGACTTTGATTTTGACGTCATGTGAGGATTTTCGCGCGTGATAAGGTCGGCTCGGTTTAAATCGAGACAACCTTGCACAGTAATGATCTTGGTTTTGACGTCACGTACGACTTTCCACGCGTGACGACATCGACCAAGGTGTGTAAGTAAGTTTGTCTTGATTTAAACCGAGCCGACCTTGTATTGTTTAATTACTTTGAATGTTGACGTCACGTGAGGACTTCCACGCGTGACGTCGGCAATCAAGGTGGTTAGTGTACAAGGTTGTCTTAATTTAAAACCGGGTCGATCTTGTTAGTTTAATTACATTGACTTTTCACGCCACGCGAGGACTTTCATGTGTGACGTAAGAAAACCTCGCTGTATTTCTCGGGACAGAGATATTTCTAATAAAATTAAACTGAATTTGCTATGAAATTCAAATATAATAAGAAAAACCAGTGTATTTCCAATTTCACAATATTTCAGTGTTTTATCCGTTTCGCTACGCAACTAAACAAAATTTTCAGAATTATCTAAACTCTATATTTTACTTCGTGCGTAAACAAGGACAGTAAATCTATGTTAAAAAACAAAAACTAACATTTCTTAAGACATAAACTTTTTTTCTCGTGTAATATAAGGCAAAAGTAATGTCATAATATGAATTGGCTGCCATTTTATTAACAATGAAAAAAATGAGCAATGTTTTGACTGAAAGTTAATTTTTTCTACTCCTATCTTTAAAACACCCATTATCGCATATGTTTCCATGACACTAAGTGATCTCTTAAATACACATTCGTCAAGCCGTAGGTTCGTGCGTTTTAGTCACGGGGTGAAGTTAGGAACAGATTTTTAACCACGACCTGAAGCAAGCTTTGAATTATTAGTTGTCACATGTCAAACATTTCAACCCGACGCGGTGCGAAAACGTGCAAGTAATTTTCAGTTTTACAACAAAAAATAAAGTACTTTTCGTGTAAATAATGAACGATAGTGAAAGTGACGAGGATCCCCCCGAAATTATTGAAGCAGCAGCATCGGCAACTGCTAGGTTGCTGCCGCCGAAATCGAAAAACCAATACGAACGTACATACAAAGTATTCCAAGATTGGCGTCAAGAAAAGCAAACAAATTCATTCTCTGAAAATGTGCTCCTTGCATATTTCGAACAACTTTCAAAAATGATGAAACCGTCTTCTCTGTGGGCAATTTATTCAATGTTACGGATGACATTAAATATTAAAAATAATATCGATATAAGCAAGTACTCCAAATTGTGCGCGTTTCTGAAAAGGAAATCAGACGGTTGTATACATAAAAAGTCAAAAACGTTGACATCGCAGCAAATTAAAGAATTTTTGTCGTCGGCTCCAGATAAAGAATACCTATTTACAAAGGTAAAATGTGAAACCAAATTAAATACTATTATTAAAATTATAAATATTTTAGGTTGGGTTAGTTTTTGGCATAATGGGGGCTTGCCGGAAAGCAGAATTGATGAAAATTGAAACAAGTCATATTGAAGACCTCAACTCTGCCATCTTAGTTCACATTCCCGATACAAAGCCAAAAACGGAACGTCAGTTTGTTATTGGAGGTACTTTCTATCATACCTGCAAGAAATACATGGAACTTCGACCTCCAAACCTGACAAGTACTCGATTTTTCGTAAATTACCAGAAAGGAAAATGTACCAAACAGCCCATTGGAATAAATAAATTTGGAAACCTCGCTAATGTTGTAGCAACATTTTTAAAGTTGCCTGACCCTGCTTGTTACACCGGCCATTGTTTGAGAAGATCATCAGCTACGATTTTAGTAGACTCTGGTGCAGACATCACTGCTTTAAAGCGCCATGGAGGATGGCGCTCTACCACTGTGGCAGAGGCTTATATAGATCACTCTTTAAACAACAAAATTGAGACAGGGAATAAAATCTTCAATACTGTACAACGTAATGATGTGCAAGATACTGCAGAGAATATTAATATTCCAATTGTTGAAAGTTCCAGCTTTAATTGTAATGAAAATGGAACAAGGAATACTCTCAACTTAAATAAAATAAATAATACACAACACCAAAGAAATGTAGGAGAATCAATGATTTCCTTCAGCAATTGTCATAATGTATCTAATGTGACTGTTAATTTATATGTACCGAAGTAGCATAATTTAATAATTTTCTAATAATAATAATTTCAAAATGTTTGCATTTTAGTCGTAGAAAAAGTATAGTATGCAATTCGTGTTATAAACTTCTCTAGACACTAGTATTATTAAACACTCGCTCCGCTGCGCTCCGCTCGTGCCTAATAAACTCGTGACTAAAGTGCAGTTTATAACACTTGTTGCATAATATACTATAAAGGTTTACTATTGATAATATAAAGTTAAAAACACGATATCGGTCAAAATTAACATCTCTTGAGTTGATGTTGATTGTACTCGTTTTACAACATTTTGAATTGTTGTTCGTAAAACATCTGACCCCAAATTGGTGATTTCTTCTTCAATGTTGGCTTTCAAGACTTCCAAGGTTTGGGGTTTGTTGTGGTAAATTCGAAATTTCAAAAAGACACCCAGAGAGTGGAAACCCTCGTTCTAAACTTCAAACTGAATGCTTTGATAAGAACATTTAATGACTAAAAATGTTTTTAAAGATAATAATCTAGTTTTCAAAATTATGTTTAATATTATTTGAAGTAAAACTGACATGGTAGCTACAATCTAAAATGTTAAATTTTTCCTGCTGATTTTGACAAATTTAATAATGTCTTTTGGCTTTTTTGTTAGTGTTTTTGTCAATTTGAGTTTAATTTCATGACTTTTCTCTGACTTTTCCGGTTTTAATGATATTCAGTAAATTTTTTATCTATGTAATTTTCCGGCATTCGTCGATTTTATAATAGAGTTCAATTTGATGCTTTAAACGAGTGTTTTCCACTCCCAGACTAAGCATGAAGTAAAATTTCGAGTTAAGAAAAGCCCCGTGAAAATTTGTCGAGGGTCGCGCAGCGACCCGAGACAAATTTTCGGGCTTTTCTAAACTCGAAATTTTACTTCATGCTTAGTCTGGGAGTGGAAAACACTCGTTTAAATTAGCAAAAATTCACGATTTCAATGACCACAAATCGTGAATTTTTGCTTATTTTGGTTTGTCCTTAATTGTTATAGACTTTTATTATTAGTACCATGTTTTTATTGTGCTGATTTCTGTATTGAATTATTTATTTATATATTCCTGTTCTGTATGTTTATATTTATGTATTGGCCCTTCGTTTAATACAGATTAAAGAAAGAGTGTTTATCAAAGTTGTAAATATTATACAAAAGAGTGTTTTCCACTCCTTGGTTAAGCATGAAGTAAAAATTTGGATTTGGTCCAACTAAGCGATTAAATCCAAACTTTAAGGGTTTTTTAAACTCGAAATTTTACTTCATGCGCCGCGCATATAAAACACCGATTTGATGTGAACTTCAGTATAGACTGTTATTATTAATTTTTAAATAAATTACCTTACTAATTGTTATTATTATGTAACAGTAAATAAAAATACAAGTTTTTAAAAATGCTTATATAATTATTTGAATCTTGGCCCATTTGATTAAGAAGAATTGTATATGAGGCCCGTACAGGAAAAAGTTTGCAGACTCCTGCCCTAGCCTATTATAAAATCCATGAATCACATTCCTTAGTGTTTCAGCCTTAATACGCGCATATACTTCCAAAATTGCATTCCTTTAAGAATAAATATTTTGAGTGATGTATTTGATAAATTTTGGTTTTTATATGGTCCCACAGAAAATATTCACAATGCGCTAAATAAAGAGATCTGGCGGGCCAGTTAATTATTTCACCGCGGGCAATAATCCAGCGATTTGGAAAGGTTTTTTCTAAATATTCCCGAACATCTACTCTAAAATGCGCTGAGCAGCCATCTTGTTGAAACCAAACCCCCTGATTATCAAGTGTTACTCCTTCTACTGCAAGGCCAACTTTGTTAAATAAAACTTCTAAAAATGATCTTGAATTTAAATTTCCGATAATTCCAAACGATCCAATAATTATATTATTAAAAATTCTCGCTCAAATATTGATTCTTTGAGGGTGCTGCGTCCTTTTGCAAAAACTAAATAAATCACGCACATTCCTTATGCGACCTCCAGTGATATTCATTTTGCAAATTTAGTTTAACAACTTATAACAATAGATTAATTTAGTCATTTGTATAATTCATTTTATTACATGTTAAAGAGTGAAAATGCTCACCCTTAATTATATTATATGGACCGGATTGAAAATGCTCACCCGGTATATAACTAGATGACGAACTTCCGATAGCGAACTTCCTCAAACCCCTCCATCTATACTACTGACCAGCTTAACAAATGGCCGCGGTGTGACCTTGAACCCTTACTTTTTGAAAGCCGAGTTATTCATCTAATTATATACAGGGTGTCCGTATTTCGAGAGAATGTATGGGGATATCAGTTATTTGAAGAGATAGAGAGTCGGTTAAATTGGGGCAAAGTTGGCAATTTTAGGGCCCAACAATAATATAAAAACAATTTTGAACTTTTTGTTTGTTTTCGAGATATCAACAAAAAAACTGTTTTTTTTTTTGAAAAATCGTTTTAATTTTTTTATTCAAAAACTACTAAATCTGGACATTTAGAACTTTGACAATATACAGGCACGTTTTAATGAGGAATCTAGTAGCATATATTTTTTTAAGAAACTATAACATTTACCCGGGGACCATAGGTAACTTTTGTTTTTCTTATGGGCGCCATTTTAGAGTTTCAAATTTTTTGAAACAATATATTTTTCTGAATTCAGTGATGTATCAAACTCATAATTTATTTTAGATTCAATATTTAAAATTATAATATTTTCTATTTTGCAAAGAGTGCATTAGAAAAAATGACGTCATATCTATTAATTAATAAAATATTGACAGCATTAAACATTGTTAGCATTCAAAATTAATTAATAACTGTCAATGTTTTGTAATAATAATAATACGTATCGCTTATCACACAAAACATAAAGTAAAAAAATGGTGATGTGTTCCTCATAGCACTTTTCCCGTTTAAGATATGATGACCTAAATATTAACAGTATAGAAAAGTTGCACAAACAAAATTTATTTTACTTTTATTATAATTATTCCAAAACTATTCAGAAAAAAAGTAATTCTTGCATTTTTCGCTACATCTCAATAAATATTGATTACCATCACATCTAAGCGTTATATATTTTTAACTTTACTGTATATCACTGTTTTGTACGCGTGGCGCATGAAGTAAAATTTCGAGTTTAGAGAAGTCCCGTAAAAATTTGTTTCGGATCGCTGCGCGACCCTGGATAAATTTTCTACGCGGGGCTTTTCTAAACTCGAAATTTTACTTCATGCTTAGTCTGGGAGTAGCAGGCATCGTTAGTTTAAAATACATCACAACCGTTAAAATATATAACGTATTAGTATTTTGTCATTAAATCACTATATTGACTGTATTTGATATAGTGATTTAAGTGACTTACAATCATAACATCACAATAGCCGGAATACCGTCAGAGAGAGATATAATCAGACAAAACCCTAGCATAGTCAAAAGACAGTCAATCGGCCACAATAGTCAAAACACGGTCAATAAAGATATAATATGACAAAATCCTATACACCAGTATTTCGTTTATAAGCAAAAACATTATCTATCAGTACAGTAACTAATCAGCTGGATGCCCGTCTTCAGAGATGATATTTAAGGAAATTATGGGTCCTAGGAGTTGTCAAATGAGTGAGTTACTCAACTGATTCCAATTCACTCTTTACAAAAAACAAAAGATTGAAATTGTACACATAAAGTGTACAATAAATTATAAGTGATCATCATTGAATTCAGAACAAAATATTTTTCAAAAAAATATAAAAATCCAAAATGGCGCTCTGAAGAAAAACAAAAGTTGGCTATGGTTTCTGGGTAAATGTTATAGTTATCTTAAAACAATATATGTTACTAAATTTCTCGTTATAAAGTGCCTGTTTAATGTCCAAGTTGTAAATGTCCGGATTCAATAGTTTCAAATAAAAAAATCCGTTTTTTGACAATATCTGAAAAACGAAACAAAATATTTCAAATTTGTTTTTAGATTATTACTGTGCCCTAAAATACGCAACTGTGTCCCGAATTAACAGACTCTCTATCTCTTCAAATAACCGAGATCCCCATACGTGTATACTGTTCGTTTTTTATCGTACTCACCATCTCCTAATCCAATGATGATACGTAGTTGGTCAACTTAGACAAAAGTTTCAATATATGATACTATGTAAGAATATGTCAACAAATTTAAACTTATATCATTTGTTTTAAAAATACTTAGAAAAATGTAAAAATGGATGTTAATTTATTTCTATTATAACTTTGTTATTTAATGCGATAGAGATCTGTAATTTTCTGTGTACCATGAAAGCCTTTAGAAACATAGACAGGAATTAACAAATTGTATACAGGGTGTCCCATTTTCTAGATACAACACCTATTTTTAATTTTTTTATGGCGGTCATATTGGATTTTTATACCACTGAAAAGATCAAGAATTAAAGTTTAGTGTCTAAAGTTATCTATATTCTTATTAACTAAGAAGGGGCGTAATAAAAAACAATATGGTTGACACGACGAAAAAAATCTTAACGTTTTATTTAATTGTTTCAACTAATTGACATATAACACATGATTTCGTACAATTTTTTTTTATATTACCTAAAAATCTAAAATGGCCGACTTAATAAAACAAAAATTGTCATATTTCATTCAATTGTTTTAACTAATAATTAATTAAAATTATGGCACATGATTTAACACATTTTTTTTTGTTATTTTTAATGGCACAAAAATCAAATATGGCCGCCATAAAAAAAACTCAAAATAGATGTATCTAGAAAATGGGACACCCTGTATAAAATCTGTTAATTCCTGTGTGTTTGTCTGATGACGTTTATGGTACAGAGCAAGTTACAGATCTCTATTACATTGATTATCAAAGTTACAATAAAAATAAATTATAATCCATTTTACAGTTTTCGTAATATTTTTAAAACAAACGATGTTAGCTGAAATTTGTTGACATATTCTTACTTAGTTATAAATAAACAATAAATAGTTAGGAGTTTACTGCCAACTGTTGGGGAATTCTCTGAATTCTCTGATGACCGGACTGTTAATCGTGAACATGTTAGGGCAGCGGTCGCCATTTTTGCAATCGCTTTATTTAGACCGATTGACGTTGGCGATTTGTATTGGCGGTTTAAACTTTTAAGCTAGTCGAGGTTATGGATGTGCGATATTATGTATTTAATAATATCTATTATGAAATTACTAAACGTAACTCCTTTGTGAATTACTGTAAGGTCAGAAAATAATAGTGTTTGCCTAAAAAGAGTATTGTTTGTTTAAATGAGTATTTAACAAATTAAATTCAGCAATGGACTAAATTTTCTCTGCCGTCAAATAAAATAAGGTTTAATTGGGCATTATCCATGGATTAATGTATTTAATATACAGCTAAAACTAAAACAAACAACACACAAAATCAAAATGGCCGGACTATTGGTCATTAGATATCAACATAGATCACAAACAAAATCCAAACATAATGAATGTTGAATATTTTAATAAACGAGCCCATTGGTTTACGAGATCCCAAGCTGTCAGTACTGAAATATAACCAAACTGGACTTTATGTAACTCATTTTCAATCAACCGGACATTGAGCTGCCAACATCCCCCGTAAAGAAATATTTAGGGGCTAAAAGGTTAAGAACCATAGACTTTGATAATTGTAGTTGATGACAAGGTCATGTTATTTCTCATAAAAACCATAGTTTTGGTACTTTTACATTCGACTGTTTTAACTTGCAATTCACTTCTTATTGAAGGTTTTCTTATGACATTATATCACTTAATTTGTCTCTAAAATCCTACATTAGGCCGGAATTTACCTTAGAAAATATAAGACTTGGTGACAGTATTACTATTTTATTAGCCCTGGGCGTCAGGCCGTTTTCACTATATAAAACAATACCAGGAGTTTTAATTAATAGTTCATAGTTTACTAACAACATTTCAGAGGCAATGGTTTTGTTTTTTCTTGAATCTTGGAGGCGTTCACTTCGTGGTACATTTTTAATTTTGATATGAAGAAAACATTTAACTTTTTTATATCACTTTTATTTTACTTTTCTGACTAGTTTCAATTACACAGTAATCATAATCATTATCAAACTAAGTTTTGATAATTATAAACGAATTATCCGTAAGTGTTAAAACAAATCTGAAATACTCACCATTAAAACTGTGTAGACACACTTGACTTCGGACATTTCTGGCGTCAAGGGAAGATCTCCGCAGTACCTAAGTATACATTCGAAGCATTCAACAGCCAAAGGCGCCAATTCTGGTTCATCCAGCCTCAACAGGGGTCCTTCGATGGGATGTGCTTGCCATTTAACCAAATCAGTTTGTTGCTTCCAAGTCCACTCCTTTCTTTTCTCTTTGGACTTCAATGAAGAATCCATTTTCAAGAGTTCCAGTCTGCAAAAAGAAAAAGTTAAATCGGTTATCTATTAATCACATTATAAATTATTTTTCAAATATCTTGGATCATCATTTATCCTAAACTTTATTTTTATTCACGCATGAGTCTTGTATACATAAAATACTGCAAATACAAATTACAAATTATTTTTCCTACTCCTACCCTGAAATTCATATTATATTTGCATACTAAAGTGTGAAAATATAAGCATCGTGTCCACTCTTGTTAGGATATAAAAATTTGTTAGTTACGTTTGTTTTCGTAACCCGGGTAACAACTCGTACTGAGCCGATTAAAGTTTTGTTAACGACACATGTCAAGAATTCCATATTACAAAATAATTAATATAAAATCAAATTATATGCATTGAAAAAAAGTATGGTAAATAAAAACTGCGAAACAAATGTACTACTCGTTATATAAACATTCAAAAAACGATTAGTCGCACTATCGGGGAGTTTGCGGATTCAGATAAACACTTTTTTTTAGCGGACAACTGGACAACTACAAGACAGTTATTTATGTGGATGTCTTTCCCCAAGAAGTGCATGAACCTTCTTGACTTTACATCAAAAACTATTAATTTTAGTCAGACAAACAACTTTTTTTTCTTCACAAATGACTTAAAAACACGTAAACAACTTATCTATTCCAAAGCATCACTAACGGAAACATATTCTCAAAACCAGATATTTTGTCTCCAGAAATCCGAATCGATGAGCAGCATTTATTCTCTCACCTTCTTTCGTAAAGATCGAAAAACTTCTTGCCCGAATCAAAGCTCCAATTCCGCACATAATCATCGTGCAAATAAATCATCTCGCGCGCGAACAAACTAGGAATGGAATTAGTCGAAGCCGAGAAGGAAGATCTGGTCGCATCTCCATGGGAATCGAGCATTGTGGAAACAATGTAAAAAATGAACTTTTCCTTTCCTTTTTCTTCTATTGCTATCGAAAAACTCACACGTCCGACTAATTTCACCGAAACGAACAAAAGCCCGAAATTTCATTAATAATTATACAACAGTTCGCAAACTCGTAACATCTAGAGCAAACTCTGATCCTTAAAATTGAGCACATAATCGACTTCAAATGGGAAGAACATCACTTGAGTTTTAACCATAAGCGAGAAGAAGAACTATCAGTATCATTTAAATATCAAAAACTTTAAAGACTACTTTTCCCACGAATTATTTATTACACATCCCTTCTTCAATTATTTAAATGTAGGTACAACACTTGATTATTTATTCTGTATCACTTAATGTACGCAGACGCAGTATTTATAAGATGAAAGATATGCTGTAAGATTCTCAATCCCAGATACAATTTATTTATTTCATTAATACTAAAATATTTAATAAAGTTTGATTAATGATCAAATAGTAATTCAATTAATTTTAAAATATATTTAAAACAACCAATCTTAACACAAAGTCCACACAAATCGATTGTATTAAACACACTCTACACTTTTAGAACGATTTAATTCAACTATATTCCTCGATAGGTTCTTTCTAATCGATTGAATTTGTTGCGGCAAAAATAAAGGAGGAGGAAGCTTTTCGTAACATCCTCGTTTATTTAATTTGTTGGCTAAACTGTCCAAAGGACGGGAAATCATTTATTAAATATATGTGTATGTTCGCGGATAGAGAGAGATGGTTTCAATTTTTGCGCAATCGTTTGAAAATTTCGAACAATAGTTGTGTACTAGTATGTGAGTGTGTGAGCAGTAATCTTGATCAATTAAAGAATATGAGGACGAATTCATTGCACATGTGTTTATGTGTGTGTGCGTCGTGGTGAAAACAGTTTGTGTTTGAATTTTTGAAGCAATGATCTTGTTTGTGTTATTGTGATGAGACTGGGAAAGTATTTGGCTTGCGTAAAGAGAGGAAATAACATTTAATTTAGTTTAAATAATAATTGAAGGCAATTTAATGAAGGGCTTATGCAACTGAGGTGGGCAAGATTCGAATCATACAGAATTTAAATCTTGGGTTCGAATCCTTTTAGATGATTCAAATAAGGTATTCGAATATTTTAGTGACAATGGATTCATGATTCGTATTCTCTGAATTTTCGTATTCGAATCATAATATAGGTAATGCAAGTCCTTATAAAAGGATTGAATTCTTACAAAAGATTCGAATACTTAAAAACGATTCGAATTCTCCAAAACGATTCGAATCCCCAGAAGGGACCGTCAAAAATAATTCGAATTCAATGTAAGCTTTGACAAAATTTATTAAAAGATAAGTAGTATATTTTGATTTTCACTTCGAATTCGTGTTTTATACGTGTGGCGCATGAAGTAAAATTTCGAGTTAAGAAAAACCTAAAACCTTGGATTTGGCCGCGGAGCAAATCGTAGCGCTCAAATCCAAATGTTTAGGCTTTTCTAAACTCGAAAGTATTCATGTTTACTCTAGGAGTGGATACACTCGTTAGAAGCTTCGAATTGATTAAAAATACAAGAAATGTCTGAAAATGTACGTAATTAATAAATCTATTATTCACTGTTGCAAGTACTTTCTTATCAAACATTCAAGTTCAGTTTAATATTATTTCAAGTAAAAGTCATACCTCAAATTGCTATTGTTATTGAACGAGTGTTTTCACCCCTTGATTAAGAATGAGGTTAGAACAGCCTAATAATTTAGAATTGGTGGCGTAGCGTCCAAATCCAAGTTTTTAGGCGTTTCTAAACTTGAAATTTTACTTGATGCGTAAGGCGTATAAAACACTGAAATATGGTAACGTTAAAAAACACATGCATCATATTTACTTAGAATAACACGGAATCAGATAATTTGCTATTACCTATGTTCAGTGTTAACAATAAATAATTAGGTTTTCAACATTTTTGTTAATAAAAACTGACAGCATAGGTAAAAATGTTAATAGTTGCCGAAAAGAAGAAAACAAATGTGTTAAAGAATTTGTATCCGTGATTTGAAAACTAAGATTTGAAGCTTTGATTCGAATAAAATTTTTATCCCACGAATCCTTTATTCGAGGATTCATCCCTGCTCTGTTATGCAACGTTTGTTGAGATTTCGATATTTATTCAGATTTAAAAGAAAACACTCCGTTTACTTTTATTAACATTACTGAAATTTAACTAAGTGTTTTTTAAAATCATAGTAGTGTTTCACAGCGTAAAAGATGAGAAACTTACTTAAATAACTTAAATTGCTGTGATCTTTCAAGAACTATAATTTGTTCTGAAGATTGACATAGAAAGAACTAATTGATACATGTGATGTTTTTAATGAGCTTGTCTGTTGATGGATGTCAATCACTTTTAACTACATTTTCTGAAAATCTGGACAACGACATATACTAAAGAAAGCCCTTTATGAACTTCTAACCTCGATTAATCACAAAGTTAATCCAATTTTGATTAATTTTGATAAGTCTCCAAATTCTGTATGTTATTAAATAAAATAATTCTGCACTATGTACTATAAAATAATATAAGAATTATACTTAAATCTACCGATCCCCCTTTTGTGCAGTGGCATAGCTAGAGCTGAGACTCTATATTTAGCCTTAGTAACTGATTTTAATATCCATCTAAACCAGTGGTTTTGTTTTGTTTAAGTTGGAGTTTTAAGGGGGTCAATTGAAAATTAATAGATGGCTATAAAATTAAAATAACTTAAACATGTTTTATTCCAATAAAAATTAAATTATTTAATATAAATAACTGAGCAAAAATAATGAAAGTGCCTTCAATTTCCGAAATGTCAGATTGGTGGCTTTTGACATTGTTTAGCTGAGGAAGGAAAGCATTTCGAACAGTTTTTGTGTTTTTTTTTTTTATTTTTTGTAATTGTTCTATTTCTATTGTATAGTAATATATTATTAAATATTTTCATTTTTTAATAAAATAAATTGTTTTTATGTTATTCTAATTAATCGCATCATGTAGAAATAATATATTGTACAACGAGCAAATAATGATAGGTATTAATCATGAGAACGTGGTTTGCTGAACGAGCCGAAGGCGAGTAGAGCAAGTCGTTCGAGTGTTTAATAGCCAATATATGCAAGTTATACACTATTCTTTTTTCACCAAAATAATAATATATAACACAACATTTATTATATATATTTATCAAATACGCGTCAGTTTTAATGGTCGGTTTTGTTTTATAATAATTTGGCAGATTAATGATGACAGATTGACGTATTAAGATTTGAACGTGTAATAGGGTTAATTTCACTTTAACACAAATATGAACAATCGTTCAACAATAAATAATACTCACACAGTCTACCCTTTCGCCTAAGTTACATAGAAACAGACTATTTGCACAAAAAAAAACGAACTTATCCGTTTGGATGGAGTTTTTATGGTGTTAACGTTTATTCGACTTCAAAAAACACTTGCGACGGATAGAAGCACAATTATTTAACCGATTTAAGAATGATTTATGTTTACAAACGCGTTTTCCGCGGGTTAAAGTACTGAGAACGGCGGAGGATGTTCACGCGATTACTTCGTAATTTAACAAAATGGCGTCGACGACCTCATACAGCCATGGACGCACCGGAACGCCGCACAGTGGGGCTGATTTAATCAAAAGTTGAAAAAAAACGAAATTTTAAAATTTGCTATTTTACATTTATAACCTATGTGTCGGAATTAACCGTCAGTTTTTAGGTGGTGGGATTGCTACTTTTATATCTGGATAGACTGGCTATTCGTAATAAACCGAAAGTTTTTGGGTCTATCTGACACAGTGTAAAGTTAAGTATTGTCCGATACGTAATTGTCGACGCGTCGACGAATTAAAAGTGTAATTTGTGATAGACAAAGTTCGAAGTGGTTTAAAAAATAGATTCGAAACCTGAAGGTATGCACAACATAACGCTATACTTTGGCAAGCAGATTTGAAATGTAACACTAGGTTTTATATTTTTATTACTTGCGTAAGCAACATCCAACAAAATAGTGGTAAATCTGCATTATACTAGATATTTTGTTACGTTTCCAGCATTGTCGGGAAAATTCCTTTGCAAAGCCTTTTAGCCCAATATACTAGCTACTATAAACTGCAAAAACATTTACCGCTTTTAACTGCCATCTTCTAAAAATAATTTAAATGTAGTCCAATGTCATTTGATAAAAACTCGAAAATAATCAAGTATCTTTAAATACCGATCTAAAATAAATTGACGCAGCATAAGGTTCATTTTCATTTTTCACGAATGTTGGCAGTTACGTCATCAATTTATGTACGTATCAAAGACAAGCAGTTATTGTACCATTTTATACTATTATATGCGCATCATCGAAGTAAATAATAGAAATGTATGTCTTGTGACTCCTGATACAAGTGCAGACAACAGTGCTCACCGCTCGGAAACGTGAGGCGATGGATTAGACAAAGACGCCAATATAGTGCATGTCTACCCCAGCACAACGCTTCCCAGAAACGTCAGTAGCGTCACTATCCGTTTCAAGTTTTCAAGTTTGGAAGTATTTTAGTTTGTATTATTTTTTCGTGAGTTTTTCGTGTTTTTTCATAGTGTGTATTAGTTTAGTTTAATGTAAGTAAGTCTAGAAATAATTGTTTTGTGATTAGATCTAGTTTTATATAACCAAAAACTCTAAATGCCTGGAAAAAGGCTTACTGAAGTAGCCCGAGATATGATAATTAAAATAATGGACTACTTCAACTAGGAAAAATGCAAAGGAGGTCCCCTTTTACCTTTAAATGCAGTCCATGAGGTAAATTGTTAAAATAAGAAGAGCTGTTGGTAAGCGCTTCGTTATTTTGCATGCTGGTCGGAGTACAGGTTTTGTAGAGAATGCTTTCCTTATTTATGCAACAACTTCAAAACTTGCACACTCTCATGGTGACATGAATGGCGATGTATTTATGAAGTTGGTTAGGCAGAAACTTGTCCCAAATTTAAAAGAGCCGTTACTTATAGTTATGGATAATGCACCTTACTACAGCTTATTGGTAGAAAAGCAGCCCAAAACTTCTTGGACGAAGGCACAAATCACACATTGGCTACAAGATAGCAATAAACCTGTGGAAGGTAATAAGTTTAAGGCGGAACTATTAGCCCTAGCCAAACGATATGCTACACTTAACAGATATGTGGTAGACAAATATCTGCTCGAACATGGCCATGAAGTATTGCGACTCCCACCACACCACTGCGAATTTAACGCCATAGAACTAATATGGGCACAGGCAAAACAATATTATGATGCTCATATAGGCAAAAAGGATACGGAAACAACGATGTGTTGGTCATGTGGCACAAATCCTTAGAAAAATGTACTCCGAAAAGGTGGGACTCTGTTGTTAGACACACAGAATCAATTATCGACAGATAGTACATCATCCAAAACGTTCTGGATAATGTGCCAGAATTTATTATTCGTATTGGGGATGGGAGTAGTTCAGACAATGATATAATGTAATAATGATTAATTCAACTTCCACCAAATTACCGGGTGTTGATTCGATCAAGTATACGTAGGGATTTATCATATAATACCACATTTATGCATTTTCCTGCTATTTGGGTCATTTTAGAGGAAAGGTCGTTATTTGGTTAAAATCCAACGTCGTTAACTATTTTTAATCGTGGTTTAAAAATTATATAATTTAAAATAAATAGCCTCATGAACACATTATGAATGAAGATTCATTAGTGTTTGAAATGGACGCGATAGAAATGAAAATAAATATTTTTATATTAAAATTAATTGTGTTGCATTTTATTATTATTGTACATGGAATAATGTCAATCTTATAACAGTAATCATTTTTTTTTTTTGTAAGTGCATTCTAATAAGTGCATTCCAATAACGTATTCATTGGCATGAGTCCTTCCTAAGAGTATATGAGGGAATGCAATTTCTAGGGTTTCAATGCAGGATTCAGTAAAAAACTTAAACACCAAACCTCTTTGTAACGTTACGTCAATGCGCTCAATTACATATGACCTTGAACAGATTGATTCGGAATTTTATAATTGATGACGTGAATGTCAACATTCACGAAATAGACTGTAGCTTTTATTATGTTTTGGAGAGTAATAAATATACAAACAATAGGAGGAAGCAAGATAGAATATTAACAACAATCTGATTTCCTTTAGTATTTGATAATACTTTCAGCTATCAATTGCGAATGAAAGATATCTTGACATTTCGATTAATTGTTTAAGAAAGTGATTTACTGAAAATAAATTTACAAATAATTGTTGCAAGATTTCAACAGCACATCGGAAATTAGCATGAGTAAAATTAACATATTAAATAACTGGGTTTTAATAACCAACAAAATATACAAATGAAAACATGAATAAGATAATTTATAATAAATGTTTAAATAGAGATCTTTGCACCGCTAAACAGTGCATTAATCTTTCATAGAAGTTCTTTCTCAGGTTATGAAGCATTAGAGGTGTAGTGGTTCCAAACACATTAACAATCCTTTGGCGAAGCTATTCTAAATTTTTAACTGTTACATGATTATACACTTTCTGTTTCACGTATGGCGAGAGGAAAAAGTCAAGTATAGGCGAGAGACCTTGCTGCCCACCTGGTATCACCTCATTTACCAATTACACGATTCGGAAAAGTAGTATTTAAAAATACACACACATTAACCATTTCGTGCGCAGGACAGCCATCCTGCTAATACCATATTTGGTTGAAGTCTCCTCCTAGAAGGGCCTTATTGCTGAAATCATTTGATCCCGGAGAAGATCCAAATACTTCACTCCATTCAAATTTTCCTCAATAAGGAAGGGTCAAACAATATGATCTCCGATGATACCTGCCCATACCTTCAATTTTTGTGGGTATTGAGTTCGCAAATCCATTCGATGTTTTTAAGATTTGTGTCTATTTTGTTTGAGAATTTGTCAAACCATTTCCTTGTTAGCACCAACTTCTGTAGCAATTTGAAAGCTGGATTTTGACGAATCTTCTTCTGCAATAGCGTAAATCATTGTGTCTCGTTTTTCCTGGTCTTCTGTGGCAGCCCTTTGTTCTCTTTTGTGGAATTTATTGTTAGCAATACATCCAGTCTCTTCAAAAGCGCGAACAATTCTTAAAATTGTTGAGCAATGTGGAATTCGCCGGTTCTCAAAATTTACCACAAATAAATGAATTACTTATCGAATTGCCACCGTATACCCATTTAATCACTTGTATTCCAGAGAATAAGACATCGCGGCAGTTAACAATTGCAAATTTGAAGTTAAATTTGACAAACAGGATAACATTTATTTTCGAATACGTAGGCATCATAACAATAATTATTACGATTCTTCTGCTATATATTGTGTTTTTCTCTTATTTCAGGAAATCCTATTGTACTGTATTAACCTATGGATTTCGCTATGCTGTGTGAAAAAATTGTTAAACGGTATACATACGGAAAGGTTTTTTTATCTGTATACATACGAGTACAGGGAGTTTTCTTTTAAATCTTCAGATATTCGTTGTTAAGGAAAGAGGTTCAAGTTGAAGTTACAAACGAGTGTTGTCCACTCCAAGATTAAGCATGAAGTAAAATTTCGAGTTTAGAAAAGCCTGAAAATTTGGCTTGGCTTGGCTTCTGCGCCAGGCATATAAAACATTGAAATATTGTAACGTTTAAGATACATATCCTCAGCATGCTGCTTTAGTAGTATATTTTTAACTTCGTTTGAATTCAATGTTTTATAAGCGTGGCGCTTGAACTAAAATTTGGATTTTAAAAAAGTCTAAAAGTTTGGGTTGGTCGCTCCGCTTCGTTACGCGACTAAACCAAATTTTCAGGCTTTTTTAAACTCCAAGTTTTAGTTCAAGCCTCATCTGGGAGTGAAAAACACTTCTTTAAAGCTTCAGTTTTATTTTTTTTCAAATACGACGAATATCTGAAAATTTATAGCATATGTTCAAAAAATGACAAATTACCCCAGTGATGTATTACCAGCCATTAAGCGCAAATAACGACACTTTATTGCCGATTTTAAAGTGAAATGAAAGGCTGCTTCATGAAAAAAGGCACGATTTCTAATTAAAAATGTTACTTGATTCGACGCATCCGTAAGGTTTTCAGATTATGCATGAATAAAGAGAATATTCGTTGCGCAAATGTTAGAAGAGCAAAAAAAACTTCGTTGAACTCACAGATAGGGAAAAAATGTTGAAGACCGAACATCAAAAGACTAGAGGCTCTAAAATTAGTAAAAGATGTCCCTGAATCTTCTCCTAACCGTGCAACACGCTATGGGACTACTTTCAAGAAATCTTTAACTGTTAAAAGTGGCCAACTTTTACCAGTAGAGGCCCTGTCGATGCCAAGCTGACAAGGCATCAATATAATATAATTAGAGCAAAATATAGGACACGATTTCCATTTTATAAAATAATTCAACAGGTGAAAAGAATTGCTGTCCGGATAAAGAAGATATTACCGTAAATGGTACATCAGTCGATATAAAACTTCAGTCACTACTGGATTATACTATATCACGTCATTGAAATCCATCAAAATATAAAGCATCAGGATAGTCTGAATAGAAACAAAGATTCAGTAGTGATGCTAAAAGTGACTCGAGTGTATTTTTATCATCTTTGATGCCACGAACAACTGTTGTCTGGGGATTCTGAAGAGAACCATGACATAATCTGGCAAAACTTGAAAAGCTCTTCCCAATGGCAAGTCAGAGGAATCGACAAAAAGGAGATTGCAGCGATGCAAAAAAGAAAGTTTCAAGAAGGATTCAAGTCAGAACTGAAATTGATTATCTACTATGGATATGATAGTATGATGGGAACACGGTTAGGCGTTTTTTTCATAATTCGGATATATTAGACGATTTAATATAATCTTGACTCGATATAAAATTAAAGTAGTTGCTTTCAAAACATATGCATTATATATTTTCAACTTGTTTCTCATTGATCACTTGATGAAACATGATTAAATATTATTAAAAATTAAATTTAAAATAAAATCACTTGGAATGTTTCACTAATTTTACTTCTTTATTCCGACTAGTTTCGACAATCAGCCATTTTCAAGGAATGTACAATAATAATGTTTTACAGTAAATATGTACAGATTTACAAAAAGGGGGAGGGTCAGACAATAAGAGCGTTCGCGATCGGGGATGTCCAGATGTCTTCGTTGTCGTTGACGAAATTTGTATTTAATTTTATGGCTCTGTTAATTTCCAAGCCCTCTCGGAAGTTGAGGATACGACCTTTATTTCCTGTATAATGGATTTTGAAATTATTCGAATTGAAAAAATGTCCGAATGTGTCACAATGTTTGGACAGACCCGTAGACTGTTTATTATTAATTATATCTTTACGGTATTCATCGACGACACGAAAATATCTAAAATTTTCAGATTTCTATCTCTTTCCTAAAATGTTGGAGGGTAAGGGGAAAGAGACCGAGCACTCAGGGGGTAATCCATTATGAACACCAACCGCATTTTTTGATGTCAATGTCAACCCGATATTAGTAGGTAGTAAGAAGTCTATTTGTTTTCAGCCATCGCGTAGCGTTATCTTTTGTCCGACTTGGGGTGGTTTTGATAGGGATATTTATTTGATATTTATGAAATTATTTAAAATGTAATTATAATTAATACGACATTTGTAAAATAAAGTCGAAATTATGTCTACAAATTTTAGGTCAATAGAATTTTTTAAAACGTATCTGACGTTTACATGTCGGTAAATATTGATCATCACATCTGAACGTTATATATTTTAACTTTACTGTAAATCAGTGGTTTATGCGCGTGGCGCATGAAGTAAAATTTCGAGTTTAGAAAAGCCCCGTGAAAATTTGTCTCGGGTCGCTGCGCGACCCTCGACAAATTTTCTACACGGGGCTTTTCTAAACTCGAAATTTTACTTCATGCTTAGTCTGGGAGTGGACAACACTCGTTCTTAGAAGTTTCAAATTAAAAAATCACTCTACTAAGTTTACTAAGTTTATTACAATTTTACAAAGGTTACAGCTCGAAGGACCAATCATGGTCTTCGGAGACCGAAGGACTACAGGGAATCGAAGTTTTTTTTACAAGAAAACAACGAAAATCTCAAGGTTTACTGCATGGATAGGAAAGAACACATCTAATTTTGAAAAAATTATCGAAGTTTGGTTGGTTTTCAGTGCATTTTTAACTTCACTTTAAATCAGTGTTTTATACGCGTAGCGCATGAAGTAAAATTTCGAGTTTAGAAAAGCCCCGTGAAAATTTGTCTCAGGTCGCTGCGCGACCCTCGACAAATTTTCTACGCGGGGCTTTTCTAAACTCGAAATTTTACTTCATGCTTAGTCTGGGAGTGGAAAACACTCGTTAGTTTAAAATACATCACAATTGGTAAAATATGTATCGTTGGATGCCCGTCTTCAGGGGTGATATGTAAGCAAATTATGGGTCTTAGGAGTTGTCAAATAAGTGAGTTACTCAACTGTTTCCAAGGCAATCTTTACGAAAACAAAAGATTAACATTTTACATATAAAATGTACAAGGTGAGAAACTCGATGTCTCAGCTCTATTAAAAGGGAAGGAAAACCGATAGAAAAAATCTGAAAAGAGGTTCATAATTGGGTTTGATTAAAGTTCATTTTAATCCAAAATTGCATATTTTTCTAAATTTTGAAAGTGAAGTAATATTTTTTCCCCAGAAACATACCTATAATTTTTGATATTTCAAAAGAGCTAATTATTCTGAACTTTGTAGAGAAAAAAAAATGCTATCTTCTTTCGTTAAAAAATTAAAAGCAAACTTAAAAAAAAGTATTATCAAAAATTCCAAATTGTCACGACTTAAACAAGTAGCCTTTGGAAGCAAATAACAAAGCCGCACCTGTCAATAATTAAACTAATGGTTAACAAATATTGTTTTGTTGTCATTTGATTTTAGATTTCAGATTTTTCTATCGTTTTTCCTTTTCATATAATAGAGCTGAGACATCGAGTTTCGCTCACCCTGTATAATAAACTATAAGTGTGATACATCATTGAATTCAGAAAAAAATATTCTTAAAAAAAATATGAAAATCCAAAAGAAAATTCAGAAAACGCGAACGCCATCTGCTCCCAATAGCATTGTCGATGGTACTCACAGAATTACTATTATAAATGTCAATTGATTGTGCATTTTGAAATCCAGAAGTAAACTGAACTTCTATAACCATTTTAGTAGTCATATGCAATTTTCATGTAAATTGACGATGTGAGCGCCATCTGCTGCCAATTTTTGAGTAGTATCATTACAGCTATTAACAGTAGATGGCGTTCACGTCGTTATTTTAAATGTAAATTAAATATGAGACTATTAAAATGAATAAAGATGGTTAGTCTTCTTCTGGATTGCAAATTGCACTATAAATTGACAATTTTAATAGTCATATGTAATTTTCATTTAGGTTGACGACGTGAACGCCATCTACTGCCAATAGTCTTGTCTATTGTACTCACAAAATGACTATTATAAATGCCAATTGATTGTGCTGCTTAAAATCCAGAAGAAAACTAATCATCTATAACCATTTTAGTAGTCATGTGTAATTTACATATAAATTGACGATGTGTACGCCATCTGCTGTCAATTTTTGAGCAGTGCTATTGACAGTAGATAGTGTTCACGTCGTTAATACAAAAATAATATATATGTTCATTATAGCACTTTTTCCGTCATTTAAAGAATGGATGATTGTCGTACTAAACTTATTTCACTTGCTAATTGGTTGGATATAGACCATTTCACATTAAATCAGCGTTTTATACGAGTCGCGCATGAAGTAAAATTTCGAGTTTAGAAAAGCCTCATTTGTCTCAGTCGCTCTGCTGCGCTATGCCCGAGCCAAATGTTGTGCTTTTCTAAACTAAAAATTTTACTTCATGCTTAATCTGGGATTGGAAACACTCGTTAGATGATCAATCATAACCACAGTTGTTATGTTTAAAACACTTTGTTTTAAAATAGTGTTTTAAACATGTTTTAAATCTTAAATTTGTTTAAAACATGTTTTAAATGTTGGATTTGTTTAAAACCGTTTTTTTATTATCTTAACTGCTAAA
This sequence comes from Philonthus cognatus, assembly GCA_932526585.2. Taxonomy (NCBI): domain Eukaryota; kingdom Metazoa; phylum Arthropoda; class Insecta; order Coleoptera; family Staphylinidae; genus Philonthus; species Philonthus cognatus. The sequence continues at coordinate 68,840,958 of OW052242.1, read as the reverse complement.
AATAAATATTTGCTAAATTATATTTTATATTACTTTATTAAAGTTGTTTCTTTGTTTTTAAATGCTAGCTAAATTGTTGAAGATATTTCAAATTACATTATCAAACATAACATTTTATTACAATAAAACTGTGTGTGCATAGATGTGGTTTTTAAATACAGGGATTTTTTTCTTTCAGGCATACATAAGCATACACTGTAAATTTTTCGACGTTCGTTGTTTTTTGTTCAATATTTCAATTTGAATCTTTAAACGAGGGCTTTCCACTCCAAGACTAAGCATGAAGTAAAATTTCGAGTTTAGAAAAGCCTCAAAATTTGGATTTGCCGCGTAGCGAAGCGGAGCGGCCAATCAAAATTAGGCTTTTCTAAACTCGAAATGTTACTTCAAGCGCCACGCGTATAAAACACTGAAATATCGTATTGTTTAAAATATACGGCTTTAGCAATCTAATATGTAAATGTGGATAAAACGTGAGTCAAATTCTGCGCTGAAAAAATTGTTTAAAGCAGTGATTATAGGCAACCCATAAACTCTAACGTATATTAGGTTGCCTAGACCCGTTGTTGTAAGTGTGTGTTTTTTGAACTTCACTGCAAATCAGTGTTTTTAAGCGTGGCTCATGAAGTAAAATTTCGAGTTTAGAAAAGCCTAATTTGTATTGGCCGCTCCGCTTCGCTACGCGGCCAATCCAATTTTTTAGGCTTTTCTAAACTCGAAATTTTACTTCATGCTTAGTCTGGGAGTGGAAAACACTCGTTTAAAGCCTCAAATTAACCGCATTAAAACAACGATTTCCCACAACTTTTAAAACGCTGTAATTATCGGGGTATGTATACTCAAAAGAAAAACGCCCTGTGTATTCTGTTTTAAACACGTTTTAAACGTGTTTTAAACATGTTTTGAACACGTTTTAAACCCAGATCATAGCCTTATTTTGCATATTTTTATTGCTAGATTAGCGTGCTCTATTTAATCGATTTGATTAAATAATACCAATGCATAACATATTGATTAATAAGTTAAATTGTTGGTCATCAAATGAACATGAACGACCGTTTAAAACGCTTTAAAAAGGGCAAACAGAGAAACTACCTGTTATTCAAACAGATAAAGTCATAAATTGTAACAGCAACACACCATAAATTGTGGTTTCTATTCTTCCATTATACTCCTGCGCTTGTAGAGGGCGTCTCTCTTCAAAATTTGTTGGTTTAGATATTTTGGAGAGGCCCTATCGAATCTAGTTTTGCAATTTCTACCTGTCTGTCCAATATATATTGCAACACATTCTCCACATTGCAGTTTGTATATTCCACTGTCGCATAGTTTCTCTTGTTTAAATTTATTGTTAACTAAAGGTTTGCTAAGATTAATGGGGTTGGTCATAATGATGTTAAATTTATTCCCTTTGAAACAATTTTTGATAAAAAGTACCAATTTTTGTATTTTTTTGTAATAACAATGGAAATATCCATAAATAAATAAATACTTAAATACTTTTTTATATAAAACTAAAAACTATAATACGCAAAATAATTTAGGAAATTTTATAAACATTTCAAGTTACCTGTTAATTTTAGATCGTTTAATTTAATCATGGTCCCTGTTTTAATATAATCTTTCTTACACAAGTATTGAATCTCTTTGAATCTCTTAAGAGGAGGAATATCTTGAAAAATAATGGATTTTTGAAAGGGAATATTCGTATTTAAGAAAGAACATTTGAATTATTCTATAAATGCAATTTCGCCGCCAAAAGTAACGAATGGCATCTATCCTTTGTAATAACTGAAGTCTCATTATAAATTGTCTTTGTTTGCAACCTGCATATTCATGATTTCATAATTTAATTACATTCAACACTTAATTTTAAGATTGCGTTTAGAATACATTACTAATTCTTCTTGGCATATGGTTGCGCAATGAAAAACTCGACGTGGCAAAAATTAAGTAAAGAGATATTACTCCACTACTTGAATAAATTATATTTTACTGTTTTAAAAACACGCTAATTGAAGACCCCAGAAGCCAAGGAAATCTTAGTTGTGAGAATCGATTTAAAACTTGAGAAAATTTTAATAATTTAAGGAAATGACCACAGCAAAAAGTAACAGTCATATATTTAAGAAAATGTAATTCAGTTTGTTATATTAAACTAATATTACCTTCGATTTACTAATATCAGAAATGTCTCTTTGCCAACAAATAAATGGATGAACACCTAATTCAGATTTTACAAATTTGGCACTTATATCTCTTGACTTCTAGTATCCTCAATTAGTGTCTCTTATTTAATACTTAATACGAGTACATAAATGATATAGAAACATTTAATTTATATTTTAAAAGGGCCAGTGAAACCCAAAACTACAAATCACGCCCCCCGCGAATCATAATAAAGACGTATTTCAAAAGGAGGCCATGAAACCTAAAAGTTTGGAAACCGCCACTATAAGGGCCGGTTGCACCATATTAGTTAACCTTAATTTCATCTCTTCAACTAGTTCAACATAAATTTTCTGTTGCACCCTTCAGATGAACTAGTTCAAGTCGCTCAAAAGTTAACCGAACGATCGCGACGGGTTAAATGTTTAGTCAAACATAACCTCACATTTTTATATGTATTAATAATAATCATCCCCTCACAAAGAAGTTATATGTTCACAATAAACAGGATTATTATTATAGATTATTAGATATCTAGGTTATCAGTGATTAATTTAATATATTTTCTGCTAGAGGTGTATTATACTATTGCTTTAAATACTTATCAGCAGTATTACAGTTAAAATTTCGCAATTTTACAAAACCTAAATTAGAAATTATTTATTTACCTTAACTAATGTTTAGGTAAAACTATACATTTAATATTAATAATTAGCCCTAAATGTGGTAAATTCAATTTATACAGGGTGTCTACGCTAAACCGTTCGTTAAAAGTTTATGGGGTTGCCATTGCACTAAAAATTTTTAAAATAACCTCGCCACACGGTTGAATCAGTTCTCATTATGTGAAATATTTTCAACTTTCTATCACTTCCGGTTCCACTAGAAGTAGCACTAAATTTGTTATTTTAAATGGAACACCCTATATATTAGTCATTTTTGGATTCCGCGTTTAAATTGCAACATATTATTTTCTAACATATGTACACTTATCTCTTATAGTTTTCAAGAAAAAAAAATATATTTCTAAAATTTTTACCTCTAAAACGCATCTTGAAATCTGAAGAATAAGATAAAAATATAATTTATATTTCTACTTGTACCTAGAGGATGCTTCTATAAGTAAAATAATTGGAAACTATTAATTTTGACAGTAAGTGTTCTTAAAATGTTAATATCTAAGTGCCCTCTTCAATATCTCGTAATTTAATTTTGCCAAAAAAGGTTGTAAAATGGATTTACTGGAAGCATTAGAAGTACACAAGGCCCGAATTAATCCCGAAATTTCCCTTCTTAACGACAAAGTTGACAACATAATGTACACCCCCCTCTTCGAAGCCGTATAAATAGTTTGTAACATGTAATTTTTATTTACTTTTAGTTTGATAATGACTACTAGATAGTCGAAACTATATTCACAAATTAAGTGCAAAATATAGTGGTTAAACAGAGTAAAAAGTGTTTTATTTACAAGTGTAAAATTTGTTAATTTAAATTTACCTTAGGTTTCCTTATCATTATCATAACATATACTGCCTTTCAAAAAAATCAGAACACAAAGTATTTATTGGACGATTTTAATGAAATTTACAGAATTGATCATGTAAATGAACTGCATCGATGATCAAAAAATCAATTGTTTTGGTTACTATTTAATGGTATTTTTCCTTGATTTCACCATTATGAAGAGCTGCTGATTTTTAAATGTAATTGCTTCTAATATCCAAGTAGCCTCTGAGTAGTTTGACGTTTCAGTTTGTAAAACATAAAAAGATGCCCCGTGTTCGTCGGCGTGCACAATATCATCATCTAAGTGAATTTGAAAGGGGTCGCATTATTGGAATGCGAGAAGCGGGGTTTTCGGTTCGTGCTATTGCTGAAAGGGTAGGCCGTAGTGTATCGGTGATCGTACGCTGCTGGTCTAGATGGTCTGAAGCTGGGGAGAATCGACGTAGACTTGGATCAGGACGTCCAAGAAGCACCACTGAGCGTGAAGATCGAGCTCTTCGTCTTACAACTTTAAGGGACAGATTTACAACGTCGCGGGCATTGGGAAATGACTGGTTGGCTCTAAATGGCCAAAGAGTATCCATGGCTACTGTTTACAGAAGAATCCGCAGTTTTGGTATAAGATCCTACCGTCCACAATTGTGTCTACCTCTTACTCCGCAGCATCGCAGAGCAAGACTTGATTGGTGCAGGGAAAGACAACATTGGACCCATGAATGGAATAACATTATCTTCAGCGATGAGTCTCGGTTCTGTTTATGAGCTCATGATGGTCGCAGAAGAGTGAGACGTCGACGCGGTGAACACAGAATTTTACAATTTGCTGTTGAAAGACATACGGCTCTTATACAGGGAGTTATGGTTTGGGGGGCGATAGCATATGGTAGTCGGTCTCCTCTAGTTTTTTTAGAAGCAAGTCTTAACCCGATCCGGTATATTGACAACATTTTACGGCCAGTGTTAGTGCCCTATGTAAATGGCTTACAGAACCCCATTTTTCAGCAAGATAATGCTCGACCTCACACAGCGGCCATTACAAGACAGTTTTTTGATAGTGCCGAAATCAATTTGTTACCTTGGCCATCTCGTTCTCCAGATCTATCGCCAATAGAACATGTTTGGGATATGATAGGTGTTAGAATAAGTAACTTACAGCGCCCCGCTAACACTGTAATGGAACTTAGAGGTCAAATTATCGAAGTTTGGAATGAAATACCCCAAGTCGATATTGACAGCCTGATTTCTAGCATGCCTCGACGTGTTAATGAGTGTTTGGGAAATCGTGGAGGCCCAACACATTATTAATTTTTATTCATTTGTTTTTTGTTTTTCAAGTTGATTTTTTGATCATCGATACAGTTTGTTTACATGATCAAATTGTGTAAATTTTATTAAAATCGTGCAATAAATACTTGGTGTTCTGATTTTTTTGAATGGCAGTATATTTGTTTAAATAAACGTTACATTCAATTCAATTATAATTTTAGTTTGATAGGAACAGCCTCGTAAGACATTTATTAAATTAATGTTTTTGATTTATGCATTTGGACATTGTTTACTTGTTTATTTAATTTTTTGTAAAAAAAACACACTTATTTTAACCACAAATAACAACTAAACACTTGTTTATAAACAACCATTTGTCATCACATGTGATTTAAACTAAAAATTCCCTAGATTTATTAGTATCAACTTAAGAAAAAATAAAAATTAACTGGTTCAACTGAACGCCTGTCGGTGCGACCCGTGCATCGTTGAACTTTAGTTCAAGATGATCTTACGTTCAATTGAACTTAAGTTGAACTCATTCTGGTGCAACCGGCCCTAGCCAATCGCAAAAATAAATTATTCTCTTATTATTTTAGTCAATTTTATATAAAAGAATAATAATAAAAGTTGGGTGTAACTAAGAATATCAAAGACAATGTCGAGTTCTTTTAATTGAACTGCGATTAAATAATGACCACGCGTTAAGCCGGAAGGAACACCGCAATACCGCATAATTAAGATTCATTCTGTTTTTTATTTGATATTATTTATTAAAAAGTCGTTGCGTGACGTCTCCAAGCAAATACAAAACAAATTATGTAACTTTAATTATTAAGATTGTTTATTTTTAAATAACAATGTCAAGAATATAATTTTTTAAATAAAAGATTACGGGCCGTGTGATTTCCTCTACGTTTAAACTTTCGTTAAGGAAATAATTGAATAGAGAGAGAGAGAGACCGTGAACACATCAAAAATAAACATGCACAACACAGACAAATATGCTTAGAGACATTTTGGATAATAAATTGAACATTTAGAGAGTCTGTCTTAAATGTTAACAAAAGGATTATTTTCGCAGTGCTGTTTAAATAAAATTGTATAATTTCTTGAATTTATTTCTGCCAAATGAGAAATGCATTTAAGAAATTACACAATTTTATTTAAACAGCACACAATGTTTCGAGCAATGGACAAAAATAAAAAAAGGACATTTAATTTTAAGGATTTTAAGCACAGTAAAGTAGATAAGCCATTACTTCAAGAATTCCATTTAACAGCTACCTGAGTTTCGCTAATTTTTATTAATGTTCTCTCAAATGGCAATGATCAGGCGGGTACTTGTCTTTAATATCAGTTCTATTTTATCAATTGTTCTAAGGGTTTTACTACAATTGCTACAAAGTGTTTTTAAATAATCTGTGATGGATTCTTTAGCCCAGGGTATGTAGTTTAGGATACCATTTCAAGATTATCTTTTGGTGTACGATATACTCCGGAAATAATTTTTAAACAAACTCCTAAATTTTTCATATAAAAGTTATGCGATTGCAAACTTTGAAGAGACTTTAAAAAAAAAACGTATCAAAACGTTTTGGGGTGCTAACATCCTCTAATTAGTACATTTATATACTTCAAAATATTAAAAGGATCATCTGCTTCTGACTGCGCTTTTACAAGTTATGTTTTTTTGTAGAGAGAGGTACCGTCATAAAAAAAATTGATATAACAACCATGTAGTTAAGGGACCTCTTAGATGGACGTTTTAAACGCGAGGCGGAACAGGAGCGTTTGCGTTTTAACACATGGGTTTATATGAGAGTCCGTAGACGGCGACGACACGAAAATATCTAAAATCTTCAGATTTCTATCTCTTTCCTAAAATGTTGGAGGGTAAGGGGAAAGAGACCGAGCACTCAGGGGGTAATCAATTATGAACACCAACCGCATTTTTTGATGTCAATGTCAACCCGATGTTAGCAGGTAGTAAGAAGTCTATTTGTTTTCAGCCGGCGCGTAGCGTTATCTTTTGTCCGACTTGGGGTGGTTTTGATGGGAATATTTATTTAATATTTATGAAATTATTTAAAATGTAATTATAATTAATTCGACATTTGTAAAATAAAGTCGAAATAAATATTGATCATTACATCTAAACGTTATACATTTTAACTTTACTGTTAATCAGTGGTTTATACGCGTGGCGCATGAAGAAAAATTTCGAGTTTAGAAAAGCCCCGTGAAAATTTGTCTCGGGTCGCTGCGCGACCCTCGACAAATTTTCTACACGGGGCTTTTCTAAACTCGAAATTTTACTTCATGCTTAGTCTGGGAGTGGTCAACACTCGTTCTTAGAAGTTTCAAATTGAAGGATCACTCAAGATTACTAAGTTTATTACCATTTTACAAAGGCTACAGCTCGAAGGACCAATCATGGTCTTCGGAGACCGAAGGACTACATGGAATCGAAAATAACAAATATCTGAAGGTTTACAGCATGAATAGAAAAGAACACATCCAATTTTGAAAAATATCGGAGTTAGGTTGGTTTTCAGTGCGTTTTTAATTTCACTTTAAATCAGTGTTTTATACGCGTGGCGCATGAAGTAAAATTTCGAGTTTAGAAAAACCCCGTGAAAATTTGTCTCGGGTCGCTGCGCGACCCTCGACAAATTTTCTACGCGGGGCTTTTCTAAACTCGAAATTTTACTTCATGCTTAGTCTGGGAGTGAAAGACACTCGTTAGTTTAGAGGTGATATGTAAGCAAATTATGGGTCTTAGGAGTTGTCAAATAAGTGAGTTACTCAACTGTTTCCAAGGCATTCTTTACGAAAACAAAAGATTAACATTTTACATACAACATGTACAAGGTGAGAAACTCGATGTCTCAGCTCTATTAAAAGAGAAGGAAAACCGATAGAAAAAATCTGAAAAGAGGTTCATAAATGGGATTGAGTAAGGTTTATTTTAATCCAAAATTGCATATTTTTCTAAATTTTGAAAGTGAAGTACTGACGTCATCGAATATTTTTTCACCAGAAACATACCTACATAACATACCTATATTTCAAAAGAGCTAATTTTTCTGAACTTTGTAGAGAAAAAAAATTGCTATCTTCTTTCGTTAAAAAATTAAAAGTAAACTTAAAAAAAAGTATTATCAAAAGTTCCAAACTGTTACGACTTAAACAAGTAGCCTTTGGAAGCAAATAACAAAACCGCATCTGTCAATAATTAAACTAATGGTTGACAAATATAGTTTTGTTGTCATTTGATTTTAGATTTATAATGAACTATAAGTGTGTTACATCATTGGATTCAGAAAACAATTTTCTTACAAAAAATATGAAAATCCAAAAGAAAATCCAGAAAACGTGAACGCCATCTACTCCCAAAGGCATTGTCGATGGTACTCACAGAATGACTATTATAAATGTCAATTGATTGTGCATTTTAAAATCCAGAAGGAAACTAAACATCTATAGCCATTTTAGTAGTCATGTGTAATTTACATATAAATTGACGATGTGAACGCCATCTGCTACCAATTTTTGAGTAGTATCGTTACAGATATTGACAGTAGATAGCGTTCACGTCGTTATTTTAAATGTAAATTACATACAAGACTATTAAAATGAAAAAAGATGGTTAGTTTTCTTCTGGATTTCAAATTGCACCTTAAATTGGAAATTTTAATAGTCATATGTAATTTACATTTAGGTTGACTACGTGAACGCCATCTACTGCCAATTTTTTTTTTTTCACATGAGGTGGTATCGCTTAGCGTCCCTGCACTACGGTCTCCGTGGTCCTTTTGTGCTCCTCTGGTTATTTTACTCCCTGTATATTCCTGTGTCTTCTAAGAAGTCCAGGAGTTTGGGCCAGGGGATATTCTTGAGCTGTTCTTCAGGAAGCACGGGCTTCCCGAGTTGCTCCGTGCGTTGCCGTTTATAGGCTTCGCATGTGCACAGTAGGTGTTGGGGAGTTTCCTCTTCTTCCAAGCACCCACGGCATAGGGGGCTTTTCTTAAGACCCATCCTGTGTTTGTGCTTATTCAGGTCACAGTGCCCAGTAATTATTCCTGTGATTTTCCTTAGTTTCATTCTGCTCAGTCCTGACAGCGCTAATGCGCTATCAGGTACCGGGCCATCTAGGAAGAGTCTCGTGTGCCTCATTCCCATTTGGTTGTGCCATGCCTTTGTATGCTCCTCTGCTAACTTGCGTCGGATTATTTCCTTTCCGGTTTCATGTGGTATTCCGAAAGCGGGTTCAGGTCCTATAAATTCACCTGTTGCCCCTTGTTTGGCCAGCAAGTCGGCCCCCAAGTGTCCAATAATTCCTTGGTCCTTGGGTATCCATACTAGCTGTGTTTTTGTTGTTGTCGCCAGTGCGTCCAGCCTGTTTATGCAGTCTATAACCAGTCTGGACTGAACTATCGGCGAGGCTAGCGCTTTTAGGGCTGCCTGGCTGTCCGACATAATGGTAATTGGTCCTTTGTTGAGTCCCGACTCCATTATGTGGTGGGCACACCAGTCAATGGCGGCCACTTCAGCCTGGAAGATGGAGGCATGTTTCCCCAGAGCAACCGTGAATTGTTTGCTCCGGTTACAGCCTCCATAGGTTGTTTAATCTACAGCCAATAGTCTTGTCTATTGTACTCACAAAATGACTATTATAAATGTCAATTGATTGTGCATTTTAAAATCCAGAAGGAAACTAAACATCTATAGCCATTTTAGTAGTCATCTGTAATTTACATACAAACTGACGATGTGAACGCCATCTGCTGCCAATTTTTGAGCAGTGCTATTTACAGTAGATGGTGTTCACGTCGTTAATACAAAAACAATATATATGTTCATTATAGCACTTTTTCCGTCATTTAAAGAATTGATGATTGTCGTACTAAACGAATTTTACTTGCTAATTGGTTGGTTAGAGACCATTTCACATTAAATCAGCGTTTTATACGAGTCGCGCATGAAGTAAAATTTCGAGTTTAGAAAAGCCTAATTTGTCTCAGTCGCTCTGCTGCGCTATGCCCGAGCCAAATGTTCAGGCTTTTCTAAACTCAAAATTTTACTTCATACTAAATCTGGGATTGGAAACACTCGTTAGATGATCAATCATAACCAGGGTTGTTATGTTTAAAACACTTTGATTTAAAACAGTGTTTTAAACATGTTTAATAACAGTCGTCGTGTTTTAAACGGTTTTGTTTTAAACATGTTTTAAATCTTAAATTTGTTTAAAACATGTTTTAAACGTTGGATTTGTTTAAAATATGTTTTAAACGTTGGATTTGTTTAAAACCGTTTTTTTATTATCTTAACAGCTAAAAATAAATATTTGCTAAATCATATTTTGTATTACTTCATTAAAGTTTTTTGTTTGTTTTTAAGTTCTAGCTAAATTGTTGAAGATATTTCAAGTTACATTATCAAACATAACATTTTATTACAATAAAACTGTGTGTGCCTAAATGTGGTTTTTAAATACAGGGATTTTTTCTTGCAGGTATACATAAGCATACCCTGTACATTTTTCGACGTTCGTTGTTTTTTGTTCAAGATTTCAATTTTAATCTTTAAACGAGGGTTTTCCACTCCCAGACTAAGCATGAAGTAAAATTTCGAGTTTAGAAAAGCCTCAAAATTTGGATTGGCCGCGTAGCGAAGCGGAGCGGCCAATCCAAATTAGGCTTTTCTAAACTCGAAATTTTACTTCATGCACCACGCGTATCAAACACTGAAATGTCGTAAAGTTTAAAATATACGGCTTCAGCAATCTAATATGTAAATGTGGATAAAATGTGAGTCAAAATCTGCGCTAAAAAATTGTTTAAAGCAGTGATTATAAGCAACCCAATAACTCTAAGTATATTAGGTTGCCTATAACCGTTGTTGTAAGTGTGTGTTTTTTGAACTTCACTGTAAATCAGTGTTTTTAAGCGTGGCGCATGAAGTGAAATTTCGAGTTTAGAAAAGCCTAATTTGGATTGGCCGCTCCGCTTCGCTACGCGGCCAATCCAAATTTTTAGGCTTTTCTAAACTCGAAATTTTACTTCATGCTTAGTCAGGGAGTGGAAAACACTCGTTTAAAGCCTCAAATTAACCGCATTAAAATAACGATTTCCCGCAACTTTAAAAACGCGGTAATTATCGGGATATGTATACTCAAAAGAAAAATGCCCTGTATATTCTGTTTTAAACACGTTTTAAACGTGTTTTAAACATGTTTTAAACCCAGGACATAACCTTATTTTGCCTTTTTTTATTGCTTGATTAGCGTCCTCTATTTAATCGATTTAATTAAAACGTAACCAAATAATACCATTGCATAACATATTGATTAATGAGTTAAATTGTTAGAATCATCAAATGAACATGAACGACCATTTAAAACGCTTGAAAAGGGTAAAAAGGGAAACTACCTGCTATTCAAACAGAGAAAGTCATAAATTGTAACATCAACACATCATAAATTGTGGTTTCTTCCATTATCTTCCATTTACTTCTGCGCTTGTAGAGAGTGTCTCTCTTCAAAATTTGCTGGTTTAGATATTTTGGAGAGGCCTTCGTAGACGGACGGGTGCGAGGTGGAGAAAACGCCAGCACTCGCGTCTGTTTAAACTTGAGCGGAGCGGGACGGACGCGTTTTTCAGTTTTAACACATGGTTTCTTATGCGCCTTCTTATACGGGCGGGTGAAACGCGTTTTCAAAGCGGGCGTTTTTTGCAATATTTTTGTAAAAAATCGGCCAAAGCGAGTTAAATTCGTAATATTTTCCTTACAATATTTTGTCGTAACGCAAAAATAAATATTTTTGCGTTTAGATAAGTGTCCAAAATTAAAAAATAAATAAACAAAAAATATAAATTATAAACTTTTAGGTAAACTTCCATCTCTAAGATATGAGTATAATTTTATTTAATATTTAAAAAATCTTTGATATTTTCTAGAAATTGCGAAAAATAAAATAACTAACAATTTAAAATCGCCCCCAATCTCTTGTAAAAATAGTGTGATGAAAACAAAATAATTAAAAGAATTAATAATCATTGTTTTGAGAGCGGTCTCTGTGCTCGTAAATTTTGTGCCAACATACTAGGGAAATGCCCATTTCACAGTCTATTTTTAATATGCAGGTTATTACCTATCAAAGTGTGTGATATTTTTGACAAAAATTTGTATACCGGGTTAAATAAAAGGAAAAAAGTGATTGTCTATATCTTAGCGTTAAAACGTGATTTTATAAGTATGTTTGATACAGAAAGTTTTATCTTAGAAATTCAGGCACCGCCCAAGGAACAAATCCATTTAAGTAATGTTTCATCAACATTAAAACAACGTTTAATGTTGCTGCACTGTTGATATAACGTTATTTGTTTGTTTTTTGCTCAGTGGGCGGAGTGCATGTGGAATTTAGGTAAGTAATATTTATATTTATAAAAACATTAAACACATAAATACAGTAACGTCTATGAATAATAAAGGATAAATAAATAATAATATGACGCAATTAAATCTATTTCGTCCATGCTTATTACTCAGCGTAGCACAACTGAATGATAGACGGCACCGAAGGCTCGGAGGCGAACTCGCCTAACACCCGCTTGCAAAACGCGTTCAATCCCCTCCGTATAAGAGCTAAAAGCGGAGCGGAAAAAAACGATCCGTCCCGCTCCGCTATCGCGCTAAAAACGTCTATCTAAGACCGCCCTAAATGCTCAGAAAAGTGACCATAAACCGTGTGTATTCGATGATGTTCGCGTTTAAATATTACAGGGTGTGATGGTGAAATACGTGAACGTATTTAAAGTTATTTTTAAGTGAATTGACCAATAATATTTAAATATAGAATTACTTATCACTATTTATACGTTATAATAAGGTAATGATAATTTTAAAATATTAACAAACGCGCTTGAGGGGTTTTTATCGCTTATAAGTGTCCAAAACGTTTATATCAAATACAAAGCTCAATTAGTGACCGGGATTCACGAAAAAAATACATTATGTATTAGTCACCTCTATTAATATATGTTGGAAAAAAACTAGAGAAAAAAATGCGTCATAAACTGTAAACAGAAGAACTTATTTTCAAATCTATTTTACTCGCTTATAAATTTTTATATTTTATTTCTGAAAACGGTTAATATTCACAAAATAAATTAATTTTTTTTTCCAAAAAAATTTTAAACTAGAAATTTTTTAGCAAATTTTAAAAACTAAACCCTATAAAGATTTTGTGATGTGATTTAGAACTTACACAAAAAATTTCAAAATTTTTGAAGCAACAATAAAAAAGTTACTTTTGAGCTCCAGTAAAACCTCCTTAACTATAGAAAAATATAGGTATAGAAGTGTTAAATGATGAGAATATATATTTATTATTAAACGATAAACAAATAAAAAAATTGCAACGACTAAAAATTGTTCTATCTATTTTTGTCCTATGCTCCCATATACTTGAAACACTGTGCAGTAGTTCGAAAATAAACCTATGATGATATTTATTTTATTAAAATTGGTAAAACATATTATTACACAATGTAAAGTTATTGAGAGCAAGGAAAAAAACACTTGGTATTGTTTCACAAAGTTTTGGATTTTAGCTTTTTAATTTGAAAACAATATCAAGTGTTTTTTTTTTTTTCTCTTGATAACCGTGATACGTGTAGTAACATTGTGTATTCTCTTTCCACTCTTTTTAAATTCTACTGTAATCTAATTTCTGGTAATTGATTAAATTAAATGCATTGTATATTGAAAATATATATGGTTGTTTCCAAACATTCTGTTTGTGTTCTGTCTATGATTTTCCTCAATTCTCTGTATGATTGTTTATCTTTTCACTTTTAAACTATTGATGTACAAACTAATGATCAAATTCGATCTGTTTGTCAATTATTATGTAAACCGGTGAAATAATTAATTAGTTGAAATAGAAAACTGACTGCTCTCGGGCATCCGTTCATAAACTTCCGTTTTTAAAGAGAAAGGCTTTCTTCCTTCCGCATTTTTAGATCCTTACTCCTTGGGATAGTTGGACATTCTGTCGACTTAAAATGTACCGTTTACAGACGTTATTACTCAACGAGTAAATAAAAGCGATTAAAAGCAAATAAGGACTTTTTCATTTATTATTTCCTGTATGTTTTATGTTTGGAAATAACAGTGTAAAGAACGAGTGTTTTACTATAATCGTCATTTCCTATAACAATTTATAAATTCACCTATACTAATCTCATTAAATAGTTGCCTAAACAATATTTTTTCTAAACATTGAATATAAAATTAAAAATCAGAGACAATCAAATTCAAATTCAACGTTTACTAAAATAACTAACAGAAAAACAAGAAACAAAAAAGGTGGAAAGACCTAAGGTCGATAACTGGCTTAACAAATAATTAAACTTATAAGTATGAATTGTTAAATTATATGTATATTTTATTTGATTAAATAAATATGATGATGACGATAATACTTAATTAATAGACAAGAAATGTTTCTTTCAAGCATACATATCCTAATGCATGTAAATCTCGAAGCATTTGTTTTAATAGTTCAATTCGTAACTTCTAACAAGTGTTTCCACTCCCAGGTTAAGCATTTAGTAAAATTTCGAGTTTAGGAAAGCCTGAAAATTTACTTCATGCTTAACCAAGGAGTGGAAAACTCTCCTGAAAGGTAAGTCTTTAAATATAATTAATTTTCCATGTGTTTATTTAATTAACCTATTTCAATAACACCAATATTGTTATTTATCGGAAAATCATTGATAACCGGTAATTAAAAAAGTCGGTAAATTTAAAATCACTAATTAGAGCCACTAGAAGAAAATTGTAAAGAATATAGTTGAATGGTTGGTTGATGATGAAGATAAATTAATGAATGACCTTCCAACACAATTAGCCATGAAAAAAGGTAATATTAACGGATATATAGACCATATCCGTAGGAGAATGCTAATGCTCATAATAACCATTTTGTTGGTGTTTATTAATGCCATTAGAGAACTCGTAAATAATTCATGATTTAGCAAAATGTTATTATTAAATATTATTACTAAAATAAATAGAATGGAAAAACAGAAGAAGAATATACAAAATTGCCTAATCTATCAGCCAAGAAAAAGAAATTTAATAAAAGTATCTGTGTAAAAACCATCAATACTAATCAATAATCATATTACTTCAAATGTCAAAAAACAACAGAGGGGCCAATCCATTTGAAATCACCCAAATAGAATAAAAACATTTGCGTAACATTTTTGATTTGCCTAATTGTTTTACCAGTTATTGGCCAATACTAGGCGAATTTAAAACTATCGTAAGAATAGTATATTCTGTAACGAGTTTAGAATGAACGCCAGCGAGCGTGAGGAACCACGAGTATCAATTTTTCATTCTAAACGAGTAACAGACTTTATTTTCTCCACGACCAGAAAGTATGAACCAATAACAACTAAATAAATCTAAACAAATTATTTATTGCAACATTTCTATTACATTGTATTAATATTTACATTTATAGTGTAAAATTATAATTTTATTACTTGCGTAGCTAAATATATCTCATCCGAGCATTTTCTAAGAATTGCTGAACATTTTCTTCTATAAAAACCTTCGATTTCTTAACATACTTCTCAGAAGAGCGTTTTAAAAAAGTTTTTAGTTTATTGTATGCTGAAATATCGACATCATGTTTCACATTTATTGTTTCTTTCAGGATTGAATATATTTTTCATAGAGTCAAGGATTTCCATTTATTTTTTATAAATCGCTGTAAAATGCAATTCAAACATTTTCGGAAAAGGAGTCCATTTTCTTTTCTTGTTGCCAATCCCTTAACAGTGTATAATACTTTTCATATTCATGTCTCGATTTTTGCAGCAGCAGGTTCTCACTTATATAATATAATAATTTGTAATTTCAGGTGGAGTAATATCAAGTTCAATATCTGCTTCACTCGATTGTTTACTCATTATTTTACTTAAATTAAATCTGACAGATTTGAAATTTACTGACAGTGAAAGTTTTGAAATTCAAGGCAATATATGTTGTTTAGTTCGATTACGGAATAATTATTCTGTATCTTGTTATAGAATGAAAATACATGCAAAACACATAAGAAACAAGTGTTTCAGAATAAATATTCTAACTCAAGAGTGAGAATTTGTACATTCTATTATTAAAAATGATTTTCAAATTATTACATGCACTAACGGTTCATACTTTTTTTGGCGGACATTTTAAGTTTGCTTCGTAACCGTTTTTCCGCCAAAAACAAGTTTCACGTAAATGTATCTTACTTTATTAATTTTATTGATATCAAAATAAAAACCAAAATTATCAGAATAATGCTCTTGATTTTTTTGTCCTTACTTAATATTACCTAGGTAGTTAGGAAAGTACAGAAAAAATTCACAACTATAAATTGAAAATGAACCTAAAACGGGAGTTTTAGTGCTGCAAAATTATTAGAAGGAAGAAAGACTGACCTTTATTTTTTTTTTCTGGCATAGATTTGTTATAGGACTACTTGTTGTAAAAGTTTGAAGCTTGAGAAGTTTGCATTTTTTTTATATAATTTTTCAAAAATGCCAAAAATCTTATTTTGGCAATATTGAAAGTAGATTATCTTATGCGGTTTTACATGATAAATCCCTATGTATACCTGATCAAATCAACACCCGGTATAAGGACAAAAAATCTTGAGCATCATTCTGATAATTTTGCTTTTTATTTTGTCTTTATATCTATAAAATTAATAGAGTTATATACATTTACGTAAAACTTGTTTTCGGCCGAAAAACGGTTAGGAAGCAAAGTTAAAATGTCCACCAAAAAAAAGTATGAACTTAACAATTTTTCTTACTTTAGTTATGAACTCATCTAGTATTGGGGAATAACGTAAAAAAATTAGAAAAAACAAAAATGTTGAGCAACGTGGTCTGGGTGATTTCTAATGGATTGACCCAGAGACAAGAGACATAGAATCAATAGAAAACCTAGATATTTACAGAAAGTAAAATTGATTTTCCCAATTATTTACAGAATATTTAAAAAATATTACATTGTATTTTTACAAACAAAATGTCTCGTTGAGACGTCCAGTTGTTTAAATTATTGCAAGTCTCAACGAGACAAATATAATATATAAAATTACGAAAATATTCGTGTAAAACGCAAACAATACGTCTTAATCAATAATACAACTTAAGAAAAAAAAATACCCATTGAAACAACTATTTCCTGTGCCTCCGGATATTGAATTAAACAATGAAATATTTAACATATTCGATTTGTTACAACGCTCTATCAAAGTATATAAAACATTTAGGTAAAATTCTCTACAAACCAACTAACAAATAAAAATGAAAAATGAAAGGAGAAATTACAGGAGAAAAAAATAATGTCTTAGGCCATCTATAGATGCGTTTCGAGATTTATCTCTCTTCAGTATAGCTTTACTTATGACTTTTTTGAAAAATATCTTTTTATTTGCCAATTTATATTTTAGATTTTTATTTTTGCACAATTGTTTACACATACATAGTTAATTTTCTGTTTATTTCAAGATAGAAAAGCGTGTCTATAAAAAAATGTATAAATTAATTAAATTATTAATCTCAGGCGTTTTTAAATATTTTACAAACGGCTGTGGATTTTCTCTTTATAAACAAAAGCATGTTCAAAAAATTATATTTTGAAACGTTTAACGAAATTCGAACGAGAGTTTACAATCAATGTTTAAGCATGAAGTAAAATTTCGTGTTTAGAAAAGCTCGAAAATTTGGATTTGCCGGCAAATTCAAATGTTCAGGATTTTCTAAACACGAAATTTTACTCCATGCCTCAGGCGTGTAAAACACGTGTTTAATACGAAGTTTAAAAAACACTTAATTTTCAGAATAATACATTATCAACCCAAAAACTAATTACAAACGAATGTTTAAAAGTTGATAAATTGGCTATTTCTATTCAATTTATTATGGCTAAATTTAATAAAGCTAACAATACGATAAATTCACGTCGCAATATACTTGACGAATACGAACATAGAAAAAAAAAGTAAGCGAATATTCTCGGCCAAATCGAATAAGGATACCGGTTTCCTGCTAGAAACTTAAAATTACTTGAGTATTTTAAAAAATATATTAATAAACATAAATAAAATAATCTAAAGTATCTCAGATGTTGGGGTTTGTTAAAAGACAAAGCAGATATTTTAATAACATAAACACGTATGTCAATCTTTATGTTTCCCTAGTTCGAGCCCACCTTGAGTACTATTCATTGGTCACCCAGTACAAAATGTAGAGTTAGAACGCAACAGAAATTTCTTAGGTTCATGTCATTAAAGTTTTATTTCGATGGCTCATATACTGAAGTACTATTAAATTCAATACGGACAATATTTTTGTATTCAAACTAATGGACGCTTGACGATCTGCCCAGAACTGGTAAACTTAATTAACATATACTGGGTGTTCGATAAAAAACGCCCAACGCGATAGCTCTGTGATTTATTGACCATTTTATTGAACTAAAAACTAAAGTCAATGGCCGTTTAAATACTAACAAATTACATCAATATTGATTTTTTTCTTCAATAACTTCATTGCCAAATAATAGCCAACGTAGGATTTTTCAATGGCTGACTATAATTTTTTAATTTTATTATATTGGACATTATTTTTCTGATCCAATAATGTCCAATTTATTGTTTTTCTTTAATATTTTTGCTAAAAAAAAATAAGGATCCTGTTTAAAATTATATTTTTCAAAAATTATAACTAGTGTGCCTTGTAAAAAAACTACCATGTCGTTTATTGTAAGGTTATGTCAAACATGAATAATAACGACCCAATAAATAAGTTACAGCTTAATGTAAAATAGAGCTATTATCAATTTAACCCATTAATTGCCATTGATGCAATAACGCAACATTATTATATTATTTTTTAATTACTATCTAAATAAGTTAATATAATACATTGCTTAATTTGACTTGACTTGAAAATGTGTGAGGATAATGTAAATATTTTGTTATTTCAATATTACTATTAACTTATTTTTAAAGTGTATTTGTAACTTCACAATATTTCAGTGTTTTATAGGCGTGGAGCATAAAGTAAAATTTCGAGTTTAGAAAAGCCTGAAAATTTGGTTTGGTCGTGTAGCGCTACGCGACCAAACCAAATTTTCTAAACTCGAAATTTTACTTTATGCTTAACCTCGGAGTGAAAACACTCGTTAGAACTTTAAATTGGACTGTTTTAATAAATCGATCATAGAAATCATAAAAAGAAGTGCAGAATTTTACCTAAAATCAACTATTAGAGTTGCTCGGTCGTTAATGGGTTAATAAAAGTGTAATAAATTAGTTAACGGAACACTCAACAACTTAAGTAGTATCACAGTTTATATATATCCAGTTAGCTAGTCCCCATATGAATTTTGGGTACACGCTAATGGGAGCAGAGCGCTGGATGCCAAATTGGTGTATATGGCTGCCTATATACACCAGTCTGGCTTCCTGCGGACGGTCGGTTACGACTATTTTACTCCAGATGTCGCGAAATCAAGTCTCAGAGAGAGAGTGAGAGAGAGACAATTTCTTTCTCCCTCTATTCCTCGCCCCTCGTTGTATCATATTCCAGATGTTGATTTTTCAATCTTGAAAACACGTTTTTTTTTTCTTTTAACGAGCTAAGGATGCGTGTTACATTCATTCATGCGTTTCCTTCTACAATTTTATTTTCTGCGTTATTAGAGAATAGATTTTATGAAATTATATGTGAACGTTGTAAAATTCATTAAGTATTATTTATTTTGTACGAGAAACTTAAAATACAAAACTATTTAACTTTTGATAAAAAGTAAAACGAATACATCAACTTAACATTTTATTAACTAATCAGATCAATCCTATTGATCAGATCAAATCTACTGATCGATAAGGGTTTCTTTTTTAATTAAAGGGGTCAGTGCAAAATGCAGTTGTCATTTTTTTTCAGTTTTTGAACTATTACCGTTTGAAGTTTTTAACCCATTAAGCGCCGTTGATGCATACACGCAACATTATTATTTTTTGATAATTAAGTTACTAAATAAATTTATTTGATATATTATATTATTTGACCTGAATTGAAAATGTACCAAGAAAAATTTAAATATTTTGTTATTTAAAGTGTATTATAAATACTTCACAATATTACAATGTGTTATACGCGTGGCGCATGGAGTAAAATTTCGAGTTTAGAAAAGCCTAATTTGGCTCGGTCGCTCCGCTTCGCTACGCGCCCGAGCCAAATTTTCAGGCTTTTCTAAACTCGAAATTTTACTCCATGCTTAGTCTGGGAGTGGATACACTCGTTCTTAACTTCATATTGCACGTTTTTATATGTATAAAATCGACGAATGCCTGAACATTGACAGCGTATACATTACATTGTTGAGGCACTAATTTTTTGAAAATCCATTATCACTTTAATATAATAATAAACTATTTATGATTTTTAACTTTTTATAAAATTCACGTATACATTATATGTATTTAAAGAAAAAATTCACAGTATGTAATTCATAGAAATCACAAAAAGAAGTGTAGAATTTTAATTAAAATTAACTTTTAGAGTTAAAATTGCTTGACCGTTAATGGGTTAAAATAGTTTTAAATATACTATGTGTCCCGTTTCAAGGCGCATTGTATGTTTCATGTAAAGATTTCCAATGTAATTGGAATTTGAGTTTGTATCGCTTATTGAACGAAAACGATTACAATAAAATTAAAATCATTTCTTTACGTACTAGCAGTATTCTCGAGGTATTATTTTTGAGTTCACCTCAGTTTCATTTGAAATATAGCTAGAAAATAGTGAACGATTATACGAAAATAAAATCGTCAAAACAGTAGTTGCTACGAAAAGTCAGTGTTTGGCATCAAATTTATTAAAACACCAAGCAATAATTCAATTCAACATGAGTGTATATTCTGCAAAAGATAAAAATCAGATCCCAAAATGGGCACAGTATATATTTTAATCACGATGCGTATTTTATTAAATGAACCATACTTTTAATAAATATTAACAGTTTCAGAAATTTGTGGTTTTTGCACTGACTACTTTAATAATCCGTTTACTTTGAACGATTATTACATGATCAACTTGTACTTTTCCGATTGAAATTTTATAAACGCATATTGTGTGCCATTTGACCAACACCGACCACACTCAGCGGGCACTAAAATGTTACCTAATTTTTGGATTAAAATTTATGGCATCCGTCGTGCGGCTGCATGGGGATAATTTGAAAAAGAATAAGCAGAAATATTTTGCGATATTCTCAATACTTTCCGAGATACACGAAATGTTATATAGAGAAAGTACAAATTATATAAAAATCGTGAAACTTTATAATTGAGAATATTATCAAAAACTGCGAAACAAACAAACTTGTTAAATCAAGTAATTAGTCACATTAATAACATTATAAATTTTACATTTTAATAATTGTTACCGACCTCATGGCTATCTTTTTTTTGTACGGAAATATACGTTTTAGGGTCCCAGGAATCAGAAACAAGTGTTATCCCTAATATTTGAGATAATTGGCTGAAATATTGAAATATGTTGAAAAGTCTCGTTAAGTGATGATAATCAAAAACATTTAGAAAACAACAAGATGTCTTTTAATAGAATAAGTATAATAGATTTTCTCTGAGAAGTGTAATTGCAAAAATGATTGAATACTCTATTTTCAGTTTACGTTTTGTATGTCAGGTTAATTCAATTATTTCAATGGTTTTATTCTTAGTCAGATTACATTTACAAAAGGTACCGATGGGATTATGTTACAGACTAAATAGGTAAGTAAAAATAATTCACAATAATTTAAGAAAACCCGATCAAAAAGTGTCTAACTAAAATATCGGTTAGTGAAAAACATGATAAGAAATTACCGAATTGGATTCTGCGGATATGGATTAAATGTGTCAATAGTAAATAATCTTTTTAAATCCCAAAATATTTATGGTTTTTAGAAGGTTGCGGATTATCTGTAAGTTGCAGTGGTATTGTTCTGGTCGCGCAATACTTGAGGGTATACACCATAATAAAAACGTGGTCGAAAAAATGCCTACAAATAGGTAAGAACAGATAGATCACTTCGAAGAATTTGATTTTTCGTCCCTTCTATAAAGCTATCCCCACTAAAATAATGAATATTGTCCACAAAGAAAATAGTCAAGGAAAAAAGTTAATTCGATATTCATACACGTTATTCAGAGTGTAAATGGATGAAACGGAACGTAGCATTTTTAATGTTAATTTCTCAAAATTAAAATATTATCTTCCCTAATAATTTCAGGGAAATTATGATATTCATTTGGTTAAAGAAAAAATATACACACCGAGCTTTGCTATTTATTGCATTTTTAAAAACCGGAGTGTCATGAAATTAAACAAGCAAATAATGAGGTGTTGATTTGTTGGCTTTTTATTTAAAATATATTCTGTTGATTTTGTGTTCCACTTCGATCTATACTGTATAATTATTACTGAATATGTGTATTTCTATGTTTTTAATTTTGTGTATTCGTAAATAATTTATCTATTTTATTGAAATAATTTCTGATTTTTTATTATCAATTCTAATTAAAATACCCATCAAACATTTTTCAAATTGATGTTTTCATTGTAAAAAGATTTTTGTATTTATCTAACTTTTAAATAAAAAATGTTTAATAACATAAATATATTAAAAATCTATTAATTTTTAAACACGTTTTTATTAAAAATATATATAATAACTAAAAATGTTGGAAATATATTTTACATTTTTTCATTGTAAAATGACTTTGTATATTTATACAAATTATGAATATTTGAAACAATAATCGATTCATCTAATAATTTTAACAATTTTTTTATTAAGAATATATTAAATAACTAAAAACGTTAAAAATATATTTTAGAATTGTTAATTTCATTGTAAATTTGTTTTTATAAAATATATTCCCGAATTTCATAATTTGGAACACGCTTGAAATATCAAAATAAAAGAAACATTTTCGAATAGACTTTTTGTGGTGATAATAAATTTTATTATTCGTCTACCACAGTTCATATACAGGAAGTTTTCCTTTAAAGTATACATATTTCAAATTCACCTTATTTTCTTTAAATCTGTAGATATTCGTTGTGTTTTTAAAAGAGTTCAATTTGATGCTTTAAACGAGTGTTTTCCTCTCCCAGACTAAGCATGAAGTAAAATTTCGAGTTTAGAAAAGCCCCGTGAAAATTTGTCGAGGGTCGCGCAGCGACCCGAGACAAATTTTCTGGGCTTTTCTAAACTCGAAATTTTACTTCATGCGCCACGCGTATAAATCACTTTAATATTGTGAAATTTAAGTATATTTGAACCTCAAGTAAAATCAGTGTTTTGTGCGCGGGGCGTATGAAGTAAAATTTCGAGTTTAGAAAAGCCCAGAAAAATGTACAGTGTATTCTGTATATTGAGTTATTTATACTTAAAAAACTCTCTGTATAACTAATCAATAATATAAATTATTTGCCAAATTTGGTACATACCAAAGTTTTAATTGAATTTATGAAGAAAAAAAAACAATCAAGATAAAAATAATATCAAATGAATTCTTTAATGTAAACTCATTGAATTTATTTTTTTGATTTTTAATTAAATTTTAGGTATATTTAGCAGCTTTTTAAATATATCTGATACCCAAAGTCCATAATTTCGAACACGCTGGAAATCTGAAAATAAAAGAAATGTTTCGGAACAGTATATTTTTTCTGAAGGTCATCAAATTTATCATCGTACAAGTGGTGTAGACGGGATCAAATTACACGACGAAATAAGAGCGAGCGCGTTTGTGTGTGTGTGTGTGTGTGTGTGTGTGTGTGTGTGTGTGTGTGTGTGTGTGTGTGTGTGTGTGTAGACGCAACCGGAGCAGTTTTCTCTAGAATACTTCTACGTTTACTCTATTCATAAGTAGATGGACCCACTTCCCGACCACAGTCTCTCCTTTTCTATCCTCGAAAACTCGGAATCCAGTTCTCCCATAAGCATTGTCTACCCTTGGTAGTATCAAAATTCCATACCCGGTATGTAAAAAACGGTCCACTGCGGTTTATTGCGCTCAATTCGGTAATTCGGTTAATTCATTATAAATTAAAAATCATTTCGATACAACCCTTAGTTAATAGATTTGGGCTAGTTTGAAAATATATAAATATGTTTTATAAATGTCTTTCTTGATTTGACAAATAAAATAGATTTTTTAAAATAGCAGCGATTATTAAGGAAAGAGCACTTCTATTAAAATAGAGAAAAGGCAATATTGGCATTAGAAAAATAATATATAAAATTACGAAAAAACTATTCGTGAAAATGCAAACAGTGTCTTAATTAATAAGACAATTTAAGACGATAAATATCCATTGAAACAACTACTTCCCGTGCAAATACACCTCCGGATATTGAATTATACAATGAAATATTTTAAATCTTATTTAATTTGATTTGTTACAACGCTCTATTAAAGTATATGTAACGTTTAGGTCAAATGCTCTTCAAACCAACTAACAATACAATTTAAAATGAAAGGAGAGATAGCAACAAATTAGAAGTGAAGTGAAGTCACTTCTAATTTGTTGCTATCTCTCCTTTCATTTTAAATTGTATTGTTAGTTGGTTGGCATATAACGAAGGTTTGCCACCCCTTGTTAAGCATGAAGTACAATTTCGAGTTTAGAAAAGCCTGAAAATTTGAATTGTTGCCGGGGATCCGGCAACAAGAAACGTTAATAACATTTACAATTCTTCTTTTATTTAAAGTGAGTTCGTACATTGCAATTAACTAATTGCCTGGCCTAGGATTATCTCTAGCGGTTCAAACTGTGCTCGGCCCACCATCCACCTGGGCAGGTGTGGCAGATTGCCCCTCGGGTTTTTAAAAATGGGCAATTAAGGGAGAGGACTAATGACCACCGTTGCAATTTGAAAGAAGAGAGATTATACATTTCTATACTTCTTTCAAATTGCAGCATAACGGTTGTTTGGATTTGGGGGTTCGCTGAAAGTAATTATCTTGTCTGCGGTAATTACTTTCTAGCGAATTCCTTACCCACGGTCACGTAGTCCTTAAAACATTCCATTTTTCGTGGCATAAATACCGGGGGACGACATCCAGGAAATCAGTCCAGTGTATAGGGGATAGCATGTGGTCTCAAGAGGAACTACCGTTCCTCGACTCTTCTGTCTGAGCCAGGAAGTTCTGACCGACGCCAGACGTCGTTCCTGCCTTCAGAAGAAGAAGCCAACAACAGGAAACAAACCGACGCCGACGTCAGCCGTCGTTCCTGTTTTTGGACATCGACGCCAAGAATCCGATTGCTAGCGCAGTCGTCTCGACGCCACAACGACGCTACAGTGTAGCGTTCGTTGCTTCCGCTGAATTCAGACCAGGCCAACAACCCACCGACTCCAGGAAACTATGCCTGACGCTAGCCGTTCCGCCGTCGTTCCTGAAGTCACTACCGACGCCGAGCATCAAGGTTGCTAAAGCAGCCGCCTCGACGTCCCGCACTACTAGCGTAGTGTTTGTTGCTGTCTTCGGATCCAGCCAGACGCAACACCCCACCGACGTCGGCGCCACATCCCGTCGATGAACACAGGACGCCGTCTCACACCGAGACGCCGTCTTGCTACCTGGACGCCTCTATCCGGATGCCACCACTAGCCAGACGCCACGCGCCACCGCTGGACTAGAAATCCCGATCGCGACGCCGACGCCACACCAAGTCTGCTCTGTAACTTCGTGCACTGTGTTTCTCTTACTCTTTATTCGTTTGTTGTTTTAATGTTTTTTTTTTCTATTTATTTTAAAATAAATCATTTAAAACAACTATGTGTTTCAAAAGTTAGTTACTCATCTCTTATAAATTCAACCAACCTGAGCTAGTTGCAAATCAGCGTGGGGTACCTTCCCTCTCGCTGACAGGATTAGCGAAGCGAGTCGCGCCCCTGCAAATCCAAATTTTCAGGCTTTTCTAAACTCGAAATTTTACTTCATTCGGCACGCGTATAAAACACTGATTTATCCTGAAGTTTATTAACACATCATTAATTAAAATAAATTATTAATCAGATATTTAGTCTGTAAATAATTAGGTTTTGAACATTTTTGCTAATAAAAACTGACGAGGATTTTAAAAATGTTAATAGTTGCAAATAATAGATTCAAATTAATTTTTAAAGGATTTGTATCCGTGAATTAAAAAAGGAGATTTAAATCTTTGATTCGAATCACATTTTTCTCTTAAGAATCTATTATTCGAGTATTCGTGATTCGAATCATATTAGGTGATTCGGATTCGTGACTCGAATCCTGTTTTTGAGGATTCATTCCAGCTCTGGTACCTGATCACATCAACACCCGGTATTTTATAAGTGGTATTTTGGACTTTTAAAATGTTTACTTTTTTCTTCTGAAAAGAAAACGTTTGTATTAACTTATAATTTTACAATACAATAATATTTATATCTACTGCATAGTTTATCATTTAATTTGGTGGGAATGTTTTTCTAAAAATAACATATATAATTTTGTTTTAGCACACTCTAAGTTTTAAAATAAAGTAAGGTTATGTTATTGTTAGACACTTTGTACAAAATCAAAAAAGGCCAATAATACTTTTTTCTTACTCAATTTATTCCTTTCAACTTACTTTGTTTTCAAAATATATTTTTTAATAATATAATTGAATTTTTCACCCTCAATTCATGACCTTATGTTCCAGTTGTAAAACTCACAATGATTTTTATTTTCAACTTCTTCAAATGCACATGTAATTTAGGAAAAGCCGACGACGAACAAACGAGGCCATGGGAAAATTTACTCGATGACTACACGAGAAATCAATCAGGATTCATTGTTATTTTACAAACTTCCTTATTACTCACAAACAATTAGGGAAACGCTGTGTTTAATCAAATCCGTACAATGTGGATGTGAAATGTTTTTACGATAATTACGATCACAGCGTTTACTTCTCAAAGAAAACTAGCGTCCGTAATTATTACAATTTGTTTCCTTGTGAAATCTAATTATACTCATCGATTGTCTTGTGGTTATTTATTATTAATTGTTTATTATTAAAATTGAATAAATGAAAGTAATAGTTATTCATAACAACGAGAAATTTAATGTAAAATCGAGTAGATTTACGTTTAAATTATAGTCTTTAATACAGCTCATTCCTTACAAATGTAGAAAAACATGAAATCTAAAATTTTTAACATACTTGCCAGTTAATGCCTATGCGTATAATCCAAAGGCTGCAATAAAAACTCCGGTTATAACTTATTTAATCCGTCTTTCAATGGGTTCAAAAATCACCTGGTAAATATTGTCTTACATTTTATTTAAGATTATCATTTACTGCCAAGTTTTGTTTTATCACATTTCACGAATTTATGGCGGTTTTGTAAATTTATCTGTCACGCACAGTTGACGATATATTTCATATTCAAAATGTTAAAACAAAAACTAATTTCTTGTGAAAGATCAACGCTGCTTACGCACCGTAAATTGAAAATATATACACAATAAAACACTGTTTGCTCTGTTTTTATAACATTTTTTTATTGAATGTGACTACAGTATCGACAAATTTAGCTTGTCATCAAACATGAAGTTCATGTTTGATAATGACATGTTTGATCGTCACATTCAATAAAAAGTGTTATACAAACAAAGCAAAAAGTGTTTCATTGTGAAATTAACATGTATAACGAAGTAAAAGCCTCCATAATACAGAATTTAAAAATATATATTTTCTTTCAATTTAGTTAAACGAATATTATATAAAAACATCCACTATTCATTTTAAAATCCAAGTTTTTATTCTTTACTTGGTATTGTATAGGACATTTCACGACTCACTTTTAAAAATTCGAGATTATGTTCAAATGTTGTAAATGTCACATTAATATTTGTCGCCGGTCGCGTTACTTATGCAAAACTGTTAAAATCCACGGCGATACAGTTTTTCCCATGTCTTTCTTCACTTTGTACATGCTTTCTAATTTTCTAACAATGGGTAGACGGGCACGCACGGGTGGACACTATTTTATTGGTCGAAACAATGAAAATACATGCGATACGAACAATTATTGCATGCGACACAGAGTAATAATAATTGATTGTCTAAGGAATTCGTGATGATTTGCGTTTTATTTAGTACAAAACGAATGGAGATTAGATGTGAAAGAAAGGTAAATTAAAGTGCACTAGAACTAGCTTTTCTGCATTTCTACCAGAGCTGGGCAGGATTCGAATCATTCAGGATTCGATTCCCGGATTCGAATCCTTTTAGAGGATTCAACAGAGGTATTCGAATACTTTAGTGAAAAAGGATTCGTAATCCGGATTCGTTACATTTTTTTAAAAAGGATTCGTATTCGAATCCAGACGTAGATGATTCGAATCCTTATAAATGGATTCGAATTCTTATAAAAGGATTCGAATCTTTATAAAAGGATTCGAATCCTTATAAAAGGATTCGAATTCTTATAAAAGGATTCGAATCCTTATAAAAGGAATCGAATCCTTATAAAAGCATTCGAATCCTCTTACACGGATTCAAATCCTCCTAAATAATTCGAATCATCGCTATTCAGGCTGGGATTCGAATTCGATTAATTCAAATAGTTAAATATTCTAATATGAATATTTAAATCACTAAATTATTCATATTTGAATATAAATATTGAAATTTTCGAATAATTCAAATATTTGTGAATAGATATTTGGTTACTTAACCATGAAAAATATCCAACGTTAATAGTATATTTTTAACTTCACTTGAAATCAGTGTTCTATACGCGTGGCGCATGAAGTAAAATTTCGAGTTTAGAAAAGCCCCGTGAAAATTTGTCTCGGGTCGCTGCGCGACCCTCGACAAATTTTCTACGCGGGGCTTTTCTAAACTCGAAATTTTACTTCATGCTTAGTCTGGGAGTGGATAACACTGGTTCTTAGAAGTTTCAAATTGAAGGATCACTCTAGATTACTAAGTTTATTACCATTTTACAAAGGCTACAGCTCGAAGGACCAACCATGGTCTTCGGAGACCGAAGGACTGCAGGGAATCGAAGTTTTTTTACAAGAAAACAACGAATATTTGAAGGTTTACAGCATGGATAGGAAAGAAAACATTTAATTTTGAAAAAATATCGAAGTTGTGTTGGTTTTCAGTGCATTTTTAACTTCACTTTAAATCAGTGTTTTATACGCGTGGCGCATGAAGTAAAATTTCGAGTTTAGAAAAGCCCCGTGAAAATTTGTCTCGGGTCGCTGCGCGACCCTCGACAAATTTTCTACGCGGGGCTTTTCTAAACTCGAAATTTTACTTCATGCTTAGTCTGGGAGTGGACAACACTCGTTTGAATTTAAAATTTAACTTTTTTTAAAAATCGACGTATGTAATATAATAAATCATTCATTGAAATCATAGAAAATGATTAAACATTTTATCTAAAATTAACTTTTAGAGTTAACTTTATAATTTGGTCGGCTCTTAATGGGTGAATATTGTATTCCTAAAAAAAAACCCGTTTTATTTAATATTAAAGTTGCATTTATTACAATAACAAACTGTGAATAAATCGACATAAATCTAGAAATATCGAAAATCTCGACATGTAGAAAATCTTGAAGGTCCACTCCCAGACTAAGCATGAAGTAAAATTTCGAGTTTAGAAAAGCCCCGCGTAGAAAATTTGTCGAGGGTCGCGCAGCGACCCGAGACAAATTTTCACGGGGCTTTTCTAAACTCGAAATTTTACTTCATGCGCCACGCGTATAAAACACTGGTTTAAAGTGAAGTTAAAAACGCACTGAAAATCAACCCAACTTGGATATTTTTTCAAAATTGGATGTTTTCTTTCCTATCCATGCTGTAAACCTTAAGATATTCGTTGTTTTCTTGTATATAAACTTCGATTCCCTGTAGACCTTCGGTCTCCGAAGACCATGATTGGTCCTTCGAGCTGTAGCCTTTGTAAAATGGGAATAAACTTAGTATTCTAGAGTGATCCTTTAATTTGAAACTTCTAAGAACGAGTGTTGTCCACTCCCAGACTAAGCATGAAGTAAAATTTCGAGTTTAGAAAAGCCCCGCGTAGAAAATTTGTCGAGGGTCGCGCAGCGACCCGAGACAAATTTTCACGGGGCTTTTCTAAACTCGAAATTTTACTTCATGCGTCACGCGTATTAAGCACAGATTTAAAACGAAGTTCAATAACACATATATCATCATTAATTGCAATCATTATATAATCAGATATTTGGTCGGTAAATGTACATTTTTGTTAATAGAAACTGATGGAATAAAATATTACTGGTTACAAATTATAGATTCAAATTTATTTTTAAAGTATTTGTAACCGTGATTCAAAAATGAGGATTCGAATCTTTGATTCGAATCATATTTTTTACTTACGAATCCTTTATTCGAGTATTCGTGATTCGAATCATATTAAGTGATTCGGATTCGTGATTCGAATCCTGTTTTTGAGGATCCATCCCAGCTCTGATTTTTACTAATGTCAATGGATTATGTGTTGATTTGTTTTATGATTCGTTGGTACGATTTCTATACCAAAAACCGAATAATTATGACCTCTAAAAATCACCCGAACTAGCTGAAAATTTGTGTGCATGTCAAGTACTGGACTGCTAATAAAATGATAAAAGTTTACCACTCCCCCCCCCGGACTTTCCCCAAAATCCACACCGTAGATGGTAAAAAACGAAAAAATATCGATTTCTCCCAAATCTACATATAAAAAAAAGTTTCAAACAAGAAACGTAGCTGAAAGAATTTTAAACAAAAACGTTCCTTAGTACTATTTTGTGAAATGAACCGTTCTCTCAGATATAATGATTAAAGTAACCGGTCATTTTGAATTTCAGTTGCGCGCGCGAACGACATATTTGAGCAAATGTACAACAAGCCGACCGTAGAAATTCGATAACTTTTAATCGCAGTGTCCCACTGGAAAAAATAAAAGTGTATTTTAAAGGGGAAGAGTTCAGCTTTCTTGTAGAATAATTTCATTTTACCATAGGTGAACTTAGATTCTACAAATCTGTTATTTATATAAACGTTGCGAGGTTATGGCGGTCTCTTACGATTTTCCACATATTAATAAAATGTATCAATAAGTCCCATTGAAAAATCTGTATAGAATATTAATTTTGACAGTATGAACTTGAATCGATTTTGAGTTTTGATATTAAAACTGATCTGACGTCATCGAAAATGC
Organism: Philonthus cognatus; assembly: GCA_932526585.2. Lineage (NCBI taxonomy): Eukaryota > Metazoa > Arthropoda > Insecta > Coleoptera > Staphylinidae > Philonthus > Philonthus cognatus. The sequence continues at coordinate 68,809,644 of OW052242.1, read as the reverse complement.
TCCCACGAAAAAAAATGGTGGAAATTGAAGCTTAAGGTTTCTACTTAACGAAAGAATATTTTAAAAGTCGAAATATGTAAGTTATAAACTGTTATTTAGAAAGAGAAAATGAAGATTTAAATTCTACGTTTTCCAAGGATAATTCATTGTGAATCAAGGGGTGGCGAGTTTGGCCTACGCCCCGGGCGGCTAAAACCCACTCTATGCCACTGAAAAGAAGATCAACAAAGAGATGAGTAGGTACTTACTCTGTGTTTTGTCTGAAGTTCTGCAAAGCAAACTGCATAAGTGAGTATTTTCCAGTTGGCGGTGTAGGGCTGCTGGGTGATGTTGCTCCTGTGCCCCTACTAGGTGGGGGTCGCGAAGGCATGTCTGGTTGGTGTGATGGTGAAGAATTCGTTGGTTCGATCCTCTCCACAGGCGGTACGCGATTTTGGACTGGAGATTTTGACTGCATCTGAAATAAAATATGTATTTAATACAATGACAAGATGTAGTACAATATTCACAAAATGCAGCTTTTATAATATTGATCTACAGGGTGTTTCACTTAAAATTCCCTAGACTAATTAACAAGAAACAAAAATGTTATTAAAGTTTCGTTTGTTGTAATCAGTAGATGTCATTCAAGGCTTCAAATTACTATAGAATGGGTATCACTCATAATTACGGTTTCTCTGTCAGAATGAGAACGTGTCATTCGAGGATCAGAACTTTGGAAGTGACTTTTTGTAAAATAATAAAATATTTTAAGACATTTGTATCATTTGATAATTATAAATTAAAGTGGCCACATTTAAAGTAGTACAACTTCTCGAAATTAGCATATCTAACAATAAAAATTATTAAAATACATTGGTAATTACAAAACAATAATAATAACAATAATATAGTTTAATTTTTGATAAAAAATTCTTAATTATTGAACAAAAGCTATAAAAGATACTCAAACGTTTTACCGGATTGAAAAATACACATTTCAAATCGTTTCAGAAGAGAAAAATCACTGGTATCTTAAGGATATCTTCGTCTAATTGCTACACAACTAGCGTAAATCTTATTAATCAAGTCTGCCATGTCATCTATTGGTTCAACGTAAACCATGTCCGTTAGAGTGCCCCATAAAAAAAACTCCTAACTACCTCCGAGGAAAATGTGTATTTAAATAATTGGTCACTATTGCAGCATTATGTGAAGGAGCTAAATCTTGTAACCAAATGCTTTTGAACTGTATCCAATGGTACACATTTCCAATAACTCTGAAAGTTTGTTTCTTCTTCTTCTTCTGCTATCCCTTGTTGCCCCTTAGGGCGTCGGATAAGTTTGTTTCTTAAGAAATTAAAATATCGCTGATCTGTTAATTTTTCTTTGTAGAAATAAGGACCTCCTAAATAGCCATTTATTATGCCATAGAACACATTGATGCCACATTTGTTTTGATTGTTTGTAACTTTTGTCCACTTTGGATTATGTTGTGCCCAATACTACAAATTGTATTTTTTAATCTGGTAAAACATTTAATAATCTTTCATAACTTTTATTCAACAATTAAGAAAACATTTTTAACAAAAATTAAATGATATTATTATTACTGTTTTGTACAATGTATTTTAATAGTTTTTATTGTTAGATATGCTTATTTTAAGAAGTTTTACTACTTTAAATGTGTATATTAAAAGTTCTTGAAAATATAAAGATTCATTGTAACTTACAAACGGCCAATTTAATTTAAAATATGCATATTAACTTGTTACAGTTTTACATCATTTGCACAATCATATATCGATTTGTAGCATTTATTGGTTTGCCTGGACCACATCGGACTTCCGCATATGATAAAAATGTCATTAAATATTCTATTCTTTTAGAAAAAGTGACTTCCACAGCTCTGATCGTCGAATGACATTTTCTCACGCCTCTGACAGCGAAACCGTAATTATGAGTGATACCAATTCTATCTTAATTTAAAGCCTTGAATGACATCTATTGATTACAACAAATGAAACTTTAATAACATTTTTAGTTTCTTGCTAATTCGTCTGGGGAGTTTTAAGTGAAACACACTGTATATGTCACAATTAAAATAGGACATAAAAGGTCTTATATTGTAATGGTATTATAATTATATTAATGTGAATTAAAAATAAAATGGAACACATCAGGCCTGCTTGGGAAGTGTTTGATATATTTTTAAGAAAATATCGGATGTCAAACATGAATATCGATTCTTTCTCCTTTGAAATAGGTTATGACTTTACAAATGTCAGATACAATAACTTTGAAGTAAGAATCGACCATTATGTTAAATTTTTTTATCGAAAAATTTGGTGAGAAGAAATGGAATCGTTTAGTCTGTGTTTACTCTAATAAAAAAAATCACTAACGGAATGTCTCATAGTTCTTAGGAATGAGTTCTTGTCTAGGTGACTACTGACTACCTACTAACGTCAATGAATAATTATTGTAAATGAAGCACCAATATTCCTCCAAGACCCTTAGATATGTTCGAAAGCATTATTATTACAATTTAAACAATCACGATCAAACTTTTAGTAATATTAGTGTAAACAATTTTCCCTGTAATGCAAAATATAAAGTTACTATTTAAAAGGTCAATTTTGTGTCGTGCGGTATAGGGTTTTAAATAATCTGATGTTGCATTATATGACTACCCATAAAATGTAGATACGAATGAATGAAGACTGTATTCACATCGATGTTTTTTTAATAAATAAACCTTTATTCACGGATGTACCATTTTACAGAATATATAAATATTTTACAAAATAACAATTTAACACACAAAAGATAGAAACAAAAACATTAATGACAACAGAGTAATCTTTTAACAATTCTCATATACTGGGGAAATGTATTAGAAAAAATATTAATGTCAGGATAAATTAATAAAGAATTAGCTGTACGCATAAGACGTGTAGTCGGAGGGTGGAAACCATAATTTGTGTTATGGAACGGTATGCGAAACAGCGGCGGGTTCCGACATAGGCAATTGTCAAAGTTTACAGAAAAACACATGAGAAAGAAGAGCCGGGCATTGGATGTCCCCATTAAATAGTTTGTAAAGTAATGACATATCAGCAAAGTACCGCCTGCAACATAGTTGATCAATATTTAAATCAACGCTAACATTTACATTATTTACATTATTAAGTCTCGACTTAAATGCTAGATATTTAATAAATTTGCTTTGAACATCTTCAATACGTTTGATATAAATCTTTTGATACGGACTCCATACACATGAAGCGTACTTTTGTTAGTGAAAATAAATGTTCTATTCACTATCTAGAAATAGAAAACTAATGGCTAGACAAAACTACGTAGCATATTCGGTGAAAGAAAAGAATGTGCCGTGGAAAACATCCACGAACAGTAAATAAGGATCTTCAATGTGATGATTTTTACACTTATGACATAGGACTTATCTTCAACCATTAGCATGCAGGAAACAGAATGGAAAACTTATTATTTTTACACTTTTATCCATTTTTTATTTGAGCTAAAGAGTCGGTTAAATGAGCAGTGGTAGAAAATTTTATGGTCAAATCGGAAATAACAATTAAACGTCGTATTTTTGAAATATTTATAAAATCTACATTTTTGAAACCTAACACCCTGTATATTATAATACCGGCAGATAGAGAAGATTATTCTTAACATCATTATAACAAAAGCATAAATAAGAAAGTTATTCACATATTACTGTTTCTTTCAATGAAATCAAGGATCCTTGAAAGGATTCAATTTTGTATAAAAAAATCACTTTAAATGAGAATTTTACTGACAGATACAATAAACTAGCTTTGTTTTAGTCATTTGTTAGAATCTTTTTTGTTTTAAGGGCTTCTTGATTGTATTAAATAAAACCGAAATATGTGAATAACTTTCATGTTTATTATTTTTCTGTAATGATGTATTGTAACTTTTTTGCTAAGAATAATCTTTTGTATTGAACAGCAATAAAATGTACAGGATGTTCCATACATACGATTTTTTTTCAATAATTTTTATTTAAATTGTATTAATAAACATTTATGCGCATTAAAATGACAAAACATTTGTGCTGTAGTAAGATATTTAGAAAAATTTATCAAACATTCCCCTCAATTTTTAAAGAGAATTTACTTTTTAAATTATGTGTACATGTCAATATGACGCTTGCTTTTTAAATATAATATGGAGTTTATTGACACATTCTCTGTTCAGTTTTAAATTATTACAAAAAGTTGTAAATTCTTAAATCAGACCATAGTTGGCTATTGTTTCATTAGTTGTATCACTTATATTTTTTTAAGCGCTACCAAAGTTAAAGACCTAATTTTTGCGGTCAGCTACAATCGCGAAATTAAATATTTGATCGATTTTTGTGTAAAGCATGTTCAATTTAATTTAAATAAACAAAAATAACTGTTTTAACTTGTATTAATAATAATAAAAGAACATAATAACATAACAAAACTTTAAGAAATACAGGGAATTTTTATTTTAAGTATACATACAGAGAGTTTTATGAAACACCGAACATGCTAGAATGTACTTAATGTTAATTTTCCTATGTTCGATGTGTACTGGGACGCATCAAAGCATTAAGTACGATGTGATAGTCTACGATTTCTAATGGTAATATAGTCAACCCAATGTACACTCTTCCCGTCAAAAATAAATTAAATTTATTAATTATTATGTCAATTGTGAATATTTTAGTTCAACGGACTGCTTATCAACTTTTGTTATATTTTTAATCAGTATAATACTAGTTAAAGAAGGTAAGAAGATATAAATGCTTCATCAGTAAACACATTTTTTCGCACCATTTCGCTGTTTAATTTAACATATTAAATATTAAATACAATTTTATCGCTTAATTTTTTCATACAGCAACTATTAATGTTGGAATTTGTAGGACCTTAACTTAAATTCTTGTAGAACTCTTGTGTACAGAAGATTTTTAAATATTAAATGGTTTTGAAATAGTGAGGATATTATTGGACACTCTTCGGCATAATAGAAATTGCTTAATTTCATCTTTCCGATAATATCGACGGACTTCTAACTCCTCGCTTGTGAAATTTATCCAAATAAACTGTTTTAAAATGTTCGAAATAGTTAAAATAAATGGTATTGGTCAATCAAAACATTTTAGAGAAAATAAATCATAGGAATTTCTTGAACTGTTTTCTCCATAATAGCAGAAAAATCTAGTCCTCCTTTGTTTACATTATTGATATGTTGAACTCTTCGTCTACGCCTGCTTCAAGTGCTAGAACAGCAAATATCACTTGCTTGTAATAGCTGACAGATTTCAATTATTTTTGAAGGGAAGAGTGTAAATTGGGTTGACTACATTACAATTAGAAATCCTAGCCAATCACATCGCACTCAATGTTTTGATGCGTCCCAGTACACATCGAACATAGGAAAATTAACATTGAGTACATTTTAGCATGTTCGGTGTTACATAGAACTCTCTGTATATCAATTACAATGTATACTCTGTAAATATTTGTTTTTCTTTAAAAAAAGTTCAAATTGTAGCTTGAAACAAGTGTTTTTCATTCCCAGATTAAGCATGTAGTAAAATTTAGAAAAGCCTGATCCATATTCGGGCTTTTCTAAACTTAAACTTCTCTAAATTTAATTTGGATTTGGACGGTACGCGTCAAATCAACGTTTAGGCTTTTCTAAACTCGAAATTTTACCTCATGCCTAATCTGGGAGTATAAAGTACTTATTTAAAGCTTCAATTTAAACTTAGAAAAAAACAATGAATGTCGCAACATTTACAGCGTATGCATACGGGGAGTTTTTCTATTTAGTATACATATGCTGTAAATTTTCCGACATTCGTTGCCTTTGAAAATACTTTAATTTTAAGCTTTAAGCGAGTGTTTTCCACTACCAGAACAAACTTGAAGTAAAATTTCGAGTTTAGAAAAGCCTGAAAATTTGATTTGGTCGCGCAGCGCGTAGCGCTACGCGACAAAACCAAATGATCAGGCTTTTCTAAACTCTACTGAATTCAAGTGAAGTTCAAAGTTTACTATTAAAGCAGTATACTAAAGACGTATGTTCTGAACTCCACATCAAATCAGTGCTTTATACGCGTGGCGCAAAAACTAAAACTTCGAGTTTAGGCTTTCCTAAAAAAATTTGGTTTGGCCGCGTAGCGCTACGCGACCAAAGCAAGTTTTTAGGTTTTTCTAAACTCGAAATTTTACTTACTCTGGGAGTGGAAACACGCGTTCGAAACTTCAAATGTAAATCTTTTATAAAATCGACGAATACCTGAACATTCACAACTTATACTTTATGTATATTTAAAAGAAACATTCCCAGTATGTAATAAAATATGTCATTTATCGAAATTATAAACCGAAATCTTTGGAATAAATTAGTTTATTCCTAAAGTAAATGTTATTTAGGAAATTAAACGTTTTATAATACCGCGCATAAATGAGTTAATTTGATACATTGTATTATTTGACTAGACTTTTAAGAAAAATGTAAATATTTTGTTATTTAAATATTTAGATTATTACTCATTTAAAAAAAAACAATGTTTTCGGTGTATTTCTTCACAATATTTAAGTGTTTTATATGCGTGGCGCATGAAGTAAAATTTCCAGTTAGAGAAGTCTGAAAATTTGGCTTGGTCGCTCTGCTTCGCTACGCGACCAAACCAAATTTTCAGGCTTTTTAAAACTCGAAATGTTACTTCATGCTTAACCTGGGAGTGGAAAACATTTGTTTAAGTTTTTCTGTCCTATTTCAGGGTTACTCTCCATAATTATAAGGAATTATGCAAAATTTATAATTTGATTGACAATTCAATTTGAAAGATTGACTATTGAATTTTAAAAATGTATAATTTCGGTAGGTAATCGACTAACTACATTATTTATTTCTAGGATTGCAATTTATTTGATAGGTTTGCTTCATAATACGCAATTTTATTTGCCCATTAGTTTACTACGTTAATAAATTTACTCCAGATATAGATATCTAATTATTTATTAATCGTTTATAATACCAGGCATTAGTAATTTAATAACATCGCCATTGATGCAATAACGCAACTCTATTAATATTTTGCGGGTTAAAATGTATTAGCATTCGATCCAACTATTGTGTTCACTACTGTACATCTTGTAATTTTATTTTTTATTCTTTTAGCATAGGTTTGACTGTTTAGCCACTGACGACTGTTTATTTTAAAAGACATTTAGTTGAGATAAACAAATTTCAGATACATTTTAATGAATTTCAGAAATAATGTATATATATAGAACATCTTTATTCAGACAATTACAATAATATAATAGATGTATATTTATTTATTTATATACAATTTAGAGTTAGTCTGTTTGGGCTATCGACCAGAGGTCTTTCTGCTCTGACTTAAATTTAATTTATTTGAAAACATGTAATTAAATGCTAGGCTTGTAAACTGTCTTGATGAACGGAACAATTGAATTAATGTATAGTGAGAGGAGGATGTTTATATTTGGAATGGATATTTAGGTTTCTAGGAATACAGAATTTGTTTCTGGGTTATATGTGTTTGCAGCGAATTTTTCACTGAGAGTTATTATGCGTTGAGAGATTGGAGTTACTTGGGCAGTTTCGTAGAGGATGTTATTTGAGGGATTATGAAGAGGATTCATTGGGTGTCTAAGTTATTTGAGAATTCGTAAGGCTGATCTTTCGGCGAGTTGAATGTGGTGTGAAATTGAAGAACGGATATGAAGGAATAAAATTGCACCGTAATCTATCAAGGGTCGGCATATCGTTTTGTTATTATGGTGTTATTGATTACTATTGTAGGAGATCGTGGAGTGATTTTAGGGTAAGGAATGAATAATTTGGTTTTGGAAGGACTTAATTGTATTCGCCATTTTTTGCACCATTTTTGTATGGAATAAGAAACTTTTAAAGGAGTTTTAGGATTGTTGAAGCGTAGGAGACAAGGGCAGTGTCATCAGCAAAGAGGGAGGCGTATTTCATTGGGTTGAAGTAGGAACGGTTGGGATTGAATATGTCATAGCAAAATATGTTGTAAAGTAGTAGGGATAGCGGAGAGCCTTCCGCGAGAATAATGTATTATCTTAAATTTCGAAAATAAATTAATTGATGAATTTACCGTTTAATGCTTCTACTGTTTTTATTCAAGTATTTCAATATTTTAAATAATTAATTGTGCTTAATAATTATATACTCGTTTTTACCTTGACATACAAAACGTTATGTATAAGTCGGGAGAATAAAAACCCATACAATACAAAATGTGAATTGATTTTTGTGGTCATCATCACACAATTTTGTTTTGTTTCCTATTTGTATTCTATTTTGATGAGTCATTGTATTGTTTGTTTATACAAGAAAAATAACCGCTCGTTAATTACACTTTGACAGAGAGGAACAAAGAGAAAACAATAAATTGTTATATTGTTTAATTATTTCCAGCAAAGTAGCTTCTGAATTGTTTATGTTTTAATGACATCATAATAATTCAATGCTAAATCTTTACAGCTTTGTCTGTGCGAGTGATTCTTAAATGTTTTTGCCGGAACACGAACAGTTGTATGGCATTAGAAATGAGATAGGTAAATGGAATACTCCTTTATAAATATTTATAAATTATCTCATTTTATCGTCAGCTTAAAAACATCCACTGAGCAAAACAAAATGAAATAATGTATCATCATCATTACAGCAAAAATAAATACACATTATTTAAATGACTGTTCAGTGGGATTCAAATGTTTAGGCCAAAGGCGTAACTAGAATATTGGTGTCCTCGCAAAATGATTTCTAGTAGTGATGGGCAAGATCGAGTATCTCAAGTATCGATCAAGCAATGATCGATCAGTTGGAGGATCGAGCAGATCGATCAAAAGATCGATCTGATCAAAAGGATCGAGCCGCTCGGAAAGATCGAGCCAATCGAAAAGATCGAGCCGATCAACGAGATCGGCCGCTCGCAAAGATCGAGCCGATCGAAAAGATCGAGCCGATCGAAAAGATCGATCCGATCAAAAAGATCGAGCCGACTAAATGAATTAATATAATAAATGCAAATTATGCTTTTCAGTGTAATTATAATTAGTTTTGAATTTATAATTGAAAATTGTACAAATACGAAAAAGTGAGGATTAATAAATAAGTTGCTGACTAGAACTTTCTCGACCTGCCAAAACACAATATTTACAGCAGGGCGGGCCAACCAAAATTGCTTCGAGGGCTAAAATTAGCACTTAGAATGTTTCAAGGGCCGCATCACAGATGATCTTTTGCAAAATCAAGTTTTTTAATATTTCATTTTTTATTCAGAAATTTTAAAGACTTGTTTAGGCATTTTTGTCATATTTAAAAGTTTAGGAATCTAAAATTCCGTTTTGATTGTTTTTTTTTTGTACAGGTAATTATTCGTTTCCGTATAGATATCCCTGCGCTTAAAAAATGTTCAAGCATGATTCACATAAAAATAAATAGTATATTTTGGACTTCATTTAAAATTAGTGTTTTGTACGTGTGGCGCATAAAGTAAAATTTTGAGTTTAGAAAAGCCTGAAAATGTGGCTGTCAACTTTCCGACATTCGTTGTTTTTAAAAGAGTTCAGTTTAAAGCTTTAAACGAGTGTTTTCCACTCCCAGACTAAGCATGAAGTAAAAATTCGAGTTTAGAAAAGCCCCGTGAAAATTTGTCGAGGGTCGCGCAGCGACCCGAGACAAATTTTCTGGGCTTTTCTAAACTCGAAATTTTACTTCATGCGCCACGCGTATAAAACACTGAAATATTGTGTAATTTATGTATATTCTAAGTTCACTTCAAATCTGTGTTTTATACCTGTGGCGCATAAAGTAAATCTTTAGTTATTTCTTGTTTTTTTTAAGTTCAATTTGAAGTTTTAAACGAGTATTTTCCACTCCCAGACTAAGCATGAAGTAAAATTTCGAGTTTAGAAAAGCCCAGAAAATTTGTCTCGGGTCGCTGCGCGACCCTCGACAAATTTTCACAGGGCTTTTCTAAACTCGAAATTTTACTTCATGCTTAGTCTGGGAGTGGAAAATACTCGTTTAAAACTTCAAATTGAACTTAAAAAAAACAAGAAATAACTAAAGATTTACAGAAAATGGGCTGAATTTGGAATAAGTATACTGAAAAGAAACACTCCCTGTACATTATTTTCTGTTTTTATAAAATAAAAATAATGTACACATACCACTAAATTTAATTTTCCGCATATATTATAATTAACAAAATAATATTCCTAAAATTCCTATCAATATTTTAGAAAACTAAATACAAATTAGTTAGTAAAATCAAAACACCATCAGTTACCACTAAAATTTTGTAAAATTTTAAAAAAGGTTCTAATAATAAATGGCGATTATTTTTACAATCAATAAAACTTGTGCTGTGGAGTTTTTATTAGTTAATAATAATAAAAACGCCACAGCACAAGGAGCGGAGGTTTATGCTTTTTTAAATTTTAGAAAAAAATAATAAAATGCACAAACATCTTACTCTGTAACGAGTTACTTGTTGAAGCAAGTTACATTTTTTATTTTAATCGTAATTAGGAATTAAACCTCTTAAAAATTATATTTTCATTAAAAATGTCTTTGAGTTTGGTTTAAAATATATGAAAAACTAGTTGAGATAATTAACTTCTCTTTGGAGAATATTAAAAATCGATTAATTCTGTGTAAATTAACAGAACTATATATTGATTTATGCTGAATCAATTGTTTATTTTGCATAAATGTTTAAGCACATTTTGTCTTAATTTCCTATTTACTTAAACTTTTCAATACTTTCGTAGAAAAATTTGACGAGATTTATTAATTCTCTATAAAAAAAGTTATAGGTCCATTACTCCGATGTAAATTTAGTGATTTTCATAATATATAAAATTACTTTAATGTTCGCTTAAATAAATTTCATATATTATATTTAAAGTTTTGAATTCAAATAGTTTATAAATTGAAATATTCAGTGATTTCCATGTTGATTAGTTTAACTGTTTGTTTTTAATCCTAATATAAAAAAGTTCATTCACTAACCCATTGAATTTATTTTCTTTATTTTTTCAGAATATGTTAAGTGTTTGCTATAATTACTTAACTTTGAAAAACACGCTAGTTTTCTTTAAAATATGTAAACATTTATTAATTTTTTCAAGTACATTTAAAATAAAATTAAGTATTTAGTTTGATTTCCTTTTTTCAGCTCTTCATATTTATTACAGTGTTTAATAATATTAAATCGAGTGTTTGCACTTCTAGATTAAGCATGAAAATTTAGAAAAGCCTGAAAATTTAGTTTGATCGCGTAGCGAAGCGAAGCGATTGAAGCAAATTTTCAGGCTTTTCTAAACTCGAAATTTTATTTTATGTGCCACGCGTATAAAACACGAATTTAATGTGGAATCTAAAAAACAATTAATTTTAAGAACAATATTAACATATGAAGTATTTCATGACAATGTCCCTTTAGTTCCTATAAGTCCTTGTAAATTTCCGCCTTGGTTTTCAGGTAAGCTTAGAAGTAAGATTCGGGAGAAAAATAAATACTTGAAGTTAAAAAATTCGCATCCCCTCTCCCAGTTTTTTAAAATTCGTTACTCTAAATTAAGGTCGGAAGTAAAATTGCTTTCCGAAGCTGATTATACCTCTTTTATAAGTGATACTGAAACCAAGATTTCCAAGGAACCGGGCAAGTTCTGGAACTTTATCAATTGCATCCGCCATGAATCCTCTATCCCTCCAGTCATGGAATATGAAAATATTTCTCTATCTTCACCACTTGATATAGTGAATGCATTTGCTGCACACTTTTCCAAATCATTTACTGTTTCCACTAAACCTGTTATTAATGCTGTTTATAATAACCTTAACACTGTAAATGATTTTATTAGCATTTCTAAGGTCACTGATGATTTAGTAATTGATGCCCTTAGTAAGCTAAGCAATAAAGTTACCGCGGGCCCTGATGGTATTCCTGCGGTAGTACTTAAGGATTGCCGCAATATGCTTGAACTTCCTCTATCTCATATATTTAATTTATGTCTCCTTCACAATACCGTTCCTAACCGCTGGAAAAGTACGCGCATTGTACCCGTTCTTAAATCTGGTAATAAAAGAGATGTCCTTAATTATCGACCTATAGCTATCATCTCAAATGTTGCTAAATGCTTTGAGTTGACATTATGTAAATTCATTAATCCCTACATTAATAACAAATTATCATCTAGGCAACATGGGTTTACACCTAATAAATCAACGTTATCCAACATTTTGCAAATGACGCAAACTCTCTCGGATTATTTAGACAACCGAATCCAAGTCGACGTCATTTACACCGATATATCAAAAGCTTTTGATAGAATCGATCACGGTATACTTGTAAATAAGCTAAGCCTAGTTGGGCTCTCAACAAACCTATGTAATTTACTTTACAATTACCTTACCAACAGACTGTTATTTGTAGAATACAAAGGGTTTAAGTCTCATCAATTTATTGCTTCTTCGGGTGTCCCCCAAGGCTCCAACCTCGGACCGGTACTATTTAATTGCTTTATTAATGATATTGCTGATGTAGTTAATCATAACATGTTAATGTTTGCTGACGATTTGAAAATGTATCATCCTATAAATAATTTAGACGATTGTGTGTATCTTCAGCATAATCTCGACCTGATAGTAACGTGGTGCAAGAACAACAGCATCACTTTAAATGTTTTAAAATGTAAGACATTGTCTTATACTAGGAATAAGTCACGTTGGGAGTGTTATTTGACAATAAACTATCTTTTAATAGTCATGTCATGAAAGTAGTATCGACCGCAAATCGTTCGTTGGGCTTTATAATACGAAATACTAAATCTTTTAAGAATATCGATGCCATTAAAATACTATACTATTCGTTTGTAAGATCTAAACTTGAATATGCCTGTTGCGTTTGGGATCCATACTACGCAAAATATTCTTTGATGGTCGAGGCCATCCAGAAGAAATTTGTCAAATATCTTCACTTTAAGAAGTTTGGTTCATATCCTGGGACTGATTATAATTATATTGAACTATTGCGTGAATTCAACTTACACTCCTTAGAAAGTCGCCGAAAATCGCATGCAGTGACCACCTTGTATAAAATACTCAACAATCGTATGGATTGCTCTGACTTACTTGCACGAATTAATATTAATGTGCCTGTTAATATAAGGAACAGACGTCTTTTCCAGTTATCAATCCCAAATACAAATATTATGCTCAAGTCACCAGTGTATTCAATGTGTTCATTATATAATAATGTGTTATCACTTCATCCGGATATTGACATTTTTAATTGCATATCTTCTAAGGCGTTCTTCGACTTGATTGTTGAGTATTTCGAATAATTTGCGATCATATTGTATTGTATTTTGCGTATACTGTTTTTTCCTTTACTGTTTAGTGTCAATCTTTATTTTATATTGTCTCATATCTTTTAATCAATCTGTAACTGGATTCGTCCGTTGATTGAAATAAATAAACAAATAAATAAATAGAAAGTATTAAGTCATGGATTTGTTGCCATTTAATAAATCGGCTATTTCTATTTTAACTTATTATGTTTAAATTTAATTAAATTGACAATAGAAATGGTTTTTGGTGGTTTTTTGAGGGGATCATTTTCTGGAATGGTTTTACATGGAGTGGTTTTTTTGAAGGGGTGAATTTTGCTTCTTTTGGGAGATGTTTTTTTTTGGAGGTAATTTTCCAGGAGTGGTTTTACAAGGGGTGTTTTTTTTTTTCGGTGGAGGGGAGATTTTCCACTAATATTTTTTACAGAGGGCCTTTCAGTGAGTAGTTTTTTGATGGCGTGATTTTCCCGGACGTATTTTAGTTCTTTTAGGGGTTAGGGTCTCAAGCCGACCGGTTTGATCAATCTGCTCGAGTCGATTGATCAATCGACTAGCTCGACAAGTTCGAAAAAATCGAGCGGCTCGAAACGATCGAGCCGATCGAAAAGATCAAGCCGATCAAGTAGATCGAGCTGATCAGAAAGATCGAGTTGATCAAAAAGATCTAGCCGATTAAAAAGATCGATCCGATCAAAAAAGATCGAGCGGCACGGGAAAATCGAGCGGCTCGATCACTTGCAAGGATCGATTAATCGATCTTTTTTGATCGATTTTGCCCATCACTAATTTCTAGGGCCACTCTATATACAGAATGTCCGTATTTTGTGGAAATGCATGGGGATTTCATACGGTTAACAAGTCAGAATTAAATATTTCTGTAAATCAATACGCAAAATATCAATCTATAATACATTTTCGGTTCGTTTTATATGATTTTCAGTTGGTTGGCGCGTTTTGAGAACTTGACAGTAATTTAGGATTTTATATGCCTGGCGCATGAAGTAAATATTTCGAGTTTAGAAAAGCCTGAAAATTTGTATTGGTCGCTCCGTTTCGCCACGCTTCCAATCCAAATGTTCACGCTTTTCTAAATTCGAAATATTTACTTTATGCTTAATCAGGGAGCAGAAAGCAGCCGTTAGGATAGCAATGAGCTCTTTAATAAATATGTTGCCCCGAAAGAAGATAATCAAACTTGATGAATAATTGTATATTCAGTAAATTATTTAAATTAAATTTGTAAATAATACAAACTATTAAGTTTTTTTTGGAAAATTGTAAAACAAATCAACAGATTGTTCAATTAACATAAAAATTAAATAATAATAATAATAATAATTAAATAAATTACACAAAATGAAAGAACATTAAGATATTTTAAACCTTTAAATATTGGTGTATTTATTAATACCTATACTTATTTATGTGAATTGCAAATCAACACAATACAAAAACTTAAAAATTCCTACTAAAAGTTTGAAGCTTTACAAAGATTATCAAGACACCGCAAAGAGTTATGTTTGTAAGAAAAGATTTAAAACTCTAATAAGATATACATATGCATGCATGTGTTTAACCAAAATATTAAAAGACTAGCGAAAATCTTAACACTGTAGACTATTTTAAGTCTAGGCATAACCTTAAAATTTAGTAGACAGTTATGTCTTGCAATTGCTAAGTGTTTTATTATTAATGAGATTATTCTATTATTTCCCTGTCTACTAGCAGTTTGATAATTTTTTTTTATACCCTTAATAGACACTTATTAAGAGTTTTAAGATTAATAGCTAAGACGTACTCCACTAAGCTAACACAAAGTGCTAAGGCTCTATAAACAGTTTATAAATTACTTGTAGTTTTAAGACTTAAAATTAAATAAACATCAATTAACAAGATGCTTAAAGATTAATCATTTCTGAGAAACGTCAATTCATTTTACATTGATTAGACAATCCGTTTATTTTTATTACATTTTTGAAATAAAATACACCTCAACTACATTTCATATTTCATTTTGAGATGTATTTTTAATAGTAAATAAATTTTATTTTATTTGAACTTTTCAAATTAGGCTCAATAATTACAAAAAAAATATAATGTGGTATTCTCATTATCTTTGCAGTACGATAAAATTCCTATGTAAATTTCGTAAAATTTGTATTGTTCGATTCTATTCTATTTTTGTATGTTTTTATTTCAGTGTTATTATAAAATGTGAAAACTTTATCCTATCGTGTAACTCTACTCCTTGTTTAAGCATGAAGTATATACAGAGAGTTTTATGTAACACCGAACATTTTCATAACGAGAAATTTTCTTTCAAGTATATATATGCATACGCTGAACATTTTCCGACACTCGGTTTATCCAAAGGATTAAATTTAAAGCTATTAACGAGTGTTTTCCACTCCCAGGCTAAGCATGAAGTAAAATTTCGAGTTTAGTAAAGCCTGAAAATTTGGTTTGGTCGCGTAGCGCGAAGCGCGGAGCGGCCAAACCAAATTTTCAGGCTTTTCTAAACTCGAAATTTTACTTCATGCGCCACCGGTACAAAACACTGATGCAATGTAAAATTTAGCGGTGTTTTACACTTCGTAGTATGTTAGTGTTTTGTACCGGTGGCGCATGAAGTAAAATTTCGAGTTTAGAAAAGCCTGAAAATTTGGTTTGGCCGCTCCGCGCTACGCGACCAAACCAAATTTTCAGGCTTTTCTAAACTCGAAATTTTACTTCATGCTTAATCTGGGAGTGGAACACACTCATTTCAAGTTTCAAATTAAACTTTGGTTAAAAACAACGAGTATCTAAAGATTTACGGCATATATGCTGTAATTGGGACATGTATACGTGAAAGAAAAACTCCCTGTATGTACAAGTTGAGTCATTAATTGCGATTGATTGGTTACAATTTTTAATGGTCATATAGGCAACTCAATTAACACAGAACTTAAAAATTAAAGGTATAAAATTGTATTAGATGCAAATGTTCGGTGTTACATAAAACTCTCTGTATTTTGAGTTTAGAAAAGCCTAAATATTTAAATTGGTCGCGAAGCGAACGGAGCGACAAATCCAAATTTTCAACCTTCTTTTAAAATCGAAATATTTACTTTATTCGCCAGGCGTATACAACATTGATTGAAAGTGAAGTCAAAAAACAATTTATTATTTTTCTATGAGAATTTTGTGTTAAATATAAAAATACATTATGAACGGTGGAGGCTTCTACTTGGTTATACATGTTAATTCAATAAAATAAAACACTTTAACTTTGTATAACACAATTTATTATAAAAATACATTATAAACATGTATTTTTATATTTAACACGAAAGGGCAAAAATAATAGGGACAAACGAACTTGACGACTGTCTTTAACTTTAACGAAAGGAAAATCGTAGGACCCATTGTTGCGACATTTTTCATTTTCTATGCGACCCGATAATTTTTTATTCTTGGTTATTTATTACTACACTAAATTATAAGTATTTTATAAACTATACTTCTACAACCACATAGTTGGTTTATCGGTATAACTAACCAAGTACTATTGATTTTCACTTATACTTTCGACACATTTGCTTATTAATACAAATATGTACACTTTTTGTTTTTCAAACATAACATATGCTCAACGTTCAACAATTCCATTGAAAAGATTTCACGTGTGCATCACGTAACCGCAACGTTAATTTCCTTTCAAACTAAAACACTTTTTAATTTCTCTGTGAAAAGGGCACTAGTGAAAGCCTCTCCGCTATTCAGAAACGGTCGTGGAGAAAATCACCGTTCCGAATGAATCCGCATTTTTTCCGTTCCGGATATGGAAAAATCCACTTGAATTAAAGGAAAAATTCCAATCGAGAAACTTACACACTGTTTGACCAATATTGATATAAAAATAATTCGTAATAGCGCATTCTAATCGAAAGATGTGCGGCTAATTAGAATTAACAATACACGCTCGGCGAGTTCGATGGCGTTAGCTTTCTACTCGTGGTTATGCATAATAGCATTTTTGTATTGCAGATATGTTATAATTAATTTTCGGTCAATGTACGATGTTCAGGGAAAAGTTAGGTTTTTAATTAAAGGTAGGTAATTAGAGAGAAATTTAAATTTTATTGGACAACAGCAAATTAAATAAAAATTGATTACAGGCGCGCTCCCAGGGGGGTGGCTCGCGGGCTTAAAGAAGATTGACGTAAGTCGATATCTGAACAATAATTGCAGTTGATGTAAGTCGGCGTTAGCCGACATTTAGTCGACAGAATGACATTATACCTAATGTGAGATGGAACCAAGATACGGTGACCACGTTAAATGTGTCAATAGTTAGGTTAGATTAGGTGTTACATCGTCTATCTAAATGTTTGTGGCATCTAACCTAACCTAACTTTTTACACATTCGCCGTTTTATACCATTTACTTAGTCTTATGTAACTTTATGACATGTAATAATTGTAGAGATATTTGAATGTATAATAATTGGCGCCAAATAATTATGTTGTGCGCAAAATCGTTTTATTTTATGCACATCCGTGCAGACATTTTGTAAATAGACGAATAAAGGCAGTCTTAAGTTAAACCTGAATCTGTGTGCATCATTAATAAAAAATGAAATAAATAATTTAAAGAGAGACTACTTTGAAGTATTTAGTGAAAAATTAGGGACATTTAACAGTGGGAAGGTAGATTTGTTTTTAAAAGAAAATAGTAAACCAGTATTCTGCAGAGCCAGACCTCTACCTTTTGCTATGAAAGAGAAAGTTGAAAATGAAATTAATAAATTACTAAAGGAAGGAATAATTTCACCTACAGATTATAGTGAATGGGCAACACCTATAGTACCTATTATTAAAAGGGATGGCAATATTAGAATTTGTGGCGATCTTCGAGTTACAGTAAATCCACAACTTCACATAAATAAATATCATTTGCCGAGAATAGAAAGCATTTTTGCTAATTTAAGTGGTGGAATTCTATTCAGTACAATAGATTTAAGTCAAGCATATGCTCAAATTGAATTCAATGAAGAATCAAAGAAATTAGTAACAATAAATACACATAAAGGTTTATTCATGTACAACAGATTACCATACGGGGTTGCATCCGCGCCAGGAATCTTTCAAAAGATCATTGATCAGATATTCTCTGATATACAGGGTGTCTCAGTATTTCTTGATGATATACTGATTACTGGCAGAGATACAGCGGAGCACATGAACAGATTAAAGTTAGTATTAAATAAATTAAAGCAATATGGACTTGTAGTTAGGTTTGATAAATGCAATTTTTTTCAAAGAAAGATATCTTATTTAGGTTATGAAATAGATGCTAATGGTTTACATAAATCTAAAGATAAAATTGAGGCAATAATTAAAGCGATAAGTCCAACAAATATAACTGAATTAAAGTCATTTCTTGGCATTGTAAATTATTATGCAAAATTTATATCAAATTTGAGCTCTAAATTATATCCTTTGCATCAGTTACTAAAAAGGAATGTCAAATGGCATTGGAGCAGGAATTGTCAAAATTCTTTTAATAAAATAAAAACAGACATGACTTCATCAAATTTTTTAACGCATTACAATTCTGAATTACCGTTGACGTTGTCATGTGATGCAAGCTCATATGGGTTGGGTGCAGTTTTAGCACATTCTTATCCTGATGGAACTAGTAAAGTCATTGCCTATGCTTCGCGTACTTTAACTAAAAGTGAAGTTAATTATTCACAGATAGATAAAGAAGCACTTTCTATAATTTTTGGAATTAGAAAATTTCACCAATATTTGTATGGGCGATGTTTTACTTTATTAACGGATCATAAGCCACTGTTGGCTATTTTTGGAAACAAGAAGGGAATTCCCATTATGGCAGCTAGTCGTTTACAGAGATGGTCAGTCATTTTAGCAGCATATCAGTACGAAATTAAATATGTTAGCTCTAGTAACAATTGCGCAGACGCATTATCAAGGTTACCTGTAAATAATTTAAAGGTTTCTGAAAATGAAAATGATGATATAGGAAATTTATTATATTTAAATGAAGCGATTAAATTTAATCACAAAACTGTAGCGTTAGAAACAAAAAAAGATATCACGTTAAATAAAATATTGGGATGGTGTTTACATGGTTGGCCGAATGAACTAAATTGCGATAAGGATAAACCTTTTTATATTAGAAAAGATCAGCTTCATATAGAACATGGTTGTCTATTGTGGGGATACAGAATCATTATTCCTAGCAAATTACGTAATTTAATTCTAAATGATTTACATCGCTCACACCTGGGCAGAAATAAGATGAAATCGATTGCGAGATCGTATTTCTGGTGGCCAAGTATGGACGAGCAAATAGATAATTTATGTTCAAACTGCAATACATGTAATACTTTCAGACCTAACCCTGTAAAATGTTTTTCATCGTGGCCGGTTCCTGAAAAACCGTGGTCACGTATTCACATTGATTTTTTAGGGCCATTATATGGTAACAAATATTTAATTGTTACCGATGCCTACTCTAAATGGATAGAAGCTTTTAAATTACAAAATACTACAGCAGAATCCGTTATATTATGTTTAAGATCGATATTTGCACGTTTTGGACTTGTAGATACATTAGTTTCAGACAACGGGCCTCCGTTTACATCCAGTGATTTTGAATATTTTTTAGAAAAGAATGGTATAGTGCATACATTTTCACCACCATACCATCCAGCCAGTAACGGAGCTGCAGAAATTAATGTAAAAACAATTAAATTAGCATTAAAAAAGGCATATTTCATGAATGAAAATTTGGATACCGCTTTATTAAGATTTCTGTTCGATTACAGAATTGCAAAACATAATATCACTAACGAAAGCCCAGCAAAATTAATGTTTGGACGTGAATTAAGAACCAGATATAATTTACTGATACCCAATACAAAATCAATTATTGAATTAAATAGGCAAAACAAAATACCCGAAAATAAGAATCAAGTTTTTTTGAAAACGGTCACCAAGTGTTAGTGCGTGATTTTGAAAAACCCGCTCAGCCATTATGGCGGGAAGGAGAAATAGTAAAAAAGTTCGGTAAAGTGACGTATGACGTGAACGTTTGTGACGACAAAAGAGTGAGAAGACACTCAAATCAAATACGAGCGAAGGAAAGTGCTCACCAACAGAACAATGAAGTAGTAAAAGAGACAATTTTGGTTGACACTAGAAATGTCGAAAATGAGTTGGTTGATGTTAAAACTGAAAGCATTCCAGAACCACATAAACCACCTTATTTTCTAAGATCCAAATGTAAATAATTCCTACCAATAAAATTGTATGTTTATTTTCTTTTTTGTAAATTTTTTAATTATGTTTAATTTTAAGGGTAAGGGTGTAGAGATAATTCAATGTATAATAATTGGCGCCAAATAATTATGTTGTGCGCAAAATCGTTTTATTTTATGCACATCCGTGCAGACATTTTGTATATAGACGAATAAAGGCAGTCTTAAGTTAAACCTGAATCTGTGTGCATCATTAATTAAAATTTACCTTTATCCTAAATTACTCATTAAAAGTAAAAGTGAAAACGTTGTTAACTCACGTTACAACAATAATAAGTAATTTATTTTCTAGAAATTGTATACAAATATACAAAATATACAACCTGTATACCAGAGCTGGGATGAATCCTCAGAAACAGGATTCGAATCACGAATCCGAATCACCTAATATGATACGAATCACGAATACTCGAATAAAGGATTCGTAAATGAAAAATATGATTCGCATCAAAGATTCGAATCCTCCTTTTTGAATCACGGATACAAATCCTTTAAAAATAAATTTGAATCTATTATTTGCAACCAGTAATATTTTATTCCATCAGTTTCTATTAACAAAAATGTTCATTTACCGACTAAATATCTGATTATATAATGATTTTAATTAATGATGATATATGTGCTATTGAACTTCATTTTAAATCTGTGTTTTATACGCGTGGCGCATGAAGTAAAATTTCGAGTTTAGAAAAGCCCTGTGAAAATTTATCTCGGGTCGCTGCGCGACCCTCGACAAATTTTCTACGCAGGGCTTTTCTAAACTCGAAATTTTACTTCATGCTTAGTCTGGGAGTGGACAACACTTGTTCTTAGAAGTTTCAAATTAAAGGATCACTCTAGATTACTAAGTTTATTACCATTTTACAAAGGCTACAGCTCGAAGGACCAATCATTCTCTTCGGATACCGAAGGACTACAGGGAATCGAAGTTTATTCACAAGAAAACAACGAATATCTAAAGGTTTACAGCATGGATAAGAAAGAAAACATCAATTTTGAAAAAAATATCAAAGTTGGGTTGGTTTTCAGTGCGTTTTTAACTTCATTTTAAATCAGTGTTTTATACGCGTGGCGCATGAAGTAAAATTTCGAGTTTAGAAAAGCCCCGTGAAAATTTGTCTCGGGTCGCTGCGCGACCCTCGACAAATTTTCTACGCGGGGCTTTTCTAAACTCGAAATTTTACTTCATGCTTAGCCTGGGAGTGGACCGTCAAGATTTTCTACATGCGAGATTTTCGATATTTCAAGATTTATGTCGATTTATTCACAGTTTGTTATTGTATTAAATGCAACTTTAATATTAAATAAAAACGGTTTTTTTTAGGACTAGAATATTCACCCATTAAGAGCCAAGCAAATTATAAATTTAACTCTAAAAGTTAATTTTAGGTAAAATTTTGCATCTTTTTTTATGATTTCAATTAATGATTTATTATATTATATACGTCGGTTTTTTAAAAGAGTTAAATTTAAAATTCAAACTAGTGTTGTCCACTCCCAGACTAAGCATGAAGTAAAATTTTGAGTTAAGAAAAGCTCCGCGTAGAAAATTTGTCGAGGGTCGCGCAGCGACCCGAGACAAATTTTCGCGGGGCTTTTCTAAACTCGTAATTTTTCTTCATGCGCCACGCGTATAAAACACTAATTTAAAATGAAGTTTAAAATGCACTGAAAACCAACCCAACTTCGATATTTTTTCAAAATTAGATGTTTTCTTTCCTATCCATGCTGTAAACCTTCAGATATTCGTTGTTTTCTTGTAAAAAAAAACTTCGATTCCCTGTGGTCCTTCGGTCTCCGAAGACCATAGTTGGTCCTTCGAGCTGTAGCCTTTGTAAAATGGTAATAAACTTTGTAATCTAGAGTGATCCTTCAATTTGAAACTTCTAAGAACGAGTGTTGTCCACTCCCAGACTAAGCATGAAGTAAAATTTCGAGTTTAGAAAAGCCCCGCGTAGAAAATTTGTCGAGGGTCGCGCAGCGACCCGAGACAAATTTTCACGGGGCTTTTCTAAACTCGAAATTTTACTTCATGCGCCACGCGTATAAAACACTGATTTTAAGTGAAGTTAAAAATATACTATTAACGTTGGATATATTTCATGGTTAACTAACCAAATATGCATTTACAAATATTTGAATTATTCGAAAATTTAAATGTTATATTCAAATATGAATAATTTAGTGATTTAAATATTCACATTAGAATATTTAACTATTTGAATTAATCGAATTCGAATCCCAGCCTTAATAGCGATGATTCGAATTATTTAGGAGAGTTTGAGTCCGTGTATGAGGATTCGAATCCTTTTATAAGGATTCGATTCCTTTTATAAGGATTCGAATCCTTTTATAAGAATTCGAATCCTTCTATAAGGATTCGAATCCTTTTATAAGAATTCGAATCCTTTTAGAAGGATTCGAATCATCTACGTCTGGATTCGAATACGAATCCTTATAAAAAAATGTGACGAATCCGGATCACGAATCCGTTTTCACTAAAGTATTCGAATACCTCTTTTGAATCCTCTAAAAGGATTTGAATCCAGGAATCGAATCCTGAATGATTCGAATCCTGCCCAGCTCTGCTGTATACATAGATTTAAATGCATAAGCCCGCCCCTCCACCCCCCATAAGACCGACATAGGCCCCCTTTAAGGCGCGTGAGCCACCGTAAGATACATTTCTAGGTGCGCGCCGGATTGATTATACAATTCTTATGATAATTCTAATTAACTGTTTTTATTTTTGGTGATTCATGATAGTTGTATTTATTGCAGTAATTTTTATTTTCAAAAATCTGAAAAAAATATTTTCAGCCTTTTCTAAACTAAAACTATTTACTTCACGCGTCAGGCGTATTAAACACTGACTTACATTAAAGTTGAAAAATACTTTATTAATAATAATAAAAAAAACATCAAATTATAAAATAAAAAATAATTTATTCATTGTTTTTTAAAAATAATAATTAACAAGTCAAGTTCAAAACTAATCTTATGAAAATTGACTGAATTCCAGCGAATAAAACATTGTAAACGATTACTAAAATTCGGTGAAGTAAAAATGACAAGAACTTAAAAATATACGATTAAATTAAAGAATGTGTCTAGCGAATTCTATAAATGTATATTTATACAGAATAGGATCATTTACTTTATACTGGGTGTTCGATAAAATATGCCCAACGCGATAACTACACTCGACCGCAAAAAAAAACGCTCCACTTGAAAATTCACGTTTTTTCGTGAATATTCAAACAGCCATAACTTTGGTCGATGTGGATGAAATTTGATGAATTTTTGAGTTTTTAGAACGCTAAAGTTTTCTCTTTAAGGACACATAAGTGGATATAACGAAATTTAAGCACTTCTGCATTTAAAAGTCCTACCAACAAAAACATTTTCGGAATGTTAGAAATGATAAAGTTGAGAAGTTATACTGTGCCCAAAAAAAATCGTAGCTCCACTTCAAAAGGAGCGCAACAAAATTCCATCATTTTCCCTTGAAATAAGCGAAAAATCATGTCGATCCAATGATTTGGCTCGAAGTTATGGCAGTTTTTTTTAAAAAGTGTATTTTGGGGCATAACTTTGGCAGACAGGCATAACTCTGCTCGCAAATCTGTGACATTATGCGATTTAAAAAGATTGAAGTTTTCTCTTTAAGGGCATGTTAGTCAGATCTTCAAACATGCACATTTTACCCTCTTCTACCCCCTAAAGGCGATGAAACATTTTTCACTTTAAAACATTTAACTTTGTTAACTTGTACAATGCGCAAGAAAATTGTGGCTTCGAGCAAGGGACATTCAGAATAAATTTAGTCCTTCTCCTTTAATATGCGCAAAAATTCTGATCGATAAATTGATTTGGAGTAAAGTTATGACAATTTGAGAAAAAATGATTTTTTCCGCAAACTCAATGAGCAGAAGTTAATTTTGGCCTGAAATATGGCAAAAGCCTTACATAAACTTGCATTTCACCTCTACCGAAAAAACCTACTGCCAAATAAATGTTTTGGCTGGGTGACAATTTTTTGCATTTTCATTGCAAAATGAAATTTGCAAAATTATGCATAATTATGCATACACTTTTTAAAAAAAAACTGCCATAACTTCGAGCCAAATCATTGGATCGACATGATTTTTCGCTTATTTCAAAGGAAAATTATGGAATTTTGTTGCGCTTTTTTTGAAGTAGAGCTAAGATTTTTTTTGGGCACAGTATAACTTCTCAACATTTATCATTTTTAACATTCTGAACATTTTTTTGTTGGCAGGACCTTTAAATGCAGAAATGCTTAAATTTCGTTATATCCACTTATGTGTCCTTAAAGAGAAAACTTTAGCGTTCCAAAAACTCAAAAATTCATCAAATTTCATCCACATCGACCGAAGTTATGGCTGTTTGAATATTCACGAAAAAACGTGAATTTTCAAGTGGCGCGTTTTTTTGCGGTCGAGTGTATTTTATTTATTGACCGATTTTATTGAACTAAAAACCAAACTCAATGGCCGTTTGAATACTAAACAATAACATAAATATTTATTTTATTCTTTAATAACTTCAATAATAATAATAATAATAATAATATATTTATTACTCAGCAGGTCGGTTAAACTCAATTACAAAGTAATATACATAGACTTCTTAATATTAACATTATTAATATAAATATTACATAAAAAATAACACTATTTACATGTTTACTGAAAATAATTTTATATGACACTTTTAGTAATCCATTAACGGCCAAGCAATTCATAGAGTTAACTCTAAAAGTTGATTTTAGGTAAAATTCTGCACTTCTTTTTATAATTTCTATCAATGATTCATTATATTACATACATCGATTTTATAAAAGAGTTCAATTTAATGTTCAAACGAGTGTTTCCACTTCCAAATTAAGCATGATGTAAAATTTCCATTTTAGAAAAGCCTAAAAATTTGGTTTGGTCGCGTAGCGCTACACGACCAAACAAAATGTTCAGGCTTCACTAAACTCCAAATTTGACTTCATGCGCCACGCGTATAAAACACTGATTTTAAGTGAAGTTCGCAATATTTCAGTGTCTTTGGTGTTTAATACGCGTGGGGCATGAAGTAAAATTTCGAGTTTAGAAAAGCCTAAAAATTTGGTTTGGTCGCTCCGCTTTTTTTCGGGCTTTTCTAAACTCGAAATTTTACTTCATGCTTAGTCTCGGAGTGGATAACACTCGGTAAAGCTTCAAATTAACCTCTTATAAAAAAAGCGTATGTGTATGTATATCTAAAGAAAAAATTCCTTGATAGCGTTGTAACAAATTAAATATAATTTTTAAAGTGTGTAATATCCGGCGGTATATTTACACGGGAAGTAGTTGTTTCAATGGCTATTTATTGTCTTAGTAGTCTTACTAATTAAGACCTACTGTTTGCGGTTTTTACAAGTTTTCTCGTAATGTTATATTCAATATTTAATGTTATGCAAGCTAAAAGCGTAAGCACATTTATTCGAATTCAAAATAGTTTTCAATTCAAAATATACTTATGGTTTAATAATTCCGAAAGGTAAACAATCAGGTCTCATATTCTCTTTACCTACTAATGACATAATTCCCTTCTTGCCACCTGCTCATATCAAACACATTACGTTTTCCAAGTAAGTTTATTTCAATTTCATTCTGAAGTTTCAAATCATAAACAAAGCTATACTAACGAGAGATTCATCTCGAAATGCTTCTATAGCTGGCCTAAGATATTGCTTTTAATCTAACTCCTATTCATTTTGATTTTTCTTGTAATTCCTTATTTTTGTTCATTGTTTGTTAGTTGGTTTGAAAATAATTTGTCCTTAAAGTTACATTTACTATTAATAGAGTTGTGACAAATCAAATAAGATTTTCTAAGTGTTCATTGCATAATTCAATATCCGGCAGTGTATTTGCACAGGAAGTAGTTGTTGCAATGGATATTTATTGTCTTAGTATTTTTATTAAATAAAACCTGCTGTTTACGGTTTTTACGAATTTTCACGTAATTTTATATTTAATAACTGATTATTTTTGTTTATTTACAATAAAAATAGTTTTTGATATAGTTCACTAGTAAGCTCAATGCCTCATTTTTGTTCGCATTCTGTAAAACGTCCATTAAAGAGCTATAAACATCAAATTTAAATGAGAATATAAAACTCCAATTAAACTAATTTATTAAGCACTCGTTTGATGTTAATAGATTTCTCGTTTTTGTTATTGTTGCCATTGAAGTCAAGTAGAACATTATTAAATCCGGTGCGATTAAAAAAAAACAGATGGTTATCTAATTGTGTCTGTGATAAAACTAGTAATATTATAAACAAGTCATCATAAAAATTAATGATTAATCAAAAATTGTTGGTTATTTTGATACAGTTGTTAATATTACATATTACATTACCGAGTGCCTTAGTAAATAATATTTAAACAAGAATAATTCCAATTCAAAAATATTTGATTTTGAGAAAATTAGCTTAAGCTTCTTATAGTTTGCATACTTTAAACATGTACACGAAAAACATTTTGGTAATTTTATATATTATAATAATATTTAGTTGAGTTTTTGAGCGGATGACGAAACTAATGTTTCTTTGTAAATGCCGAATTATTCACATTGCATTGTACAACTTTTAACTGTAAATGTATAAATAATTTTACTGAGTTTTTAATTTGTTTCGAAGTAACATTATAGTCATTTAAAACAGTGGTGTAGCAATATACTCAGATAAATCTAATTAAAAAAAACTTATTGTATAACGTATAATTTGAAATGCTGTTTAAAAACATAATATGTTTCAGTAAAAATTTAATTTATTTAAAATTTCGTCTTCTAGCAATATCAAATTTGAAAGTTTGGTTTAGTGAAGCGAAGCGGCCATACCAAATTTTCAGTCATTTCTAAACTCGAAATTTTACTTCATGTGCCACGCTCACTCACTCATTTCAAGTGAAGATCACTTGATCACAATATTTTAGTATTTCTGCGGCGTATTAATTAAAATTTCAAGTTTAGGAAAGCCTGAAAATTTGAAGGCTTTTTAAACTCGAAATTTTACATCATGCTTAATCGGGGAATTTGAGTTGGTCGCTCCGCTTCGCGGAGCGACCAAACTGAATTTTAAGACTTTTTAAACTGGAAGTTTCACTTCATGCTTAATCTGGGAGTGGAAAACACTCAATTAAAGCTTCAAATTGAGCACTGTAAAAAAGAAACATTCTATGTATGATTTTAATCAATGATTACTAGTATAATCAATAAATGTATTTTTTTCTAAAAATAAATAAGTAATATAATATCATAAATTCATATCGTTCCCACTGTACTCATAAAATATTATGGAAATAAGTACTCGAATGCCTTTATAATTACCGCTAATTAAAATATAAGTTTAATAATACCATGCTCTAGTTATACATTACCGCAATATTTTCATCACTGTGTATTTCTTAATTATTTATAACTCAATCTCTTAATTTATTGTAAGTATATTTTATTTGAACGATTACATTCAATTCAAATATTATCTTTGAAAAGAATATAGTTTTAATTATTTTATTGCTCAACACTAATCTTTGAAAAACTTATAATTTTTGTTATTGTTTTATTTGTAAATATTTAAAAGTCTAAAATTATGCATTCCTAATATACTTAATTAGGAATGCATAATTTTAGACTTTTAAATATTTATACATATATTTCTCAACGGTTTATTATTTAAATGGCAATCATCACGCATGCATGCCAATGGCGCTATTATAATGAGGCAGAAAGAAGTGAATCAATTTTAGTTAATTTAAACAATTTTTACGATTCTTATTTCGTTGTATGTCAATTTTTTGTTTTTAAAATTGGTGTTGTTTATGAATTTTTGCCTGTTTTAAATAATTTTTTACAATTGTTTTTAGTTTCACCACCAGTAAAAATTGCGATCAGCAATATCTTTCATCAACTTTCTCCAACTTGTAACAGGAGCGGATCCAGAAAGAAATTTGGAGAGAAGAGCGTGCAATTAATGGCAACTTTAAAATTTAGGTAAAATTCCACGAATCTTTTGTCAATTTATACTAATTTTTACAGTTTATTATTGAAATGGCAATTTTTATAGTTCTGAAGTTTTTGTAAAATTGTATGATCTGTGTTAGTTAGAAAACATTTTATTTTATTCTAGAAAATTATGTTCTCGGATCCAACTTGCGTTATTAATGACTTAAAATATAGCTGTTCACACGACGAGCACATTGCACTTTTTATCGAGTCAAAATCTGTAATGAGGGCTTAGTAAATTGCATTTAAAATACGGGGACAGCAAATCGTTAGTTTAAATGAGAATTACTTATGCGTATTATTGAACACCATTTTTGATGCCGATTTCAACGATGTGACACTTGTGTACCTTTGTAAAAAACATTTTTTTTTGTTATACAGGGTGATTTAGTTTTGTGTTCCACCCCCTTCCAAGTTTTTTATTTTGAGACTAAAGTATAAAAAATCATATATATTTGTAAACGGCAGGAAATTCTCTATTTAATGGTGTCACCGAATTGATAAAACGATGGCAACTGTCAAAGTAATGATAGTTAACTTTATTTTTAAAATGACACTATACCTGCTTTTTGTTCAATTCGGATATAGGGCACTTTCCTGCATCCAAGTATGTTTGGACTATACCTTAGATAACAAACAAAAAACATTATAAAAAATCATATGTGGCTACGAACATTATGAAAAGTTAAAGAAACTATTTCATTATGTGTTTAATTCTTGAAGATAGGTCATTTAAGAAATTAAAATATTCTTTTAAAAAAATAGGCACAAATAAAGATAAAAAATGTGAATATTTTGGTAAATCCTCATATTTCTATTCTATAGACATACGATTTTTTTATAAAATAAACCGATTTATTATTTTATTTTATATCTAAGCATATAGTTAAGATAATTATGTGGATGTAGGAAAGTGCCCTCTATCCGAATTGAACAAAAAATAGATATGATGTCATTTGAGAAAAAAAAGTTGACTATCGCTACCTTAACAGTTGTCATCGTATTGTCAATTCGGTGACGCTATTAATTAGATAATTTGCTGTTGTTTACAAATATATGTAGTTTGTTATACCTTAATATCAAAATAAAAAAATGAGAATGGGGTGGAACACCAAACTGAATGACCCTGTATAGGACAAGCAAAATAGCAGTTTATGTCAATCAAGAGTACTTATTTATAAAACAAAATATACCACATCAAAAGTAGTCATATTTTTAAACAAATTGCAAGCATCACCTAGTAACAAAATTGTTTATCATGACCAACTATGCCAATAACTTCTTTCTGACAAAAGTATGCATGTGGCACATCATTGAAATAACTGTTAAAAATGCTATTCAATGATATGCCGATATGCGCCCATGAGAAAAATATGATTTTGATATAAGAAAATAAAAACGAAACGTTCTTAAAATAAAACAGGTACGTCATTTTAATGGGAGCCAAAAGTTGCCATTAGGAAGTTTTTACAGTTTGGTTATAAGATAAGATAAATGAGTAACAATAACTTCAGAAAAATGATATTTTATCAACTTCCGGTTATAGAGCGGAAACGGTTAAAGATAAAACGGAATTTCAATACCTCTTCAAATAAATAAGTTATCCACATGTGGCACCACCAAAATGCACCACTTTATACATTTATCTGTAAATGGAATTTATACTGCTCAAAAATAATACAGTATTATTATTATTATAAATACAAAATTAAGAACTATTGCCCGTTATTTTTGAAAATGCATGTATTACCAATGTGTTATCCCGGCGCATTCATCATATTTTAGTAAAACATGTTTTACATTTATTTGTACAAAATTACTGATGAATAACATCCATATCTTAAACTATCAATAAATAAATGGACATTTATTTATTTTAACAAAAACACATTACATTTAATTTTAAATAATGTTAACACATAACGTATATATGTTCGTTTTTTTATTGGCCAACCAGATTTGGCATTTATTTTTCTTAGGTTCTTTGATTATTTGGGTGTCCCTACTGTTGGTCAATTGATTAGTTATTTGACAGAAACGTAGTAATAACATGTCGAAAGTAATGTTCCGCCACTTAATTAATCTTTATAATAGGGTAATTGAGCACATGGCAACCACGTGGAAAACATAACTTCAAATATATTTTGTAGGCAGAAGCCAGAATTACAACCAGAGTATCTAACTAAATATCCAACATTATAAAAAAATCACCTGATCTGGTTAGCCAATAAAAAAAAAACAGTATACATAACGCTGATTCTAATTAGTCTGTAGATTTTACAGTGCAATGGATATACCAGGTGAGCATTTTTAATCCGGAACATATAATATAATTAAGGGTGAGCATTTTCAATCCAAAAACGTAACTATTCATAAAAGGGCAAACTATTCAATTTAATTGCATTTTAATTACAAACTAATGATTACACATAAATTGAACTTCTCTTTAAAATACTAGTAAAAATTCAAATAATCCTTTATTTTGCACCAAACAGTACCCTGGCCTATTATAAAATCCATTACTCACTTGTGTTTTAGCGTTAATACGTGCACATTCTTTAAAAATTGAATTCCTTAAAGAATCAATATTTGAGTGCCGTATTTTATAAATTATGCTTATCGAAAATAATCACAAGGCGTTAAATTATACGAGATAAAGGGGGTCAGTTAATCCGCCACGAAAAATTCAGCGATTTGGAAAGTTTTGGTTCAAATATTCCCGAGTTTGCCTCTATTATTTGGTCACCGTATTACTGTAAGTAGAATTGAAGCAATTCAAAAAAAGTTTTTGAACATGTTGTTTTTTTAAAAAACTTAGGGAATATCAATCTGCATCCATTACATATGATAACCCCTTGCAAACATTTAATGTCGAAAGATTAAGTGACAGACGTACTAAATCTCTAATCCTATTTTTATACGAGGTAGTAAATCACGAAATTGATGACCCTAACATCATAGGTAAGCTGAAGTTTCAGGTTCCTAGCCT
The DNA here is from genome assembly GCA_932526585.2 of Philonthus cognatus. Lineage (NCBI taxonomy): Eukaryota > Metazoa > Arthropoda > Insecta > Coleoptera > Staphylinidae > Philonthus > Philonthus cognatus. The sequence goes on along the minus strand of OW052242.1, from coordinate 68,777,831 downwards.
AACATCTCGCAGTAATAACCTATTTTTTCAACCACATGCCAATACGCTAGCTCATTTAAATTCACCTATTATAAAAATGATTAGAACGTTTAATGGTTTAAGTCAGTGATGGGGAAACTACGGCCCGCGGGCCAAGTCCGGCCCGCGGAAAGGTTTAATTCGGTCCGTTAAGAGTGCCGTCGTGAGAATGTTTGAACGCGTTCTTACTTCGTAATGTGACGACCCGCATAAAAACTACCTACCTACGATTAAGCATTATTCTTTGGCCCGCTACGATTGTCTGGTTATTACAAATGGCCCGTCTTAAAAAAAGTTTCCCCACCACTGGTTTAAGTAATAGAGTAGATATTTTCGTAGATACCAGAAAATCCCTCATCAAAATAACGCCAGACTTATCGGTACCTTTGACATTGTTGTAAGGCTTTAGGCTTTAAGTTTTTTAATTCTTTTCTCTTCTTTTCTTTTCTATTTTTTTTATATAACATAGTTGCACATTATATGTATGTTCTAAAATTAGGTAGCATATCATTATATAATATTAAGTTCTCTGTAATTGGAAACTTGTATTTATCTGTGGGGAAAATAAAGAATAATAATAACACCTATTCTAAAATGTGCTGGGTAACCATTATGTTGAAACCCAACCTTCTGATTGTCACGTGTCGCTCCTCCTACTAGGTTGCCAACATTGCTGAATAACAGTTCTAAATCTGATCCAGAGCTTAAATTTCCGATAATTTCAAATAGTCGAATAATTGTATTATTGAATAATCCCGCCCAAATATTGATTTTGTGAGGATACTGCATCCTTGTGCTAAAACTAATATACGGATTTTCTTGGGCCCAATTCCTAGTATTTTAAGTATTGGGTTCGTTGTTTAGAGTGAATAAATCATACGCATTCCTTATAGTGTAAAATGTTTTTACTGTGAAAATTCTTTCTTCAACTGTATAATTGATATTTATTTTGCAAATGAAGTTTGACAACTTATAACAATAAAATAGTCAAATTTATAAAATTAATTATAATAATGTTCCGGATTGAAAATGCTCACCCGGTATGTGAAGTACAAATGATAGATTTAAATTACTATAGAAAGTAACAAATTCTCCACTAAAACTAATTTTATATTGATGATTTAGCCAAATAGAACTATGAATATATCACACGTAAATATCATTTATGGAATTCAAATAGAAGTTGAAAATATACTGCTTATTCAAAACAAAAACAAAGAAAATTCACAACATATCGAGATATTGATGATTTATTAAATAGAGTTATATTTCATTAAAGATGCATGTTTGCACGAGCTTACAACGCACGATAATGTAAAACTGCGAGAATCTCTTCCACATTCGTATTGAGCGTTCGTGATTGTTGAGGTATGGTTGATACATTTAATTAAGTAGAAAGTCCTGGTTATTGTGTGGAACCGACGGCTTTTATTGGTGGTCATTTAATGGCCTCGAACGCGGGTCATATGGTATATGTGTGTGTGCTCTCTGGGTATTCATTAAAAGAAATAATCATAAAATCATTCTTGCTCTGCTGTTACGAACGACGCTAATTATAAATTATAACTTTAACATTAAATTAGTAAATCACAGTATATTAATCATTTTTAATTGAATTATTATTTTAAGGTCCATTTGCACCCCGACCGATTAGCTTTAATCATCCACTAATTATTAATTAAACCTCTGATTAAGTCAAATTTCTAGAACATTAGAATGTTATAAATTTGTAAGATATTCTAAACATGTCTCTTTCATCAATATGCAATTGTGTAAACAATTTATAAATAGAATTGTTGTGATTTTAAAAATTACTAATCAGTTAATCGACTTAGGTGCAAACGGGCATAATTGTCTTAATGTTACAATGCATTTAGGGAAAGCTTGAATATTTTTCATTTGTGCACGGGACCTACATTACAGACGCCTTGGAAAAGAGCCACCAGGTTGACTCAGTATATACCGACTTTGCCAAGGCGTTTGATACAGTCGACCATGGCATTTTACTAACAAAATTACTCAAACTAGGTATACACGGATCACTTTGTAACTGGATAAAATCACATCTTAGCGACAGATTACAAAGAGGTTGCGTAGGCTTGTTCGTTTCAACATCTATACCTGAATCTTCTGGTGTCCCCCAAGGTTCACACCTAGGCCCGCTTCTCTTTAATATTTTTATAAACGATGTCACCGCATGTTTTCAATATGCACAGTGTTTTATATTTGCCGACGATATGAAATTTTTTTATACTGTAGAGAAAACGATGACTTGAATAGATTTAATAATTGGTGTGCATTAAATCTAGGTAAATGTAATGTGATCTCATTCTATAAAAACAGGTCACATATATCTCACGATTATTTAATAAACAATATGCACCTCACTCCTTTAGACGCAGTTAAGGACCTAGGTATGATCCTCACCAGTAATTCGAGCTTCTGTACTTATATTAGCACTATAACATCAAAAGCTTTACAAATGCTTGGATTTGTAAAAAAAAAAATGCGCTAAGTTTCAGAATTCCTATACACACATTAAACTGTATGTGGCATTGGTTCGTCCCCATTTGAAATTAATGCGATTGAAAGGGTTCAGCGTAAATTTGTTAAATTTAGTTCATTTAAATTTAGCTTGAGCGATGACTATCTTGATTTATTGGGTAAATCCCGTCTACATACATTGGAACAAAGACGTTTTATTAATGATATAATGTTTGTGTATAATTATTAAATAGGTATATTAATTCGCCATTTTTATTAAACAACATTAATATTCATGTACCATCTAGGTCTCTTAGAAGCAATTACACATTTTATACCAATCAAAAAAACAGAATATGCGAAACATTTTGCAACTTCGCGTCTGCTTCATAATTCCAATGTTGTAGATGTGGATTTAATTAATGCTACTTTAGGTACTACGGAGCTGTCCTAAAGTTACATTAACTTTTTTAAATAAAAAGATTTTTAAGTATAAATGAAATTGCCAATTCTTGGTTGCAGATTACTTCAAACATTAAAAGTGGGATTCTTTTCGCAATCTACAACAAGTTAGTCTTACAAAGACTATATCAAACACTCATTGAAACAACTACTTCCCGGGCTAATACCCCGACGGACGTAGTTGTTTCAATGAGTGTTTGATATAGTCTTTGTAAGACTAACTTGTTGTAGATTGCGAAAAGAATCGCACTTTTAATGTTTGAAGTATTCTGCAACCAAGAATTGGCAATTTCATTTATACTTATGTTTGAACGGTAACGTGACCGCCAGTCTAAGGTGTCAAATTGTTTAGAGGGAATGGCAAAGCTATATTGATGAGAGATAAATCTCGAAACGCGTCTATAGATGGCCTGAATAATTTGACCCAAATTGTTACATTTGCAGTAGGTTACTGTATGTAACAGCAAACACTTGTTGTATAATTCAATGTCCGTCGGGGTATTAGCCCGGGAAGTAATTGTTTCAATGAGTGTTTGATATAGTCTTTGTAAGACTAACTTGTTGTAGATTGCGAAAAGAATCGCACTATTAATGTTTAAAAAGATTTTTAATATATTGCTATTGTGTTGGTACCTATTTAATTGTTGTAATGTTGACGATACTTTAAAATTGTATTATTTTAATGTCTGATTGTGCCTATTCTCACTTTCCCTGATTTTTTACATGTAGTATTATTTCGCTTGTGAATGCGTTTATACCTATTGTCTATTTTATTGTATTTATTTTATAATTTATTTTTATATACTATATTTTGTATTATTATTGTAGAAGAATATCCGTGAATAGAGATATTATAATATTTTTGTTCAGCTTTTCATATTACATTTTTGTTTTGTTTTCGAAAAATTTCCTAATTACTCGTGTAAAGGATGTGTATATAAAATAATAATAAAAAGGGATGTAGAAAATTTCATTTAAGACTAGACATCTACCGTGTGTCCTCGGAACAACTTTTTTAATAACCACTCAAGAGATAAACTCCCTGTATAATTTCGATTTAATATAAGTAACTTAAGTTTAAAATATCTACAAAAGATTCAATTATTATTCAATTATTTGCTAATTTTTATTGGCTAAATATCACCAAATTTGATGTTACAGTGCATTTAGGGAACACTTGAATATTTGTACTCAGCTCTGTATATTACATTTTTGTTTCGTTTTCAAAAAATCTCCTAATTACTCGTATAAAGGGTGTGTATACAAAATAATAATGAAAAAGGATGTAGAAAATTTAATTTAAAACTAGACATCTACTGTGTGGCCCCGGATTACTAACCGGATAGAAAAAACTTTTTTATTAACCATTTTTCGACAAAATGTAATCCTTTAAAAACATTTTTAGATGACTTAAAAACAACATTTTCATTATCCAATTCTAATTTGACCACAGAGGGCGCTCAAAAATTACTAAAAATAAAAGTTACGATACAAGAGAAGTACCACTAATTATATTTTTAGGGGAAAATTTTATTATAAAAAGTAATTTGTAATCGAGAATTAAATCTGAATACAGCATTTTAACTTAATAGAAACTTAATTTACAAACCAATATATTAATAGAAACAATTTTATTTTTTATAAATTATGTTTATTCATATATTTTTTAACATTTATTTATTCAAAATAATTGCATTTTTATTAAATTACCTCTTTTAAATCAAGTAATGGTATATACCAGAGCTGGGCAGAATTCGAATCATTCTGGATTCGATTCCCGGATTCGAATCCTTTTATAGGATTCGAAAGAGGTATTCGAATACTTTAGTGAAAACGGATTCGTGATCCGGATTCGTTACATTTTTTTAAAAGGATTCGTATTCGAATCCAGAAGTAGATGATTCGAATCCTTATAAAAGGATTCGAATTCTTATAAAAGGATTCGAATCCTTATAAAACGATTCGAATTCTTATAAAATAATTCGAATCCTTATAAAAGGAATCGAATCCTTATAAAAGGATTCGAATCCTCATACACTGATTCAAATCCTCCCAAATAATTCGAATCATTGCTATTAAGGCTGGGATTCAAATTCGATTAATTCAAATAGTTAAATATTCTAATAAGAATATTTAAATCACTAAATTATTCATATTTGAATATAAATATTTAAATTTTCGAATAATTCAAATATTTGTGAATGCATATTTGGTTACTTAACCATGAAAAATGTCCAACCTTAATAGTATATTTTTAACTTCACTTGAAATCAGTGGTTTATATGCGTGGCGCATGAAGTAAAATTTCGAGTTTAGAAGAGCCCCGTGAAAATTTGTCTCGGGTCGCTGCGCGACCCTCGACAAATTTTCTACGCGGGGCTTTTCTAAACTTGAAATTTTACTTCATGCTTAGTCTGGGAGTGGACAACACTCGTTTGAACATTGAATTTAACTCTTTTAAAAAAATCGACGTATTTAATATAATAAATCATTAATTGAAATCATAGAAAAATCAACTTTTAGTGGTTACTTTATAATTTGCTCGGCTCTTAGTGGGTGACTATTCTATTCCTAAAAAAGCCGTATTTATTTAATATTATAGTTGCATTTAGTACAATAAGAAACTGTGAATAAATCGACAAAAATCTAGAAATATCGAAAACCTCGACATGTAGAAAATCTTGACGGTCCACTCCCAGACTAAGCATGAAGTAAAATTTCGAGTTTAGAAAAGCCCCGCGTAGAAAATTTGTCGAGGGTCTAAACTCGAAATTTTACTTCATGCGCCACGCGTATAAAACACAGATTTAAAATGAAGTTCAATAACACATATATCATCATTAATGAAAATCATTATTTAATCAGATTTTTAGTCGGTAAATAAACATTTTTGTTAATTGAAACTGATGGAATAAAATATTACTGCTTGCAAATAATAGATTCAAATTTATTATTAAAGGATTTGTATCCGTGATTCAAAAATGAGGATTCAAATCTTTGATTCGAATCATATTTTTCACTTACGAATCCTTCATTCGAGTATTCGTGATTCGAATCATATTAGGTGATTCGGATTCGTGATTCGAATCCTGTTTTTGAGGATTCATCCCAGCTCTGGTATATACCATATGTCCCAGGGTAACTGCTCAGATAGATATACGTTTTTTATTATGAATTTTTCAACAAAAAGTCAATCTATATATAATCTATTGAGGTAACTTCAATTTTGAAATTTTAAATGAAACACCCTATATATTTTATTGTTTTCGGGTACACAATCTCATTTTACATACAAATCAATTGATAAAACAAATCTATTCTCATTTATTTTTTTTAAGTAATAGTGCATATAGGTTGCTGTGTTCGCCCTAATATCTTTTGTTTCATATCATAGACGTGTATAAAACAAATATTACCAACTTTTGTTTTCTAATTTGGCAAAGAGATGCCTAGATAGTTTTTTTAAATAACTCAATTTTTTCAAATGGCAACATGGCGGATCATTATGATTTATTAAAAGGTTAGCATACCACCTATCCAAATGTATTTATTTGTAACTTGGGATAAAACTAAAAATAGTATATGTTATATTTGGTAATTGCGGTATTTTTTAATCACTTGGGCCAAGTTTAAATAATACTGAAATATCTAGTAGGCTATGATGTCTGGCATTTAAAACGATGAAATGAATGATAAACCCAACTAAAAAACAAAACTTGTCTTTATCTAACAAATTCATTTGTGCTTGTACATTTTTGTGGTAACAATTTATTAAAATGTCTTACAATCAAACTGAAATAGTGGATATATTATTAATGTATGAAGAATATCGAAAAAATGTGCACAATTAAATAGGTAGTATATTAACATTTAAAAAAATCATAATGATCCGTTATGTTGCCATTTGAAAAAATTGAGTTATTTAAAAAAACGATCGAATTTCAATTTAAAGACATCTGTTAGCGAAATTAAGAACCAAAAGTTGGTAATATTTGTTTTGTACACGTCTATGATAAACAAAAGATATTAGGGCGATTACAGCAACCTAGATGCACCTTTATTTTTTGAAAAAAAATATGACACTAGTTATTTAAAAAAAAATGGTGATGTGTCCATCATGGTACTTTCCCCCGTAAATTGCGTATTAAATCACTTTTAAAATATTTGTAGCATTATTATTTTCAAAATGTCTTCAACTTTTTGATAACTACAACTATTATTTGAAACATTTTTCAATTGGATCAACACATACTGACACAAACCAATGACTAGATAAAAAAAACACTATTTATTGAATATCTTAAAAACTAAGAGTGCTATGACAAAAAGTGAAGATACAAAAAATTTTTAATATTTTATTACCTACAACTTATATTTGAAACATTTTCCAATTGTATCAACACACACACTGACACAAATCAATGACTAGATAAAAAACACTATTTATTAAATATCTCAAAAACTAAGAGTGCTATGACAAAAAGTGAGTCTACAAAAAATCTTTAGTATTTTATTTCCTACAACTTTTATTTGAAATATTTTTCAATTGTATCGACACATACACTGTCACACATCAATAACTGGATAAAACACACAACTTTTGAAATATCTAAAAAACTAAGAGTGCAATGACAAAAAGTAAGTGAACAATACACCTTTATTTTGTTATTTTCTACAACTTTTATTTGAAAGAATTTTTTGTTTGATGAACATTTATTGAAAAAATCTGAAAAAACTGAAAAACGCTAAGAGTAAAGTACCACTTCCGGTTTTCCGATTTTTACCAAAAGCTTTTCAGTTCTTCCGATTGTAACAAAAAGCTTAAGTTTCAAGTTTCATCTCTATATCTTTAGCGGTTTTTGCGGTACAGCGCACACAGACACACAGACAGACAGACAGACATTTTTTAAAAATGGTCTTATTCGACTCAGGGGACCTCAAAACGGATATTTCCGCTAAAATTTTTGATTCGAAAATTTTCACGAAAACAATACTTTCCCTTTGTATTACATACGGGGGAAAGTAAAAAACAATTGATTTGTATGTAAAATGAAGTCCTGTATCCGAAAACAAAAATATATATAGGGTGTTTCATTTAAAATTTCAAAATTGATGTCACTCCGGTGACACCGGAAGTGCTATTAAAGTTTCCTAATAACCACTGAACTCCAAATTATTTTTGGTATAAATGTAGAAATGTTTAAATTGATATGTTAATTAATAAAAAAACTAAAAGGGGTGATCCTGATTTGTGTTACACCCAGTATAAAACGTTTTGCCTCTCTTAAATATACAATTACCATGAAGACATTTCAAATTTGATATAATGGTGTTTAAAATGCATAAAGAATAAAATTAGCTTATAAGAGAAGTGGTTGAAATTTCGGCTTTAGAGAAAAATGTTATAAGATAATAATGTATTTAATGACGTAATTAATTTAAATATACAAGGAATTTTTCTTTTAAATGTTTACAGGGAGTTTCCTTTAAAGTATATGTATTCCAAATTTAACTTATTTTCTTTAAATCCTTAGATATTTGTTGTTTTTTAAAAGAGTTCAATTTGAAACTTTAAACGAGTGTCTTCCACTCCCATACTAAGCATGAAGTAAAATTTCAAGTTTAAAAAAGCCCCATGAAAATTTGCTGCGCGACCCGAGACAAATTTTCTGTGCTTTTTTAAACTCGAAATTTTACTTCATGCGCCACGCATATAAAACACTAAAATACTGTGAAATTTATGTATATTTACTTCACTTGAAAGGAGTGTTTTATACGCGTGGAGTATGAAGTACAATTTCTAGTTTAGAAAAGCCCAAAAAATTTGTCGAGGGTCGACAAATGTTCACAGGGCTTTTCTAAACTCGAAATTTTACTTCATGCTTAGTCTGGGAGTGGAAAACACTCGTTTAAAGCTTTAACATAAACTTTTTTAAAAAACAACGGATGTCGAAAATTTACAGCTTATGCATATGTTTACCTAAAAGAAATATTCCCTGTACAATGCATTTTTATTTCAGGTATATGGTACATAGGGATACCCTGTAAATTTTTTGACGTGTTTTTTTTTAAGTTTAATTTGAAGCGATAAACGAGTTTTCTCCCCTCCCAGGCCAAGCATGAAGTAAAATTTCGAGCTTAGAAGAGCCTAGAAAATTAGTCAAATTTTCTGGGCTTATCTAAACACGAAATTTTACTTCATGCGCCACTTCTATAAAACACTGATTTCAACCGAGTTTCAAATATACATAAATTTCGCAGTATTTTAGTGTTTTATACGCGTGGCGCATGAAGTAAAATTTCGAGTTTAGAAAAGCCCACATAATTTGTCTCGGGTCACTGCGCGACCCTCGACAAATTTTAATTGGGCTTTTCTAAACTCGAAACTTTACTTCATGCTTAGTCTGGGAGTGGAAAACACTCGTTTAAAGTTTCAAATTGTACTCTATGAAAAACCAACAAATATCTAAGGATTTAAAGAAAATAAGCTAAACTTGGAATTTGGACTAAGCATGAAGTAACATTTTGAGTTTAGTAAAGCCTGAAAATTTTACTTCATGCGTCACGCGTATAAAGCACTGGTCTTAAGTGAAATTTAAAATATGCGTCTGTAGAATACTGCTACTGTTTAATACGCATTTGGTTTGGTCAAGAGACCAAATTTTAAGGCTTTTTTCAACTTGAAATTTTACTTCATGTTTAATCTAGAAGTGGGAAACAGTCGTATTAAGATTCAAATTGAACTCTTAAAAAAAACAACGAATATGTAAAGATTTACAGAATAATTAGGATATGTACATATACTTAAAATAATAACTCCCTGTATAATTTCAGTTTGATATGAGTAATTTAAGCTTATTTAAGATATTTATAAAAGATTGAGTTATTATGGTATATAATTTTTTTGGTTAAATATCACCAAGTTTGATGAAAAATTGATAATTTATTAGAAATACAATTATTTTGAATGAATACACGTCAAAAATATACGATACATAATTATAAAAATTAGGACCTCTTTTCCTCGTACAGTGCGATCGTTTAAATTATGCTTTAGAGGAGGCGGCAATTCTTTTTTTGTGCAGTTGCCCGGAACATTAATTGAATGATACATTAAATTTGAGGTTATGGTAAATGTGTTAACAGTCAGTAGTGCCAATCTAATTTAAAGTACAGAGCCTACTCTAAATCATGTTATTAATAATCGCACGGTATTTCACTTTCAAACAATCGATTATTACTTGACATTCTCAAGAACGTGTAGTTGAAATTTTAGATCGATGTCTATAATAGAACTCGAGATATACCGGGTGATTTAGAACGAGTGGTCTGATCAATCATTTTTTGACTAAACGGCTGATTGTAGAAAGTTGGACCAAAAAATGTTATCACAAAAGCTGCCTTAAAGAATCAAATTGTGCTATTCCTTTTCCCCAAAAAACTTGCCAACCCATAAAATGGTAATTACAATTTAATTATCTGTTACTCAAAATAAAAACCATTTACCAAAATATGTTTTCCTACGACCACTGCCGAAAACAGACATATCGTCGCTATACCTGTGCATTGAAAGGTGACAATTGTATATTTGTATTTTGACAGGTAAAGACAGTTTTAAAAATTGTGCTTTCAAAACTACGAGCAGTTTTGAAAGTAAAGACGTTTGAGGACGTCAGTGCCAAAATTATTAAAATTAAGTAAGTAGTGACGAAGAACAATAAACGCCGCACAGAGTAACCGTAACCCGGAAAATGGCCAAAAATACAATACAGGTATCAAAATTAACGTCTACCTTAGACAAAATTATATTTTATAATTACTTCTGCATACTTCAGATTAGATGCATAGGCTATTTGGCTAAGGTTTATCGTAAGACAATTTTGTGAGAGAATTTAAAACGTATAAATAGCGCATACTTTCGTGGTCTATATGTGAACTATCAAGTTAAATAATCAGTTATTGAATTATATTTTACCATTCAATTCTTCAAGACGGCTTCTGTAATAAAATGTTTTAACCCAACTTTCTACGATCAGCCGTTCAGTCAAAAAATGATTGATACGGGTGGTCTGAATTACCCGGTAGACCATTTTGTGAAAATTTTATCGTTGAAATAATACTACCCAAAACTTTAAACGCATTTTTCTCAAACTGCATTTTCAAAATTTGCTGCCATCGCTGACAAAAATCTATATGACCGATCGCTTTAAATATTTTGGCATTTTATTACTAAATAAATTCCCCATGGACAGAACCACAATTTTATCTTAGATTACAAAAAATGGCTTCTAAAGAGAACTCTAATGTCGAAAAAAATACTTTTTTTTAACGTTAGTAAAAAAGCGCGTAATTTTTACAAATTTCCGGAAAATCGGTTAGATGATGTCCCTAAGTTTAAGTGTCTACTTTAATGGGAATATGGTTTTTTAGAGTTACGTGAAGATTTCAACTAACTTGGAATGAAAACACTAACACTTTCTTCACAATATTTTTTATTTTTACTAGATTTAAATTTCGAGTACTATGTAAGCTATTGATAATGAGTACATTGTACTTGAAATGTACATCTAACAAAAATTGAAAATATTATAAAGAAAGTGTCTACTTTAATCTGAATTTTGTATTTTGTCGATATTTTTAACAAGAGCAAAGCTACAGTGGCAGCAAATTTGCGTTTTGAAAATGAGGACTCGATTTGGCGCCTTCTTGAAGTACGTATGTCAAAATAAAACAAAAATCGAGAAATAATCGAAGATGTGCACTTTCATATGCAATAACTGGTTTAATGACCAATAAAAGTATTATTAAAACATGTTCTTACGCGATTTACGAGAAAGACGAGATAGTAAAAATAAAATTGTTAATATTAGGTTCATATTTTGCAAGTAAATACAATTCTCGATTACAAATTACTTTTTCAAATAACATCTTACCCTAAAATTATAATAAGCGGTACTTTTCTATATTAAAATAATAGTTCATTATCTAGTTTAAATAATTTTTATGATAACTAGAAAAAAACTCAGATTATTGTTATTTGTCTGTTATTTCAATAATTCAATAATCAATAACATTGAACTTCTTGTATTTTTTGAGCTGAGGAATTTGATTAAAATTAAACCAAGATGCAATATATTTTCTTTTTAGAAATATCTGCTCAATTCTATACATTAACGGCCGGTTTCATAATCAAGTTAAAGCTACTTTAAATATTTAAAGTCGACTTTAACGTTAAAATCCGTTTCATAATGCAAATTTAAAGTAAAAGTCGACTTTAAAGTTAAAGTCGGCTTCTTGACACTTTAAATAGATAAAGCCGGCTTTAAAGCTAACCTTAAAATGTTCTCAAATGTTAAAAAGTATGAATCGCATGTTCAATAGAGCTGCAAAGCCAGGGCCATTAATTTCCTAGAAGGAGAAGAAGAATCAAACGCATTTTGGATAGTAATTCATCAAGCGATTGAATGAGAATGAGAGCAAATTGTTTTGAGATATTTAAAGACACGGAATTTTTCCAAAATTCCGACTATCAAAAGCAACGGTAATAATGTTGTTGTACCAAATTAAAGATAAGATAGATATTACTTGAATCGAACAGGTAATTTCATATTTATTAATTATGTTCAGCCAATTCAGCAAATACATAATTAAACATTAATTAAGATATAACCTGGGGTAGAATTTTTACCTTTTCTCTTATTGACAATTTATTTGTTTAATATTGCACTCAGTTATGGTCTTTCCACTTTTAACGAGGCAAATTAAAAGTAATTCCATTCCTTTTATAAAATTAATTCCTATATTATTTTTACTTATTGGTAGTTTAGACATTTGCAATGATACAATTGAAAGATATATAATCAATATGACGTTTATGTATTTATTAATTATATTCAGCCAATTCAGCAAATACATAATTGAACATTAATTAAGATATAATCTGGGGTAGAATTTTACCTTTTCTCTTATTGACAATTTATTTGTTTATTATTGCACTCAGTTATGGTATTTCCACTTTTAACGAGGAAAATTAAAAGTAATTCCTTTCCTTTTCTAAAATTAATTCCTATATTATTGGAATAAATCCATTAGAATAAATCCACATTGCGAAAAAAAACACAATTGTTTTCGAATATTCACTAAACGTTCGAAATGAAAATCATGAGTGGGAACGAACAGAAAAAAAATACAATTAAAAGCTGTGAAGGGTTTAACTCTTCCCATACCGATGATGATTCAGATAGAAAAATATATTGTTCATAGCAGGAAATGCTTTCTTCTTCATTTTTTCTCTTCCATTCTAATTTCGATTAGAGTCAATCACGCGAAATGATGAGACATCTGCTAACCGCAAATTTCGGAGAAACCACAGCGGCAATTAATCGATAAACGCTTCATTAATTTTTAACTGTAAGAATTTAACAAGTGAAAGATTAATGTGAAAGAATTGATCATGAATAAATACAACAGTAAAGAATTTCTATAATTAAATTTGCGATCTAGAGATCAAAGCAGACTTTAGATTTAATTGACTTGAATACATACAAAAATTGATTTAATTGTCTTATGCGTGGTTAGGCTTTTTTCAGGCTTTTCTAAACTTGATTTTTTTCCCTATGCTTAATCAGGGATTTTAATTACTTAAGTGTATTTTATTTCAGCTAAATGCAAATAAACCAAAACGATGTTCATTACATGAACTAATGTCCGTTTCAAAAGTTTTTGCTCCTGTGTTTGAATGGCAATAAAACAAAAAGTATTTCTTCAATAATCATCATTTAAAAATAAACATAAAGAGCAATCAATTCTACTTAACATATTTTGATTTTAATTTTTGTTCTTTACAAATATTGTGTATATTGACCTTTAAATAAAGACCCATTTTTGGTGTTATTTTAGAGTACTTAACCTTACGAAATAATTTTTTTGCATATACTGTATAGAAAAAAAACATTTTGTTCACGACAATCTTATAATTGTGCATTATGTAATTGTGTAGGGCACATAAATCGGGGGCATTTAACACTCAAGTACATTAAACACGGGATGTGCGTATTTTAATGTGGTTTTTTAACACGAATATAAATAATTGCCTAGTTCGATTTTTTGTCGCTATACATTGACAGCGCTGTGCTAGTCAAATCAGCTTCTTTTGTCTTACATTTGACCATGGTGGTGATGACGTCGTCGACGCTATTTTGTTCAACTACGAAATAATCGCGTCAACATCTTCGCCGTTCTCATTAGTTTAACCCGCGTAAAACGCGTTTGTAAACATACATCATTCTTAAATCGATTAAACAATGGTGCTTCTATCAGTCGCTAGTGTTTTTTAAAAGCGAAACAAACGTTAATATCATGAAAACTCCACCCAAACGGAAGAGTTTGTTTTTTGTGCAAAGAGCGTGTTTCTATGTAACTTAGGTGAAAGGGTAGACTGTGTGAGTGTTGTTGTAATAAAAACATGATTACATGAATATTAAGGAAGATGTATTGTTATAAATTAATTAACAACATTAATTATATAAATTATTTACAATTTTGAATTACACCAATAGAATCACAACATAAGAGAAGTTTTTCTATTAAGTACGCATATCCCATTTACATGCTGTAAATCTGTAGATATTCGTCGTTTTTTTTTAAGGTACACAGTAAAATTTCGAGTTTAGAAAATACCGATTTTATGCGGTTCACTTGTTCACAATATTTCAGTGCTTTCAGTGTTTAATACGCGTGGCGCATAAAGGAAAATTTTGAGTTTAGAAAAGCCTGAAAATTTGGTTTTGCAATTACAATTTTAAATTACACCAATAGAATCACAACATACGAGGAGATTTTCTTTTAAGTATACATACCCCATTTATATGCTGTAAATCTGTAGATATTCATAGTTTTTTTTTTTAAGTTTAATTTGAAGTTTCAAAAGAGTGTTTTCCACTCCCAGGCTAAGCATGAAGTAAAATTTCGAGTTTAGAAAAGTCCGCTCCGCGAAGCGGAGCGACCAAACCAAATTATTCGGTTTTTCTAAACTCGAAATTTTACTTCATACTTAGCCTGAGAGTGGAAAACAGTCTTTTAAAGCTTCAAATTGAACTCTTAAAAAATACGACGTATATATGCAGATTTACAGCGTATAAATGGGATATGTATACTTAAAAGAAAAACTCCCTGTATGTTGTCATTCCAAATTCCATAACCAAATGTTCAGGCATTACTAAACTCGAAATTTTACTTCATGCACCACACGTATAAAACACTAAAATATTGTGAACTTTATGTAAATTTAAACCTCACTTGAAATCAGTGTTTTATACGCGTGCCGCATGAAATAAAATTTCGAGTTTAGAAAAGCCCTCGACAAATTTTCACGGGGCTTTTCTAAACTCGAAATTTTACTTCATGCTTAGTCTGTTAGTGAAAACACTCGTTTAAAGCTTCAAATTGAACTCTTTTAAAAAACAACGAAGATCTGTGGATTTACAGCATATAATTAGGATATGTATACTTAAAATAAAAACTTCCTGTATGTATTTTCTCGATCAACATTGACACATGTTTCAATGTTTTATACCACTTTATTTTAATATTTCCATGACTAGAGTTTCGAAACTCGAGTCGTAGAAAAATTAAAATAAAGTGGTATAAAATATTGAAATACTTCTCAATATTGATTAATTAATATGGATTACCACGTAATAACGCTCAATATTATATACTATACACATATGTATTTGTTTATTTGTAAACTTTCATTCATTTAAAGTTGGGTTAATCGTGAAACGACTTAAAAATACCTACTTTTTTAAACACTTTTTACAATAATAATTTAGTAAACTATTCAATAAAATTGAAACGTCAGTATCTTATTGATTAATTACTATGGACTACTACGTAGTAACGCTCAATACTATATACTATACACATATGTATTTGTTTATTTGTAAAATTTCATTCACTTAAAGTTGGGTTAATCATGAAACGACTTAAAAATACCTAATTTTTTAAACACTTTACAATAATAATTTAGTAAACTATTCAATAAAATTGAAACGTCAGTATCTTATTGATTGATTAATATGGATTACCACGTAGTAACGCTCAATACTATATACTATACACATATGTGTTTGTTTATTTGTAAAATTTCATTCACTTAAATTTGGGTTAATCGTAAAACGACTTAAAAATACCTACTTTTTTAAACTCTTTTTACAATAATAATTTAGTAAACTATTCAATAAAATTGAAACGTTAGTATCTTATTGGAAAATTTTTAGTTATTAACCTGCCAAAAATTAAACTTATTTTCCTCTACGGATTTTTTTGGATTAGCCTTCAAACACAGAGGCCAAAACTTTTGAAAAGGATATTAGTGCAGCACTTTTACACCTTTTTGTACTTAATCTGTTTATTACATGAACTCAGTTCAACTAAGTGCAGTACAAACGAAAAAACCTAATCTGCACCCAAATCAGGATGTTTTTTCAGGTAAAGAATTTTGTTGGAATAAACTTCTCTAATTTTGAGTCAATTTATTTACACAAGTAAATACCAATTTATAATAGTCAACTGCCTCCCTAATTAAACAAAATAATGCAATGTTTGCTCATTAAATAAGTAAGTAAAAAATTTTATTTAAAATGTATGTAATTTCATTTCAAATAATTATCTAAAGTATTTTACCATTTTATAATCTTTATATGGTTTCATCCTCTTTTTATTGGATATTAATTAATACGGAATGTATCGTAATGTATGAATAATGGCGTCATATGGGATGGATGGAACGTTTTACGTTGAATCGATTTACAGTTGACCAGCTAAATTCGCAATCGGTTATAAAGAGCTAATGGATAAGAGAGAGCAGTTAAACTGACAATATTAAATATTCCGAAGTCCGTTATATTACGTGCAAGTTAAATATACACACTAACATTCAATTCAATCATGAAATAATTAATACAAGAATGGCTTCTTGTTAAATCAATAAATTATTATATTGGATATATAAATGTAAACGGTATCGTGTTTAATATAAATTGATTATATCAATGATATTGCATTAATTACAAATAGAGCACATAAAGAGTTAAATAATAAATGATTACGATACAGCTTAGAAGTATTTTTATACAAAGTTTAAAAAGCAATATAAACAATCTAGTAAGAAAGTTGTGGTATAATCTTACAATAAATTTGTATATTTAAACAACATTTTTATACATATTAACCCTCTATTGCATATTATTCCTAGGCATCTAATTTTAAATGCTTCATAGCTTAAAGAGCTAAGAAAAATTTAATATGGTAAACTAAGTATCGAGAACAATAAGGATTTGTTACCGGTCGAAGACAATTGTTTGGAGGAGAAGCGAGCGACGCACGAAACACAGTGGGATTGACTAAAATTAAGGGGTAAACATTATGTTTACTAAATATTTACATTTATTTATGTTCATAATCAATAATTATCCTATACTTCATCCGAAGAAACGTTAAAAATCGATATCTACAAATTCTGTTGTTTTATTTTTCTTGGAAATGATCGCATTCCAGTTATTAGAGGCTCTGATGTTAAAAAAAGTCTGAACATCTCTGTAACAAGTGTCTAGAAAATATTCTTGAAAAATGTAATCTACAGGGTGTCCATATTTCGACAGAATGTATGGGGATCTCAATTATTTGAAGAGATAGAAAGTCGGTTAAAGTAGGGCAAAGTTGCGTATTTTACGGCCTAACAATATACTGAAAACAATTTTGAAATATCTTTTTTGTTTTCGATATATCAACAAAAATCTGTTTTTTCTTTTGAAAAATCGTTTTTATTTTTTATTCAAAAACTACTGAATCTGGACATTTAGAACTTTAACAATATACAGGTACTTTTTAATGAGGAATCCGGGGCTATAGCCAACTTTTGTTTTTCTTATGGGCGCCATTTATCATTTTCATAATTTTTAAAAGAATATTTTATTCTGAACTCAGTGATGTACCACACTCATAATTTATTTTAGATTTGATATTTAAAATTATAATATTTTCTTTTTTGCAAAGAGTCCCTTGGAAACAATGACGTTATATGTATTAATCAATAAAATATTGACAGCATTCAATCATTGTTAGTGGTCAAAAGTAAATATTAACTGTCAATCTTTTGTAATAATAATATTAAGTATCGATTATCACACAATACATAAAGTAAACAAAATTGTGGTGTTGATCATGCACTTTCCCCGTTTAAGATATGATGACTTAGATATCAACAGTTTGGAAAAGTTGCACAAATTCAATTTATTCTACTTTTATTATTTTTATTCCAAAACTATTCACAAAAACAGTAATTTTTGCATTTCAGCTGCATCTCAATAAATATTGATTGCCATCACATCTAAGCTATATATATTTTAAACTTTACTGTAAATCAATGGTTTATATGCGTGGTGCATGAAATAACATTTCAAGTTTAGAAAATCCCGGTGAAAATTTGTCACGGGTTGCTGCGCGACGCGACTAGAGCAAAAACTCTAAAATCTTCCGATTTCTATCTCTTTCCTAAAATGTTGGAGGGTAAGGGGAAAGAGACCGAGGCCTCAAGGGGTAATTCATTATGAAAACCAACCGCATTTTTTGGGTGTCAATGACAACCCGATATTAGCAGGTAGTAAGAAATCCATCTGTTTTCAGCCGGCGCGTGGCGTTATCTTTTGTCCGGTTTGGGGTGGTTTTGATAGGAAGATTTATTTTATATTTATGAAATTATTTAAAATGTAATTATAATTAATACGACATTTGTAAAATAAAGTCGAGAATTATGTCTACGTGTACAATTTTAGGTCAATAATTTTTTTTAAAACGTATCTGACGTTTACATCTTGGTAAATATTGATCATCATCACATCTAAGCGTTATATATTTTTAACTTTACTGTAAATCAGAGGTTTATACGCTTGGCGCAAGAAGTAAAGTTTCGAGTTTAGAAAAGCCCCGTGAAAATTTGTCTCGGCAAATTTTCTACGCGGGGCTTTTCTAAACTCGAAATTTTACTTCATGCTTAGTCTGGGAGTGGACAACACTCGTTCTTAGAAGTTTCAAATTGAAGGATCACTCTAGATGACTAAGTTTATTACCATTTTACAAAGGCTACAGCTCGAAGGACCAATCATAGTCTATGGAGACCGAAGGACTACATGGAATCGAAGTTTTTTTACAAGAAAATAACGAATATCTAAAGGTTTACACCATGGAGAGAAAAAACACATCCAATTTTGAAAAATATCGAAGTTGGGTTGGTTTTCAGTGCTATTTAACTTCACTTTAAATCAGTGTTATATACGCGTGGCGCATGAAGTAAAATTTTGAGTTTAGAAAAGCACTGTGTACATTTTCTACGCGGGGCTTTTCTAAACTCGAAATTTTACTTCATACTTAGTCTGGGAATGGAAGACACTTGTTAGTTTAAAATACATCACAATTGGTAAAATATATATCGTTGGATGCCCGTCTTCAGTGGTGATATGTAAGCAAATTATGGATCTTAGGAGTTGTCAAATAAGTGGAGTTACTCGAATGTTTCTAAGGCACTCCTTACAAAAAACAAAAGATTAACATTTTACATATAAAATGTACAGGGTGAGCGAAACTTGATGTCTCTGCTCTATAATTAGAAAAGGAAAAACGGTAGAAAAAAATCTGAAAAAAGGTTTATAAATGGGATTGAGTAAGGTCCATTTTAATCCAAAATTGTACAATTTTCTTAATTTTGAAACTGAAGTAATGACGTCATCTAAAATTTTTTTCCCCAGATACATACCTATATTTTTAGATATTTCAAAAGAGCTAATTTTTCTGAATAAACTTTGTAGAAAAAAAAATTTGCTATCTTCTTTCGTTAAAAAATTAAAAGCAAACTTAAAAGAAAGTATTATGAAAAATTCACAATTGTCACGACTTAAACAAGTAGCCTTTGGAAGCAAATAACAAAGCTGCATTTTTCAATAATTAAACTAATGGTTGACAAATATTGTTTTGTTGTCATTTGATTTTAGATTTCAGATTTTTTCTATCGATTTTCCTTTTCATAAATAGTTCACGTCGTTATTTTAAATGTACATTACATATGAGACTATTAAAATGAATAATGATGGTTAGTTTTCTTCTGGATTTCAAATTGCACTATAAATTGACAATTTTAATAGTCATATGTAATTTACATTTAGGTTGAGGACGTGAACGCCATCTACTGCCAATAGTCTTGTCTATTGTATTCACAAAATGACTACTAAAAATGTCAATTGATTGTGCATTTTAAAATCCAGAAGAAAACTGAACATCTATAACCATTTTAGTAGTCATGTGTAATTTATATATAAATTGACGATGTGAACACCATCTGCTGCCAATTTTGGAGTAGTGCTATTGACAGTAGATGGTGTTCACGTCGTTAATACAAAAATAAAGTATATGTTCATTATAGCACTTTTTCCGTCATTTAAAGAATTGATGATTGTCGTACAAAACGTATTTCACTTGCGAATTGGTTGGTTATAGACCATTTCACATTAAATCAGCGTTTTATACGCGTCGCGAATGAAGCAAAATTTCGAGTTTAGAAAAGCCTAATTTGTCTCAGTCGCTCTGCTGCGCTACGCCCGAGCCAAATGTTCAGGCTTTTCTAAACACAAAATTTTACTTCATGCTTAATCTGGGATTGGAAACACTCGTTAGATGATCAATCATAACTAGGGTTGTTATTGTTTTAAAACAGTGTTTTAAACATGTTTAAAAACAGCCGTCGTGTTTTAAACGGTTTTGTTTTAAACATGTTTTAAATCTTTAATTTATTCAAAACATGTTTTAAACGTTGTATTTGTTTAAAACCGTTTTTTTTATTATCATAGCTGCTAAAAATAAATATTTGCTAAATTATATTTTATATTAATTCATTAAATTTTTTTGTTTGTTTTTAAATGTTAGCTAAATTGTATAAGATATTTTAAATTACATTATCAAACATAACATTTTATTACAATAAAACTGTGTGTGCATAAATGTGGTTTTTAAATAGAGGGATTTTTTCTTTCAGGTATCCATTTTCGACGTTCGTTGTGTTTTGTTGAAGATTTCAATTTAAATCATTAAACGAGGGTTTTCCACTCCCAGACTAAGCATGAAGTAAAATTTCGAGTTTAGAAAAGCCTGCAAATTTGGATTGGCCGCGTAGCGAAGCGGAGCGGCTAATCCAAATTAGGCTTTTCTAAACTCGAAATTTTACTTCATGCGCCACGCGTATAAATCACTGAAATATCGTAAAGTTTAAAATATACGGCTTAAGCAATCTAATATGTAAAAGTGGATAAAACGTGAGTCAAATTCTGCGCTGATAAAATGAATTAAAGCAGTGATTATAGGCCACCCAATAATTCTAACGTATATTAGGTTGCCTATAAGCGTTGTTGTAAGTGTGTGTTTTTTGAACTTCACTGTAAATCAGTGTTTTAAAGCGTGGCGCATGAAGTAAAATTTCGAGTTTAGAAAAGCCCAATTCGGATTGGCCGCTCCGATTCGCCACGCGGCCAATCCAAATTCTTAGGCTTTTCTAAGCTCGAAATTTTACTTCATGCTTAGTCTGGGAGTGGAAAACACTCGTTTAAAGCCTTAAATTAACCGCATTAAAACAACGATTTCCCACAACTTAAAAAACGCTGTAATTATCGGGATATGTACACAAAAGAAAAATTCCCTCTATATTCTGTTTTAAACACGTTTTAAACGTGTTTTAAACATGTTTTAAACACGTTTTAAACCCAGATCATAACCTTAGTTGCATATTTTTTTATTTCTACATTAGCGTGCTCTATTTAATCGATTTGATTAAAACGTAACCAAATATTACGATTGCATAACATATTGATTAATGAGTTAAATTGTTGGAGTCATCAAATGAACATGAACGACCGTTTGAAACACTTTAAAAAGGGAAAAAAAGGACAACTACCTGCTATTCTAACAGATAAAGTCATAAATTGTAACATCAACACACCATAAATTGTGGTTTCTTTTCTTCCATTATACTCCCGCGCATATAGAGGGTGTCTCTCTTCAAAATTTGCTGATTTAGATATTTTGGAGAGGCCCTTGCGCGACCTTCGACAAATTTTCTACGCAGTGCTTTTCTAAACTCGAAATTTTACTTCACGGTTAGTCTGTGAGTGGAAGACACTCGTTATTTTAAAATACATCACAACTGTTAGAATAGTGTATTTTGAGCATCACATCACATTAGTGTTTAGTATGCGTGACGCATAAAGTAATATTCCGTGTTTAAAAAAGTTTGTACAGTTTCGTCATTTTACCCTAAATAACGTAATATCAGTAGAACATTTTAAAACATTATTTTATTTGACAGACGTGTTAAGTGACAAAATTATTAAAAACTAATTTAAAATATTACTGAAAGTAAGTTTCGAAATGTTTAATTGAAATTTGAAAAATTATCAATTTTATCGAGAACCAAACATTACTTTTAAACAGATATTACCTTCATCAAAAACGAACTTTCTAAAAATATTTATATCTCTCTTCTCTATTCTATAATTTTGTGTATTTGTGTAAAATCCGGGCCGAGCATATGTCGCAACAATCCGAATAAATGAGCAACGGCTGTTGGTCATTCTTCTCGATTCTTCTTCTTCTTCACTTTGCGCTGGGTGATCAATAATAGTCTCCGATGATGAACATTCTGGATGTGTGTCTATACCAGCAGGCAGTTGCAATTTGTACCGTAATCTTCGATTACCGTGCAATCCTCTCCGCCTGTTCATTAATTACCGATTTAATTAGTTAATTTCGACTTCATTAAATTAATTGAATTATTTAATTCATAATATTCTTCGTACAAATAAAATTATAGTAATAAATTTACAATATTATTGGTATCATAGGCAGGAGCGGACCTAGAGAGCATTTTTTTGGGGGTGGGAGTAATTATTTTAATGTAATAACAATTTAATAACATTTAATAACAATTTAACTTTCAGACTTTTCTAAACTCGAAATTTTACTTCATGCTTAATCTGGGAGTGGAAAACGCTCGTTTAAGACTTTAAATTAAACTATTTTAAAAAAATACGTGATCCATCCAAATTTTCACCTTTTTCTAAACTCGAAATTTTACTTTATGCTTAACCTGGGACTAGAAAGCACTCGTTTTAAGCTTCAAATTGTAAAACAACGAATATCTAAAAATGTACAGCATTTATGCTGATTCAGATATGTGTAAAATAAAAACTCCCTGAACAGGTTAGTGTGTAGTTTCTAAATTGTATAATTATATTATGATAGGTTTGAAAAAATGTAATCTATTAAATAAATATACTAAAATTCCATTTAACTTTTATCAATGTACTACAGAGCCAAATAAAAATGATTAAGTAACAAAAAAAGCACCATCAAATATAACTAAAATTTTGTAAAATATAAAAAAAGTAATTATGTAGTATAATTATAAATTATCATTTTTACAATGATTTAATATTTTTTTTATAAAAATATAAATTTATAAAAACTCCACAGCACATGGTTTAAATACTATTTGTTGATGGCTAGAAGAATTTACATTTTATTCTGATTTAATTAACAAACAAAAAAAATCTGGGGTTCAACGATAAAATTATTGCTTTTGTGGATTCTTTTTAATTTTAGAAAAAATGAATGAGATACACAAAAATCTTACTCTTCAACGAGTTATTTGTTAAAACAAGTACATTTTTTTATCGTTATTGAAAACTAAATGTTTTAAAAATTATATTTTCATTAAAATAAATTTACAATTTCTTCGAGTTAAAAAAAAGTTATAGGTTTCTATGTAAATTCAGTAAGTTTCATAATATATAAAATTACTGTTTACTTAAACTTTTCAATAAATTTGACAAGATTTAATAATTCTCTATAAAAAAAAGTGATAGGTCCATTAAGTCTAAGTAAATTTAGTGATTTTGATATTATACAGGGTGCTCGTATTTCAACAGAATGAATGGGGATCTCGGTAATTTAAAGAGATAGAGAGTCGGTTAAACTGGGGCAAAGTTGCGTATTTTAGGGCCCAATAATAATCTAAAAACAAATTTGATTTTTATTTCGTATTTGAAATATTGTTAAAAAACTGATTTTTTGAAATTTCGTTTTTATTTTTTTATTCAAAAACTATTGAATCCAGACATTTAAAACGTTGACATTAAGTGGTTCGATTGACTGTCTTTTGACTATGCTAAGATTTTGTCTGACTATATCTCTTACGTACTGTTTTAGATATTGTGATGTTTTGATTGTAAGTCACTTAAATCACTATATCAAATACACTCAATATAATGATTTAGTGACAAAATACTAATACATATTTTAACAGTTGTGATGTATTTTAAAGTAACGAGTGTCTTTCACTCCCAGACTAAACATGAAGTAAAATTTCGAGTTTAGAAATGCCCCGCGTAGAAAATGTTCACGGGGCTTTTCTAAACTCGAAATTTTACTTTATGCGCCACGCGTATAAACCAATGATTTACAGTAAAGTTAATAATATATTACGTCACGAGAGTGGTATGCAGCATATTACATATCAGCGGATATGTTGAGCACGAGCCGCGCAGCGGCGAGTGCAGTATTCCGCGAGTATGTAATTGCCATACTACTTGAGAAACGTACGATACTTTACCTGCACCCTAAAAAAATAAACAATGAGCATGAAAGAACAACTTATTTATTCAATAATTGTTGATAGTAACATGATGAAAACTAAATTACTACTTGATCAATATACATCAAAGAAATGTCATTTGGTTGTGCGGTAATCAATCTAACTCAGCTGTCAGCATGTAATATACTTGTCAAAGCTATTACGTGCATGTATAGGTAATGTCAATTATACGCCTCAAGATGACAGTGTGGTATGATGCAATTACTAGATAGGGCATAGGTAAAAATATATAACGCTTAGAAGTGATGGTAATCAATATTTATTGAGATGAAGCGAAAAATGCAAGAATTAGTTTTTTTGTATATAATAATAAAAGTAGAATAAATTTAATTTGTGCAACTCTTCCATACTGTTGATATTTAGGTCATCATATCTTTAACGGGGAAAGTGCTATAATGGACACATCACTGTTTTTTTTTTAATTTATGTTTTGTGTGATAATCGATACTTATTATTATTATTACAAAAGATTGACAGCTGTTAAATAATGTTGACTGCTAACAATGATTGACTGCTGTCAAGATTATATTGATTAATAGACATGACGTCATTGTTTCCAAGGCACTTTTTGCAAAAAAGAAAATATTATAATTTTAAATATCAAATATATAATAAATTATGAGTGTGATACACCAGTTAAGAAAAAAATATGACAAACCAAAATGGCGCCCATAAGAAAAACTAAAGTTGGCTATGTTCCTCGGGTAAATGCTATAGTTATCTTAAAAAAACGTATGCAGTTTTGAGTAAAAAAATAAAAACGATTATTCAAAAAATCAGTTATTGGTTATTGGCTAGGTAAATGGAGTTACTTAAAAGGTATTTAATGTGGAATCCAAAAAACAATTTATTGTAAGAACAGTACAATATTAGCAGAAAATCCATGAGTTAGTACATTACCCATGGATTTTTTTCTACTTGATAAATCGGCTATTTCTATTTCAACTTATCATAGGTATATTTAATGAAATTGACAATACAAATAATATTCGCATATTCGCAATAAATTTGGCTAATAAGAATAAAGAAAAGTTATTAAATATTGGCCAAATCGAATACGAATACCAGTACTCCTAACATTTAATACATTAACAAACATAGAACGGTGTATGAGACCGCGGGCCGTGCAGAAGCGCTCCAACGGCCGCATAGGGCCCGCTGGCCGCGTGTTGCCCGGCGCTGGTTTAAATGGCAGGAAAGTGCTATTATGGACATATCAAAATTTTTGTTATTGAAGTGAAATTACCTTTTTAACTTCAGGAGGTTTCTCAATTTTCTTTGGCACTTTCAGCTCCTCCACGTGAACTTCTTCCTTATTTGAATCACAACTTTTTTTACGGCAATTAACAACGTTGTTAATAATATTGTTATTAGTGTTGTTGTTGGTATTATTATTGTTGTTATTATTAACACTCATCACATTATTTGAGCTGATGTTAATCAACTCTTCACTGCAATTTTTAAAGTTATCCAACACTGTCGCGGGTACGACGATCTGCTGCTTTAATTCCTCGGGCTGTTCAAAATGATCGTGATTATTGTTATTCAGATCCTTTTCGAGTTTTTCCTTCTTTTCGCGTTTACCACGTAAGTTCTCGAAACGCGCTAGAATCTCTTTGACTGAAACTTTCGGCTCTGAGGCTTCCTCCGGGATGGTTTCCATGCGTTTTTCGTTAAAATCGCCGGAATTGTCGGAGGACTCGGATTTGGTCCAGGAGCGTATGCTCGTGAAGGAGCCGCCGTTTTCCGAAGAGTACACCTCGCACTGCACCGCGAAACTCTTCGATTTCGTCGTTTCCGAGTCCGAGTCGTGGCCGTCATCGCTCGGACTGCTGAGGCTGCCGGAGTTCGCCAGGCTGTCTAATGAAGTCGCCTTGAAGTTCTTCGTGATTGATAAGTCCTTGAAGCTCTTGTACGTCTTCTCCATGTTTCCTTAAGTTGATTGCATCTAAATTGGCGTAAGCGTACGAAATTCTATTCGAATAGTGATGATTTGTTCACACCGAGAAAAAGTCTGTACAAAGTACGAATCCAAGAATTAAAGAACAAATACTTCAGTACACTGATTTAAGCACGTGTCATTAAAGTCCAAATAAAATCTAAGCATTCGCTTAGATTTAGACTAACTATAATCCAGTCTATGCAGTAAAATCTAATTCTATATTAGTAATTGTTTTCTGTATTTAAGCCGAACTTTTATTTTTACGTAATTTTTTAATAATTGTTTCTTGAAAACAAAATGAAGATAAAAAAGTAGAGTGCGCGCAAATTGTTTACTTAAGCGTGTTGTGGTATCGACTGTGGACAGCCGCGTTCTTCCTCCACTTCTTCGCCGGTCGTAAAGTAAAGCACTCTTAATTCAGCAGCGCATACTCGGAAATCACCTGCCGCAATGGTGGTGGTTTCCGAAGAGTCAAGCTAGATCAGCTCTAATAGTCACACTGACCCACTGCTGACCATTCCTCCTCTTCTCCGGCACTTGCTTGCCCATTTGGGTCATTCCGTGCGAGTTCACATGTGTTATGTGCTTTATTGGAATTAATTTATTCATCGCGATTCGGTTCGATGATGTGCGGATTTTTTATTCGATTCGGTTCCTCTCAACGTTCATTTGTTGTATAATCGAGGTAGGTAATGTTTTGTTGGCGGCGATGACAAAACTATATGAATGGTTGCCGCAAGAGGCGACATAGGAGAGAGAAAATTTGCCGATTTCACGGAACGCGCGTCGAGCCAATTGAAGGCTACGAAGAGGAAAATGACAAATTATCCTCGGAGTGTCGCTTTTTAGCGGGAGGTTAGCCAAATCTTCTTTACACGCAACGCCGAACATTTTAATTTCAAAAATAATTATTTATATGCGTAAATATCAACGGAATCATTATTCTTTGGCCTATCTTAGAAAGTCAGAATTCATATTAAGCTTATATCATCAAAATAATTGTAGTTTTTTTTAGGTTCTTTCAACATTTTACACTTCATAATAGTTATTATTTTTATTCATGACAATTGCCGGTAGGGATTGTAAATTTACCGGTAATTCGGGTAATTTATCAATCGAAACCGGTTTACCAGTAATGGGGTAAAAGTCATTAAGTACATGCAAAAGCGACAATTTACAGATTTTGGTAGAAATAACTTGATCTTCTCTTACTGATAAACAATTTCAGACTGATCTACAAAAATTCAGAGCTGGGCAGGATTCGAATCCTGGATTTGAATCCATTTAGAGGATTCAAAAGAGGCATTCGAATATTTTAGTTCAACTGGATTCGTGATCCCGATTCGTTACTTTTTCTAAGAGGATTCGTATTCGAATCAAAATGTGGGTAATTCGAATTATAAAAGGATTCGAATCCTTCGAATCCTCGAATCTTTATAAAAGGATTTGAATATTTATAAAAGGATTCGTATATTTATAAAAACGGATTCGAATATTTATAAAAGGATTCGAATACTTACACAGGGATATTAATCGTCAAAAATAATTCGAATTAATTGTGAGGATTAACATGAAAAATGTCTTTTGTGTGTTATTAAATTTCTCGTTAAATCACTGTTTTATACGCGTGGGGCATGAAGTAAAATTTCGAGTTTAGAAAAGCCCAGAAAATTTGTCTCGGGTCGCTGCGTGATCCTCGACAAATTTTCACGGGGCTTTTCTAAACTCGAAATTTTTCTTCATGCTTAGTCTGGGAGTGGAAACGCTCGTTCGAAACTTCAAACTGAATGCTTTGATAAGAACATTAAATGACTGAAAATGTTTTTAGAGATAATAATCTAGTTTTCAAAATTTTTTTTAATATTATTCGAAGTATAACTGACATGGTAGCCACAATCTGAAATGTTAAATTTTTCCGACATTTCCCTAATTCAAGATTTTTTCCCTTGCCTTTTAATATAACTTTCTTCTGTGGGGAAACCTACATTTTGTTAAATTGTTTCTATTGTTTTTGTCAATATTTAAGTTAATTTTATAAATTTTTACGTGTTTTGTAATTTGCCTGCTGATTTTGACAAATTTAATAACATCATATGGCTTTTTTGTTATTGTTTTGGTCAATTTGAACATAATTCCATGACTTTTCTCTGACTTTCCCGGTTTTTATGATATTCAGTGAATTTTTTATTCACGTAATTTTTAGGCATTCGTCGATTTTATAAAAAAGTTAAATTTGAAGTTTTGAACGGGTGTTTCCACTCCCAGGCTAAGCATGAATTAAAATTTCGAGTTTAGAAAAGCCCCGTGAAAATTTGTTGTGCTTTTCGGGCTTTTCTAAACTTGAAATTTTACTTCATGCGCCTCGCGTACAAAACACTGATTTGAAGTGAAGTTCAGAAACACACAAATACATCTTTAATCAGAGAAACAGGGAATCAGATATTTAGTCTGCTATCAACGATGTTCAGTGTAATAAATAAATAATTAGGTTCTGAATATTTTTGTTAAAGCAACTGGTAACGATATTTATATACTAATGGTTGCAAAAAAATAATAAGATCAAATTTATTCTTAAAAGATTTGTATTCGTGATTAAAAAAAAAACAGGATTCGAAGCTTTGATTAGAATCATATTTATCTCTTACGAATCCTTTATTCGAGTATTCGTAATTCGAATCATATTAGGTGATCGAATCCTTTTTACGAGCTGGGACGAGCTCTGATATATTCTTATTTATCAGAGCTGGGACAAATCCTCAAAAAAAATTCGAATCACGAATCCGAATTACTTAATATGAATCGAAATACGGATACTCGAATAAAGAAATCGTAAGAGAAAAATATGATATAAATGAAAGATTTGAATCCTGCTTTTTTTAAATCACGAATACAAGACGTATAAAAATAAATTTTACTTCATTATCATTTTGCAAAGATTAATATTTTAATATTGCTACCAGGTGTTGTTCTAAACGTATCTATTTATTAGCACAGCTAATTTTTGTATTTCTGAACTTCACTTGAAATCGGTGTTTTATACGCGTAGCGCATGAAATAAAATTTTGAGTTTAGAAAAGCCTCAAAATTTGATTTGGTCGGTCCGCTTCGCGACCAAACCAAATTTTCATTCTTTTCTCAACTTAAAATTTTACTTCATGCACTTGTTTGAAACCTAAAATTGAATAATTATTAAATACAAGGAATGCCTGAAAACTACTTCAAAGAAAAATTCCCTGTATAACATCAAAACCCGTGAAAGTCAGGGAAAAATCTGGGTATTTTATTTTTTTGAAAAATATCATGTAAAGTTGACCAAAACGCTTAAAAGCTCTTTAAATAAATCACGAAAAGAAACAATATATACAGAAACGATGAAAAATGTGAAAAAAAATAATATCATGAATTAATAAAACCAAAATTATCAATATTGGCAAAATAAATTAAAATAAGAAGTCATATCCTCTCTCTTTATATACATTTCCCTTTATCAAAGTTGTGATATAGATAAAGTAGAAAAAGACATAACATTAGCATTTCGAGACGTGCAAGACACAAATTAAAAAATAAAATACAAAAGACAAATTTACAGAGACAGTAAATTCTGTACGGACAGTTCAATTAAACAGACATTTAACAGACTTACAGGACAAACCAAAAACCTTATACTAGAATTTATAAAATCGAGATGGATCGGTACTTGTAATAAAATTAACGACATGCAAGGTAAAACTTATTGGGCGGAAATTAAAAAAATATCGAAATACAAAAATGCATGACTTCAAGAACCCAAATGACGGTACAATACTAACAGACGATGAAGACATTGCACAGGCATTTGCAAATCAACTAGTTCAAACATATCAAATCATACAAAACAACAATTATGACAATAGATTCTACGATTACTTGTATGACTGGGTTAATTCTTTTGACACGACTCCACTTACACCTCCCTCAGACGATACACTGGACAAGACGGACTATTTCTCTATTTAAACTCTGGTAAAAATTCCTCTTCAGGCTATAATAATAAATTTAAAAATAACTACTCTATGATATCCATGTACTAATCCTAAAAATGTATAACTACTGTTACTCCCATCAGTACTTTCCCTCCGAGTGGAAGCAAGGTTTTCCTTATTTCCAGTTCTCAACCCATAACACTTCCCTACAGTATTACGTAAACAGTTTGAATCTGTTATTAAACAAAAACACTTACAGCTATCCATAAATTTGATATCCCAGTACCAATTCAGATTTCTTCCTAAAAAATCAACTATACTACCTCTTTCTATTTTAACCTCCAGCATACAATCCATCCATCTATAAGGTCAAAAAACAGCATACAATCCATCCATCTATAAGGTCAAAAAACAAGTATCGCTTTTCTTGATATAACCAAAGCTTTTGAGACGGTTTGGTATATTGGCCTCATATACAAATGCTACATCCTCAACATCCCAAAGCATCTAATAATCCTTTTTTCCAATTCCTAACAAATATAACCTGTAAAGTAACAATCCGCCAAACTGAATCTCGCTCATGCCATTTCTCTATCCCCACTACTTTACAACATATTTTGCTATGACATATTCAATCCTAACCCTTCCTACTTCAATCCAACGAAATACGCCCTCCGATTTGCTGATGACTCCCACCCTTCAACAATCCCAAAATCTCCTTCAAGAGTCTCTTGATTCCATACAAGAATGATGTAAAAAATCGCGAATACAATTAAATCCTCCCGAAACCAAATTATTTATCCCTTGCCATAAAATCACTCCACAATCTCCCACAATAGTAATCAATAACACCACAATTCTTCCACCCTATTCCTTTAATATTTAGGCATCCAATTTAATCTAAAACTTTCCTTTCTGCCACATACCAAATTCATCAAAACCCATATCAAAAAAAGGGCTAGGCATTTCCGATCTTTGACGTATAAACAAGAAACAGAGTTAAAATATATAAAACGATATGCCGGCCCTTGTTAGATTACGGTGCAATTTTATTTCTTCATATCTGTCCTTCAATTTCACACCATATCCAAGTCGCCGAAAGATCAGCTCTACGAATCTTCACAAAAGTCAGGGTGTCTGACACCCAAAAAATCCCCTCTATAATCCTTGAAACAACATACTTTATGAAACTACCCAAGTAACACCAATCTCCCAACGCATATTAACCCTCAGCGAAAGATTTGCTGCACACACCTATAACCTAGAACTCCTAAATAAATTCTGTATTCCTAGAAACCTAAATATCCATCCCAAATATAAAAATCCTCCTTTCACTATACATCAATTCATTTATTTCGTTGATCAAGACAGTTCACAAGCCTAGGTCTCAACTACATTTTTTCAAATAAATTAAATTCAAGACAGGGAAGAATGGTCGATACCCCAGACAGACTAACCCTATATTGTATATAAATATATATGTATTATATTATTGTATTATAATTGTCTGAATAAAGATCTATATATAAGAAATCATAAAAAAATACCAATATATAAAGAAGTCTGGAAAATTTTTAAGGTCAATAAAATTCAACATTGAATAAAATTTAAAGACCAATAAATTAAAATTGCAAATTTTTAATTTGAAATAATATATTTTTATATTTTTTTAAATTGAAAAAATCTTCAAAATTGCTAAAAAGAACACAAATTAAATATTTGCCAAATAAAAAAAAAACTCAACCCATTAATGGCCAAGCAAACTATAGTGTTAACTCTAAAAGCTGATTTTAGATAAAATTTTGCACTTCTTATTATGATTTCAATAAATGACGTATATTACATACTGGGATTTTTTCTTTTAAATATACGTAATGTACACGCAGTAAATTTTTAGGCATTCGTCGGTTTTCTAAACGAGTTCAATTTAAAGTTTGAACCAGTGTTTCCACTCTCAGATTAAGCATGAAGTAAAATTTCGCTACGCGACCAAACCAAATTTTCAGACTTTTCTAAACTCGAAATTTTAGTTCATGCGCCACACGTATAAAACACTAAAATATTGTGAAGCTAAAAATACACTTTAAAAATGGCTAAAATTGACGAAAAAACAAAATTAGTAGTTAGTGATATCTTGAACAAGTTTCTCATCTTTCACGTGGTGAAACATATTTAACTATGATTTAATAAAGAAAACACTTGGTTAAATTTCACTAATATTTTGGTTTTTTATTCCAACTAGTTTCGACTTTGAGTCGTACTCCTTGAGAATGACTTAAAGTCGAAACTAGTTGGAATAAAAAACCAAAATATTAGTGAAATTTAACCAAGTGTTTTCTTTATTAAATCATAGTAGTTAGTGAATTGACAAATTGAATAAAAAATACAAAAAGTAATAAAATAGATGGCAGCAAAACACAAAAATCCTAAAAAATGACTAACCATATAATGTAATTAAATTTGTCAACATCAACAAGCATAATAAAAATTACAAAACACGTAAAAATAAATAAAACTTTCGGGATTTTTTAAAGGCGACATTTTACTTCATGCGCCAGGCATATTAATCACTGATTCGAATCCCTTCGAAAGAATCTAAGTATTCGAATCATTTGATAAGTATTCGAATAACCTACATTTGAATTCGAATACGAATCCTCTCAAAACATGTAACGAATCCGATACACGAATCCATTTTCACTGAAGTATTAGAATACCTATTTTCTAAAAGGATTCGAATCCAGGATTTGAATCCTAAATGATTCGAATCCTGCCCCAGCTCTGTTATTTAGCAGAGCTGAAATGAATCCTCAAAAACAGGATTCGAATGACGAATCCGAATCACCTAATATGATTCGAATCACGGATACTTGAATAAAGGATTCGTAAGTGAAAAATATGATTCAAATCAAAGATTCGAATCCTCATTTTTGAATCACGGATACAAATCCTTTAAAAATAAATTTGAATCTATTATTTGCAACCAGTAATATTTTATTCCATCAGTTTCTATTAACAAAAATGTTCATTTACCGACTAAATATCTGATTATATAATGATTTTAATTAATGATGATATGTGTTATTGAACTTCATTTTAAATCTGTGTTTTATACGCGTGGCGCATGAAGTAAAATTTCGAGTTTAGAAAAGCCCCGTGAAAATTTGTCTCGGGTCGCTGCGCGACCCTCGACAAATTTTCTACGCGGGGCTTTTCTAAACTCGAAATTTTACTTCATGCTTAGTCTGGGAGTGGACCGTCAAGATTTTCTACATGTCGAGATTTTCGATATTTCTAGATTTATGTCGATTTATTCACAGTTTGTTATTGTATTAAATGTAACTTTAATATTAAATAAAAACGGTTTTATTTAGTAATAGAATATTCATCCATTAAGAGCCGAGCAAATTATAAAGTTAACTCTAAAAGTTAATTTTAGGTAAAATTTTGCATCTTTTTCTATGATTTCAATGAATGATTTATTATATTACATACGTCGATTTTTTTAAAGAGTTATATTTTAAGTTCAAACGAGTGTTGTCCACTCCCAGACTAAGCATGAAGTAAAATTTCGAGTTTAGAAAAGTCCCGCGTAGAAAATTTGTCGAGGGTTGCGTAGCGACCCGAGACAAATTTTCGCGGGGCTTTTCTAAACTCGAAATTTTACTTCGTGCGCCACGCGTATAAAATACTGATTTAAAGTGAAGTTAAAAATGCACTAAAAACCAACCCAACTTCGATATTTTTTCAAAATTAGATATTTCCTTTCCTATCCATGCTGTAAACCTTCAGATATTCGTTGTTTTCTTGTAAAAAAACTTCGATTCCCTGTAGTCCTTCGGTCTCCGCGACCATGGTTGGTCCTTCCAGCTGTAGCCTTTGTAAAATGGTAATAAACTTAGTAATCTAGAGTGATCCTTCAATTTGAAACTTCTAAGAATGAGTGTTGTCCACTCCTAGACTAAGCATGAAGTAAAATTTCAAGTTTAGAAAAGCCCCGCGTAGAAAATTTGTCTCGGCTCGCGCAGCGACCCGAGACAAATTTTCACGGGGCTTTTCTAAACTCGAAATTTTACTTCATGCGCCACGCGTATAAAACACTGATTTCAAGTAAAGTTAAAAATATACTATTAACGTTGGATATTTTTCATGGTTAAGTAACCAAATATGCATTCACAAATATTTGAATTATTCGAAAATTTAAATATTTATATTCAAATATGAATAATTTAGTGATTTAAATATTCATATTAGAATATTTAACTATTTGAATTAATCGAATTCGAATCCCAGCCTTAATAGCGATGATTCGAATTATTTAGGAGGATTTGAATCCGTGTATGAGGATTTGAATCCTTTTATAAGGATTCGATTCCATTTATAAGGATTCGAATCCTATTATAAGGATTCGAATCCTTTTATAAGAATTCGAATCCTTTTATAAGAATTCGAATCCTTTTATAAGGATTCGAATCATCTACGTCTGGATTCGAATACGAATCTTTTACAAAAATCAACGAATCCGGATCACGAATCTGTTTTCACTAAAGTATTCGAATACCTCTTTTGAATCCTCTAAAAGGATTCGAATCCGGGAATCGAATCCTGAATGATGTGAATCCTGCCCAGCTCTGTTATTTAGTTAAAAAAAATACTGTCATCTTCATATTTCATTGATAAATAAAGCACTTATAACCTTTCTTCACACTTTTATTTCAATCTTAACCAAGTGTGTTATTTACTAAAAGTGATAATATGGAAATTCACCAAGTAACAGCCTCAACTATTAAATTATTTTATTTCAATTACCAAATGTATATTTCGTACACAAAGTGACCATTATCAATGGATTAATACTAAATATAATACTAAAATTCAACACAACGGATTACAATACAAATAAATGTGTGAAGAAATGTTATTAGTGTTTTATTTATCAATTAATTGTGATCTTTACGTAACTCACCCAAGCAATTCCTATTCAAATCATTGGACAATGACTGACAATTTAAATAACGACAATAATTGTCATAGCTTGTGCAAAACATTAAGAAAATTGATTAAATTGATCTTTTTTTATGAAAATTACGAAACGGAGTAAATCAATCGACTATGTACGAGTACATTAAAATTGCGATTATTTTTACAAAATGTTACCAGTATTTCCTCAAATTTTTACATTTTTTACGAACAATAAATGGTTTACACTGAAATAAAGACAGATTATTAGGATTTGATCGTGACATAAGAAATATCTAACGATTGCAAACAAAATTACAGAAGTTCAAAATTGGTCAATCTTGCAGAAAAAAAAATTTAAACAACTTTCTTTAAATATTCGATATCTGCTAAGAAAAAAATACATATTTATAATATTCTCTAAAAGGATTAACGCACTTGGTAAAATCATTTATAAAATTATATATACAAACATTTTTTCGCTATCGACACTTGTATATTTATTAAAATTTTGTAAATTCGACTATTTGTTTTCACATCCAAATACCTTAATAGCATAAGGCAACTGTCACTACAGTTTGAATTGAACTATAATGAGATCTCCATCCTATTTTTTTTCCTTTGTGACAGTTTCGACACACATTTTAACAGTTGTGACATATTTTAAAGTAACGAGTGTCTTCCACTCCCAGACTAAGCATGAAGTAAAATTTCGAGTTTAGAAAAGCTCCGCGTAGAAAAATTGTCACGGGTCTTTTCTAAACTCGCAATTTTACTTCATGCGCCACGCGTATAAAACACTGATTTACTACAGTAAAGTTAAAAATATATAACGCTTAGATGTGATGGTATCGGTGTATTTACCGAGATGTAACGAAAACAATGCAAGAATTGCTATTCTTGTGAATAGTTTTGGAATAATAATAATAAAAGTAGAATAAATTTAATTTGAGCAACTTTTCCATATTGTTGATATTTAAATCATCATATCTTTAACGGGGAAAGTGCTACGATGGACACATCACCAATTTTTTATCCTCAATGTGAGCCGAGATATCCTCCGATAACGCACTAATGGCGCACACTGTATATTCCTTTTTAAAATTCCCTGTAGAAAATGTTATGGCGTCGTTTTAAATTAATAACATTTAATAATGGCTAAAACCCATTGATGCATTTCTTAATCAATTTTTTTTATATTACAATGTTTTTTTTTCTAATACCGGTTGATTTAAATTAAATTTAAACTAAAACACTTGGTTTGTTTTACTTTTTTTCTGTGAATATGAGAATTACTACGCAGTAAAAGTTGCAAACATCCTATTTTTAAATTGATTAGTATCTAATTTTGATGGTGACCATTCATTGACGCATCTTGTTTATTTTATTAGTAATAATTATTGAACATGTAATGCCTAAAGCATCGTCTGTCTCAAATATATTACTTTTTTAACACAACCTTCAATACAATATCTATTTTAAAATTTTAGTTAAATCAACAACAACAATTGCACGAACAATCTTCTCAAGGTATGCGATGACATAATTACAGAAGCACTGACAACGACATTGACTTAAGAGTTAATTAACTTCATTATTAAGTAATTAATTAATAAACTTCGCCAACTAATTGATACAAAATAAAATGGATACATGACATACCTTCAAATAAATTCTTAATTAGGGTAAACTGGGATTTTATTATGAAGTTTGCAACACGGAATTTCTAATGATTGCACATCTCTAATAGCCTCGCAGATTTTTCTTTTATTATTTGAATTAATTTTATAACTGTTTCTCAAGTATTAATAATAATAAGCATTGCACTCGTTTTGGTGAGAAGACCACGGATTGATAGCAAAATTACATTAAGCATACTGTAATGATTATTATATAAAATAACTAATTCACTTGCCATGGGCTGGCAGAAATATGTAAAGATTTGAATTGTTGTTTTATCGAAAGCTACAAAAACGATTATCCGTTTCAAAAGTATTGACCCCTGTGTTTGAACGGTAATAAATCCTTGGAGCAAAAAATAATAATTGTATACTTTTTACAGCTTAAATTATTATTGTAAAAAGTGTTTATAAAAGTAGGTATTTTTAAGTTGTTTTACGATTAACCCAACTTCAACCTGTCGCAACTTCTTTATTTATAAACAAAAATGAATGAATCTTTACAAATAAACAAATGAATATGTTGTGTTCCATTGATATACATAAAAATTGTAAACAATTTCTATTTTTAAAGTTATTAATTTATTTACAACAATACGATATATTCTTTAATATTCATGTAATCATGTTTTTATTATAACAGTACGTTCATTATGAAATAACGTGATAAAATAATGTCAATTTGTTTACGTAACGTACTGCTTTTTAACACAATTTAAATAAACCCGCTAACTGTAAGCAATTTTTCTTTTCTAAAATCATAGTGACTATTCAGCCAAAATGATTTTGTTTTTTGTAAAGATATTGATTCATTTTATGAATATCAACAACCTAGTATAAGGATTTTGAAAATAGCCCTATCTATTTTCAAAATATATGCTTGTAATATATTAATTATTTAAACAAATATTATAAAATATTTAATCTTCAAATTAATGGATCCTATACAGGAAGATGATATATATAACATATGAAAGCATGTTTTTTTTTCTATACAGTACATGCCGAGAAATTAATTGGTGATGTTGAGTATTCTGAAAAAATACCAAAAAATGGGTACGTTTTTTTATTTAACGATCAGTATAATAATAAAAAACAAGTGCAGGAAAACAATTTTCCCGATTGAACGCATATTTAAAGCACGAGCGACGAAGGCGCGAGCGCCTTCAAGTGCGTGAACTCGGGACAATATTGTACAATATTTTTTGAAACGAGTAAAATCATCACAATAATGCTGTCATGGAAAATGTGCAAGATCACTTATACAGGGTTGGGCAAAAGTATGGGAAAATCGGATTGCTGGCTAAACTATACGTGCCATGAAAAAATACTCTAATATATATTTTTGTAGTCGTTTTAATCTATTCAAGGACGTAATGTGATTTCAACAGCTATCCTATTTCTCGAGGTATGACGTCATCTTTTTTATTTTAATGAAACACCCTGCATATTTTAAACTTTTTGGATAAACACTTTTTAAATAATTACAATGATGTCGAATTTTGTAGGTGTGCGAGTTGTGGTTTTTACATTATTATATAAAGTAATAAAAGAAATAGATAACTGTTTTCTGTTGTCTGTCTCGTCTTACAAACAAATGTAATTCTAAAAGTAAAATTTACTGTTATTATTGCACTAGTTTTCATCAAGTAATTCGAGCATACATTATCGGATCAATCCTTCTAAGAGAAAATTTAAACGCTAATCAAACAACAGTTAAGAGCTATCTTTTCCTTTTATTATTTTATTTAATAATGTAAAAAAACACAAGTCGCACACCCACCAAACCCGGCATCATTGTAATGTTTTAATCAAATCGTATCATTGTAATGATTTAACAAGTGTTTATCCAAAAAGTTTAAAATATACAGTGTGTTCTATTCAAAAAAAACTCACCGATAACGTCATATCTCGAGAAATAGGATAGCTGTTAGAGATCACATTATGTTCTTGAATAGATTAAAACGACTGCAACAATTTATATTAAGAGTATTTTGTCATCGCACGTATAGTTTAGCTGGAAATCAGGTGTTCCCATAGTTTTGCCCAATTCTGTATAATTTTTTTTAATTTTGATTATTGTTGTTTTATGTAGCTCAATCTAAAATTTTCCTCAGTGCAAACGGCTATGAAAAGTGCAAGGTGCGTCGAAATTGCGCCTGCAAGATGTAAATACGATACACGAAAACTCATAAAAATCTTACCGAAAATGGATTTTTGCCGATTTTTTAAAGATTTCCAAAAACAAAAAAATAAATACAATTTTCATTATGGCTGACCGAATCTGACAATAATCAGGAAATTTCAAATTTTCGAATGCTCGCCTTGCATTCTTCGCGGCTCATGCCCGTCGCAAATTGGTCAATTTCGACGTAAATCACCCCCGCCGACACAATGCGATCACTCCGGACCCCAAGATCGGCCGAATAAAAAAGTTGGCAAAAACATTTATTTTCACGTCGCTCTTTTCGAGTCAGGTGCCGGCCGCGTACCGTTGTTTAGTTTATTGTGTCCAAACCAGGCATCGGGATGTTGGTGGAGCGGCAGAATTGCGAGTGGGACACTTTGGGCTACGCATTGCAGAAAATCCCAACAAAATCCGTGCAGATTTCGATATTTGGTGAGCGTTTGAAAAATCTAACGCGCAAATTCTAACCCTCAATGACGAAACTTTGTACAATGGGGTTGCTCACCAGAGACCGAATGGGGCTTTTTAATGGGTCAATTTCGACGTTTCGAAACACGGCCGACACAATGAGACCTTTTCCGATGCTCAAAAGTGCTAATTAAGAAAGTTGTAAATATCCTATTTTGCAATTTTTCAAGTTTCATTTTTAATATCTTTAATTAATTTCTCACTTAACCCGTGGTGAATCATTTTTGAATATAATACTGGATATTTAATTAAAACACTTGGTTTGTTTCACTAATTTATATTTTCTCCGACTAGTTTTCTAAACTTGAAAAATAGATTAGCTTAAAAATACGCTTAATCGGTGCGGAATTTAATTCTAAGAATTACCCATCTATCATACCTTCATTGTCTTCAAACCAACAACTCTCTCTGCAAACTTCTTCAAATACATTATTTATTTCTCATTCTTTAAAATCCACAACTTCTTCATTCCATAATCAAATGATAATAATTTAACTGAAACTGACAGTTCAGCTGTCAACTTTATCAGTGTTGGCAACTTACGTTTTGCGTGCGTGGTTTTAATTTTACATGACTCGTGCCGCAAATGTGATATCAGAAATGCGACTTTCGAGTTGTCAAAACGGTGTTCGAAACCTCACTTTCGAGGCGTCGAGTTTATATAGGGACAAAATTGTAAATTAAAATATGTTAGGTAGAATTGGTTGGTCTTTATGGATATTATTATTGAAGAAATACTTTTCGTTTTATATTGGCATTTGAGCACAAGGGCCAAAACTTTTGAAACGGATATTAGTACAAGTACTAGTATTATTATAATTACGAATTGTTTTAAGAATGTGTCGTATAGAAAATCAGCACAAACTATTAAAAATATTTAAATGGTAGTATAGTAAAACTGTGTGCCATCAGCCATCTAATTAATGAAGATTTGCAGGTGTTTATTATTTTATGGAAAACGCGATTCTAAATTGGGAGATTTTAAGATACTCACCATAATTGTAAACTACACATAAAACAACAGTATGATAGTAAAGAAAAATGTAATGCGGTAAACACAAGTTCTATGATGGTATTCTACTTTCATATATAGTGAAAAAAAATACTAGATTCCATGATTTTATTTTCAGTGATGATAAAGGCTTGTATTTCGTTATTCAAGGTGGGCAAAAAATTTGTGAAAAGCGCAATTCTTTAATTAATTTTGAGTATATAAAATTTTCTTAAAAAATTGTAAATAAATTAAAAAAAATTAAAAATAAAAAACTTATTTAGTAAGCCTCACGATGCCATCAGTATTATATACTGCCTTTCAAAAAAATCAGAACACCAAGTATTTATTGCACGATTTTAATAAAATTTACACAATTTGATCATGTAAACGAACTGTATCGATGATCAAAAAATCAACTTGAAAAAAAAAAAACAAATGAATAAAAATTAATAATGTATTGGGCCTCCACGATTTCCCAAACACTCATTAACACGTCGAGGCATGCTAGAAATCAGGCTGTCAATATCGACTTGGGGTATTTCATTCCAAACTTCGATAATTTGACCTCTAAGTTCCATTACAGTGTTAGCGGGGCGCTGTAAGTTACTTATTCTAACACCTATCATATCCCAAACATGTTCTATTGGCGATGGCTAAGGTAACAAATTGATTTCGGCACTATCAAAAAACTGTCTTGTAATGGCCGCTGTGTGAGGTCGAGCATTATCTTGCTGAAAAATGGGGTTCTGCAAGCCATTTACATAGGGCACTAACACTGGCCGTAAAATGTTGTCAATATACCGAATCGCGCTAAGACTTGCTTCTAAAAAAACTAGAGGAGACCGACTACCATATGCTATCGCCCCCCAAACTATAACTCCCTGTGTAAGAGCCGTATGTCTTTCAACAGCAAATTGTAAAATTCTGCGTTCACCGCGTCGACGTCCCACTCTTCTGCGACCATTATGAGCCCATAAACAGAACCGAGACTCATCGCTGAAGATAATGTTATTCCATTCATGGGTCCAATGTTGTCTTTCCCTGCACCAATCAAGTCTTGCTCTGCGATGCTGCGGAGTAAGAGGTAGACACAATTGTGGACGGTAGGATCTTATACCAAAACTGCGGATTCTTCTGTAAACAGTAGCCATGGATACTCTTTGGCCATTTAGAGCCAACCAGTCATTTCCCAATGCCCGCGATGTTGTAAATCTGTCCCTTAAAGTTGTAAGACAAAGAGCTCGATCTTCACGCTCAGTGGTGCTTCTTGGACGTCCTGTTCCAAGTCTACGTCGATTCTCCCCAGCTTCGGACCATCTAGACCAGCAGCGTACGATCACCGATACACTACGGCCTACCCTTTCAGCAATAGCACGAACCGAAAAACCCGCTTCTCGCATTCCAATAATGCGACCCCTTTCAAATTCACTTAGATGATGATATTGTGCACGCCGACGAACACGGGGCATCTTTTTATGTTTTACAAACTGAAACGTTAAACTACTCAGAGGCTACTTAGATATTAGAAGCAATTACATTAAAAAATCAGCAGCTCTTCATAATGGTGAAATCAAGGAAAATTACCATTAAATAGTAACCAAAACAATTGATTTTTTGATCATCGATGCAGTTCATTTACGTGATCAAATTCTGTAAATTTCATTAAAATCGTCCAATAAATACTTTGTGTTCTGACTTTTTTGAAAGGCAGTATATATTAATTATCACAAAATGAAACATCGTTTGTGTAACTGTAATTTTAT
This sequence comes from Philonthus cognatus, assembly GCA_932526585.2. Taxonomy (NCBI): domain Eukaryota; kingdom Metazoa; phylum Arthropoda; class Insecta; order Coleoptera; family Staphylinidae; genus Philonthus; species Philonthus cognatus. The sequence goes on along the minus strand of OW052242.1, from coordinate 68,735,158 downwards.
TTCGCGACTATAGTTTGGATAACATATACGTATCATTTTCAAACCATTCTATTTTGTGATTTTATTTTTGAATGCAGACGTGTTTAGATCTCACATGATTATTCTCAACAGTAAAACTGTCTTACACGAAAGTTTGATGGCAAAATAAATAACCAGTTAACCACTAATGTCACCTATTTTCATCTCATATCATTCTGTTTATTATATATAAACCCAATAATACATCTATGAAATAGATAAATTGATTATTAACTAACTATAACAATATTATATATATATATATATATATATATATATATATATATATATATTCTTTATTACGGGAGACCATTAAAAACACAAAAATATATACACAATAATCACAAAACAATACAAAAACAAACAACAAATGTACAAATGAATACAGTCAGAGACAGAAGTTACATCTAATAAAAGAGGACCAAATAAATAATTATATAAAGGACCCTAAGAGGAGTTAATCGATCTTAAAGAAAGTCTTTTGAAACGGTTCAACGAGACACCAAAAAATCTATTGACTCGCCATAAGAATTAACATATCTTATTAAATTGTTTTGTGGGCTGTTATAGCCATACAGAGTAATGTGGTGTACGTCAGCAAGAAGTTTTTGTTATCTGGTTGAGCGAACTGGAACGTTAATGCCAATAGACGACAAAATGGATGGGCAAAGTATCAGTCCATTCAGTATACGATATGCGAAGCATAGCATAAAATAAATCCTTCGTTTTTCAAGAGACACACCGAGATATGTACGAAGTAGGTCATAATTATTACTATCGTACGAATGGTTTGACCGGTAGCAAATGAGTTTTATCATTTTACGTTGTACACGTTCTAATCTATCAATGTGACATTGATAATGCGGTGACCAAATTATGCAGCAATGGTCTAGAATTGGTTTGACTAAGGTGGAGTATAATGTCATTAAAGTACGGATAGATTTGAAATGTATAGTAATACGCCGCATGAAACCAATTCTTTGGAATGCTTTTGAAATAATTAAATCTAAGTGCTCATGAAATTGAAATTTACAGTCAAGTAGAACGCCTAAATCATTGATTTTATAAACCCTCTCTAAAAGATTACTATCTAGAAAATAGATAGCCGGTAAATAGATCCCTTGTTTTCTTGAAAAACGAATATATTTGCATTTAGTTGTGTTCAAATGCAAATCATTACTGGAGCACCATATAATAATCTGATCCAGATCATTCTGTAAGATGCGACAATCGTCACTGGTGGTGATTTTACGATACAGCTTCATATCCTCTGCATAAAGCAAAACATTTGATTGAATTTCTTTACCAATATCATTGATAAAGATGAGAAATAGCAATGGTCCAAGGTGAGAACCCTGGGGCACACCTGAAGTTGCATTTATTACAGAACCAGAAACTGCATCATTTATTTTCACCACATGTTGTCTACAACTTATGAACGACCGGAGCCACTCAATCATGGACCCAGCAACACCATACATTCGAAGTTTGTATAAAAGCCTACAGTGGCTAACTCTGTCAAACGCCTTACTAAAGTCGGTATAGATCGAGCCTGCCACTGCCCCTTCCTCCATCGCGTCGGTAATGAAATTGGAGTATACAAACAAGTTGGAAGCAGTAGATCTTGATGGACAGAATCCATGTTGTTGCTCAGATAAAAGTGGCTTAAAAATGTTTAACATATACTTCGCAACCAACTTATCTCATAATTTAGGAAAACATGATTGAATAACTATCGCTCTATAATTGTCAACACATGTCTTTATGCCTGATTTAAAGACCGGGACAGTGTAGCATCCCTTCCAAAGAGATGGGAAGAATCCATCTCCTAGAGAACGATTAAATAATTTAGTAATAGGTAAAGACAGAGTCGATGCGCAGGCTTTTATCAAGGCAGGCGGTATTCCGTCAGGACCTGGTGCAGCGCCATTTTTAATTTCAGATAGGCATTCCATAATATCTGTTTCACTAAACTGTAAGTTATTAAATATTAGGTCACTGAACTCACTAACTTCAGGACCAATGGTAGTTGGACATGAATATGAATTTTGAAAATAGTCTGCAAATAGATCCGCTATGCCATTAACCGAGTTTGCGACCCGCGTTCCATATGCCATACTGGATGGAAGACCTCTGCCACTGCCATTTTTAGATTTACAATATTTCCAAAATATATTAGTACCTTTTGAATTTAATGAATTACAGAAACTAAGGTATTCAAAACTTATCCTGTTCTTGACAATAAGTCGTATTTTATAGTTTCAAGCAGAGCTGGGCCGGATTCGAATCATTTAGGATTCGAATCCTGGAATCGAATCTTCTTAGAGGATTTAAAAGATGCATTCGAATACTTTAGTTAAACTGGATTCGTGATCTGGATTCGTTACATTTCTTTAAGAGGATTAGTAATCGAATCCAAACGCGGGTGATTCGAATCCTCATAGAAGGATTCGAATATTTATAAAAGGATTCGAATACTTATAAAAGGATTCGAATACTGACAAAAGGATTTGAATCGTCAAAAATAATTCGAATTAATTGTGAGGATTAACATGAAAAATTTGTTTTGTATTTTTTTTAAATTTCTCGTTAAATCACTGTTTAATACGCGTGGCGCATGAAGTAAAATTTCGAGTTTAGAAAAGCCCCGTGAAAATTTGTCTCGGGTCGCTGCGCGACCCTTGACAAATTTTCTACGCTGGGCTTTTCTAAACTCGAAATTTTACTTCATGCTTAGTCTGGGAGTGGACAACACTCGTTCTTAGAAGTTTCAAATTGAAGGATCACTCTAGATTACTAACTTTATTACCATTTACAATGGCTACAGCTCGGTTTACAGCATGCATAGGAAAGAAAACATCCAATTTTTAGTCTGGTAGTGGACAACACTCATTCATAGAAGTTTCAAATTGAAGGATCACTCTAGATTACTAAGTTTATTACTCTTTTACAAAGGCTACAGCTCGAAGGACCAATCATGGTCTTTGGAGACCTAAGGACTACAGGGAATCGAAGTTTTTTTTACAAGAAAACAACGAATATCTAAAGGTTTTCAGCATGCATAGGAAAGAAAACATCCAATTTTTAAAAAATATCGAAGTAAGGTTGGTTTTCAGTGCATTTTTAACTTCATTTTAAATTAGTGTTTTATACGCGTGGCGCATGAAGTAAAATTTCGAGTTTAGAAAAGCCCCGTGAAAATTTACTTCATGCTTAGTCTGGGAGTGGAAATGCTCGTTCGAAACTTTAAACTGATTGCTTTGATAAGAACATTTTATGACTGAAAATGTTTTTAAAGATAATAATCTAGTTTTCAAAATTTTGTTAAAAATTATTTAAAGTAAAACTGACATGGTATCCACAATCTGAAATGTTAAAGTTTTCTGACATTTCCCTAATTCAAGATTTTTTCCCTGACCTTCTAATATAACTTTCTTCTGTGGGAAACCCCCAGTTTTTTAAATTGTTTACATTGTTTTTGTCAATATTTAAGTTAGTTTCATAAATGTTTACATGTTTTGTAATTTTTATGATGCCTGTTGATTTTGACTAATTTAATAAAATCATATGGCTTTCTTGTTAGTGTTTTGGTCAATTTGAATAAAATATCATGACTTTTCTCTGACATTCCCGGTTTTAATGATAGTCAGTGAATTTTCTATTTACGTAATTTTCAGGCATTCGTCGATTTTATAATAGAGTTCGATTTGAAGTTTTGAACGAGTGTTTCCACTCCCAGACTAAGCATGAAGTAAAATTTCGAGTTTAGAAAAGCCCCACGTAGAAAATTTGTCGAGGGTCGCGCAGCGACCCGAGACAAATTTTCATGGGGCTTTTCTAAACTCGAAATTTTACTCCATGCGCCACGCGTACAAGACACTGATTTGAGTGAATTTCAAAAACACACAAATACATCTTTAATCAGAGTAACAGATATTAAGTCTGTTATCAACGATGTTAAGTGTTAATAATAAATAATTAGGTTAATAATTGAATATTTTTGTTAAAACAACTGATAACGATATTTATATGGTAATGCTTGTTAAAAAATAATAAAATCAACTTTATTCCTAAAGGATTTGTATTCGTGATTTGAAAAAACAGGATTCGAGTCTTTGATTCGAATCATATTTATCTCTTACGAATCCTTTATTCGAGTATTCGTGATTCGAATCATATTAGGTGATTTGGATTCGTGATTGGAATCCTTTTCACGAGGATTCGTCCCAGCTCAGGTTTCAAGTATACTGCAAATTATGCAAGTGTTCTATTTAGGATACTAAATGAAATGCATAAGTTATTGCAATTTTAAAACGACATATCCTTTCTAAATCAAATTTGAAATGGTAATATACTTTCTCGAATTAAATTAAAAGACATTATCTTTGTTATTTATCACTTTTGCATCCTTTATAGATATAGATCACATGAGCACATCACATAATTTGAAATACGTTGAGAACGAATAAAACTTTCAGAAATGCTGTTTACTTAATAAAAAAATCGGTACAAGTATCAAACAGTACAAATAAAATATCAAAGGCTAACAAATTTTGACTTTTTAAAAGTTGATTTCGATCTGACATTTTGTATAATTTTGATCTGCTGAATTCAAATCCGAGTGTCATTTTGCCCTATCGCGTAAGGTTTTTTTATCAATGTTTAAAATAATTTAATAAAAAATGTGGTTAAAATAAACGCTACTTTTATTTATACAATACAATACAATACAATACTGCTTTATTTTATATAAATACAAAGAATAATTACATCGTATAATATATAAAATAGTGTTAAAGGAAACATCACTATGACTTAAAGTTAAAGTATTCCTCTAATGAGTATGGTTCAACTTTGCATAGATAGGAATAAATTTTGTTTTTGTAGTGTTTGAGATTTTTTTCTTTTTTTATTTCACAAGGTAGGTGGTTATGAAGTCGTAGGCATAAATAGTGAACGCTCTTTTGGGTATGCGTTAATTTTACCCGTGGATATATCATATTCACTTTGTTACGTGTGTCATAATTGTGAGTTATTTCATTACTTGTGAAGTTAGAGTATTGAAGGCGCATGAAGGTTAAGCACTCGTGAATGTGCATAGCGACAACAGTTAGTAAATTTAATGCTTTAAACCAATGTCTACAAGAGTCTTTGGGTCCTAGCTTACAAATAATTCTAAGCGCACGTTTTTTGCAATATGAAAACTCTGTGTCTGTACTACCACCCCAATGTATGATTCCGTATCGTAATTGTGATTCAAAATTGGAATGGTAAACAGTTTTTGCAAGGTTGGTGTCCACGTTTTTTGTCAGCACTCGCAGCATGTAGCGGACTTTACAAAGTTTTTGGCATAGATTTTGTATGTGCTGCCCCCACTTTAGTGATGTATCTAGTGTAACGCCTAGAACCTTTGTCGAGCTCACTATATTGTAGTTACTGGAGTTGATGCAAACTGTGTTAGGTAAATTTTGTGCGTTGTGTATTTGAAATAACATGAATTTGGTTTTATTTTTATTGAGATGCAAGTTGTTTTGCATGAACCATTTCTCTACATGCTGTAATATATATGTTGCATTTCGTTTCAGTTCAATGAAGGCTGCGCCTTTGACTGCAATGTTGGTATCGTCAGCATAGTTTACCAAGGAATAATTTTGTTAAGTTTCGTATTCAAAAATATCATTTATATATAAATTGAATAGCAAGGGGCCCATCACGCTTCCTTGCGGAAGGCCGCAGATAATTATTTGTGGAAGAGATGTATAAATGTTGTTTGATTGTGTTATTTTAACGATTTGTTGTCTGAAACTTAAATATGACTGTATCCATTGGTTGGCTATACCACGTATACCATATAAATACAACTTGTTTAATAATCTATTGTGTGGAATGCTGTCAAACGCTTTTGACAAGTCTAGAAATATTCCACAAGCAAGTTCATCGTTATCTAATGCGTTGTAAATTAACTTAGTGAAGTTAAATAATGCTGTGTTGATGCTTCTTTTCTTGATGAAGCCGTGTTGATTGTCGTTGAGTAAATGATATTTATTGAAAAAAGTTAATAAGCGTTTTGTCATTACTTGTTCAAATATTTTTGAAAAAGATGGCAAAACGCTTATTGGTCTATAATTGGAGAGGTCGTTAGAATCACCTTTTTTGTGAATAGGTCTTACTACTCCCGTTTTTAAATTGTTAGGAAAAGTACCTGTAATAAATGAATTATTGATAATATGGGACAGGGGTTCCGCTACATATTTAATAATTCGTTTTATAAGAAAGAACGGGATGTCATCAAATCCGCTACTTTTTTTATTTGCAGAACTCATGACAATGTTTATTATTTCTTGTTCATTCGTTGGGTCCAGAAATATTGAGTGTTGATTGTTCGACATGTTTATCTCATCTCCCTGTTGATTTACTGACGCTATGTGTTGTGCACTATTTATAAATAATGTATTAAAGTTGTTAGCTATCTCACTTAAGTTTCCAGTAGGTACAGCGGGGTTCACATTCTTAGGCGTTAAATATTTTACTACTCCCCAACTGGCTTTACTTCGGTTTTCGGCATTAATGATTCGGTTTGTATAATAATTACTCCTGCTTATATTCAACTGTGATGTGAATTGTTGTTTGTAAGTTTTTAATATCGTCTTAAACGAGTGGTTGTATAAGGCAATTGTTTCGTAAACTAGTATTTTTTCTTTAAGATATTGTTAATAGGGATCACCGTAGATATTACGTTTTCTATTTGTTTGCGTAAAAGTTCGAATGGGAAAGAACTTGTCAAAAGCGTCTTTAAAAATAGATAAGAAGGTGTTGTATTTGTTATCTGTACCACTAATCCTGTAAACTGAATCCCAGGTCGTGTGCATTAGTGAGTTTTGAAAGTCTTCAATAGCATCTTTATGATACGTTCGTTTGGATATAAGTTTGGTTTTGATACCAAAACAGAGACAAAAACAAATTACAAATAATTTTAAGAATGTCATTTAATTTTTATTCGCAAGTATTTAAAAAACCATAAATATCAAACCTACTAAATTAATTAAAAAATTGTGCGTGATGGAAACAAAAAAATGTTGATTCTTTATTAGATTAGTTACTAAAACTTCAAGAAAAATTAACAAATCCAAATCACAAATTTTTTATTGGCCTGTGTAATTAATTTATCAATGTCTAAAGGCGCATAATACCGCAAACGTTAAAAAACAATATAGAAAGAAGAAAATAACTGCACGATTTCCATTATTTTCATGCACACAAACAATTAAATCGTGTTGTCGTTAGTGATAAAATGGTAAGATTTTAATAGTAACAAAATCTGTGTTTCATGGAAACTGACAAAGATAGTGTTAGTATTTATTAAAATAACATATACTCAATGACATTAGAAGCGTAACAGCAAGAAGGAATGATTTTTTTGAATTCATATTTTAGCAACAGAGTGAGTATTTAAAGCATACATTGATAACAATTTCCACCTTGTGCCTTTTATATTTATTGTGAAAAAAAAAATCACTTTTTCTTTTTTGATAAAACTATTTATATGAGCTGTTTAGTACAGATGTTTTTAGTTTTCGTGTTTCCGTTGAGTGTGTTAAGCTTAAATAAAATGCCTCGAGTCCGAAGACGTCCACAATATCACCATTTGAGTGATTTTGACCGTGGTCGAGTTGTTGCTTATCGAGATGTCGGTATGTCCTATCGCGAAATTGCCCGCCGTATTGATTCCACTGCAGCAACTGTAATACGTGTGTATCAGGTATGAACAGAAGAAGGTAGAGGAGCAAGAAGAAGACCAATTGGTCAACCAAGGCCTACCACAGAAAGTCAAGATCGGCGCTTAAGACAAATAGCCCTGCGAGACCGTTTCGCTACTACGCGTCAAATCGGTGATCAATGGATTGGAGAAGAAGGTAGGCCCGTTAGTATGCGAACCTTATATGGCCGCATTCAATCCTTTGGGCTTCTTTCGTACCGTCCATGATTAGTGCTTCCTTTAACAGCGAGACACTGTCGCCAAAGGTTGGACTGGTGCAGAGAACGGCAGCATTGGGAGGCAGAATGGCACGATGTCGTATTCAGCGATGAATCACGATTTTGTCTAGGCACGCATGATGGCCGTAGAAGGGTACGACGCTACCGTGGAGAACGACCTGATCTTAGGTTTGCTATTGAGAGGCATGTACACAGGACTGCTGGAGTAATGGTTTGGGGGGCTATTGCTTATGGTAGTCGATCACCTCTTGTATTCATCCAAGGCATTATGACAGCTGCGCGTTATGTTGAAGACGTCATACGACCGACTTTGTTGCCGTATTTAGATGGCCGCCCAGACGTACTTTTTCAACAAGATAACGCACGTCCCCATATTGCTCGTCGAACTATGAACTTTCTTAATGAAGCTGGTGTTAATGTTTTGGCGTGGCTGCCCCGTTCGCCGGATTTAAATCCCATTGAACATATGTGGGATATCATGGGAAGAAGAATATTCTCTTTGCACCATCCTCCACAGACTCTAGTACAGTTGATCGATGAAATTCAAGTTGCTTGGAACGAGATGCCTCAAGAAGACATCGACCATCTCATTTTGTCGATGTCCAGACGTCTACAGGAGTGTATACAGCAAAGGGGTCGCCAAACACATTATTAATTTTTTTAGATTGTTTTTTAATAAAATTTCTTGAAAATGTAATAATTTTATTCTTGATGTAAGACTACCATACTTGCAAAAAATCAAGTTAAAATAATAACTCCATCTAGGTGTTACGCTTCTAATGTCATTGAGTATATATTGTAACATCATTGTTTTGTGAGTATGTACCAAAATAAAATTACTTTTAAATGTTAAACTTATCAACCAAATACTGAAAAAGCTTTATCACAATTTAAAAAATTAATCAATTCTAAAATTTAAAATATATATTTTTCCCCTGAAGAAGCTATACAAAGTAGCAAAACTATTGTGATGATTTAAATAAATAAGTAAGTTGAAAATCATAAATTGTTTATTGTATTAAGTGATAATGGTGTTCAAAAAATAAATGCCTCAAAATTCAACGAGATTTAATTTTCTAAATTGATTTTTTTTAAATATTCTGTATCCACATTTTCAATGCTTCAATTTTTATTTCAAACTGCAGTATAAGTTATATACAGGCAATTTTTCTTTTGTGCAAGTATCAGTGTTGGACAGTATTCGAATCATTCAGGATTTGAATCCTTTTAGAGCATTCAAAAGAGGCATTCGAATACTTTAGTTAAACTGGATTCGTGATCCGGAGTCATTACATTTTTTTTAAGAAGATTCGTATTCGAATCCAAATGCGGGTGATTTAAATCCTTATAAAAGGATTTCAATATTTATAAAAGGATTCGAATACTTACAAAAGGATTCGAATATTTACAAATGGATTTGAATCGTCAAAAATAATTCGAATTAATTGTGAGAATAACCATAAATAAATTGTTTTGTGTTTTTGAATTTCTCGTTAAATTACTGTTTTATACGCGTGGCGCATTAAGTAAAATTTCGAGTTTAGAATAGCCTAAACTCGAAATGTTACTTCATGCTTAGTCTGGAAGTGGAAACGCTCGCTCGAAACTTCAAAGTCATTGCTTTGATAAGAACATTAAATGACTGAAAATGTTTTGAAAGATAATAATCTAGTATTCAAAATTTTGTTTAGCATTATTTGAAGTAAAACTGACATGGTAGCCACAATCTGAAATGTTAAAGTTTTCCGACTTTTCCCTGATTCAAGATTTTTTTCCCCTACCTTTTAAATCAACTATCTTCTGTGGGAAACCCCCGTTTTGTTAAATTGTTTTCATTGTTTTTGTCAATATTTCAGTTGGTTTTATAAATTATTACGTGTTTTGTAATTTTTATGATGCCTGTTGATTTTGACAAATTTAATAATATCATATGGCTAGTGTTTTGGTCAATTTGAATAAAATACCATATTTTTTATCTGATTTTTCCAGTTTTAATGACATTCAGTGAATTTTTTATTTACGTAATTTTTAGGCATTCGTCGATTTTATAATAAAGTTCAATTTAAAGTTTTGAACGAGTGTTTCTCCCAGACTAAGCATGAAGAAAAATTACGAGTTTAGAAAAGCCCCGCGTAGAAAATTTGTCGAGGGTCGCGCAGCGACCCGAGACAAATTTTCACGCGTACAAGACACTGATTTTCACGCGTACAAGATACTGATTTTCACGCTTACAAGACACTGATTTGAAGTGAAGTTCAAAAACATACAAATAATCAGAGTAACACAGATATTTAGTCTGTTATCAACGATGTTCAGTGTTAATTATAAATAATTAGGTTTTAAATATTTTTGTTAAAACAACTGATAACGATAATTATATGTTAATGGTTGCAAAAAAATAATAAAATCAAATTTATTCTTAAAGGATTTGTATTCGTGATTCGAAAAAACAGGATTCGAATTTTACGAATCCTTTATTCGACTATTCGTGATTCGAATCATATTAGGTAATTAAGGGGTAATAAGGGGGGAGTCTGCTGTAAAATTTTAAATGGAAACCGTCACTTTTTATTTTCAATTTGGATTGTACGTCAGAAAATAAATCACTTTTTACTAATTTTGTTCTTGTTCTCAAAACAAGCCTTAACCTTAAGAAATTACTGTTATATCAAAATATAGTTTTTACACGTGGGTAGATGGCTCTGCATTTGCCAAAATTGACAATTGTTTGCAGAAATGTGCCTCTCCGGAAGCATGCCCACTTTGGTCTAAAATTGTAATATTGTAAAATCACTCGTATGTATTTATGAAGCCAACAATGCTTTTTATAATATTATTATTGTAGGATTATTTATGTTTCAACAATTAGTTTGTAAATCAATATTCTGCAAAAACAGCGTAAATCACCATTCAACAACCTAGTCATTTTATATTCAAAAAATCCCGCATAACTGTGTCGAAAACATCATTACACATTCAAATGGTACCCACACGCACGGATTAAAATCAGGCAATTACCGCTAATTAGAAGCAGCCCCCATCTTTTCTTCTTCTATCTGCCTCTTTCTCTGTTTATATATGTACATATGTGCATTGTTTAAACATAAACCATTTCTTTGCACTTATTTATTTATCTATATTTTTCGGTCGGATTGACGGGAAGCAATCAGAGCGTATTTCGTAATTGGTTCGCTTTTACAAATTTAATTAGCGTCCGTTTCGCGCGCGCTTTTTCCATATTTTCTGATGAGAGAAAGTCGCGGCGAGCAGTTTTGATAATAGCGATAGATTGCGAAGAAATGTGCAAGCGATGAATTCATTGTCGGCGATTTAATGAACTTTTTCCAAATGCGAAATCTACATCACTAAATATTTAACGATTTCAAAAATCACACATGGTTTAGTTTTGTTTCACAGCGCTTATTTAAACAATCTCTTAATTAATACAATAAATCGTTCTGTAATAATGATTAGTAGATAAAAACAAACCGCCCTAACGGTTAACAGATATTTAGCACTCAAACTATAATACAAATTCGACATTATAACTTATTGAAATGGTTTTGATCAATTCAAAATATCTTTATAAACCGTCAACAACTGTTGCTTTTGTGTAGAGCTCGGATTATTAAACAAACATCTTATGCTAAAAATTAAAAGCATCAACATGAATTAATAATATGTGTACGAATTATGGAAAGTTAAGTCATTTGACATTATTTTTTTTGTTGCGTTTTTTTTTTTTTTTCGCTTTTTTGCATTTTTAAGTGTGTTTTGCATTTAAGTGCTTATTTGGTGCTTATTCCGTCAAATTTGAAATCGTGTGCCATCAAAAAACGAACTATTAATTCATGTATCTAGTTCAGTGGTTTTTAAACTTTTTTGGCGATGACACTCTTTTAAAGCATTAAATATTTTACGGAGCCCCAAATCTGGTCGCCGATTTATTGTAGAATAATTATACTTTGTGTCGCCTTATTTCTTTAGTTCTTTATTATGTTTCGTAATTTCTTGGCAATCTCTGTTAACTTCATAATTATCTTGTGTAGGTCTCAACATCAAACACAATTCTTTTGTAAGTACGGTATCTAGAAATGTCAACAATTTCGAGAAATGTTCAATAAAGTTAAGATTCTAGAAAGATATAATGTTTAGACTTGAGGAAAATTATCAACTGTTCGGCAATTTATTGCAAATAACCAAAGTGATGTAAATGAAAACGGTAACATTCATTAAATGTATATATTAATATTACGAACCGTATACTGTTTTTTTTATTTAAGTATACTTTTACATAATCTATATGAACATTGGCAAAATTAATCAACATGAGATCAAACCTAAGTAGTATATATTAAACTTTACAATATTTCAGTGTTTATACGCGTAGCGTATGAAGTAAAATTTCGAGTTTAGAAAAGTCTGAAAATTTGGATTGATCGCTTCGCTTCGTTACGCAACCATCCATATTTTCAAGCTTTTATAAACTCAAAATTTTACTTCATGCTTTATCTGGGATTGGAAACACTCTTTAGAAGCTTCGATTGAGTTTCTACGAAAACAACGAATGTCTTTAAATTCCTTGAATATTGCATTATTTACCAAATTAATAATTAAATTAAATTGAAGATATTTGTATAAATGTCTGATAATTTAACATTTTATAAGTTAATGATATACTAGAAAATACACGAAAATGTGTCACATTCAAGTTATAATAACTCAAAAACTATTATTGGAGTGTATTTTGATTTTCACATATTTAGAAAGAGCAATAATTGAGTGATATGCACACCTAGTTTCATAAAAATATCTCAAATAGTATCCAAGTAATGAAATCTTCAAATTTTTATTACACTCAAAATAATTAAAATTGACTCCTGTTTCACGTTCAAGTGAAAATTACTCAAAAACTATCAATGGCTTGTATTTTGATTTTCACACAATATGAAATACCAATAATTGAGTAATATGCACACCAAGTTTTATAAGGATATCTCCAATAGTATCCAAGTTTTAAACTCTTAAAATGTCTACATCAGTCAAAAAAATCAAAATTTACTCTCGTTTCGCAATCAAGTGAAAATAACTCAAAAAGTATTATTGGGGTGTATTTTCATTTTCACATATAGACCAATAATTGTGTGATATGCAGAAGTTTTATTAAACTATCTTGAAATTTCTATATCACTCAAAATAATCAAAATTGCCTCCCGTTTCACGTTCAAGTGAATATACCTCAAAAACAATCGATGGGGTTATTTTGATTTTAACATATTTTAGAAGAACGATAATAAAGTGATATGCATATTAAGTTTTATACAGATATCTTAAATAGTGTCAAAGTTATGATCTCTCAAAATTTCAATATCACACGAATTTATCACAATTGACTCCCGTTTGTCGTTCAATAGAAAATAACTCAAAAAGTATTGATGGGATATATTTTGATTTTTACATATTTTGAAAGAACAACTTTTGATTAATATTCACATTAAGTTTTATAAAAAAATCACAATTTTTTTGCAAGTTATGATCTCTTAAAATTTGTATATTACTCAAATTTATCAAAATTGTCTCGCGATTGACGATTAACTGAAAATAACTCTAAAACGATTAATAGGGTATATTTTGACTTTTCTAATTTTTGGTTAATTTTATAAAGATATCTTAAAAAGTTTTCAAATTGTGATCACTTGAAATTTCAATACCATTCAAATTTATTAAAATTGACTCACGTTTGATGTTCAAGTTAATGCGCTATAAAATTACAGACATTTATTGCTTTTTAAAAAGCGGACAACTTGAAGCGTTTAACGAGTGTTTTCGCTCCTTGGTTAAGCATGAAGTAAAATTTCGAGTTTAGAAAAGCCTGAAATTTGTATTTGCCGGGGCGCGCGAGCGAAGCGAGTCGCGCCCCGGCAAATCCAAATGTTCAGGCTTTTCTAAACTCGAAATTTTACTTCATGCGTTACGCGCGTAAAACACTGATTTAGTGTAAAGTTAAAAGACACATACATCATCTATCTATCTATAATCTATCCACATATCCTCCATGTAACCTTATTTTAGCTGCCTCAATTTTTGTTAAATGTTAATTGTTTCTACACATTTATGTTTGTGATTATCTTGATGTACTACTTTTCAATATTTTGCTATATATTTGTAAAACTATAAAATAGTAAACTAAAGTTGACTCATCTATAAATATGTCATTTTATTTGGAAATAATTAAATTAAATTAAATATGATAAATTCAAATTCAAAACTATTTGAATTCGAGGAAATAAGCTTACGCTTCTTTAGTTTGCACACTTTAAACATGATATATAAAATTACGAAAAAACTATTCGTGAAAATGCAAACAGTGTCTTAATTAATAAGACAATTTAAGATGATAAATATCCATTGAAACAACTACTTCCCGTGCAAATACACCTGCGGATATTGAATTATACAATGAAATATTTAAAATCTTATTTAATTTAAATACCGACCATCATTTTCACTCATTCTAATTTTGTGTACCTGTTCATTCCACACACAACACTTTTTCCAAGTAAGTTTGTTTTAATTTTATTCCTAATTTTTTTAAACGTCATAAGCAAAGCTATACTGAAGAGAGATAAATCTCGAAACGCGTCTATAGATGGCCTAAGACATTAGTTTTAATCTAAGTCCTTTCACTTCTAACTTGTTGCTATCTCTCCTTTCATTTTAAATTGTATTGTTAGTTGGTTTGAAGAGAATTTGACCTAAACGTTACATATACTTTAATAGAGCGTTGTAACAAATCAAATTAAATAAGATTTTAAATATTTCATTGAATAATTCAATATCCGGAGGTTTATTTGCACGGGAAGTAGTTGTTTCAATGGATATTTATCGTCTTAAATTGTCTTATTAATTAAGACACTGTTTGCATTTTCACGAATAGTTTTTTTGTAATTTTATATATTATATTCTGTATTGTGGAGGCTTCTACTTCGTTATACATGTTAATTACACAATGAAACACTTTTAACTTTGTTTGTATAACACGTTTTATTTAATGTGACTGCAGTTTCGACAAATTTAGCTTGTCATTATCAAACATGTCATGTCATTATCAAAATGGTTTACAATTATTTACCAAATATTGTCAGAATTGACCTAGTTCTGACACATAGATACACTTCAAACGAAATTCGTCCTTTCCTGTGTGAATAATAATCTTTTATCGTTGCTCTTGATTTGAACACGACACTTTTTTTACTTTATGTTATGTGTGATAATCGACACTTATTATTTTGATTACAAAAGATTGACCGTTATTAATTCATTTTGAATGCTAACGTTGAATAACTGCTATCAAGATTTTGTTGATTAATAGATATGACGTCATTGTTTGCAAGGCACTCTTTATAAAAAAGAAAATATTATAATTTTAAATATCAAATCTAAAATAAATCATTAGTGTGGTACATCACTGAATTCAGAAAAAAATATCCTTTCAAAAAATATAAAAATCACTCCATGTTTGATAATGACAAGCTAAATTTGTCGAAACTGCAGTCACATTAAATAAAACGTGTTATACAAACAAAGTTAAAAGTGTTTCATTGTGTTTATATATTATGTAAATTAAATATACCTGAATAAAACGCGAAGTAAACTAAGGTGACCTGTTTTTATTAAGACATTTAATTTTCGAGTTCTCAGCTCTAATTCTGACTCGTTCTTTTGTTATCACTAGTTTAAAGCCTAACAGTATTAAATGCATTTAAAAAAACCTTCGAAATCCGATGTCCACATTATTCAGTCAAGCCATATGATCATTTGCGCGTGGCTTGACTGCATATTGTAAACATCGGATTACGTTTCCTTTTTTATGGAAATACTTATATTTGTCCTTGAAAACTACGGATCTGAAATCCGTTTTTATCGGAAATCTACAGTTCGCCCACAATTTGTGTTCAAAGTTATATTTCACACATTCATTATTTACTGAATATACATCATAACTATTTACAATCATTCAAACATAAGTTATATATTTACACAGTATATTCATCCAAATTCACGAAAACTTATAAAAATCACAGACAATCGTGAAAATAGGAATATTTAACTGAAATCTTCGAAAATTGATGAAATACTTGGAATAAGTTATCCTACGAAAACAATAAGAATCATGAGTCAGAAATATTATAGAAGATCAAACATTAAACTCTAGCAGGATTTCAATTATTAATACAGGGAGTTTTTCTTTTGGGTATACATATTCCAATTACAGCGTATATGCTGTAAATCTTTAGATATTCGTTGTTTTCTTAAAGAGTTCAATTTGAAGCCTTAAACGAGTGTATTTCACTCACAAATTAAGCATTAAGTAAAATTCGAGTTTATAAAAGCTGAAAGTTTGGATTTGTCGCGTATCGAAGCGGAGCGACCAATTCAAATTAGGCCTTTCTAAACCCGAAATTTGACTTCATGCGTCACTCGTATAAAACTCTGATTTAATTAATTTTGTCAATGTTTTCGATCATCTCAATTATTAAGACTTTTCGATACATTTTAACAACGTGTCAAAATGTGTCGGGTCGCTTTGACAAACATATGTCTGGGGATGTAGGTATTTTAGGGCACAATAATAATAAAATAATATTGAAATATCTTCTTTCGTTTTCGAGATATTGTCAAAAACGGATTTTTGCAATTTTGTTTTTATTCTTTTATTCAAAAACTATTGAATCTAGACATTTACAACTTTGACATTATACAGACACTCTTTAACGAGAAATCTAGTAATAGATTTTATATAAAGATAACTATAACAATTAGCCCAAGACCATAGCAAACTTTTGTTTTTCTTATAGGCGCCATTTTGGATTTTCATATTTTTTAAAAGAGTATTTTTTCTGAATTCAACGATGTATCACACTTATAGTTTATTGTAAATTTGATATGTGCAATTTTAATCTTTTGTTTTTTGTAAAGAGTGCCTTGAAAACAGTTGAGTACCTTACTCATTTGACAACTTCTAGGGCCCTTAATTTGCTTACATAGCACCTCTAAGGACAAGCATCCAGCTGATTTATTGCTGTACTGATAGAAAATATATTTGTTTATAAACGAAATACTGGTAATAGGTTTCAGTAAGTGTTAGATATTAGTAGGGGTGGCCTCATTGGCCTGTACCACCGCGACCTTTGCAGATCTATTGTAGATGCGTAAGTGTTACTAATAACTATAAAAACTAGATTTTTTAGATTCGTAAAGTATAACCAAAAATTAGCCTCCAATTTATATCCACAAATTAGACACAAATTCAAAATGGTTTACAATTATTTACCAAATATTGTCAGAATTGACCTAGTTCTGACACATAGATACACTTCAAACGAAATTCGTCCTTTCCTGTGTGAATAATAATCTTTTATCGTTGCTCTTGATTTGAACACGACACTTTTTTTACTTTATGTTATGTGTGATAATCGACACTTATTATTTTGATTACAAAAGATTGACCGTTATTAATTCATTTTGAATGCTAACGTTGAATAACTGCTATCAAGATTTTGTTGATTAATAGATATGACGTCATTGTTTGCAAGGCACTCTTTATAAAAAAGAAAATATTATAATTTTAAATATCAAATCTAAAATAAATCATTAGTGTGGTACATCACTGAATTCAGAAAAAAATATCCTTTCAAAAAATATAAAAATCTAAAATGGCGCTCATAAGAAAAACAAAAGTTAGCTATGGTCCTCATTAAAAAGTGCATTTATAATTTCAAGTTTCTAGACTCTGTCTAGACTCAGTAGTTTATGAATAAAAAAATTAAAACGATTTTTCAAAAAATCCGTTTTTGCTGATATCTCGAAAACAAAAGAAGATATTTCAAAATTGTTTTTAAATTATTGGCAGGCCTTAAAATACGCAACTTGGCCCCAATTTAACCGACTCTCTATCTCTTCAAATAACTGAGATCCCCATATATTCTGTCGAAATACGGACACCCTGTATATTGATCTGCATATCCGAAAATTTTAATACTTGATAATGATACTTACTCTATCGAAATTTAAGTCGTAAAAATATTTATATGTAACACCTGTATATATAAATAAGTAAAAGTTGTAAAAAACAAAGTAATAGTTTTTTTTTAATTTTGATATGGTTTACAACGCAGTAACGGTCAAAACCATCATGATGTTAAAATACATCATTACAAAAAATAACAAATACGAAAGTTATTCACATATTTTTGTTTTGTTCAATACAATCAAGAAGCCCTAAAAAATGAGGATTCTAGCAAATGACCAAAACATAGTCTGTTGTATTGTAAAATTAAAAGTGATTTTAATCGTCGTTTGCATTGTTACACAATTTTGAACATTTTCAGGGTTTTTTGTATATCTAAAATCATCCTTTTTTGTTTAAAATAATGCTTTTTGCATAAAATAATGCTTTGGTTTGCATAACATAATGGGTTTTTGGTAAAATTGTTGCGTTTTGAAGCGCTTTTTTACATTTATTGTGCTTAGAAATACGAGCTCCACTTATGTGTATATAATCCAGGAGCGGATCCAGAGAGCAATTTGTTTTGGGGGATACAATTATGTTTCAAATATAGTTTTAAAATTTAGGTTTAATTCCACTAATAATTTACTCGTTTGAAATTTAACATTCTTGTTGATTTGGTAAATTTTTACATTGCTACAATCTACCTGTAACAATTTTTGTCTAAGGGCGGCCATCATGTCGTAATCTGCCATTTTTTTATTTTATTTTTATATCCTGATCATACTGTGGATTATAAATCATTATTCTAACCCATAATATGGCATCACTATCTGATCGACGCGAGCTTTTCAGCGGCACATTTATGTTTAAGTTGGTTAATAATATTATTGATTCGCCACAGTTACTCGCAATGGTTAAATTCAACGTTCCACGCTTGTCAACACGTCAGGATATTACATTTAATTCTATAGGGGTAATAGCCAGAACGAACATGTTATTAAAAGCACCGATCTCTCACATTTGTATAAACGGCAATAAACATTTCGACGACATTTTTTGTAATATTAAGAAATCATAATAATTATTATTTTTTTTGTTTGTATAGTTATTGCATTCATTACTAGATTGAGGCTACGTTGCTTTGATTGTTGTTTTATTTTAATTTTTCAATTTTTGTTTTAAATATTAATATTATTTTTTTTATGCAATCAATTTATTGTTAAGTGCGTTTATTTTTTGATAATATATTATATTTTATTTTTTATTTTTATATTTTTTCTGTTTGCAATATTATTACTGTAGTTTTTTTATGCTATTATATTATTTTGATTTTGTCCTGTATTGGGTTTTTCCGTTTGGGCAATAAAGGCTATTATTATTATTATTATTATTATTATTATTATTATTATTATTATTATTTAAATAACTTTACATACAATATTGTAGGTTGGCAACACTAAAATTATATATAATAATTATTGTATCTGACATCTGACATTTGAAATCTGTTTTTGTTAAAAAAAAAAGTTTAAATCATTGCACTCTAGAGGTTTTTTTTATTGAACATACGATATATGTAAAATAAGTTTTTGCATATAATAAGTTTTAATAAACTCATTCAGTGATCTGGGCATGGCTACATACAAGGAATTGTTTTAACATATCACGATTTTTTTGTGTACATTTTTAGACATTCTTTGTTTTTATAAAAGCTCTCAGTTTGAAGCTTCTAAAGAGTGTTTTTAATCCTAGATTAAGCATGAAGTAAATTTTCAGGATTTTCTAAACTTGAAATTTTACTTCATGTCTAATCAGGGATTGGAAAACACTCGTTAAGATAACAATGAACGCTTTAATAAATATGATGTTGTATTTTGTATACCTTGTAATTTCCATTTTAATTACAATTTATTATTATTATAATTATTAGTAAACCGACTGTTATTACGTTTACTGCAGTAGGATTTATTGGGAATACATTTCCAATTCAGTTTGATTTTTAGATTAGATATGGAACAAGCAAAGAAAACAAATTGCGTTTATTGAATAACCCAACCCTTAGTGAAATATTTTGAAAATAATTAATTGAGATAACAAATAAAAACACTTGTTCTACAAATTTTTATTTCACTTTTATTTGAAGATATGTAAAACAAAGCAAACAAATAATAATTGATAATAAAAACTCACCTTTCGATGCTCTCCGCAGAATTTGGTAACCATCTCCGAGACTTGCTGCGCCCTCGGAGAATGTAAACTAATCCTTCCTTGAGGTCCATCTATGGAAAGGGTCGTGGGTCGCGGTGCAGTACAAGAACCCATGTCACTTAAGGAGTAGCTTCTGATCACGTGCAAACTACCGCTCTCCGATTTTACCAAGTGAATTCCCCAATGAGAAACGGCTACCAATTGTACATCGGAAAACTAAAACAAAAGTCATATATCAATTTATGTATATTTGAAACTCACTTGAAATCAGTGTTTTATACGCGTGGCGCATGAAGTAAAATTTATAGCTTCTACATATGTTTACCCAAAAGAAAAATTCCCAGTATATTATTCAATAAAATTTCAATGAAAATTCGGAACGTTGAACTTGATGTTGATGATTTTTGTCAGTTTAAGTTAATCGTAACACACTTTTAATTAAAATGTTATGACGTTTTGTTTTATGAAATTACAAGATTCCAGTTAATCTTCAAATTTCTGATGATTTTCATGATTTTCTTTAATTTTGAAAATTGGGACAATTTTTAAAATCTCGGAAGTTTTTGTGCATTTTCTAAACTTTCGTAAAACTTAAAAATGTAGACGATCTTTATAAATGCGCACGCTTTTAATTAATTTTCAAATTGTCGGCGATTTTTTAGTCAATTTTTGAAAAATTGTCGGTTTGCGTGAATGTTCAAGATTTTCGTTAATCTTCAAAATTTCGACATCTTTTGCAAATTTCTAAGATGGAACAATTGATTGAATTAATATTTTTTTAAGATTTTTATAAAAAAATGAAATTTTGAGAATTTCATGGATTTTTGTTAATTTTTAAACTCTAGGATTCTTACATACATTTTCAAGATTTCGATTTTTAAAATGTTGACGCTTTTCGTGAATTTACAAGATTTTTATAAAAATTGATGATGTTATTTTTTAAATTAAACAGAAAAACACAAAATAAGCTATTGACAATTGTCGAACGAGTGTTTTCCACTCCCAGACTAAGCATGAAGTACAATTTCGAGTTAAGAAAAGCCCAAAGAATTTGGATTTGGACCTAATTCAAATTTTGGCTTTTCTCAACTAGTAATTTTACTTGATGCGCCACGCGTATAAAAACATTGATTTATTCTTAGTTTCTTTTCATTTCACAAAAATGATATATTTATTATTTTTACTTATTGTTTGGTGTGACATTTCAAATGACATAATTGAAATATAAACAATCAAAATGAGGGTTGTCCAGCTTTATATAATAAAAATAACTATAAAAAGGAGCTACCAACCTATATTCATGACCTTAAAGTCGACTTTTATTAAAGTGGGATTAGAAATTGGTTATAAAACGCATCAATATTTAAAGTCGACTTTAACTTAAAGTCGATTTTTGTTAGTCATTTTAACCCAATTATTATGAAACCGGCCGTTAGTACCTCTACTCTTGTATTCTATATGAAAACGGGCCAGAACTACTTACTATGCTTGTGATGCTTTATAAACGTGAAATAAATCTACGTTGACCTAACTAATCTAATAATGAATGGAACTTAGACAATTTATTTATTTGAAATGAAAATTTTAAAATTGCGGAGCCCCTTTTCAAATTGACCGATTTATTTAAAGTATAAAGTTCAACGACAAATTATTATAATATATAAAATTACGAAAATGTTTGTCGTGTAAGATGCAAACAATGTGTTTTAATTAATAAGACAACTTAACACAATAAATATCTATTGAAACAACTACTTCCCGTGCCGTTGATTGTTAATGCACTTATTTTTTGAAAATCCATTATCACTTAATATAATAGTCTGCTACTTCCCGTGCAATGGATATTTATTGTCTTAAGTTGTCTTAATAATTGAGACACATTGTTTGTATTTTACACGAAAAACATGTTCGTAAGCGTTAGCTTATTTTCTCGAATTCAAATATTTTTGAATTGGAATTATTATTCTAAACAAATTATTAGTTTAAAATCCGTGTTTACCTGTGCGGCTCCAGATACCGGGAAGAATCTCGCGAAATATAGAGGCCACGTCCTCGCTAATTCGATCACGTTGCGTTTGACGTTGACCCTGTGTGTAGAATTGATGTTTTCCTCTGAAATCCCATATCCTGTCAACATGCTTATTCCTGCACGCCTTTCATTTTGGTTCAATCGAATACAAGTCGTTAACCCGTAAACATCCGCCGCTATTTGACAGAATATTAAGTGTAAAGCTGTTGGAGCACCTGCAAAATGAAGAAAATACACATAATAAAAATACCGCTTATTTGTGTGCACTGAAGTTAAATCGTGTACCAGAAAGTTATATTGCTCATGAGATAGATGGTTTGTTTATTCAATAATTAATGTAACAATAATCATACAAGCATTTTCTACCTTAACTTAACAAGAGAAACAAAAAAAAAATTACACCAAAATAGAATATTGTCAGAGTAAGTATAAATGCACAAACACAAAAATAACTTAATACAATATCTTAACAACTAATTAACAAACAAAAAAAACTAAAGTCACTGCCAAAACTATGGAGGTATAGTCAACACATTACTCTTCTACCCTGACGTCATTAACTTCTATTTGTTTTCAATCAATGAATTATGGTTCAAATCCAACATCTTCAATTGTTTGGCACTTCGGATGTTAAGTTTGCGTTTCTATTATCATGATATTCATGACGCCTGTCAAAATACTTTAAATGCACTAATTTTACAAAAATCCTCAAAATCTCATTCGGACTGTGGTGAAACTACTTAAGGAAAAAACATATCGAATTTTCAATGGTGGGCATAAGGTTTGCATTAAAAGTAAGTGAAAGAATAATTAAAATGTTAGAAATAAAAAAAAAAAAAATCTATCTCAATCTATATGGATCCTCCATATAGATTGATCACCTACAATTTGTCGCAGAACCAAGAGGAAATTGTTATCATATAAAACGCACATTTTCTTAAATAATGTGACTAATGCAATGTGCTAATGTCCAATTTAACTGAGGTTTGTGTTCTAGTGATTTCAGTTCGTTCTTCTTTGTTGTTCTTTTTACGGGGAGTTTTTCTCTTAGGTATACATATCCCAATTACAGCATTTATACTTTAAATTTGCAGATATTGCTTGTTTTAGTGTTAAATTTCAAGCTTTAAGCGAGTGTTTTCACTTCTAGGTTAAGCATGAAGTACAATTTCAAGTTTAGAAAAGCCAGAAAATTTGGTTTGGTCGCGTAGCGAAATGGAGCGACCAAACCAAATTTTCTGGCTTTTCTAAACTTGAAATTTTACTTCATGCGCCACGCGTATAAAATACTAGCCAAGCTTAAGCAGTATATTACGAACTTCACTCTAAATGAGTGTTTTTACGCGTGGCGCATGAAGTAAAATTTCGAGTTTAGAAAAGCCTAAAAATTTGGTTCGGTCGCTCCGCTTCGTGGAGCGACCAAACCAAATTTTGAGTTAGAGTTAAATAACGACCAGGTTGATTTAGTATATACCCCCATTGTTAATGCTATTTTGTAAATAACCATTCTTGTATATATACCTGTACCATACCGTAATTTAAATCACTATGTTTGATAATGGCAAGTTGAGTGGCCGAAACTGCAGTCATAAAATAAAAATATTGTGTTATACAAACAAAGTTAAAGTGTTTTATTTTATTATTTATAGTTTATTGTACATTTTAATCATTTATTTTTTGTAAAGTGTGCTTTGGAAACAGTTGAGTAACCCACTCATTTAACAACTTCTACTGCCCATTTGCTTACATATCACCCCTGAAGACGGGCATCCAGCTGATTAATTACTCTACTGATAGAAAATGTATTTGTTTATAAACGAAATACTAGTGTCACATTTTGAATCTTAATAAATTGCTTGACTGTCTCTGGCCTATCATAAAATTTTGTAATATTATATCTTTATTGACCGTGTTTTGACTATTGTGACTATAAGTGGCTTGATTGACTGTCTTTTGACTATGCTAGGATATTGTCTGATTATATCTCTCTATGGACTGCATTTCGGCTATTGTGATGTTATGATTGTAAGTCACTTAAATCACTATATTAAATACAGTCAATATAGTGATTTAATGACAAAATACTAATACGATACATATTTTAACAGTTGTGATGTATTTTAAAGTATCGAGTGTCTTCCCCTCCCAGACTAAGCGACCCAAGACAAATTTTCACGGGGCTTTTCTAAACTCGAAATTTTACTTCATGCGCCACGCGTATAAACCACTGATTTACAGTAAAGTTAAAAATATATATGATGGTAATCAATATTTATTGAGATGTATTTTTTTGTGAATAGTTTTGGAATAATAATAATAAAAGTAGAATAAATTCAGTTTGTGCATCTTTTCCATACTGTTGACATTTAAGTCATCATATCTTAAACAGGGAAGTGCTATGATGGACACACATCACATACATCCGTATTTCGACAGAATGTTTTCTTTTAAGTGTACATATGCATACGTTTTATTTAAATAGTTTAACTTGAAGCTTAAAACGTATGTTTTCCACTCCCAGGTTAAGCATGAAGTTTAATATCGAGTTTAGAGAAACCTGAAAATGTGGTTTGGTCGTGTAGCGGAACGGAGCGACCAAACTAAATTTTCAGGCTCTTCTAAACTAGATATTTTACTATATGCGCCACGCGTATTAAACACTAATAACACTGAAATATTGTGGACAAGTGATCTTCACTTGACATCAGTGTATTATATACGTGGCGCATAAAGTTAAATTTCGAGTTTAGAAAAGTCTGAAAATTTGGTTTGGTCACTTTGGAGCGACCAAACCAAATTTTCAGGCTTTTCTAAACTCGAAATTTTACTTCATGCGTAGCCTGGGTTTGGAAAATACTCGTTTAAAGCTTCAAATTAAACCTTTTCAAAAACAACGAATAATTAAAAATGTACAGCACAATAATCCATATTTTTTAATAGAAACGTACAGTTGCGAGAGAAAAAAACTAGGACAAAAATCGAGGTTTTGGCTAAGTGGCTAATGCTCCCTATTAGCCACTTAGCTCGATTGTTTTTTCTTGTGAAACAAACTTGTGTGTATGTATACTTCAACGAAAAACTCTCGGTATAGCAAGTTATAAATCTACTGCACTAAAAAAGACTCTTATTCCTTAGTAAGGAATAACAGTCTTTTTCAGTGTAATAATCACTTCACGTAAACTCAAAAACATAAAGCTATAAATCTAATTTATTGTAAAGTCAAGCAAAAATAAGACAACTAAAAATTATATTTTCGCTATTTGTTTACTCAAAAACATATTTTAAAAGATTTCTGATTATCTAAATATTTATAGTGGACTTAAATTCTGAAACAATGTTTAAGAACAGTTTATTTAAAGGATATGAGGTTTTTTCCATTTTCCAGGATTTGGCAGCAATGTGGGGCGTGGAAACTTTCTTTTTTGAAAAGGGTGCAGTGAAGTAACTGAGTGTAAGAAAAAAGTGAAGAAGGACTCAATGAAAAGGCCTAGATGCGAATGATGTGTCCCTATACATTTTAGTTACAAGAATGCTGTCGGAAAGCAGTTCGCTTTTATAGCAGTAGCCTATATTTTAGGCCTATTTTGTTGTTGTTTGTTTTTGAAAAATAATCCAATTTTTCTTATTTTTATCCAAGAACTAGGCAATGTATGTGTGGTTTCAGCAAGATGCGGCCACAACGGCTAGGACTTCATTCTGAGAGGGGCACGCTGGCCTAATTTAACCTCTCGTGATTATTTTCTGTAAAGTAAACTCAAATCTAGAGTTTATAACAATCGTCCACAGATCCTGGAAGACATACAGAACAATATCCAAGACAAAATTGTCAAAATACCGATCGGGATGTTTGAAGGAATGGATCAAAACTTCCTTATTTAACACAGCCTAAATTGTTTTCATAATATTATCACTCTTTAAAATATGTTTCGCAATTTTATTTTTATGTGTTTTTTAAAGTAAACGTTGATAATTTTTAGTATAATATAGAATATAGTGTTTTAATACAAATGGAGAGTCTAAGATATTTTTTAAGTTTTTATTTTCAGGAGTTTTGAATATGTTTTTCTTGATTTTTTTATTTGACCGACTAAGTGAGAGCTTTGGGCATGTTTTATTTAACGAGAACTTATTAGGTTATTCCAGCTTTTATTTATATCATCTGTAGGATTACTTAACATAAAAGACGCGGACCAAACGCATTGAATCGATTATTTTAAACAATGTTTATAGGCAACCTAGGTTGCATTTATCCATATTTTTTAATAGAAACGTACAGTTGCGAGAGAAAAAAACTAGGACAAAAATCGAGGTTTTGGCTAAGTGGCTAATGCTCCCTATTAGCCACTTAGCCAAAACCTCGATTTTTTTTCTTGTGAAACAAACTTGTCATGTACAGGTTAACAACATTTTTTTCCCTGGCCAACAAGACGGTGCTTTTGTTGACATACACTTCATTTGCAATGTCTCTAAAGCTAATACCGTCTCTAAACGGGTCGTTGTTATCGCTTTTTGCATTACAGTTAATTGAAGCATGTTGACGTTAATGAAATTTCGTTTAACATTTCTGCAGATTTGTCAATTTGATTGACAATTCGAAAAATCAAAGTGAGTCTAGTTCACATAGCCAAATTTTTTGCTGTACTAGTTTTTTTTTTCTCTCGCAACTGTACTAGAAGGGGCTCAAAATAAGACACGGACGTAAGATCGATAAATGCCCGAAATCAAGCGCCTAAAGTGGCCCATTTCGAGAATTGAATCGAAGGCAGGTGACGGCTAGTCATGTGACCCTTTTCGATAATTCGGTGGGTTTGAGACTATCCTTCAAAGTATTAAACTGGTCTGTGGGGTTTAATACACCCGTGCAGAGAACCGGCGCGCGGAACAACGTCGTGAGTAGGGTGACTCACCAACGTACGCAAGTACCCGAGGCGACCCACGTACACCCCCACGACAGCGCGCGCACTAAAAAATACAACCCCACCGCTCGAACCAGCTACCAGGGTGGAACCCGAAGGATATAAAAACGCTCGCCCTGGCGATAACAAATCAGTCTGCTTGGCTCACTTACAGCGAGTTCGCCCATAGCCGCAGTAAGCCAGACCAACCTAGCGTGTTCACCCATAGCCGCTATAAGTCAGACCAACCTATATATACACTTATAGCGGCTATGGGTGAACACGCTAGGTTGGTCTGGCTTACTGCGGCTATGGGCGAACTCGCTGTAAGTGAGCCAAGCAGACTGATTTGTTATCGCCAGGGCGAGGGCGTGTTCGCCCATAGCCGCTAGAACCGTTGTTCTTACATAAACGACTAAAATCATCGAACAGCACAAGTTCCATAGCAACCGGAAGATCTCAATCCACATCGAAGAACAGGAGCCGCCACACGGAACCTCCAACGAAAAGCGCAACGACAGCCGGCGATACCGAAGCCGATATCCCCGCTGCCACCGACGCCGAGGAAACCGCGACGAACCCAGGAGAGGCAGCAGTCCCCGACGCACAAGGACGTCACTCCCTGGACCAGCAACACCTGGTGCACACTCACAGACGAACTGGAACTACAGGACGCCTGCAGCCGCCCTGTCACACCCCTGCCGAGGACACCGAGGAAAGGATTCCAGTTGACAGCGTTGTCAGCCAGTCCACCACGATATCACGGTGTGGACCCCTTCCGCATCCTTTCCTGCGACCCACGCCGGTACCACGTCAGAGCCGCATACAGATGAACCACCGACTCCGACGTCATCGCCGATGAATAATATCGATTAATTACCTTGTAAATATATGTAAATAAATAATACTGATACGTTCTATATCTCTTTGACTCTCGCATCGAAGTGGGTGGAGAAGATTCTCCCCCACACAACCCCCAAATGGTCCATTACCATTTATGACACAAGCGTGCTAGAGCAATGGCAAAAATATTTTCGAGAACGTTTGATTTTCTACGGACAACTGGATCGCTTAAAAATTAAATAGAGTGTAACATTTAAAAACAGCAAAATCTAAAGGTTCTCATAATTAGCTTATTTTTAGAATCGGACCCGTGTTAATAGGAACTTTTTTGTTTAAAATAACCCCTTAAGTGCTTAAAATAAACCCTTAAGTGGCGGGAAAATATCGTCAATCACCCTGTAGATAAAACAACACTCTGTATGTGTTCGTTGATTTATTTATATTATTACCTAGACTTTCTGAAGGACTGAAAACCTCCTTGCGAACTCTAAGTAGCCAAGAGACGCGATTGTATGTGACGCACGCCGCTGCTCCTAACGGTAGAAGCCTCGATGACGCCGTCTTCGGAGACGGCTCTTTTACTGGTACCTGCTGGGGTTGCACCGTTACAGGTGACTTTGAAGCAGGTGGTGTTTTTATGGGCCTCATAAATTCCGGCCATTCTTGCACTGAAAACCGAAATAAGTACAACTGTTTAAATTTTGTAAGTATTAAGGGTAGACTAAAATAATGGTTGCATAAACATGGAAAACTGCTATTGTAAATAGATGTATTTCTATAATAGGTAAATTTTAATTAAATCGCGTGTATGGTTATATATTTTTTCAATCAATTTTATTTTTGCAATTCCTTTGATAATAATCGTCATTGATTGAAACTCACTTTAAGAGACTGAATATATAAATATAGAACCAAACAAGTGTTTTAATTGAAATTCATTTAAGGTACGATTCACAAGAGGTGTCCCATGGTTTCCTTGATTTATAGTGCTTTCTGCACCAATACATGTAATACGAAAATAGTTTGATGTCATCAGATTACGTGTGTGAAAAAAAGAAACAGAAAACTTCATAATATGTCTGCAATGTTTTTAGATGGAACATGCGAAAACGTATGTTCCGGTATGCAGCTTTAAAATTGTGAGGTTACACGTCACTTTTTGACTATGTCTTCGTAAAACTAAATCTGCAAAACCCAGTCTCAAATCATTTTAATTAATGTGCACAATCGTTTTAAATGTGCATTGAAGTGGTATAATTCCAATTTCCACGTCTACTGAATAGTTCAGGTATTTACAGAAATAAATAATGCATTTTTGTTTATTTTGTGTAAGCTCAAACGAAAATGTTAGTTAAATCGAATGCGCATTCAATAGGTTTGGCAAATAGTCATCGGATTAATCTGTTAACATAAGGAATTTTTCTTTTAAGTATACATACAGGGATTTTTCTATTAGGTATACATATGCATACGCTT
The DNA here is from genome assembly GCA_932526585.2 of Philonthus cognatus. Lineage (NCBI taxonomy): Eukaryota > Metazoa > Arthropoda > Insecta > Coleoptera > Staphylinidae > Philonthus > Philonthus cognatus. Next base: position 68,705,682 of record OW052242.1, on the reverse strand, counting down.
TTTTTAAGGAGTTTAATTTGAAGCTTAAAACAAGTGTTTTTCACTCCCAGACTAAGCATGAAGTAAAATTTTGAGTTTAGAAAAGCCTGAACATTTGGTTTGGTCACGGCCAAACCAAATTTTCAGGCTTTTCTGAAATCGAAATTTTACTTCATGCGCTACGCGTATTAAACACTGAAATCACTGAAATATTGTGAACGAATAATCTTTGCTTGAAATCAGTGTCTTATATGCGTGGCGCATGAAGTAAAATTTCGTGTTTAGAAAGCCTGAAAATTTGGTATGGTCGCTACGCGCTTCGCGCTACGCTACCAAACCAAATTTTCAGGCATTTCTAAACTCGAAATTTTACTTCATGCTTAACCTGGGAGTGGAAAACACTTGTTTAAACTTCAAATTGACCTCTTTTAAGAAAACAAGGAATATCTAAAAATCTACAACACGTAATTGGGATATGTATATTCAAAAGAAAAATTCACAAGAAATTATGATTAAAGCTTTTCTAAAAGAAAGAACACTAATATACTCGCGACCTAAACAGTATGACATTGTCATGTAACGTCAAAATTTGACACAACTAGAAAAAATCGTTGCAGATACAACTGTCGACATACTCTAAAAAAAATGAACCACACATTCCACATCAATAACTCATAGGACATCTCTCCCTAATTCCACTATACTGTTATAATTTTGTTTCAATAAGAGTGTAGCAAACAAAATATTTACCTAATTATTATAAAAATTAACATAAAGAGAATCTTACGTTCTAATTTCTCCGTATTCTGCGTAGAAACCGAATGCCTCTTTTCCCTTTCTTTAAGCTTACTATACTGGTGCGTCCTGAATGTGGGTCTCTCATGCTGCTCTGAGGTCTTCTTTCCCGCAGTCTTCCTTTCCGAATCCCATCCGTCATTCATCAACAGATTCATCTTCCTCTCGTCCGCACTATCCCAACTACTCCTTCCGTTTCCATCATCCCTTTGCTTCATCTCGCTTATCTTCCTCTGCATATCCTGTCCATCGGACTGATCCCAACTATTTCTCGAAGACGCTCTTCCATCATCGACTTTTGCCCCCCAGTTGTTTTTCATCACCCTTCCGTCGTTGTTATCGTCAATTATGGACATGTCTTTAGCCCAACTTGTGACGTCATCTTGTGTATCCTGCGTGATTGAGCTTTGTATGTCCCAATTCGCGCTGAACGAGTTTCTTTTGGAGTTATGCATCTGGTGGACGCCGAATGTGTCGCGATCCTGGCGTTGGTTGATGAAAGAGGAGGATGACTCTTGGTGTTTGGTATGAAACGATTGGGTTTCTTGATTTGAAGGACGGATTATTGGGGGAGGGGGAGCTGGTCCTAAGGGAGCTGGTGGGAGTGAGTTGGGGCCAATTGGTGGTGGTGGAGGGTTGTTTGGTTTCCAGTTTGAGCTATTCCAACTTTGCTGAGTGTGGGTAGGGGATTTTGATTCTAACTGAGCTCTGGCTTGTGCTGGGGTTATGGGGCTTGGAGGGCCACTTGTCGAGCTATCAACTGAATCAGCCCACCGCGCCCCTCCACCTAATTGTTGTTCAAGCATCATCTTCCTAGTGTCTTCTAATTTATTAACAACACGCGCTGGTTTTTCTAATTTTGAGCTTGTAGATCGAACTGAGTGAGTGGAAGTCACCATCTCTAATCTCTGCCTCATTTCAGAACTTAATTTTAATTTTCCAACACTTCCAGGTGATGGTCTGTGAGCACCAACTTCAAAACTCCTCTTTGTTTTCGTTGTTATAGTCTCGGGTTCCCTGACAATTGGTTCAAAATCAATTTCCTCCCATTCCGCTTGTCCTTGCAAGCCGTTGCTTTCCTTAATTGGAGTTACTTTGCGTTGATGCTGCCGCATTTTGAAATGCATGAAGTCTTCTCCGTTTTCTGTAGTTGTGCCGTCTTTCGGTGGAGGCCACCTCCATTTTCCGATGCGGACAGTCTTGGCCCGTCCATAGGGATCTAAAAACGGGCGCGCTTCCGAAGGATCCGAACCATCTAGCGGCGGAGGCATCGGTGGAGGTGGGGGTGGAATCCCATTAGTCCTGCTGGAAATGGACGATTCCGTACTGGCTTTCCTGATTTTATAATCACTAGGAGAATTACTTTTATTAGTACTAACTTTACGGATCGGACTTGGAGCTTCGTGAATTTGCGCCCGCACCGTTTCGCCATTTTTAGCTTCAGATGCTTGTTGTGTGAGCAATTGCTGGAGCGCTTGATTCTGAGCCAACAATTGTTGCTGGATTTGAATATTCTGCGCCATAGCGGATTGGAGAAAAGCCCGTTGCAAATTTTGTTGATACGCAGCAATATCTCCTCCATTAGGGGGGAGACTCATTCCAGGTAAGTTGTACAGCTGCATGAAGCTATCCTGCGGAGAGCTCAACATCGGCATTAACATTGGTTGAGGGCTAACAACGGGGGCGTTGTAATTAAAACTCGAGCTCCCCGAGTTATTTCCTTGGTGCGTGGTTCCTCCACCCTTAATACTTTCAACTAAATTATGTTTCTCTGTTAAATTTTTAAGACTGTCATTTATGAAGATAGGTTTGAATAAATCGCTGATATAGTCATCGACGCTTCCGTTATTACTTCCTCCTTGTGTTATGTTTTCAACTTCCTTATCCAACATCGAGCTATCGCGGCTGTTTGTTCTGTTACGCTCTCCTCCTCCTTTTATTTTTTCAGTCAACAAATTCGCATTTGACATTTCCACATTAGGATTTTGCAAAACCAACATTTCATTTATGAAATCATCAAAATCGTCAAATATTTCATCATTTGCAACTGGTTTTAAGTTTGAAGTTGCGTGTTCATTCCCACCACCTTTAATACTAGCCGCTAATGATCTAGCATCGCTCAGCTCATCCAAGTTTCCATCCAAAACTGGACTGAACAGTTCATCCAAGAACTGGTCAACATCTGAAGCCTGACTGGGCACTCTAACCCTCCTAACATGACTGGCTAAACTCGGCGCCTCGCTCGTATCGCTCATAGCTGAACTCCTTACCAAAAACTCTGACTTCTCAATTTGTGCCCTACTCGAATGCGAACCCGGAGGTGCCTTCTTTCCACTATACTGCGACTTTATGTACCTAGGTCCACCGCGATTACTATTACTTATACTTGAAACATCTGGATATTCAAATTCAATCTCCTGTTTGTAATTAGACGTAGCCAGCACAGGCTTTATCGGTGCTAATTGTTCAACTGAATGGTATCTATCGTTAAGGCGTGATTGGCTCAAACCTAAATCGGATAATGGTGTAGGTTCTGGTTCGCTCAAGAGGTTGTCCAGACTGCGCGAACGGACTTTTTCAATGTCGAAATAGCGCTCATTTAGAGCGGAATTTCTAGACAGCGCTTCGTGTGATGATTTGCGTGTGGGTGTACTTGTATGATGTGGTGATGAAGATGATTCAAGTTGGGGCGAGTACTCGCGGTGATGGTGTGATGATTCCCGAGAAGATTTGCGGGAGTTTGATTGCATTGAAGGTGGGTTTTGTGGTGATTGTCGCGACATTTTGCGAGCTGATGGTGGTTCTGGTGGTGGCACCTACAAATATTAACAAATTATAATCATAATATAATATCATATAATAATTATTCACTCCTACTGACTTCCTTCCAGAACAAATACTTTTTAATAAATAGTTGCTGAAGTAACGTAGTAATTGAGCCCGTTCATCAGAGACAACGGTCAGGAGTAGACTGCTAACTGTTGGGGAATTCTCTGATGACTGGACTGTTAATCGTAAACGTGTTTGGGATTTTTGCGATCATACAAAACAGAACGATTAATGTTGATGGGTTAAAGTTTTTAAAATGGCCGGAGTACCGTTCATTAGATACCAGCATACATCATAAAAAAAATTTAAACACGTTGAATCTTGAACATTTTGATGAAGGCCCATTGATGGGAATCTTACCTGAGGTCTTGTTGGTGTTGTTACGTGATGTTCAACTTCTGGGACGTATTGACGGACGCCTGTTTTCAGTAATTGTGAGCGACTAGCAGGGAAGGAAGGATATAACTCGAGCTCGGACACCAAGTCGAAAACGTAGTCAAATCCGTTACAATCAGTAAGCGCACCAGCATCATCTAGGACTAGACTCCATCCGTCTGATGGGATGCCGAGATGAGATACGGCCAAAGCTGCAGCCTAAAAAAAACAAGTATCCAAGGTTATCATCAGGATCTTCTTTGCAGAAAAAGAAGCTCCCGATATTTCGAAAATGTTTGATTTTGTTATTACAATCCCTTCAAAAACGAACTCAATTTATCTTTTTGTCAACAACCTATCTGAAAATATAAAAAAATGTTTAAAAGGGTATGAGTTTATTGTTACTGTGATGAATCCAATCAATCTACATAAACTTTTAGTGCATAATAAATCCGAGATAGACAAATTTGAAAAAAGTGGAATATACGAAATCAAGTGTGGAGATTGTGATAATGTACATATAGGACAAACAGGAAGAACTTTTAAAATTAGATTAAGTGAACATAAAAAAGCAATAGTAAATAATAAAATCTTCTCTGGACTTTCACAACATTGCATTAAACATAATCATATTTTCAATAATAATAATTTAAAAATGTTGTATTCAGGTAATAAGGAACGTGACTTGAGTCTCCGAGAGAAATTAGAAATAAACAGAGCTATAAAAAGTGGAAAAACACGCTTGATAACATCGAAGACATTTGGCACTCCCCGATTGCAACGGCTCTTATTACCTGAACTTAGCTGTAATATTTGCATAAATATCGGTACGCTTTCAAATTAATTGAAAATATTGAAAATATTGTAAAAAGCCAGTGATTATTTTTTAACGAATGTTTTTCACTCCCAGACTAAGCATAAAGTAAAATTTCGAGTTGAGAAAAGCCCTGAGAACTTGAATTTGGATCCGAATTCTGACTTTTCTTAGCTCGAAATTTTACTTAAAGCGCCACGCGCATAACAATACTGATTAATTGTTTAGTTTAAAATTTTTAAAACATTTTTTTATTATAGATTAATATTTTTCACATACTTCAGATTGTTGTAAGATTTCAATATTTCTTGACATTTTATTACTTTTTGACATTGTGTTAACATTTTATTAAATTTAAACATTTCATCAATTTTCGATAGTTGTCGATTTTTTCTGCATGCTTAGTCTATCAGTGGAAAACACTCGTTTGAAACTTCAAATTGAACTCTTAAAAAAAACAACGAATATCTAAAGATTTACAACAAATAGGCGGAATTTGAAATACGTATACTTTTAATAAAAACTCCCTGTATATATTATAAATATCAGAGCTGGGACGAATCCTCGTTAAAAGGATTCGAATCACGAATCCGAATCACCTAATATGATTCGAGTCAGGAATACTCGAATAAAGGATTCGTAAGAGATAAATATGATTCGAATCAAAGATTCGAATCCTGTTTTTTCGAATCACGAATACAAATCGTTTAAGAATAAATTTGATTTTATTATTTTTTTACAAACATTAACATATAAATATCGTTATCAGTTGTTTTAACAAAAATATTCACAACCTAATTATTTATTATTAACACTGAACATCGTTGATAACAGACTAAATTTCTGTGTTACTCTGATTAAAGATGTATTTGTCTGTTTTTGAACTACACTTCAAATCAATGGTTTATTCGCGTGGCGCATGAAGTAAAATTTCGAGTTTAGAAAAGCCTCGTGAAAATTTGTCTCGGGTCGCTGCGCGACCCTCGACAAATTTTCTACGCGGGGCTTTTCTAAACTCGAAATTTTACTTCATGCTTAGTCTGGGAGGGGAAGACACTCGTTACTTTAAAATATGTTACAACTGTTAAAGTATGTATCGTCGGATGCCCGTCTTCAGGGATGATATGTAAGCAAATTATGGGTCCTAGGAGTTGCCAAATAAGTGAGTTACTCAACTGTTTCCAAGGCACTCTTTGAAAAACCAAAAGAATAAAATTTTACATATAAAATGTACAATAAACTATAAGTGTGATACATCATGAATTCAGTAAACAATATTCTTCCAAAAAATATCAAAATCCAAAATGGCGCCCATAAGAAAAACAAAAGTTAGCTATGGTCCCTAGGTAAATGTTATAGTTATCTTAAAATAAAATATGTTACTAGATTTATCGTTAAAAAGTGCCTATAATGTCAAAGTTGTAAATGTCTGGATTTAATAGTTTTTGAATAAAAAAATAAAAACGAATTTTCAAAAAATAGGTTTTTTGACAATATCTCATTAAGGAAATTAGATATTTCAAACGTGTTTTTGGGTTATTATTGGGCCCTAAATTATGCAACTTTGCCCCAATTTAACCGACTCTCTATCTGTTTAAATAACCGAGATCCCCATACATTCTATTGAAATACGGACACCCGGTATAATAATAATAATATAAAATTTATTGTTTTGTTATTTTCTAAGTATTTTAATTAAATAAATATTTTACATTGCTTGCCGTATATTTACGAATATATTAAAAATAAATACTTATTTCAGTAATTCAATATTAATTATACCATCAAATGTCTAAAAGTCTTGTGTTAAAAATCACCAGAAATAATTAGATGTTTTTTTTATTAAAGGAATGTAACTATGGCTTTCGACGTATAAGTCAAAAAATGTTTGAAACTAAAGTTGTAGCCAACGAAAAAATAAACCTCTTTTACCTAAAAACTCTTCACCTCAGCTCTTTTGTTTTTGAATTAGAAACTAAAAAATCTAGTGGAGATTTGTTGATCTCCACCAGTTTTTTTAGTCACCGATTATGGCTTTCGATGTCTAAATTAAAAAATGTTTCAAACAAAAGTTGTTGTTGCCAACGAAAAAATAAACCACTTTTACCTAAACACTTTTCACCTTAGCTGTTTTGTTTTTGTTCAATAAACAGAGAAAGATTTTTTTGAAAATAAATACACAACTTTATGATAATTCGAAAATTTACGAATGAGTGTCTTCCACTCCCAGACTAAGCATGAAGTAAAATTTCGAGTTTAGAAAAGCCCCGCGTAGAAAATTTGTCGAGGGTCGCGCAGCGACCCGAGACAAATTTTCACGAGGCTTTTCTAAACTCGAAATTTTAATTCATGCGCCACGCGTATAAAACAGTGATTTAACGAGAAATTTAAAAACATACAAAACAAATGTTTCATGTTTATCCTTACGATTAATTCGAATTATTTTTGACGATTCGAATCCTTTTGTAACTATTCGAATCCTTTTATAAATATTCGAATCCTTTTATGAGGATTCAAATCCGTTTATGAGAAATCGAATCCTTTTACGAGGATTCGAATCCTTTTATGAGGATTCGAATCACCAGCATTTGGATTCGAATACGAATCCTTTTAATAAAATGTAACGAATCCGGATCACGAATCCAGTTTAACTAAAGTATTCGAATACCTCTTTTGAATCCTCTAAAAGGATTCGAATCCAGGATTCGAATCCCGAATGATTCGAATCCTGCCCAGCTCTGATAAATATATTTATAATAATTGTAATTCATAATTATATAATAAAAATAAGTATTGCAAATGAGACAAGCGAAAACAGTTGAAATTTTGTCGGTTGAAATTAAAATCGTGAATGTTTATTTATCCAGTTTACTTGCCAACTGAAATTTAATACCCATTCATTCGCCCGGCGCTATCTAAACAAACACACAAACAAGGCGCTCAGCACTCATAATTTTTATTATTCGTTGTGATAAAATTTGGCAGGCACTATGAACCAATACATAGTCAAAACTACTTTTAACAATTTTGCTGCGAATGTTTAAATAGCAAGTTGTATTTGCAACCAACAAAATTCCCATTTAAAGTCACACAAATCCATCTGAAAATTGACAATTTGTTGTCTACGAGCAAAGTTTGCTATTAAAAAAATGCGCAACAGCAAGTTGCGCCATAAAAGTGTATAAGTGTATTTGCTCCATAACACAATCTAAATAAAAAAAGCAATAATATAAGCAAAAATAAATATAGATTATCGTAAATTGGTGATTAAAAGTTATAGAAACAATATCAGATATCATTCGTTATGTTAGGTGAGGTAGTAAAGGTAGATTTATATTAATTGTTAAAATTATAGTAAGTATATTCGTTTTTTCTTATTGGCCAATTAGATCTGATGATTTTTTTTTATAATGTTGGATATTTGGTTGGATACTCTGGTTGTAATTCTGACTTTTGCCTTCGAAATAAATTTAAGGTTGTATTTTTTACATAGTTGCCATGTGCTTAATTGCCCTATTATAAAGATTCATTAAGAATAAGAATATTACTTTTAGCATTGTATTACAACTTTTCTGTCAAATAATTAATCAATTGCATCATGGCGTTCATATATCAACAAAGAAAAAAAATTGAGGTACGATTAGATGAAAGTGATTACGATTATAGAAAATAGACTGATTGAAGTTAGATTAAATTAGATTTATAAACTTGTAGACTGATGACGGATTTCCATGATTGTAATTGAATAATTTGTGATGTTCGGCATTTGAAGCACTTACCTCTTCACAAGTTGTCCAGGAATCAGCCGTTACAGTTGAAACGACACCATCCGGTAAAGTTAAAGGTATGGCCATATTTGATTTTTGTCTACTACTTCTCCATTCGATTAAACTTGGTGGTAAGGTACGTGAATGTGGAGCTTTTTGCAATCCGCGTTGAATTTTCCTTTGCAAAACTTCCTTGTGAGCTGGTGGTGCATGATCCGTAACATATCGCAATAAGTACCTAAAACATCGACCAGGTAAATCTTCCTTGTAAGTAAGTAAGTAAGTAAGTAAATTTATTCTTGCTGTCACCAAAGGTTTAGAAACGTTAATACAAATAAGGTAAACAAGTTAAGTTAATACAAACGTGAAAATATAAAATACCAGATCCAAAATAAATACTTTATATAATACTACATGTTAAAACCATTAAAAAAAAAATCAATAAAAAGCACCAATTATTTGGTTACAAGATCTGTAAATTTTTGAGTAATACATTCATTAATGCTGAAGAAAGCCTTGGATATTAAATATGCCTTTACACTTTTCCTGAACTTTATATTGGGGAGAGACTTTACAGCCTGTGGTAGATAGTTATACAGGGTGAGTCGGGAGGAGCGCACCAAACTCTAGGAGTGTATTATACACGTGAAAATAATGTAAAAAAACTCATTTGTTCTTATCCGATTTTCATTTGTTTTCAAGTTATGGCGTAATTAAAAATGTTCATCTAGCTTTCCACTTCTATCTGAATTTTAACATTATCAAAGTATGCCATGTTCGAGGCTTATAAACATTTGATAATTCTGACGTTTTGATGAACTGTCAGTGTACGGTGAACAGTAACTGAACGTTTAAGTTCGAATTAATGTGATTGTTAGTGTTGCAAAATGCCACATACTTATTCAAATTTAGAATATGCAAATATGGTGTTTGTATATGGTTTCTGTAATGGAAATGCTACAGCTGCTGTTGAAGAATATCGTGAACGTTTTCCACACCAAAGACATCCTGATAAAAACATATTTATTAGAGTTTCACAACAAATTGTGCGAGACTGGTAAGCTTCCCAGTGCTAACATAACATATGAGCGCGCTGCTCGACAAGGTTTTGTAGAAGTAGAAAATATTCTGCATCTAGTAGAATAAGATGCAACTACTAGCTCACGGAGAATTGCCACTCAATTGGCAATTCCACAAAAAATAGTGATGAACACGCTACACGAGCAAGGCTTATATCCTTATCACGTTCAGAGAGTACAGCACCTACAACCAGGGGATTACGCTAACCGCACGGAATTTTGTCGGTGGATAAATAATAATCATCGTAATGTATCGAGTATACTCTTTACGGATGAAGCTACATTTACCCGTGATGGCATTAACAACACTCGTAACTCTCATGTATGGTCTGATGAAAATCCCCACGCAACAGTCGAAGCAATTTTCAACATCGGTTTTCTGTAAACGTGTGGTGTGGTATGGTTGACAGTTATTTAATCGGCCCTTTCATTTTGGAGAATCGTCTCACAGGAGGCAACTACCTCATTTTTTTACAAAATGAATTACAAGGCCTGCTAGAAGATGTTCCTATAAATATTAGAATGCAGATGTACTATCAGCACGATGGAGCTCCTGCACATGTCGCTCGTCAAGTCAAGCAACATTTGGACGAACGTTTTCCAGGGCGTTGGATTGGTCGTGGAGGTCCTATTAATTGGCCTGCAAGATCTCCAGACATCACACCACTAGATTTTTGTTTATGGGGCTGGATGAAAAATGAAGTCTACAAAATAAAAGTGGACACACGGGAATCACTAATTAGACGAATTGAGAATACTGCAGCCCATATAAAAGAAGAAAGAAATGAATCAATTGGGAGAGAAACAAACGCTCTTCGTAGACGAAGCAGAAAATGTTTAGAAGTCAATGGCGGTATTTTTGAACACTTGTTGAAAGAACGCTATGATTAAGAACATTTTTTTGTATAATAACTTGTTTATTTGTTAATATGCTATAACTTGAAAACAAATAAAAATCGGATAAGAAAAAATGAGTTTTCTTACATTATTTTCACGTGTATAATACACTCCTAGAGTTTGGTGCGCTCCTTCCGACTCACCCTATATAATTTAGGCCCATAAAAATTATCACCACTCCTAGATTTAGATAGCCGTAATTGTTCTTGATAAATGTGCTCACAACCTCTCGTGCTGTGTTTATGTACTTGATCAGTTATTTTGTAATGATCTACGTTTTTATGAACATGTAGCAAGCATTCGAATATGTACAAACTGGGTAAGGTAAGTATCCCATGACTCCTGAAGACATCCTCGCAGTTGTAGGCCGAATATCCTAGGGGCTACACTAGAGTGTCCCCAAACAACCATAAGGTATACACAAAAATGTTTTCATCCAATTATCTTATAAAATAATCAAATTGAACTTAATTCTAGTGTATCCAGAAGTGTGATACCACCAAATTTTGTAAATGAGTGTCTGATGTATTTCCTCAAAAAATGAGTGCCAATCGACAAATAAATGTAATCAACGAATAAGATTTCATTTAAGTTGGTGAAACCGGACATAAGAGACTTATTTCACATAAACTTGATGAATATCATGAAAAATAAAAATATGCATTAAGTGCGCCTTATTAAAACATTTTTAAAATTGATTATACAATTTTAATAGTTCCAATCAACTTTCTTTATTGTTGGTGATTGTTGTTAGTTTTATTTTATGCTGTAGTTTTCAATCTCAAAAAACAAAGACACTTTTTACTTTCCCCCATATGCAAAACAAAGGCAAACGTATTTTTTTCGCCAAAATTTTAGTAGATCTATCCTTTATTCCTAAATTTTCGTTACATTTCAAAATCTCGATGGTTTTCCATGATATTATTATTATTTATTGTGAAATTTTTCTGCCCTTCAAAATTGCCGCCCGGAGCGGGCAGCCCTCCCGCCCTCACTACGCTACCCCTCTGGAGATAGAGTCGGTTAAATTGGAGAGTATTTTAGGGCCCATCAATAATTCTAACAAATTTGAAATATCTTCTTTTGTTTTCGAGATATCACCAAAAAACTGATATTTTATTATTATTTAGAACTTTGACACCATACAGGCGCAGCGACCCGAGACAAATTTTCACGGGGCTTTTCTAAACTCGAAATTTTACTTCATGCGCCACGCGTATACAACACTGATTTAAAATGAAGTTCAATAACACATAGATCTTCATTATTTAAAATCATTATTTAATCAGATATTTAGTCGGTAAATGAACAATTTTGTTAATAGAAACTGATGGAATAAAATGTTACTGGTTGCAAATAATAGATTTAAATTTATTTTTAAAGGATTTGTATCCGTGATTCAAAAATGAGGATTCGAATCTTTGATTCGAATCATATTTTTCACTTACGAATCCTTTATTCGAGTATTCGTGATTCGAATCATATTAGGTGATTCGGATTCGTGATTCGAATCCTGTTTTTGAGGATTCATCCCAGCTCTGAATAACTATAACATTTACTCGGGAACCATAGCCATAATCAACTTTTGTTATTTTAAGGGCGGCATTAAGGAGTTTCATATTTTTTAAAAGAATATTTTTTTCTAAACTCAGTGATGTATCAGACTCATAATTTATTTTAGAATTGATTTTTAAAATTATATTTTTTTTGTTTGTAAGGAGTGCGTTGGAAATAATGACGTCATATCTATTAATCAACAAAATGTTGACAGTAGTCATACAATTTTAGCAGTCAAAACTAATAACCTGTCAATCTTTTGTAATATTAATAAGCAACCATCATCACACATAAAGTAAAAAAGTATCGTTCTTCAAACAGGAAAGGACAAGTTTCAATTGAAGTGTGTACATGTGTCAGAATTAGGTTATGGCGCTACTCGATTCTCACAAATTTTTGTGATAATTGTAAACCGTTTTTGACTTTTTATCTAATTTCTGGATATACATTGCGAATCGATCGTACAAGTTATGTGTCAAGAAAAATTAATTTCTTACATTTTTTATTACTCTTTATAAAAAATCTAATATTTTTATTGTTATAAGTAATACTAACGCATAACTGTTATCAGTATTTCACAAATACGTTTTCTGTTGGTACAGTAATGCTATATGTCCGTCCTTAAGGGTGGTACGTAAGCAAATTATGAGCCCTAGGAGTTGTCAAATGAGTGATTTGCTCAACTGTTTCCAAGGCACTCTTTACAAAAAACAAAAGATTACAATTTTACATATTTTTTTTTTTTTTTCTTAATTGGCCTCGGATACTTGTCCATATGGCCAGCTCAATATTTATTTAGGATAAAACAAGGATACAATTCTTCACGTTAAGGGGTCTTTCATAACTTTTATAATCTTTACACAGCACATTACTCGACCACGGTAAATAATTTAAACAAGCTAAGTTATTCATGAGGATTGTTCTAGGTTGCTCAGTTAATGCAAACGAAAAAAATATATGATTTAGGTCTCCATCTTCGGCACCACAAGTGCATACTTTGCTAGCCAGTACACCTATTTTATGGAGATGCGCTGGAAAACATCCATGACCCAATTTGAGGCATGTAATAGTAGATGACAAAAATCTATTGGTCATAGTTTGTAATTTATTTATTTAATTATTTCAATCAACGGACGAATCCAGTTACAGATTGATTAAAAGAATGAGACAATATAAAATAAAGATTGACACTAAACAGTAAAGGAAAAAACAGTATAGGAAAAAATACAATACAATATGAGCGCAAATTATTCGAAATACTCAACAATCAAGTCGAAGAACGCCTTAGAAGATATGCAATTAAAAATGTCAATATCCGGATGAAGTGATAACACATTATTATATAATGAACACATTGAATACACTGGTGACTTGAGCATAATATTTGTATTTGGGATTGATAACTGGAAAAGACGTTTGTTCCTTATATTAACAGGCACATTAATATTAATTCGTGCAAGTAAGTCAGAGCAATCCATACGACTGTTGAGTATTTTATACAAGGTGGTCACTTCATGCGATTTTCGGCGAATTTCTAAGGAGTGTAAGTTGAATTCACGCAATAGTTCAATATAATTATAATCAGTCCCAGGATATGAACCAAACTTCTTAAAGTGAAGATATTTGACAAATTTCTTCTGGATGGCCTCGACCATCAAAGAATATTTTGCGTAGTATTGATCCCAAACGCAACAGGCATATTCAAGTTTAGATCTTACAAATGAATAGTATAGTATTTTAATGGCATCGATATTCTTAAAAGGTTTAGTATTTCGTATTATGAAGCCCAACGAACGATTTGCGGTCGATACTACTTTCATGACATGACTATTAAAAGATAGTTTATTGTCAAATAACACTCCTAAGTCTTTGAAAGTCTCAACATGGGATAATACAGAGCCATTAATCATATAATCGAACGTTATTTGTGACTTATTCCTAGTGTAAGACAATGTCTTACATTTTAAAACATTTAAAGTGATGCTGTTGTTCTTGCACCACGTTACTATCAGGTCGAGATTATGCTGAAGATACACACAATCGTCTAAAGTATTTATAGGATGATACATTTTCAAATCATCAGCAAACATTAACATGTTATGATTAACTACATCAGCAATATCATTAATAAACCAATTAAACAGTACCGGTCCGAGGTTGGAGCCTTGGGGGACACCCGAAGAAGCAATAAATTGATGAGACTTAAACCCTTTGTATTCTACAAATAACAGTCTGTTGGTAAGGTAATTGTAAAGTAAATTACATAGGTTTGTTGAGAGCCCAACTAGGCTTAGCTTATTTACAAGTATACCGTGATCGATTCTATCAAAAGCTTTTGATATATCGGTGTAAATTACGTCGACTTGGATTCGGTTGTCTAAATAATCCGAGAGAGTTTGCGTCATTTGCAAAATGTTGGATAACGTTGATTTATTAGGTCTAAACCCATGTTGCCTAGATGATAATTTGTTATTAATGTAGGGATTAATGAATTTACATAATGTCAACTCAAAGCATTTAGCAACATTTGAGATGATAGCTATAGGTCGATAATTAAGGACATCTCTTTTATTACCAGATTTAAAAACGGGTACAATGCGCGTACTTTTCCAGCGGTTAGGAACGGTATTGTGAAGGAGACATAAATTAAATATATGAGATAGAGGAAGTGCAAGCATATTGCGGCAATCCTTAAGTACTACCGCAGGAATACCATCAGGGCCCGCGGTAACTTTATTACTTAGCTTACTAAGGGCTTCAATTACTAAATCATCAGTGACCTTAGAAATGCTAATAAAATCATTTACAGTGTTAAGGTTATTATAAACAGCATTAATAACAGGTTTAGTGGAAACAGTAAATGATTTGGAAAAGTGTGCAGCAAATGCATTCACTATATCAAGTGGTGAAGATAGAGAAAGATTTTCATATTCCATGACTGGAGGGATAGAGGATTCATGGCGGATGCAATTGATAAAGTTCCAGAACTTGCCCGGTTCCTTGGAAATCTTGGTTTCAGTATCACTTATAAAAGAGGTATAATCAGCTTCGGAAAGCAATTTTACTTCCGATCTTAATTTAGAGTAACGAATTTAAAAAAACTGGGAGAGAGGATGCGAATTTTTTAACTTCAAGTAGTTATTTTTCTCCCGAATCTTACTTCTAAGCTTACCTGAAAACCAAGGCGGAAATTTACAAGGACTTATAGGAACTAAAGGGACATTGTCATGAAATACTTCATACAATTTTGTATAAAAGAACGAACACGCATTTTCTACAGATTGAATTGTAAGGATATCAGACCAATCTATTGCAAGAATTGAATTGTATAAATCAATAAAATTAGCTTTTTTAAAATTGAAAGAGCGATTAGAGACATTATTTTTGAATATTGCTGATGAGTGAGCATTACTTGTATCTACAGACAAACCGATATTAAGTTCAAGCGAAGGATGGCGTTTATCTTCGGCAACTAGAGGATCATGAACACGACTTATTACACAATGTGAGCTACTAAAGACTAAGTCTAAAATACGATTGTAAGAATTATGAATTATATTATATTGTTCGAGCCCAAGAAACTGAATACAATTATATAAACATAAATTAGGTTGGTTTAGAGTTGGATTAGTTACATACTCACTTAGATTGAAGTCGCCGACAATTACTATATTGCTATTGAATAAAAAATTCAAGTTCTCGGGAGTTGCAGTAATAGTGGCAACCTGATTTAGTGAAACCGGCGGACATGCATAAATATTAATAATGTAAAGAGTGGCGTTCGAAATTAGTATTTTTACAATTAATAACTCGATTTTATTTGTAGAGAGTATAAAGTGGTCAACTGGTATTACTGATGCGTTTATCGAAGAATTTATAGCCACTAAAACTCCACCCCCGCGTTTCTTCTGAGACAAGATACAATCACGGTCATTACGAAACACATTGTAATTATTTCCAAATAGTTCACAACTGGACACGTTTTCAGTCAGCCACGTCTCAGTAAGGGCAAGAATAGGGAAATCACTAACAGCGGTATTATGATAAAATCGGTTACATTTAGAATTCAAACCGCGAACATTTTGATAGTAAACCTTTACCGATACACATTTATTAACGAAAATTTGTAACTTTCGATCTATTACGGGTATCATAACGACGGAGTCCAGGTCGCGCAGAGATTGATTTAATTAAAGTGCCTGTCGGAGAGTTATGCTGGATCACTTCGGAAGTAGCCCCATCAGAATCAGCTGCAGTAGATTGTATAAACGAGCTCATGTCAAAATTATCGTTGATATCATTGATGGAGAGGATCTTACCGCCGACTCTTAAAGAATTACCGACAATAAGTGCGCGATGACCAGACTCGCGGGCAATCTTCTGGTACTTCCGAAGTATACTTCGAATTGATCGTTGCTCAGGAGTAAGATCTTTATTGATATAAATTCCCGTCACTTTTAGTTTCATAGCATTTTTTAGCACCTTGTGTTTCTGGTCGGGGTTGTTGAATTTAACCAGAACAGGACGCGTTTTTGTGTTTTTAGAAACCAAGCGGCGGGTATTGGCAATATCGTATAGCGATAAAGTGACGTTTAATTTGTTAACAAATAAATCGTTGACAACGTCAATTATAACTTCGTTATCGTTTTCCGTTAGACCTTCAATAATTAGATTAATTGCTCTCAGTTGCTTATCAAAATTATTCAAAGAGTTGCAGATTTCTAAATGCTCTTTATTTATGGAAAATGTATGCTGATTTCTCTGGCAAGGTTGGATGTATAAGATAGTATTGACTATGACTACTTTCTGACTGTTCTAAGTATGTTCTTTTCCATTTAATCTTCATACTGTATTTATATGTTTGTTAAAGGTCAGAGTAAGGGATTTTGGTATTATCTTTCTCTGTAGCTGATTTAGCCAGTTTATCTGCCATCTCATTTCCATAGATACCACAATGCGCTTTAATCCAAACAAAAGTTACTTTAATAGGTAGTAGAAAGTAACATAATTGGTTTATAGTACTTATAAGGTTTGTTCTGAATATGCCATTGTTTAATGATTTTATAACGGACAGAGAGTCTGAATATATAATGATATTTGAAAATGATGCCAACTTATCGCGGTTTGATAAACACCAACTAAGAGCTTTATTGATGGCTAAGGCCTCTAACGAGAAAATTGTTGCAAATGTACATACCGATGCAGAGTAGGATACAATTTTACATATAAATGTACAATAAATTATAAGTCTGACACCACTGAATTCAGAAATCAACATTTTGGAAAAAAATATGAAAATCTAAAATGGCACCTATAAGATAAACAAAAGTTGGCTATGATCCCCATTTAAATGTCATAGTTGTCCTAAAATTAAATATGCTACTAGATTTCCTCATTAAAAAGTGCCTCTATAATGTCAAAGTTGCAATTCCCTAGATTCAATAGTTTTGAATAAAAAAATTAAACGAAATTTCAAAAAATCCGTTTTTGACAGTATCTCGAAAACAAAAGAAGATATTTCATATTTGTTTTTATTTTATTATTGGGCCCTAAAATACGCAACTTTGCCCCAATTTAACCGACTCTCTCATCTCTCCAAATAACCGAGATCCCCATACATTTTGTCGAAATACAGACACCTTGTATGTTATATTTATATTAAATACTTTTGGTATCTACATTGCAAAATAAATGAACCTTGATATATCTTTAAAATAACACATTTTGTATAAAATGTGCCAACAACAGTATTTCTTGAAAGTTAGTTTAGGTATATTTAAAATTTCAGCTTGCTATTTTTCTAATTAACAAAACTAATATACTAATATAAAATGCTGACGATTAGCTAGTTGAAATTTGTCAACGAAGTTTTATTTGATAATAAAAATGGAAACTTTTGTCTAATTGAATTTGTCTAACTGTAATATTTTACGAGATCGTAATGGTAAGCACGATAAAACAAACGAACGGTATACAAGGGCGCCGATTTATATTTTGAGATTCCAGATATACATCAATGACCACTTACTTGCTGAGTGCAGGACTCGGTTGAAAGCAACTCAAGCAGTGGGACATCAGCTGCCAAACCCTCTCCGCGTTTTCATTCTTCCAAGATTGGTTCACTAGCTGCACCAACAGTTCATCTCTTAACCCACGCGAACTTAAACCTTTATGCACAATATAATCCGCCAATGCTTTCTCTCTGGCCCCACTTAACTGACCATCATTACTCCAGCGCAGAATTAACTTAAACAACGCAACGGCATCTTGGAAATCCTGATCTCTAGCAGCGGCCTTCGACAGAAAAGGTGTTGAAATTGGTTCCTTTTTAACCCCCAAATCCGATCCTTTAAAGTAAACAGAAGTAAACTTGGCAAACTCGAATTGATTTAAATCGTGCGGAAGGTTTATATTGGCAGGCTGGCCGGTGATTCCACCAACCACTTTGACTAAATTGCGTTCCGTGTGTGGGGGTGTGTAGCTATCCAGTTTGGAGAAGATAAATGCTAACTCGGCAGGAATTTCTAAATGGTGAACCGTGGAGCGCTGCGCTTTCTGCTGTGACTCTCTCGCAGCTTTCTGTTCTTTAATTTCCTGCCTTTCCAACTTCTCCCTTTCCTCGCGCGCTTTAGCGCGCTCAATCTTCAACTTCTCAGCCTCCAACCTTCTCTTATGCTCTGCCTTTCGTTTTGTAAACCGTTTTCTCTCGATTCTTCCTCTGTGTAAAGCTTGTGCTTTCACAACACCCTTCCTCAGTTTTTTGAACTGTCTACGCTGGTGGTAGCCCTTCCAGTGTTTTTGAATGACGATGCTGCTGTTTCTGTATTGTCTGAAACGTTTTCTCGCGAGATATCCGCGCATGTGTTTTTGAAGAACCAGTGCAGCGTCTCTGAGTTGATCGCCACGGGCTATTTCCAGTTGGCGTTCGAGGGCTTCCCTGAGGAAGACGCGAGTGGCGCCCAGTTGGAAGTCGGGGCCAGGCGTACCTGTCGGTGGGCGGTTTTCTAAAATTCCACGACAGAGATCGCGGTATGGTGCTCCTCTGGGAACTTTTCCTGAGAGTAGATATCTAAAAAAAATGTTGAGTGTTAGTGAAATATATACATTAAATTATTGACATAAAAACGTAGCTTAATTAGTTTAGCGGTAACAGTAATGAGATGATTTTATAATTAACCCGTTCGCTACGCAGTTTGAATTTCAAATGCGTGCCCCGCGTACGGTGCTCGAAAACACAAGCGTATCCGTACGTATTTCGTACCCCAGGCATATACCGTGTGTATATTTTATAGGCTTGCATTACATTTTCTTTGAGGAAAATGCAAAAAACAAAACAAACATAAGTTGGCCCTACATTTTTTTTTTAATTATACTGTATAGACTGCTTATTGAAGAGGTACACAAACTTCGTGCACTCTCCGCTCACGACTTACAGATTTTTGAAAATATACGCTCTTCGCACATGGAGCACATAAAAACTAAACGAATGGATACGCTCCTCGTAGCGAAAGGATTAAAAATATAACAATAAAAAATAAAATTACTCGTAATATGACCACTGATAAATCTATTGAATTTAATACATTCAATTTACTTATTGCATCAATTATTTACTTTTTAAATAAATCCGCTTTTCATTATTATTTAACCTACCTGTATCTGTCGACGAATTGCTGGAACTTCATTCTGACTGGATACCCTGCCTGCCTGATTCTGATAGTATCCAAAGTTCCAGAATACCTTAATTGCTCTAGAACCACCGGCATGTCGAACCTCATGGGGGTCTTGTCGTTATTAGGTTTGATACAGCGAACGAACCACGGATTACAACGGCTCATCGATTCCAAAAGCTGCTGAAGGCTATCACTGAACCTGCATAGAATTTGTTTAATAGTTACAACAGCGTTATTTACTACAGAGTAAAAAAATTGGTAAAATGTTCTCATGATATTGAAACAATTTAACAAATAGCCGTACTGTTCAATATAAATACGTTTAGATGCTGTAATACATTTTTTATTCAACAAATGCACAAGAAATCTTTATTAACACTAAGGCTATTTAACCAATCTATAGATGATGATAACAATGATTCTATCTCTACCTTTGCGTCCGAATTCAACCGCCACACATGAAAATTATACGGTGACAAGTCAGGACTAAAACCTTTAAAACCTTTTCTGTATATGCCCAACCAAATCTTGAACTGTGTGGGCTACATAGTGTCAAGCATTATCATGCAGAAGAGGACACCACTTGTGAGAATTTCCTAACGTTTGTTCTTGGTGCTTAGTGCTCACACGTAAGCGTTTTAAGGTATTCATATACAGGGTGAGCGACAATTCCACTGAGCAAATAAGAAACAAATAACGTTTTATCAACATTGTAACAACGTTGTTTTAATGTTGATGAAACATTACTTAAATGTGTTTGTTCGGTGGGATATTTGCAGACAAGTTAAATTTCCCGCCGAAAAATCTGGGGAATTTGATCGCTCCAAGTTCATGCCAACGAAAAATTAATAAAGGGTAACTATATTTGACAAATATTTACGCAATGTGATACTGATAATAACTGATGTCTACAAAACAGAAGGTAAAATACAACGCACGACGCTGCTAGCAGCGTCGTGCGTGATTTATGGGTATCGCCCAAGAAAAATTTTCTACCTGCGGCTATGCATCGAATATTGGAAACATCGATCTTCTTAGTTTCTACGAATACAGCACGACGCGGCGCGGCGCACAGTGTGATCGCACAGCTTTTGGTTTAATGAAATACATTTTTTTTTTGAAAAACTGTACTTAGGTAGGCTTGATGCTTGTACTAATCTGTAAATGACTGTAATTAGAGATCTATCTAGTTCGCCTTGCCTCGCGAGCAAATTGTCACTTTATCAACAGTTGCCTTAGTGTATACTTCGCTAGTGTTTTTCTTTTTGGTACTTTTTTGTTTACGACGACTTCGACACTCTTACGGACTTTGATTTTTAATACTGAATTTGGGATTTTTTTGTATATAACGACCTTGCTTCTACTACGGATTTTGATTTTGATTTTTACGACGTCTTCGCTAACTGTACGGATTTTGATTTGTGAATTGTGTGATAACTACAGCTCTGTTTTTTTTTACGGTGACTTCGCTCCTACTACGGCTTCTGATTAGAAATTTGTGTGATATTGCAGTGACTTTTGATTTGTGACTTGGGTGATATTAAAGTGTTTAAGTAAATAGTTCTGTGATACTACGGAGTTGGACGTTTGAGATACTAGGATATACTACTGACTTTATAGATTAATCAGAAAAAAATGTGGTGTTGGGACCTGAACCAACACCCAAACCAACATATTGATGAGCAAATTAATGCAGTCAATATTACAAAGAAAATTTCAGTAAAAAACCAAGGTAAGTTTTTTAGTTAACGAAAAAGCCTATTAGATCGAGACCGTAAGGTCAAAATCCTGAAAGGCGCTTCTAAATGAACTAAAAACATATTCACGCACCTAATATAAATAATTTTTCATCTACAATTGTAATTGGAAATGGTGAATAGAAATGAATGTCAAGAAGCCAGAATTTTGTCTCGGGAGGGGGGGGGGGGGCTGACAAGCAGTAATTATGTGGAGGGGGAAATTTCTGCTAATGAAGATAAAATTAAATTTAATTAAAAGCTATTCAAAAACTTAATTCTTAATTGTAGATTAATTATACGTTTTATGTTATTACTTTTAAGTATTAAAAATACGCACGAAAATCTGTGCGAAAATTTTTGCTTTTTGATCAAGTTGTAGACAAATAAATTTAGATAGCACAAAAAACATTTAATATAATTACTTTTACTTTAGTTATAGAATTACCTACTTGCCGTCCTCTTCGACGGAACAACGGAGTAAAACGTCAAATATTTACGTCTGATGCTAAACAAATAATAAAAGACGTATATCGAGGTGTTAAAGACATACTCGGAGTTGCCAATTTTTTGGAGGTGACATCAGCTTTAACTAATACATCCACGAGATCAATTAGCAAGATAGTTAAAGAGACTACCGGCAAGAGAAAAAGTCGCAAGGATAAAGGTGTAAAAAAAATTACACCAAACATTTTTCATAAAATAAGAAAAATAACGTATGAATCTATCAAACAACAAAAGGCTCCTACACTAGCAACTATCAATAATATTTTAAAAGAGAGAGAGAGATCATATCATGCAGTCCAACAACGTTGTGGAGATCACTAAAATGCAATGGTTTCAAGTTCACTCTTATCGATAAAAGGAAACATCTAATGGAGAAAGAAGAAGTAAGGAAATGGCCGTACGAATATTTACAGAAGATTCAAGATTACAGAAACTCTGGAAGAAGTATTTATTATTTGGACGAAACGTGGTTCGATACCCACGATACATTGAAAAAAATGTGGTCTGACCAGATAGAAAACTGCGTGATGAAAGTTCCCCCATCAAGGGGGAAAAGAATAACCATATTACACTGCGGGAATGAAAATGGTTGGGTAAACGATTGTTTACTGCTATCGGGGAAACAAATCTCAAAATGTCATCTTGACTATAATGATGACATGACGGCATCATTATTTAAAAATTGGTTCATAAATAATTTAATACCAAACTTAGCTGCAAAATCAGTAATAGT
Organism: Philonthus cognatus; assembly: GCA_932526585.2. Lineage (NCBI taxonomy): Eukaryota > Metazoa > Arthropoda > Insecta > Coleoptera > Staphylinidae > Philonthus > Philonthus cognatus. The sequence goes on along the minus strand of OW052242.1, from coordinate 68,682,941 downwards.
TTTAGATAACGCTTCTTATCATAGTCGCCAAATTGACAAAGCACCCACAGCGGCAAATAAAAAAGATGAAATAGCAAAATATTTATATGAAAATAATTTGTTTTTTGAAGAACATTATACCAACTCCCAATTGATTGAAGTTCTAAATAGTCGTAGTAAAAAAAGAAAAACATATTATATCGATCAATTGGTAGAAGAACACGGACATACAGTGGTACGTTTACCTCTGTACCACTGTATTTTTGATCCAATTGAGTTAATATGGGCTCAATTAAAAGGAAATGTGCGGAAGAATAATGTAACTCCAAATTTAAATAAATCAGTAATAGATTTAGTCAAAAAAGAAATAAAAAATATATGTGCCGACCAGTGGTCAAGATGTGTTAAACATACAATACGTATTGAAAAAGAGTATAATACGTTTGATTCAAATTATCAATTTATTATAAATACACAAGACTCTGACAGTGATGACTCAGATATAGATATAGACAATTAAAATATTAATATACACAATTTTTAAAAATGTTATAAGACAACGTTGTAGACAATAATAAAGTAATGTTTTTCGTTATTTGACATATAATATTTTTTAACCCTTTGTCTCTGTGATCTAGTTATTTTGTTTAAATTTAAAATGAGATGAACTAAAAAGCGTTCCAAAGAAGTTACGCGCAAACATCCTTGAATAGCTAATTGTAAAGATGAATTTACTTATTAAATATTAGGGAAAATGCTGTGACGGACACATTGCCATTTTTAGAAGTATATTTTGTTTAAATTACTTAAGATATTTCCTGTCAGAATACCGAAAATATGGAAACATTTTTCGCAGGTAGAAACCCTCTGAAACCAACCCCCTATAAATCATGCCTAGTGCAGTAGCGGCTACAATTTTAAAGAGGCATTGTATTTTTTATTGGCTGTACTCGAGATTATTTTCTATTGCTCAGCACTAGAGCTTGAAAAATACTATAAGTGATTTGCTGATTTAAGGTTATAAAAATATAAAATTTTAGTTCCATTTTAAATTTACAGAGTTTAAGTAAAGCCTTTGTTTACCGTGATGTTTACACATGCACAGCATATTTTTATCTTGAAGGCTCATTATCGAAGTGGAACTATGAATGAAGATGACACATGGACATACTCGTTACAATCGTGTCTGAATCAATTTAATCAAGCCTTCCCCGATGTCGACATTCCTTCAAAACATCTACGTTTGTTATTTTCAAATACACAAAACCTTAACTTATTATGCGTATTTGGTTGCCTACCTATCAATCTGCAACCATTGTTGCTCACTCTGTTTCTTACCCTCGTAATCAAAAAAGTCACCATTACTTTTCTTGTCAAAAACTAAATAACAGCAAGCAGATTATTTTTGTATTTATGAGGATTATTCGGTTAGTAGTACGCAGAGTTATAATCTGTTTAATAACTAGGAGGAGCGTTTTAAATTTCACGCGCCAAAACCTACAACTCTGATTGGCCGAGAGCGCGCCCATTTTACACCATGCTAATTACGTCCATTAGACGCAACAGCTGACATAACCTTAATTCGAAGCGTTACCGAGTTGCAACTTTGTCTGTTTCGTAATAAACTTTTGTGCGGCGTTTTTTTAAGATAGTTAAAAGTTAGTTTTGTTTATATTGTTGTGATGGATTATGGACCCAGTACAAGCTCAGTGATAATGTCACCTTCACCTCCAAAAAAGCGTAAGAAGTTGGATTTGGGTCATTTATACCTGTCTGAAAAACAGTGCATAATAAATATGTATAAGCAGATGATAACAGATGATCCACATATGAAAATGACTGCTGTTGTATCAGACATTGTTGGTGCAGTAGGTAAGATATCAAATAGCATAAGAATATGCATAAAATAATAAAATGTTTAATTTTTAGGAGTTGTAAATTTCACTGTCTATTGTACCATTAGCGAATATAAAAAATCCGGAGAGATTTGTAGCCCTAAACAGCTTGGAGGACATAATTACAAGTTTTGATGACGTAGTAAAGAGATCCGTGCATAGTTTCTTCTAGAAAAATGAACTGCCCCTTTTGAATAAAGTTTTAAAAGAAGTAAACGATCATGCAAGCATGCCGAAGATGAATTTTAAGTAAGATAGAGACCACAGCTGGGCAGGATCCTTTTAGAGGATTCTAACGAGGCATTCAAATACTTTAGTTTAACTGTATTCGTGATCCGGATTCGTTAAATTTTTTTAAGAGGATGCGTATTCTAGTCTAAATCCTTGTAAAAGGATTCGAATACTTACAAAAGGATTTGAATCGTCAAAAATAATTCGAATTAATTGTGAGGAATAACATAAAAAATGTTTTTTTCTGTGTATTTAAATTTCACGTTGAATCACTGTTTTATGCGCGTGGCGCATGACGTAAAATTTCGAGTTTAGAAAAGCCCAGAAAATTTGTCTCGGGTCGCTGCGCGACCCTCGACAAATTTTCACGGGGCTTTTCTAAACTCGAAATTTTACTTCATGCTTAGTTTGGGAGTGGAAACGCTCGTTCGAAACTTCAAAGTGAATGCTTTGATAAGAACATTAAATGATTGAAAATGTTTTTAAGGATTACAATCTAGTTTTCAAAATTTTGTTTAATATTGTTTGAAGTAAAACTGACATGGTAGCCACAATCTGAAATGTTAAACTTTTCCGACATTTCCCTGACTAAAGATTTTTTCCCTGGCCTTTTAATATAACTTTCTTCTGTGGAAAACCCCCATTCTGTTTAATAGATTTCATTGTTTTTGCCAATATTTAAGTTAATTTTATAAATTTTTACGTGTTTTGTAATTTGACTGCTGATTTTGACAAATTTAATAAAATCATATGGTTTTTTTGTTAGTGTTTTAGTCAATTTGAATATAATTTTATGACTTTTCTTTGACTTTCCCGGTTTTAATGATATTCAGTGAATTTTTTATTTACGTAAATTTCAGGCATTCGTCGATTTTATAATAGAGTTCAATTTAAAGTTTTGAACGAGTGTTTCCACTCCCGGGCTAAGCATGAAGTAAAATTTCGAGTTTAGAAAAGCCCCGTGAAAATTTGTCGAGGGTCGCGCAGCGACTCGAGACAAATTTTCGGGCTTTTCTAAACTCGAAATTTTACTTCATGCGCCACGCGTACAAAACACTGATTTGAAGTGGAGTTCAGAAACACACAAATACATCTTTAACCAGAGTAACAGGGAGTCAGATATTTAGTCTGTTATCAACAATGTTCCGTGGTAATAATAAATAATTAGGTTTTGAATATTTTTGTTAAAACAACTGGTAACAATATTTATATAAATTTATACTTAAAGAAATTGTATTCGTGATTCGAAAAAACAGGATTCGAATCATATTTATCTCTTACGAATCCTTTATTCGAGTATTCATAATTCGAATCATATTAGGTGATTCGGATTCGTGATTCGAAATCACCCTTTTTACGAGGATTCGTCCCAGCTCTGATAGAGACATTATTATATAAATTCCATATTATATTATGAACATAATGTAAATATGTTTTATTTCACAGATATATGGCGAGATGCCGTATAATCATTTTAATTGACCTGTCGGTATCGTACGATGGAAAAAAAATACTTAACCACAATTAAGAAGTACAAAATGGATATTTGATTTTATTTAAAGAGTAATTATGAAATTATTTAAAATTGCCGCCAAATTTATCTAGTGATATTTCTGGTAACTTTTTATAGTGTAAATTGGGCTTTGGCACTTACTCCTTCTAGTTTTTAAACAGACTATAGGCATCTGTTAGTAAATTTGTCATGCCAAATTTTGTAGTCATAAGTAATGAATTTATTTTGTTGATTGATGACTATTCAATCATCAATCAAGTAATGATTGAAATAATCGTTACTCATGACTAATTAAATTATTTGACTAAATATGTTGGCCGTGTTTTAAATCTGACATAGTAAAAAATAAAATAAAGGTTTGTTATTTAAAAAAAAATACTGTTAATTTTAAATTCTCGTCACGGAATTTAAATATTTCAAAACTGAAAATGTCACTATTTTTAGAAATATATAAGATTAAATGCATACACTGTGAATTTTCCTACATTCGTCGTTTTTTAAAAGAATTTAAATTAAAGCTTTTAACGAGTGTTGATTAAGCATGAAGTCAAATTTTGAGTTTAGAAAATCCTGACAATTTATTTTTCTGGCTTTTTTTAAACTCGAAATTTTACTTCATGCGCCACGCGTATTAAACACTGGTTGCAAATGAAGTTCAAAATATACCTCTTTATCAAACTGCTGCAGTAACATATTGTAAACTTCACAATATTTCAGTGTTTTACGCGTGGCGCATGAAGTAAGATTTCGAGTTTAAAAAAGCTTGAAATTTTGATTTGGTCGCTCCGCTTTGCTCAAAATATTACTTCATGCCTAATCTGGGAGTGAAAAATACTCGTTCAAAGCTTCAAATTGAACACTTAAAAAAAACGAATATCTGAAGATTTAAGGGGGAATTGCCATTCGGAAGTTTTGAAAAATTGATTTTATTTTTTTTGCAAAGCCGTTTTACAATACGCGAATTCGTTAGTTAGTTTTTTGCTTGTTGAAGTAAACAATGCTGAGTAGGTGGCTGGGTGGAAATACGCAGAACTCAAACGAAAGTTTAAATTCTTGTGTCTGGAAGCTGACTTCGAAGCACCTCGTCCTTCATAGCTACCAGCATCTTCAAAGACGGATACTCGGCAGTTTTTAAGCACTGGGAATCCATATCGGCCTGTAAGCCAAGGCCTTCCGGTGCGGACCGACGCGGAGCGCGAGACGTGGGACGAATTTTGCCATCCAACAACGCTGGCAGGAGCAAATCATTCAAACCCAGTTTTTGAAGGAAGAGGAGGGCCTACTGTATGCGCAGCTGGCATAGCTGACTTAAGCCAAAAATCTCCAAAAATAGTTAAAACTTATGTCAAAACATTAAACGCGTTTTTCTCGAAACCACTTTTTTTTTCGCTGGCCGGAAACTTTCTTTTCAAACTATAAAACGGATCGACTTGAGCTTTTAGTTTTCGGTTCTCCACATTTTCCTCTGGAGTTTGAACCACCGTCATTTAAATATATTAATATTTGATATTTTTCATAGAGCATTAAAGTCCAGAAAAAGGGAGGCAAAAAGCGACCACTTTTTTCGAATGGCCTCCATTTTGTTATTTATCGAGATTTTTTATTGTCGGTGGTTCAAACTCCAGATAATTTAATACAGATTAATGACTACTACTTCATTTTACGATTCAAATCACAGAATCGAAAAAATCTTTCCGGCCATGAGGAAAAACACGGCAGATACGGCCTTATTTGAGGCCAGATTTAGAGGTCAAGCCGGATGATTGAGAGAATTAAAATTCATTTTTTATAGTTCATGAATCTATAAACAAGTTGCAAGAAACCGCAAAATCGCATGTATAAAATTTACCAAAAAAAAAAAAACTGTGAAACTGTCAAAAAAACGCTGTCCTAGTGGTAATACCCCCTTAAGTATACAGGGTGTCTACGCTAAACCGTTCGTTAAAAGTTTATGGGGTTCCCGTTGCATTAAAAATTTGAAATAAATCCTTGTCCCACGGTTGACTCAGTTCTCCTCATGTGAAATATTTTTAACTTTCTATCACTTCCAATTACACAGGTAGTAGCACCAAATTTGTTATTTTAAATGGAACACCCTATATATTAGTATTTTTTCGATTCCTCGTTTAAATTGCAACATATTTTATTCGAACATATGTACACTTATCTCTTACAGTGTTCAAGAAAAAAAAAAAATTCTAAAAACTTTATTTAATATATTCGGCCGTGTAAAGAAATTAGATGCACACATTTCTGCCATTATTAAACCAACTTCTCCGCTTCATTTTAGATTAAACTCTTATAAAGGAATTGTGTTGACAAAATTAAAATAGAAATCATATTAGTTTATGATGAACCACACTACAACTCAGATATTACGAATTCCCAAACCATATACAAACGAGGTAAACAAATTGGCTCAACTAACTCATTACTCGTAAAATTAAACAAAGTAATTCTAAACCCAGAAAAAATTAAGAATGTAAACTCCTCTCAAAATTACGGCATTAAGTAGCAGGGAAAAGCGATAGAAGAAAACCTCAACTACTACAAAAACGTCATTAGAAGATATAAAGATAGAGGAAACAAATATAGTCTTATTACAGGTTGATATTTAACCTTATTGCAGGTCAAAGTATAGCCTAATCGTAGATCAAAATGTAGCCTTCTTCCAGGTCAGAATATAGCCTTGCCACAGATCTACATTAAGCTAGGTTTCAAGTTAAAATATTGCAGTATCGTAGGTCAAAATATAGCCTTGTCTCAGTTTTGTATATTGCCTTATCGTAGGTCAAAATATTGTCCTATTGTAAGTCAAAGTATTGCTCAGTCATACGTCAAACTAGTTTTATTACAGGTCAAAATATAGCTATATAAAGTATGGCCACATTTTGACGTAACAAGGCTATATTTTGATCTACGATAGGCCTTACCTCAGGCCCAAATATAGTCGTATTGCAGGTTGATATATAGCATTATCGCAGGTCAAAGTATGGCATAGTCGTAAGTCAATTGTGTCATGTTTAGAAAATATTGATATAATAATGTTTTAATCTTGATTTTCAAGTTGTAATTCAATATAGAATTTCTACTTAGGATTTTTATAAAAAATATATTGTAACGTTATTTGTCTACGAAATATCTACGTGAACTATTTGTAATAATATTAAAATAACAACAAACAAATAATTCAGATCCGGTAGGCCGTGAAACTCGGTGACACTCGGGTACGGGGGCCGATTTTTCCGGGAGTCTGTTAAAAGTGCCAATCCGCGCCTGTTGTAGGGTGATGGTGAAAGACATTCAATATCACACCTCCACAATATTGTTTCTATATTCTATGCACATTGTATAACAGTTTTAATGTATAATCAATATAACAATAGAGATACAGGGAGTTTTTCTTTAAAGTATACGTATTCCAAATTCAGCTTATTTTCTTTAAATCTTTAAATATTCGTTGTGTTTTTAAAAGAGTTTAATTTGAAGCTTTAAACGATCGTTTTCCACTCTTTTTTTCCGCTTAGTATAAGCATGAAGTAAAATTTCGAGTTTAGAAAAGTCCCGTGAAAATTTGTCTGGGCTTTTCTAAATTCGAAATTTTACTTTATGCGCCACTAAAATATTGTGAAATTTATGTATATTTGAACCTCACTTGAAATCAATGTTTTATACGCGTGGCGCATGAAGTAAAATTTCGAGTTTAGAAATACCCTCGAAAAATTTTCACGTGGCTCTATAGTGACGATGGACACTTGTTTCTTAAACCGTGACCATTTACTTACCGTTAATTAACTGCGTGCAAAATTGAATAACAATACTAATAATAATGATAATAATAATCCTATATGTTCGTTCCATACCGAACGGCAGCGAGATAGACGACCGACCCAATGATATCAGTTGAATGAGCGAATGCCGTTTTAAAGGAATTAATTTGTACGACTTGTATAATTTAAGAAAAGATGATAGGTTTATTTGAAAGATATGTGTCTATAAAATAGCGGAGTTGAAATTGTGCGCTGATTCGAGCGAACGAATTAGTCATCCGATTCGGGCGGATTCAGACTCAGATCGTATGTACAAAGCGGTGTTAAAGTTGTGCGCGGATCCGAGCAAACGAATTGGTTATCCGATTCAGGCGGATTCAGATTTAGATCACATGTACAAAGCGGAGTTGAAGTTGTGCGCGGATTCGAACGAACGAATTAGTCATCCGATTCGGGCGGATTCAGACCGCATGTATAAATCTAATTCGGGAATACGATTTCGTTCGGCCAAAATCGTTCGGTTGGTCGTCTCGAGTGAATGAATCATTAATGAATCATATTTTCTTGAAATACGGAATCAGTTCATTCAAATCACCGTACAGAATCGTTCTTTTCGAACGACCCATATCTAATATGAATCTCACAATCAACGATAAAAGTTTTGTGTTACATATTTATAGAATAACATTTAATTTATTTATGTTTACATTTTTATACCTATTATATAAAACTAAGTGATGAGGTAAAATGTACAAAAATAAAATGAATGAATAAAAGTCAAAAACCCCTAAATCCGGATTTATTTTCAAAACCAGCTAAATCCAATTGTTTTTTAATGATTCAAGAAAAAATATGAAAGTAAGATTTTACTCATTGGAGCCCCTTATTTATATTTATTTAAATACTAGCGATTTCTGCTATTGTAAATTTAATTATTCATCATACATTAAGTAAATATAAAAATATTAAATTACTCGAAACAAATTAAAGTGGATTTAGGGGTTTTTGGAAATAGGCGAATCAAATATATTATTTATTTTCAGTTTTTACAATCAAAATAAATAAATAAATATATACATAAAAGTGTTTACCTGGCAGCAACAGTGGGTGTTCGTGGTTTCATGGTGACAAAACGGCCGTTTGCCCCACGCGGGAGCGTCCTCATCTGAGCTTGAGTCAACAAAGGTTTGGCAATGCCACTTACAAGTAGTTCTTTGCTGGAAGCCAAAAGCTCAACAATTTCAGGGCGTAGAGCATCTCGGTTTTTGTCCAAGAATCCGTCCACCGAATACCACACTTGACCAGCGAAATGTCGTATCTGAATAATAACAAATATGTGATGTTTATTCCTTTTAGATAATCATAAATTTCTATTAAAAAAACTAACGAGTGTCTATAAACTGTCCGCATCCCAGTGGGTTCTGAATTTAGAAACATACGTCGTGATGTGACACTACCCAATGACATATAATTAAATTTATTGACTGAAGTTTCCGAGATTCACCAACTCGTATGACTTAATCTATGATATGTAATTTGTTTTTCAAAGCAACCGAGATGTAGACAGTTTATAGACGCTCGTTATAATAACCACAGCTGGGCAGGATTCGAATCATTCAGGATTCGATTCCCGGATTCGAATCCTTTTAGAGGATTCAAAAGAGGCATTCGAATTCTTTAGTGAAAACGGATTCGTGATCCGGATTCGGTAAATTTTTTTTAAAGGATTCGTATTCGAATCCAGACGTAGATGATTCAAATCCTTATAAAAATGGATTCGAATTCTTATAAAAAGATTCGAATCATCGCTATTAAGGCTGGAATTCAAATTCGATTAATTCAAATAGTTAAATATTCTAACATGAATATTTAAATCACCAAATTATTCATATTTGATATAAATATTTAAATTTTCGAATATTTCAAATATTTGTGAATACATATTTGGTTACTTAAGCACGAAAAATTTCCAACCTTAATAGTATATTTTTAACTTCACTTGAAATCAGTGTTTTATACGCGTGGCGCATGAAGTATAATTTCGAGTTTAGAAAAGCCCCGTGAAAATTTGTACCATTTTAAAAAAGCTACAGCTCGAAGGACCAATCATGGTCTTCGGAGTCCGAAGGACTACAGGGAATCGAAGTTTCTTTACAAGAAAACAACGAATATCTGAAGGTTTACAGCATGGATAGGAAAGAAAACATCCAAGTTTGAAAAAATATCGAAGTTGGGTTGATTTTCAGTGCGTTTTTAACTTCACTGTAAATCAGTGTTTTATACGCGTGGCGCATGAAGTAAAATTTCGAGTTTAGAAAAGCCCCGTGAAAATTTGTCTCGGGTCGCTGCGCGACCCTCGACAAATTTTCTACGCGGGGCTTTTCTAAACTCGAAATTTTACTTCATGCTTAGTCTGGGAGTGGACAACACTCGTTTGAACTTTAAATTTAACTCTTCTATAAAATCGACGTATATAATATAATAAATCATTCATTGAAATCATAGAAAAAGATGCAAAATTTTACCTAAAATTAAGTTTTATCGTTAACCTTATAATTTGCTCGGCTCTTAATGGGTGAATATTCTATTCCTAAGAAAAACCGAATTTATTTAATATTAAAGATGCATTTAAAATAATAACAAAGTGTGAATAAACCGACAAAAATCTAGAAATATCGAAAATCTCGACAAGTAGAATATCTTGACGGTCCACTCCCAGACTAAGCATGAAGTAAAATTTCGAGTTTAGAAAAGCCCCGCGTAGAAAATTTGTCGAGGGTCGCGCAGCGACCCGAGACAAATTTTCACGGGGCTTTTCTAAACTCGAAATTTTACTTCATGCGCCACGCGTATAAAACACTGATTTACAGTGAAGTTAAAAACGCACTGAAAATCAACCCAACTTCGATATTTTTTCAAACGGATGTTTTCTTTCCTATCCATGCTGTAAACCTTCAGATATTCGTTGTTTTCTTGTAAAGAAACTTCGATTCCCTGTAGTCCTTCGGTCTCCGAAGACCATGATTGGTCCTTCGAGCTGTAGCCTTTTTAAAATGGTAATAAACTTAGTAATCTAGAGTGATCCTTTAATTTAAAACTTATAAGAACGAGTGTTGTCCACTCCCAGACTAAGCATGAAGTAAAATTTCGAGTTTAGAAAAGCCCCGCGTAGAAAATTTTCACGGGGCTTTTCTAAACTCGAAATTTTACTTCATGCGCCACGCGTATAAAATACTGATTTAAAATGAAGTTCAATAACACATAAATTAATCAGATATTTAGTCGGAAAAATAAAATTTTTGTTATTGGAAACTGATGGAATAAAATGTTACTGGTTACAAATAATAGATTCAAATTTATTTTAATAGGATTTGTATCCGTGATTCAAAAATGAGGATTCGAATCTTTGATTCGAATCATATTTTTCACTTACGAATCTTTTATTCGAGTATTCGTGATTCAAATCATATTAGGTGATTCGGATTCGTGATTCGAATCCTGTTTTTGAGGATTCATCCCAGCTCTGATAATAACTATACATTATTTATTAAATATGATAGACAAATGGTATTTATTGGATCAAATTAAATATGAATGAAATAATACCTTAATCTTCATCCTTCAGTGTTGCAAATATTGAAGGAGTGTTATTAAAAGCTGATGGAAATGTATTGAAAATAAATACATACCCCAAATTCTCTTCCTCCAACTCTCGGCCTGCAATAATTTTCATTGAGAGCATGATTGTAATGACACTTCTCCAAAAACGAAGAATCCGACGCCCTGGGGAAGTTGCTTTCGTCATCCAAAAGATGCAAAATTCCCACCGGTTTCTTCCCCAGTAACTGTATCACCGGAGTGTTATCAGTCCAAGTTAAATTCGTCCACTCCAGTCGCTCCTTTGCATATTCTTGTTGTTCCAATTTAAACACGTATTTATTAAAATACAGTTGTAGTGATTCCGATGCAAAATTAATACAAAGTTGCTCGAATGAATTTTCCGATAAGTTTTCAAAACCGAATATGTCCAACAGGGATATCCTGGCAGCGTCGTGGAGGCCGCCTCTTTGAACGATCGAGTTTACTCGTGTGACTAACCTGAAAAAATAATTGATTTATACATATGAGTGATTATAAATGTTATACCAATTCAAATAAAAATAAATTGGCAAATGTGTGCATTATACGTACAGTAATAAAATTGAAAAATGGTGATGTGTCCATCATAGTACTTTCCCCCGTAAATTGCGTATTAAATCACTTTTAAAATATTTGTAGCATTATTATTTTCAAAATGTCTTCAACTTATTAATAACTACAACTTTTATTTGAAACATTTTTCAATTGGATCAACACATACTGACACAAACCAATGACTAGATACAAAACACTATTTATTGAATATCTCAAAAACTAAGAGTGCTATGACAAAAAGTGAAGATACAAAAAATCTTTAGTTTTTTATTTCCTACAACTTTTATTTGAAATATTTTTCAATTTTATCGACACATACACTGTCACACATCAATAACTAGATGAAACACACAACTTTTAAAATATATCAAAAATTAAGAGTGCTATGACAAAAAGTAAATAAACAATATATCTTCATTTTGTTATTATCTACAACTTTTATTTTAAAGAATTTTTTGTTTGATGAACATTTATTGAAAAAATCTGAAAAAACTGAAACGCGCTAAGAGTAAAGTACCACTTCCGGTTTTCCGATTTTCACCAAAAGCTTTTCAGTTCTTCCGATTGTAACAAAAAGCTTAAGTTTTAAGTTTCATCTCGATATCTTTAGCGGTTTTTGCGGTACAGCGCACACAGACAGACAGACAGACAGACATTTTTCAAAAATGGTCTTATTCGACTCAGGGGACCTCAAAACGGATATTTCCGCTAAAATTTTCACGAAAACAATACTTTCCCTTTGTATTACATACGGGGGAAAGTAAAATTCATATTTAATATATATAAATGCGGAGTGGCCCTTAAAGTTTGTTGACATTGAAAAAATCAGTGAAAAAATATTCAGGAGAAATTACGGGTTTCTACCTATGAAATGTTTTTAAATTATTTTTTCAGATGTCTACTTTAACGTGAAACACATTTTTACTTTCCCCCGTATGTAATACAAAGGGAAAGTATTGTTTTCGTGAAAATTTTCGAATCAAAAATTTTAGCGGAAATATCCGTTTTGAGGTCCCCTGAGTCGAATAAGACCATTTTTGAAAAATGTCTGTCTGTCTGTCTGTGTGTCTGTGTGTGTGTCTGTGTGCGCTGTACCGCAAAAACCGCTAAAGATATCGAGATGAAACTTGAAACTTAAGCTTTTTGTTACAATCGGAAGAACTGAAAAGCTTTTGGTGAAAATCGGAAAACCGGAAGTGGTACTTTACTCTTAGCGTTATTCAGTTTTTTTCAGATTTTTTCAATAAATGTTAATCAAACAAAAAATTCTTTCATATAAAAGTTGTAGATAATAACAAAATGAAGATGTATTGTTCACTTACTTTTTGTCATAACACTCTTAGTTTTTGAGATATTTCAAAAGTTGTGTGTTTTATCTAGTTATTGGTGTGTGACAGTGTATGTATCGATACAATTGAAAAATGTTTCAAATAAAAGTTGTAGGAAATGAAAAACTAAAGATTTTTTGTAGATTCACTTTTTGTCATAGCACTCTTAGTTTTTGATATATTTAATAAATAGTGTTTTTATCTAGTCATTGATTTGTGTCAGTGTATGTGTTGATACAATTGAAAAATGTTTCAAATAAAAGTTGTAGGTAATAAAATATTAAAGATTTTTTGTATCTCCACTTTTTGTCATAGCACTCTTAGTTTTTGAGATATTCAATAAATAGTGTTTTTTATCTAGTCATTGGTTTGTGTCAGTATGTGTTGATCCAATTGAAAAATGTTTCAAATATAAGTTGTAGTTATCAAAAAGTTGAAAACATTTTGAAAATAATAATGCTACAAATATTTTAAAAGTGATTTAATACGCAATTTACGGGGGAAAGTACTATGATGGACACATCACCATTTTTTTCAAATATTAGTAACAGTTTCTTTTATTCCATTTTTTAACTTTGCAAACCATTATAGCCCACCCTATATATATAAATGTATAAATCAAGAGTATAAATACAAATTGTAACACTTTGATGAATATGTTTCCTTACAATGAATAAACAATTAAATATCGATGATTTGAGTACAATTTACCTACATAGCACACTTCGACCACGGTACATACATTAAGTACATTCGTTCATAGACGTAATTTATACGTACAGTGTACGTAATAAATATACGTTCACAGTACGTACAGGGTGGTCACATTTGGTTGATACTATAGGGAATCTCGGTTAGTAGAAGAGATAGAAAAAAACACGGATGGCGTATCCTCATTTTTTTTTTGAAACCAAAAATAAAAATTAGCTATTGGTTTTTGTTTCTGAGTTATATTCAAAAACTGATTATTTTCCGATTTTTATTAATATCTCGGTTATTTATCATTTTATTAAAACAGGAGTTGCATGTTCTTCAGGCACTTTTTAAAGAGAGCATTAAGTTAATTAATATTGTAAATACCACTATGTAAAGTTAATTAAAGGACATAGTGTAATATGTTTCACCAAGTGCCAGATGAGAAATTAATTCAAGAAAGTAAATAACACTATTTTCTTATGGCCAGGTTTGGTGGTTAAGACTCGGTATATGAAATGTGGTTTTATAGGAAACGTAATGCATAGTATTAATGCTTGGAAACAAATTTAAGAAAAAATATAGTTATTATGGACAGCTGTATTACGTACATAGGGCAAACATACCCTATGTACGTAATTTTGTGTATGTCCCATCTACGTAATTTTGTGTATGTTCCATTTACGTAACTTTGTGTACGTCCTAAATTAGTACACTGTTGTGACAAATAGACGAACTATGTATGTATGTACATGGGACGAAAACGGATGAAGCTGTACGTACCAGAGCTGGGACGAATCCTCGTTAAAAGGATTCGAATCACGAATCCGAATCACCTAATATGATTCGAATCAGGAATACTCGAATAAAGGATTCGTAAGAGATAAATATGATTCGAATCAAAGATTCGAATCCTGTTTTTTCGAATCACGAATACAAATCGTTTAAGAATAAATTTGATTTTATTATTTTTTTACAAACATTAACATATAAATATCATTATCAGTTGTTTTAACAAAAATATTCACAACCTAATTATTATTTATTATTATTTATTTATTACTCTGATTAAAGATGTATTTGTCTGTTTTTGAACTACACTTCAAATCAATGGTTTATACGCGTGACGCATGAAGTAAAATTTCGAGTTTAAAAATGCCCCGTGAAAATTTTCTACGCGGGGCTTTTCTAAACTCGAAATTTTACTTCATGCTTAGTCTGGGAGTGGAAGACACTCGTTACTTTAAAATATGTCACAACTGTTAAAGTATGTATCGTCGGATGCACGTCTTCAGGGGTGATATGTAAGCAAATTATGGGTCCTAGGAGTTGCCAAATAAGTGAGTTACTCAACTGTTTCCAAGGCACTCTTTGAAAAACCAAAAGATTAAAATTTTACATATAAAATGTACAATAAACTATAAGTGTGATGCATCATTGAATTCAGTAAACAATATTTTCCAAAAAATATCAAAATCCAAAATGGCGCCCACAAGAAAAACAAAAGTTAGCTATGGTCCCTAGGTAAATGTTATAGTTATCTTAAAATAAAATATGTTACTAGATTTATCGTTAAAAAGTGCCTATAATGTCAAAGTTGTAAATGTCTGGATTTAATAGTTTTTGAATAAAAAAATAAAAACGAATTTTCAAAAAATACATTTTTTGACAATATCTCATTAAGGAAATTAGATATTTCAAACGTGTTTTTGGGTTATTATTGGGCCCTAAATTATGTAACTTTGCCTCAATTTAACCGACTCTCTATCTCTTTAAATAACCGAGATCCCCATACATTCTGTTGAAATACGGACACCCGGTATAATAATAATAATAATATAAAATTTATTGTATTGTTATTTTCTAAGTATATTAATTAAATAAATATTTTACATTGTTTGCCGTATATTTACGAATACATTAAAAATAAATACTTCTTTCAGTAATTCAATATTAAATATACCATCAAATGTCTAAAAGTCTTGTGTTAAAAAACACCAGAAATAATTAGATGTTTTTTTATTAAACGAATTTAACTATGGCTTTCGACGTATAAGTAAAAAAATGTTTGAAACAAAAGTTGTAGCCAACGAAAAAATAAACCTCTTTTACCTAAAAACTTTTCACTTCAGCTCTTTTGTTTTTGAATTAGAAACTAAAAAATCTAGTGGAGATTTGTTGATCTCCACCAGTTTTTTTAGCCACAGATTATGGCGTTCGACGTCTAAATCAAAAAATGTTTCAAACAAAAGTTGTTGTTGCCAACGAAAAAATAAACCACTTTTACTTAAACACTTTTCACCTTAGCTGTTATGTTTTTAACTATTAATGATTTCGATAGCTAACGCCATCTAATGCTTCATAGTGGCATCGTCAGTGACACGAATGCACAAAGTGCATATACAGGTCACTGTTTCGTCCACGAGCGAGCAGAACTCTGTTTGTGAAACCAGAAAACAAATATCAAAATTGAATTTGTGTTCAGTATTCCGGCACCAGGTACCCACAGACGCGTTTCGGACTTCAAGGTCCTCCTCAGTGTGGTCCCGACCCGGTGCTGAGAAATACTGAACATTTCTGACTATTTCAAGCCAATATGTGAAAACTATTAATGATTTCGATAGCTAACGCCATCTAATGCTTCATAGTGGCATAGTGTTTTCTGGTTTCACAAACAGAGTTCTGCTCGTTCGTGGACGAAACAGTGACCTGTATATGCACTTTGTGCATTCGTGTCACTGACGATACCACTATGAAGCATTAGATGGCGTTAGCTATCGAAATCATTAATAGTTTTCACATATTGGCTTGAAATAGTCAGAAATGTTCAGTATTCCTCAGCACTGGGTCGGGACCACACTGAGGAGGACCTTGAAGTCCGAAACGCGTCTGTGGGTACCTGGTGCCGGAATACTGAACACAAATTCAATTTTGTTTTGTTTTTGTTCAATAAACCGAGGAAGATTTTTTTGAAAATAAATACACAACTTTATGACAATTCGAAAATTTTCGAACGAGTGTCTTCCACTCCCAGACTAAGCATGAAGTAAAATTTCGAGTTTAGAAAAGCCACGCGTAGAAAATTTGTCGAGGGTCGCGCAGCGACCCGAGACAAATTTTCACGGGGCTTTTCTAAACTCGAAATTTTACTTCATGCGCCACACGTATAAAACAGTGATTTAACGAGAAATTTAAAAACATACAAAACAAATTTTTCATGTTAATCCTTACGATTAATTCGAATTATTTTTGACGATTCGAATCCTTTTGTAACTATTCGAATCCTTTTGTAACTATTCGAATCCTTTTATAAATATTCGAATCCTTTTATGAGGATTCAAATCCTTTTATGAGGATTCGAATCCTTTTACGAGGATTCGAATCCTATTATGAGGATTCGAATCACCAGCATTTGGATTCGAATACGAATCCTTTTAAAAAAGTGTAACGAATCCGGATCACGAATCCAGTTTAACTAAAATATTCGAATACCTCTTTTGAATCCTCTAAAAGAATTCGAATTCAGGATTCGAATCCCGAATGATTCGAATCCTGCCCAGCTCTGGTACGTACATAGGACTTGACTATGTACGAAGCTCTATGTCCACAGTGCGTACATACATAATGTTGCACAATGTTTTAGAGTTTCGGTAAAAAATATGACATTAGTGTACCCGAAGAATTTAATGGAGTTAGTTTCGATTTAAGGAAATTACCGGAAGTAGGCGTAACAGTTGTCAACTTCAGAATTTTTAATGGTAACCAAGGTCATTTGTGGTATCGTTGAATAGGTAATTTAAAATGAAACATCTTCTGTTAACAAAGTTTTTATTGTAGATGTTATGCTTAACACTATAAATAAAACAAATGTCAGAACTAGCTATTTATCAAATAAAACCGAATCAATGTATGTAGATACAGATCAGAGCTGGGCAGGATTCCAATCATTCAGGATTCGAATCCATTTAGAGGATTCAAAAGAGGCATTAGAATACTTTAGTTCAACTGGATTCGTGATCCGGATTCGTTGCATTTTTTTAAGAGGATTCGTATTCGAATCCAAATGTGGGTGATTCGAATCCTTATAAAAGGATTCGAATATTTATAAAAGGATTCGAATACTTACAAAAGGATTTGAATCGTCAAAAATAATTCGAATTAATTGTGAGGATTACCATGAAAAATGCCATTTGTCTGTTTTTAAATTTCTCTTTAAATCACTGTTTTATACGCGTGGCGCATGAAATAAAATTTCAAGTTTAGAAAAGCCCAGAAAATTTGTCAATTTTCACGAGGATTTTCTAAACTCGAAATGTTACGTCATGCTTAGTATGGGAGTGGAAACGCTCGTTCGAAACTTCAAACTGAATGCTTTGATATGAACATTAAATGACTAGTTTTCAAAATTTTGTTTAATATTATTCGAAGTAAAACTGACGTGGTAGCCACAATCTAAAATGTTAATTTTTTCCGAAATTTCCCTGAATCAAGATTCTTTTTCCCTGACCTTTTAATATAACTTTCTTCTGTATGAAACACCCATTTTGTTAAATTGTTTTCATTGTTTTTGTCAATTTTAAAGTTAATTTTATAAATTTTTACGTGTTTTGTAATTTACCTGCTGATTTTGACAAATATAATGATATCATATGGCTTTTTTGTTAGTGTTTTGGTCAATTTGAATATAATTCCATGACTTTTCTCTGACTTTCCCGGTTTTAATGATATTCAGTGAATTTTTTTATTTACATAATTTTCAGGCATTCGTCAATTTTATAATAGAGTTCAATTTGAAGTTTTGAACGGGTGTTTCCACTCCCAGGCTAAGCATGAAGTAAAATTTCGAGTTCAGAAAAGCCCCATGAAAATTTGTCGAGGGTTGCGCAGCGACCCAAGACTTCTTTCATACGCTACGCGTACAACATACATTTATATGCCACGCGTACAAAACACTGATTTGAAACACACAAATACATCTTTAATGAGAGTAAAAGGCAATCACATATTTAGTCTTTTATCAACGATGTTCAGTGTTAATAATAAATAATTAGGTTTTGAATATTTTTGATAAAACAACTTGTTACTACTTATTTGACTTAAGTTTCGAAGGGCCAATTTGTAATGTAGAATTACAAATAATAAATACTTTAAATACTCAGATATGTTCGTACATTGCAAACATCAAAATATATAAATATATACAAGTTACATATGTTATTAATTCGCGTCGCGTAGTCGAAATTTACTTGATGAAGTCTTCAGTTCATCTCTCCGTTTCTTCTCCTCAAGCAATTCCTCCCCGGGGTTGAGGGTGGTGTCTAAGGTTGGGTGGTGGTAATGTGATCTCTTCTGATTGGTTATCGATAAACCGTGATTACCACCACCCCAACACTGTTGCCAAACTTCTGCAACCGCATCTCGGCATGTCCGGGGCTGCATCGTAGCTGTTTAGACTTCCCGCTAAGTCGGAATCCTTCTTAAGCCGTTTTATAACGCATTGTCCGCTCGCGCACTTTCGCATAAACACCATAAAACTAAGCCGTCCTTTCAAAACTATATACACGCAGTAAAATATACAATAAGAGCCGTTACTCAGAACGGACCTGGGTCAAAATAATAAAATGCAAATGTGGTGGGTCGGGGTTGCGGCGAATCAGGTAAAGTCGCAACACAACTTGTAACGATATTTATATATTAATGGTTGCAAAATAATAATAAAATCAAATTTATTCTTAAAGCATTTGTATTCGTGATTCGAAAAAACAGGATTCGAATCTTTGATTTAAATCATATTTATCTCCTACAAGTCCTTTATTCGAGTGTTCGTGATTCGAATCATATTAGGTGATTCGGATTCGTGATTCGAATCCTTTTCACAAGGAATCGTTCCAGCTCTGATACAGATTATAAAATCTGCTATAACCAACACAGGTACCGACCACAAATAGAAATGTTATAGGATTGGCATTTTGATTATTTCTATTATTAGTGAAAGAGTAAACATCCACTTTTGGTTTCCGCATTTCAACCAAAATCATTTCGAGATATAGAGTAGAATTCAAAATTTAATAAAAATCCCTTAAGTCGTTTTAGCTGAAATCGTTACTTTTTCTGAAAGAAGAATAATTTGACTGAAGTTCTAAAATCTCTCTCCACTATAGCTAATTTTTATAATTATTTGAAAGCAATTTAATTTTTTTGGGATGGATCCAGAAAAATATATGTATAGTACCAAATTAGTCTTAGTCACTCTATAATGAGTTTATATATTACTTGGTATCTAACGACATAAAATGTACGAAATGTGTTTCACACGATATTCCACTACAAAATCACAAGCTCTTATTTATAAATATAAGCTGTAACACCGGTTCAAATGAAGTTCAACAAACAGTAAATTGCGCTTACTAGTCATGCATTTTTCTTGAAAAAGAAACGGTCCATTATCAACTCGCATATCACAAAATTTCTACAAACAAGTAAATTGTAATATGCTGGCCATCATAAGTAAATAAACACCCGGTAAACCTGAGTGAATTTTAATGAAGTTTTCAGAAAATATGTATTTTATCCGTGCTAAGAAACGATCTGGTAACAGTTCAAATTTTCCTAATTATTCTTACTAATGGTCGGTACGGTTAGATCTGGTATACGGATGGTTCTAAATCAGACATAGGTACTGGATCAGGAAGCTACAACAAAACATGAAGACAGGCTATGCTCAATCACTGGGCAGCCTGGCATCAGTTCTTCAAGCCGAAATATTCGCAATTATAGAATGCGCGAGAACCAACATAGAGAGGGACTGTCGAGACAGGCAAATCTATATCATGCCGGATAGCCAGGCGGCACTGAAGGCTCTACAGAGTCAGAAGACTTAATTCAAACTGGTATTGGACGATGCACTGAATGACCTGGTCAGACAGAACAAGGTCACCTTGTCTCGACGTCGGGTCACTCCGGTATCAAGGGCAATAATAAAGCTGACGAGCTAGCAAGGCAGGGAGCCACCATATCATTTATAGGAAATGATCCTGTCTTGGGCATAACAAAAAAAGTCGAGTCTCCTAAAAGTCAGGAAATGGAATCACAACAAACAAGGAATACTGGGAAAACAGACCAGGCTTTAACCATAGTAAGGCCATAATAAAAGGACCTAACTCTAACCAAGCTGCAGGACTACTGACAATAAGTAAGGCACAGCTAAAAACAACCATAGGGCTACTTACAGGACACATGACTGTTGAAGAGTATTTAAGGAAAATCAGAACATATACTGGCGACACGAGTTGTCAGTTATGCGATATAACACCGAACACTAATGCACATATAACAAAAGACGGCTCATATTTGGGAACAGTCAAATGGTACCAAAAACTCCACGCGCTACCCCTGAAGAACCTGCACAAACTAGTGCAGGGTATTAAGGTCAGAATAGTGGCGTGAATAAGGCAATTTGAAATAAAAAATGGTCGGTACGATTTTGTGCTTTTAGGACGTCCGAGCCGTAACCGTCGTCGTTGTTATATGTTTCTGTCCATCTTTGCCAACATAAAAAAATTCATATCTTTAATTAATTTCTCACTTAACCCGTGGTGAAACATTTTTGAATATAATACTGGATATTTAATTAAAACACTTGGTTTGTTTCACTAATTTAGTGAAACAAACCAAGTGTTTTAATTAAATATCCAGTATTATAAAAAAATTCTACCCCATTTAAAGTCACTCATAGAGCGAAAAGGTGCCTATCTTTAAATGGGTGGCATTTTTTTACAATCGACCAAGACTAATTTAGCTTAAAACTTTAGCAGAAAGTACCAAATTTATAAATGATGTCAAAATCAAAATGTAGTTTTTTTCATTAGAGGGGACTATGAGATAACATTGTATGGCTCACAAGTTTCAATTTGCTCATGCAGCTAAACACAACAAATAATCGTTAGCCAAAAATAAAATATTAAAATAAATTATACTAGGTCTGGGTCATTTGCGAACCGGATTTAAACATTCGTGGCCTCTTTCAATTGTTAAACATAACATTTAAAAACGTTGGCAGGCAACATTGTGTATTCCTTTTAGATTTAAATAGGCACAAGGCTCAATTGATACATTTAAATTGGTTAGTGATTTTAAGTGATTAGATAGAGTCAAATCTTCATAATATTAGTTAGTTATTAACTATTGAGAACATTAATTTAACAACATTGCATTTTCATGTTTGCAAACTTTATTCTAGATTTATTTAAAATCAGCAAACCGGGGTAAATTATTTACTTAACTTCCTTAACTCCACCCAATAAAATTACGCACTGAATGTGCAAACAATATATTTTAAAAAGTTGCTACTATTTGCAACAACCTACCTTTATAAATAAGAATTTTCCACTATAAAAAAAATAACAAGACACTGAAATCTGTTAATATTTGAAATCTAATCTAATCTAATATTATGGTTAAGCAAATACATTATAGGCTAATGGCTAAAAAAGTTCACCAAGCGCTGCGTTAGAGCAAGTGAGGGGTTATATTGCAGTGGTGTTGTTTATATTTGTGGCAGCTAGGGATGGGCGACATTAACAAAGTCATGTCAACATTTAGTAGAAAATTACGTCGGTAATATTGGCAAATCGTTTACAAGTTAATAGAGTATCCAAAAGTGCAAAAAATATCTAACAAAGCACCACACAAATTATAATAACTTTAACCTG
Organism: Philonthus cognatus; assembly: GCA_932526585.2. Classification (NCBI taxonomy): domain Eukaryota; kingdom Metazoa; phylum Arthropoda; class Insecta; order Coleoptera; family Staphylinidae; genus Philonthus; species Philonthus cognatus. Next base: position 68,660,627 of record OW052242.1, on the reverse strand, counting down.
AAAAACAAATGTTGGCATTGTCGCCATTCAGTCCGATTCCGTACACGAAATGTTAAATTTAACATAAATGTTATTCTAACATCAAAGTCTAAGCGCGATTAGTAATTGGTATGTATGCTTAGATTGTGAAGATAAAAAACGTATACGTTAAATTTAATATTTCGCGTACGTAATCGGGGGCATTATTAACGTTTTCGATACTTTCAAAGCGTTTATAACATAAGTTTATAAGTAAAAATAATAAAACATCATTTATAAATAAATAACTGTAGACTGTATTTAGAAAGAAAAAATCAGATATTAACAGTTTGCACGAAGAAACAATTATATATAAACTACAGAATGTATTGTGGGCAGAAAACTATGATAAACTAACAAATGAAATTACTTTTTCGCAATATCAAAAAGCACACAAACAATAGGCGTAAGTCGTCAAGTCTCGCCTAAGGATTTATGAATAACACTATTCTAGAGTATTAAAATGTAGATATGATTGCAACTCATTAACAAAACACTAGTAAAACTGGGACAGAGTGGTGCATAATTTGTGTACCAATACCAAGTGTTTTCCCTCTCAATAAGTTTACATAGTGGTGCATTTTGTTCTTGCTGCAAATGGAAAACTTTTTTATTTAAAGTTATATTGAAAAACCGTTGTCGCGAGCTAGTTACTTTTTCATGTATTAAAAATAGCGAAAAGAAAATTGATCTATCTTAAATCGATTCCGCTTTATAACCGAAAGTTGATAAAATGTAGCCTTTATCAAGTTATAGTAACTCATTTGTTTTTCAAAGTTATAACCCAACTGTTAAATAGTAACTTTTTACAATCAATTAAATGACGTTAGTGTTTCACATTTTTCATACTTAGTCAACGATATACGTGTGGTACATCTATTATTGCTATTACCTTTATAAAATAATCTTATACAAGGATGTTTTCTTATAAGTATACATGTCATTATAAGTGCCCGCACATATGGACAAGGGGGGGGGGGGGCGGGGATTTTGTCTTAGGGAACTTAATCAATTTCATAAATTATATGTAACTTAAAATAATGTAATATTAAAATAAATTCATAAATTGTAAACTAATTATAGAGTGACTAAGACTAATTTGGTACTATACATATATTTTTCTGGATCCACCCCAAAAAAATTAAATTGCTTTCAAATAAATATAAAAATTAGCTATAGTTGAGAGAGATTTTAGAACATCAGTCAAATTATTCTTTTTTCAGAAAAAGTAACGAGTTCAGCTAAAACGACTTAAGGGATTTTTATTAAATTTTGAATTCTACTCTATATCTCGAAATGATTTTGGTTGAAATGCGGAAACCAAAAGTGGATGTTTACTCTTTCACTAATAATAGCAATAATCAAAATGCCAATCATATAACATTTCTATTTGTGGTCGGTACCTGTGTTGATTATAGCAGATTTTATAATCTGTATCAGAGCTGGAACGATTCCTTGTGAAAAGAATTCGAATCACGAATCCGAATCACCTAATATAATTCGAATCACGAACACTCGAATAAAGGACTTGTAGGAGATAAATATGATTTAAATCAAAAATTCGAATCCTGTTTTTTCGAATCACGAATACAAATCCTTTAAGAATACATTTGATTTTATTATTTTTTTGCAACCGTTAACATATAAATATCGTTACAAGTTGTGTTGCGACTTTACCTGATTCGCCGCAACCCCGACCCTCCAGATTTGCATTTTATTATTTTGACCAAGGTCCGTTCTGAGTAACCGCCCTTATTGTATATTTTACTGCGTGCATATAGTTTTGAAAGGACGGCTTAGTTTTATGGTGTTTATGCGAAAGTGCGCGAGCGGACAATGCGTTATAAAACGGCTTAAGAAGGATTCCGACTTAGCGGGAAGTCTAATCAGCTGCGATGCAGCCCCGGACATGCCGAGATGCGGTTGCAGAAGTTTGGCAACAGTGTTGGGGTGGTGGTAATCACGGTTTATCGATAACCAATCAGAAGAGATCACATTACCACCACCCAACCTTAGACACCACCCTCAACCCCGGGGAGGAATTGCTCGAGTAGAAGAAACGGAGAGATGAACTGAAGACTTCATCAAGTAAATTTCGACTACGCGACGCGAATTAATAACATATGTAAATTGTATATATTTATATATTTTGGTGTTTGCAATATACGAACATTTCTGAGTATTTAAAGTATTCATTATTTGTAATTCTACATTACAAATTGGTCCTTCGAAACTTAGATCAAATAAGTAGTAACAAGTTGTTTTATCAAAAATATTCAAAACCTAATTATTTATTATTAACACTGAACATCGTTGATAAAAGACTAAATATGTGATTGCCTTTTACTCTCATAAGATGTATTTGTGTGTTTCTGAATTTCACTTCAAATCAGTGTTTTGTACGCGTGGCATATAAATGTATGTTGTACGCGTAGCGTATGAATGAAGTCTTGGGTCGCTGCGCGACCCTCGACAAATTTTCATGGGGCTTTTCTGAACTCGAAATTTTACTTCATGCTTAGCCTGGGAGTGGAAACACCCGTTCAAAACTTCAAATTGAACTCTATTATAAAATTGACGAATGCCTGAAAATTACGTAAATAAAAAAAATCACTGAATATCATTAAAACCGGGAAAGTCAGAGAAAAGTTATGGAATTATATTCAAATTGACCAAAACACTAACAAAAAAGCCATATGATATCATTATTGTCAGAATCAGCAGGTAAATTACAAAACACGTAAAAATTTATAAAATTAACTTTAATATTGACAAAAACAATGAAAACAATTTAACGAAATGGGTGTTTCATACAGAAGAAAGTTATATTAAAAGGTCAGGAAAAAAAATCTTGATTCAGGGAAATTTTGGAAAAAATTAACATTTCAGATTGTGGCTACCACGTCAGTTTTACTTCGAATAATATTAAACAAAATTTTGAAAACTAGTTATTTAATGTTCTTATCAAAGCATTCAGTTTGAAGTTTCGAACGAGCGTTTCCACTCCCAGACTAAGCATGAAGTAACATTTCGAGTTTAGAAAATCCTCGTGAAAATTGACAAATTTTTTGGGCTTTTCTAAACTCTAAATTTTACTTCATGCGCCACGCGTATAAAACAGTGATTTAACGAGAAATTTAAAAACAGACAAATGGCATTTTTCATGGTAATCCTCACAATAAATTCGAATTATTTTTGACGATTCAAATCCTTTTGTAAGTATTCGAATCCTTTTATAAATATTCGAATCCTTTTATAAGGATTCGAATCACCCACATTTGGATTCAAATACGAATCCTCTTAAAAAAATGCAATGAATCCGGATCACGAATCCAGTTGAACTAAAGTATTCGAATGCCTCTTTCGAATCCTCTAAAAGGATTCGAATCCTGAATGATTGGAATCCTGCCCAGCTCTGATTTGTATCTACATACATTGATTCGGTTTTATTTGATTAATAGCTAGTTCTGACATTTTTTTTTATTTATAGCGTTAAGCATAACATCTACAATAAAAACTTTGTTAACAGAAGATGTTTCATTTTAAATTACCTATTCAACGATACCACAAATGACCTTGGTTACCATTAGAAATTCTGAAGTTGACAACTGTTACGCCTACTTCCGGTAATTTCCTTAAATCGAAACTAACTCCATTAAATTTTTCGGGTACGCTAATGTCATATTTTTTACAGAAACTCTAAAACATTGTGCAACATTATGTATGTACGCACTGTGGACAGAGAGCTTCGTACATAGTCAAGTCCTATGTACGTACCAGAGCTGGGCAGGATACGAATCATTCGGGATTCAAATCCTGTATTCGAATCCTTTTAGAGGATTCAAAACAGGTATTCGAATATTTTAGTTAAACTGGATTCGTGATCCGGATTCGTTACACTTTTTTAAAAGGATTCGTATTCGAATCCAAATGCTGGTGATTCGAATCCTCATAAAAGGATTCGAATCCTCGTAAAAGGATTCGAATCCTCATAAAAGGTTTCGGATCCTTGTAAAAGTATTCGAATCCTCATAATAGGATTTAAATCCTCATAAAAGGATTCGAATATTAATAAAAGGATTCGAATATTTATAAAAGGATTCGAATAGTTACAAAAGGATTCGAATCGTCAAAAATAATTCGAATTAATGGTAAGGATTAACATGAAAAATTTGTTTTGTATGTTTTTAAATTTCTCGTTAAATCACTGTTTTATACGCGTGGCGCATGAAGTAAAATTTCGAGTTTAGAAAAGCCCCGTGAAAATTGATCTATCTTAAATCGATTCCGCTTTATAACCGAAAGTTGATAAAATGTAGCCTTTATCAAGTTATAGTAACTCATTTGTTTTTCAAAGTTATAACCCAACTGTTAAATAGTAACTTTTTACAATCAATTAAATGACGTTAGTGTTTCACATTTTTTATACTTAGTCAACGATATACGTGTGGTACATCTATTATTGCTATTACCTTTATAAAATAATCTTATACAAGGATGTTTTCTTATAAGTATACATGTCATTATAAGTGCCCGCACATATGGATTTCATCTTAGGGGACTTAATCAATTTCATAAATTATATGTAACTTAAAATAATGTAATATTAAAATAAATTCATAAATTGTAATATACAGAGCATTACTAATTCCTAGTTCAAAAAAGAGAAAGTAAAAAGAATCGTCTAAAGTTTCAAATTGAACGATTTTCAAAACCAATTGCCTGAAAACTGACAGCGTATGTATTGGGATTTGTGTACTATTCATTATATGAATTAGTTTTTTATTATGTTTCGTGATGTCTCAACAATCTCTGTTAACTTCATACTTATCTTAATCTTGTACAGGGGCCGAAATCAAACTACATTTTTTTTTTTGTAAGTAGGATACCTAGAAATATCAACAATTTAGAGAAATGTTGAATAAAGTTAAGATTCTAGGCAGATTAAATGTTTGGACTTGAGTAAAATTATCAACTGTTAAGCAATTTGTTAAAAATAATAACCAAAGTGATAAAAGTAAATAAAAACGGTAACATTCATTAAATTTATATAAATATTAATATTATAAACCATATACTGTTTTTTTTTAAATTTAAGTATACTTTTACATATTCCATTTTACATATTCCATAAAAAATTAATCAACATGAGATCAAACCTAAGTAGTATATTTTAAACTCTAACACTGTTTCAGTGTTTATACGCGTGGCGCATAAAGTAAAATTTCGAGTTTAGAAAAAGCTTAATTTGGATTGGTCGTTCTCGAAATTTAACCGCATGCTTAATTTGGGATTGGAAACACTCGTTAGAAACTTCAAATTTAAAGCTTTTACAAAAACAACGAATGTCTTTGAATTTTCAGCAAAAAATCGTTATATAAGTACCTTCATGAAAATTTCTCTGAATATTGCATTATTTATCAAATTAATTAATAATAATAACGTTGTAAGCGCCAACTTTTGCGAAGTAATGTTATACGAAATATCACAATATCCTACTAAATGTTCCTTTCATTTAAAGATTTTAAATGGTATTTTAGTTAACGTAAATAAAGTTGTAAACAGTTCATTTAATATTTTTTTTCATTTCAAAATAATTATATTTTAGTCGCTTACAACGTTATACGGCAGAGCCCTTCAATTAAAATGCACTAAATAAGTGAAACTGATTAAATATTTCATAAGTTAATAAAATCCTAGACAATTCACGAAAACTTATATTGAAAATTGATGATACGACAAAACTCATGAGTCAAAAAAATTATTGAATAGAATAGAAGAAATCTTTATTTTCAGAGTGTCAAGCTACATTGAGAAAACAGCTGATTATTGGAAAATTATAGAAAATTTAAGAAATCAACAAAATAGACATAAAAATCAAATATATTTATAATATCAATTATTTGATTTTGTTGTATTTATGTGAGTCTGCCTGTTTGCTATTTTTTGCTATACTCTTGTACAATTATATTGACTAAAGATGAGTCACTCACGAAAGTATCATTACTTCTATTTGGAAATAAATAAATTGGAATGTATAGAATTGGTTTCATGAAAATCACCATAATTTATATTACTCCTATAAACATTGAAAAATCAAACATGAAACTTTGGCAGGATTTTAATTATTAATACAGGAAGTTTTTCTTTTAAGAATATATATTCCAACTACAGCGCAAATGCTGTAAATCTTTAGTTTTTTTCAAAGGGTTCAATTTGAATTAAGCATAAAGTAAAATTTCAAGTTTAGAAAAGCCTGAAAATTTAGATTGGTCGCGTAGCGAAGCGGAGCGACTAATCCAAATTGGAGGCTTTTCTAACCTCGAAATGTTCATGCGCCACGCGTATACAACTCTGATTTTAAGTAAGGTTCAAAATGTACTACTAAAGCAGTATGCTAAAGATGTATATTCTAAACTTTACATCAAATCAGTGTTCAATACACGTGGCGCATGAAGTAAAATTTCGAGTTTAGAAAAGTCTAAAAATTTGGTTTGGTCGCTCCGCGAAGCGGAGCGACCAAACCAAATCTTTAGGCTTTTTTTAAACTCGAAATTTTACTTCATGCCTAATCTGGGAGTGGAAAACCCCCGTTTAAAGCTTCAATTTAAACTCTTTAATAAAACAATGAATAAATATTTGATTATGTTTGCAATATTAATTAATGTCAATGTTTTCGATCATCTCAATTATTAACATTTTTCGATGATTTAACTTTGTGTCAAAATGTGTCGTGTTACTTTTTCCAACATAGTTACGAAAATCATTCAATTTTACTATATTTATCGGCTCTAGTGAAATTTTTATCAGTTTTAATATTTTTCAAAATATTAATCTATTTTTAAGAATTGGAATAATTAAATGAAGATATTCCTACCCATTTAGCTGCTCCTCTAATTATTATTATATTTTGGCCCCACTGAAAAAATGTCTGCGGGCGCCTATGCATGTTCATAAACTTCCTCAGAATATTAAAATTATAAAATCTTTAAATCATTTTAAAATTAAAATTAAACAATTACTTCTTAACATTGAATCATATAGCATTCAAGAATATCTTGACGGCTAATAATCAATCATGACCGATTTTGCATCCATTAAGCACTCGAATTGCAAATTAGGTAAAGGTAAACACTTGTAAATTATGAACGTTGGAGGCTTCTACTTCGTTATACATGTTAATTTAATAAAATAAAACACTGTAGCTTTGTTTGTATAACACAATTTTTTTTTTATGACTGCAATTTCGGCAACTCAACTTGCCATTATCAAACGGAGTGATTTAAATTACGGTATGGTACAGGTATATATACAAGAATGGTTATTTACAAAATAGCATTAAAAATGGGGGTATACACTAAATCAACCTGGTCGTTAATTAGGGGAATTTCCGGATTAGCGCGGGCTTTCTGTGTTTCCAATGATTCGCGACTAGATCAAAAACTCTAAAATCTTCCGATTTCTATCTCTTTCCTAAAATGCTGGAGGGTAAGGGGAAAGAGACCGAGCACTCAAGGGTTAATCCATTATGAACACCAACCGCATTTTTTGGGTGTCAATGACAACCCGATATTAGCAGGTAGTAAGAAGTCCATGTTTTCAGCCGGCGCGTGGCGTTATCTTTTGTCCGGTTTGAGGTGGTTTTGATAGGAAGATTTATTTGACATTATGAAATTATTTAAAATGTAATTATAATTAATACGACATTTGTAAAATAAAGTCGAAAATTATGTCTACGTGTACAATTTTAGGTCAATATATTTTTTTTAAAACGTATCTGACGTTTACATATTGGTAAATATTAATCATCATCACATCTAAGCGTTATATATTTTTAACTTTACTGTAAATCAGTGGTTTATACGCGTGGCGCATGAAGTAAAATTTCGAGTTTAGAAAAGCCCCGTGAAAATATGTCTCGGGTCGCTACGCGACCCTCGACAAATTTTCTACGCGGGGCTTTTCTAAACTCGAAATTTTACTTCATGCTTAGTCTGGGAGTGGATGACACTCGTTAGTTTAAAGTACATCATAATTGGTAAAATATATATCGTTGGATGGCCGTCTTCAGGGGTGATATGTAAGCAAATTATGGGTCTTAGGAGTTGTCAAATAAGTGAGTTACTTGACTGTTTCTAAGGCACTCTTTACAAAAAACAAAAGATTAACATTTTACATATAAAATGTACAGGGTGAGCGAAACTTGATGTCTCTGCTCTATTATTAGAAAAGGAAAAACAGTAGAAAACATCTAAACAAAGGTTCATAAATGGGATTGACTAAGGTCTATTTTAATACGAAATTGTATATTTTACTAAATTTTGAAACTTAATAATGACGTCATCGAAAGTTTTTTCCCCAGATACATACCTATATTTTTAGATATTTCAAAAGAGCTAATTTTTCTAAATAAACTTTGTAGAGAAAAAAATTTGCTATCTTCTTTCGTTAAAAAATTAAAAGCAAACTTAAAAGAAAGTATTATGAAAAATTCACAATTGTCACGACTTAAACAAGTAGCCTTTGGAAACAAATAAAGCTGCATTTTTCAATAATTAAACTAATGGTTGACAAATATTGTTTTGTTGTCATTTGATTTCAGATTTTTTCTATCGTTTTTCCTTTTCATAAATAGTTCACGTCGTTATTTTAAATGTACATTACATATAAGACTATTAAACTGAATAATGATGGTTAGTTTTCTTCTGGATTTCAAATTGCACTATAAATTGACAATTTTAATAGTCATATGTAATTTACATTTAGGTTGACGACGTGAACGCCATCTACTGCCAATAGTCTTGTCTATTGTACTCACAAAATGACTATTAAAAATGTCAATTGATTGTGCATTTTAAAATCCAGAAATAAACTGAACATCTAGAACAATAGTAGTTATGTGTAATTTATATATAAATTGACGATGTGAACACCATCTACTGCCAATTTTTGAGTAGTGCTATTGACAGTAGATGGTGTTCACGTCGTTAATACAAAAATATTGTATATGTTCATTATAGCACTTTTTCCGTCATTTAAAGAATTGATGATTGTCGTACAAAAGGTATTTCACTTGCTAATTGGTTGGTTATAGACCATTCAACATTAAATCAGCGTTTTATACGCGTCGCGCATGAAGCAAAATTTCGAGTTTAGAAAAGTCTAATTTGTCTCAGTCGCTCTGCTGCGCTACGCCCGAGCCAAATGTTCAGGCTTTTCTAAACTCAAAATTTTACTTCATGCTTAATCTGGGATTGGAAACACTCGTTAGATGATCAATCATAACCAGGGTTGTTATGTTTAAAACACTTTGTTTTAAAACAGTGTTTTAAACATGTTTAAAAACAGCTGTCGTGTTTTAAACGGTTTCGTTTTAAACATGTTTTAAATCTTAAATTTGTTTAAAACATGTTATAAACGTTGTATTTGTTTAAAACCGTTTTTTTTATTATCTTAGCTGCTAAAAATAAATATTTGCTAAATTATATTTTATATTAATTCATTAACATTTTTTGTTTGTTTTTCAATTTTAGCTAAATTGTTTAAGATATTTCAAATTACATTATCAAACAAAACATTTTATTACAATAAAACTGTGTGTTCATAAATGTGGTTTTTAAATACAGTGATTTTTTCTATCAGGTATACATAAGTATACACTTGTCAACGTGAAGGAAGGTACCTCACGCTGATTGCCAACTAGCTCAGGTTTTCAATGAATTTAATGGAGAGCAAGAGCAACTAACTAAAACACAGAGACAGTTTAAACAGATTTATTTTTACGAATAAACAATAAGGAATAAAAAAAACACAGTGAAACCCATAGAGCACGGGGGGGGGGGGCGGTTGGGCTGATAAGAGGTGGGCGGCGAAGTCGAGGTGGTGGCGGCAGCAAGGTGGCAGCGTGCAGATGGCGATTACGTTGCCGCGACGAATACTGCGGTGGCAGTATTAGGGGGCGGCGTCGATGCACTGGCACCGACGGTGGCTGCTCTGGCAGCGAGAGGACAGGCAGTTGCATTGGCAACAGCAACAGGACCCCGAGCGCAACAGGACCCCGAGCGCACTGGCACTAACAAAAAAAAAATATCGTCTCGAACACTGACGACTGCACTGCACTTGTTGACAAGTTGGATCTTGGACTTCAACTGCCTTACGATTTGCCGCCCGCAGGTACTTATACCACGAAAATGATGGTGGGGTGGGGGTTGTTTATCGTGGCGACGTGACCAGCCGGCTGAGATTCGCCTAATAACATAATCCAACGTAATGACATTCGACGAATCTCGAGCAAATAAAATCCGTTTTCCGAAAAGGACAATGAAAAGAATTATGCAAATCTTCTTTCCGAAAAACGGACAACTGGTCACAAACCCTCCCTCTGGGTGGGCCCGAGCACTGCCCAAACGACGGGAGATTAGTTAATTGCCGGGTACGAACTTATTTTCAACAAAGGAAGAATTGAAAGGTGATTTACAATTCTTGTTGCCAGATTAGAAATAATCCCCGGTAACACACTGTAATCTTTTTGACGTTCGTTGTGTTTTGTTCAAGATTTTAATTTGAATTTTTAAACGAGGGTTTTCCACTCCCAGACTAAGCATGAAGTAAAATTTCGAGTTTAGAAAAGCCTGAAAATTTGGATTGGCCGCGTAGCGAAGCGGAGCGGCCAATCCAAATTAGGCTTTTCTAAACTCGAAATTTTACTTCATGCGCCACGCGTATAAAACACTGAAATATCGTAAAGTTTAAAATATACGGCTTTAGCAATCTAATATAGAAATGTGGCTAAAACGTGAGTCAAATTCTGCGCTGACAAAATTGTTTAAAGCAGTGATTATAGGCAACCTAATAACTCTAACGTATATTAGGTTGCTTATAACCGTTGTTGTAAGTGTGTGTTTTTTGAACTTCACTGTAAATCAGTGTTTTAAAGCGTGGCGCATGAAGTAAAATTTCGAGTTTAGAAAAGCCTAATTTGGATTGGCCGCTCCGCTTCGCTACGCGGCCAATCCAAATTCTTAGGCTTTTCTAAACTCGAAATTTTACTTCATGCTTAGTCTGGGAGTGGAAAACACTCGTTTAAAGCCTTAAATTAACCGCATTAAAACAACGATTTTCCACAACTTTAAAAAACGCTGTAATTATCGGGATATGTACACAAAAGAAAAATGCCCCGTATATTCTGTTTTAAACACGTTTTAAACGTGTTTTAAACATGTTTTAAACACGTTTTAAACCCAGATCATTACCTTATTTTGCATTTTTTTTATTGCTAGATTAGCGTGCTCTATTTAATCAATTTGATTAAAACGTAACCAAATAATACCATTGCATAACATATTGATTAATGAGTTAAATTGTTGGAGTCATCAAATGAACATGAACGACCGTTTAAAACACTTTAAAAAGGGAAAAAAGGGAACCTACCTGCTATTCTAACAGATAAAGTCATAAATTGTAACATCAACACACCATAAATTGTGGTTTCTTTTCTTCCATTATACTCCCGTGCTTATAGAGGGTGTCTCTCTTCAAAATTTGCTGGTTTAGATATTTTGGAGAGGCCCTAATGATTCTAAAAGGTTCATTTTATGACCCTTTTCGGCATAATGAATGATCTGAAGTACATCGTCGCCAAAAGAATGGTTTTCATCGATGAGGTGTTTAGCGAAATTTGATTTTTCTGATTGATTTAACCGAAAAGATCGCTGATGTTCTTTGAGCCGAGTGCTAAAATTACGAGCAGATTGACCTATGGATATTCCATCACAATCGGGACAAACAAGCTTATTTTTAATTTATTTATTTATTTCATTTTTAGTAAACACTTGTATTGTTCCATGTTTTTATTTTCAGTTTCCTAAGGCGTGTTTCGATCCGTTACGATCATTTTCAAAGTTAAAACTAATTAGTTTTAACTTTGAACATTTACAAAGTTAAAACTAATTAGTTTTAACTTTGAACATTTTCAAAGTTAAAACTAATTAGTTTTAACTTTGAAAATGATCGTAACGGATCGAAACACGTCTTAGGATCCGCAACGGATCGAAACAGGTGTCAGGCAACTGAAAATAAAAACATGGAACAATACAATTGTTTACGTTTACCCAGTTTGAAAATTTGGTTCCATCAAGAGAGTAGCAGAACAAGTATCGAATACACTCAAATTTCGTTAGTGTTACGACCCATGTATATATGTATGTACTTGTATGTGTAATGTGTATATATGTACCCTATATATATTATGTTCTTTATTTCATGTTCTTTTTTTGACTTTTTTTACACATGTTCTTTGTAAATCTGTGTTTTTTTTTTTTTTAATAAAAATATTATTATTATATTATTATTATTTGAAAACAATTCTTACCAATTGAATAAAGCTGAATACAACGCCTTGGCGAACGCATCCCTTGCATCTAATGCTTGATCTATACTCAAGGGCGAATGCACCCTTTCGGACCGCGCTTCCGTAATCCTCGTCGTCAATGCCCTTTGCAATCCAGTCGCCGAAATTTGCAGCAAATGCGCCGCCCACTTAATTTCAACATCCGAACCAACTTCAACTCCTTCCTGCCCGTGCCTTAACTGTCTCCGATGGAAATACACATTCCCCAAATGTAGAACTGACGCCATGATCTTGATAATCCCTTCTTGTTCACTCTCCCCAACTCCCAAAACCTGCATAGCGCGCGTTAACGCTCCCCAATCAGCACCCGAACCCGAATGTCCAGGGCTGCAATCACCCCCACCTTGATTTAAGTAGAAATACTTATCAGCTTCGACTAGGCCGTATTTTTGACGTTCTGTATTACTTAAACCACCTAACAACTCGTAGAAAACATGGTAGTTGCGTTCTCCGGGAGCTTGAGTTACAATCCTCGATTTTTCTAAAAGGTATTGAGTAACCCTGGCACCTACAATAGATCCGTTTTTGAAGTAAACCTCTAGATATTTTCCAAAACGCGAGCTGTTGTCATTCCTTGCCGTTCTAGCGTTTCCGAAAGCTTCTAACAAAGGTGCTGCCTCTAAAATTTGTTCTGTCACCAACGCTTGTCCTCTGGGCGCACTCGGAGCCACCGCCGCTAAATACTGCATCACCAATTTAGTACTTTCCGTTTTTCCGGAACCGCTTTCCCCGCTTATCACAACCACCTGTGGACTTGGTAATGCAGAGTAAGCCGCTGCGCCTAAAGCAAATAAGTGTGGTGGTAAGGAACCGATGAGTTTGCCTTTGTGGCGTTTCGCTGCTTCTATTCCGTAACTAGAGTCGAACATCCTGTAAGGATTGACTGCGATCAAAATGCTCCCGACGTAGGTGTAGATGAAGTTTCTGTCGTAGCGTAGTTTCAGGTTCCACAAAAGGGCGGCCTCATGGAGGTCGGAAAGTTGGGTCATGTCTTCGACGCCGCCTGTGCCCAAGTCCTGGCGGAGACGGACCGAGCCTTCGCCATTGGTGAGAGCGAAAGTTTGTGGCTGCAACCAAAAATATTTATAATTAAAAATTATAATTAAAAAGGCAATAGATTACATAAACATAGGTCTGATATTCTCATTACTTTTTATTATTATTAAATACAGTTTAACAATTTCAACAACATACGAAATATATATTTGTAATACTTAATACCGTGTAGTACTGAGGGAGTTATTATTTTAAGTATACAGATAAAAATAGTGTTATTCCTTACTTCACTTTTTATTTGTATCGTTAGATGTATATTTCGAAATGTACAAAAATAAAAATGTTTTGCTAAATTTTGATCTTAGTCCCTTAGTTAATCCATTATTAGATTTATTGCTCCAAAAGATCCCCACAGAGAATGTAACCCCACCGACAACCTCGCCGAACCCTAAGAGCATTCAGTTTCACCCACGGCCATTAAAGACTTAGACGGTCGGATTTCTTGCGGTTAACCTCAAGATTTGCGGGGGTCTGCAGGGAGTCATAAAGCTCTGTCCGGTAATTTATTGGGGTAAAGAAGTAGGTAGGTATGTTAGTTCAACATATTCAGAAAAATACCCATTAACCCGCGCAATAATTATGTAGCTCAAATTAGAGTAAACGAGTTACCAGATTTATAATATATGTAATTATATTACTATCCTTATACGGCTATGAAAAAATCACGCATGCAGTTTAATCGTGAAAGAGAGACACATATCTTTATTCAGACCTTTACAATATATACATTTATATTTAATTTATATACATTTAAATTTAATTTATATACAATTATATGTAATTTATATACAGTTTTATAAATATAATAGGTTAGTCGGTCTGAATCTATTTGTTATAAATATAAACCGTGTAAGTCTTTAGTGGCCGTGGGTGAAACTGGATGCTCGCCGAACCCTTAGCCCCCGTAACACCTAGCCAAATGCCATTAGATAACAGGGTGTCCCGTTGATGTGGAAGAATGGATTACCCATAGATTCCTGGGATAAAAATATAATAATTTAACACAACTTATCTATATCCAAAACTTTACGGTTAAGCCGGAATTAGTCTTTAAGTTCAAAAAAATATTAATAATTTAATTTGTAACGATTTAGCGCTATATTTCATTTGACTGAAATTTATTATGGTTGATTATCGTAATATAACACATCATTTAAGTTATTATAATCATCATTGATTGTCAAGAAGTATGAAAAACAGTAGTACCACAACATAAAAACTAAAATATATTTTTACTGGTGCACCTTATAAAAATTTTAAAAAAATAACTTCAAAAATTGGTTCCTTTGAAAGCTTTTTTGTCTCTTAATAATGTTTGATATCTTGTACGGTTTTGCCAAATAAATATAAAATATGGATATGGTATCCTCAATTACCTTGCCAAAATCTTAATACAAGCAACATACAGTGAATTTTTCTTTTAGGTAAACATATGCATAAGCTGTAAATTTTCCGACATTCGTTGTTTTTTAAAATAGTTCAATTTGAAGCTATAAACGAGTGTGTTCCACTCCCAGACTAAGCATGAAGTAAAATTTCGAGTTTAGAAAAGCCTCGTGAAAATTTATTTTGGGGCGCGCAGCGATCCGAGACAAATTTTCAGGGTTTTCTAAACTCGAAATTTTACTTCATGCGCCACGCGTATGAAACACAGATTTCAAGTGAAATTTGAATATACATAAATTTCACAGTATTTGAGTGTTTTATACGCGTGGCACATGAAGTAAAATTTCACACAGATTTCAAGTGAAGTTCGAATATACATAAATTTCACAATATTTTAGTGTTTTATACACGTGGCGCATGAAGTAAAATTTCGAGTTTAGAAAAGCCCAGAAAATTTTCCCAAATCTGGTATTTCTTTAGACACAAATTGATTTATCTTAAATTGACATGCAGTTTATTTCATAAAAAATAAATAAAGATATACTAATCTAATTTCATTAATTGTAATTATTTGATCTATCACTTATAATTGGCATCTATAGTTTTTAACTAAAATATGTTCATATATGTTTAACTAGTTTCTCATTCATTTCTTGAATTAAATTCTCATCTGGAACTTGGTGAAACATATTACAATATGTTAAGTTATTTAAATTAAAAACACTTGGTATTGTTTTACAAATTAAAATTTTATTCAGACTAGTTTCGGTTTGTTAGGCCATTTTCAAAAGAATGTACAGAAAAAAATATTGTCTAGGTATACAGGGTGCCCGTATTTCCACAGAATGTATGGGGATCTTGGTTATTTGAAGAGATAGAGAGTCGGTTCATTTGGGGAAAAGTTGCGTATTTTAGAGCCCAATAATAATATAAAAACAACTCTGAAATATCTTTTTTCGTTTTTGAGATATTATCAAAACCGGATTTTTCGAAATTACGTTTTTATTTTTTTTATTCAAAAACCATTGAATTCAGACATTTACAACTTTAACATTATAGAGGCACTTTTTAACGAAAAATCTAGTAACATATTTTATTTTAAGATAACTATAACATTTACCCAGGGACCATAGCCAATTTTTGGTTTTCTTATGGGTGCCATTTTGGATTTTCATAATTTTTGGAAGAATATATTTTTTTAATTCAATGAAGTATCATACTTACAGTTTATTGTACATTTTATATGTAAAATTTTAATCTTTTGTTTTATGTAAAGAGTGTAGTAACTCACTCATTTGACAACTCCTAGGACCCATTATTGTTGTTAAAATACATCACCAGTTGTGATGTATTTTAAACTAACGAGTGTTTTCCACTTCCAGACTAAGCATGAAGTAAAATTTCCAGTTTAGAAAAGTCCCGCGTAGAAAATTTGTCGACTGTCGCGCAGCAACCCGAGTCAAATTTTCACGAGGCTTTTCTAAACTCGAAATGTTACTTCATGCGCTACGCGTATAAGCCACTGATTTACAATAAAGTTAAAAATACATAACGCTTGAATGTGATGGTGATCAATGTTTATTGAGATGTAGTGAAATTGGAAGAATAACTTTTTTGTAAATAGTTTTGGAATAATAATAATTACAGTAGAATAAATTTAGTTTGTGCGATTTATCCATCATCATATCTTTAACGGGGAAAGTGCTATGATGGATACATCACCATTATTTTAATTTATGTTTTGTGTGATAATCGATACTTATTATTATTATTACAAAAATTTGACAGTTATTAAATAATTTTGATTGCTAATAATGATTGACTGCTGTCAAGATTTTATTGATTAATAGATATGACGTCATTGTTTCTAAGTCACTCTTTGAAAAAAAGAAAATATCATAATTTTAAATATCAAATCTAAAATAAATTACATCACTGAGTTCAGAAAAGAATATTCTTTCAAAAAATATGAAAATCCAAAATGGCGCCCTAAAGAAAAACAAATGTTGGCTATGGTGCCGGTAAATGTTATAGTTATCTTAAAAAAATATACAGTACTAGATTCCTTATTAAAAAGTGCCTCTATATTGTCAAAGTTCTAAATGTCCAGATTTAGTAGTTTTTGAATAAAAAAAGAAAAAACGATTTTTGAAAATATCTGTTTTTACTGATATCTCGAAAACAAAAAAAGATATTTTAAAATTGTTTTCAGATTATTGTTACGCAACTTTGCCCCAATTTAACCGATTCTTTATCTCGTCAAATAACTGAGATCCCCATATATTCTGTCGAAATACGGACACCCTGTATATACAAATATTTATGTTTCAGGTAATAAGGAAAAACGAAATTAGGAAAGTCGGAATTGGGAAATTTCAGATTTCCTTGTGGTTGTTTACGATATTTTTTAAGGCCCTGTTAATCTCCAAGCCTTTTTGTTTGGAAAAGCCAATTGTTGGTTTATTATCTAAAACAGATTTTATATGCTCTTTCATTCTGGTTTCAAATGATCTGCCGGTTTGCCCAATGTAAATTGCATCGCATTCATCACATTGTATTTCATAAACTCCATATTTCTTCGAATTATCTGGTTTTGTCTTATTGATGAATGCGGTGCAATTTATATTGGACAAACCGGCAAATGCTTTTACATAAGATGCAGATAAAAATGGAAAAGTCTAATCATTAAATTATCTATTAAATGAGCTCAAGTTTATTTAATTTAGTGCAGCCTAACAAAAGTTACAGACATTTAAATAGTTAGACATTTTTGTTTTCCCCTGTATCTTAGGTGAGAGATAAAAAAAAAACGAGAAGATAGTTAAAATTAGGTAAAATTTACAGGAGATTAAGATTTTTACATTTTTTGCATCGCTTAATTTGGCATTTGTTTGGTAAAAATTGTTTTTATCTTTTGCTATAGAGCGCTCGCTTGTGACGAAGCTATGAACTTAAAAGTAATTTTCACAACATGCTACGATGTATAATTCCTGAGATACAGCCGATGGCCACGCTTAATCAAACACCTGGTATATACACCTAGACAATATTTTATTCTAGACATTCCTTTGCAAATGGTCTAACAAACCGAAACTAGTCGGGATAAAGTTTTAATTTGTGAAACAATACCAAGTATTTTTAATTTAAATAACATTAGACATTGTTTTTCGTTGATGTTTTGTTGAAGCAAATTTAATTTAAAATAATCAATAATCACAAATATTTTGCAAAGCTTAATTAATAAAGCGGAGGCAACTGCAGAAACATTCATAATGTTTAATGTTTTAGGTTATTTTTAAGTGTTTTAAGTCTCTCTAGGACAGGTATGGGCAACCTTTGACATGTTGAGGGCCAAACTTTAGCGTGCAAATACGTTCGCGGGCCGCGTTTAAAAGTACTTAGTGCATTTTAAAGTAGTGATCATATTTTTTGCGACAGATATTAGACATGAAAAAATACGACAATGTTATTATAGTACAATTTATTAAATTAACAAAATGAAATTTAAAAAAATGGTACATTATAATTAAATCGTTAAATTTGCAATTCTTACAAACTACGAAAGTTAAATACATCGAAAACAACGAGACACTTGAGCTTGAATTTGAGAAACTAATCCATCGATATTTGGATTAATTCCACTGACACAAAGACGTAAAGTATTTTCCAAATTATCGTCAGTCGGTCTTGTACGATGTGTTGATTTATTAACTTTTATCAATGAAAAGAACTGTTCGCATTTATAAGTACTGCCAAACGCACAAATCAATCTTCTTGCAAATTTTCTAAGCTGCGGAAAATTATCTTCTTCTAGGTATTATTTGTAGAAATCGCACAACTCTACGTCTTCAAATTTGGAATTTAGGAGTGAGTTTTCTTGAATCTCGATCAACTCCATTTGTAAGTGTATTGGAGCATTTTGTACAATATATGTTGTAGGAGTAGCAAATAAACTGAAACAGTCTTCCAGGTTTTTAAAGTCGCAAAATCTGTTCGAAAATTGTTCCGACAGTAACTTGAGTTCTTCAGCATATTGAGCATAAGCAATATTTTCATACGCAGAGAGCGTGTTGAAATGGTAACTGTTACCAGACAGCATCTGTGACTCCCACAAGCGTAGTTTGATCTGAAACGCTTTTAAATGGCTGTACAAATCATTTACTAACTGTCCTTGTTTTTGAAGTTTCAAATTTAAATCATTCAAATAGCCTGTAAGATCGACCAGAAATGCTAAGTCACATATCCATTTTGGGTCACTTAATTCAAATAGTGGTTTATCTTTTATTTTCATAAAGTCTGCTATCTCATTTCTAAGCTCGTAAAACCGTTTCAACATTTTTTCTTTGCTCAGCCATCTGACTTCACAATAATATGTTACGTCGTTATATTCAGCTGATATTTCATCCAAAAACGCCTTGAACTGACGATGGTTAAGCCCTCGGGATCAAATAAAGTTGATGGTTTTTATTACCACATTCATAACATTCTGGAGTCGAATGGACTTAGAACACAAGTTCTGTTGGCGGATAATGCAATGGAGGACTATAAAATCATCTTTTTGCACATTTAATTCTGTTGCTTTTTCATTCAAAATTCCGATGAAACCTTTACGTAAGCCGACCATAGAAGGTGCACCATCAATGCATACTCCAATTAATTTTGACCATGGCAAGCCAAAACTTGTGAATACCTTTTGAACTTCAATAAAAATATCCTCTCCTGTAGTGGTTCCTTTTAGCGGCTGTAAAGCAAGCAATTCCTTAGTAACAGTGAACTCCTTATCAACACCTCGAATAAATATAGCCAGTTGAGCTGTGTCAGACAAATCTGTGCTCTCGTCTAATGCTATGGAAAATTATTCAAAACCAGCCATACGGTCAGTCAATGTTGTTTTTATATCATTAGCCATAATTTCTATACGTCGAACAACAGTTCGTCTTGACAAACAAATTTTTTCAAATTCTTTTTTCTTTTCAGGACACATAATACCGCAAACTTCTAACATACACTCCTTGATAAATTCTCCTTCGGCAAATGGTTTTAATGCACTTGCCAATTTTGAGCTAACTATAAAACTAGCTTTCACAACATTATCAAGTTGTGTTCTTTGTTTATGAAACATTTGTTGCTGTTTTTTCAAATTTGCGGTAAGCTTCTGGATTTTGTCTGTTCTTAATTGTCCTGTCAGTGAGTTCAGCGTAGCATGCTTAGTTGAGTAATGCCTCTTTATATTGAATTCTTTCATTACTGAAATGGATTCATTACACAGCAAACAAATAGGCTTACCATTGCGCAAGATAAAAAAGAATTCTTCAGTCCATTTTTCTTGAAAATGGCGACCCTCTGTATCTACTTTTAGTTTCTTTCCACCAGACATCATTTTTGTTTATTTTTCGTTTAATAAACTTAATAACAAACTATAGTTAGTAACCACTCAATGCACACAGATGCACACAGAGTCACAAAGCAAGTTGACGGCTCGAGCAGTTCGCTAGGATATCGCTTGTCCAAGTTATCACCTCGGTAGCTCAAATAGAACTGAACTAACGTTCGTGCCATCCACCCGCTTATATAGGCAAAATGAACGAATAATCTGGAATTAACTAGTTTAGAATAATTGAGAAGCAATAAATCTTTTGATGTGTCGCCCGTGAGGCGGCAAACCTCAAAGAATTTGATCGAGCAAGTCGAGTGGCGGCGATTATCAAAGAGTGAGGCGGCAAACATTAAAGAATTTGATGTTTGCCGCCTCACTGTCACTCCTGTGAGTATAAGTACCTAATGTAATATTTCTTTAATTGGGTTTTTTCAAAATGTCTCGCGGGCCGGATCATATCTTACAGAGGGCTGAATCCGGCCCGCGGGCCGGGTGTTGTCCATATGTGCTCTAGGATATACAAACTATGATTATGTCTTTAAGAAGTTATATATGGTAATTTTGATATCTATTTCAAAATTTCTACTGCATTCACAACTAACGATGACTAGAAAAACAAAGCGTGTATCGATTTTACTACAATACTAGTCTAAATTTTAAACTCAAAACCATTTACCATTATTATAATATAATTTAGAGTAATAAAAGAGTAATAAAATGGATTAACCCATAATTAAAAGTTGTCAAATGACGTAGACTCTGTTTATTTCTTTGATAAAATAATTATTTACTTGACGTTTGTAAGATGTAAACATGAGCGAAAAGATCTAATACTTATCATATTTACTAACAAACAGAATATTGATCAATATGTGACCGACCATCTTAACATTTCGATCAAAATATAAAGTATAAACCCATGATTAAGTTTGGGTGGAGGTGCCGGGAATGCATTAATTTAATAACTGCCTTCTCAAGGTCATATTAATTATGTCTTTTTTTTAATATCTAGATCGAAAAATATTATTATCGCTAGTAGCTAATTTTCTACAGTTATTTACTCACAATATGAAAACTTGTAGGCCTTCTGCACTGCAATAGTGTTAACCTTAAATATCCTATGATTTATAGAATTTTACGTTTGTAGCAATTTTATTATTTTTACTAGGTCAGTTCATTTTCTATATTTATGATAAAATCATATCTGCTCATCTCAATTCCTTTCTTTTATCCAGCTTACAAAACAGAAACCAAAAACAATTGACCTGGTAAATTACTTATTGTTATAATGTAAACGCTACTAGGTGGCCCAAAAGTCATCACCCTATCAGAAGATAGAACTGACATTTTTGCAAATGGCGGCAAATGTCAGTTCTGCTTTGACATTTGTGAAGTAAACAGATACAAAATACACGTCAACAAGACATGAATCTCTACACTCCTCAAGAAAGCGGAATAATTGAATAATTGCATTTCCGGATCGCCTAATCTCTCGTTTTGCTGATTTGCACTGCCCGGCCAGATTGCTATCTTATTATCTAAAGCATGTGTTTTTATTTTTACATAATTTTTATATTTTGCGACACTCGTATTTCACAACGAAAATGTCATCATCGTCGTTGCCGGAGAAGAAAGAATTGAAATGGCAAACTCGTGACAGCCTCGGCAACCTTCACTAAATCGTCCTACTCTTCTTTAAATTTATGCACGTGCGCGCGCGTTTCGAACGATTGAATCGAATCCTCTGTTTTTCCATCTAATTTTACCGAAATATCCGAAACTAATTGCGTCTTCGCGACCGAATCAAATTAACTTTTTGCACTTAGCTACCTTTCTAAGCCAAAACGAGATTTCCTGTTAGAAACTTCTTAGAATTGTACCATTTAGAATCTGCCGATTTCCAACTGTAAATGGGGTATTTTAAATATGCGGAGGGAAAAGATAAATAAGCTTATCGAATTAAAAAATCTTGGATAACCAATTTGAGGGAGATTAACATGACATATTTGTACTATTTAGAACCTATCCATTTCTAGCTAAAAGAAAATAAAAAAAATTGCAAATGAATATCATTCGTAATCAAGTGGATTAAATAGTTTAGTGAAGAAAGAAATCTAATTGTGTTTCATTTGTAACCAATTTAATGGTAGTACTATCAATCAAAAAGTTACCAGCACATTGGCAATCGATAAGGGATTTAAAGAAATATAAAAAAGAACTGTTGGAATTCCTCATCGACAGAGAAATATACGAAGATATTGAATTTTGAGTTTTACTTAGATATACTGCATTATATACGACTTGAATGAGTACCTGCTTTTTAATTTTAATTGAGTGTTATGAATACAAAAATGAACGTATTTTATATGATTCACTTTAATTTTATCAACCTATATTTACTTATTGACTTACTGGACTTGATTTAAATTATTGTGTGTGTATTTTAATTTGAAATCATGTGATGTATACCATTTTTCATTTTTATGTATTTTATTAAGTGACTTATCTGTAGCTTTTATTGGGTGCTATTTTTAATTGTACTTTGTTTTATTTATCATTATTATTGATTTATTTTTACCTATTTTTATAGATTTGTATGTATTCAATACCTCAATACCACGTGCGACTTAAATCTGTTATTTTTATCTAACTATACATTGTTTCTATCTGATTATATATTTTAATACTTACTTTTAAGCTTCAAACATGTAATGACAAGTGTAAGGCTTAGGCTCATAACACAATAAATAAATAAATTATGTTTCAACTTTGCGTAGAAAAATAGAACAATAGTGAATACATATTTATTACATGGCATTCTAGAGGTTTTATTTTAACTAAACATATGATATTTTTATTAATAGTCTTACATATTATATTTATTATTGTTTATTCCTTCATTATTATTATTATTTCTTCTCTTCATATTTTCATCTGCTTATATTTTGTAGTTATTTTACTATTTACTATTATTAGCGTAAAATTTCTGTATCCTTGTTATTATATTACTGTAATACTTTATATTATAATTCCATTCATTATCAATCTTATTATTTATAGTTATATAGTATTTGACACTATCGGTTTGGATACTGTACATTATTATTATTATTATTTATTATTTTACCTCACTTGAATGAAAAATTAAATTGAATTGAATAGATACCAAGTACTATTTCGCAGAGCTAGCCAAATGGCGCCCACAAGAAAAACAAAAGTTAGCTATGGTCCCTGGTCAAATGTTATAGTTATCCTAAAATAAAATATGTTACTGGATTTTTCGTTAAAAAGTGCCTGTATAATGTCAAAGTTAGATTCAATAGTTTTTAAATAAATTTAAATAAAACCGTTTTTTGACAATATCTCAAAAACGAAAGAAGATATTACAAACTTGTTTATAGATTATTATTGGGCCCCAAATTACGCAACTTTGCCTCAATTTAACCCACTCTATCTCTTCAAATAACCGAGATCCCCATACATTCTGTTGAAATACGGGCACCCTATATACAGGGTGTCTACGCTAACCCGTTCGTTAAAAGTTTATGGGGTTGCCGTTCCACTAAAAATTTGAAAAAAATCCTTGTCATACGGTTGAATCAGTTCTCCTCATGTGAAATATTTTCAACTTTATATCACTTGCGGTTCCACCGGAAGTAGCATCAAATTTGTTATTTTAAATAGAACACCCTATATATTAGTAATTTTTTGGATTCATCGTTTAAATTGAAACATATTTTATTTGAACATATGTATACTTAACTCTTATAGTTTTCAAGAAAACAAAATATTTCTAAAATTCAGACCTCTAAAAGGCATCTTGAAATCTGTCTGTAACTTCTCTTAAGAATAAGATAAAAATATGATTTATATCTCTACTTGTATCTAGAGGATGCCTCTATGAGTGTATTAGTTGGAAACTGTCAATTTTGACAATAAGTGTTCTTAAAATGTCAATATCGAAGTGCCCTCTTCAATATCTCGTAATTCAATTTTTTTAAATGATATGACCCATTTTTTATCACGTAGTACGATTGGGGAGGGGAGATTTCCTACAAACAATTATTAACAACTATACTCCTAAAGCAAGTGGTTTTCGAATTATTTCGAAGATTCGTTTTTCGTCGCATTTATGCAGGTAATAATGCGCGCATAAGTCGCAACTGAATTTTAGTAGCCAAGTAGTAATGCTTTTGTTTTGTCGTATATGTAATAGGAAATGTTAAATAATAAAAACAATTAGTACAAAGTTATACAGAAATCAATAAAATGAATAAATACACCCATCAACAAATTATCAATTTATTCTTTATACATGGCAACTGCGATAGAATTGTTACTCGAACATGTGAAGTATTTAATAAAACTTATCCACATTTGCCGCCGATGAATAAAACAAGATTTAGAAGATTGGAATCAAATTTTGTTCAATTGGCAGTTGCCATGTATAAAGAATACATTGATAATTTGTTGATTTGTGTTATTATTCATTTTATTAATTTCTGTAAAACTTTGTACTAATTCTTTTTATTATTTGACATTTCGCAATACAATCGCGACAAAACAAAAGCATACTACTGGCCTACTAAAATTCAATTTCGACTTATGCGCGCATTATACCCTTCATAAATGCGACGAAAAACGAATTTTCGAAATAATTCGAAAACTACTTGCTTTAGGAGTAGAGTTGTATCATACTTTTTTGTATGAAATTTTCCCCCCAATCGTACTACGTGATAAAAATTGGGTCATTCTATTTAAAAAAACTGAATTACTAGATGTTGAAGAGGGCACTTAGATATTAACATTTTAAGAACACTTATTGTGAAAATTCACAGTTCCCAATTAATTCACTCATAGAGTCATCCTCTAGATATAAGTAGAGATATAAATCATATTTCTATCTTATTCTTAAGAGAAGTTACAGACAGATTTCAAGATGCCTTTTAGAGGTCTAAATTTTAGAAATATTTTTTTTTCTTGAAAACTATAAGAGATAAGTGTACATATGTTTGAATAAAATATGTTGCAATTTAAATGAGGAGCCCAAAAAATTACTAATATATAGGGTGTTCTATTTAAAATGACAAATTTGATGCTACTTCCGGTGGAACCGAAAGTGATATAAAGTAGAAAATATTTCAGATGAGGAGAACTGATTCAACCATATGACAAGGATTTTTTTTAAATTTTTAGTGCAACGGCAACCCCATAAACAGTTTAGCGTAGACACCCTGTATAGAGAGAAAACCTCCCAAATGTAATGTTTTATTTTAAGTTTAATTTTTTTGAATCAAATCAATCGATTGGGCAATTACGTGAATGTGTGTATGTGTGTGTCATACGTACGTTTAGTACAAGACAATAGCCGATCACAGTTTTGATTTTCACACACTGACACTATTCAAGAACTGGTTTACCAAGAACACAGAAGATCATTGGCATACTATTGAAATTGAGTGGATTTCAGCGAAAACAGCTGTCGACATTTGTTTAATGACTCGCCGGTTAATTAATAATGATGTAACACTTTTTTTCTTTCTTTAGAAATATCCTGACTGGTTAATTTAAATATTCCATACAGAAATATCCTATAAAGCACTTTGTATGCATTATCTAAAATTAATAAAATTAATATTATACTTATTTGTTTTATTTAACAGAGTTATAAAAAAATATCACAAGTAGTAAAGTTGTAGGCCGATAAGAAGTCATATATTTTACAAACTGTTATTTTGTATGTCATTTTATCATTTGATTTTCCATTGACAAAAATGTACTTCTTGAGTTTTCATAAGTTATCAATTAGTTCAAACTATCAAATGCATTGCAGTAGTAACATGTATTGAAAAATGTATTTCTTCTTACCTGATTTACATTTACCAGATTTTCTATAAATTATTTTGTTAACGTATAATATCAAACATAAAATCAAGCTGAGTTCGCTATGAAATATAAATGTACAAAGTACCAGGGCTGTTATGTTTAAAACACTTTGTTTTAAAACAGTGTTTAAACATGTTTGAAAACAGCCGTCGTGTTATAAATGGTTTTCCTTTATTATTTTACTGTCGTAAATTTGCTTAAGTATATTTTATACTAGGGATGTTCAATATAAATCGATATCTTGGAATATTGATATTTTTGTGCAAAATAATCGATATTTGTATTGATATTTAATTCTTCGATATATCGCTAGTATCGGTACAATATGGTCGGTATCGTTACATAGGACACTAGTATTAAAATCCATATATTGTATTAAAAAAGAAATAAAAAGATATCCAAGTTAAAACTTGCAGAAAAGTAAAAGTAAACATTATACAAGGATTTTTTTCTTTTAAGTGTACTTACATATAAAGCAAATTGATCGAATATTGGATAAAAAAATTATGAGCAGTATATTTTAAATTTCTCTTGAAATCAGTGTGTTATACGCTTGGCGCATAAAGTAACATTTCGAGTTTAGAAAAGCCTGAAAATTTGCATTTTCAGGCTTTTCTAAACTCGAAATTTTACTTCATGCTTAATCTGGGAGTGGAAAACACTCTTTAGAAGTAATATTAAATGCGTTAATACAAAATACAGAAAGCAATATTAAATATTTAATTTCTTTGATTAGTTTCTGTAACTTCAATATCATTGTAATTCTAAGGACTAATTTAGCTTATGTACAAAGATATTAAATTGTAAAATTGAAAACTAAACTATTATATTTAGGGCCTCTCCAAAATATCTAAGTCAGCAAATTTTGAAGAGAGACATCCTCTACAGGCGCGGGATTATAATGGAAGAAAAGAAACCACAATTTATGGTGTGGTTGATGTTACAATTTATGACTTTATCTGTTAGAATAGCAGGTAGTTTCCCTTTTTTTTCCCTTTTTAAAGCGTTTTAAACGGTCGTTCGTGTTCATATGATAACTCCAACAATTTAACTCATTAATCAATATGTTATGCAATGGTATTATTTGGTTACTTTTTAATCAAATCGATTAAATAGAGCACGCTAATCTAGCAATAAAACAAATGCAAAATAAAGTTATGATCTGGGTTTAAAACGTGTTCAAAACATGTTTAAAATACGTTTAAAACGTGTTTAAAACAGAATATACAGGGCATTTTTCTTTTGAATATGGATATGTATACCCGATAATTACAGCGTTTTTTAAAGTTGTGGGAAATCGTTGTTTTAATGCGGTTAATTTGAGGCTTTAAACGAGTGCTTTCCACTCCCAGACTAAGCATGAAGTGAAATTTCGAGTTTAGAAAAGCCTAAGAATTTGGATTGGCCGCGTAGCGAAGCGAAGCGGCCCATCCAAATCAGGCTTTTCTAAACTCGAAATTTCACTTCATGCGCCACGCTTAAAAATACTGATTTACAGTGAAGTTCAAAAAACACACACTTACAACAACGGCTATAGACAACCTAATATACGTTAGGGTTATTGGGCTGGCTATAATCACTGCTTTAAACAATTTTTTCAGCGCAGAATTTGACTCACGTTCCATCCACATTTACATATTAGATTGCTAAAGCCGTATATTTTAAACTTTACGATATTTCAGTGTTTTATACGCGTGGCGCATGAAGTAAAATTTCGAGTTTAGAAAAGCCTAATTTGGATTGGTCGCTCCGCTTCGCTACGCGGCCAATCCAAATTTTCAGGCTTTTCTAAACTCGAAATTTTACTTCATGCTTAGTCTGGGAGTGGAAAACCCTCGATTAAAGATTCAAATTGAAATCTTGAACAAAAAACACTGTTTAAAAACAAAGTGCTTTAAACATAACAACCCTGGTTATGATTGATCATCTAACGAGTGTTTCCAATCCCAGATTAAGCGTGAAGTAAAATTTTGAGTTTAGAAAAGCCTGAACATTTGGCTCGGGCGTAGCGCAGTAGAGCGACTGAGACAAATTAAGCTTTTCTAAACTCGAAATTTTACTTCATGTGCGACCAACCAATTAGCAAGTGAAATACGTTTAGTACGACAATCATCAATTCTTTAAATGACGGAAAAAGTGCTATAATGAATATATATATACTGGGTGTCCCAAAAGTTTGGAAACGGTTGAATATCTCGAGAACACCTCATCGGATCAAGATGGTATAAAATACGTCTTTCTTTATTTTTAAAGCTCTATTTAGGCATGCTGTGCGATAGCCACCCACACCCCTCTGGAGGGTGGTTCGAGGGGGTAGTTTAGAAAACTTAGATGGAAACTCCTATTTTTTAATGTACTATTGCATTCTCCATCAAAAACTGTTTATGAATTTGCAAATCACGGCCACCCCCCACCCCCTTACAATTTTAAATGAAAGCACAGAAGTGTAGTTATTGAACATTTATTTCGGACTGTCAATGTTGACGTTCTCGACGACTCCGTGAAATTCTAAGAAATGGGTAATAGCTCAGAAACTTTAAAGCTAAATTTACAAAATCAAAATAAGGAATGTTCAGAAGCAAGTTTAAAACTAATGTTGTCAGTGGATTTTCTGGAGTCAATCAGAAGAGTCCTAGCTGCTATCTGTCGTTTTGAGATGAGGTTATCGGAAAGTGAACGCATATCATTATTAATGATGCGTGGGTCCGGGGAGAATGTGAGATCTTACGAGGAGGTGTCAAGGATGTTTAATGCATCCAATCCGCATCGTGATCCAGTGTCAAAATCGACGGTTCAAAAAACAGTGAAACGATTTGAAGATACTGGAGCAGTGAAGGATCGCGAACGCAGTGGCAGCCCAAGAACGGCATCAAACGAAGATCAGAAGGTGGAAGTGTTGCAGCATTTCGTGGAAGACCCTCATATTTCTGTAAGGAGAGTGTCGCAAGCTCAAGGCATCAGCAAGACTTCAGTACATCGCATAATGCAGGAGGAAAAGTGGCACCCTTACAAGATTCATCTTGTGCAAGAACTTTTGGAGGATGATTTTCGAAGGAGGAACGAGTTCTGCAGAGACATGGTGCGTCGTTGTGCTGCCGACCGTGCGTTCCTGGCTAGAATTTCACGGAGTCGTCCAGAACGTCAACATTGACAGTCGGAAATAAATGTTCAATAACTACACTTCTGTGCTTTCATTTAAAATTGTACGGGGGTGGGGGGTGGGCGTCATTTTCAAATTCATAAACAGTTTTTGATGGAGAATGCAATAGTGCATTAAAAAATAGGAGTTTTCATTTAAGTTTTCTAAACTACCCCCTCGAACCACCCCCCAGACGGGCCATCTACTGTCAATAGTTGTAACGATACTATTCAAAAATTGGCAGCAGATGGCGTTCACATCGTCAATTTATGTGAAAATTACATATGACTACTAAAATGGTTATAGAAGATCAGTTTCCTTCTGGATTTCAAAATTTTCTTTTGGATTTTCATATTATTTGTAAGAATATTTTTTCCTGAATTCAATGATGTATCACACTTATAGTTTATTGTACAGGGTGAGCGAATCTCGATGTCTCAGCTCTATTATATGAAAATGTAAAACGATAGAAAAATCTGAAATCTAAAATCAAATGACAACAAAACAATATTTGTCAACCATTAGTTCAATTTTTGACAGATGCGGCTTTGTTATTTGCTTCCTAAGGCTACTTGTTTAAGTCGTGACAATTTGGCATTTTTGATAATACTTTTTTATAAGTTTGTTTTTAATTTTTTAACGAAAGAATATAGCAAATTGTTTTCTCTACATAATTCAGAAAAATTAGCTCCTTTGAAACATCCAAAAATATAGGTATGTTTCTGGGGAAAAATATTCGATGACGTCATTACTTCACTTTCAAAATTTAGAAAAATAGCAATTTTAGATTAAAATGAACCTTACTCAATCCCAGTTATAAACCTCTTTTCAGATTTTTTCTATCGGTTTTCCTTCTCTTTTAATAGAGCTGAGACATTAAGTTTCTCACCTTGTACATTTTATATGTAAAATGTTAATCTTTTGTTTTCGTAAAGAGTGCCTTGGAAACAGTTGAGTAACTCACTTATTTGACAACTCCTAAGACCCATAATTTGCTTACCTATCACCCCTGACGACGGGCATCCAACGCTACATATTTTACCAATTGTGATGTATGTTAAACTAACGAGTGTCTTCCACTCCCAGACTAAGCATGAAGTAAAATTTCGAGTTTAGAAAAGCCCCGTGTAGAAAATTTGTCGAGGGTCGCGCAGCGACCCGAGACAAATTTTCACGGGGCTTTTCTAGAAGTAAAATTTCGAGTTTAGAAAAGCCCCGCGTAGAAAATTTGTCGAGGGTCGCGCAGCGACCCGAGACAAATTTTCACGGGGCTTTTCTAAACTCGAAATTTTACTTCATGCGCCACGCGTATAAAACACTGATTTAGAATGAAGTTCAATAACACATATATTATAATTAATTAAAATCATTATTTAATCAGATATTTAGTCGGTAAATGAACATTTTTCTTAATAGAAACTGATGGAATAAAATGTTACTGGTTGAAAATGATAGATTCAAATTTATTTTTAAAGGTTTTTTTATCCGTGATTCAAAAATGAGGATTCGAATCTTTGATTCGAATCATATTTTTCACTTACGAATCCTTTATTCGAGTATTCGTGGTTCGAATCATATTAGGTGATTCGGATTCGTGATTCGAATCCTGTCTTTGAGGATTCATCCCAGCTCTGTTAAATACTAAGAAATGACATTAATATTGATTTTTTTCAATAGTAACTTCATTGCCAAATAATAGCCAAGTTAAAATTTGTAAACGGCTGCCTGTAATTTTTCATTATTACTAGATTAGACATTTATTTTCTGAATCCAAATAATGCCCAATATGTTATTTTTAAAAAATGATGTTGATAATGAATTAAAATAAATGTTCTTTTTAAAATTATATTTAAAAAAAATTACATAATTGTACCTTGGAAAAAATATTCGAATACATCAATTTTAAAAATCTGAACTTCGCTTTGAACCAGTACTTTATGCCTATGCCGCATGAAGTAAAATTTCGAGTTTAGAAAAGCACTGTGAAAATTTTCTACGCGGGGCTTTCCTAAACTCGAAATTTTACTTCATGCTTTGTCTGGAAGTGGAAAACACTAATTTCATCATCAGACATTATTTTCTGAACCCTATAATATGCAATATGTTGTTTTTAAAAAATATTCTTTTCGAAACAAAATTAAGAATTAAAAGGAATAACAGTCTTCTTATGTGTAATAATCACTTCACGTAAACTCAAAACATGCAGTTATAAATCAATCAATTAATCAGTTTATTGGTCTATTAGATTATCATGTAAACACATAATAATAGAAATAATCTTGTTTACAAGAAAAAAGAAATGCAACACGATGTTGTAAACAGATGCAATTTATGTATTCAACAGAAGTATTGACAAATGTTATTTGTTGTAAAGTAATGTCAATCAAAAAAAGACCAACATTTACAAATTTGCCTTTTAATACTGTTTAAATTGTTTATTGGTTTATATTTAATCCGCTTAAACATAAACAAACATAAACACAATTTATTTCCATAAAGACTACAATACATAGTATAGGAACGTCAGAACAGAGTATAGAAAATATAAAATATAAGAGAAATATTACGTCAATCTAAGCTAGTTTTTCGCAATTAAAATATTCGTTTAGATTATAAAATGCATGGTTAGTAAAAATGCACTTCAGGCTCTTTTTAAATAGGTTGCGAATGGTTGGGGGAAGTTTGTTGTACACCTTAACACTGACTATATTCCAGGATCTGTTTGAAAGCTCCAGATGAACTTTACGTTGCAATAGTAAATTGTTATGACGTGTTTTGTAGTTGTGAGGTGCGCGATGATCCAATTTGTATTTATTTAAATATGCGTGTTTACAGAGTTCGAGTAGAAGCAATGACGGTAACGTTAATATAGATAAATTTTTAAAATGTGTACGACATGATTGCATTTGGCCAATATTTAAAATTCGTCTAATTATCAATTTTTGAGTAATGAAGACTTTCTCATGCCAGTGTGAACAGCCCCAGAGAAGAAGTCCATATAATAATTTATATTGCACTTCAGCATAATAGATTTTTTTTAGTGCTGTAAGATTTAGGCAGTGATGTAATGCTCGAAGTTTGTAGGCTGATTTATTTAGATTACTAATTAGCTTCGTGCAGTGTTCATCCCATTTTAAATCGCTTGATATTGTGACTCCCAAAAAGTTAACATGGTCCATGCTTGTTCCGTTAACTTATTTAAAAACTGTTAAATGAAAATATTTTTTAACAAGATAATATCTTAACAACTGTTTTACTAATAAACATCAAATAAATAAACTAGAGAAGTTAAAATTGAAAAAAATTATCAGAGTTCAATTTAGAAAATTAAGATTTTGTGTTAGGGGAACATTTTCGGATAGAATTATTGAATTTTCGAATTTAAATCTGAAATAATCATCTAAATGTAGAAGGTTTAGGAACATTTAGTTTAGAAAATGGATGTTGAATATTAGTTACGTAAACGAATTCAAATGTTCAATAAATTGCAAAATTAAGTAGATAAATTTTGTGCTTACTGTAGTTTTTATAAAGCATTTTATGTTATACTAAACAGTGATGTCCACTCCTTGATTAAGCATGAAGTAAAATTTGGTGTTTAGAAAAGCCTGAAAATTTGGATTGGTCGCGAAGCGGAGCAACCAATAAAAACGTTCAGGCTTTTCTTATCTCCAAATTTTACTTCATGCGCCACTCGTACAAAACACCTATTTATTCTAAAGTTCGAAATTATTTACACACCCATCAGTTTTGATCAGAATAACACAAAAGCAGAATTATAAGTAACGATTCATTTTTTACGTTTTAGTGAATTATTATTTGATTTACTAGCGAATGCATTTTCTTGATATTTTGACGTGAAAAGCTCATAAAATTAAATGTTGTTGCCTTAAATTGACATTATTGACGTAGTTAGCATACATTATAATATATTTATTAGTGCTAGTACTAACAGTATGACATTTATTATATAAAGGGTTTGTATATAAAGGGTTTGTATGAGTTAATCAACATTTATTTTCAATTTTATTTTTCCACATTTTGAAAACAAATAATGCTACACGAAATTCGTTAGCGCAATCTTATTATGTGTTAAAAACAAAAATGTCTAATTTAACTGTTTTCGTATTTCTAATAGTTTACGAAATCCCAATGGTGAGCATGATAAAACAAATAACCTATCTTAACCAAACCCAACGTAATCTAATCTAACCTAACCTAAACATATAATTTTCTAAGGGATAATATCGTTGATAACGTTGCTGTTCTTAAAGACCATCATAAAAAGGTATGTAACCGTCAACCATTTGTTCATGAAGTGAACTACATTTCAAATATTATTGTATAACAAAATATCACATTCCAATTTAATTTAATAATTTTATATTAGAAATAATTGAATCGTTATTATGATATTATATCACTAAAAAAATTAATAACAAGAAGTGTTAAATAGAAACGATAAGAATTTAAATGAGGATAGGCACATCTAGCATTGATCAGTTGGTGTCAGCCATTTCCACTTATTTCGGTCATTTAAATTATGTGTAAAATGTTTGGGTTGAAGTGGGTACACGACCCGCGACCAGACCAAAAAATATAAAATCTTCCGATTTCTATCTCTTTCCTAAAATGTTGGAGAGTAAGAGGAAAGAGAGCGAGCACTCAAGGGATAATCCATTATGAACACCAAAAGCATTTTTTGGGTGTCAATGTCAACCCGATATTACAAGGTAGTAAGAAGTCTATCTGTTTTCAGCCGGCGCGTTGCGTTAGCTTTTGTCCGGTTTGTGGTGGTTTTGATAGGAAGATTTATTTGATATTTATGAAATTATAATTAATACGACATTTGTAAAATAAAGTCGAGAATTATGTCTACGTGTACAATTTTAGGCCAATAACATTTTTTAAAACGTATCTGACGTTTACATCTTGGTAAATATTGATCATCATGACATCTAAGCGTTATATATTTTTAACTTTACTGTAAATCAGTGGTTTATACGCGTGGCGCATGAAGTAAAATTTCGAGTTTAGAAAAGCCCCGTGAAAATTTGTCTCGGGTCGCTGCGCGACCCTCGACAAATTTTCTACGCGGGGCTTTTCTAAACTCGAAATTTTACTTCATACTTAGTCTGGGAGTGGACAACACTCGTTCTTAGAAGTTTAAAATTGAAGGATCACTCTAGATTACTAAGTTTATTACCATTTTACAAAGGCTACAGCTCGAAGGACCAATTATGGTCTTCGGAGACCGAAGAACTACATGGAATCGAAGTTTTTTTACAAGAAAATAACGAATATCTGAAGGTTTACAGCGTGGGTAGAAAAAAACACATCCAATTTTGAAAAATATCGAAGTTGGGTTGATTTTCAATGCGTTTTTAACTTCGCTTTAAATCAGTGTTTTATACGCGTGGCGCATGAAGTAAAATTTCGAGTTTAAAAAAGCCCCGTGAAAATTTGTCTCGGGTCGCTGCGCGACCCTCGTCAAATTTTCTACGCGGGGCTTTTCTAAACTCGAAATTTTATTTCATGCTTAGTCTAGGAGTGGAAGACACTCGTTAGTTTAAAATACATCACAATTGGTAAAATATATATCGTTGGATGGCCGTCTTCAGGGGTGATATGTAAGCAAATTATGGGTCTTACGAGTTGTCACATAAGTGAGTTACTCAACTGTTTCTAAGGCACTCTTTAAAAAAAACAAAAGATTAACATTTTACATATAAAATGTACAGGGTGAGCGAAACTTGATGTCTCAGCTCTATTATAAGAAAAGGAAAAACGATAGAAAAAATCTGAAACGAGGTTCATAAATGAGATTGAGTAAGGTCCATTTTAATCTTAAATTGCATATTTTTCTAAATTTTGAAACTAAAGTAATGACGTCATCGATTTTTTTTTTCCCAGAAACACACCCATATTTTTGGATATTTCAAAAGAGCTAATTTTTCTGAATAAACTTTAGAGAGAAAAAAAATTAAATGCAAACTTAAAAGAAAGTATTATCAAAAATTCCCAATTGTCACGACCTAAACAAGTAGCCTTTGGAAGCAAATAACAAAGCCGCATCTGTTAATAATTAAACTAATGGTTGACAAATATTGTTTTGTTGTCAATTGATTTTAGATTTCAGATTTCTTCTATCGTTTTTTCTTTTCATATAATAGAACTGAGACATCGAGTTTCGCTCACCCTGTACAATAAACTATATGTGTGGTACATCATTGAATTCAGAAAAAAATAGCATTGTCGATGGTACTCACAGAATGACTATTATAAATGTCAATTGATTGTGCATTTTGAAATCCTGAAGAAAACTGAACTTCTATAACCATTTTAGTAGTCATATGTAATTTTCATGTGAATTGACGACGTGAACGCCATCTGCTGCCAATTTTTGAGTTGTATCGTTACAGCTATTGACAGTAGATGGCATTCACGTCGTTAATTTAAATGTAAATTACATATGATACTATTAAAATGAATATAGTTAGTTTTTTTCTGGATTTCAAATTGCACTATAAATTGACAGACTATTAATCATATGTAATTTACATTTAGGTTGACGACGTGAACGCCATCTACTGTCAATAGTCTTGTTTATTGTACTCACAGAATGACTATTATAAATGTCAATTGATTGTGCATTTTAAAATACAGAAGAAAACTAAACATCTATAACCATTTTAGTAGTCATGTGTAATTTACATATAAATTGACAATGTGAACGCCATCTGCTGCCAAATTTTGAGTAGTATCGTTACTGCTATTGGCAGTAGATGGTATTCACGTCGTTAATTTAAATGTAAATTACATATGAAACTATTAAAATGGATTAACATGGTTAGTTTTCTTTAACTTTAAATTGACTTTAAATTGCACTAAAAACTATAAGTGTGATAGATTATTGAATTCATTCTTTTCTAAACTCTAAATGTTACTTCATGCTTAGTCTGGGAGTGGAAAACACTCGTTAAAAGCCTCAAATTAACCGCATTGAAACAACGATTTTCCGTAACTTTAAATTATCAGAATATGTATACTCAAAAGAAAAATGCCCTGTATGTTCTGTTTTAAACACATTTTAAACACGTTTTAAACGTGTTTTAAACAAGTTTTATTCCCTGATCATAACTTTATTTTGCAGTTTTTTTATTGCTAGATTAGCGTGCTTTATTTAATTAATTTGATTAAAACGTAACCAAATAATACCATTGCATTACATATTGATTAATGTGTTAAATTGTTGGAGTCATCAAATAAACATGAACGACCGTTTAAAATGCTTAAAAAGGAAAAAAAGGAAAACTACTTGTTATTCTAACAGATAAGGTCATAAATTGTAACGTCAACATCCCATAAATTGTGGTTTCTTTTCTTCCATTATACTTCCGCGCTTTTAGAGGGTGTCTGGCGACTAGACCAAAAACTCTAAAATCTTCCGATTTCTATCTCTTTCCTAAAATGTTGGAGGGTAGGGGGAAAGAGACCGAGCACTCAAGGGTTAATCCATTATGATCACCAACCGCATTTTGTGGGTGTCAATGACAACCCGATATTAACAGGTAGTAAGAAGTCCATGTTTTCAGCCGGCGCGTGGCGTTATCTTTTGTCTGGTTTGAGGTGGTTTTGACAGGAAGACTTATTTGATATTATGAAATTATTTAAAATGTAATTATAATTAATACGACATTTGTAAAATAAAGTCGAAAATTATGTCTACGTGTACAATTTTAGGTCAATAATTTTTTTTTAAACGTATCTGACGTTTACATCTTGGTAAATATTAATCATCATCACATCTAAGCGTTATATATTTTTAACTTTACTGTAAATCAGTGGTTTATACGCGTGGCGCATGAAGTAAAATTTCGAGTTTAGAAAAGCCCCGTGAAAATTTGTCTCGGGTCGCTACGCGACCCTCGACAAATTTTCTACGCGGGGCTTTTCTAAACTCGAAATTTTACTTCATGCTTAGTTTGGGAGTGGAAGACATTCGTTAGTTTAAAATACATCACAATTGGTAAAATATATATCGTTGGATGGCCGTCTTCAGGGGTGATATGTAAGCAAATTATGGGTCTTAGGAGTTGTCAAATAAGTGAGTTACTTGACTGCTTCTAAGGCACTCTTTACAAAAAACAAAAGATTAACATTTTACATATAAAATGTACAGGGTGAGCGAAACTTGATGTCTCTGCTCTATTATTAGAAAAGGAAAAACAGTAGAAAACATCTGAAAAAAGGTTCATAAATGGGATTTACTAAGGTCTATTTTAATCCAAAATTGCATATTTTACTAAATTTTGAAACTGAATAATGACGTCATCGAAAGTTTTTTCCTCAGATACATACCTATATTTTTAGATATTTCAAAAGAGCTAACTTTTCTGAATAAACTTTGTAAAGAAAAAAATTTGCTATCTTCTTTCGTTAAAAAATTAAAAGCAAACTTAAAAGAAAGTATTATGCCAAATTCACAATTGTCACGACTTAAACAAGTAGCCTTTGGAAGCAAATAACAAAGCTGGATTTGTCAATAATTAAACTAATGGTTGACAAATATTGTTTTGTTGTCATTTGATTTCAGATTTTTTTATATCGTTTTTCCTTTTATAAATAGTTCACGTCGTTATTTTAAATGTACATTACATATGAGACTTTTAAAATGAATAAAGATGGTTAGTTATCTTCTGGATTTCAAATTGCACTATAAATTGACAATTTTAATAGTCATATGTAATTTACATTCAGGTTGACGACGTGAACTCCATCTACTGCCAATAGTCTTGTCTATTGTACTCACAAAATGACTACTATAAATGTCAATTGATTGTGCATTTTAAAATCCAGAAAAAAACTGAACATCTATAACCATTTTAGTAGTTATGTGTAATTAACATATAAATTAACGATGTGAACACCATCTGCTGCCAATTTTTGAGTAGTGCTATTGACAGTAGATGGTGTTCACGTCGTTAATACAAAAATAATATATATGTTCATTATAGCACTTTTTCCGTCATTTAAAGAATTGATGATTGTCGTACAGAACGTATTTTACTTGCTAATTGGTTGGTTATAGACCATTCAACATTAAATCAGCGTTTTATACGCGTCGCGCATGAAGCAAAACTTCGAGTTTAGAAAAGTCTAATTTGTCTCAGTCGCTCTGCTGCGCTACGCCCGAGCCAAATGTTCAGGCTTTTCTAAACTCAAAATTTAACTTAATGCTTAATCTGGGATTGGAAACACTCGTTAGATGATCAATCATAACCAGGGTTATTATGTTTAAAACACTTTGTTTTAAAACAGTATTTTAAACATGTTTAAAAACAGCTGTCGTGTTTTAAACGGTTTCGTTTTAAATCTGTTTTAAATCTTAAATTTGTTTAAAACATTTTATATACGTTGTATTTGTTTAAAACCGTTTTTTTATTATCTTAGCTGCTAAAAATAAATATTTGCTAAATTATATTATATATTAATTCATAAAAAATTTTTGTTTGTTTTTAATTTTAGCTAAATTGTTTAAGATATTTCAAATTACATTATCAAACAAAACATTTTTTTACAATAAAACTGTGTGTGCATAAATGTGGTTTTTAAATACAGGGATTTTTTGTATCAGGTATACATAAGTATACACTGTAATTTTTTTGACGTTCGTTGTGTTTTGTTCAAGATTTTAATTTGAATTTTTAAACGAGGGTTTTCCACTCCCAGACTAAGCATAAGTAAAATTTCGAGTTTAGAAAAGCCTGAAAATTTGGATTGGCCCCGTAGCGAAGCGGAGCGGCTAATCCAAATTAGGCTTTTCTAAACTCGAAATTTTACTTCATGCGCCACGCGTATAAAACACTGAAATATCGTAAAGTTTAAAATATACGGCTTTAGCAATCTAATATAGAAATGTGGATAAAACGTGAGTCAAATTCTGCGCTGACAATATTGTTTAAAGCAGTGATTATAGGCAACCTAATAACTCTAACGTATATTAGGTTGCTTATAACCGTTGTTGTAAGTGTATGTTTTTTTAACTTCACTGTAAATCAGTGTTTTAAAGCGTGGCGCATGAAGTAAAATTTCGAGTTTAGAAAAGCCTAATTTGGTTTGGCCGCTCCGCTTCGCTACGCGGCCAATCCAAATTCTTAGGCTTTTCTAAACTCGAAATTTTACTTCATGCTTAGTCTGGGAGTGGAAAACACTCGTTTAAAGCCTTAAATTAACCGCATTAAAACAACGATTTCCCACAACTTTAGAAAACGCTGTAATTATCGGGATATGTACACAAAAGAAAAATTCCCCGTATATTCTGTTTTAAACACATTTTAAACGTGTTTTAAACATGTTTTAAACACGTTTTAAACCCAGATCATAACCTTATTTTGCATTTTTTTTATTGCTAGATTAGCGTGCTCTATTTAATCAATTTGATTAAAACGTAACCAAATATTACCATTGCATAACATATTGATTAATGAGTTAAATTGTTGGAGTCATCAAATGAACATGAACGATCGTTTAAAACACTTTAAAAAGGGAAAAAAGGGAAACTACCTGCTATTCTAACAGATAAAGTCATAAATTGTAACATCAACACACCATAAATTGTGGTTTCTTTTCTTCCATTATACTCCCGCGCTTATAGAGGGTGTCTCTCTTCAAAATTTGCTGGTTTAGATATTTTGGAGAGGCCCTCACGACCCGCCTTTGGGGTGGCAAAAACTGTGTGGATGAACTGAGGTGGTCCTGGCATATTCAAATTAGCAATAATCAAAATCAAGTCGTCACTAATCAAATTCAACTTGAATGTGTGACAACTTATTTAACTTAAGTTTAAAGGTCTCGTATAGTTAAAATTATAAAACTAACTAACTCTCACGAAAATCAAAATCATTAAAGAATATTATTGAGAAATATCAAAATTTCCCTGTATATGTTTTATTTCTTCAAGATATCTATTCATTATTTTGTCATCTTTCTATGTTTCGTGTAAAAACAATTGATTTATTTTTATTTTATTGGTGTTTTTTATCAACGTTTTTTTTTATATTGCGGACAGGTGCAATATATTCAGTTAATAAATGTATTCCATAGAACCAAGTTTTGTTATTATTCCAATATTTTTTTAGAGTTGTCCA
The DNA here is from genome assembly GCA_932526585.2 of Philonthus cognatus. Lineage (NCBI taxonomy): Eukaryota > Metazoa > Arthropoda > Insecta > Coleoptera > Staphylinidae > Philonthus > Philonthus cognatus. Next base: position 68,620,206 of record OW052242.1, on the reverse strand, counting down.
TATTTTAATAAAACAATAGATAACTCTGATAAATATTGGGTATTATTGTGTTTATCTGAGCTTTTTCATTTGTAATTTGTAAAAATAAATTGTTATAATACCTAATTTGACAACAATTTTAAAATCAAATAAATTGATTTAATTATTTTGCATTTTATATGTAACAATAAAAATTTTTGTTGGTACCACTGATTAGCCGTTTAAGAAAAATGGGCAAAGGTGGCTACAGCCTAAGGGGTTGGTTGCAGAAGATTGTTATGTGTGTCAAAATGGTTCCCCCTCCATATCCTAGAAAAGGTTATGAAAATTTTTCTCTAACTGTTACGGTTCCAAAGATATTCTGGCTGGCTTGTTTTCAAATTGACACCCTGTATATACAAGGCTATTCAAAATAAAGGAACAGATTTCAAACATTTATTTCTTCCAAACGACAAAAGATGGAAACACAATTCCAACGTTCCTTAAAAGAAAAAAGTTCAAATTTTATGAATTCATATGACCACCATGTGTTACACGATAAATATCAAAACGGTGGCTCATTTCTTGCCACACACGAATCAGCTGGTCTCTAGTTATCGAATTTACAGATTTAACAATTAGATTTCGCATATTTTCAAGAAAGGTTTTTGGGCTCCTTTTCGTAAACTGTACGAATACGCTCGACATTTTCATTCGATATGCGTGGACATCCCGTGCTTTTCTGTTTGCAGATGCAACCATTGTCTACGAAATTTCGATGCCACTGGTAAATCTGCTCATGACGGGCGGTTGTTTATTAAACTGACGGCGCACGTTGAACTTCAACATTGGGTCTAGTTTTGCTAATTGCAGCACACAAAATAATTTTTCTTGTTGTATCGCCACAGACAATCAACATGACAAATAACAGCGCCAATGCAGCCCTGGACTGTTCAAATTTTAAACTTTTGTCGGTCCAGGAACGTTGGAATTATGGTTCTAACTTTTGTAGTTTGGAAGAAATAAACGTTTGAAATCTATTCCTTTCTATTGAATAGCCCTGTATATCGTTTAACACTTATTCTTTCGCTTGATCGAGATTGAAAGGAAATCGGTGCAGAAAAGCAATTACGCTTATAAATTGATTAGAAATTATCGACTTATATTACATAGTAAACTAATCTGTGCATTAATTCCTCTTCCTCGTAGTTTCTAATTGAGCACAAAAAAAAAACGAGGAACAACATCGATCTACTATTTTACAATAAGTGTTGAGGAAAGATATGAAGTGAACTGGAAATATAAAATTACTTCAGGCATTAAATCCTTCATAATGAACAGGATAAAAATAGTTACAAAAGGATTCGAATACTTACAAAAGGATTCGAATCGTCAAAAATAATTCGAATTAATTGCGAGCATTAACATAAATATTTGTTTTGTGTATTTTTAACTGTCTCATACGCGTGGCGCATGAAGTACTTCACGCTTAGTCTAGGAGTGGAAACGCTCGTTCGAAACTTCAAACTGAATTCTTTGATAAAAATATTAATTAATTGAAAATGTTATTAAAAATAATAATCTAGTTTTTAAAATTTTGTCAGTGTTTTTCAGTGTTTTGGTCAATTTGAATAACATTCCATGACTTTTCTCAGACTTTCCCTGGTTTAATGATATTTAGTGATTTTTTTTACGTAATTTTGATAATTCGTCAATTTTATTGAAGTGTTCAATTTGAAGTTTTGAACGAATGATTAAACTTACAGGTTAAGCATGAAGTAACATTTCGAGTTTAAAAAAGCCCGAAAATGCGTACAAAACACTGATTTAAAGTGAAGTTCGAAAACACACAATTATATATTTAATCAGAGTAACATATTAGTCTAGTATCAACGATATTCAGTGGTAATAATAAATAATTAGGTGTAATGTACCCTGTACATCATTATTATATTACATTTTATTATTATATTATTTCTCATTATTATTATTATTATGTATATTTCGCACAGATAACATTAGGGCCAACAAATAGTCTGAAACCGATCAATAACAATTTGTTTATCAGTACTTTCACTAAAGATGTTATTTCAAATCATTATCTTAAGTAAATGTTTTCTACCGCGCTCATTAGACATTGCCCCTAACGTTATGCGCGTCCCTTTTGTTATAATTCTTTTTCTTCCAGAGCTTGATTAGAATAAGTTGTTAGTCTTATTTCAGACATCGCGAAAAGCACTCTTACTCTTGTAATCCGTTTATACTAATTCTTTTATATTAATAAATCTGTTAAAGTCATAAACAGTATATTAATAACAATTAATGTCCGCCTCCCGCTCAACCATTACACTGGCGCAGTCGGTAAACGTGAAATAAATAAGTGTAAAAAGTAATTAGCGGGTTTTTTCGCGAGTAAATAATACAAAATTGTGCATAAAATCCGAAGTACGTTCCTCAACACATAGAAGGACGCCAAAATCGTAGTGCCGTTCCCAAGCTACCATCTCAATAGCGTCCTACTCCTGTAACGATCATATCCACAGAGTGCCAGAAGGAAGCCATCCACGTCGTGAAGTTCCAAGCATTTAAACAACGAGCTACCATATCAAAACTGAGTCGTCGTACTCAGAAAAGCGCTAAGCAGATTACCCGAGAGGGTAACACAACAACCGTTTCCACAGCCCCACCAGGAAGTGCGCGTACCACCAGAAGACGAGTGATTAAATCGTGCGACGAAATGCTCATCGTAATGAATACACTCATTTATTTTTTTGCAACCCACATTGACCTTTTATTTTTCAAAATTATTGAATTTTCAAAACTGAATTTAAATTGTTTCAAATCTTTTTAAATTATTTTTCATATTGCTATTTTTCTTTTTTACAAACAAAAAAGTTTACATAATGGAAACTTTAAATTTAGCATTTTTGACTCTGACCGAAGCTAGATTCGATAACTCAAAAAAATCAAATTTAGAAGACTTTATTGGTCAGTGCAACAATGCTACGACATTGGTTACTGCTGAGCAACAGGCAACATTATTAATTTTCATTAAAAATAGAATCACTGGCGATGCAGGTGCTCTTGTTAGAGGTCGTGTTACTAATACTTGGAACGAACTTAAACAATTGCTTCGCGAGAATTTTTCAGTTAAAAAATCCTTCGATCATTTACAATCAGAACTTAGGTGCATCAAACAAGAAAGTAATGAGTCAGTAGTAATGTTCGGTAACAAAATCAAAAAGTTATATCAAGAATTAATTAATTCATTAGATCTTACATTAGATGATGCTGTTTTACAAGCACAAGCAGATTTGTTAAACAAACAATGCTTAAACGTTTTTATGGCCGGTCTAAATAGAGATTTATGCGTTATTTTGAAAGCGAGAAACTGTGATTCACTAGAAAAAGCTATAAATATTGCATCTTCAGAAGATTTTTCATCGCCTCAAAACAATTTTCAAATAAATTTAAATCAATGTCAAATATGTGGCAAAAATGATCATATTACAGTAAACTGCAGGTACAACTCGTTTCCCAAAAACAATGGAAATTCAACAATCACATGTAATTATTGTAAAAATGTTGGTCATTCTATAAACGAATGTCGCAAACGAATGTATAACAACTCACAAGGAAATTTTAGATCTCAGCAACAAAATACTAATTTACGATATTCACAAAATCTTAAACAGCCAAATTTTAATAACTCAACCCGAGAGCCACAAACCATACATTCTAATATTAACAAAAATAATTCAACACACAATTATCAACCGCGTAGTTTAGATATTTCACCTCGGCAACGTGATAATAATTTACATCAAAATCAATCATTTCCAAAAAATTCTAATAATAGATTCATAAATTCTGATTTAATTTCTTCTCAGCAGTTAAATTTAAACTCTTTGGAGTCCGAAGTTGCGGACGAACTTCGGACAGCATCTCAAGTCCCAGAACATCAATTTTTTCAATAGACATCGACGCAATTTCTTCCTATGTCAACATAATCTCACCTCAATTAAAATCCCAAGGTACATTTTTAATCGACACTGGCGCTGAAGTCTCTTTAATAAAATTAAACAGACTACAACCTCACGTGTATGTTTTTGACGATTTGAAAATTACCTTGCACGGCATCAATGCATTTAACAAACCGACTCACACCTTATGTTATTGCACCTTACATTTTGAATTTGATAACAATTATAAATTTGAGCATGTGTTTCACATAGTTCCTAGTTCTTTTCCGATCCCTCAAGATGGACTTATTGGGAATGATATTCTTAAAAAGTTTAATTCTATTATTGATTATAATAATGATACAATTAAATTTGGAAATGCTTTATTAAAATTACATACTATCAAGAAAGTTTTAAAGAAAAGTACACCCAATAACAGAACTAATCAAATCAATCAACAAATTCCTAATAAATCTATTGTTCCAAATTCCAAACCTAATCAAATACAATGTGAACCGAAAACATCTCCTAAAATTCCTCGTAATGTATTCAAAAATCCTAATCTTCAAAAAGATATAATCAATGCAATCAATGCAAATAAAACACCCTTGCCAAGTCCAACAAGTCCAACCCCATTAAACATCGAAGTAAATAAACTAAATTCTGATAAAATGTTTGTAAAAGCTAGAACAGAAAAAGTGATTAAGATTAAAATCGATAACCCAGAAATAATTGTGGGAATTGTAAATAAACAAGAAATATTTCCTAAAATTTACTTATGTAGTAGTATTGTCACCGTAGATAAATCAAATAATACAGCAATAACAACACTGCTAAATACTAGTGATAATGACTATGAATGCGATAATATTTCTGTTACATTAGAGCCATTAGAGTCAACAAAGAAACAATTATCTTTAAATAAAATAAATACAAGTGAATATTCGAACGATAGTAAAGACATTAAAAGTTATAATATTTATTTAAATATACTTAACAAATTAAAACCACAAACTGTTAATCACTCTTTACCTGTTTTCTCATTTTTAAATTCTTCTTTAAAACAAAGCAAAGTCACGTTTCATTTTATTCATGATCGCACCACAAAATCTGATGGCACACCTTTTGGTTATGCAGGTTTTGCAGGTGAAATAATGTCAGACTGTGGTTCATCATATTTTATAAGTCATAATTTGGAAGCAAAATTGCAGTGTAATTCCATTGACAATCGTCTTTTTGCTATAACACAAGGGAAACATTTTGGGATTTGTATTAATTTAATCTGTAATCCAACAAATTGGGCACAAAAATTCACTAACTTCTTAGATATTTTTCCTAAACTGTATAACAAACCTCTGAACATTCGTACGATTCTATTAGGTACAGGTTTATTTAATATACCAATCAACGATATTGTAGATTTTCTATGTAATTTTTCTAATAATAACCCCTTCTATCCACATCACTATACGGTATATATTCCTGAGAAAGAAAAATTCCATTATGTTGCAAGTTATTCCGAAAATTTTATTCAACCTACTCTAAATTACACATTTAGCTCTAAATGCATTCAACATTCAAAACATTTTTCAACACAAAAAGTGCCAAGCGACGGTAACTGTCTTTTCCATTCAATTATTTACTTAACGGGTTTCTTTAAATCAATAGAAAAGCTTAAAATATTTTTATTGAATTCAAAACATATTAAAAATTGTCTGTCACCAAAAGAAGCAGAATATATACTCAGAACTCCTAATGCTTTTGCAACAGACGACGTCATTAAAATTGCAGCATTAGAATTAAATATTTGCATATGTGTTCATACTCCTGAAAATCATAACTTTGTTTTTGGGAATCCGAATAACGAAATTATTCATATTTTTCATTCAAATAGCCACTTTGAGCCTTTAATTACTATTTCCGAATCTGGCAATAATCAAGATTTACAATCCAACCCATCCGAATTCGTAAATAATAATTCCAGTAGATTAAACATATTAAAAGAGAAGTTACAGACGAGTCATCTGAATTCAGAAGAATATAACTCATTAATTTCACTGTGTCTCGAGTTTAACCATATTTTTAATTTAGAAGGAGATATTTTATCCAGCACGGATTTAGTTTACCACGAAATTCACACCTCTACCGACATACCCATAAAATCAAAAACTTATAGGTTCCCCCAGTCTTTGCAAACCGAAGTAGAAAATCAAATTGACTCAATGCTAAACCAAAACATCATAAAACCTTCTTTCAGTCCCTGGAACTCACCTATCTGGATTGTTCCTAAAAAATCTGATTCCGAGGGAAACAAAAGTTGGCGGTTGGTCGTCGACTACAGAAAATTAAACAGCGTTACGGTAGGCGACGCTTATCCTTTACCTAACATAGAGGAAATTCTCGACCAACTCGGTCACTCCAAATACTTTTCTACTCTCGATTTAACATCCGGTTTCCATCAAATAAATATTCATCAGAAAGATATTCCTAAAACCGCATTTAGTGTACCTTCTGGGCACTATGAATTTTTACGTATGCCTTTCGGGCTAAAATCTGCCCCCGCAACCTTCCAACGCTTAATGAATTCTGCATTAGCGGGTCTACCCAACCATTTGCGCTGTCTGTGCTATCTCGATGATATTGTTATTTATTCCAACAACCTCGAAAATCACTTAGATAAATTACGAGCTGTTTTTACTCGTTTAGAGAAATTTAATTTAAAACTTAAGCCGGAGAAATGCCAATTCTTACGCCACGAAATAGTTTATTTAGGCCATCTTATTACTAAAAACGGTGTGCTCCCAAATCCTGATAAAGTATCATGTATAAAACTTTTTCCTCAGCCAAAAAATACTAAAAACATTAAGTCGTTTCTCGGTTTAGCAGGCTATTATAGACGTTTCATTCCAAATTTTAGTAACTTAATTTTTCCTTTAACAAAATTATTGAAAAAAGATGTTAAATTCAGGTGGACCAGTCTTGAACAGGATTGTTTTGAAAAACTAAAAACCCTATTATCAAGTGAACCAATTTTACAATTTCCTGATTTTTCTCAAGAGTTTACTATAACTACTGACGCATCGAATTACGCAATCGGTGCCGTACTTTCGCAAGGCCCACCCTCACAAGATTTGCCAATCGCGTATTATAGTAGAACCATGAGCAGAGCAGAACAAAACTATGACGTTTCCTCTAAGGAATTGTTAGCTATTGTGTCTGCTGTCAAGCACTTTAGGCCCTATGTTTTTGGTCGACGATTCAAAATAGTTACGGATCACATCGCTTTAAAATACCTTGACAGTGTAAAGGACCAATCGTCCCGACTCTTGCGATGGCGTTTATGCCTATCAGAATACGATTACTACATTGAATACAAGCCGGGGAAATCTAATCACAATGCAGACGCTCTTAGTAGAATTCAAATTAAAAATGATTCGAACTTCACTAACATTCCTACCGCGAACACTTATATCACAAATACCATTTCAGATTACACAGATTTTTTGAAAAAATTAGAGAACACAATAATACAAAATGCAAACGTAGTCGAGAAAGATGAAAATATTACAATTTCTCATGGTAATAAGGCATTCTTTCTTTCTACAGACTTGAATTTAGATTATATCAATTCCAAAGAAAATATAGAAAAATATAATCATTTAAACACACTCCAACAGGAGTCCCTCAAAGTTTTTGACATTGTAAAATTTAAAGACAAAGACAATTTCATCTTCTACTGTTTCTACAAACAACATTTTTGGAATTCCTCAACATTTGAGATCATTTTTAAAACCCTTCAAATCTTACGTGACGAATTAATTCAAAACAACATTAACTCTATTAGCATTCCAAAAATTACCACAACTCTCGATAATTTACAATGGAATAAAATTCGCTCTATTATTAGGTATATTTTCAAAGACACAGATATACTAATTAATATATATCATAATAAAGCTATTCTCCCGCAAACAAAAGATATCCCTGACATCCTAAAAGAAAATCATGACAGTCCAGGCGCAGGACATCCCGGTTTTCATAAGACATATCGTAGGATCAAAATGAACTACAAATGGCCAAATATGAAATCCACAATATACGATTACGTCAAAAGTTGTAAATATTGCCAAGAAAATAAATTAAATCGTAAAAAGAAACACGCGCCTATGGAAATCACCACAACCTCAATTAAACCTCTTGACAAAATATTTCTTGATGTAGTTGGCCCTTTGCCACTTACAGAATTTGAGAATAGATTCATACTTACTTTACAAGATGACTTAACTAAATTTTCTCTAGCTTTTCCTATTCCTAACCACGAAGCCTTAACTATTGCTACTACATTCACTGAACATTTTATCTGTAAATTCGGTATTCCTAAGTGTATATTGACAGATCGAGGGAAAGAATTTACCTCCATTTTGCTTAAAGAGGTGACGAAATTATTTAAAATTAAACACATACTAACTACCGCATACAGACCTCAAAGTAATGGTGCTCTTGAAAGATCACATTTAACACTCGCCGATTATTTGAAACATTATACCTCTAAACAACAAGATTGGGATAAATACGTTGCATTTGCTACATTCTCATATAATACGTGCGTTCATTCTTCTACAAACTACACCCCTTACAAACTAATGTTTGGCCATAAACCTAATACACCTAGAGACTTAACACGGGAACCCGAGTTTAAATACACATATGATAATTATGTAGACGAGTTAAAATTACGTTTCCAATATTCCCACGATATAGCAAGAAAAAATCTATTAATTTCCAAAGAAAAAAACAAATTCTATTATGATAAAAATTCAGCGATCCCCCAATTTCAAGAAGGCGATTTAGTCTATCTGCAAAATGAACAGTTTCAACCAGGAGTTTCCAAAAAATTATCTTCCAGATATTCTGGTCCTTTCAAAATTATTAAAATCAATTCTCCCACTAACTGTACAATTAAAATTAAAAATAAACATGAATTAGTACACTTCGATAGACTAAAACATGCTACTGTTTTAGAATCTCCGGCACAGTGATGGCCAACGATTTCTACAACAACACCCCTTTACAAACTTCACCTGGACTTTACTTCGAGGGATTAGGACAACTAAATTTGCAAGAACAATCATGGAAGCTAATTGCTCACCTAGACATATCCGCTTTACAAGGAAAAACCGCAAGCATTGACAATACATATCACAAAACTTTAAATTTTTGTACTTCCGCTTTGTTCGGTATATTTTCAAGTTGCAATACAACACTAGTTCTATTAAGTCACGAAATCAAAGAAATTGAATCCAAAAGCTATGTATTACACCAGATTATCGGACATCGCCAAAAACGCGCATGGTTTAACATTGTCGGCTCAGCTTTCAAAACAATTTTTGGCACTCTTGACGAAAATGATGCAAATAAATACACTCATGCCATTAATTCCATTAATAATGACGAGGGGCGTTTGGCCAAATTACTACAAGAGCAATCATCAATAGTACAATCAACTATTAAAAATATGAACCAAACTGTTAATAACTTCAATGATAATGAACAAGCAATTAACAAAAATTTCGAACTCTTCCAAAATTATACTCAGAGTTACAATAAAAAAATGTGGGACCTAGAAACTAAAACTGCTTTAGACGAACATATTGCTTTATTGACGTCAATGGTAAATAATTTATTAAGGGAGTATGACAATTTAATTAACGCAATTCTTTTTGCCAAATCGAATCAAATCCACCCTATCGTATTGACACCCGATCAATTAATTCAAGAACTACAAACTACACTTCAATATTTACCTTCCTCCACAAGCTACATATTACCTCTCGAAATAGAAAATGCAGTTGATTTGTTAGCAGTAACTTCTTTAACTGTTTTTTATTCAAAAAATCAAATAATTTTTATAATTTCCAACCCATTGATTTCGCAAAACATTTTCAACTTATATAAAACTATTTCTCTACCAACCTCTCATAATCACGATAACTACGTTTTTATAGAACCTACATCAAAGTATCTTGCCATGTCACAAGATAGACAACATTACACTCTTTTTGATGACCTAAGTTCATGCGTTAGAATATCCAACAAATATGTTTGCCAAACTAAACAACAACCCGAACGTATTGCTGAAGATAATATTTGCGAAATAGATATTTTAGTTAACGGAAAACTTAATAAATATTGTAATACGAGACTTATACCATTAAAGAACGTTCTATGGAAAACACTTAATGAGGAAAACACCTGGTTATATATTTCACCCACGAACAAGACAATTTCTATTGCTTGTAATAATAGAGATACTTTCGACTTAATAATATCCAATAACGGAATCTTGCAGGTAGCGCGCAATTGTAAAATATTTACAGGTGACACAACCTTTTCTAGTACTACCTATAACTTCACAAGCAATCTGAGATACATTTTGCCAAATTTTAATATTTTAGACCATGAATGTTATTCCAAAAAGGTTTTAAATGTTTTCAAAAATATATCTTTCGGAAAAGTTAAAATTAACTACTTTGATAATAATGATCTAAAAATGGCTAGTCATAAACTCGATGAAATTTCAAAACTTAGTGAGAATATAGTAAATAATAGGAACTATAGTTGGATTTCAGAAATTCATTACTCTTTCCTATCATATATTTTGCTTTTTGTTATAGTTATCTTTATTCTTTACAAGATTATTAAACGCACTAGAATTTTGCATTCATTTAGACAAATAAGACCTAACCATAACAGAGTCGCCGCATATGTACCAGAAAATATACCAATGAATATTAGAGACATGAATATAGCTCCAGACATGCTTAATGATGCTCCTGCAGTTCCGCCATTAAGAAGAAGCGAACGAATTAGATTCAATCGTAATCAATAAAGTCAAAAAAAAAAAAAAAAAAACTATGTCATTACTTGGGTTTGCAAAAGATAAATATTTTTCTTTCCTTTACCTGTTTTGTATTGTCAAAGAAATACCATATTTAAATGTACGTTGTGTATATAAGTACTCTGCATTTTCTGTATAAACAATTATTGGTATTGGTGTATTTTTATTTTCAGTATCATATATTTTTATATTATTTCATGTACATATGTATTTACAAATGAATTCATTCTATTGTGTATTCATATTTATATTATCTATAGTTCTTCAAATTAGGCAAAAAAAAAAAAAAAAAAAACTTTTTAAATTTACATTGTAAATTTTTTTATAAGGGGGGGAGTGTAATGTACCCTGTACATCATTATTATATTACATTTTATTATTATATTATTTCTCATTATTATTATTATTATGTATATTTCGCACAGATAACATTAGGGCCAACAAATAGTCTGAAACCGATCAATAACAATTTGTTTATCAGTACTTTCACTAAAGATGTTATTTCAAATCATTATCTTAAGTGAATGTTTTCTACCGCGCTCATTAGACATTGCCCCTAACGTTATGCGCGTCCCTTTTGTTATAATTCTTTTTCTTCCAGAGCTTGATTAGAATAAGTTGTTAGTCTTATTTCAGACATCGCGAAAAGCACTCTTAATCTTGTAATCCGTTTATACTTAGTCTTTTATATTAATAAATCTGTTAAAGTCATAAACAGTATATTAATAACAATTAATGTCCGCCTCCCGCTCAACCATTACATAGGTTTTAAAATTTTTTGTTAAAACAACTGGTAGCAATATTAAAATATTAATGGTTGCAAAGAAATAATAAAATCAAATATATTCTGAAAGGATTTGTATTCGTGATTCGAAAAAACAGGATTCGAGTCTTTGATTCGAATCATATTTATCTCTTACGAATCCTTTATTCGAGTATTCCTGATTCGAATCATATTAGGTGATTCGGACTCGTGATTCGAATTCTGTTTACTAGGATTCGTTCCAGCTCTGAATAATATGAATATAAACATGATTTGATAATCATCTCTCGTAAATAGTAAACAACAAATTAAATTATCATTACAAAAACATGAAATGACTCATTCATAATGTAAGGCTCATCATTTAAAGATTCCAAACATCCACACATAAGATTATTACAACAACCAAATCATAATTAAAACTCCGTATTAAGGATTCTTTCACAACATCCTGACTACACCCATATACATTATTATCCCGATAATAACAACAATCATTGATGTAAGATTATTGTGAAAATTAATCCGGATGCGGAATTGTTTCATCACACTATGCTTTTGGATTATTTATTCTTTAGTCATGAAGTAATTTTTTCCATACTACATAGTAAACAAACAAAACGATTTAAAATTCAACGTAAAGTTTTTGAAAATTGTTTATTCACACTATTTATTGAGTGAATAAGGGTCTGACTGTAATATTCATCAGAGCTGGGCAGGATTACAATCTTTCGGGAATCGAATCCTGGATTCGAATCCTTTTAGAGGATTCAAAAGAGGCATTCGAATACTTTAGTTAAACTGGGTTGGTGATCGATCGAGGATTCGTATTTGAATCCAAATGCGAGTGATTTTAATCCTTATAAAAGGGTTCAAATATTTATAAAAGGATTGGAATACTGACAAAAGCATTCGAATCGTCAAAAATAATTCGAATTAATTGTGAGGATTAACATGATAATTAGTGTTGTGTGTTTTAAAATTTCTCGTTAAATCATTGTTTTATACGCGTGCGGCAAGAAGTAAAATGTCGAGTTTAGAAAAGCCCCGTGAAAATTCTACGCGGGGCTTTTCTAAACTCGAAATTTTACTTCATGCTTAGTCTGGGATTGAAACGCTCGTTCGAAACTTCAAACTGATTGCTTTGATAAAAACATTAAATGACTGAAAATGTTTATAAAGATAATAATCTAGTTTTCAAAATTTTGTTTAACATTATTTGAAGTAAAACTGGCATGGTAGCCACAATTTCAAATGTTAAAGTTTTCCGGAATTTCCCTGATCTAAGATTTTTTTTCCTGACCTTTCAATATAACTTTCTTTTGTGGAAAACTTCCATTTTGTTAATTTGTTTTTATTGTTTTTGTGAATATTTAAGTTGGTTAGTGTTTTCATCAATTTGAATAAAATGTCATGACTTTTCTCTGACTTTCCCGATTTTAATGATATTCAGTAAATTTTTTATTTACGTAATTTTCAGGCATTCGTCGATTTTATAATAGACTTCAATTTAATGTTTTGGACGAGTGTTACCACTCCCAGACTAAGCATGAAGAAAAATTTCGAGTTTAGAAAAGCCCCGCGTACAAATTTTCATAGGGCTTTCTAAACTCGAAATTCTATTTAATGCGCCAAGCGTACAAGACACTGATTTGAAGTGCAGTTCAAAAACACACAAATTCATCTTTAATCAGAATAACAGATATTTAGTCTGTTATCAACAATGTTCAGTGTTAATAATAAATAATTAGGTTTTGAATATTTTTGTTAAAACACCTGATAACGATATTTATATGTTAATGGTTGCAAAAAAAATATTTAAATCAAATTTATTCTTAAAGGATGTGTATTCGTGATTCGAAAAAACAGGGTTCAAATCTTCGATTCGAATCATATGTAATGCAAATGTTAAATAATAGAAGCAAAATTTAAGTAATTCATTTACTTTGAAAGTTTACGGATTACCTATTTAATCAAATTAAATAGTGTGATTATTCAATGGTACCTTCTAGGCCGATCGATCCGCTCGAAAATAGCTCAAAATAACTCTATAGCATGCAGCTAGAGTACCTCAAACCGTATAACTTGATCAATTGTCTCAACACGACCGATTTGATCAATATGCTCGAGCCGATTGATTAATCCACTAGCTCGACAAGTTCGAAAAGATCGAGCTGCTTGAAACGATCAAGCCTCCCGAAAAGATCGAGCCGATCGAAAAGATCGAGACGATCAAGAAGATCGAACCGATCAGAAAGATCGAGTTGATCAAAAAGATCGAGCTGATCGACAAAATCGAGCCGATCAACAAGATCGAGCCGATCAAAAAGATCGAGCCGATCAAAAAGATCGAGTGGCACAAGAAGATCAAGCGGCTCGGTCGATTGCAAGGATCGATCAATCGATCTGTTTTGATCGATCTTGCCCATCACTAATTTTTAATCGCATCGATATCTCGCTTAATCTTCTCATCCGCGTTGACTCTATGTTCCGGAAGATTAATCACCATGATATTAGCAGCTCTGAGTTGAAGTTCTTCAATTTTATTAATAATTTCAGCTTGATTTGACAATATTTCGCATGAATTGTTTTTAGAGTTCTCAATTTTCTCTAAACGATTATTTATTTCGTGCATTATTTATTTCGTTGTTAAATTCGGCTATAATTAAAGCAGGTTTTTCTTGTTTTAAAACACCTCTTATTGTTGCCCTGATAAAACTTTGAAGATTTAAAGAATATGATATTATGTTGTCGTAATACTTTATAATGAACGTATTGTTGTAATATAAACATACAAGAATATTAAGAAAGATATAGTATTATTAAAATCCCAGTTTAATCATTATGTCAAATTACATAGAAAACGAAACTATCTTTTGTCTAGTTTTAACATTAACTTATTGTGTACATAAAGATCGATCTTTATATGTTAACTGTTTTTTAATAATAATCGTCCCCCATCCCCCTCCCCTTCCTATTGCTCCCTGGATCCGCCACAGATCGGGATATGTATACTTAAAAGAAAAACTCTCTGTATAAATTGAACTTTTGATATTTCATTCGTAAAAAAAACTAATATTTGAATTATTCTACAATTTAAATAAAAATGTTAGAATTTATCTGGTTTCTTCTTAATTGAAATGATGTATACAGGTTGTCCGTATTTCAATAGGATCCCTATACATCCTCGGTTATTTGAAGAGATAGAGAGTCGGTTAAATTATGGCAAAGTTATGTAGTTTAGGGCCCAAAAATAATCTAAAAACAAATTTGAACTATCTTCTTTCGTTTTTCAGTTATTGTCAAAAAAAACGGATTTTTTTTTTAATTTGGTTTTTATATTTTTATTCATAAACTACTGAATCCATACATTTACAACTTTACATAAAACAGGCACTTTTAAACGATAAATCTAGTAACATATTTTATTTTCAGATAATTATAACATTTACCCAGGGACCATAGCCAACTTTTGTATTTCTTATGGATGCCATTTCGAAGTTTCATATTTTTTGGAAGAATATTTTTTTCCGAATTCAATGATGTACCACACTTATAGTTTATTGTACATTTTATATGTAAAATTTTGATCTTTTGTTTTTTGTAAAGAATGCCTTGGAAACAGTTAAGTAACTCACTTATTTGACAACTCCTAGGACCCATAATTTGCTTACATATCACCCCTGAAGACGGGCATCCGACGATACATATTTAACAGTTGTGATGTATTTTAAACTAACGAGTGTCTTTCACTCCCAGACTAAGCATGAAGAAACATTTCGAGTTTAGAAAAGCCTCGCGTAGAAAATTTATCGAGGGTCGCGAGTCAATTTTTTACGGGGCTTTTCTAAACTCGAAATTTTACTTCATGCGCCACGCGTATAAAGTACTGATTTACAGTTAAAAATATATAACCCTTAGATGTGAAAGTAGTCAATATTTATCGAGATGTTGCGAAACAATGCAAGAATGACTTTTTTGTGAACAGTTTTGGAATAATAATAATAAAAGTAAATTAAATTTAGTTTTTCTAATCATATTAAAGAATTTGTATATTTCTAATGCATTTTTAATTGAGAAAGTTACTCATTCTTCAACTATGGAGAAAATAGAATGCTTTCTCCGCGGATACTAGCCAATGATATGACGACATTTTACTTTTCTCCACGGATTGCATTTAATCTGGACAACCCTGGAAAGTTTGGACAACCCTGAAAAATTTGGACAACCCTGAATATGGCATTTATCGTTGCTATGACGATTATTGATGATGATATTGAAAATTGTACCCCGCCAGACCTGCAAGAGACTGCTAAACTTAACACTTACCCTCTTGCCACAAAAGTCGAGAAAGAAATACGAGTTAAATTACAAAACTTTCATGGATTGGCGCACTACAAAGAATACAAATTCGTTCTCCGAAAATGTTATCTTGGCTTATTTCTCCGAATTAGCAGATACGTACAAATCCTCGACATTATGGTCTCAATATTCAATGCTTAGATCCACTCTGAATATTCATAATAATATAAATATTGAAGCCTATCCAAAATTTCGCGGATTTTTGAAAAGAAAGCCTGAGGGCTATCAAGCTACAAAATCAAAAACCTTCACAGCCAAGGAAATTGATGAATTCTTATGCAACTCTCCAGATAACATATATCTTGCAACAAGGGTAATAAATATTTCACCTTTTTATTAATATTCATGCGTAAATAATTATGTATATTTTCAAGGTCGTTCTTATAATGGGCATTATGGGTGCTTGCAGGACGAAAGAAATTCATGCCATGAAAGTAAATGATATTTCCAACATAAACAAGATAATGACAGTCACCGTCCCTGTTACAAAAACCAAAACCGTTCGGAAATTTACCACAGCTGGTAAATTTTATGATATTGTTAAAAAATATATTTATTTACATCCGCTAAATGTCACAACTAATAACTTGTTCCTAAACTATCAAAAAGGCAAGTGTACTGCTCAAAATATAGGTATCAATAAGATTTCTCACATGTGACGAGAAATAGCCAACTATTTAAAACTACCGGAAGCTGAGAAGTATACTGGACACAGCTTCCGACGAACATCGGCTACAATATAAGTAGATTCAGGAGCCGATATAACAACTCTAAAAAGACACGGGGGCTGGAAGTCTACGTCAGTAGCCGAATGTTATATCAACAATTCCTTGAATAACAAGATTAAATCAGCCAGCAAAATCATCAATGCAATTCAAACAGCCAGCACCAGTGCGCAAATTCCTACAGTGAATAATAACATAACCAGCAAGACAAACGTAAACATTGATACTCCTGTAGATATAACGTCGCCTCCGTTTACTATTAATAACTATGGTACGCTTAATCTGTATGTTAATAATAAATAAAATAAACTTATGTTGTTAATATTTGATTCTTTAATACAAATAGAAAAAGTATATTGTTAAACTCGTGAGAAATGGCCATTTCCACTTGGATGAATCGCTCCACTCGCCTTCGGCTCGTTACGCAAACATCATCCTCGTCGAAATGGCCAACTTCTTATTCGTTGAACAATATACTATTGTGCAACTTTTATGTGATAATCAAAACTTATTATTATTATTACAAAAGATTGAAAGTTATTAATTAATTTTGAGTGCTAACAATGATTGACTGCTGTCAAGATTTCATTAATTAACAGATATGACGTCATTGTTTCCAAGGCACTCTTTGCGAAAAAGAAAATATCATAATTTGAAATATCAAATCTAAAATAAATTATAAGTGTGGTACATCAGTGAGTTCAGTAAAAAATATTCTTTCGAAAAATATGAAAATCCAAAATGGCGCTCACAAGGAAAACAAAAGTTGGCTATGATCCCCGGGTAAATGTTATAGTTATCTTAAAAAAAAATATGCTACTAGATTTCTTATTAAAGAAATCTATATGCCTGTATATTGTCAAAGTTCTAAATATCCAGGTTCAGACGTTTTTGAATAAAAAAATAAAAACGATTTTTCAAAAATCAGTTTTTTGTTGATATCTCGAAAACAAAGAAAGATATTTCCAAATTGTTTTCAGATTATTGTTAGGCCTTAAATTACGCAACTTTGCCCCACTTTAACCGACTCTCTATCTCTTCAAATAACTGAGATCCCTATACATTCTGTCGAAATACGGGTACCCTGTATATTCATCTACGTTTTAATTTACTAAATTCAATACACGGCGTGTTGTTGACCGTGAACTTGCTCAGCTTAGCGTTTTAAGGCCCGGAGTTCAAATCTATACTTCTGATATGGATTATTATATAATACATTTTTCAAATTATTTATCGGTGCGCGTTTGCTTGGCAGCTTACTTAGCATAGGCTTTGGAGGTCTGGGGTTCGAATGTATGCGTTTTAATTGCTTTATTGTAATAGATAAAATTGGATAAACGACTTATGGGGTGACAAACGCAATTCATTTTTGAGGCCTCTAAATATTTTCGATACCGTTTTTTTTATTTACAAATTATGTTATTTTACAAAATTAAAGAATAGTTCTACAGAAACTGGAATAGTCTACTTCCCTACCTTCTTGAATACTCTTAAAAATTATATAAAGTGCCTGTATATTGTCAAAGTTCTAAATGTCGAAATTCAGTAGTTTTTGAATAAAAAAATAAACAATTTAAGCGACTCTCTATTTCTTCAAATAACTGAGATCCCCATACATTCTGTCGAAATACGGACACCCTGTATTTATTCATTTAAATATTTTACTACTAATTTGAATGTAAATTGCGATTAAGCCTTTAATACAAAGTTGAGCAATCTGAATCAAAAAATATCTCGATATTTAAATTAATTTTGATATAAAAATTACTTATACCAAACTAGTTCTGTCTGAATGACAAAAATCTGGCTTTAAATTGTTAAAAAAAAACAATTAAAAATAGCTATTTACTCGTAATACAAACTCTTTTATGCACGAGAAAAAGTTTCGAGTTTTCTTAGTCTTTGTTCGTGAATCCGATTTGAATACATACTAAATAATCCCAGGGATTAAATTTGTATTGTTGAGGCTAAAACAGTGTTTTTCTGTCGTCGTTCTTTACGCATGGCTGAATTTGTTGGCAGAACACGTCCATTTATACATTTAAACCTCGGATACTATTTCTTACTTGGTCTGTAACTAACGGATTTCAAATAGCACAGCCAAGAGAACGTGAACCCATTATTAATATAATGTTATTACATTTGCTAGTTCTTATATGTTAAACTTGAGTACGTTCACTGCCATGACAATTTCGGCTCGCAATAAAAGAAACACAGGCAGTCTTCAATTGAAATGGACAAATTTATAGAAACAAATTTGAGTACGAATATAAGATTATTATTATTATTATTCTTAATTTTTCTAACAGATAAATACAAATATCCAATTACAGGGAACTTAATGTTATATAATGCTATGCTACCTAATTTTAGATCATACATATAATGTGCAACTATGTTATATAAAAGAAAAATAGAAAAGAAAAGAAAAAAAACTTAAAGTCTAAAGCTTCACAACAATGTCAATGGTACCGAGAAGTCTGGAATTATTTCGATGAGGGATTTTCTGGTATCTACGAAAACATCCACTCTATTATTTAAACCATTAAACGTTCTAATCATTTTTATAATGGGCGAATTAAAATGAGCTAGCGTATTGGCATGTGGTTGAAGAAATAGGTTATTACTGCGAGATGTTAGTCTAGGAACCTGAAACTTCAGCTTACCTAGGATGTTAGGGTCATCAATTTCGTGATTTACTACCCTGTATAATAATAGGATTAGAGATTTAGTACGCCTGTCACTCAATTTTTCGAATGTTTGGAAAAGGTTATTATATGAAATGGATGCAGATGGATATTCCCTAATTTTTTTAAAGAACAACATTTTCAAAAACATTTTTTGAACTGCTTCAATTCTACTTACAGAAATTTCGTGACCAAATAACAGAGGCAAATTCGAATTTAGAACGAACGTATGAAACATACAATTTTTTCAAAACGTCAGAGTTATGTAAGTCCTTACAAGTGCGATGAAAAAAGCGCAACAGTTTGATACTTTCGTCACAAATCTTATTTATAGGATCAGTAAATGTCAACTTATGATCAAAAGTTACTCCTAAATCTTTAATTGAGTATATACGTTCAAATAATACATTGTTAATACCATAATCAAAAATAAATACCTCTTTTTACGATAAAATGGCATGCATTTACACTTTGATAAGTTCACCGATAATCCATTCACCTCACACCATTTATGAAGGTTATTAATATCTTTTTGCAACCGAATGCAATCATCCCTGGACTCAATAATATTAAATAATTTCATATCATCCGCATACAGGAGCACGTTACACCTCAATAATATCATTAATGAAATTAATAAATAAGAGTGGTCCCAGGTTTGTACTCTGGAGAACCCCAGATGTCCCCACTGGAACGATACCCCATATACTGGACAAATTGTCGTCTGTTGTGTAGGTATGATTGCATCAGTAAATGATTACGCAGTGATCAATTGTATCGAATGCTTTTTGGAAATCAGTATAAACTGAATCGACCTGTTTTCGTTCATCTAAATGATTCGAGATATAATCGGTCAAATTCAACAAATTCGATACAATTGATTTCTTTTTAACAAAACCATGTTGGCGTGTGGTTATATGGACTAACGTGATTGTACATATATCGATATAGTATCATTTCAAATAATTTCGGAAAGTTATTTATAATTGTTATTGGACGATAATTCAAAATGTTGGACTTATCTCCACTCTTGAAAACTGGCGTAACTTTACCTAACTTTCATACTCTCGGTACAACGCTCGAATTTATAATTAAATTAAAAATGTGGGCTATAGGTTCAAAAAAACAGCTAATACAATCCTTTATTAAGAACGCCGGAATTCCATCTGCTTCAGCAGTATTATTGGCTTTTAATTCAGTAACAACACGAAGAATATCAGACTGAGTGATATTGTTAATTACACAAACAGGGGCATTTTTAGTTACATCAATATTATTAAAATTGGAACTAGATTGTTTTTTATATACACTGCTAAAATACTTAGCAAAACCATTGGCGATGTCCTTTGGATTATTAATATTAATATTATTATAGGTCATATTGCCAGGAATTCGTGTAGTCGATTTTTAACCAATAACATAAGAAAACATATTTTTAGGTTCCTTCTGATTTTAATGATTTAAGATTAAAAAAAAGAGTGAAAAAAGGAAATTCTAAGTAAAATATTGTGTTTGTACAAACATTTAAAGCAAGAATAAGTAAAATCAAATAATACAAAAGTGTAGAAGAGAAAAATAGTAATTTAGAAAAATTGCTAAACAATCTCTGAGAGGAATCTTATGTGAAACTACATTTATACATTTTCAGAATGTAAAAATGAAAAAAAAAACAGAATATAAAACCTAGCAAACTAAGGTCGGAAATTTACATATTATTTGGCCATAAGAATGAACAACGATTAATCTTCCACTATAATGAAAACAGAGCGTTGAAACTTATACATAATGTACATTGAAGCTTTGCGGATAAATTGACACAAGTTTTTCTCAAAAAGGTGTTTCTTGAATTAAATATAAATTAAATAATTAATGCCAAATGATCTCATAAATTCGTGAAATATTTACATAGGAAACATTATGTCTCCTTCATATTGCTTGAAATGATTGAAGTAATAATTTTAAACAGATTGCATTGAATTGATTGATCTACAAAAACTGATAAATAAAATTAACCGTTGCTAAGAAGTCTCCATAAGAGCAATGTATATTTTTATTTTAGTAATATCTTAGAAATATACTGTGATTTCCAAAAACATGTGAACGCAAATTGGGTGTGTCCTTAAGATGCGATTGTAATTTATCTGTGATTGATAGACAACAAAGAAAGATACTATTAAAATATTTCCAAATACATTATGTAATTATAATTGCATTTCTGGATTCACAATTCGAATAGGAATGTGGAATGCTTATAAATGATGATTCGAGTTTTGCTGAGTCGAAAAAATGTTTTCGTTTATAATACAGGGTATTTCAACAGAATGTATCGGGATCTCGGTTATTTGAAGAAATAGAGAGTCGGTTAAATTGGGGCAAAGTTGCATAATTTAGGACCCAATAATAATCAAAAAAAAAATTGAAATATTTCTTTTCGTTTTTAAGATATTGTCAAAAAATGGATATTTTGAAATTTCGTTTTTATTTTTTTATTCAAAAACTATTAAATCCGGACATTTACAACTTTGACATTATAAAGGCACTTTTTAACGATACATCTAGTAAAATATGTTATTTTAAGATAACTACTTCATTTCCCCAGGGACCATAGCAAACTTTTGTTTTTCTTATGGGCGCCATTTTGGACTTTTATATTTTTTGGAAAACATTTTTTTTCTGAATTCAATGATGTATTACACTTATAATTTATTGTACATTTTATATGTAAAGTTTAATCTTTTGTTTTTTGTAAAGAGTGCCTTGGAAACAGCTGAGTAACTCACTTATTTGACTTTGACAACTCCTCGGACCCCCTGAAGATGGGCATCCGACGATACATATTTTAACAGTTGTGGTGTATTTTAAACTAACTAGTGCCTTCCACTCCCAGACTAAGCATAAAGTAAAATTTCGAGTTTAGAAAAGCCCCGCGTAGAATTTTACGGGGCTTTTCTAAACTCGAAATTTTACTTCATCCGTCACGAGAATAAACCACTGATTTACAGTAAAATTAAAAATATTTAACGCTTAGATGTCATGTTGATCAATATTTATTGAGATATAGCGAAAAATGCAATAATTACTATTTTTGTGAATAGTTTTGTAATAATAATAATAAAAGTTGAATAAAATAAATTTGTGCAACTTTTATGTGATAATCGATACCGATTATTATTATTATAAAAGACTGACAGTTATTAATTAATTTTGACTGCAAACAATGATTGACTGCTGTCAAGATTTTATTGATTAATAGATATGACGCCATTGTCCCCAAGGCACTCTTTGCAAAAAAGAAAATATCATAATTTTTATTATCAAATCTAAAATAAATTATGAGTGATACATCACTGAGTTCAGAAAAAAATATGAAAACCAAAATGGCGCTCATAAGAAAAACAAAAGGCTATGGTCCCCGGGTAAATGTTATAGTTATCTTAAAAGAAATATGCTGCTAGATTCCTAATTAAAAAGTACCTCTATATTGTCAAAGTTCTATATGTCCAGATTCAGTAGTTTTTGAATACAAAAATAAAAACGATTTTTCAAAAAAATCAGTTTTTTGTTAATATCTCGAAAACACACAAAAAATTTCAAAATTGTTTCCAGATTATGGTTAGTCCCTAAAATTCCCAACATTTCCCCAATTTAACCGACTCTCTACCTCTTCAAATAACTAATATCCCTATACATTCTGTCGAAATACGGACACCCTGTATTGTATACGCGTGTAGTCGAATAATTGCTTACTTGCTACTTAGCAAATGGGCAATACATTGCATTTTATGTCCTCGGGTTATATACACGTAATTATACAAAATCAGATTTTTATTAAATCAAACGAATGCTTACACAAAAAATTACTTATTTCATATTACAATTCCTAAAAACATTTGATGTTTGCGTTTCGTAAGGAGTATAATTAAAAATTAATTAAGCAGTAGTATCCTTTCGCACTTTATTTTCTAATCGTACATATTTCGAGTGCTAAGCACTTATTATCAATAACTACTGTGTTATTGCACACGAAATTTGTATCTGATGATTAGAAAATAAAATATCAAGAAACCATACAACAGTTTAATTAATTATTGTTTGGATAATTTATTATGATTTGACTTGTCGAGTGCTCAAACTGCCAATCGAGTTTTCTTCAATAATATTTTTTTTTTGAATTTATCTTGAAAACGTAGATAATAATAATGCATCCATCTTTTTTCTCATTTAATCTCTTTCCTCGGTAATTTTGCAAGGAAAACGACTCGACTTTCATAATCCATTACTGCAGTAATTGCCATTTCTCCATAACGATACGCGGCACGGTTTTTCTCTACTTGAACAATTAATGATGCGGATTACCTATCCCGAGTGCACGTTGAAAATGTTAGTTCAAGTGGAAATAATTGGAGAATCGTAATTTATTTATTTCATCTACAACTAAAAGATAAAAATGTCATTTTGCATCTACACGGAAGCATATAACGTACAAGTTGTGTCACATGGCGACTAAGAAAATTTGATTTTCTATTGCAGATTCCTTCCTCATCAAGCTTATAGGTGGTTTTAATATGCATAGTCAAAACTACTTTCAGCAATTTTGCTATCTCTGCGCCATCTCGTACCCCAGAAACACACTACCAGCAAAAATTGGCCCTCTTAAATGAAAAATTAGCTGTGAAGAATAAATTTGATTCGAAAGAATTTGTTTGTTTTTATTTTTTTATGAAAAATGAAATGATTGACTTTGTTCTATCTGATGTCAGTATTTCCTAATTTATACAAAAATGTATCTTTATTACTTTAAAATTGTCGTATTCTCTTTATGATAATATATGAGGAAAAGCACAGTCGTACGCTTTTCATCTTCTTATTTCCCGTTCCCACGTCTGGAGTAATGCGAACGGACCGCGTCATCAAATGATTACCGGTTTTGCGTAAAAAATAAATGTGTTGCGGAATTGGACGCGGGAAGAGAAACGAGAGGCGTTGGACATGTGATCTCAGATTGATAGCGAATATAATTCAGATCGATTATACGATATTTTATCACAGATTGATTTGCGGATCCAATCTTATCCAGATCGATTAATCAAGTCACTTTCTTTTAATGATTAGTTTTTGTTTGTTTCCTAACAATACAACCGAGAAAAAATTAATCGAGAAAAAGTTGTTTAATTTTAATCAAAACTTTCGATTGGTAAATAATCCGCTCGGGTGTTGGATTAAGCAAGTGTTGTCTTTTGTTTTTGTTAAGGAATTCCTTACATGCAGAAGTAATGAGAAAGTACCAGAGCTGGGATGAATCTTCGTAAAAAGGGTTCGAATCACGAATACGAATCACCTAATGTGATCACGAATACTCGAATAACAGGTTCGTAAGAGAAGAATAGGTTTTTTAAAATCACGAATACAAATCCTTTAAAAATAAATTTGATTTTATTAGTTTTTGCAACGATTACCATTTTAATATTGCTACTAATTGTTTTAACAAAAATATTTAAAACCTAATTATTTATTATTACCACTGAATTCCGTTAATAACAGACTAAATATGTAATTCCGTGTTAATCTGATTAAAAAAGTATTTGTGTGTTTTTGAACTTCACTTCAAATCATTGTTTTGTTCGCGCTACGCGACCAAACCAAATTTTCAGACTTTTCTAAACTTGAAATTTTACTTCATGCTTACCCTGGAAGTGGAATCATTCGTTCAAAACTACAAATTGAACTCTATTATAAAATCGACCAATGCCAAAAATTATCATCAAAACCGGGAAAGTCGGAGAAAGGTCATGGAATTTTATTCAAATTGACCAAAACACTAACAAAAAAGCCATATAAAAATTACAAAATACGTAAAAATTTATGAAACCAATTCAAATATTGACAAAAATGAAAACAATTTAACAAGATGGGGGTTTCCCACAGAAGAAAGTTATATTAAAAGGTAAGGGAAAAAATCTCGAATCAGGGAAATTAACCATGTCAGTTTTACTTCAAATAATATTTAACAAAATTTTGAAAACTAGATTATTATCTTTAAAAAGATTTTCAGTCATTTATGTTCAAATCATTCAGTTCGAAGTTTCTAACGAGTGTTTCCAATCCCAGACTAAGCATGAAGTAAAATTTCGAGTTTAGAAAAGCCCCGCGTAGAAAGAGATAGCAAAGATAGCAGAGATAGCAAAATTGCTGAAAGTAGTTTTGACTATGTGTTGGTTTATAGTGCCTGCCGAATTTTACTAGAACGAATAGTAAAAATTATGAGCGCGGAGCGCGTTGTTTGTTTAGATAGCGCCGGGCGAATGAATGGGTATTGAATTACACTAGACAAGTAAACTGAATAAATAAATATTCACGATTTTAATTTTAATCGACATACATACAACTGTTTTTGCTTGTCTGATTTCCAATACTTATTTTTATTATATTATTATGAATCAATATACATATATATTACATATACACATTTATTTATGTGTATACAAATCAGAGCTGGGCAGGATTCGAATCATTCAGGATTCGATTCCAGGATTCGAATCCTTTTAGAGGATTCAAAAGAGGTATTCGAATACTTTAGTGAAAACGGATTCGTGATCCGGATTCGTTACATTTTTTTAAAAGGATTCGTATTCGAATCCAGACGTAGATGATTCGAATCCTGATAAAAGGATTCGAACTCTTATAAAAGGATTCGAATCCTTATAAAAGGATTCGAATTCTTATAAAAGGATTCGAATCCTTATAAAAGGAATCGAATCCTTATAAAAGGATTCGAATCCTCATACACGGATTCAAATCCTCCCAAATAATTCGAATCATCGCTATTACGGCTGGGATTTGAATTCGATTAATTCAAATAGTTAAATATTCTAATATGAATAATTAAATCAATAAATTATTCATATTTGAATATAAATATTTCAATTTTCGAATAATTCAAATATTTGTGAATGCATATTTGGTTACTTAACCATGAAAAATGTTCAACCTTAATAATATATTTTTAACTTCACTTGAAATCAGTGTTTTATACACGTGGCGCATGAAGTAAAATTTCGAGTTTAGAAAAGCCCCGTGAAAATTTGTCTCGGGTCGCTGCGCGACCCGAGACAAATTTTCTACGCGGGGCTTTTCTAAACTCGAAATTTTACTTCATGCTTAGTCTGGGAGTGGACAACAGTCGTTCTTAGAAATTTCAAATTGACGGATCACTCTAGATTACTAAGTTTATTACCATTTTACAAAGGCTACAGCTCGAAGGACCAATCATGGTCTTCGGAGACCGAAGGACTACAGAAAATCGAAGTTTTTTTACAAGAAAACAACAAATATCTAAAGGTTTGCAGCATGGATAGGAAAGAAAACATCCAATTTTGAAAAAATCTCGCAGTTGGGTTGGTTTTTAGTGCGTTTTTAAATTCACTTTAAATCAGTGTTTTATACGCGTGGCGCATGAAGTAAAATTTCGAGTTTAGAAAAGCCCCGTGAAAATTTGTCTCGGGTCGCTGCGCGACCCTCGACAAATTTTCTACGCGGGGCTTTTCTAAACTCGAAATTTTATTTCATGCTTAGTCTGGGAGTGGACCGTCAAGATTTTATACATGTCGAGATTTTCGATATTTCTAGATTTTCGTCGATTTATTTACAGTTTGTTATTGTAATAAATGCAACTTTAATTTTGAATAAATACGGTTTTTTAGGAATAGAATATTCACCCTTTAAGAGCCGAGCAAATTATAAAGTTAACTCTAAAAATTAATTTTAGGTAAAATTTTGCATCTTTTTCTATGATTTCAATGAATGATTTATTATATTACATACGTCGATTTTTTAAAAGAGTTAAATTTAAAGTTCAAACGAGTGTTGTCCACTCCCAGACTAAGCATGAAGTAAAATTTCGAGTTTAGAAAAGCCCCGCGTAGAAAATTTGTCGAGGGTCGCGCAGCGACCCGAGACAAATTTTCACGGGGCTTTTCTAAACTCGAAATTTTACTTCATGCGCCACGCGTATAAACCACTGATTTACAGTAAAGTTAAAAATATATAACGCTTAGATGTGATGATGATCAATATTTACCAAGATGTAAACGTCAGATATGTTTTAAAAAAATGTATTGACCTAAAATTGTACACGTAGACATAATTCTCGACTTTATTTTACAAATGTCGTATTAATTATAATTACATTTTAAATAATTTCATAAATATCAAATAAATCTTCCTATCAAAACCACCCCAAACCGGACAAATGATAACGCCACGCGCCGGCTGAAAACAGATGGACTTCTTACTACATGCTAATATCGGGTTGTTATTGACACCCAAAAAATGCGGTTGGTTTTCATAATGAATTACCCTTTGAGTGCTCGATCTCTTTCCCCTTACCCTCCAACATTTTAGGAAAGAGATAGAAATCGGAAGATTTTAGAGTTTTTGCTCTAGTCGCGTGGCCATCGGCTGTATCTCAGAAACTCGTAGCATATTGCGGTAAAAAAATTTATTGTAATAGTGGCCAAGAGAAATCACTGGAATTATTTTTAAGTGCATAACATCGCCGCAAGAGGGCGATATCTCGATAGTAAAAGAATCAAACATTTTTTATTAAATAAATGCCAAATTAAGCGATGTGAATAATATAAAAATCTTAATCTGCCGTAAATTTTGCCTAATTTTAACTATTTTCATGTTTTTTTATGTCTCACATAAGATGCACAGGAGAACCAAAATGTCTAATTATATAAATGCCTGTAATTTTTGTTAGGTTTCACTGAATTTAATACACTTGTGCTTATTTGATAGATAATTGAATGCACTTCAAAACAAAATTCACTCTGCTTTATTTTAGTTTCAATGTTAAGCACCAGAGGGTGCGATTGAAACAATCACCGTATTTTCTCCATTTTCTCTAAATTTATAACTTAGAAGGTATAAGTAAATAACAATAAGTTAATTTAAATGAGAAATAGTGTAAATACTGGCGAAAACTTCATCCCGATATCTACATCCTAGCCGGAAATATATTGAAAATTGTGCAGAATGGGGTATTTTTTACAAATAACGCCCTCTGTTCCTTACTATAGACACTAAATTAAATCAGAACACCTAGTGTTTAAAAGAGCATTCAATTATTTGTCAATTTAGTCAACGTTAATAAATTCGGTTAAACGTAACTAAAGTCACAAGCATTTTAATGATTAGACTTTGCCATTTTCATCTGCATCTTATATAAAAGCAAATAACATAAGAAGGTAGTTGAAATTTAGCAAAATTTAGAGTAGATTTATCGTAAATAATCTGAAAAAATAATAGACATTTCTCTGCATTTTTAATAAAATCCTTTGGTAAGAAAGGCACTTTAGCCACTGCAAAAATGTTCAAAATCCAGCAATTTTTTGCATCAAACACTAAATTGGTTCCCACTATCAAACGATATTATCAAATGATTATAAAAATCAAACTAAATTCACTTTGAAATTAAAAAATATACTAAATGAAATAGACATTTCTCTGTATTTTCAATAAACTCATTTGGTGGGAAAATCACATCAGCTACTGCGAAAATTTCAGAATTCGGCCATTTTTCCAGCAATTAATATATTTTTTTCAATAATTCAATTAATGCAGTACAATTTCAATTCAAAAATAATCTAAAAAAATATACCTAGTGTTGAATTATTCGATATTAATCGATATATATTTTTGCCGTTAGGTAGTTAATTAGCAGCATTAAGCTACTGCAAATCAAAATCGAAAGACAGATTTATCAAACTAAGAAAAAATTCAATGTTGCCAACTATAAATGTGTTGCCATAGAAATGTGATTTTTGAGTTACGTGAAGATTTGAACTAATAATTTTGGAAAAATAAAAATATAGAACCAGCTCTTCTTTTAAGTATACATATTTCAATTACAGCGTACATACTGGAAATCTTTAGATTTTCGTCGTTTTTTTCTTAAAGTTTAATTTATTGCATTAAACTAGTATTTTCCACTCCCAGACTAAGCATGAAGTTTAATTTCGAGTTTAGAAATGCGCGAAGCGGAGTGACCAAACGGAAATGTTATTTCATGCGCCCCGCGTATAATATCCTAAAATATTGTGAAGTTCACAATATGCTACTGTATAAATATGCTAAAGACGTATATTTTAAACTTCACTTAAAACCAGTGTTTTATACGCGTGGCGCATGAAGTAAATTTTCGAGTTTAGAAAAGCCTGAAAATTTGGTTTGGTCGCTCCGCTTCGCTCCGCTTCGCTACGCGACCAAACCAAATTTTCAGACTTTTCTAAACTCGAAATTTTACTTCATGCTTAATCTGGGAGTAAAAAACACTCTTTAAAGCTTTAAATTAACCCTATAAGAAGAAACAACGAATGTCGGAAAATTTACAGCGTATGCATTTGTATACACTAATTTCTAATAAATATTTGTTTTACATTACATCTTTTACATTTTTCCAATTATTTCAATTTAAAAATAATCTAAAAGAGAAATATTAACATGTATTAACACTAAAAAAATATTATTTTAATATTGCAGCTTAATTTGGCATTTTTAATAAAATCTTGTTTTTATTCTTTGCGGTAAAGATTGCTCCCTCTACCAGCGAAGCTAAATTTAATTATTGCATTCGTTTAATTTTCTTATGTTTTGTTTGGTATTGTTCCAATAAAGTATTGTAATAAGTGTTTATATTTATAGTAAGTATACGCTGTTTTAAACATTCTACTAACCTCATAGCCTACTATATTTTGAGATTTTAAATAATCATTGATTAACTTACATATTCGCTTTCCAAAACATATAAATGGGGAAAAGTGATCTCTGTTAATCTTTCAATTATTGTTTTTGACCTCTTGAATATAAAACAAAAATGTCTAAAGGCCTACTAGATTTATATATGGTGCACGGTTGAAAATGGGCAAATCTACTAGACTTTTTACTATATCTTTGGTTAGGATAAAGATGTCACGATGAGGTTTTTGCTACTTTTCTTAGTATTCCTTCTTATAATAAACTAGCGTAGGAGAACTATAGCTTATAATTTGAAATTAAAAAAAAAATCTAGAAAATATGGCGGTTGTTCAAAAATCGCTGTCTGGCGCTTTCTATAGCAACTAAAGTAAGTAAACGAGAGTAAACAGTAATTCAAAGTGCTTTTAATTACCTATCAAATGAGACTAACTTGACTAATTTCGGTTAATCCTAACAAAAGTTACACGCAGTTTAATAATCACACTTTCCCGCTATCCCCTACTGTATATGTGCGAGATAAAGAAACAAGTGAGTAGTTAAAATTGAGTTAAAGTCAGCGTATATTACGATTTGTATATTTTCAACCTAGCTCAATTTAGCAATATATTGATAAAAATCTGTTTTTGTATTTAGCGATAGATGTTACACTCTCTAGCGGCGGGGGTAGGGACTTAAAACTAATTTCCAATGATTTGCTTTAGCCACTTTCACTCTGCAATTATTTACCCTAACATGCTAGGCTGCATAGGTTCTGAGATACAGCCGGTGGCCACGCGTAATCAAACATGTATGTATTTAATAATGTTCGAGCATTAAATATAAATGTAAAAAAGTAAATTGACTTACGAACAGATTTTTAATTATTTACATGATTTTTGTTAATAATGATACATTTCTGTTCTATTATTATTCCTTCTTTTTATTATTATTGTTCAATAAATAAAGCTTTTGTTAGTGGAATAAAAATCTATTCCTACCAAATATTTTCAAAGTATACTAGAGCTGCCTTAAAACTACGAGTATGTGCTTATATTATTTCAATAAAAGAGAAACTTCTTTGATAGAACATATTTAACATGTTTATAAATTACACACCTTTCCATTGATTACTGCTTGTACTGTCAAGACGTTGGCACTTTTGTGAGATTCAAGGACTTCTCCTGGTAACCAGTGGCCGACCCCTGGGTCAAACCACACTAGGTCACCAGTGTTCCACTGCTCCATGTCTCCCATAGAACTGTGTTTTCTTTTTTACTGTAGCATAATCTAAAAAAGAAAACAATAAAAATTACTTAAAAATATGGATAATTATTAAACTTGAAACGTAAGATCACCAGGAACACAAAACACTAATAGTACTCAATGACGTTTACATGTAAATAGAGGATTTATTTACTTGTACAGTTTAATTATAATTTTTTTTCATTCTTACTTCTAAGCTTAAGCATCACATGTTATACGTTGTGATTTTATATTGCAATTAACTTCATATTTAATTATAATTATGCAAGTAAAAGTCGTTTAGTTCCAGTTAGGATTATAACGGTTGGGCCCTTTAAAAGGCGCCAGGCCTGAATTTTATCGAGGCCGCGTCGGCTCACGTCGCACAATGTGCCAAATCGGAGCGCGAGCGCCAGGGGGGGATTTTGAGGAAAAAAATTAAATTAAAAATTTCGAGAAAAAAACATATCCACTCCATTGTAGATACATGAAACCCTTCTAATCTTGCATGTTTATATTTTTCAACCCCCTATATTATTAACAATTAACGCTTAAAGTTGAGCGATTTAGAAAACATCAATTTTACGGCATTTCACTCGCAAGTTTAAATAATTTATTACATGGATAGTAGACGTACTATCAATATAACATTATACACTATTGTTTATAACATAATACTGTATATTATGGTTGAAAAATCAAGTCTCTAAATATTTTAGAACAAAAGTTAAAAAAAAATTGAATATGAAATATATTTTAAATATAAATTTTAACTTTAGAAAGTGTTATAAAAAAAATGTCAACTCGATGAGGTCTGGGACTATCACTAAAAATTAGTTCTATGTTTTCTCTAACTACCCTCAAAATTTCGTATCTCCACCGGTGCGTTTTTGGGGTCTTTTTAATTTTTTTATTTGACGCCACCAATTAAAATTGGGTCGGACGAGGCCCGTGTGCGGTGAGTATCGTGGAGTCGAGCGCGCGCTATTCTCGAGCAGCACGCAACATGATTTTTACGTTGGCCCCGAACAAAAAATAATAAAAACGCACTTAAAACGCACATGTAAAAATTCAAAAAAATTAGGGCAGTTACAGAAAATATTAACAAATGTTTATATGATAGTCACAGTTCTTCCGGTTTGCAATCTTCTAAAAAAATAATATAATAATAATTCAAGGCAGCAAAATTATATACAATTGTTATAATCATTACATAGGTTGTGACTTTCACCAAAAACTGTGGTATGTTTTTAAATGCCCTAAAAACTTCGTATCTCTACATGTGCGTTTTGTGTCAGGTTTTTGCGAATGACCGAGTCGATTTTTATCGGTTGCGCCTAATAAAAAATAAAGCACCTCAAAAAAACATACAAATGTGAAAAGTATCTGCTGTAGTTTAAAAATAATTTAATCTGTTGTTTAAAATATGAATTTTTAATCAGAATATACATTACATTTTTCTGATTTTGCACAACGAAGTTATGTATTTTATACTGTTTTATTTACTTACTTTTTTAAAATGAAAAATTGTCAGTATCCTCATCAGTCTGTTCGTCTTCGCTGTCACTTGTGTCCGTTTCACAAATAACTAATTTTTTAGCGTCTGCAGGTAGTTGTTTTTTATGAATTTTTACATCGCTTCTCAAAGAAGAAATTATTGGATCAGAACATACAAGAAGCATATTAAATAAATCTCGAATTGTATTAAGCCTAGAGTTTTTCCTAGTATGGTTTTCTCTAACTCTCTTATATATTTTATTGGTTGCTTCCTGTGCCTCTTCCGAAAGTTCTCCGATTGGTAAAAGACATTGTCCAATTATTTTGCTCCCGTGAATTAAAATGTTATGGACACTAGGAGGCATTCTATACCATCCATATAATAAGGTGTAAAGTCGGGCCGGGCCGTATCTTCTGCATATTTATCAAACATCAATACATTTATATTAAGAGAACTCGACATTGTTATAAGAATTGTATAAAATCTGTTCAATAATTCTTCATTCAATTCAGTGATGACAGCTACTTTCTCATAATTTCGAAAAAATATTCGAGCAACGTTGCCAGTATTTGAAGTACCTCCTCCTTGCACAACAATATCAACCCTTATCCCTAACTATTTACGTAATAGTTTTTGTATTCTAGTTTTCCGACTAAATATATTATTTTTCTCTTCTATCGTACATCCGTGAGTAGTTGTTTTCTTCAAATCTAATTTATAGGAGATATGAAGAACACATTCCATGAACTTAATCCATGCATAGAGGAAATAAATACCATAATTTAAATTATCTTCGATAATAGGAATATTATTAATTCTTTCAATATCATTCATTCGGAGAACATTTGCATATAAAACAATTTGAGCTCGGAGTATTTGTTAAGGTATTTATAACTTTGCCGTCGATCATTGTAAACAACAAATAAAATTTTACCTCTACATGGTTACCATTAATATAAATTTGTTGTTTTTCCAATAAATTTACCTCTTGCCTCATACTCTTAACTTCATCTAGAATAAGCTGTTTTGTTTCTTTAGCATAAATAAATTTTATCGGTCTACATAATTTAATAGATGAAGGTTTTTCGTTTTTCCAAATAACACTTTCATCAGAAAATAATCTAAGTGGAACCAGTGAAAACACAAAGACACTCTTCTCTGTAATTTCTTCTTCATCTGTACTGCTATCATCAGATGGCTTTTGCATATAAGTAGAGTGCCCTGAGCTGCCATCGCAACCATATTTACACAACAAAATTAATTTACTAAATGATGTATCTTGAGGAAATTTAATTGTTGATATTAATCTACATAAAGTATGCTCAAGAAGGCTCTGCAAAGGTACTGATGCTCCATTTTGAGAAATAGAAATAGCTGGGTAACACATTGTCTTCATTATTTTAATTTTATTGTAAGATGGTAAAAGGTCTTTTGCTCCATGAGAACGTAGTTTTTTTCTTAAATTTTTATAACTTGCTGCCGTCATTTTTGAATCAATAAAAATTGATAGAGCTTCTTCATCTGTAAATTTTTTTACAGTTTCAACTTCATTTGTTTTTAAATAAGTTAAGACTTTTTTTATTTTTTCCTGTGAATCCGAGGAAGCACTTTCCACTAATTTGGCCGCTGGTATATTTCCTTTATCGCGTAACATTTTTTTTGCTGCTGAAAAAATTTGTTCTGGTGTATTTTCGGTGATCGATAAATTAGTTTGTCTTCTTTTAGATGTATTACTTTGTATTGTGAACTGTGTACCTGATGTACTTGGTATTGGTGAAATATTTTCTATATTTTCAAAGGGGTTTGTATTTTCAATTAAGACAGAACCCTCGTTGTATTTAAAAGGTAGCAGTAACCAATTTCTATTTTTTTTAATGAAATTGATATGAGATCTTGAGCACATTTTCCACTTTCTATTAAGAGTACTGCAGAAACCCTTAACTTTTTTAAGAATGTCATCATTTTCACTATTGTTTTTCGTCGAAACATTTTCAATATATTTTATTAAATAATCAATGGTATTGCTTGACTGAATAAGGTTTTTAGGTTTTAGTTCGTACCATACCTTATATAAATCACCGTTTGTAATTTTAATTTTCTCCATTATCACTCAGCGTTTTGGATTAATTAAATTACACTAACACTAAACACTAGTTTAATTAAAGTAAACTATTTTATACACAAAAAAACACTACATCAAAGAAAGAGTATATAGTCAACAAATTAAATAACACTTAACACTAACTTAATAAATAATTACTTTATAATGTTCAATCGTTCGCTTAGGGATCAGAAAAATATGTGAACTGTTGGAGACTTCGTTCAACACTAAACGCATATTTTTCTTTCAAGAAAATTAAGAATAATCCATTTCAGATACTTAAACCGTAAAAACTGTGTGACAAGAATGCCATTTGTTACGGCAAATGACAGCTTCAATCGGACCCCTAATAAAAATGTAAACACAAACCAGATGACCTTTATCAGTAACAGATGTACACCCTTATATATCAATAAGAAAAAAACCCATAAAACTATTTTTGTAAATGTGATTTAAATGCTGCAAAAAATACTCAGAGAAGAAATAATTTCCCTATGATATATACCTGTATATTAGAAAAATTGTAGATTGTGAGGATTATGACTATTATATAAACATTTTTCAATATTTTCTGTAACAGCCCTAATTTTTTTGAATTTTTACATGTGCGTTTTAAGTGCGTTTTTATTATTTTTTTGTTCGGGGCCAACGTAGAAATAATGTTGCGTGCTGCTCGAGAATAGCGCGCTCGACTCCGCGATGCCACCGCACACGGGCCTCGCCAGACCCAATTTTAATTGGTGGCGTCGAATAAAAAAATTAAAAAGACCCCAAAAACGCACCGGTGGAGATACGAAATTTTGAGGGTAGTTAGAGAAAACATAGAACTAATTTTTAGTGATAGTCACAGACCTCATCGAGTTGGCATTTTTTTTATAACACTTTCTAAAGTTAAAATTTATATTTAAAATATATTTCATATTCAAATTTTTTTAACTTTTTTTCTAAAATATTTAGAGAGTAGATCTTTCAACCATAATATACAGTATTATGTTATAAACAATAGTGTATAATGTTATATTTATAGTACGCCTACTATCCATGTGATAAATTATTTAAACTTGCGAATGAAATGCCGTAAAATCGATGTTTTCTAAATTGCTCAACTTTAAGCGTTAATTGTTAATAATATAGGGGGTTAAAAAATATAAACATACAAGATTATAAGGGTTTCATGTATCTACAATGGAGTGGATATGTTTTTTTCTCGAAATTTTTAATTTAATTTTTTTCCTCCAAATCCCCCCCTGGCGCTCGCGCTCGGATTTGGCACATTGTGCGCGTCGCCCCATCAAGAAAAATTCTTTCGAAAAAGGAAAACTTTGCGCTCCCAGGATGAACGACCTCTATCGCTATTTACTGCTCGCTGCTGGTTATTAAGTTTTATGCAACGCTCGACCGGAAATATAGAGACATGATGAAATTCTAATATGAATACTAATCACATTCAATAAGATTATTTGAATATATAAACTTACTGATGCAAAATTGACATTTTTAATTTGGGAAGAGGCTACTCAATATTAGTTTATAAAAAATCCCGAAATTCTCGGAAAATAATTAATTTTTCCCGAGAAACAAATAAATACAATTATTTGCGAAAATATCCGCTAAATCAGGGTTGCCAAATCAGTGATTTTGTCATTTTTTTGGTGTTTTCAACTTTCGGACTCAGACAAATTGTTTGTGATTCTTCCAACAAACAACAGAATTTATCCACGAAATTCTGTTGTTTGTTGGAAGTTTTCAGTGACAATTTAGTAATTTACTGTTATTAGAAAGTAATTAACACAGTCGAACGTGGCAAAATACTGTCAAAACTATGAAATGGGGGAAAGTAAAATAGTAAATAATTAACACTGTTGTATCCTTTCTTCACACTTTATTTTCTAATGGTTAGATATATATTTCAAGTGCTAAGCACTCATTTTCAATAACAACTAATTCTTACAACTGTTGCGCGGTTTCTTTATACCTACAGTGGATTAAAGGGAAAAACCCCAGATTAAGGGAAGACCTTTGGGTGGGTTAACAAATTTTATTGCGTGTTGTTTATGGAGGTAACAAATTTAGAAGCGGGTTATTTAAGGGACTAAAATCAAAGTTCAATAAATTATTTTTATTTTTACGCATTTCTATGACTTCCAACCTGTTTAATTGATACTTATTGGACTCTTTTAGGAGTTTCATATTGTTGATGCTGAATTTATGACCTGTTGTAAAGTTATGATGTGCAATTGCAGATTTTTCTGGATTCTGGTTTTTTATGTGATAACTGTGTTCTTTGAATCTAATATTTAAATTGCGGGTTGTTTGGCCGATATACACTTTCTCACAGTTATCACATTTTATTGAATAAATTCCAGATTTTTCAATGAATTCTCTTTTACTAAATGTCTTTCCTAAAAGTATACCACTTTTTGAATTTGAGTATTGTGCTGCCGTGAGGTTGAATTTTTTAAATAACTTATTTATATGATTATTTAGTCTAGGTACGTAAATGACTCTAGCATATTTAATAGGCTGTTTTTCTTTCTCCTGCAAACTTGTTATTGATTTGATCTAGTGAGATTTTATGCTCTTATTAATTAATTTTTGAATGGTATTAGGGTTATAATCTAAAAATTTTGCTATTTCCAATATTAACTTAAATTCTGCTTTCCTGTTTTCTTCTGAAAGTGGTAATTTCATCGCTCTGTCTATCATACTTTTAAATGCTGAAAGTTGATATTTAATCGGTGTCGAAGATGATGAGTGGATATAATTAAACGTATGAGTACGTTTTCTATATATATTAAAATCTAGCTTATTGTCGTTTCTACTTACAAGAATATCTAAAAAGGGGAGTTTTCCATTATTTTCAATTTCAACTGTAAAATTTTTACTGGGATAAAGGTTATTTAATTCTGATTTTAAATTATTAATGTTAGTGGTGTTTTTGATGATGGCGAAAACATCGTCTACGTATCGCTACCAAATTTTAGGGAAATTGTCAATGGAGTGTTTGGCTTTATTTTCTAGGTGATTTAGAAAAATATTCGCTAAAAAAGGTGACAGGGGGTTACCCATGGCTGTGCCAAAAGTTTGTTTATAATATATATTATTAAATTCAAAAGTGTTAAGTAAAATAGGTCGAAATTTGAAAAAAAAATTAAATGTTTATTTACATTTTTAATAATAATACTAAATTGTAATTCAAAATTTTATTGCAAAAGCATTCAATTTTTCATAAAACCACTAATAAACTTATTTTATTAACAGACTTTTTAGTTAGACCTCTGTAACCAGGGTTGTTAAAAATAGGTTTTTTTTTATTTTAATTAAAACAAAGAGTTTTTTTACAAATTGAAAACAGCGTTTAAAACAGAACATACAGGGCATTTTTCTTTTGAGTATACATATCCCGATAACTACAGCGTTTCTTAAATTTGCGAGAATTCGTTGTTTCAAAGCGGTTAATTTGAGGTTTTTAACTAGTGTTTTCCACTCCCAGGCTAAGCATGAGGTAAAATTTCGAGTTTAGAAAAGCCTAAGAATTTGGATTGGCCGCGTAGCGAAACGGAGCGGCCAATCCAAATTAGGCTTTTCTAAACTCGAAATTTTACTTCATGCGCCACGCTTAAAAACACTGATTTACAGGGAAGTTAAAAAAACACACACATACAACAACGATGATAAGCAACCAAATATACGTTAGAGTTACTGGGTTACCTATAATCACTGTTTCAAACAATTTGTGTAGCGCAGAATTTGACTCACGATTTATTCACATCTACATATTAGATTGCTAAAACCGTATATTTTAAACTTTACGATATTTCAGTGTTTTATACGTGTGGCGCATGAAATAAAATTACGAGTTTAGAAAAACCTAATTTGGATTGGCCGCTCCACTTCGCTACGCGGCCAATCCATATTTTCAGGCTTTTGTAAAGTCGAAATTTTACTTCATGCTTAGTCTGGGAGTAGAAAACCCTCGTTTAAAGATTCAAATTGAAACCTTTTAAAAAACAACTAATGTCGTAATATTTACAGTGTATGTATATACACGATTCCATTTGTTTCTGGATCTCGCCTAGCTATGGAAAAGTGACAGTTTAAGTATTGTAAATGGGGCTGGTTGTGTTTTAAATCAGGGTTTTTAAATGTCACTGTCAGATGTTCGATTTTAAGGTTATAATTTCTGACTATTGTGATCTTACACTGTTGCCTGTTTTACAAATTTTCAGATATAAAAGGATAATAATATGCACTTTTAAGATTAACAAAATTTACTACTTGGTTTTTGTACATACAAACACAGCAATAATATTGTATATACCAAATATAATGAATTCGGCTCTGCAAACTTATTTCGTCATCCATTTGTATTTCTCGCTTGGGTCTTCCCGTTAACACATTTTGATCAACTCCATCCATCCACCTTAATTTTGGCCATTCTCTCTTCTGTTGGCCCTCAGTATTTTTTTGTAGAATTGCAAATTTATTCCCACCCTCTTGTGATACTGATAATTTTCATGTCAAACAATTTTTAAGCCCTCATTCCACTTTTATTATTTAGTCAAGAGAACCTGCATCTGAATCTTCTGATGTTTGTTCCGAGCCAGATTCCCCAAGCGAAATAATAAAAGGAGGAATGGTTTCAAAAGAAAGGTTCCCCATGTGGTTTGTCCAGTCATTTTTCACTTTGACATTAACACAGCATTGCAACACTAGATTAATTTGATTTAATAATAAAATGCTCGAAGAAGCGACCGCGTGGCGGAATAATTGTTGCAAGATTAACAATAAACCTCTTGAAAATTAAAAAGAGGATTACTTATGATATCATAAATTATTGCAACACTGTTAAAATAAGGAATCAGGAGTGGCAACTAATAAAAAATGTAAATGTTGATACTGCAACATAACAACACGAAAGCATGGCTAGGCGAGATC
Source organism: Philonthus cognatus (assembly GCA_932526585.2). Classification (NCBI taxonomy): domain Eukaryota; kingdom Metazoa; phylum Arthropoda; class Insecta; order Coleoptera; family Staphylinidae; genus Philonthus; species Philonthus cognatus. Next base: position 68,580,335 of record OW052242.1, on the reverse strand, counting down.
CAGAAACAAATGGAATGGTGTATATGTATACCTGAAAGAAAAACTCCCTGTAATTAAAAATCACATTTATAGACACACAGTTGTGTTATTTTATTGTAATAAAATGTGTTTAATAATGTTATTTGAAATATCTTCAGCAATTTAGCTAACATTTAAAAACGTAAACAAAAAATGTTAATGAAGTAGTATAAAATATAATTTAGCAAATTAAAGATACTAAAAAAACGATCTAATGCTTAAAACATATTTAAGATTTAGAAAATGTTTAAAACAAAACCGTTTAAAACACTACGTCTGTTTATAAACACGTTTAAAACACTGTTTTAAAACAAAGTGTTTTAAACATAACAACCCTGTTTGTAACTACAGGGCCCCCACAAGGAAATAATAGCGTGTTTACTAGGGTGGGTCGGTTTTTTTCAAAGAGTAAGTTTAATTTTTTCTAATTTTACGTTCAATTCTAAGAAAAAAGTCCATGGGACCATAGGTCTACGATGAATTTCGAGCCGTATTAATTTTAATTTTACTGCTGCTGATTGTTATATTTTTTCTAAACTCGAAATTTTACTTCATGCGCCACGCGTATAAAACACAAAAATATTGTAAACTTTATGTATCCTTGAACCTCACTTGAAATCAGTGTTTTATACGCGTGGCGCATGAAGTAAAATTTCGAGTTTAGAAAAGCCCAGAAAATTTGTCTCGGGTCGCTGCGCGACCCTCGACAAATTTTCACGGGGCTTTTCTAAACTCGAAATTTTACTTCATGCTTAGCCTGGGAGTGGAAAACACTCGTTTAAAGATTAAAATAATTTAAAAAGCAACGAATATTGGAAATAGTACAGCTTAGGCGTATGTTTACCTTAAAGAAATAATTTTCTTTAAATCTTTAGATATTCGTTGTTTTTATTGTTAAGAGTTCAATTTGAAGCTTTAAACGAGTGTTTTCCACTCCCAGACTAAGCATGAAGTAAAATTTCGAGTTTAGAAAAGCCCCGTGAAAATTTGTTGAGGGTCGCGCAGCGACCCGAGACAAATTTTCTGGGCTTTTCTAAACTTCGAAATTTTACTTCATGCGCCACGCGTATAAAACACAAAAATATTGTAAACTTTATGTCTCTTTGAACCTCACTTGAAATCAGTGTTTTATACGCGTGGCGCATGAAGTAAAATTTCGAGTTTAGAAAAGCCCAGAAAATTTGTCTCGGGTCGCTGCGCGACCCTCGACAAATTTTCACGGGGCTTTTCTAAACTCGAAATTTTACTTCATGCTTAGCCTTGGAGTAGAAAACACTCCTTGAAAGATTAAAATAATTTAAAAAGCAACGAATGTTGGAAAAAGTACAGCTTAGGCGTATGTGTACCTTAAAGAAATAATTTTCTTTAAATCTTTAGATATTCGTTGTTTTTATTTTTAAGAGTTGTATTCTAATATGAAATGTTTCCTATTTTATTTATATGTTGTGTTTTTGGGTATGGAGGATTCGATTTTAATATATATTTTTGCCTTAGGCAGCCCACAACATTTTGTTGTCAATTTTTGATTTCTCGCCCAAATAAAAATAATATTTTAAAACGTCACGTAAAGCCGGCAAAGCAAGTTTATTTAAATCATATGCTGGACCAAATGTAACGACATCATAAGAAGGCATATGCTGTAAATGCACTCGTTCTGTACTTGATAATGATTTTTCAAAAATTCCATTTGATGTTGATGGTTCCATTTTGATATAACTAACTTGTTTTTCATTGATTGCTTGATGTAATATGATTAAATATTTTTAAATTTAAATGAAAATAAAATCACTTGATATGTTTCACTTATTATAATTATTTAGTCCGACTAGTTTCGGCTGCTAGCAATTTTCAAGGAATGTACAAAATGAACGTATTATAGCAGGTAATAGGGGAGGTTCGTGATCGGGGATGTACTTGTCATTTACCACGTTTTTTTTTTTAATTTGATGGTTCGGTTAATTTCCAAGCCTTCTCGGAAGTTGAGAACACGACCTTTATTTCCTGTGTAATGTATTTTACAATTGTATGATTGAAAAAATGTCTGAATGTGTTGCAATATTTGGACAAACCCGTAGATTGCTTATTATTAATTGTATCTTTTCCGTGTTCATCAAATCTAGTTTTGAATTTTCTATCTGCCTGTCAATATAGTAGTATGACTTAATTTATATTAATTACAAAACTACAGAAGCCAATAGAATAAAACATTAGAAAGATGATATACGAAATATAGAAGAAAGATAATGTAAAATCAAAATCATTTACAATCAATCAATCAATCAATACCCTTTTACCACAAGGTGTCGGGTTTGGTTGTATTTCAATATCTCATTGAGATACAAATTTCTTCCACTTTTTTCTGTCCTTCGCCATTTCCGTTGCGTCCTTTAAAGTCTTTCCTCTGTCTTTTAAAATTTTTATTATTTGGCTATTCCACGTCTGTCTTGGTCTTCCTTGTTTTCTTTTCCCCTGGATTTTGGCTTCGTGTATCCTTCGTACTGTCCTGTTGTTGTCCATTCGTTGTATATGTCCCCACCAGCTCAGTTGTCTCTGCTCTATGTATTTCATCATTGGTTGTATTGTCCAGTTCGTGTCTTATATCGTCATTCCTCTTTTTATCCATCCTTGTTACTCCTAGTACTTTTCTTAGATATTTCATTTCAATTGCCTGTAATTTACTTTTTTGTGTATTCGAAAGTGTCCACGATTCACAGCCGTATGTCAGTATTGGTCTATATATTATTTTGAAAACCTTTATTTTTGTCTGTTTAGATATTTCATTCCTGCTAATAAAGTTATTGTTCATCGCATAGTATAGCTTCACTGCTTTCTGTATCCTTCCATCAATCTCAGTATCTTGTTTTCCTGAATCGTCCAAATTTACTCTTAGATATTTATATTCTGTGGCTACTTCTATACTATTATTTTGTATTTGTATATTTATATTCGCATTTTGTTCTTCTATTAGCATTATTTTAGTGTTATTTCTATTGATTTTCATTCCTTCTTCTGTTAGTGTTTTATTCCATATATCGATGTTTTTCTGTAGTTGTTTCTCACTGCCTGCAATTAACACAATATCATCTGCAAAAGCTCCTACTGATATATCCACTTTTTGTAGCTGTCGGTATCCAATAAACATTTTTGTTGTGTTATTTTCGCATTTTTTAATTATGTCGTCCATATATATATTAAAAAGAGTTGGGCTTAATCTTCCACCCTGTCTCAATCCCATTTTTATTCTAAAGCCCTTTGAAATCATGTTGTTTTTAATTATGTGATTTGTGTTGTTTTCATATATCCCTTGTATTATTCTTATTGTTTTTCTACTTACTTGTTTATTTTTTAAGCATGACCACACTTTGTTTCTCGGTACTTTATCGAAAGCCTTTTCCATGTCGATGAATGCTAGATATAACTGTTTGTTTTGTATTTGTCTTTTTTCTATTATTTGTTTTATAGTGAAAATGTGGTCTTGTGTATTTCTTCCAGCTCTGAATCCGCTTTGTGCATCTGCTAACTGTGGCTCTATTTGTATTTTTATTTTGTTGTTAATAATTGTTTCGTATATTTTCATTATTGTGTTTAGTAATGTAATTCTTCGGTAGTTGTTACATTCTTTATGGTCTCCTTTTTTGTATATAGGGTGTTATGACTGCTGTCCCCCATTTTGTTGGTATCTTTTCGTTTTCCATGCTGTGTTCAGAATGTCTAGCAAAGCTTCTTTCCCTGTTGTTTCCATTGATTTTATAATTTCTGATGTTATTTTATCTTTTCCTGGTGTTTTCCCATTTTTTAGATTTTTCATAACGACTTCCAGTTCTTCCATTTGTATTTCTTCTATTTTTTCGTCTTCTAGTTGATGTTCTGTTTCCAGAATGTTTTCAATTTGGCTTGCCTCTTCCGTGTTTAAAAGTTCTTCAAAATATTCTCTCCATCGTTCCATTATTTCTTCTTCAGTTGTTAATGTTTCTTTCTTCTTATTTTTGATGTATATATCCGACACTGGTTTCTCTTCTCGAAAGGATTTTAGTACTTTGAAAAATAGTTTTTGATTACTTTTGTTGTTTTCTTCCAGGAGATTGCCAAACTCTGTCCACGATGTTTCTTTAGCTTCTTTTACTATTTCTTTTACTCGCTTCCGTTGTTCTTTGTATATTTCATATTGCTCAGGTGTGTGTACATGCAGATATTTTTTCCACTCTTTTTTTTATTTTAACTGCTTCTATTATCGTTTCGTTACAACATTAGAAAAATACAAGAACACATACACATATGCCTACATACCACGTATAAAAAGAAATATAGTCAGAAAGAAGACAAAAAGAGGGAAAACTACTGAAATCTAAATAAATATTTCCACCAGCTACAGTAAAATCTTCAATTAAAATTGTTTCGGCTCGAAATTCACCGTAGACCCATGGTCCCGTGGACCCTTTTTCTTAAAATTGAAAGTAGAATCGGAAAAAATTAGACTCACATTTTGAAAAACAAAATGTTTCACAAATTGGCCCGCCCTAAATTGTTCACACTAAGGAATCAATGTGTTACCATTATGTTACTTTACGATCTGATCTTCCTGACAGACAATACGTTAGTAAAGTTTAAGATCGCCTACAAAAAAATAAATATTTACAGTTTTTAAACATGTTGCTAAGATCATCAATAAATAGCAGCAGGATATGAAACATTTATATGAACCTTGCGGATGCCTAAAACAAAAATAAATATCAAAATTGAATTCGTCACACCCAAAAACCGTCTTGATCCAAAACATATAAATAAAAATAGGAAATATTATAAATCAGAACTAAAATCCAAATGAATATTACAACCGGTTGCAGTAAAATCTTCAATTAAAATTACACACAAAATTTGAGGTTGGGATCGCGCTTTATAAATACAAGAAATTGCACAACAAAGTCACCTTTCAATAACGTATACATATTACCTTGAGGCTCTGGCCTACCCTGAAGTTAGGCTGCGAGCCGCTGCTGCCGTAGACTTATGGTCCCTTGGACTTTTTTTCTTAGAATTGAAAAAGCTCACTCTTTGAAAAAAAAACGTCCTCACAATTCGGCCCGCCCCACAGTGCGTCGTCCAATGGACAAAAATCAAAATTCGAAGAATTTATTTTTCAGGTAACACTTGCGTAATCCTCAAAAGGGATTACTAATTCATCAGGTAAACGGATTATCCGTTCTTGAACAAATTTTGTATCACTCTGTTGCGTTGCGAGTGCATTAATATAATTGTGTTTTTAAACAAATTTATTTTTGATTAAAAAAAATATTGTCATGGACTCTCATCCTAAAGGTATGTATGTATTATTCTTATAATAAATTCTTCTAAATTTATCACATGTATCAAAAATTAAATAGTGAAAAGTATTGATTTTTTTTATGAGAGTTTAAACTTTGGATAGAATTTAAAAAAATACCTATCAAAACATATTCTTTAAATTAACGTCAAATAAGCTTTAGACTATAAACTTAATAATGAGCTAAGCAGTACCGGCTAGTAGCCGTTAATATCAGCGTAATATTTTTTTAGTTGACGCGGCGCGGATTACAAATTTAGACATTTTCAACATTTGGTTGGATAGCAAAGGCGCAGAGAAAGAAAAAATATGTTTTCATTTCTGAAAACTAAACTTAAAATATACAATCGCCCAAATGAGGTTTTAAATGAATTATCCAAATGTTGTCGCTTAAAATGTTTGTATTTTAAAACCTTTTGGATAAAGTGCAACAAAAACAAAAATTTGTTATTATCCCGACACAATGTATGGCTACATTCCATAGTAGTGTTGATGAAGAGATAAATTATGAAGCCTCCACATCTCGCGGACGACCCCCCAAACCATTCGAAGAATGTTCCACTAAAACAAAAATTCGACGGACTGAGGATTTGGTTATAAATAATAGCTATGAAGAACTAAGTTTTGCGGCAAAGCGGTTAGATAGTTCCGTTGATAAACGAAAATCTCTTAAACCAGTTCAAGCTTTAGCATTATATTTGGATTTGGGCTTATCGAAGAGTAAATACAAAATTTTGCGTAGTACGATTAATTGTGTTAGTGAGGAGTGCGTACCGAGCTTACACGTTTTGCGACAAACTAAAAAACAATGTTTGTTAAATATATCGGTGAATGAACATCTGCATCTGTTTTGCTTCAAAATATTTTAAATAAAGCAACCGAAAGCATAATCAAAACAATAAATATAAAAGGTTCAATTACTGCAACATTAATTTGTAAGTGGGGATTCGATGGAAGCTCAGGGCATAGCAATTACAAACAAAAATTTTCAAATCTTGAAAATACAGATGAGTACATATTTTTTGTAGCATTTGTACCATTAAAGTTAATATGCATTGAATCAGGACAAGAATTTTGGGCTAACCAACGTCCTGGTTCGAGCATATATTGTCGGCCAATTAAAATTCAATTTATGAAAGAATGCCCTAAATTAATTCATGACGAGGACGAATGTATGAAAAATCAAATTACCAAATTACAAAATTATATATTAACAATTTTTGAAAATACTATTAATGTTTCTTTTGAAATGCATTTTACGATGGTAGACGGAAGTGTTTGCAATGTACTAAGTGAAACAAACGCAGCTTCTAAATGTTATATTTGTGGTGAAAAACCCACAGAAATGAATAATGCATCTATTCACAAAAACGAACCAAATCCCGAAAATTACCGTTTTGGTTTGTCTACATTACACAGTTGGATACGATCATTCGAATGCTTATTACACATTTCGTATAGGTTACCTTTTAAATCTTGGCAGGTTAGAGGAAATGAAAATAAAGCAGTATTCGAAGAAAGAAAATAACTTATCCAAATAAAACACTTTTTACTTTGTTTAACCACTGAATCTTACATTTAATTGTGTGACTAGTTTCGACTATCTAGTAGTCATTCCCAAACTTTAGTTTGAGAATGACTACTAGATAGTCGAAACTAGTCACACAAATAAATGTAAGATTCAGTGGTTAAACAAAGTAAAAAGTGTTTTATTTACAAGTGTATTTAAGATGTACCACAAAGTGAACGCCTACAACACCAAACAGTCAACAACTTATCCAAAATAAATTCAAACGAAAACTTGGATTAATCGTAGACAAACCAAAACCGAGATTTGGTTCATCAAATGACGGTAATACGGCAAGACGATTTTTTGAAAATAGTGCTATTTTTTCAGAAATTACTGAAATAAATTTAGATTTAATTAACAAATTACATATAATATTAAGAACTATATTCACTGGATATCCAATTAATACCAAAAAAATGACATTTTATTGAAGAATGTTAAAGACTTATATTTAAATTTGTATGGGTGGTACTACATGCCTAGTAGTCTTTACAAATTGTTAATGCATGGGACACAAATTATTAATAATTTTGAAGTGCCTATTGGTCAGTTAACAGAGGAAGCTCTTGAGGCTACTCATAAATTAATTAGAAAATATAGACTGTCACACACGCAAAACATCGCGATGTTATACAAATAACGATTTATTTAACATGCTGACATTATCATCGGATCCCTACTTGGCAAGTTTTCGCAAAAAATATAGTTCGAATTTAAAAAATAAAACAAATGATGATATAATTGAATATTTAGTTATAAAAAATACAGAATGTAGTGAAGATGATGATATTTTCAATTTTGATGATTCTGACAAAGAGAACAATTCAGATGAAGATAGTTTAATTTAAAATTTAATGTAATTATGTATCTTTTTTATTTTAATTTGGTTAATTTATTTATTTGTAAATAAATATGTTGAATAGAGGTATTGATTTAATTTAACCCATTATATATTTAATAGTTGCTTAGAATATTTTTCTCCGTTCATAATAAAAAGACTTAATATTTTATACATCAGGTAAGTCGTGTGGTGACAACACTAAAATATTTTGTTGTATATAGGTGCATATCGGTTCAATATAATATTTTATATTAAAAAAATATAATATTATTTATTAATAATGGAAATATGATTTTTGTCTCATTTCTCCATAAGCGCGGTGCACTGTGCGCGCCCTAGTGTTTACACTTAGATCTTATAAAGGTGTAACATACTCGAAAACAAATGAGTTTAAAAAACAACATATTTTTTACTATCTGTCTGTTTTTTAAACTCATTTGTGTATAATTTTTACAAGCGGCAACATTGACAACAGTTGAACAATCGTTAATACTGATCAAAATGGGAATTTTTCATAAAAGGAAGTTGTGTTAAAAAGATTGGATGAATGCCAGAGAAATTTACTATTTCAGATTCATTGCGTACCTTAAATAATATCAAACAATGCATTGTTAATCTATTGATAATGGTCACTTGGTGTCCGAAATGTAAGTAGTAATTCAAATAAACGTGTGAAGAAAAGGTTATTAGTGCTTTATTCGTGAAATTAATTTGATCTTCACATAACTCAATCAATCAACTCATCAAACAAAACTTGATTATTTGATAATGAATCATATCCAATTATGAAAAGCAGGGTTGTTAAAAAAACGTTTTTTTAAATTTTATTTAAAACAAACAGTTTTTTTTTTTTTAACAAAACGTGTTATTTTTATTAAAACAGCGTTTAAAACATCAACAATGTTTAAAACGTGTTTAAAACAGAACATACAGGGCATTTTTCTTTTGAGTATACACATCCCGATAATTACAGCGTTTTTTTAAATTTGCGGAAATTCGTTGTTTCAAAGCGTTTTAACGAGTGTTTTCCACTTCCAGACTAAGCATGAAGTAAAATTTCGAGTTTTGAAAAGCCTAAGAATTTCGCGAAGCCGAGCGGCCAATCCAAATTAGGCTTTTCTAAACTCAAAATTTTCTTCATGCGCCACGCTTAAAAACACCTATTCACAGTGAAGTTAAAAAAACACACACATACAACAACGATAATAGGCAACCTAATATACGTTAGAGTTATTGGGTCTCCTATAATCACTGTTTTAAACAATTTGTTTAGCGCAGAATTTGACTCACGTTTTATTCACATCTACATATTAAATTGCTAAGGCTGCATATTTTAAAGTTACCGATATTTCAGTGATTTATACGTGTGGCGCATGGCGCATGAAGTAAAATTTCGAGTTTAGAAAAGCCTAATTTGCATTGGCCGATCCGCTTCGCTAGGCGGCCAATCCAAATTTTCCGGCTTTTCTAAACTCGAAATTTTACTTCATTCTTAGTCTAGGAGTGGAAACCCTCGTTTAAAGATTCAATTTGAAATCTTTAAAAAAAACAACGAATATCATAAAATTTACAGTGTATGCATATGTATACCTGAAAGAAAAATTACCTGTGTTTAAAAATCACATTTATGCACACACAGTTGTGATATTTTATTGTAATAAAATGTTATGTTTAATAACGAAATTTGAAATATCTTCAACAATTTTGCTAAAATTTAAAAATGTAAGCAAAAAATCTTAATGAAGTAGTATAAAATATAATTTAGTAAATTTAAGATAATAAAAAACGTTTTAAGCAAATTTACGTTTAAAACATGTTTTAAACAAATTTAAGATTTAAAACATGTTTAAAACAAAACCGTTTAAAACACGACGGCTGTTTTTAAACATGTTTAAAACACTGTTTTAAAACAAAGTGTTTTAAACATAATAACCCTGATGAAAAGTATCCTGTCCAGCTCTGACACCACATACGAATATTTCTTATGTAGTGTTTTTACTCACCGATAAATTGCCCGGTAGCCCATTGTAAAAATCCGTTCCGTTTAAAAAATAATAATAACGAAGTTTGTCAGGTAAATTTGTAATTTAATGTTGTCAGTAAAATCGGTATTGGGACTAACTTGAAGTAAGTAACCTTCTTCGCCGAATAAACAACAGTATTAATTTATTTGTGGGTGAAATCATGCTGCGTATTTTTATTTCATCGTAGACTTAACTTCCTAGCTGACTCAAGGTGGACGCCAATTTCTTTCGTAATCGAGGTCAATGATTCTAGTTTCTACTAGGCGAGGAGATTGCAACGTTTTGCATTTTCACGTAGAACAGTTTCTTTTTATGTCAAAAATATAGAAATATTACTAACAGGAAAATAACTGTTTAAATAATGTAGAACTATTCGAAGTAAGTAAGCAAAACAACATTTCTAATATTTAAATTTGAAAACCAACATAATAAAGTTTTTTAAGGGTAAACTGCTGTAAAGCTTACTTTTATTGCAATCTTCATTTTTAGGTTCTTTTCTAGGTGTGTGATTTCAGTAAAGTGATCAGTTTAACAGAAGATTGTAATTTTATTTGTGACTTAGAAATTTTACTTACATTAGGTTTGGTTTAAAATGTAGACCTAAGACTTTAGAGTTTGAAATTTGTGATTGTTTCTGACCTTCTTCTGTGAAGTCTAGAAATCAACTCATCTAGTTCGGACGCGCATAATGCTGGACAAAGAATTTGATAAGAAAAAGATAATAACTATCAGTGCCGTGGCTAGCTAGTTTGGCACCTGGTGCCAACATTTTAAATAGCGCCTTTTTTATTTTATTTTCCCTATACGCAATATACACACATGAACAAAAAAATTGCAGATAGAAAAATGTAGTCGAAATGATTATCAACTGGCGTCAATGACGGCTGACACCGACTTATATCCGAATGTCTCAATAAAACGAATATCTGAAGATTTACAGCGTATAAAGTATATTGAGATATGTACACTTAGAAGAAAAACTGACTGTATATCTGAGATAGTAATAAATAATATGCAGTGTACATAATTTTGTTTTGGCACCAGAAAAATTCCAGAGCTAAAAGGGTTAAGTAAGTTAAGTTATTTGACTTGGGTGCAAACGGGCATTACTTATTTTATAGTTCAAAGACGTACTTCATCTATAATATGAATACGTAACAAAATTTAAAAAATAAACCTTTTTTTGTGCGTGTATTTTAGAACTTTAGGTCATTAATTGCACTATTTCAAGTATTTAATGAGTATTACTCCCAAAATGTATTTCAAATTGCACCGCTTTGCCGACCCGACTGCACTAGATTGTGAAATAACTATTAAATTGTGTTATTGATAAATAATTACTTTTTATTTGCAAAATACAAAGTAATCGGTGGCCGAAAAACAACATATATTGAGGACTCAATACCAACAAAGTAGCAGATAGGTGTACTCAAAAATGCCAAACCCATCATTACAAATTTCTCCAAGGAAACATACTTGACGGAATATCCGCCTTAAAAATAAATGTTGCACCAGAAAACGCATACAAATTCAAATATTTCAAGCTGAACGATTCGAATTCAATATTTTTTATTAGTAAATTATTTCCTAAATTAATTTAACCTAGAGCCAGACATTCATACATTTCACGGTATCTGCCGAGTCCATTACATTGTCACTTTCTAATCGCGTGTATTCAAGGACTTCGGCTCTGACAATAAATGAAGGAAAGGTGGTGCCATTTTGAATTCCTCGCATTTTTCATTGTGTACGTATGTATGTTGTGTACCTGGCATACCTTTATAGACTGGCCAAAACACATAAATCATGTCTTGTCCTTTGTGCAGCTTTTGAACCGTATGGGAAAGAAATCGATAAAAACATTTGCACGTGAGTCATTTAATAGGCATGTTTTTATAAGTTATAAATAAACAAGAAATCGAATGAAAAAAAAGAAGAGAGATATAATATAAGTTTAATATAAAAAATAAGACACGAAATTCAAAGTTCAAAACTCAATTATCTGGAGCAATTTGGTTTCTGATTTTTATTTAATACTACTTACACATCTCAAAACGAATTGCTTGAATGTTGAAAGCGCAAGATTTGGCTAGACGAAATAAACATTTGTAATATTTATTAACGTGACATCAAACTTAGGCAATATACAGGGTGTCCCGTTAATGTGGGGAAATGGTTTAACTGTAGATTCCTGGGATCAAAATATGATGATTTAACATAACTTATCTTTATCCAAAAGTTTACGGCTAATCCGGAATTTATCTTCAAAGTTAAAAAAATATTATTAATTTTATTTATAACAATTGAACGCTATATTCGATCCGACTAAAATATATTATGGTTGATTATCATAATATAACACACCATTTTAGAGACCGATGTTTTTCCAAACTGTATATCTGATCATTACGCTCAAAACTTTCCTTCCGTTGTAAAAATGTTACTACAAATTCAAAAACTTATTCGAGAATTTACTCAAACAAGAATATCACACAGTTCGTAAACAATCTAAAAGGTGACGAGCTGTGGAATGAACTTTATATGCTTGATAACACAGATGACCAATGGAATAAATTCTTCTATATCATAAATATTAGTCTTAACAAAAGTTGTCCTATAAAAAAAATTGTAATAAAAAATGAGACCATAAACAACCAGCAACAGCTGAAATACGTAAATGTAAAAAACTACTCGATTATTTATATGTAGTAAACATTTTAATATAGATGCTAAAATTCAATATAATGCTTTAAATATAAAATATAGCTCACTTTTATTAGAAGCGGAACGTAACAGAATCGAAAGTACCATACTGACAAGTGATAACAAAATAAAATCAAAGTGGTCAATTATCAACAACATTCGAGGGAAATAAAAAAAAAAATTGCATCAATACAGAAGATTTGAATAAATTTAACAATTACTTTATAAGCATTCCTATTCAATTAACTAAACATAATAATAAAAACACAACAAATACATGGAACATTAAAAAAAATAGTAATACTCTATTTCTTACTCCAGCTACGCCGACTGAAATATTTAACATCATTCATGATATGAAAAATAAAGTAAGTAGTGGATATGATGAAATAAATTCTAAATTATTAAAAGCTGCGGCTATAGAATTGGTTGAACCTCTAACGTACCTAGTAAATGGTTGCTTGGAAACCGGCATTTTCCCAGAATGCCTTAAATTATCATTAATTACCCCAATTTACAAGAAAGGTAATCCATCAGATCCGAGCAACTATAGACCAATATCGTTACTAAGCGTTTTTTCGAAAATTGTAGAAAAAGTTATTGCTAATCGATTAGTTGATTTCTTTCATAATAATAATTTATTTAGTTCATCTCAACACGGTTTTCTGAAATTAAAATCAACCAGAACGGCTTTATTTAATTACTTACAGCATATTGTCGAAGCTTTGGAGAGGTCAGAGATTCCCATTGAAATATACCTGGACCTCTCCAAAGCTTTTGACACCATGAATCATGGAATATTGCTATCAAAACTTGAGATGTATGGAGTAAGAGGAGTATGTCTAAATCTAATAAATTCATTCCTAAAAGATCGCTGCCAAAAAACTGGTTGTAATAAAACATACTCGTCGGTCGGAAAAACTAATATTGAGGTGCTCCAAGGAAGAATTTTGGGCCCTTTGTTATTTGTTATTTACACCAATGACCTTCCCAATTTGGTTCAGGAGAATGATGGAATTATTGAAATGATGATACTAATTTATTAGTTATTAGCCAAAATATTAACGATCTTCAGAGCAAAGCAGCTAAAATTGTCGGCATTACTAAAAACTGGATGTTACAAAATAAATTAATTCTGAATGAAAATAAAACTAATGCAATACAGTTTCATACAAAACGTACGAATATAAAACTAAGTCGATTAAATCTTGGAACTTTTGATCTTTCGCTAGATTCTAGCTGTAGAGTACTCGGAATTATCATGGACAGTGAACTAAATTGGAAAGGTCATTGCGTGGAATAAAATTCCAAACTAAACTCGTTGTGTTTCGTTATGAGAGTACTTAAACCATTGGTTAACTTTAAAGCACTTTATATGGTTTATAAATCCAACATTGAGTCAATTATGAGGTATGGCATTATTTTTTATGGAAATAGTACCATGGCGAATAATTTATTTATTACGCAGAAACGTGCTGTTCGAATATTATTGGGATTGAAATACAATGAAACCTGTAAAAGTCAATTTAAAAGATTGGGTATATTAACAATACCAGGGCTATATATCTACGAAAATTTAATATATAATTTTAAATACTAGCCAACATTTCAAGCCTATATAACTAACCATAAATTTAACACGAGGAATAACAATTTGTATGCTTATCCTGTACACAGGCTAACCCTCTCAGAAAAATCTCCCATATATGGACTTAAATTCTACAACAAAATGCCACAATATATACAGAATATTAAAACATTGAAACGTTTTAAACAAGAATTACTCACTTGTCTGGTGGACAAAGAAATCTACAATATTAATGAATTATAATAAAATAAACATCTATGTACAATTTTATAATTTCGATTCTATTACGTTGTAGCTTAGTATTCTAGTTATCTGACGTTATTCTCTGTAATGTGCAACCTTTTGTTTATGTGTATATTATGTATGAATAAAGATTATATATTATATTTAGTTATTATGATCTGCATTGATTGATAAGAAGTATAAAAACAATAGTACCACAACATAAAAACTTAAATATGTTTTTATTGGCGCAACTTAAAATTTTAAAAATACATCTTAAAAGATTAGTTCATTTAAAAGCTTTTTTGTCTCCTAATAATGTTTGCTAGATATCGAACATTATTAGGAGACAAAAAAGCTTTTAAATGAACTAATCTTTTGAGATGTATTTTTACGGGTTTGCCACAAAAAATAAAATGCAAATACAATATTTTTCATTATTTTGTAAAAACGAAATATACTTTTTCAGGTGATTAAAAATACATGTTTTTTATTTTTAGATATTCCTTGTTTTTTTTTTAGTTCAATTTGAAGCTTTAAACGAGTGTTTTCCACTTCCAGACTAAGCACGGAGTAAAATTTCGAGTGTTCTAAACTCAAAATTTTACTTCATGCGCCACGCGTATAAAACACTAAAATATTGTGAAATATATGTATATTCGAACTTCACTTGAAATCTGTGTTTTATACACGTGGCGCCTGAAGTAAAAGTCTAAACTCGAAATTTTACTTCATGCTTAGTCTGGGAGTAGTAAACACTCACTTAGAACTTCAAATTGAAATGTAATACAAAATATAAAAACGAATTAAAATGAAATATTCTGCAAACTATTGACAAACTCAATTTTTCTTTATGTTAAATTTTCTTTATGTTAAACTGTACCGTTAAAGGCAATTTGATACCTCTCTCAGGTATCAAATTGTTCGCACCTACTAATGGCCTAATCCCCTTACCATTAAATAACATCCCTTCATTTTCACTCACCCCAGTTTTGTGTATACCTTCTAAGCCGATCGATCCGCTCGAAAATAGCTCAAAATAGCTCTATAGCATGCAGCTAGAGTACCTCAAACCGTATAACTTGATCAATTGTCTCAACACGACCGATTTGATCAATATGCTCGAGCCGATTGATTAATCCCCTAGCTCGACAAGTTCGAAAAGATCGAGCTGCTTGAAACGATCAAGCAGCCCGAAAAGATCGAACCGATCAGAAAGATCGAGTTGATCAAAAAGATCGAGCTAATCGACAAGATCGAGCCGATCAACAAGATCGAGCTGATCAAAAAGATCGAGCCGATCAAAAAGATCGAGCGGCACAAGAAGATCAAGCGGCTCGATCGATTGCAAGGATCGATCAATCGATCTGTTTTGATCGATCTTGCCCATCACTAATATTAATTGTTTTAATTAGGTTAAGTGTTAGCTTGTTGGATACAAACCAAGAACAAATGTCGCAATTTAGCGAAAGGTGTTTATTTGTTGCTCTGTCTAAAACTCTTGATTCGTTTGTAAACGTTGTGTCGTCAGCAAATTAAAAAAGCTTTAACGATGTTAATAAAAAAGACAAACCATTTACATAAAGTAAGAAGAGCAACGGCCCTAATAGAGAGACCCTAGGGGAGCACCGAATTCCAGATATTTCTCACTTGAACGCATTGCGTTCCAAATAAGATGTATTTTTCGATGGATTCCATTATCTGCCTCTGTAGTAATTCTTTCAAATACTTTATATATATTACATAACAAGAGAGTTACTGCCGGGGGAGAGAATAGCTTTAAAATCTTAAAAGGGAACCCCTATTTTTGATGACAGGTTTGGATAGAGCGTAAAAAAGTGAGTAAGTTTTATCTAAAAAAAAATGTTTGTTACTTTGATAGATAGCGCTGCAATCAACATTTTTTTATTATGTAAATTTCTCGAAACTAATGAAAGCAGTATGCGCGCGTGCTATTTATAAAAATAAAAATAAATAAAATTTATGGAACGTACACAGAAAGAATACATTTTTGATAGGCGATAATTGAAACTTAAATATCGTCACGAGATATATTTTTATTAAATTAAATTCTATTCATTTTGAATAATTACTGATCATTTTTAAGTTTTGTAATTATTTATTAGGGTTTATTTTACATAATTTAAGCTTTTCTAATTTGTTCGTCGAAGTTTAGTAACACACTAATAATACACAGGAATTTGTTTTCTTTCTAAATTTCAAGTAATAAATAACGTAAACTCTATTTATTTTGCATCATAAATTTGACAATAAAGGAAATTGCAAACTAAGTTCCTGATTGATCGTCTAACGAGGGTTTCCACTCCCAGAATATGCACGAAGTAAAATTTCGAGTTTAGAAAAACCTGAAAATTTGGATTTGCAGGGGCGCGCAAGCGAAGCGAGTCGCGCCCCAGCAAATCCAAATTTTCAGGGTTTTCTAAACTCGAAATTTTTCTTCATGCGCCACGCGTAAAAATCACTAACTTCAAGTGAAATCTTCAACTGATTGGTTAGAGTAAAATAAATTTAGTATGTCAATTATTAATTGTTCAATTTCGTTGATTGCTGCGCCATTAAAGTAGCAACAAATGTTTTTAGATAAAACTTAGTTACTTTTCCACGCTCTATCCAAAGCTGTAATGAAAAATAGGGGTTCGCATTTAAGATATCAAAGGGTTGAATTTTCCTACAGAATTGAATGTTCCCCTCTAAATCATTAAACTTTTATTTAAAGCACCTTTTCATTCGGTATTTCAGGTGGTACTTTAAAATGGGACACCCTTTATTAAATTTATATGTAATAAACTTTTTTTTCTAAAATGTCTTTTCGTTTTTGTTTTATTGACCTTTGAACACGCGATAATTCAATCGTAATCACCTTTTATTTGTTTGGCTTTTGCTCAGTGGGTTCAGTTTAATTCTTCAATTAGAAAAAAATACCATGAAAACCTTGACCACAGTCACCCGCTTGCCAAATCCTGTTGCTAATTAATAGGTCAGTGAAACGACGCACGCACACCTCTCTTAATTCGTTTGTTCTTCAATCGGCTCAAAAGAAACTTTTGTTCTTAGAATCTGTTGCAATTCGCAACCGCATGAACGCGTCCGAAGAATGTCTTCAGGAATGCACACGAGCGATTGCCCGTTACGAAATCGATGATTATTATTTATTATACTTGCATATGTATAGATGTGTACACGTTCATTTGAATCGTTTGTTTTTGTAATTGAACCTGATCTGACGAGTTTTACCGTTGTTTCGCAGACTACGCAGAGACTGGACTGTTATGGTTTTCTGTTATGATATAATCGTAATTTGCATCTTGTTTTGAATTATAATGGTATTTTCAAATCGAGCAATCCGTCAAAATAAAAATAAAACGTTGAAATGAAAAATGTCCCAGATATTGGATTTTTGACTAGTTTCCGAATAAAAAACGTAAACTTCCCTTCAATAATTACATGTGTTATTAGGACCTTTTAAACATTGTGAACCATTTTTTAGAAACCTAACAACCGGGGCGCTTTGAATTTGTTTGTTGTCACTTTTGCTACATCTAAGAAATTTAAATTTTTAAATCTGAAAAATATACATTAAAGATCTTGTAGCGACTTACCAAAAATCTACTAACGCACAGTTCGAAAATGCTGGTATAAATTATATGTTGCCACAAAGAAATTGATTTGAATAATAAAAGTATTCTTTTAAACAAGAGCTGGCCAGCCGAAATTGCTTCGAGGGCCAAAATGAACACTCAAAATGCTTCAAGGGCCGCACTACAGTTATCATT
The DNA here is from genome assembly GCA_932526585.2 of Philonthus cognatus. Taxonomy (NCBI): domain Eukaryota; kingdom Metazoa; phylum Arthropoda; class Insecta; order Coleoptera; family Staphylinidae; genus Philonthus; species Philonthus cognatus. The sequence continues at coordinate 68,562,255 of OW052242.1, read as the reverse complement.
TGCAAAATCAATGTTTTTAATATTTTATTTTTTATTCAGAAGGTAGAAATACTTGTATGGCTTTGGCGTCCAAATCCAATTTAATTAAACTTATTAAATATAAAAAATACCATTTGAACATAAAGATTTTGTGTTTCTTTATAAAGTAAAAATACTTTAAACTCAGTATTTTAATGAAATTTACAGATTTCTAAAATTAAACTAAATATATACAGGGTCCTGCAACAGTGTGTCGGGCTTTCCTAGCGCCATTTCCGTGAAAAAAACAAAAAAAAGTTTCGTACAAAAAATTATTGATTTAAAAATATTTATAGCGTAAAATTATTTTCAAACATACAGGGTGTCGCAATTTTGCAGTATAACAAAAATATTTGTTTTTTTAATGGAACACCCTGTATTTATTCAACTTTTCTAATGACATTTTTCAACGTCTACATTGTTGTCCATTTAGTTTTTTATTATGTTACAGTGTTGCCAATTTACAATATTTTTCTTCAAGTATCATGCATAAGCAAGCTCAACTTTAAAAAATCGTAGCGACCTCGTTTTTTTGAAGGTAAGAATAACTTTTAGCTAATATCTTAGTGTGGTTAATAAGCAACGTTTTATTAATGAGCAATTTAAATTTAGTAGTACAGGGTGTTCAGAGAAACATGCCAAACTTTGCAAATTTCAAAGCGGTATAACCCATTTTTTTTAATGGAATGCTCCCTATTTTATGTCATTATTCGATAGGCCTCTTTCTTCTCTTCAATTTGATGGGGCATATCTTATGTCTAAACCCCATAGTTGTTGAGATATTCAATATTTTTCACAAAAGTATCCATTTAATTACATTTCTATGCACTCTAGTAGGCCATGCTGCGACGAAACAACTGTCAAAATGTAATGTAAGTGTCAGTGTGACATTTGATTATGTCGAAATTCGAAACGTTAATTTGTGATTTGTAAAGTGATTGTTCGTTTAGTGGTAAAAGTAGACAGCATATAATTACGATGAATTTCGAAAAAGACGAACTAGTCGATATGATTTTTGTATTAGGGGAGACTGATAGAAATTGTTTATTGGCGGCTAGAATTTACGCGACACGTTATCCCGACAGAAGACATCCGGAAGAGAAAAGTTTTAGGAACCTGCTCAATAGATTTATTGAAACGGGAAGTGTACATTACAGAAAACAAGAAAGAACAAAACCTATCACCAATGAGGAAAACCAATTTTCAGTGCTCTTAACAGCAACTGAGCATCCCAACTTGAGCCAAAAAGACATCTGTGAAGCAACCAGCATAAGCGAGAGGTCAGTACAATGCATTCTGAAGAAAAATCGATATCATGCATATCATATTCAGTTACATCAAGAACTGAGTAATACTGATTTTCAGTTTCGTTCCGAATTTTGTATCTGGGCAAGACTGAAAATACAGGAAGATCCTGCGTTTTTCCAATATGTTTTATTCACGGATGAGGCGACGTTCGATAACAGCGGATCTGTCAACAGGCACAATTTTCATTATTATTCAACTGAAAATCCGCATGTTATGAGACAAGTTGATCATCAGCATCGATGGTCATTGAATGTCTGGGGAGGAATTATTGGAAACCATGTGGTAGGTCCACATTTCTTCGAAGGCCATCTGAATGGGCATATGTATTTGCACTTTGTGCGAAATGTGTTACCCGGGTTATTAGCTCATATACCTCAACATACAAGAAACAGGCTGTGGTTTCAACAAAACGGGGCACCTGCGCACTTCTCGCGAGATGTGAGAACATTTCTTGATGGTATTTTCCCCAACCAATGGATTGGTAGGAATGGAGCCACTAGATGGCCTGCTAGATCTCCGGATCTAACAAAAATTGATTTTTTCTTGTGGGGATATGTAAAAGAAATTATTTATAAGGAAGCACCAACAACCCCAATGAATATGCAGCAACGAATTGTTAATGCTTTTGCAAGTATTTCACCTGAAATGTTAGGAAGAGTGAATAGGTCTTTTCAGCGGCGAATTAATTTGTGCCTAAATGAAAATGGAAAACATTTTGAACATTTACTGTAGTATCATTTCTCTAAAATTCTTAATCTACCCAAAATTTTACTCAAGTTTAACTATTTTCTCGATTATTTACCTTTTACATAAAACGCAGGGGAGAATGAAAATGCCTAACCGGTTAAATGCCTGTAACTTTGCTAAGGTTTTACCAAATTAAACAAACTTAGGCTCATTTAATAGATAATTAAATGCACTTTCAGTGCACTTTACACAGATTTACTTAAGTTTAGATATTAAGCGCCAGAGGGCGGGATTGAAACAATTTATATATTATCTTAATTTTCTTTAAATTATCTAATTAAAAAGTATGTGCGAGTTACGTTAGTTAATTAAAATGAGAAATACTGTGAAAACTGGCGATAACCGCAACTCGATATCTTTACCCTAGCCATAGTGAAAATTTGACAGAATGGCATATTTTGCATTAATAACGCCCTCTGGCCATTAATATAGGAACTAAAGTAAATCAGAGTACATAATAGTTTAAAGTGCTGTCAGTTATCTATCGAATCACTCTAAGTTTATTAAATTTGGATAAACTTATTTTAAGTTACAATCATTTAAATGATAATAAGTTTATTTTCTATCTATTTTCTATTTTTACCTATTTTCCTCTGCATCTTATATAAACCCCCAAAACATGACAAGGTAGTTAGTATCTAGCAAAATTTAGCGTATATTAAGATTAATATATTTTTGACAAGCTTAATTTAGTAATTTTTATAAAACCTTGTTTTTTTTCTTTGCAAAGCTAGATCAAATTATTATATTCGTTATTTTGTTATGTTTTTTTTTGTTATTGTTTTAATAAAGAATTGTAATAGGGATTTTTAATTGTCGTAAATAAATGCATTTTTAAATATTCTACTAATCTCATAGCCTGCTATAATTTGAGATAGATGATCTTGGATTTACTTGCATATTCGATTAACATGACATATAAATGGGAAAAAGTGATCTCCGTTATTCTTTTAATTCTTGTTTTTGACCTCTTGGACATAAAAAAGAGGCTAAAGACCTACTAGATTTTAAAATATAATTTTTATATGGTGCGCGGTTGGAAATCGGCAAATCTACCAAACTTTTTGCTATATCTTCGGTTAGGATAAAGATATTTGGATGAGGTTTTTACTATTTTTCTCAGTATTTCACCCTGTAATAAACTAGTGTTGAGTAAAAGTCAGCGTAGGTTACGATTTGTATATTTTCAATTTAGCTGTATTTAGCACTTTTATGATAAAAACCTGTTTTTCTGTTTGGCGATAAATGTTACGCCCTCTAGCGACGAAGTTAAGAACTTAAAAATAATTTCCAGTAATTTCTCTTGGCCACTTTTACTGTGAATTTTTTTACCCCAACACTGCATAGTTTCTGAGATACAGCCGGTTGATAGCGTTCGTTTTATGAATAAAATTAATTAAGATATCTTGTTGTGATAACAAGAATGAAGGAATGAAGGTGAAATTAACGAAAACGTTGATGTTCTCCCCTACAAAACAAACTTTAGAATTTTGGAAGCAGTTTACAGTTTTCTGCAATACCCATTAATACGAGCTTATGGCATCTAAACTATAAAATAATTGGGTAATATTTTAAATAAACGTCAAGGATATTGACTGAAAATGTACCAGGAATGCGTTTCCGTGCAATAATCATGACCAAAACCACTCAAGTTTTATTTTTAATAAAGTCAATATTTGAATATTTCACTTAAACTTTGTCGTTTTTAGCAAATTTACCTCGACCAAAGTCACCAAATCGCACGATCTACGGTCTCGCGATTTATGACATGACTTTGCTCTCGCTAAATCAATAAACAACAAAGTTATCGTAAAATATTCAATTTTTGCCAAAAAAAATGAATCACTGGTTTAATTTAAAAATTAATGGGAAAAATATTGTCTTTCATTTTGTTTACGTTAATTACTTGCTTAGTTAATATAAATTAAAGAATTAAGCCTGATTAGTTATAAATAAGCCGCTTTAAACGCATTTATCGTTTTAATAAAAATATTGTATTGAATTAACTTTATACAATAATTGTCAAATGTATAGTTTTTCAACATTAGCAGAAGAAACATGTCAAATTTAACTTAAAACAAAACAAGTTTTTCAATTTGAATTAAAGATAGAGATAAACAGAAAATAATTATACCGGGTGTTCGATAAAAAAAAAAACAACGCCATAACTCTGTTATTCATTGACCGATTTTATTAAACTAAAAACCTAAGTCAATGGCCGTTTAAATACTAAAAAATGACATGAATATTGATTTCTCAATAATAGCTTTATTACCAAATAATAGCTAGTCTAAAATGTTTAAATGGCTGCCTACATTTTTTTATTTTATTACATTAGGCATTCTTTTTCTGAATGAAATAACGCCCAATTTCTTGTTTTTGTTTAATATTTTTTTTGAAAAAAAAAGTCTTTTATTTAAAATTATATTTTTCGAAAATTATAATTAGTGTGCCTTTTAAAAAAAAGTGACAAATGTCATTTATTGTGACATTATGTCAAACATGAATAACAAAGGTGGAATTTCTAAGCGACAACTGAAACGACTCGAGCCGCGTTCGACTGCTTTGCATGTAAATATATGGAAGCCTTTCCTAACACGCGACTGTAGCCGCGCGACTGTAACGACTCTAGTGCGGCGACTCGAGTCGTACGATTGTACTGGTACAGAGAGCAGTATATCGTAAGAGCCGAGCGGCATTTAAGATAAATTGAATTTATTTCATCATTTTAAAGTTATTAAATTGATAAAAATATATTTCTACAAGATATATCGTTTCTATCAAATTGGTAGTCTAATGAATAAAAACCGAATAAAGTTATTAAATAAAACCTTTTTTTAAATTAAATAAACCAAGGTTAGTCTTTCATCTCTTATTTGATGTTTTGATTAATTGCATAATTAAAACATTTTTTTCCTATAATATTTTTTCTCTAAAGAAAGTCTATTATTCATAACGATCTCGTAGAAATTGAAGTAATAGTCGTTTCATAAGAATCCGACCAAGCGATTAGGGCCGCGCGACTCTGGTCGCAGGGCCACAGTCGCGCGATTACAGTCGTCAGTCGTCGCTTAGGAATCCTACCTTAACGACCTCAAAAATAAACCTACGTTACAACTTAATGTAGAATAGAACTAATATTAATTTAACTTTTTAATCGCCATTGATACAATAACGCAATATTATTATATTGTTTTTTAATTACTAACTAAATAAGTTAATTTCATACATTGTATTATTCAGGATTTTCACTCGTCATAGAAATGAGCGAATTGAGTAAATCGTAAGAAATAATACATATCAGGATGTTATCGTCGCTTTTCCCAAGCGAGGATAACAAGAATTCGATAATACCCCAAAAGAATTATTTGGGGTATAACCCAATTCTATTTTTATTATTTGCAAACTAGTAAAATCCGTGTCTCCAAGAATTTGTTATCGTCGCTTTCCCCAAGCGAGGATAACAAGGAAATTAATATAAAAAAATCCAAACATGTATAAAAATTGTGTTTTTTTAAGTTCGTCCAAATTGAAAATTTTAGACTCTATTGTAAAATTATAATCATTAATTCTTTTTAATGTTCATAGTTTTAGGTAATTTTGTTATTTTCAACATTTCTAAAATTTAAATTTGTCAATTCAATTCAATTCTTGATAATGAATTAAGCCGAAACTAGTAGAAAATCGAAAATATATATACAGGGTGATTCAGTTTGGCGTTCCAACTTGTTTATTTTAATAGTAAAGTATAACAAACTATGTATATTTCTAAACGGCAGAAAATTCTCTAATTTCTCTCGGTGACGTCATCGTATTGACAATGCGATGACAACTGTCAAGGTACCGATAGTCAACTATTTTTGCTTAAATGACACTATACCTATTTTTTGTTTAATTCGGATAAAGGACACTTTCCTACATCCGCATATTTATCACAACTTTGCGTTTAGATAACATAAAAAATTTATATTGGTTTATTTTATAAATAAATCATATGTGTATAGAATATAAATATGAGGATTCGTCAAAATATGGAGTATTTATCTTTATTTGTTGCTATTTTTTTTAAATAAATGTTTGAATTTCTTAAAAGACCCACCTTCAAGAATTAAACACTTAATGAAATAGTTTATTTAATTTCTCAGGATTTTCGAAGCCACATATGATTTTTTTATATATTTTTTTTTTCTTATTTAAACGTATAGTTGTGAAGGATATTCGGATGGAGGAAAGTGCCCTCTATCCGAATTGAACAAAAAAATAGGTAGGTGTCATTTAAAAAAAAAAGTTGAAAATAAATATATTTTGATCAATTTATGAAAATGACATTTTATATCGTTAATTTCCATCAATTATTATTTAAAAATAAAGATGATTACAATTATTAACATAATCTGTCGGTTTTTTGATAATTTTCAAGATTTCGATGATTTTCATATTTTGACATCTTGTGTGACATTCGACGTATTTAGTCAATTATGACAATTTTCGACATTTTGTGCGAAATTTGGCAAATTTACTACGGTTTTGACATATTTAGACATTTTGTGTAACATTAAGTGAATTTCTATAATTATGACATTTTCAAACATTTTATGTGATATTAGACATATTTTGACGTTTGTAACATTTGATATATTATAACATTTGCGAGGTCAATATGAGTACAATAAAAAATTGAAAATTCATTAAGTAATTAATTAATAGAAACAAAACTAAAATCTCAAAAATTTAGAAACATCGAAAATCTCGACATGTTGAAAACCTTGACGGTCCACACCCAGACTAAGCTTCAAGTAAAATTTGGAATTTGGAAAATTTGTCTCGGGTCACTGACGCGATCCTCGACATTGTCTACGCTGGGCTTTTTTTAAACTCGAAATTTTACTTCATGCGCCACGCGCATTAAACACTAAAATATTGTAAACTACTAATTTTATTTATAAATTTTAATCAATTGCGACAGCTTTTAGTCAATTTTCAAGTAAATAATTTCATTAGTTAAGAACATTTTATTTTCTAATCGTTCGATACATATTTCGAGTGCTAAGCACTTATTATCAATAACAACTCAGTGTTAATTAATTATTTATTTTTTGGTGAAAACTTACCATCAAAAATTTAAAAATGTATGATTTTTTGATATCTAGAGAGGGATGCCCCCCCCCTCTGGTTACGCCCATGGTATTATTTGACCTGACTTGAGAATGTGTGAGGTTAAATATAATATTTTGTTATTTGAACATTTTGATTATTTCTCATTTTTAAAGTGTATTTCTAACTTTACAATATTTTAGTGTTAATACGCGTGGCGCATAAGGTAAAATTTCGAATTTAGAAAAGCTTGAAAATTTGTTTTGGTCGCGTAGCGCTACGCGACCAAACCAAATTTTAGGGCTTTTATAAACTCGAAATTTTACTCCATACTTAATCTGGGAGTGGAGACACTCGTTCTAACTTTTAATTGAACTCTATTATAAAATCGACGCATAAAAAGAAGTGCAGCATTTTACCTAAAATCAACTTTTAGAGTTAACTCTAATTCTAATGATCCGCAATTATTTCCATTTTATCGAACATGTAGTTCTTCTAATGCGTAATTAATGGTGTTCTATTATTCTATTCTATTAATAGCCTTAGCTAAATCTCTGTTGACCAGACAGAGTCATTATAAATTAATTTATTTAAGGATAATTTCATTTATAAGAAGCTCGAATAGATGAGAATTTAAATGAATGAATGGAAGGATCATTTGATGAAATATTAAACGTAGGTTAAAAATCTGGACAGAGTTAACGGCCATTGCTGCGGTCCTCTGCCCTCCCTGAAGGATAGGAAAAAGGAAATACTCATAGGTTTTTGCTAAGATTAAGGTTTGATAAGAAGGGATTCTAGGAAAAAGAATAATGAAATAAATGTGATTAATACGATGTTGAAGATCGGGGAAAAACCACAAGGAGGCTGCAGTATTTATTTGTGCAACTGGATGGTCAAGGTCTGCTTTCGAATCAAACTCCGAACAAAAAGCATAAATACTCAATTAATTAAAAAGGTACGCTTTCTAAAAAACACAGTACAATAGATAGGTACAAAAAAATCCCTGTATACTGATTTAAAGGTAAACGCTTTATATTCACTTTCTATGTGTTTTTTTATTTCTTTAAATCCACATAAAACAAACACGAGATTTTAAAGAAAAGTGTGTACATAAGTTTGAACACTGTATGTAAGAAAGGACACACTAAAATATTGGCTAATATTTAGTTGCAAAGCAGACAATTGCTCAAGTTTAAATGAGGATTCGGCGTATTTCAGGCAATACATGTGCGGTTACAAAAAAGGCAATTGTTCAATTTGAAATGAGGATTCTGCGTGATCCGAGGTGATGGGATTCCCCTCTTCTTGGTGTTCTTCGTCGCTAAATTAATTGAGACACGAGGGGGGAAGGAAGCGCCCACATCCTGTGCACAACACAATTTTACCTGTGCTACGCAATTATTTCGTCTTTGATATTCGTGCTTCTTTTTTCAAGTTTTCGGAAAACAATGGCCTATACATCAGCTTCGTGTTTTGTGAGTTAATATTTTTCGGCTCTGTTGACCACCGGCTAACTAATTATTCCAGTTGAAAAGATATGTAACGATCAAGATCTTTAAAAGATCTTATAATCTAAAAAATAATATTAATTATTAACATTTGAATGGCTTATTGTAATAACGTGATATGCCACAAGTAAAGAAAAATAAGTTATTGGTGTTTGAAATTAAAAAAAAAAATGTGTAAAATGTATTACTATGAAATTTTAAATTAAAGCATTTTTAATAAGTTTATTAGGTATCTTTCTGACAAATATTATGCTTAGAAAGGGGATACAAAAATGTAATTGTCTTAGGAAAAACAATTTTATTTTAAAATATTGTGTTTTATTATGTTATTGCCTACACAAACAAGTGTAAATGTTTTTGCAAGAAAATATGTAATTCTCTATTGTTAATATTTGCCACCACACAAATCTGCATTAACTGGTAAAAAATAGAAAGCACTAGTTTTAAATTGAAGTTTAAAATATACGTCTTTAGCATACTACTATAGCATATTGTGAATTTCACAATATTTCAGTGTTCTATACGCGTGGCGCATAAGGTAAAATTTCGAGTTTAGAAAAGCCCCGTGAAAATTTGTCTCGGTGCGCGACCCTCGACATATTTTCTACGCGGGGCTTTTCTAAACTCGAAATTTTACTCCATGCTTCACCTTGAAGTGGAAAACACTCGTTTAAAGCTTCAAATTGAATTCTTAACAAAAAATGTTTATTTAGAAGAAAAACTCTCTATATATTGCTCACATTCAAAAATACTCTAAATAATAATAATAATAATAAACAAACTTTATTTCTAAATAAATGGTCACAAAAATTATCACAATTTTGGAACATAAAAGAAATTGTGTCATAACAAAAAAAAACATACATATATAATTATATGCTGTTAAATACTCAGACAAATAACATTATGTAAATAAATTACATGCTTCAAAATATTCTTCCACACTGTATATCTCTGATTCCATGAGAAGTTTATATACCGCTGACTTGTATGGCTTTAACGAATCTAAATTATTTATTTTACTTGGCAGAACATTATAAAATTTAACACACCTATGAAATGAATTTCGCTCAGATAACGTGAGTCTGTGTCTCGGGTACAATATATCCCTATTTCGTGTATTGTGACACTTCTCTGTGTTGGTGCTAAATTGATGTTAATTTTTAAAAATAAACATCAGACATTCATAGACAAAGACTGCAAAGACTGTCAGAACTTTATTTGTAGAAGACTGATACAAAACATGTCAAATGAATATAGTTTCTGTTATTGTTGCTAAATTATTTAAACTGGTTATTTCTTGAATGATATTAGTTCAATCTCAATTTGAAATTGCTGAATCCCAATTTGATGTTGTTTATTCCCAATTTTATTGTGATTAAACTGGCAGCTATGCTTGAAGTCCCAATTTAATATTGCTTATTCCCAATTTGATATTGATTAATCTCAATTTGTGTAAATTAATTCATGGGTGTTACTAATGAATATTATTAGTTAATCATTGGTATTACTGTGTTTGTCTCTACAATTGTTCGTGCATCTGCATGGTGAACCCAACTCACGAGGTTTAATACTTTTCTTGTTTTTTGCTGCTGAATATTTTTTTCATAATTTGCTCCTTCTTTCTGATATGACTTGTTTATAACTTTTGTCTCTTCTTTCTGCAAAGAGTTAATGTTATTACTATAATAACATGGTAAGCCATGTTAAAAATGTTGATTTTTTTTGTAAAACATGATATGCCACAAAAAAGAAATAAAATACCAGAGCTGGGATGAATCCTCAAAAACATGATTCGAATCACGAATCCGAATCACCTAATATGATTCGAATAACGAATACTCGAATAAAGGATTCGTAAGTGAAAAATATGATTCGAATCAAATATTTTGAATCACGGATACAAATCCTTTAAAAATAAATTTGAATCTATTATTTGCAACCAGTAATATTTTATTCCATCAGTTTCTATTAACAAACATGTTCATTTACCGACTAAATATCTGATTATATACTGCCTTTCAAAAAAATCAGAACACAAAGTATTTATTGGACAATTTTAATGAAATTTACAGAATTTGATCATATAAATAAACTGCATCGATGATCAAAAAATCAATTGTTCTGGTTACTATTTAATGGTATTTTTCCTTGATTTCACCATTATAAAGAGCTGCTGATTTTTTAATGTAATTGCTTCTAATATCCAAGTAGCCTCTGAGTAGTTTGACGTTTCAGTTTGTAAAACATAAAAAGATGCCCCGTGTTCGTCGGCGTGCACAATATCATCATCTAAGTGAATTTAAAAGGGGTCGCATTATTGGAATGCGAGAAGCGGGTTTTTCGGTTCGTGCTATTGCTGAAAGGGTAGGCCGTAGTGTATCGGTGATCGTACGCTGCTGGTCTAGATGGTCCGAAGCTGGGGAGAATCGACGTAGACTTGGATCAGGACGTCCAAGAAGCACCACTGAGCGCGAAGATCGAGCTCTTCGTCTTACAACTTTAAGGGACAGATTTACAACGTCGCGGGCATTGGGAAATGACTGGTTGGCTCTAAATGGCCAAAGAGTATCCATAGCTACTGTTTACAGAAGAATCCGCAGTTTTGGTATAAGATCCTACCGTCCACAATTGTGTCTACCTCTTACTCCGCAGCATCGCAGAGCAAGATTTGATTGGTGCAGGGAAAGACAACATTGGACCCATGAATGGAATAACATTATCTTCAGCGATGAGTCTCGGTTCTGTTTATGGGCTCATGATGGTCGCAGAAGAGTGAGACGTCGACGCGGTGAACGCAGAATTTTACAATTTGCTGTTGAAAGACATACGGCTCTTACACAGGGAGTTATGGTTTGGGGGGCGATAGCATCTGGTATGGTCGGTCTCCTCTAGTTTTTTTAGAAACAAGTCTTAACACGATTCGGTATATTGACAACATTTTACGGCCAGTGTTAGTGCCCTATGTAAATGGCTTGCAGAACCCCATTTTTCAGCAAGATAATACTTGACCTCACACAGCGGCCATTACAAGACAGTTTTTTGATAGTGCCGAAATCAATTTGTTACCTTGGCCATCTCGTTCTCCAGATCTATCGCCAATAGAACATGTTTGGGATATGATAGGTGTTAGAATAAGTAACTTACAGCGCCCCGCTAACACTGTAATGGAACTTAGAGGTCAAATTATCGAAGTTTGGAATGAAATACCCCAAGTCGATATTGACAGCCTGATTTCTAGCATGCCTCGACGTGTTAATAAGTGTTTGGGAAATCGTGGAGGCCCAACACATTATTAATTTTTATTCATTTGTTTTCTTGTTTTTCAAGTTGATTTTTTGATCATCGATACAGTTCGTTTACATGATCAAATTGTGTAAATTTTATTAAAATCGTGCAATAAATACTTGGTGTTCTGATTTTTTTGAAAGGCAGTATATAATGATTTTAATTAATGATGATATATGTATTATTGAACTTCATTTTGAATCTGTGTTTTATACGCCTGGCGCATGAAGTAAAATTTCGAGTTTAGAAAAGCCCCGTGAAAATTTGTCTCGGGTCGCTGCGCGACCCTCGACAAATTTTCTACGCGGGGCTTTTCTAAACTCGAAATTTTACTTCATGCTTAGTCTGGGAGTGGACCGTCAAGATTTTCTACATGTCGGGATTTTTGATATTTCTAGATTTATGTCGATTTATTCACAGTTTGTTATTGTATTAAATGCAACTTTAATATTATTAAATAAAAACGATTTTTTAGGAATAGCATATTCACCCATTAAGAGCCAACCAAATTATAAAGTTAACTCTAAAAGTTAATTTTAGGTAAAATTTTGCATCTTTTTCTATGATTTCAATGAATGATTTATTATATTACATACGTCGATTTTTTAAAAGAGTTAAATTTAAAATTCAAACGAGTGTTGTCCACTCCCAGACTAAGCATGAAGTAAAATTTCGAGTTTAGAAAAGCCCCGCGTAGAAAATTTGTCGAGGGTCGCGCAGCGACCCGAGACACATTTTCGCGGGGCTTTTCTAAACTCGAAATTTTACTTCATGCGCCACGCGTATGAAACACTGATTTAAAGTGAAGTTAAAAATGCACTGAAAACCAACCCAACTTCGATATTTTTTCAAAATTAGATGTTTTCTTTCCTATCCATGCTGTAAACCTTCAGATATTCGTTGTTTTCTTGTAAAAAAACTTCGATTCCCTGTAGTCCTTCGTTCTTCGAAGACCATGGTTGGTCCTTTGAGCTGTAGCCTTTGTAAAACGGTAATAAACTTAGTAATCTAGAGTAATCCTTCAATTTGAAACTTCTAAGAACGAGTGTTGTCCACTCCCAGACTAAGCATGAAGTAAAATTTCGAGTTTAGAAAAGCCCCGCGTAGAAAATTTGTCGAGGGTCGCGCAGCGACCCGAGACAAATTTTCACGGGGCTTTTCTAAACTCGAAATTTTACTTCATGCGCCAGGCGTATAAAACACAGATTCAAAATGAAGTTCAATAACACATATATCATCATTAATTAAAATCATTATATAATCAGATATTTAGTCGGTAAATGAACATGTTTGTTAATAGAAACTGATGGAATAAAATATTACTGGTTGCAAATAATAGATTCAAATTTATTTTTAAAGGATTTGTATCCGTGATTCAAAAATGAGGATTCGAATCTTTGATTCGAATCATATTTTTCACTTACGAATCCTTTATTCGAGTATTCGTGATTCGAATCATATTAGGTGATTCGGATTCGTGATTCGAATCATGTTTTTCAGGATTCATCCCAGCTCTGATATGTGGGAAGCCAGTTCCGAACACAAATGCGAATACTTATCAATTTTGAGATATGTTTAATTTGTTAATTTTTACAATTTTATTAACTCCAGTCAATTTTGCAGTTAGTGTGAAGCAAAAGTCTCAACCTTTTTGTTGGTGGGAGCTAATTTTAATATAAGTGTTTAATAGCAATCGACTTTTTTATGTAAAGTCACAAAAAAACATTTTTATTCTAAAATTACATGCGCCACGCGTATAAAACACTGATTTCAAATGAAGTTAAAAATATATATATATTAACGTTGGATATTTTTCATGGTTAAGTAACCAAATATGCATTAACAAATATTTGATTTCTTCGAAAATGTTAATATTTATATTCAAATATGAATAATTTAGTGATTTAAATATTTATATTAGAATATTTAACTATTTGAATTAATCGAATTCGAATCCCAGCCTTAATAGCGATGATTCGAATTAATTAGGAGGATTTGAATCCATGTATCAGGATTCGAATTTTATAAGGATTCGATTCCTTTTATTAGGATTCGAATCCTTTTATAAGAATTCGAATCCTTTTATCAGGATTCGAATCCATTTATAAGAATTCGAATCCTTTTATAAGGATTCGAATCATCTACGTTTGGATTCGAATACGAATCCTTTTAAAAAAATGTAACGAATCCGGATCACGAATCCGTTTTCACTAAAGTATTCGAATACCTCTTTTGAATCCTTTAAAAGGATTCGAATCCGGGAATCGAATCCTGAATGATTCGAATTCTGCCCAGCTCTGTAAAATACATAGCTCACTTGTATCCGAAGGCCCACCATCGTTTGGTAGTACAAAGTCTTAATCTCTCGTCAATTGTGCATTTTATCACTTGAACTCATACTCATACACACGAAATCGATTTTTTTCGGAAGGTGTAATAGTACCAGTTGCCATTTTGATGTGGCTTGTCATGTTTTTAAGTGACATTTATACAAAACCCCTAAAATGTAATAAGTATAAATGAAATTGCCAATTCTTGGTTGCAGAATACTTCAAACATTAAAAGTGCGATTCTTCTTACAAAGACTATATCAAACACTCATTGAAACAACTACTTCCCGGGCTAATACCCCGACGGACATTGAATTATACAACAAGTGTTTGCTGTTACATACAGTAACCTACTGCAAATGTAACAATTTGGGTCAAATTATTTAGGCCATCTATAGATGCGTTTCGAGATTTATCTCTCATCAGTATAGAGGAAATGGCAAAGCTATACTGATGAGAGATAAATCTCGAAACGCGTCTATAGATGGCCTAAATAATTTGACCCAAATTGTTACATTTGCAGTAGGTTACTGTATGTAACAGCAAACACTTGTTGTATAATTCAATGTCCGTCGGGGTATTAGCCCGGGAAGTAGTTGTTTCAATGAGTGTTTGATATAGTCTTTGTAAGACTAACTTGTTGTAGATTGCGAAAAGAATCGCACTTTTAATGTTTAAAATGTAATAACTTGATTTTAGGTATGGTGACGATATCTGTATAACGATGACCACAATTCATCTACTGTGGCTTATTATATAACTGCTTAATTGAATCCAAGAATTGTTTGAGTAGCTTATCATGTAATTATAATATAATCATAATTGGCGATTTCAATATCCCCGGATTTGCGGAAGGATCTTCATCCAGCCATTTAGTAGCATTGAATACGTTCCTAGATTATAACGACCTTAGGCAATACAACCGAATTACTAACAAACGCAATAGAATTCTTGATTTAATTATTGCATCTTCGGATATCATACAAGACGTTCAACAATGCACATCACCATTGGTAGCAGAGGACAACCACCATCCTACTTTAACGTCCTCAATAACATTTCCTGACACTGTCTACACAAATTTAGAGCCGATGGGATATAAATACAATTTCAGAAAAGCAAATTTCCCCTTGTTGTATAATGATATTGTTGAAGCTGATTGGACCGAAATTTATTTGTGCAAGGATGTTAACATTGCTTGTGATATATTTTACAAAATCATTTACAACATATTTAATAAAAGTGTGCCTTTCTCTAAGAAAATGTCTCCTAACACCTACGCACCATGGATTGATAAGTCTGTTATGAAGACAATTAAACTAAAAGATAAGGCTCGCAAACGTTACACATCATCAAGTACCGTAAAAAATCGCGAGGAATATCACGAAGCGCGCAGATTATGCAAACGTGAAATTGAAGCTGCTCATTCAGCATATATAGAGCGTACACAACAATGACTTTCTTACGAACCAAATCTATTATGGAATTACATAAACATTAAAAGAAAAAGCTCTCGTATCCCAGGATCTATGACCTACGACAAATCGATCAATAATACCCCATGCGATATAGTAAATGGCTTTGCGAACTATTTCAGTCGGTCATACCTACCTTCAAATAAATCTCTGCTGGACATGGACAGCTGTAAACACTGTTTAGGTGATAATCGCATGGATTCACTGGAAATTCTCAAACAGCTTAAGTCACTCAAGTCCAAATTTACGAAGGGATTAGACTTGATTCCTGCCATTATCCTAAAGGATTCGGCGTCAGTAATCTGCGAGCCACTCACCTATATATACAACTTGATTTTGCAAAATGGTATATTTCCGGAGAAGTGGAAGGAGGTTAGGGTATGCCCCGTCTTAAAATCTGGGTCTAATAAATCTACTGAAAACTACCGCCCGATAGCTATTCTGAGTAACCTTTCAAAGGTGTTTGAGTCCATCCTGTACAAGCATATATACACTCAAGTAAGTCCCCATTTGTCAATAAAGCAGCATGGATTTGTTGGACGTAGATCCACTACAACGAACCTCATCAATATAACACAGGATATAGCTCAGGCGATGGACAATAACAAACAGGTTGATGTATTCTATGGGGATTTAACGAAGGCTTTCGACAGGTTAGATCATGCCTTATTGATATCAAAACTCACGAAACATGGTTTAAACAACAATATAATCTCTGTACTGACCTCATATTTACATAATCGTGGTCAAATCGTTGAAGTCGATGGTCATTTTTCGGAACGCTACGTGGCCTCTAGTGGTGTACCACAAGGGAGTAATCTAGGACCTCTCCTTTTTCTACTTTTCATGGACGACGTGTGCATAAAATTGAAGTGTAACGTACTATTATATGCGGATGATATTAAAATATATAGTGTCGTTGAAAACAGTGATGATTGTTCTCATCTCCAACGGGACATCGATGTGTTAACGCAATGGTGTGTCATTAACAAATTATCGCTCAACATAAAAAAGAGTTTTCTTGTCACGTACAGCAGAAAATCTAACTTAATTCCCTATTCCTACTTGCTCAATGGAATACAATTGCAAAAATGCTCAGAAGTTAAGGACCTGGGCGTATATTTTGATTCAAAGTTGACTTTTAATAAACATGTAGAACAGATTTCAAGAGATTGCAACCGTTTGTTGGGTTTTATTTTACGAAATTGCAAATCATTTAATAATATTAAAGCAATTAGCTTATTATTTCGTACGTTTATTCTGAGTAAATTGTCATATTGTGCAATTGTTTGGTCTCCTATGTATTCTAAATATATCAACATTATTGAGGGAATTCAAAAGAAATTCCCACGTTACTTGTATTTCGTTAGACATAGAGTATATAGGTTCGACGTTCCCTATGAGGAGTTGTTAAACGAATTTGATTTTATATCAATAAAAAATGTACACATTTATATAGGTTTGTGTTTTCTTTACAAGATTATACATGGCTATGTAGACGATCAGCGGATTTTGGGACTATTTAATTTAAAGATTCCACGTTCCTCCGCTCGTGACAGTGAGACCTTCAATTATTGTACCACACGTTGTAATTATTATCTTAACTCACCTATCATTAGATTATCTCGTACATATAACGATTTTTGCAGAAATAATGATATATTTGCTCAGAGCTTTGCGAAATTTAAATACGACCTCTTAACATGTCTGAGACCTGTAACATAGTGTCAATATATAATATTACTGTACATGTGTATTGATAGCGCGCGTTTTAATAAAATTTATAAAATTGTGTATCTGTATGTTGATCTGCATAACCATGTTACTTGTATTGTAGATAAATGTAAACCCTGTAACTGGACTTTGTCTGTTGGGTTTTTGTATGAATAAATAAATAAATAAATAAATAAATTACAATAAGCTCTCCACAAGTCAATATTTACATTAGTCAAAATACTAATACACAGTAATTATCATATGTAATACCACTAGTTGTGTGAAATTTTCGGAACGACTTTGTTTTTTTAACGATAGCTCAGTTGCCTAGCAATGGAACGAGATGAAACTGTCTCTGAAAAAGGCACAAGCTCGTAGAGCGAGTGACTTTTTCTGACAGTTTCATCGAGTTGAATTGTTTAAGGCAACTATGCTTGAGTGCATAAAAACAAAGTATTTCTCAACGAAAATTTCAAACAACGAGTGCTATTCGAATGATATCATTTTTCAACGTTTACATTAGAGCAATTAAAATGAGTGCAGTTTAATGTTATAATTTTATGAACAATTTGTTTTTCGGAAATATTTGAGAAAGAGTCTACAACTTGTGTCTTCACTTAAACCAGAAGATCCTAGCATTGCATTTAATAAGGGATGACACTTATCTAAATTTATAATCTGAACCGTCTTGTTTTCTCATGTTATGTGCCCATAATTTTAAAATACTTGCCAAATTTGCTCGTGATGTTGTTGCTATCAATTCGTAGTTGTAGATGTTACAAAAGGATATGAATTATTTCCAAACATCTTTATGGCTTTTAACCGTGTTTGTTAGAACTGTTTTCTTTAATAATACAGCAATTTCTTGATCTGTGTTACTTCCGAAGCGATTCTTTATAAAATGAATAATTAAATATGACAGGTGACAGATGCACACTTCTGTGCAATAAAATTAAGCACACAAAATATGTTATAGTTTAAAACGGACTTGATGAGTTTCCTATAATCTGTTTAATAACTAGGAGGAGCGTTTTAAAGTTCACGTACCAAAACCTATTGGTGAGAGCACGCCAATATTACACTATGCTTGTTACGTTATTATTAGAAGCAATTTCTGATACAACCTTAATTCGAAGCGAGTTAACCGAGTTGCAACTTTGTCTGTTTCGTAATTACCTTCTGTGTGGTGATTCTTTAGCATTAGTAAAAGTTAGTTTTGTTTATATTTTTTTGATGGATTATGGATCCAGTACAAGCTCGGTGATAATATCACCTTTACCTCCAAAAAAGTGTAAGTTGAATTTGGGTCATTTATCTCTGTCCGAAAAACAGTGCATACTAAATATATACAGTGTGGACATTAAGTAGCAGATAAATTCGGTAACTCCGTTAATGTGTATGATATAGATAAAATCTAAAAGGGGTATAGCGATTTAAACAACTGCGGATATGAAAAACACGTTTTCAGATTTTTCAAAAATTTGTTTTAAAAGTCAATATTTTTGTTAAAGACAACCTATATTTTTGATTATTGATTTCGGTAGAGTTATCTAATCTATTTTCAACAATACACTATTTTGAGTAGGTTACATAAGAAAAAATTCAAGAAAAACGGTCCTAAAGTTAAAAAAGTAAAAATGAATGGAATTAACAGACTAAGGCCCAGTTCCACCAAAATCGTTGAACTTGAGTTTAAGCTGAACTCCAGTTTAAGATGACAGTTCCTATTGTTCTAATGTCACTTTAAACTGGAGTTTGGAGTTGAACCAGTATAACGTGTTTGGTGCAACCAGCCCTAATCCTAGTTATCGAAATTTAAAACAAACAAAACAGTGCGTTTTTCATTCCTTGTGGATGGTATGAGTATTTATACATAGCAGAGCTGAGCTGGATTCGAATCATTTAGGATTCGAATCCTGGATTAGAATCCTGTTAGAGGATTCAAAACAGGCATTCGAATACTTTAGTTCAATTGGATTCGTGATTGGTTACATTTTATTAAGAGGATTTGTATTCGAATCCAAATGTGGGTGATTCGAATCCTTATAAAAGGATTCGAATACTTATGAAAGGATTCGAATATTTATAAAAGGATTCGAATATTTATAAAAGGATTCGAATACTTACAATAGGATTTGAATCGTCAAAAATAGTTCGAATTAATTGTGAGGATTAACATGAAAAATGTCTTTTGTGTGTTTTTAAATTTCTCGTTAAATCACTGTTTTATACGCGTGGCGCATGAAGTAAAATTTCGAGTTTAGAAAAGCCCAGAAAACTTGTCTCGGGTCGCGCAGCGACCCGAGACAAATTTTCACGGGGCTTTTCTAAACTCGAAATTTTACTTCATGCTTAGTCTGGGAGTGGAAAACACTCGTTTAAATGAAGACAACCTTATACCAGACTGTCTCAGTTTCAACCGAGTTGACCTTATACAGTAATGACTTTGAATTTGACGTCATGTGAGGATTTCCGCGCGTGATAAGGTCGGCTCTTTTTAAATCAAGACAACCTTGCACAGTAACGATCTTGGTTTTGACGTCATGTACGGATTTCCACGCGTGACGACATCAACCAAAGTGTGTAAGTAAGTTTGTCTTGATTTAAACCGAGCCTATATTTTACTTCGTGCGTAAACAAGGATAGTAAATCCATGTTAAAAAACAAAAATTAACATTTCTTATGATATAAACTTTTTGTCTCGTGTAATATAAGGCAAAAGTAATGCCATATTATGAATTGGCTGCCATTTTATTAGAAATAAAAAAAATGGGCAATGTTTTGACTAAAAGTTAATTCAAAGGTGTAAAATTGATAATATAAAGTTAAAAAAATGATATCGATCAAATGACCATCTCCTGAGTTGATGTTAATTGTGCTCGTTTTACAACACTTTGAATTGTTGTTCGTAAAACATCTGGCCCCAAATTGGTAATTTCTTCTTCAATGTTGGCTTTTTAAGACTTGCAAGGTTTGTGGTTTGTTGTGGTAAATGCGAAATTTCAAAAAGACCCACAGGGAGTGGAAACGCTCGTTCGAAACTTCAAACTGAATGCTCTAATAAGAACATTAAATGGCTAAAAATGTTTTTCAAGATAATAATGTAGTTTTCAAAATTATATTTGAAGTAAAACTGACATGGTAGCTACAATTTGAAATGTTACATTTTTCCGACATTTTCCTGATTCCAGATTTTTTCTCTGGCCTTTTAATATAACTTTCTTCTGTGGGAAACCTCCATTTTGTTAAATTGTTTTCATTGTTTTTGTCAATATTTAAGTTAATTTTATAAATGTTTGCATGTTTTGTTATTTGCCTGCTGATTTTGACAACTTTAATAATGTCATATGGCTTTTTTGTTAGTGTTTTGGTCAATTTGATTATCATTTCATGACTTTTCTCTGATTCATTGAATTTTTTATCTACGTAATTTTCAGGCATTCGTAAATTTCATAATAGAGTTTAATTTGAAGCTTTAAACGAGTGTTTTCCACTCCCAGACTAAGCATGAAGTAAAATTTCGAGTTTAGAAAAGCCCCGTGAAAATTTGTCGAGGGTCGCGCAGCGACCCGAGACAAATTTTCGGGCTTTTCTAATCTCGAAATTTTACTTCATGCGCCACGCGTACAAAACACTGATTTGAAGTGAAGTTCAGAAACACACAAATACATTTTTAATCAAAGTAACAGGGAATCAGATGTTTAGTCTGTTATCAACGATGTTCAGTGTTGATAATAAATAATTAGGTAATAATAATTAGATAATAAATAATTAGGTTTTGTTAAAATAACTGGTAATGCTATTTTTGTATAAATGGTTGAAAAAAAATGATAAAATCAAATTTATTCTTGAAGGATTTGTATTCGTGATTCGAAAAAACAGGATTCGAATCTTAGATTCGAATTATATTTACCTCTTACGAATCCTTTATTCGTGATTCGAATTATATTAGGTGATTCGGATTCGTGATTCGATTCTTTTCTAGGAGGGTTCGTCCCAGCTCTGATACGTAGTAAGAATCTTGTCCGACAAAAATGGCATCGCTAAGACCGTTTTTCTTGATATTTTTTCTTTTGTGACCTATTTAAAATTTTGCATAGTTAAAAACAGATTAAAAATCTCTACTGAAATCAAAACCGATAAACCGCTATACTCTTATTTGATTTTTTTCTCTATCATATATATTAACGGAGTTACAGAATTTATCCGCTACTTAATTTCCACACTGTATAAGCAGATGATAACAGAAAAATGATTTTGTATCAAACATTGTCGGTGCAGTAGATGAGATATCAAATGGCATAAGAATATGCATCAAATAATAAAATGTTTAATTTTTGGGAGTTGTAAATTCCGCTGTTCACTGCCAACTTTGAATAAAGTTTTAAAAGAAGTAAACGATCATGCAAGCATACCGAAGATGAGTCGTTCTACCCTTTATAGTTTCATGAAACAAATCAATTTTAAGTAAGATAGTGTTACAAATTGGCGTCAGGCATTCAGGGCTATCAATGGGACTCAAAAATCAGGAAAAGGCAAGCGCCTTATAATTCTGCACGTTGGATCTAATCTGGGATTTGTTGATGGAGCATTGTTGCTATTTGAGGGTAAAAAAACTGCCGATTACCATGAGGAAATGAACGCAATGGTATTTGAAGAATGGTTTTCTAATTTATTAAATACATTGCTAAGTAATGCTGTCATTGTAATGGACAATGCATCATACCATTCGCAAATTAGAAAAATTCAAACAAAATCTTCAAAGAAAAAGGATATGCAGGATTGGTTACGATTAAAAAATATCTAGTTTGATGAACATATGGTCCGGTCTAAACTTTTAAATGTCATCAGTTTGCACAAAGAACAATATAATTTGTACGTAATAGATGAAATGGCTGAGGTTCGTAAGAAAACTGTATTATGGTTACCACCGTATCATTGCAAATTGAAAAAAACTGAACTAATATGGGTTCAAATCAAAAAAAACAAACCTTTAAATTGGCAGATGTAAAAATTGTATTATTACAAGCACTACTGAATGTAACAAGTATGCATTGGAAATATTGTGTTGAGAATGTCATCAAAGAGGAATTAAACATGTCCAAATTCGATAGTATCATCTAAATCTAATGGTATCATAAACAGTTTACTAGAATCATTATTAATTTACGTTCGAGATGAAAGAATTATATTTTTATAATTCTGGTATCTTGCCTTGCCTTGTGCATATATTTTAGAATAGTTCCTAGTGTCGCGTATATAACCCTGGAACACTCTCCTAGTGCCCAGTGTTAAAATGTCTGCCTCTTGACTTGGTCTTGTACCCCTCCAGTAATTCCCGGAATTAATACTTGACTCCAGTGTTAAGTGCCTTACCTTGCCGTGGTGCTGGAGCTCGGGTAAGTAGCGCAATGTCCAATACTGTTTAATCGATCCGCGGATGCTAATCGGTGCTCTCTTGCCCCAACTTCCTGTCCAGTCAGTGGTCCAGAAAGTCCGACATGAGCTTCTTACTTGCTACGGTTTAATAATGGCTTGTATGTTATTAGGTAGCCTGCCTCTTTTGCTGCTCCGTTGAGGTAACGGTAACAGAACAATATCCTATGTATGACGATTTTGACTCACATGTATTATATTTAATTTTTTGTAATAAATAAAATTTTAAAAAAGTTTTAGTTTTTAATTATTATCATTTAGTCCATAATTTAGTTATTTGTTTATTGAATGTAATAAACAAATTATATAAAAAAACTAATTATTTATTATTAATTTTTAAATATTTTTTAGATTATATTTGATTTTATTTAAAGAGTAATTATTTAAAATTGCCGCCAAATGTATCTAGTGATATTTCTGGTTACTTTTTATAGTATAAATTGGGCTTTGGCACTTACTCCTTCTAGTTTTTAAACAGACTTTAGTTACAAGAATATGTAAATATGTCAAAATGATGCGTTATTTAGACAACAATTCAAAAATTCGAATTCTAACTAAAATAGAAAATGGTTTTTCTATTTCGGCTTTGTTTTATTTATTACGAGCGTTTTTTTCAAAAGGTCTTAGTTTTGGTTTTTTAATGAAGGCGGTATTTTCAAGTTATGGTGTTTTATCAATTATTGAAACTGCTGCTAGGCAATTAACACTGACCCCAATAACACAGCTAGAATATTGTGAAAAATAGTTATGAGACTTGTGCTTAATTTTGTTGCTAAGAAGTGTATATACGCGTTAAAAAAAAATCAATAAGACGAATTTGGAAAGACGAATATGGAAAGACCACTCCGATAGCAAATGTTTTTATGGAAAGACCGTAATGACAACCAATCAAAATCCGTTATTTACATTTGAATTAAATAATCAGCTATAATATAACAAGTGATATGATTATCATTAATCATATTCATGAGTGTAACCGAGCTGCAAATTCAACGAGCCCGAAGGGTAAGTTAAATGTCCTGCTTCGGTTTCAAGAATGAATATTATTGATTATTAATCATACCACGAGTTATATTCAACTAATCCAAATTTTCAGGCTTCTGCTGTGATAACATGTATCTATGGCAATAAGTGATTCTGATTGGAGGGTATGTAGCCATGTGATGCATGAGTTATATTCTCGTTGTAACGCCATATATTTTGATTTTTGTTCTTCATAAATATTGTGTAAATTGGCCTTTAAATGAAAAAAGGTACCTATTTTATGGTATTATTTTAGAGAACTCAACTTTACGAATTTATTTGTCGGCATGTACTATAAGATATATAAGTTTAAACAATTATTATATTACAAGGTAATATCATGGAAATGGATAGGGCTAATTTGGAAATGCTTACACTGGGTTGTTGATATTATTAAATTGGATCAATTTCATTACAAAAACCAAAATCATTTTCAGCGGAATAGTTACTATGATTTTTGACATTTAGAAGAAGAACGTTGCTTACGGTTTGAGGGTTTATTTAATTAACGTACTGTTGTAATAAAAACTTGATTACATAAATATTAAGGAAGTCATCGTATTGTTATAAATAAATTAATAGCTTTAACAATAGAAATTACTTTTCAATTTACACCTATAGAATTACAATATATTCATTTGTTTATTTGTAAAGTTTCATTTGTTTTTGTTTAGAAACAAAGAAGTTGCGACAGGTTAAAGTTGGGTTAATCGTGAAACGTCTTAAAAATACCTACTTTTTTAAACACATTTTACATAATGATTTATGAAATTATTCAATAAAATTGAAAAGTTAGTTAGTATGTTATTGGGAAATGTTTAATTATTAACCTGTACAAAATTGAATTTTTTTGCTTCACGGATTTATTTTTATTACATATACAGGGGCCAAACTTTAATAACAGAGATGCAATATTAATTTTAAAAAAAGCCCCCAATATACTGTATACACTGTAAATCTTTTGATTTGTTGTTATTACAAAGTGTTCAAATTGAAGCTTTAAACAAGTGTTTTCCACTCCCAGGTTAGGCATGAAGTAAAATTTCGAGTTTAGAAAAATCTGAACATTTGTTTTGGTCGCGTAGCGCTACTCGACCAAACCAAATGTTCAGGCTTTTCTAAACTCGATATTTTACTTCATGCGCCACGCGTATAAAGCACTGATTTTAGGTGAAGTTCAAAATATTCTACTAAAGCAGTATGATAAAAATGTGAATTCTGAACATCACATTACATCAGTGTTTAGTGCGCGTGGCGCTTGAAGTAAAATTTCGAGTTTAGAAAAACCTGACCAAATTGATTTGGTCGCGTAGCACTACGCGCAACGCAACCAAACCAAATTTTCAGACTTTTCTAAACTTGAAATTTTACTTCAGGCTTAATTTCGAAGTGGAAATATTCAGATATTGAAGCTTGAAACGAGTGTTTCAATATCTGAATATTTGCAGCGAATACACATGTATACAAAAATTCCCTGTACATTTATTGAATAAATAAAGCACGATTAGTAGGTTCTAGAAACTATTTTAATTAATTATTAACTACCACAGTAATGTTCGATATATACAGGGTGTCAATTTGAAAACAAGCCAGCTAGAATATCTTTGGAACCGTAACAGTTAGAGAAAAATATTCAAAACCGTTTCTAGGATATCTTCTGCAACCAACCCCTTAGGCTGTAGCCACCCTTGCCCATTTTTTTGTAATGGCATGACCCTTACTTGTTATACATCATTAGAAAGGTCTTTTAAAATGCTAATCAGTGGTACCAACTAAAATTTTCATTGTTACATAAAAAAATGCGAAAAAAAATTAAATCAATTTATTTGATTTTAAAATTGTTGTCAAATTAGGTATTATAACAATTTATTTTTACAAATTACAAATGAAAAAGCACAGATAAACACAATAATACTTATTATTTATCAGAGTTAATTATTGTTTTAATAAAATATAGACAACTCTTAAAAAAATATTAAAATAATAACAAAACTTAGTTCAATGGAATACATTTATTAACTGAATAAATTGCACCTGTCCGCAATATAAAAAAAATCATTTTGAGCATACTATAATTTAATAATTATTGTTTTTTACACTTTTTATGTAACAATAAAAATTTTAGTTAGTACTACTGATTCGCATTTTGAAAGACCTTTGTAATGATATATCACAAGTGGGGTCATGCCGTTAAAAAAATGGGCAAGGGTGGCTACAACCTAAGGGGTTGGTTGCAGAAGATTGTTATGTGGATCAAAATGGTTCCCCCTCCATATCCTAGGAACGGTTTTGGAAAAGAATTTCTAACTGTTACGGTTCCAAAGATAGTGCGGCTGGCTTGTTTTCAAATTGACACCCTGTATATACCGACTTTACTTTGACAAGCCGGTGTGGACGAAATAAATAGGTCCTAAAAAGACCGCAAATCTTTGTTTCTTTATTTTCTAGCCGACATCTTTGATAAAGTAAATACACAGAATCTAACAAGTCAACTTAAAGGATATATTTATTTTAAGGAAGTGTAAGAAAATAACAGCTTTTTAAAAATAACAAAATAAACTCGCACTTTAGAGAGGACAATTTGGTAATGGAAAAACGGAAATGTTAGATATTTTTTCAGCTGAATTATGCTTGAGCATTTTAAAAATTTGTAATAGGAATATTCAAGGTTAGAGATGGAAAAGTATCCAGTGTACATTTTCAATGAATGTTGACACCATTTGATAAATATGTGAAGATTCGG
Organism: Philonthus cognatus; assembly: GCA_932526585.2. Lineage (NCBI taxonomy): Eukaryota > Metazoa > Arthropoda > Insecta > Coleoptera > Staphylinidae > Philonthus > Philonthus cognatus. Next base: position 68,535,566 of record OW052242.1, on the reverse strand, counting down.
CATCTACCGATCACTATGCAAGAACAAATAATTGAGATCGGAGAAAATGAAAGACTAAGAGCCGAATTTGAGACGAAGCCATTATTTACTTTTTGTATTGTCAGAGCAACGGATGCAATGTTGTAACATAGTTCTACCTTTTTATGCAAAGCAACGTTCTCTGCAATGATTAATATTAAAATCTAATAAATAATCTCAACTTGAAGCCAAATCTTTGGATAGCTGTTTCTCAAATTAAACATAATTTCAGTGTTATCATAGAAACAATATAATCACATCTTTCTTATTTAATATGATTTTGTATTAGTTAAAATTTAAATATATATTTTTAGTATGTTTTAATTTGTGTTCTCTTTGTTAAACTTATTAAAAAAATTACATAATTTTGTAAAACTGTATGATTTTTTATTATAGGGTGCGTGATATTCCTGGGACCTAATATAAAGGTGCAAGACCAAATCAGTTTGAAGAACACTGATTTAGGGCTAGGTTAGGTTGGGTTATGATTCATAATTACACTATTAAAATCATTGAGTAAAACTAATGTTCACAAAAAATATCACAGGAGTAATGTTTTATGTAAATAGGGATTGTAAATTAACAAACATTTTCAACTACATATAATTCAAAATTGTCAATCAAAAACGGTTCACAAGTAATTTTCCCTAAACTAAAGAGAGATATTAATATCAGAATTTATACATTTTTCGTATGAGTTTCAAGTTTCTCTAACTTTTTGCAAACATGTGGTATTTAAACAGAACATAAAGAAATTAATTAAAAAAAAAAAACTCTTTTTGGTTCCTTTTTTCCAAACAGTACTTTATTTTCAAGTGGCATTTTATTATATTTAGACTCTGCCTTATTTGCAACTGATACAAAAGTTATCTTTAGCACCGATCGTAAAGCGAAGAGGTGGGCGTTTTAGCACTTTTGACTCGGGTCTATCTATACACAAGCGGGTATGTACACACATAAATGTACGTACATAGGGATATAAATTTCATGGTTAGGAATGTGGTTTGTGGATTTTGAGATTTTAAATGCAAAAAACAACAAATCTGCGCACCTTCTCAAAAATGCCTAAGATATTACGTAATAGCGAAGAATCCGACGAAGATTAGCATACATTTTGATTTAATTGCATTTTAGGAAATATTGGTTAATCCGGTTTTGAAAGACCTTGAAGTGTATTAAGATAGAAATCTTTAAATGTTCTTTAGAGCGTAATAAATTAGACATTTTCAAATATTCTTTGGCAAATTTACCAATTTAGACATCTTTTTATATAGATACATGTATTTTCACGCTTATACAAAATTGTCGTAGCTACATTGCAACACCCTACAGCAAGTTACATCGGCACGCATTTGTTTTTCAGTGCATTTTCAGCGCAAATCCAAATTTTCAGGCATTTCTAAACTCGAAATTTAAGACCAAGGAGTGTAAACACTCCTTGGAAGTAAATTCAATAAAATAAATCATCAAAAGAAATACATTTTCACAAACATAAACAAAAACTGTGTAACATAACCTCGAAATAACTCCAAATTCAATCTACAGTGAACATATGGCTGTATTTTTTATTTTGAAAATATCATAATTTTATTAAAAACTAAGACTTGATATGTTAAGTAGTGAAATTAATAAATGAATAAATAAATTAGAAGACACAACATGACATTTTTGTATAAAAACTTCAATAGCGCAATATTGTTGCATTTCCATTTAACATTTGTTTAAAGGCGCATCTTCAAGGTTTTCACAATTACTAACGCCAACAACATCAGATTGTTATTTATATAATTGAAGCCGTGATGCAATTCAATGAATTCAAGGCGCATCGGTTTCGGAATGTCGCTAATTTGCACACAAAGAATGTTTCCTTTTTTTCGAAAATGGGTAAAGTATTATAACACACAAACAAGTTTAGATATATAACCTTGTTAAATCTTTTTAAATATTTATGATTTTGTATAAATATTTAAAACGATTTAACACTTTTATATACTCATTTCAGAAATGATAATTTTTTTAATAATATTAATATTTTTCTCCCGTAATTTAGCACACACAAACATATTTTTCGTAAAAGACAAATGACTTAAAAAAAAGAACCAGAGCAACCGACGTATTTCTGCGATTTAAATGAGTGATTATGTAAATCGCGAGTCTTGTTTATTTTGGGCAGATGGCAAGTTCGTTCACTTTTCATTTTAAAAATCCTTCAAACGATGTGGCTATGGATTCGATTTAATTTATTCCAAGTAAAAGTGTATAACTGGACAATAATCATTTATAATCATATATAGACCATAATCAGCCACTGTTAATTTTTATAATGTTTACACACATTTTTTTTTTATAGAACAAAAAAACTGTTATTTGAGTCTCTGATGAATTGAAATTACTAAATGTTTTTAGTTGCAAGAGAATTATTGAACTTTAAATTTACATTTCATTAGGAATGTTTTAATATGGCAGTTATTATGGCAGACAGTAAATTTAAAACAAAAGTAAAGAGACAAAAGGTCTGTTCATTACATGAACTAGTGCAGGGCTTATACTTTTTGTACTGAATCTGTTCGTAATTAGCATAATCATAATTTCATGACATTTATCCTTTTTGCCATCAAATTGTCAATTATAATTATTGTTTTTAGTTTTAGCAGTGGTGAATTATTTTTAAACAAAAATAGATAATTTTTGTTTAAATAAAAAGACATGCTAAAATATACAAACATTCTCTCTTTAATTAAAGAAAAAAACAAATAATCTTTTCTTTAATTTTAGAAACAATGAAAAACTAGTTAAGATAATAACTTTTGTATGAAGAATATTGAAACTTAATGAATTATGTGTAATTCCAATGAATTTTATGTTTTTATCTGTTAATTTTGCACAACTGTTATCCTAATTTTCTGTTTATTTCAACTTTTCATCATTTTCTTAGAAAAGTTTTTCGAGATTTTTAGATGATTTATAAAAAACATATTATTTCTATGTGGATACAGTGATTTTCACGTTGATTTTTTAGATTTTCGTTAATATTGTCAAAGTTGCTTTAGTACATTACTCGTTCGTAAGTGGTGTTTTACACACTCGTGAGTTAGGCCATTCGCCTAATGGCCCAAACTTCACTCGTGTGTAAAACGCTACTTACGAAACTTGTTATGTAATATACTATAATAATTCAACATATAAAAAGTGTAATAGATTTTCTAAAAATATTCCATTTTAATACTTTCTAGACATTTTGGACATTTCTCAATTGTTGACGTCTATACACGATAATCAAGGATATTTTCTTTTAAGTGCCTATACATATCCCGATCTAGGCCATGTCATTTGTTAGGTATTCGTTGATTTTATAAACGAGATCAATTTGAAATTTTTAACGAGTGTCGTCCACTCCCAGACTAAGCATAAAGTCGAGTTTGGAGAAGCCGAAAATTTTGATTTGCCAGGGCGCGCGATCGAAACGAGTCGCGCCCCGGCAAATCCAAATGTTTAGGCTTTTCTAAACTCAAAATTTTACTTCATGCGCAACGCGTATAAAACATTGACAATATTGTGAATTTCAAAATATACTACTTATGTTTGATTTCGAGGTAATAAATTTGAGAAAAAAATCTTCCGATTTCTAAATGCATGCTTTATAATATACTTTGTTTTCACCTCTTAGTATAACTTGAATAACTTCTTTCTCCTCTATATTTGGTTTGTTTGGTTCGGGCAATTATCAGTATACAGTATTTCATTTACGCTGTTTTCAAGATTTTGAACATTTGTCATTCACTAATAATGTTTTTACAGAATTTTTAAAATATAAACTATATATATTAAAGCAAAGCGAGTAGCGCCCCAGCAAATCCAAATTTTCAGGCTTTTCTATACTCGAAATTTTCCTTAATGCGCCACGCGTATAAATCATTAACTTCAAGTGAAATCTTCAACTCCTTGGTTAGAGTGATATAAATTTAGTATGTCAATTATCAATTGTTCAAAATCAAGGAAAGTGCTACGCTTATGATGTACACATGACCATTTTTTTAAAAAGTGTTTTAATATAATTTAATGTGTCAAATTCGTGCTCAGAACGAAACTGACTTTTCCAGTTTTTTCAGTTGGTTGTCACCCTGCAAATATATTTTTGAAACAGTTTTTATTAGTAAATTGCTCTCTGGATCCGCCACTGCCAGAACGACAGCAGACATTTTTCGAAAATGGTCCTACTCAAGTTGAGGGACCTCAAAATGGATATATCCATTAAAATGTTTGATTTGAAAATGTTCGCGAAAACAATACTTTCCCTTTGTTTTGCATGTGGGGTATAGTAAAAAAAAGTCATTGATTCCTTTATTTATGTATAAATATTGGTACGTTTGTAAAATTTCCTTGATAACAACCAAAGGTCGAAACTAGTTGAAGAAAACATTAAAATCAGTGAAACAAACCAACTGTTTTAATCAAAGTTCTACTATTAGAATTGCATTTCTTAATGTTGCTCCAAATTATGTAATTTTTAGCTATGCATATTATAAATATAGTTTAAAGACAAGGAAAAGGGTATTTTCAGCTATTAACGGAATATTAAATGAAAATACACTTTTTACAATCCTCAAAACGATTAGTCTTAATGCCACAACTTATTTATTACTAACACTTTTCGTTCCGCTCTCGTATCACAATGTTGTTATATAAGATTGCGCAGTTTCGGCCTTTTAATTAATTAAATATTTATGAACGTATGTAAATTGTAAATTTAAAAATCAAAATTTCGATTTTGTTTTCACTTTGGAATATCAAGTAGTGCACATTCCAGGCAGCCAGCAATTAGAGAACATTTTTAGCGCACGAGTGATGACCTTGTTCGAAGTTGGGCACTGAAAATAATAACGAGGACGGATTTGAAATCGGATTTATGCAAAATGTGAAATGTTCTCGTGTGAATCAAATTAATAATAATAAAAAATGGTGGTGTCTATCATATCACTTTCCCCGTTAAAGATATGATAATTTAAATATCAACAATATGGAAACGTTGCTCTAACTAAATTTATTCTACTTTTATTATTATTATTCCAAAACTATTAACAAAATAGCATTTTTTTGCAACATTACACCTAAGCGTTATATATTTTTAACTTTACTGTAAAGTAGTGGTTTATACGCGTGGCGCATGAAGTAAAATTTCGAGTTTAGAAAAGCCCCGTGAAAATTTGTCTCGGGTCGCTGCGCGACCCGAGACAAATTTTCTACGCGGGGCTTTTCTAAACTCGAAATTTTACTTCATGCTTAGTCTGGGAGTGGAAGACACTCGTTACTTTAATATATGTCACAAGTCTTAAAATGTGCATCGTAACTGTTTTCAAGAAAAAAAGAACATGGAGATCTCATTATAGCTCAATTCAAACTCGTGTCAAGTTAGCACGATTGGTTAAATGTCGGCTTGTGCCGACTTATGTTAACTGTCATTAAAGTTTAAATGTCGGCTGCAGCCGACTAATGTTAACTCTAATTATAGTCCAAATGTCGGCTGGCGCCGACTTATGTCAAGTGTCATTATAGTCCAAATGTCGCCGACTTATGTCGGTTGACACAATGGACTAAATTTGTCAAGCTGAAACGATAGACTTATGTCAATCAACCTAGTGATTTACAGTCATAAGCTCACAGTTTAACTATTGTGACATTAGGACTGTAAGCTTGCAACAAAACGTGTACATTTTATAACCTTGCCTTATGATCACCCCTCGTACATATAACGTTATTTCAAAAAAGTTGATAAATATTGAATATTTTAATGATTTTATGAGACATGTCTGAAAAGCATTGGTGCAACCAGACATTGCAGAAAGCATCAAAATGTGGACTGATGCTAAATGAGTTAATTGATAAAATTAAGTAAAAAAGGTTGTAGAAAATCGATTTTGTTGAAATGGACAAAACTAGAAACTTTTTTTCAACATTTTGTATTTGAATAAATTTCTGAAGACATTAGTTTTCAACATCGTACAAATTAAGTTGTACAGGGTGTTTTCTTTTTTTTTTTCGTTGATAGTATAGGGTGTAGGCTAAACGGTAAGAGATCCAAAAAAAAACTAAGATATGTGACCCGTTCTCTTTTTTAATGTTTAGTTTAATGGTGCAATTAGATCAGATTAGATTGGTTTTCACAGGGTGATTCTTAAAATCTGGCGGTTTTTATTATCTCTTATGACTCATTTTTTTATGGAGATCAAACAAAATTTTAAATACAAAAGTCTTATGACTTTTTACGTAGAATGCAGTAGTTTACTCACAAAAATAGAGTTATTTCAATTTTTGAGAGATTATCAAAACTATCAATTTCTTAAATGAGTATCTCAAAAAATTGCAATTTTTCTTGTGATCGCAACAATATGTAACACTTAATATTTATCAATAACAATTACGTATTGGTTTTGATATTCCGTTGTTATCGAAATATGTTCGATTATATTTCTTTAAAAAAAGAATCTAAAATAATAGTTTTTTAAAACTACAAAAAATTAAACATGTTTGAGTAGCATTGAGAGTAATAAAAATAAAGACGCAGCTTTATACCTATATTTTGACAGCCAGAAAAACAAATATTTTAAAGATTATATCGCAATTAAGGTAATACATCCAAATTTTGGAAGAATGTGCAACAATCGAGTTGAATAACATACCATTCGCTACAAGAAATAATGTTTATTTACAAGATGGTGCTCCAGCACATAATAGTCAAGTGGTAAGGCATTTACTAGCTGCCAATTTTGGCAAAAATTGGCATGGTACATATCGACCAAACAGATGGCCTCCGTGTTCCCCCGACCTGACGCCACTAGACTTTTATTTTTGGGGATTTATCAAAAATGAAATATATAAAACCTAAAGTAACTGTATAAAAGCTTAAAACAAATTTTAATAATTGCATTGGAAGAGTGCAAAATATTCACATCTATAACGCCACTCGTTCAGTTATAAGCTGAGTCCAACAATGCATCGAGCAGAATGGAAGACAAGTTCAGCACCTTTTGTGATTAAGCACCTATACTAATTGTTATACAGGGTGTCCCGTTAATGTGGGGAAATGGCTTAACCATAGATTCCTGGTATCAAAATATGATGATTTAACATAACTTATTTATATCCAAAAGTAATATTATTGATTTTATTTATAACAATTGAAAACACTCGTTTAAAGCTTCAAATTGAACTCTTTTAAAAATAACGAATGTCGGAAAATTTACAGCTTATGCATATGTTTACCTAAAAGAAAAATTCACTGTATGTTGCTTGTATTAAGATTTTGCCAAGGAAATTGAGGATACCATATTCATATTTTATATTTTTGTGGCAAAACCGTGCAAGATATCAAACATTATTAACAGACAAAGAAGCTTTTAAATGAACCAATCTTTGAAGTATTTTTTTTTTATTTTTTATAAGGTGCGCCAGTAAAAACATATTTTAGTTTTTATTTTGTTGTACTACTGTTTTTTATACTTCTTGCAATCAATAATGACCATAATAACTTTAATGATGTGTTATATTATGATAATCAACCATAATAAATTTCAGTCAAATAGAATATAGCGCTCAATCGTTACAAATAAAATTAATAATATTTTTTTGAACTTTAAAGACTAATTTCGGCTTAGCCGTAAATTTTTGGATATAGATAAGTTGTGTTAAATCATCATATTGCTATCCCAGGAATCTATGGTTAAGCCATTTCCCCCACATTAACGGGACACCCTGTATAAGTATATAATAATAATAATATCATTTATTTCCGGTGTATGTACAGTAACAATTATTATACAAGTAAAGAGTTGGTACAGCACAAACAGGAAAACACGTAACATCAATTTACATATAGCACTAATATAATCTAATAAAATTCATCCGTATTATATGGCTCCAATGTGCGCAATAGATCAAGAAGTATATGCTTCATTTAATCAAAAGTGCCTGCGTTCTTTATGTCTTGAGGAAGGTGGTTGTAAAATTTGATACAATTGTAAAATGGCCCTTTCTTAAACATACTTAACTTGTGCGATGGATACCTGAAGGTTATACCATGTCTAGTATTGTGGGTGTTATCTAAAGTATATTGAGAGAATAACTCACCATGTCTACATAAAAACCTAATACATTCGTATATGTAAACTGCTGGAACCGTCAGAATTCGTAATCTTGAGAATGACTCAAAGTCGAAACTGGTTGGAATAAAAAACCAAAATATTAGTGAAATGTAACCAGGTGTTTTCTTTTTTAAATCAACTGTCACTTTGTTTCATCATTAACATTGCACGTATTGCACGCTTTTGTGATATCAATACTGAACGGCTTTGTGTACTACTACCCCAGAACAAATATTTCCATATTTAATGTGGGAGAAAAAGTTGGCTAATAAAAGGTTTTAACAACATTGTCATTCGTATTTCTTGCAAGTATCTTTAAGCCGTAGGACGATTTGTTAAGCTAAGATGTTAGAGGTTCAATATGTGCTCGGTAACTTAGAGTTTCATCAAATATTACTCCTAAAAACTTGGCCCTGGTTGAAAATTTATATAAGTTGTTATTTAAAGTTATATGTTCGGGAGTTATTAATGATTGATTGGTTTTGAATAAAATTGTGTTAGTTTTATCTGCATCTAATATTAGTTTATTTTTCCAGAACCATTCACTAATGTCTTTTATAATTATGTTTCCAGATCCAATAACATCCATGTATGTTTCACCAAAAACTAATAAATCTGTGTCATCGGCATAGCAGGCTATTCCACAATTTACATGTATATTTTCAAATACAAATATGTTGTTAAGAAATATATTAAATAGAAGCTGTCCTAAAATACTCCCCTGAGGAATCCCCATATCTATTGGTAATTTTTCAGATATTGCTTCAAGTATGCCATTGTTTATTTTAACAGATTGGGAGCGATTATTTAAATATGAGCTAAACCATGTATTAGCGGTCCCACGTATGCCATAATGACTAAGCTTAGTAATTAAAATTGAGTGTTGGATTGTATCAAACGCTTTAGATAGGTCCAGTAGCACACCACATACTACTTTTTTGTTATCTATAGCTGAAAGAATTAATTGGATATATTGAAATAGTGCTGTGTCTACACTTTTAGCCTTAGTAAAGCCGTGTTGAAATTTAGAGAATAAGTTATTGCTGTGGAAGAAATTGATCAATCGCTTCGACATTATAATTTTTAATATTTTTGAAAACGTGCTTAAGATGCTAATTGGTCTGTAATTATCAAAATCCTCAGTTTTTCCTTTTTTGTATATAGGTTTTATCATTGAATACTTTATATGGGATATTGTTGACTTGTTATTATAAATGCTTGTTTGTTTTTTGTAGTTGTTGTTGTTTTAGTTTATCAATGTTTCAATATTCTTGTTAACTGGGTTTTTAATATATCTATTATAAGAGAAACGAATAATCTTTACAATCAGGGCCATCTAGAAAATCTCTGTTTGTTGTTTTTTGATATTTTAGCTATTTAGGACTAAGCAAAATATTAAGTGTTACATATTGTTGCGATCGCAAGAAAAAAGGACTTTTTTGAGATACTCAGATACAGAAAATGCTAGTTTTGATAATATCTCAAACATTAAAACATCTATATTTTTTTAAGTACACCGCTAGATTTTACGTAAAAAGTCATAAAACTTTCGTATTTACATTTTTTTATCTTCATAAATAACCGAGTCATAAGTGATAATAAAAACAGACAGATTTTAAGAATCACCCTGTATCTTCTAACTAATCTAGTTAGCGTAGATTTAATTGCGCCATTAAACGAAACACTAAAAAGAGAACGGTTTTTTGTATCTCTTGCCGTTTAGCCTATACCCTATACTATCAACGAAAAAAACCACCCTGTACAATACGTCTATAATAAGAAGAGTAGCTGATTATTCAAAGTTTTACAATTGTCTCGTTATTAAATTTCAAGAATATCCACAAAGATGATTTTTTTATTTACTTCAAAAATGATTAACCTAAATCAAACATTAAACACATAAATATTTTTAATGCAAACTGTAACACTTTATTTTAAATAAGTCTATCACGTATGGCACACTTTAAATCCATGAGCAAACAACCATTTTATGTAAGTTCTCATTTGTGCACTAGTTTGGTTCCAATTTTCCAAAACAGATTGGGTTTCATTGATAATCAGGAAACAATTCCAAGGACGTACGTGAATTCGGCGGACAACCCACAAACCCAATGACACAGTCTTTAAAATAAGCTATTTGATTTTCCTTAAGTCCGACTTAAATATGTATGCACGCTCGAACATAGGCGCGCCCAATTGACACACTTTAACCAAAAGACCCACGTGCCGAGAACACACAAAAAATCTTCATCGTCGGCGATGAAAGTTAGAGATTTGTTTAGACAAGACATTAATTAATTAGTTAGATGTTGGCTCGATTTAATCGAGAGGAAATCAAGAGAGGAAATTCCTGGGATGCTTGGGGATTTGTAAAAAATCGACAACCGTTTTGGATTTTAACGTTTTGAGGCGTAGAAAAATCAAAGGAAATTTCTAGTTTGGAGAAATCTTGGTTTCACAAACAAATTTTCAAATGCCGAAGAAGATGATGAGTAGAAATTGTTGCTGTTTGCGATGTCAATAACTATAATAGATGTTGTAGTTGTAAATGCAATTATTGAAATTAATAATCTACTTGTGATACATTTTGAGGCACACTTTATTTTGTAATATTTGTTCTCAAGTTTGAAATACATTTTTATAATTATATTCTGTTCAAGTATATTATAGAAAATAGATTTTGTATTAGAACATATCGATCAACTACTTCCGAAACCTCGTACGTCCCGGTTTTAAAAAAGAGTCAGATATTATTAATTTACCAATATTAGTATTAGGGCTGCGTTTAAAATCTCGATATTCGTGGAATCCGTATATTCGAATATTCGGATACCCAGATAAAATAAAAATTATTGGAATAGCCGAATACTTGGATACTAACCATTCGAATAATAGGTTCTTCGTATTATCCGGATATCCGCGATATTAGGATATTTCGAATATCCGCAGTGACACGTAGAAGCAACTTTGCCTAAGCATGGTAAGAAGTAGGGATGTTCCGATCCTAAAAAAATATTGATATTAGGTATCGATTATATCCAATAGCCAAGTACCGATACGGTAAACTTTAGTAGTGAAAAGTATCAATATTCAAATTATCGATAGTTCTCGATACCAGATATTTTAGATTTAATAATTACAATTATTTAATGCTGTAAATTATTTTTTAAAGTTTGATTTCGTCTGGCACCAAGGCCTGCTGTTTAAATATAATTCCTTAAACATTCCTATACACTTTATCAACCTCCTTGACAATTTTTTACTTAACAGATCCTTACAAACTAAAATCCGTAATAAGCTTTCCGTATCTTTTATCCCTCACCAAGTACTACCCCAAGGCTCCCCATTATCCCCGCTCCTCTGTAACATTTCTGTTCACGGCATATACAACAATCCAAACTACCTAAACAAATCTTTATATCCGCTCCTGTATTTCACACGACCCCACACTACATAAAGCACAGCACTCTTCAAGAGCTAATATATCGCATCGAACTTTGGTTTGCAAAGTTGCGAATATCAATTAACCCCCACAAATCTCAATTCCTAACCCCATTTCATCGACATACCAATTCTCCTTTTCGAATGCACATTAACAATCAGATAATTTCTCCTCGTGGCACCTGCGAATACCTTGGCATAACCCTTGATCCCAGATTCACCTTTAAATCCCCTACCCAAAACATTGAAGAAAAAACAGAGCAAGGCATTTCAGAACTCTTACATACAAACAGCAAAGCATTTTAACTCATACCGCCGTGCATATATATAAAATTATTTGTAGACCTCTGTTAAAATATGCAACAACCCTCTTTCACAATCCCCATTCTACCTCCTTAAAAAACATAGAAATAGTGAACTAGCGGCACTAAGAATACTCACTAAAATTAGACACCCCCTTAATCCACTTTATAATCCCTCCAATGCACTCCTTTACCAAAAAAACTAATATTATTCCCATCGAAGAAAGATTGATACAGCTAACTCAAAAATTTCGAGTTTAGAAAAGCCCCGTGAAAATTTGTCGAGGGTCGCGACCCTTGTAAATTTTCTACGCGGGGCTTTTTTAAACTCAAAATTTTACTTCATGCCTAGTCTGGGAATGGAAAACAATCGTTTTGTCGGTTCATAAAATGTTCATAAGATTTTTGATACTTTGTGATATTTGTCGATTTGGAAAAATTTCGTGAGGACAATATTTCGAGATTTTCATCAATTTATGAAATTTTCAAGCAGATTTTCGATAATTTAAGATTTTCGTAAACTTTTCAAATTTAGCCGATTTATAAAATTTTCGATATTTTGAGATATTTATCAATTTATAAAATTTTCATCAGATTTTCATAAAATGTTCTATTATTGTCGATTTATATTTAATGAGATTTTCAAAACTTCTAGATTTTTGTCGGATTTTCGGTATTTAGAGATTTTCGTCAAATTTTATGTTTCGAGATTTTCTCAAGATTTTCTATATTTCGAGATTTTCAATTTATAAAATGTTAATGAGATTTTCAATATGTCCAGATTTTCGTCAAATTATAAAAAAATTTTACGTAGAAATTTGCATAAAATTTCAGATTTTATATATTTTATTCAATTTTAATTAATTTAAATCGACATTATTAACTCCATAACAACCGTAATAAACAAGGTTTTATTCACTAGTGAACTAAAATTTTTTTAGGTCACTAGTGAGTTAAAAAATTTATTTAAAAATAAATGTAAAGTACATTTTCTTTACAATTTCGTCAAAATTGAATAAAAAATATTATACATCAAGTGAATTAAACACGATTTTATTCACGAAATGATTTTTGATTTCACGAGCGCCTCGGCGCGAGTGAAATCATTTCTTTGAGTGAATAAAGGTGTTTAATTCACGTGGCGTATATATGTTTTTATTCAATTTTGACGAAATCGTAAAGAAAATGTACTTTACATTTATTTTTAAATAAATTTTTTAACTCACTAGTGACCTAAAAAAATTTTAGTTCACTAGTGAATAAAACCTTGTTTATTACGGTTGTTATGGAGTTAATAATGTCGATTTAAATTAACAAAATTGAATAAAAACATATATACGCCACGTGAATTAAACACCTTTATTCACTCAAAGAAATGATTTCACTCGCGCCGAGGCGCTCGTGAAATCAAAAATCTTTTTGTGAATAAAATCGTGTTTAATTCACTTGATGTATAATATTTATTAAAAGTGTTCTCGATTCTTCGTTTTATTTTTCTATGAATTTTCATCAATTTTTAAAATCTTGGCAATTTTCATGGGTTAAGATTTTCAATATTTCGAGATTTTCAAATTATAAAATGTTAATGAGATTTTCAATATGTCGAGATTTTCGTCAAATTATAAAAAAAATTACATAGAAATCTTCGCAAGATTTCAAGATTTTTAATATTTCGAAATTTTTGGCAATTTATTAAATGTATATCAGATTTTTAATATTTTAGATGTGTTCTCGATTCTTCGTTTTTTTCTTTTTCTATGAATTTTCATCAATTTTTAAAATCTTTAATACTTTTAATACTTTTCATGAATTTTTTAAAAGATTTTTCTCAATTTTTAATGAATTTCTTAGATTACCGTAAATTTTAAAAATGTCAATACTTTCAATAATAATAATAAAAATACTTCTGATAAACTGTCTACATTTTCGTCAATTTTTGGAAATACGTTGACGCTTTTCATAAATTTTCACCGTTTTAATTTGAATTACTTTTCAAAATGTTGACGATTTAGATTAATTTCAAAAATTTCGACTCCTTTTAAGAATTTTAAAGATGTTTAACAATTATCAACATGTTTAAAACTTTTATTAATTTTCTAAGAAATTAGCTGAATTTAAAAAATTATGAGATTTTAGTGAACTTCCAAAATGTTAATTTTCAAATTCTATACGTTTTTTATGAAATCTCAAGATTTTCGTCACTTTTAATAATAATAATAATAATAATAATTTATTGATGCAAATACACTACAATGTGTTAACATACGTCATTAGAAATTGTAATTATGCAAGGTGTAAAATACTACGATAATTAAACATATACTACACAAACTGTATACAAATTTTCACGGGGCTTTTCCAAACTCGAAATTATACTTCATGCGCCACGCGTATAAAACACAGATTCAAAATGAAGTTCAATAACACATATATCATCATTAATTAAAATCATTATATAATCAGATATTTAGTCGGTAAATAAACATTTTGGTTAATAGAAACTGATGGAATAAAATATTACTGGTTGCAAATAATAGATTCAAATTTATTTTTAAAGGATTTGTATCCGTGATTCAAAAATGAGGATTCGAATCTTTGATTCGAATCATATTTTTCACTTACGAATCCTTTATTCGAGTATTCGTGATTCGAATCATATTAGGTGATTCGGATTCGTGATTCGAATCATGTTTTTCAGAATTCATCCCAGGTCTGATATGTGGGAAGCCAGTTCCGAACACAAATGCGAATACTTATCAATTTTGAGATATGTTTAATTTGTTAATTTTTACAATTTTATTAACTCTAGTCAATTTTGCAGTTAGTGTGAAGCAAAAGTCTCAACCTTTCTGTTGGTGGGAGCTAATTTTAATATAAGTGTTTAATAGCAATCGACTTTTTTATGTAAAGTCACAAAAAAACATTTTTTTTTCTAAAATGACATGCGCCACGCGTATAAAACACTGATTTCAAATGAAGTTAAAAATATATATATTAACGTTGGATATTGTTCATGGTTAAGTAACCAAATATGCATTCACAAATATTTGATTTATTCGAAAATTTTAATATTTATATTCAATTATGAATAATTTAGTGATTTAAATATTCATATTAGAATATTTAACTATTTGAATTAATCGAATTCGAATCCCAGCCTTAATAGCGATGATTCGAATTATTTAGGAGGATTTGAATCCATGTATCAGGATTCGAGTTTTATAAGGATTCGATTACTTTTATAAGGATTCGAATCCTTTCATAAGAATTCGAATCCTTTTATAAGGATTCGAATCCATTTATAAGAATTCGAATCCTTTTATAAGGATTCGAATCATCTACGTTTGGATTCGAATACGAATCCTTTTAAAAAAATGTAACGAATCCGGATCACGAATCCGTTTTCACTAAAGTATTCGAATACCTCTTTTGAATCCTTTAAAAGGATTCGAATCCGGGAATCGAATCCTGAATGATTCGAATCCTGCCCAGCTCTGTCAGAAACATATCAGATATTTTGATATTTATATAAATATCATGATATTTTCGAACCCTGCCAAGTGAATGAAATGTACATCTAGGCTCATTTGCAACCTGACTGATTAACTTTAATCATCCACTAATCACTAATGATTAGTGAATGATTAAAGTTAATCAGTCAGGGTGCAAATGTGCCTAGATGTACATTTCGTTCACTTGACAGGGTTCGGAAATATCATGATATTTATATTAAACCTCTGATTAAGTCAAAATTCTGAAATATAAGAATGGTATACATTTGTAAGATAACCTGAACTTGTCACTTTCATCAATATGTGGTTGTGTAAACAATTTGCAAATAAAATTGTTGTGTTTTTAAGAAGTACTAATCACTGATTAAGTTAATCGACTCAGGTGAAAACGGGCACATGAAATTAAAATAAACTAGTGGAGAAATATGATTACTTGTTTAACTTATTACTAAATGTATTCTTGCCGAAAAGATCTTTATAATTACTCTAAATTTTGGAGTCATTTAGATTTAAATACCTAAATGAGGGGGCGGCAAAATTGGCCTCCGCTCTGGGCGGCTGAATCCCACGCTGCGCCACTGTTTAAACCATAATCACAGTCGCAGTTTAAAAGCACTGCTATTAAAAAGTAAAAACATGATTCAAAAGTAGCAGTTATGCCCTTCTCTAATGATTTATAAACATGTTGGTACCCAAGGAGTTCGTGAATATAACAAATCTCGTGTTTTTGCAAGACTTTTAAAAATCTGAAAGCACAATATTATCCTTCACACTCTGTGATGGATAGTTCAAGGTAACTTAACACTAAGATTTTGCGATATTTACATAAATACCGCAACAATATGTGAAGCATATCTACACAATTATCACAACAATATGTGAAGTGAGTTTAATTAAAAGGGCGACCTCTGGCGCACTCGAGAAGTAAACATAAACAAAAATGGACTCCGCGAGACTTTTCTTATTCTTCGACTTCTTTACTTACTTAAATCCGATATATTTAGCCTCCTATCTGGCAGCAAATGGCACAGTACATTCGAAACGAAAATCCAACAGGAAACCAACCAACACTTGGATTCACTAACACGCACCACCCGACAGCGGCGGTTTTCACTCTCGCGAATCCCGAAACTTTTTTCTTCTTCTGTAAATTTATCGAAAACTTTCCGTGTGTACGTGTGCGGGCTATGGCAGAGGTGAAACTGAGGTGGTATGAGGAGGTACGGAGAGGTGTGTACCGTTAGGTTGGTATGCGAGAGCGGATCGCTGACACGTCGCAGACAGGTAGAGGTAGGGGTATTACCTGGTGTGTGTGTACTGGTATTCTTGTAGGTTGAAGGTATTACACACTTGTACGTAGTACAGGTGGAATTAGGACAAACAAAAGGGCATGTTAGGGTGTTATACAAATGAGGGGAGTTTTCTAAGACTTTTTATACACACGAACGCTTTCACTTGATTTGCCTTGTGGATTACGGTAAACCTTCCGATAGAAGATACACCATCTGATTGAAAAGTGTAAACATAAGTGTTATTGCTTGAGCGTTTGACTTTTGGTTTTATATGTGTGAGTCATATAACCGAATAATTAATATGATTGCTTAAAACCATTAAGCTGCCAACTATTGGAGTATGTAATAAATACATGGAGATTTCGACGCTTCGTCAGGACACAAATCGACACTTACTATTGTCTTGTTTTTACATCGTCACATACGCGCGTGGTCGTAGCCAGGGGAGAAGATATGGGGGTTCAAAATATCGGTTTATTTCGGTTCAAACACGCACGTGAACACTTGTTTTATTCTACAACAATTTCTACTTTTTTGCAATTTTTGAATCAAAACTGTTTGCGGAAATATTCGTTTCGAGGTCTCACTCGATTAAGACCATTTCAGATTTTTTTACCTAGAAATTTAAGTTTTCGTTCAGCTTTGAGAACAAAGTGAGTTTTAATTCCATCTCTGTTCTTTTTTTGAGAATAAAAAGAACTTTGTTATTAATTCACTGTATATTCATTATGTTGAGGAATGTTGTAGCGTGCTTTACCGCGGACTCTGCGATATTTTTGATAAGTGTGTACCGCGAAAATTAGTGAACAGTCATCACCATAAATATCCATGTTGGTTTATACGTGCGTCAATACAATTACTTAAAAAGAACGAACACTATAGAAGATTATTCAAAAAGCATAAACTCGGCATTTATAAAACAAATATGTCGCAGCTCCGCCGTGAAGCACGTATTATAATAAAAAAAGACCAAGATACATTCATTCAAAATGCAGAACGTTCGGTGCGGAATGATCCAAAAAACGTATGGAATTATATTAATTCAAAGAAAAATCAGTCGCGTATTCCAGGATTAGTGACATTTGAAGATGCAGTAATTAATGACCCATTCGCAATAGTAAATAGCTTTCAAAAATATTTTTCATCTGTTTATGTTAGGACAACGTCAGCCGTTGATATGGATATCGTAAGTTCTGAGTTTAATTAGTGTTTTAACATTTCCACTATCACAGAAACAGACATATTTAATGCTGCAATACAGCTCAGTACAAAATTCACATCCGGCACCGACAATATCCCATCATTTATTGTGGTTGATACTATCCAAAGCCTTGCTGAACCACTGGTCCACATATTTAATTGTATAATTAATCATTCACATTTTCCGATTATCTGGAAAACCGCGAGAGTCACACCAGTACATAAATCTGGATGTAAAACTGCTATCGAAAATTATCGACCAATATCGATTCTAAACAATTTTGCTAAAATGTTGAAGGTGGTCATAGCTGACAAGTTATACCTTCATGTGGAGGCATATTTAACAACTAGACAACATTGATTCATAAAGAAACGATCAACTCAAACAAATCTTTTAAATATTACTGAATTTATTGCTTGTCAGCTAGATCAACGTCTTCAAGTCGATGTAATCCATACCGATTTCAGCAAAGCTTTTGATACTATCGATCACAATATTCTGCTTTGTAAATTAAAACAATGGGGTTTTAGTATTAATATGATATCTTTAATGCGCTCATATTTGTCTAATAGACTACAATACATAGAATACAAACAGTACAAATCTCACTCGTACTGCCCCTTAAGTGGTGTTCCTCAAGGATCAAACCTTGGGCCCTTATTATTCATTTTATTTATTAATGATATAGTTAAAGATATCAATTCTAAAATCCTAATATACGCAGATGATGTCAACATTTTTAGCTGTATTAAATCTGTAGATGATTGCCAATCATTACAAAACGACTTGGATAACATCATAGAATGGAGCCTTAATAATAAACTGCATCTTAACATATCCAAGTGCAAGACTATATCATTTTTTAGAACCTTTACTCATATAGCATTTGATTACAACATGAACAATGTTTCATTAGAAAGAGTAACTATTTTAAAAGATCTCGGTGTCTTATTTGATAAAGATTTATCGTTTATACCCCATTATAATGCAATACAGAAAGATGCCTTAAAATGTTAGGTTTTATTCGGCGTATCAGTGAGCCTTTTCGGGACATTTATACAATAAATAAATTGTATCAAACATATGTGCGTCCAAAATTGGAATATTGTGCTTGTGTTTGGTCATCGAATTACAATGTGCATATGCAAAAATTAGAGCGAGTGCAAAAAATGTTTGTTAAATATTTGTATTTTAAAAAACATTCGGTTTACCCCGACACTGCTGTATCTTATAGTGATCTGTTGTCAATGTTTGACTTACAAGAATT
This sequence comes from Philonthus cognatus, assembly GCA_932526585.2. NCBI lineage: Eukaryota > Metazoa > Arthropoda > Insecta > Coleoptera > Staphylinidae > Philonthus > Philonthus cognatus. Next base: position 68,516,395 of record OW052242.1, on the reverse strand, counting down.
GGGCTCAAGGCGCAAAATCTTACTTCTAAAATGTCTACATCAGATCATTCATAACGATATAGATGATCCCAATTTATTGGCACTAATAAATATATATGTTCCTCGAGCGTCTAGTAGAAATTGTACAACATTTAACGTAACCATAGCTACACTAATTTATATTATTATTCTCCAATTAATTTCATCAAACTGTTACATCTTGATGTTCAACAATATGCAGATATATTTATGCTTAGTCCAAAAGAATTTATAAAATGTATCAAAAATATATTATAATACGTCTCCTTAATTGTATGTATGTTTGTGTATGTATGTAAGCATTGTTTTTTTTTTTGTTTGTTTAAATTTACACTTAGTCTAAGTAGTCTTATATATTTTCCCTGTAAATGGATGTTAATTTCTGTTGGGAAATAAAATTATTATCATTATTATTATTATTGCGATATTATGATTGTAAGTCGCTTAACTGTCTTTTGTTTTTTGATTATAATATGATTTTGTCATTTAATAATTTATATCGACCATATTTTCAATATTGTGACTTAATGACTGTAAGTCACTTGATTGACTAACATTAGTCTATCGTGTCAACTTGACTTAAGATGACGATAGTTGGCGTTTAGTCCATTGTATCAACTTGACATGATTCGCCGTAAGCAGACATTAGTCTATCCTGTCAACTGAAATGACAGTTAGTCCAATATATCAGACTTGACACAAGTCGGCGTCAGCCGATTATTGTCAATTTGAGACATATATTATTTGAAATATATTATTAGATGATAATATTATTGTTTTTCGTTATGACACTTGCGACACACATTTTGATAGTTCTGACATGTTTTAAACTAACGAGTGTCTTCCATTCTCAGACTAAGCATGAAGTAAAATTTCGAGTTTAGAAAAGCCCCGCGTGGAAATGTTTGACAAATTTTCACGAGGCTTTTCTAAATTCGAAATTTTACTTCATGCGCCACACAGTGTGGCCGATTAATGGCAGCTCGGCCACGGGTGTGCGCGTTGAGGTAATTCTCAACATTAAATGTTTAAAAAACTAGGTACTGCATCATGTTCCTGATACTTCTTCGAATCAAAGATTCGAATCCTCATTTTTGAATCACGGATACAAATCCTTTAAAAATAAATTTGAATCTATTATTTGCAACCAGTAACATTTTATTCCATCAGTTTCTATTAACAAAAATGTTCATTTACCGACTAAATATCTGATTAAATAATGATTTTAAATAATGAAGATATGTGTGTTATTGAACTTCATTTTAAATCAGTGTTGTATATGCGTGGCGCATGAAGTAAAATTTCGAGTTTAGAAAAGCCCCATGAAAATTTGTCTCGGGTCGCTGCGCGACCCTCGACAAATTTTCTACGCGGGGCTTTTCTAAACTCGAAATTTTACTTCATGCTTAGTCTGGGAGTGGACAACACTCGTTCTTAGAAGTTTCAAATTTAAGGATCACTCTAGATTACTAAGTTTATTACCATTTTACAAAGGCTACAGCTCGAAGGACCATAAATGGTCTTTGGAAACCGAAGGACTACAGGGAATCGAAGTTTTTTTACAAGAAAATAAGGAATATCTGGAGGTTTACAGCAAAGATAGGAAAGAAAACATCCAATTTTGAAAAATATTGAAGTTGAGTTGGTTTTCAGTGCGTTTTCAACTTCACCTTAAATCAGTGTTATATACGCGTGGCGCATGAAGTAAAATTTCGAGTTTAGAAAGCGCCCGTGAAAATTTTCTACGCGGGGCTTTTCTAAACTCGAAATTTTACTTCATGCTTAGTCTGGAAGTGGACCCTCAAGATTTTCTACATGTCGAGATTTTCGATATTTCTAGATTTTTGTCGATTTATTCACAGTTTGTTATTATATCAAATGCAACTTTAATATTAAATACGGTTTTTCTTAGGAATAGAATCTTCACCCATTAAATTATAAAGTTAACTCTAATAGTTAATTTTAGGTAAAATTTTGCATCTTTTTCTATGATTTCAATGAATGATTTATTATATTACATACGTCGGTTTTATAAAAGAGTTCAAACGAGTGTTGTCCACTCCCAGACTAAGCATGAAGTAAAATTTCGAGTTTAGAAAAGCCCCGCGTAGAAAATTTGTCGAGGGTCGCGCAGCGACCCGAGACAAATTTTCGCGGGGCTTTTCTAAACTCGAAATTTTACTTCATGCGCCACGCGTATAAAACACTGATTTAAAGTAAAGTTAAAAATGCACTGAAAATAAACCTAACTTCGATATTTTTACAAAATTGGATGTTTTCTTTCCTATCCATGCTGTAAACTTTCAGTTATTCGTTGTTTTCTTGTAAAAAACTTCGATTCCCTGTAGTCCTTCGGTCTCCGAAGATCACGATTGGTCCTTCGAGCTGTAGCCTTTGTAAAATGGAATAAACTTAGTAATCTAGAGTGATCCTTCAATTTAAAACTTTAAAGAACGAGTGTTGTCCACTCCCAGACTAAGCATGAAGTAAAATTTGGAGTTTAGAAAAGCCTCGCGTAGAAAATTTATCGAGGGTCGCGCAGCGACCCTCGACAAATTTTTACGGGGCTTTTCTAAACTCGAAATTTTACTTCATGCGCCACGCGTATAGAACACTGATTTCAAGTGAAGTTAAAAATATACTATTAAGGCTGGAAATTTTTTATGGTTAAGTAACCAAATATGCATTCACAAATATTTGAATTATTCGAAAATTTAAATACTTATATTCAAATAGGAATAATTTAGTAATTTAAATATTCATATTAGAATATTTAACTATTTGAATTAATCAAATTCGAATCTCAGCCTTAATAGCGATGATTCGAATTATTTGGGAGGATTTGAATCCGTGTATGAGGATTCGAATCCTTTTATAAGGATTCGAATCCTTTTATAAGGATTCGTATCCTTGTATAAGGATTCGAATCCTTTTACAAGAATTCGAATCCTTTTATAAGGATTCGAATCATCTACGTCTGGATTCGAATACGAATCCTTTTAAAAATGTAACGAATCCGGATCACGAATCCGTTTTTACCTCTTTTGAATCCTCTAAAAGGATTCGAATCCGGGAATCGAATCCTGAATGATTCGAATCCTGCCCCGAAGTATAGATTTTCAACAAAATAGTGTTTATAATAGCGAGTAATTAATTAACAAACATCGTCAATTTTCAGATGTATATTTATAACGAAAATCGATGCGCGGTTAGGTAGATATATTTTCGTAATCGCTCGAAATATTTCTCTACTTATTTTTATTTATACTATTACTTTTCGACTATATCTTGTTATTATTACAAATAACAAGTTTATTTAAATTTTACCAACTTTAATAAAAATAAAATCATTTTTGTAAGCCAAGACTTGACCGACCGAACCATTAGAGACACATATTTATAATATGTGTATGAATTAAAACAAAGTTTTTATTAATTTTCGCTGTCAATATCTCTTGCCATTATTTTTGTATATAAACTTTGTAAGAGGAGTTTCCCATAAATAAATATAAATAAAAATAATGACTAATTTTAATTCATACACATATTATAAATCAGAGCTGGGCAGGATTCGAATCATTCAGGATTCGATTCCCGGATTCGAATCCTTTTAGAGGATTCAAAAGAGGTATTCGAATACTTTAGTGAAAACGGATTCGTGATCCGGATTCGTTACATTTTTTTAAAAGGATTCGTATTCGAATCCAGACGTAGATGATTCGAATCCTTATAAAAGGATTCGAATTCTTATAAAAGGATTCGAATCCTCATACACGGATTCAAATCCTCCTAAATAATTCGAATCATCGCAATTAAGGCTGGGATTCGAATTCGATTAATTCAAATAGTTAAATATTCTAATATGAATATTTAAATCACTAAATTATTCATATTTGGATATAAATATTCAAAATTTTCGAATAATTCAAATATTTGTGAATGCATATTTGATTACTTAACCATGAAAAATATCCAACGTTAATAGTATATTTTTAACTTCACTTGAAATCAGTGTTTTATACGCGTGACGCATGAAGTAAAATTTCGAGTTTAGAAAAGCCCCGTGAAAATTTGTCTCGGGCCCTCGACAAATTTTCTACGCGGGGCTTTTCTAAACTCAAAATTTTACTTCATGCTTAGTCTGGGAGTGGACAACACTCGTTCTTAGGAGTTTCAAATTGAAGGATCACTCTAGATTACTAAGTTTATTACCATTTTACAAAGGCTACAGCTCGAAGGACCAACCATGGTCTTCGGAGACCGAAGGACTACAGGGAATCGAAGATTTTTTACAAGAAAACAACGAATATCTGAAGGTTTACAGCATGGATAGGAAAGAAAACATCTAATTTTGCAAAAATATTGAAGTTGGGTTGGTTTTCAGTGCATTTTTTTACTTCGCTTTAAATCAGTGTTTTATACGCGTGGCGCATGAAGTAAAATTTCGAGTTTAGAAAAGCCCCGCGAAAATTTGTCTCGGGTCGCTGCGCGACCCTTGACAAATTTTCTACGCGGGGCTTTTCTAAACTCGAAATGTTACTTCATGCTTAGTCTGGGAGTGGACAACACTCGTTTGATTTTTAAATTTAACTCTTTTAAAAAATCGACGTATATAATATAATAAATCATTCATTGAAATCATAGAAAAAGATGCAAAATTTTACCTAAAATTAACTTTTAGAGTTAACTTTATAATTTGCTCGGCTCTTAATGGGTGAATATTTTATTCCTAAAGAACCGTTTTTATTTAATATTAAAGTTGCATTTAATACAATAACAAACTGTGAATAAATCGACATAAATCTAGAAATATCGAAAATCTCGACATGTAGAAAATCTTGACGGTCCACTCCCAGACTAAGCATGAAGTAAAATTTCGAGTTTAGAAAAACCCCGCGTAGAAAATTTGTCGAGGGTCGCGCAGCGACCCGAGACAAATTTTCACGGGGCTTTTCTAAACTCGAAATTTTACTTCATGCGCCACGCGTATAAAACACTGATTTAAAGTGAAGTTAAAAACGCACTGAAAACCACCCCAACTTCGATATTTTTTCAAAATTGGATGTTTTCTTTCCTATCCATGCTGTCCTTCAGATATACGTTGTTTTCTTGTAAATAAACTTCGATTCCCTGTAGTCCTTCGGTCTCCGAAGACCATGATTGGGCCTTCGAGCTGTAGCCTTTGTAAATTGGTAATAAACTTAGTAATCCAGAGTAATCCTTTAATTTGAAACTTCTATGAACGAGTGTTGTCCACTCCCAGACTATGCATGAAGTAAAATTTCGAGTTTAGAAAAGCCCCGGGTAGAAAATTTTCACGGGGCATTTCTAAACTCGAAATTTTACTTCATGCGCCACGCGTATAAAACACAGAATCAATATGAAGTTTAATAACACATATATCATCATTAATTAAAATCATTATATAATCAGATATTTAGTCGGTAAATAAACATTTTTGTTAATAGAATCTGATGGAATAAAATATTACTGATTGCAAATAATAGATTTAAATTTATTTTTTAAGGATTTGTATCCGTGATTCAAAAATGAAGATTCGAATCTTTGATTCGAATCATATTTTTCACTTACGAATCCTTTATTCGAGTATTCGTGATTCGAATCATATTAGGTGATTCGGATTCGTGATTCGAATGCTGTTTTTGAGGATTCATCCCAGCTCTGTTATAAATATATGTATCTAATGATTCGGTCGCTCAAGTCTCGTCTTACAAAAATGATTTTATTTTTATTAAAGTTGGTGAAATTTAAATAAACTTGTTATTTGTAACAATAAAAAGATACAGTCAAAAAATGACTGTGTTCATTAAAATACGGACAAGTTTTCTTGAAAACTTGAATTTTGCATTTAAACTTGTAATATAAATGATTTTTGGAAAATAACTTTTATTAGTTTGAATCAATAATAAAAAATGAGTACTTATGTATTCCTGCTTTCCTTGTAAACTATTATAATTAATAGATTAGTATTTGAAAAAGACTGCTTTTATAAGTAACATTAAATATTTTTAAAATAACGCGCGGCCACGCGAATATCTTCCAGCCAAACTAGCTTATGCCTACGCGCAATAGACGTTTTGAGATGACTCGCGACATAAATACATTGTTTTCTCAAAAAGTTGGTTCAGTATTTGTTTCTGTTGTAGAGGAAACTTGGGGCTATGATTTGGTAGTAATTATAGGTTAGACAAGTTTAAATTTAGTTTTTCCGGGTCTCGCAAAGTTTAAATTTATATTTAAAAATTATGAAAATTGAAAAAATGATAATTCATTAACTAATCAAGATATTAATTTGGTTTTTCGTGTGTCTAAAGCACAGGTCATTTGTTTTTTCATTAAAAACAGTAGATAAATATTTATAGCAGCTACGAAAATATATCTATTTAACCGTGCATCGATTTTCGTTATAAATTCACATCTGAAAATTGACCATGTTTATAAATTAATTACTACTTAATTATACACACTATTTTGTTGAAAATCTATACTTTGGGGTTCTGAAGTATGAACCCCAAAGTATAGTTTTTCAAACATTTAATGTTTAGAATTACCTCCCCGCGCACACCCGTGGCCGCGCTGCCTTCAATCGGCCACACTGTGCGCCACCAGCATAAAACACTGATTTCAACTAAACTTAAAACTTTATCAAAAATGTCAAAATTAACAAATTAGGTGAAAAATATTGATAGATTAAAAATTAATAAAATGACAAAATTGACAAATGAGGTGAAAAATATTGACAGATTGAAAATAATAAAATGTCAAAATTGACAAACAGCAGTTGACACAAGTCACTCCACACGGTTAACCACTGACATCAACCACTGACATCAATTGAATTTTATTAGAAAATTGACATTTATGTCACAATTGACATATTTTTATGTCACTTATAAATTAATGAACCTTATAATAAACAATAACACTTAAGCATAGGGTTACTATAGGTACTTCAATTTAAAATGTTGAAATTCTTTTTATAAAATAGAAGTGTTCGGTGCAAATCGGGTTGCGGGCTCTCCAACCCAATCATCCCGTTTTATCGCCACCATATCTTTCGGTTTTACCCCCTCCTAAATAACCGTATTGTGTAACTCTTGCATCAGGCGAGAGAAGACGGCCTCCGCGCCTCAACAGTTTTAAATAGTTTTGCCTCCGGCTTTTGTACCTGCCTCCGGCTTTAATAACTGCCCCCGGCTATAGACTTGCCTCAGGCTTTAATAGTGCAACCCCAAAGGAAGTAGAAGACCAGAAGAGAGCCGCCAGTCCTCTTCAAGACCGTACGAGGCTTAAGGTTAGTTCCTTTTTTCCACAATTAATCCTCCCGGATTGGAGAGGCCACCCCCCCTGGTACGCTATTACAAAGCTACCAAACAAGAAGCAAATGATTTGATTTAAGAAAATTGATAAATTAATTAAAAAACCGTATAGTTAATTGTATAATTTCATAATTTTAACAAAAATTGATTTTCAATTAATACGATGTTGAAATTATTTACTTAATCTATGATACAATACGTTAACATACAATAATGAGGAAACTAATAGAAATGTATAAAAAATCTTAAAAATATATGCATTTTCTTAAAATTTGAAACAGATAATGTTTCTTATTATATAATTTTTTATTTATATAATTTTATTTGCATTATTCAATTTTTAATTGGAATAAGAATATATTTTCGCATAATTGTCATAACTTATTGTAATAAATAAATAAACTTTATTAAATTTTAATTCATGAAATTTAACTGATTTCTCTAAATTCAAAAAAATAATTTGTAACGCTGAAATTTCAACAAACAAGTTGTTAGAATTTTACCCCAATTCAAAGATTCTTCTTGAATTTTTTGTTTTTGTCATTTAAAATAAGAATTCTACTGCACAGATTATAGATAAGAACAGGAATGAGTAAAAAGTATAAAACTAACATGAAAACGAATGTCTTCCACTCCCAAATTAAACATGAAGTAAAATTTCGAGTCTAGAAAAGCCTGAAAATTTGATTTGGTGATTTGGTGTTTTTAATTTTACTTCATGCGCCACGCGTATAAAACACTGACAGATTTGAATTCATATTTACATTACAAAAGTGTATTCTTATAAATAATTAACAAAATATTTAACAAAAACAAATAATTTGAAAACCTTAAACAAAAACGACCAAACATTTGGGAAAAATAACACAAAATTTAATTAATAAACATTCTCGAATTTGATATTTTCAAACGCCCATCTTGAAAATTCTATGAGATATCTTTATGAAATTTTGCTCAGATATATTTCGAAAATGTCGCTCTTTTTTTAAACTTCAAATTTTATTTATAAATTATATCTGCATGTACAGTTAGAAAGTTTTAGAACTTTGAAAATAGGAACATACAATTGTGTGTTGTCATACAATTTGTTGTTCCTATGAATCGGTTTAAATTACATAGAACTACATTTTAGAACTCATGGTTTCTTTAAGGTATGTCGGATTAAACTCAAAAGTCCATAAACAGAATCTGTAGATAACACCCTGCTATCATTAAAATGATGATTCTACTCTAAATTATCATTAAAATGATCGAACGGCATTTTTTGTGCGGCTGCCAAGAATGCTAATTAAATGATGGGATACATTTCAGGTTATGGTAACCTATGTGTTAACGGTCAGTAGTGCCAATCTAATTTAAAATTCAAAGCTTACTCCGAATCATGTTTTAAATGATCGCACGGAATAACTGTCTGTTACTTTTAACTTGTATAGTGTTCAAATTAAAACATAGTACCTTATAATTTTAGCCCAGTGATATGTCGAATAATCAGATAATTGAGAAATAAAAATCAGTATAGCTTTATTGTCATTTACTTTTAAATCGAAAATCGGCCAAAAAAGATGGCAAGCAGATATAATAAGGTATAAAGACGGCCCATTTTCCGTTTTTTGCCGGATTAGTCTGTGGAGACAATATTAGTAGGTTAGAGATGTTCGATATTTATCGATATGGTCCCTGTAGCAACGTCGTGGCCCCGAAGCAATTTAAAAATGTCGCCGTTCAAATATCTACATTCTAAATTTTAAACAGCAAACACTCGTAGTTGCAGTGGCTTTAACTAGACTTAACATACAGTTTCGTTTTATTACTTTCACATATCCTAAAACAAGAATTTGGAAGAGTAAGATTTAATTAAACAAAATAGTCTTTTGTAATATTTATTAACGCAAGAACAAATATAAGCAGCATATTTTGAGCCTTACAATATTTTAGTGTTCTATACGAGTGGCGCATGAAGGAAAATTTCGAGTTTATAAAAGCCTAAAAATTTCCAATTGCCGCCGCGCTTAGTTTCGCTTCGCGCTCCGGCAAATCCAAATTTTCTAAACTAGAAATGTTACTTCATGCTTAATCAAGGAGTGCAAACACTCGATAGAAACTTTAAATTTAACACTTTAATAGATACAACGCATGTCTGAAATTTTACAACGTAGTTATCGGTCAAGGTATCAAAACTAAGAAATATGCAAAATATCGAGAAAGATTAGGGTTCATTTTTCCCCTAAAATTTTTCCCCGGCAAATTTTCCCCTTATATTTTTCCCCCGAATTAATATTCCCCCAAATTAATATTCCCTTAATCTAATTTTCCCCCAAATGAATAATAACGCAACAATCAAATTAATTAAGTTATATTACAAAATTTATAAAGTTATATTACAACCAATATTTCGTAAATAATCTAAAAGTTTGTCTTCCTCCCTGTAATCATCATATTTCGCGACTATGTTTTTGATTCGACGTTGAATCCTTCTCTGGTCATGCGATTTGGCTCTTCTAATGGGCTGTCCTAGCGAGAGTTGTCGCATCATGGTCATGACAAGTGTTTGTACTCCATGATTAAGCATGATGTAAAATTTCGAGTTTAAAAATGTCTGAAAATTTGGATTTGTCGGTGCAAGCGAAGCGAAGCCCGGCTAATCCAAATTTTTAGGCTTTTCTAAACTCGAAATTTTACATCATGCACTAGACGTAGAAAACACTGATTTAAAATTAAAAATTTAGTGATTGTAATATTTATATTTGAGTATTCGAATATTTGAATTATTTATATTTATACAAAATATCATATTTTTCAAATATTAATAAAAATAAAAACAAAATAGTTCTAACATATTCTACGCAACTGATATTTAAGCTATAACTTTTCAACTTCAAATTGAGACTAATTAACATCAAATTCTGATAAAACAATTTCCCATTGGAACTTAAAACATTGCTGTCAATTAAAACACAATCGAATTGGGAATACGCAATTTAACATTTTTAGTTTCTTGTTATTTAGTCTGGGGAGTTTTAGGTGAAACACCCTTTATATTCCTTAAATATTTAAAAAAAAAATCCTTTGAGTTTGGCTTATATAACAGTTGCTACAATCATTGCACGCAATTGAATACATTTCTGAGTCTAAGTTTCATCTTCTTATGAAAATAATAGCCGGGGTAAAATTTGAGGGGAAAATTAATAGCGCGGGGAAAAATAACCTAGGGGAAAAATTGTAGGGGAAAAATGACCCCCAACGATCGAGAAATGCTAAAAAAGTGAACTTTTTAGAAACCAACAATGATTAGACTTTTGTGTGTTGAAAAGTGAGAATAATTGTTCCCGAGAAGAGTCAAAAACTTCTGAAAATCATTAAAAACAATAGGAAATTTTATAAAAGAACATGAAATTTATTAAAAATTATCAAAACTGCATAATTAAATAAATAGACGAAGATTAAGTAAAAATTACCAAACCAGACTAAAACCATGAGTATAATAGAATATTTTACAAATTAATCATCACAACAAAATTTACGAAAGCTTGTTGAAGTGAAATCATCTAACTTTGATGACTAACCTGGTAATTAAAAACACCTGCGAATAAGATCAAGATCATGAATCAGAAATTTGTGAATTGTGTTTTCCAAAGTTTTGGGAAATCATTGAAAATTGAATAAATGCATAAAATACTTGTAGTCGTACATTTAAATATTTAATAAAAATTAGCTAAATTAATATTAAATATTACTCCGCTAAAATTGAATACAAATCTTAAACATTGACGATAATTATAATTATACAAAATTTACAGGATTTATACTATTTATAATAAGATATTGGCAGAGGATGAAATCCTCCTGGTAAAACGAATTTTCTCATTTTCTAAAATATCATGATTTGCATCGCTTTACAAGATTTTCCACCACTTTTTAATAACCTTCTCAATTATCTTAATAATTAACACACATTGATTGGCAATGTTTGGTTGTGACGCTTTCGGGAGCATAACTATTAATTAATAATTTCCTAATTATTGCTCACTTTAATTTCGTCGATAATTCCATTCCAACCTAAAATCATGCATATTTGCTAACAAACAAAATCGCAGAAGTAAAAATGCAAGTGGATATTTTAAAATTATCTTATTTACGTTCTCCATGCCAACGACTGTACGATCGCGCTGAATTAGTGACGTTAAGTTCAATCCGTCAAATCACTACGTGATGACAGATTTTAGAATGACAATACACCTTTGTCATGGAATTATCTTATCAAATACCACTCGAGGTTTGGTTTTGAGAGGATATTTTTTCATTTAATAACTCGTGCGTGGTTTTCCAATTTTACTCGAGAAAACTTGTATAGACAAAAACACTCGAGCTTCGCTCTCGTGTTTTTGTCATCCAAGTTTTCTCTCGTTAAAATTGCTAGGCAACCACGCACTCGTCTAAATAAAAAAATATCCGGCCAAAACCAACCTCTTGTGGTATTACATACGACTATTTCCTTCAAAAAATGTCTACCAATCATATTACGAGAATTCATTTTCATTGCCCAATCACAATTAAATTTCAGCAAAAATTGCATAGTAGGTGAAAATTCTACGAAAAATTACAGCGAAAATTGCACTGTTGTGACGTCACATGTCAGGTATCAATCAATTTCTCTCAATCTTTGAAAATTAAAGTTTTTTGATCTAACTCGTATTTTCTTTCATCACAGAATGTCATAAATTGTCTCCAAACGAACTCTTTACTCTTTCTTGTATTTTCGGATGAATTTTTCTCGATATTTTTCGATATATCTTTCGAAGAAAAACTTCCGAAGCAATTCATGTTGACACATTAAGTGACACTAATTGATAATTAATATTTTAAATAATAAGTCAACTTGATTAAAAATCGTATTTTTCAGGAAATAGTCTATTAAATACATTTCGTGCATTAAAAATGCTCTGAAAATTTAGTACTCAAAGCTCGTTGCCTTTAAGAAACTACATTCGTTCATTTTGATTGTGATTTGACTGAAAAAGTGCCCTTGACGCTTCGCGTCTCGGGCACTTTTTGTCAAATCACAATCAAAATGGACTCATGCAGTTTCTAGGCAACGGCTTTTTAAGTTTTAATTGTTCTTGGGGATAACAATTAAAACTTTGATTTCGAAGTAGTTTCAGTATTTCTGTGCCGGAAAATAAACCAACGATTCTGTTCTTTTGGAGAATATTGCAGATCAGACAGGCAGAAAAATTCAATACAAAGTAAGCATGAACAGAATTATAAAGAATACGTTACATACGACACATACAACAGTGAAACTTATACAAGAAAAATATCATATCGTCGTGTGCATTAAAAAATCTTGTTTTATACAATCAGCATAAAATTCACTGAATTTACTTTTGCACCTGCATTTGCTTTACAAAAAAATAAATTATGTTAACGATTTTTTTATAAAATACTAAGCCAAAGTTAAAATTAGGCAATACCATTTTAAAAGAATGTTTATTTTGAGAGAATTGTAAAACATTAACGGATCAACCTAAAATTCATAGAATCTTCGCAGAAATAAATAAACTTTGTTTGGCTATAATAGAAATTGAAATATCTCCACTGGATTTCCCAAAATATCAAATCAAAGTCGAAATTTTGTAAAAAAAGTGATTAACGGATTTACTTTGTTTAAAAAAATTGCAAAAAATTGACTTGGAATTTATTTTGCTTAAATCTTATAGAAAGAAAATTAAATTATCTTGGTGCATTTTCCTAAAATATTCAGCCAAAGTTGAAATTATACAATAAAATTAACAATCTTTGAAAACTGTTTTTTTAAACTGTAAAAAATTTAAATTGTATTCTATCAACATGAAATTCACAGAATTTACTTAAAATTGCTTGCACTTACATCTTGTAAAAATAAAATTAAATTATATTACCACATTTTCTTAAAATATTCAGCCAAACTTGAAATTTTGCAACAAAATCAACGATTTTTGGAGAATGTAAAAAATTAACAGATTATCAAATCAACATAAAATTCTAAGAATCAACACAGAAATGAATAAACTTTGATTGGTTGTAATTGAAATTTAAATATTTTTACTGGATATCCCAAAATATCAAATCAAAGTTACAATTTGATTAGATTTATATTTATTTTATAAAATTAAATTCCATTCATTGTGAATAATTTCTGACCATTTAAACTTTTCCAATTTTGTTTCTGGTTGATCGTCTAACGAGAGTTTCCACTCCCAGGTTAAGCATAAAGTAAAATTTCGAGTTTAGAAAAGCCTGAAAATTTGGATTCACCGGGACGCGCGAGCGAAGCGAGCCGCACCCCGGCAAATCTAAATTTTCAGGCTTTTCTAAACTCGAAATTTTACTACATGCGCCACGCGTACTAAACACTGACTTTATGTGAAAATTTCAACCAATTGGTAAAAGTGAAATAAATTTAGTATGTTGATTATCAATTGTTTAAATGACAGGGAAAGACACATTACCACCGCGTTTATAGTTAACGCCCTAAAATAATTATATTTTTTTTACAATTTGTGTAAAAAAAATCAAAAGTATTGAATAGTTACGTTTCGGATCTATTTTTATAAAAATTCTACCAGAATTTTCTTTTAGTACCTAAAAATAAAAACGACGTTTATCTTTATATTAAAAATCACTTTCTAAGTAATTTTATTCCATTTAAAATTACTTAGAAAGAAATTAAATACACTGCGTTTTCCCTTTCATTAAAAATAAAATAAAAGAAAAATCTATTTTTCTCTGTTTATTTTTTCACAGTAATGCGTATTTGATGGTTAAAACAAAACTTCTTTCTTAGACCGCATAACTGGTTAATTAAATAAACATAAAAAGCAAATGTTTGTAATATCTACAACTTTTATTTACAAGATTTTTTATGTGATCATTTTAAAGAAAAATAAAAAAAACGCTGACAGTAAACTACTAGTTCCGGTTTCAGCATTTTCACTAAAAGCTTTTTTCATCGTATGATTGTAATAAAATTAAAGTTTATAGTGTCATCTTAACATCTCGATTGTTTTAGGTCGTACAATGGTGACGGACAGACCTTTTTCAAAAATGGTCTTTATCAACTCCCAAAAATTAAAAATTTGCTTCATATAAAGATAAAATTTCCTTTAATTCTAAAAAATCAGTATTTCAAAACAGTTTTTTTTACTTTTCCCCACATGTAAAATAAAGGGAAAATATTGCTTTCGCGAACATTTTGAAATCAAAAATATTAGTGGGATTTAAGGTCTCCCTTAAATCCCACTAATATTTTTGATTTCAAAATGTTCGCGAAAGCAATATTTTCCCTTTATTTTACACGTGGGGAAAAGTAAAAAAAACTGTTTTGAAATACTGATTTTTTAGAATTAAAGGAAATTTTATCTTTATATGAAGCAAATTTTTAATTTTTGGGAGTAAAGTAAAGCTAAGATTAGCAGCACTGCCCAACATACCAATTTGCTTTCTTACCCAATCGTTTCACAACCCTCCCCCTCACAATTCTTATATAAAACTGAAAGACAGCTCACCTGGAGGGTAGAAAGTCATCTATCCTTTTTTTAGATATTAAAAAAGCCTTTGACTCCGTATGGCATCGAGGACTTTTCTATAAATGCTACATTCTTAATCTGCCCAAACCCCACATTATCCTTATAGCCAACTTCCTACAAAATAGATCCCTATAAATTAGAATCAATAACAATCTTTCCACTACCTTTACTCCAAGGATCCCCACTTTCCCCCATCCCCCATCCTATATAACTCATACTGCCAATTCTTTAGCATACCCTCTCCAATTTGCAGATGATACTGTTCTCATTGTCTACTCTAATAATATACAAAATTCTATATCCTTTCTTCAGCAGTTTTTCAACAAATTTGAATCGTGGTTTAACAAATACAGAATTAAAATAAATTCATTAAAATACAAACTTCCAATACCTTTTATTCGCATTCTACCTACTCGTTAATACGGGTTTGATGGATTTATAAGGGGTTATGTGGTTGCCGTATTTTAGTTAAAATGCGGAGGGATGATCGTTCGTAAATTTAAATATGTTTTAATACGAAGGGGCAAGATTGGGATAAAAGAACGGCTCCATAGTCTAGCATAGGTGTACATATCATTTTATAGAAATGCGTGGCAGTGTTTATATTTTTACCTTTACCTATATAAGTGAGGCATCTAAAGTGTTTTGCTCTAGCGCGAATTTTGTTTTTAATGGCCAGTGTATAGTTTTTAAAATGAAGTTTTTGCTCAAATAATACGCCGAGATATTTTCAGGTTGGGAATTAGGTAATATAAGGTGTTATATAAGAAAGGGAAGGAGGTTAATTAATAATTAATAAAATGTTAATAATTAATTCAAATTTGGTAATTACTATGTTTGTAACCCAAATAAAATACAGTTGTCGACTACAGAACGTTTGTAATTAATTTATTTGTCTCTTTGTTAACAATATAAATCAATAATTTCGATATAAATTGGTTACTAGCTTTTATAAGTATTTACTAATACAAGACGAAGAACTAGGTAGCGAGGTTGCAATTGAATTTATCTGGCTTAAAATCTTCACCAGGTTACCAAGCTCATGGCGTTGCAAATCGTAACTTAACCAGAACACAGTGGTCAAAATGTTCAAAAAGTTGGCAAAAGTCAATAAAAGTATGTAATATACAAGGTGTCCGTATTTCAGCAGAATGTATGGGGATCTCGGTTATTTGAAGAAATAGAGAGTCGGTTAAATTGGGGCAAAGTTGCGTAATTTAGGGCCCAATAATAATCTAAAAACAAATTTGAAATATCTTTTTTTGTTTTTGAGATATTGTCAAAAAACGGATATATTGAAATTTCGTATTTATTTTTTTATTCAAAAACTATTGATTCCAGACACTTACAACTTTGACAATATACAGGTACTTTTTGACAATATCTCTAGTTACATATTTTATTTTAAGATAACTTATCTTTCTTATGGGCGCCATTTTGGATTTTCATATACTTCAAAAAATATTTTTTTTGAATTTAATAATGTATCACACTTATAATTTATTGTACATTATATATGTAAAATTTTAATCTTTTGTTTTTTGTAAAGAGTGCCTTGGAAACAGTTGAGTAACTCACTTATTTGACAACTCCTAGGACCCATAATTTGCTTACATATCACCTCTGAAAACGGGCATACGACGGTTCTTATTTTAACAGTTGTAATGTATTTTAAACTAAAGAGTGTCTTCCACTCCCAGACTAAGCATGAAGTAAAATTTCGAGTTTAGAAAAGCCCCGCGTAGAAAATTTGTCGAGGGTCGCGCAGCGACCCGAGACAAATTTTCGCGGGGCTTTTCTTAACTCGAAATTTTACTTCATGCGCCACGCGTATAAACCACTGATTTACAGTAAAGTTAAAAATATATAACACTTAAATGTGATGGTGATCAATATTTATTGAGAAAATGCAAGAATTACTATTTTGTGAATAGTTTTTGAATAATAATAATAAAAGGAGAATGTATTTATTTTGTGCAACTTTTATGTGATAATCGATACGTATCATTATTCTTAAAAAAGATTGACAATTATTATTTAATTTTAAGTGCTTGCTAACATTGATGGAATGCTGTCAAGATTTTATGACGTCATTGTTTCCAAGGCACTCTTTGCAAAAAAGAAAATATTATAATTTTAAACTGAGTTCAGAAAATAATATTCTTTTAATAAATATGAAAATCCAAAATGGCTCTCATAAGAAGAACAAAAGTTGACTATGGTATGGTGGGGCAAATGTTATAGTTATCTTAGAAAAAAATATGCTACTAGATTCCTCCAGATTCAGTAGTTTTTGAATTAAAAAATTAAAACGATTTTTCAAAAAAATCCGTTTTTTTTTAAATGAAATTTTTGCTCAATTAATACGCCGAGATATTTTCAGGTTGGGAATGAGGATTACCTCATTCCCAACCTGAAAATATCTCGGCGTATTAGTTGAGCAAAAATTTCATTTTAAAAAGCATACACTGGCCATTAAAAACAAAATTCGCGCTAGAGCAAAACACTTTAGATGCCTCACTTATATAGGTAAAGGTAAAAATATAAACACTGCCACGCATATCTATAAAATGATATGTACACCTATGCTAGACTATGGAGCCGTTCTTTTATCCCAATCTTGCCTCTCCGTATTAAAACATATTCAAATTTCCGAACGATCATCCCTCCGCATTTTAACTAAAATACGGCAACCACATAATCCCTTATATAATCCATCAAACGTCCTACTCTACAATAGCACCAGAATTACACTTATCCAAGACCGCCTTTTAACCCTCTTTCAAAAATTCTCCACTAACCCTAAAAATCTAGAGTTCTGAAATAAACTGTGTATTCCCAGAAATCCTAAAATGCCTTCTAAATACAAACACCCATCTGAAACCACATATGAATTCATTAAACATTTTACCTCGCTAGACAATGACAGTTAACAATCATGGCGGACTAAAGAAATGACAAACCAAGATAGAAAGACCTACGGTCGATAACCCTTTCGTTAAATTTTAACTTTAAGAATATATTTATGTTATGTTTTACATAACACTTGGTTTGTTTCACTATTTGTAAATAGTGAAACAAACCAAGTGTTTTTAATTTATCCTTTAATATTATTTCAAAATGTTTCACCAAGTGATAAATGAGAAAGTTATTCAAGAAATATATTATAGTTTGTTTTATAACTCCTTTCCAATAAATGCTATAACATATTCATTCAAAGAAGTACCTAAAACAAATAATAATATTATTTTGTCTTGTTCGACCGACTGATTTTGTGAGGAAATCTAGTATAGTAAAGTAAAGTAAAGTATTATAATGGGTTTTTCATTATAATAATGGCATCTTATATGTCATTCTGGAATTATATATAATTTTAGTATCTTGAATGCACTTGAATCATTTTTTTAGCTGTAACGGGTGGGCCATCTAGTGGTTTCTTTTTAAAAATGCAATAAAATGAACAAAATTATTTTTTTTACATGTATTATGGCTTTATTAGTAAGAGCAAACATTCCTGTTAATTATGGAACACAACTTCGTTCAAGTGGCTGCCTCGGCAGGCTTCGCAGTAGCGCATTCTGTCACTCCAATTTTCCAAGACCTTGTTGATGGTTTCGAGCTGTAGCTCACGGATTGCTTGGATAATATTGGCCTGAAGTGCTTAGATCGTTTCTGGATTGTTGGCATAACATCGGTCCTTCACGGTTCCCCACAATAAAAAAATCCAAAGGGATTAAATCGCAGCTCCGAGGCGGCCAATTGACATTGCCAAGACGGCTGATAACACGATTTGGGAATTTGGTGCGCAAAAGATCGATTGTAGCATGGGCTGTGTGGCATGGCGCGCCATCCTGCATAAACCAGAGGTCGTCCAAATCCATGTCTTCAATTTCATTAAAAAAAAGTCGGATAACATGACTTTGTAACGCTCACCGTTGACCGAAACGTTGTTTCCAGCCTCATTTTCGTAGAAAAATGGTCCAATGATGCCACCACTCCACAATCCGCACCAAACCGTCACTCTCCGGGGATGCATTGGCTTCTCGACAATAACGTGCTGGTTTTCCGAGCCCCAGATGCAGCAATTTTGTTTGTTAACGTAGCCGCCAAGATGAAAATGAGCCTCGTTAAATAAGATGATTTTTCGCCCAAAATCGTTGTCCAATTCAAGCTACTCTAAGGCCCAAACTGCGAAGCGATAACGAAGCGGATGGTCATGCGCCTTCAATTGCTGAGTCAATTGGACTTTGTAAGCGAATAATCCGAGATCTTTGTGCAGAATTCTCCTCAGGCTAGTGCGTGCAATGTTGAGCTGTTGAGATCGACGGCGAGTTGATGTTCGTGGATTGAGTCTCACACTCTCGGTTACAGCAGCCACATTCTCGTCTGTGCGCACCGTACGAGAACGAGGACCATGAGTGTTGTCCACTAGCATGCCAGTCTCACGAACTTTTTGCACAACCTTGCGTACAGCAGGCGCGGTGGGTGATTCATTTTGGGCCAAAACTTCTTTTCAACAAAAGCACTGTTTGGGCTACACAGCACTCACTTTGGAAATGAGTTTGCAATATTTCCTAACGTTGTTCAAGCGTAAAGCGACTCATTTCGTACCGCGGAGGAATGATACCGACTTTCTGTCAAGATTTCGAGCGGGAAAAAGATGTCAGTGTCAAAATAACCTATGATATAAAAAGAAACCACTAGATGGCCCACCCTGTATAAAATATATTATAATAAATTGTAACATAAATATCAAATACAGCAAGCCACTATCTAAATGTGAGTTATGAAATTCAAATATCCACATTATATTCATAATCAGCAAACTTAAAAACCATTATGTATAAATTTTCACATACAGGGTGCCCGTATTTCGACAGAATGTATGGGGATCTCAGTTATTTGAAGAGATAGAGAGTCGGTTAAATTGGAGCAAAGTTGCGAATTTTAGTGCCTAACAATAATCTAAAAACAATTTTGATATATCTTTCTTTTCGAGATATCAACAAAAAACGTTTTTTTTTTAAATCGTTTTAATTTTTTAATTCAAAAACTACTGAATCTGGAGGAATCTAGTAGCATATTTTTTTCTAAGATAACTATAACATTTGCCCCACCATACCATGTTATGTTATGTGATGTTATGGGGTCGGTGGGTCGTATGGCCTCTGGGCCTTTCGAAGTTACCTCGACCTAAAAGATCTTTTGTAACTATCCCTGACCTACTTGAGTCCCTCCATACCATAGTCAACTTTTGTTCTTCTTATGAGAGCCATTTTGGATTTTCATATTTATTAAAAGAATATTATTTTCTGAACTCAGTTAAAAATTATAATATTTTCTTTTTTGCAAAGAGTGCCTTGGAAACAATGACGTCATAAAATCTTGACAGCATTCAATCATTGTAAGCAAGCACTTAAAATTAAATAATAACTGTCAATCTTTTGTAATAATAATGATACGTATCGATTATCACATAAAAGTTGCACAAAATAAATACATTCTCCTTTTATTATTATTATTCAAAAACTATTCACAAAAAAGTAATTCTTGCATTTTTCGCAACATCTCAATAAATCTTGATCACCATCACATTTAAGTGTTATATATTTTTTACTTTACTGTAAATCAGTGGTTTATACGCGTGGCGCATGGAATAAAATTTCGAGTTTAGAAAAGCCCCGCGAAAATTTTCTACGCGGGGCTTTTCTAAACTCGAAATTTTACTTCATGCTTAGTCTGGGAGTGGAAGACACTCTTTACTTTAAAATACATTACAACTGTTAAAATAAGAAGAGGTAATATGTAAGCAAATTATAGGTCCTAGGAGTTGTCAAATAAGTGAGTTACTCAACTGTTTCCAAGGCACTCTTTACAAAAAACAACATATAAAATGTACAATAAATTATAAGTGTGGTACATTATTAAATTCAAAATAAATATTTTTTTGAAGTATATGAAAATCCATAATGGCGCCCATAAGAAAGATAAGTTATCTTAAAATAAAATATGTAATTAGAGATATTGTCAAAAAGTGTATATTGTCAAAGTTGTAAATGTCTGGAATCAATAGTTTTTGAATAAAAAAATAAATACGAAATTTCAAAATATCCGTTTTTTGACAATATCTCAAAAACGAAAAAAGATATTTCAAATTTGTTTTTAGATTATTATTAGGCCCTAAATTACGCAACTTTGCCCCAATTTAACCGACTCTCTATTTCTTCAAATAACCGATATCCCAGAGCTGGGCAGGATTCGAATCATTCAGGATTCGATTCCCGGTTTCGAATCCTTTTAGAAGATTCAAAAGAGGTATTCGAATACTTTACTGAAAACAGATTCGTGATCCGGATTCGCTACATTTTTTTAAAAGGATACGTATTCGAATCCAGACGTAGATGATTCGAATCCTTATAAAAGGATTCGAATTCTTATAAAAGGATTCGAATCCTTATAAAAGGATTAGCACTCTTATAAAAAGATTCAAATCGTTATAAAAGGAATCGAATCCTTATAAAAGGATTCGAATCCTCATACACGGATTCAAATCCTCCTAAATAATTCGAATCATCGCTGTTAAGGTCGAATTCGATTAATTCAAATAGTTAAATATTCTACTATAAATATTTAAATCACTAAATTATTCATATTTCAATATAAATATTTAAATTTTCGAATAATTCAAATATTTGTGAATGCATATTTGGTTACTTAACCATGAAAAATATCGAACGTTAATAGTATATTTTTAACTTCACTTGAAATCAGTGTTTTATACGCGCGACCCTCGACAAATTTTCACGTAGCTTTTCTAAACTCGAAATTTTACTTCATGCTTAGTCTGAGAGTGGACAACACTCGTTCTTAGAAGTTTCAAATTTAAGGATCACTCTAGAATACTAAGTTTATTACCATTTTACAAAGGCTACAGCTCGAAGGACCAACCATGGTCTTCGGAGACCGAAGGACTACAGGGAATCGGAGTTTTTTTTACAAGAAAACAACAAATATCTGAAGATTTACAGCATGGATAGGAAACAAAATATCTAATTTTGAAAAAATGTCGAAGTTGGGTTGGTTTTCAGCGCATTTTTAACTTCACTTTAAATCAGTGTTTTAGGCGCGTGGCGCATGAAGTAACATTTCGAGTTTAGAAAAGTCCCGCGAAAATTTGTCTCGGGTCGCTGCGCGACCCTCGACAAATTTTCTACGCGGGGCTTTTCTAAACTCGAAATTTTACTTCATGCTTAGTCTGGGAGTGGACAACACTCGTTTGAATTTTAAATTTAACTCTTTTAAAAAATCGACGTATGTAATATAATAAATCATTCATTGAAATCATAGAAAAAGATGCAAAATTTTACGTAAAATTAACTTTTAGAGTTAACTTTATAATTTACTCGGCTCTTAATGGGTGAATATTCTATTCCTAAAAAAAACATTTTATTTAATATTAAAGTTGCATTTAATACAATAACAAACTGTGAATAAATACACATAAATCTAGAAATATCGAAAATCTCGACATGTAGAAAATCTCGACGGTCCACTCCCAGACTAAGCATGAAGTAAAATTTCGCGTTTTGAAAAGCCCCGCGTAGAAAATTTGTCAAGGGTCGCGCAGCGACCCGAGATAAATTTTCACGGGGCTTTTCTAAACTCGAAATTTTACTTCATGCGCCACGCGTATAAAACACAGATTTAAAATGAAGTTTAATAACACATATATCATCATTAATTAAAATCATCATATAATCAGCTATTTAGTCGGTAAATAAACATTTTTGTTAATAGAAACTGATGGAATGAAATATTACTATTTGCAAATAATAGATTCAAATTTATTTCTAAAGGATTTATATCCGTGATTCAAAAATGAGGATTCGAATCTTTGATTCGAATCATATTTTTCACTAACGAATCCTTTGTTCGAGTATTCGTGATTCGAATCATATTAGATGATTCGGATTCGTGATTCGAATACTGTTTTTGAGGATTCATCCCAGCTCTGCGATATCCCCATACATTCTGCTGAAATACGGACACCTTGTATATTACATACTTTTATTGACTTTTGGCCAACTATTTGAACATTTTGACCACTGTGTTCTGGTTACGTTACGATTTGCAACGCCATAAGCTTGGCAACCTGGTGAAGATTTTAAGCCAGATTAATTGAATTGCAACCTCGCTACCTAGTTCTTCGTCTTGTATTAGTAAATACTTATAAAAGCTAGTAACCAATTTATATCGAAATTATTGAATTATATTGTCAACAAAGAGACAAATAAATTAATTACAAACGTTCTGTTGTCGACAACTATATTTTATTTGGGTTACAGACAACCATAGTAATTACCAAATTTGAAATAATTATTAACATTTTATTAATTATTAATTAACCTCCTTCCCTTTCTTATACAACACGCAAAAATTAAACATAATTAAAAAAAAATTGCCGTTCAAAAAAATATTACGTAAACGATACAATGCACAACAAACAACACAATTATCATGTCCGTAATATAATTGTAATTAATAACTTTCTAATTTTTCAAGCAATGACAGAATTTGTTATTTTTATTATTATTCGTTTAGGTCTGCCTATTTTCAATGAAATGGGCAACTGCTTGTGTTATAGATATGCGTATTATATAAGTTAATTGAATTGTATTCGTTGTTAATTTATTGATTTAATTTGTAACTACTAACGAGTATTTCCACTGCTTGATTAAGCATGAAGCAAAATTTTAAGTTTCGAAAAGCCTGAAAATTTGGGTTGGTCGCATAGCGGAACGGAGTGTTTTTTGTTTGTTTTGATTTACCTTTTTGAAATATTTTTAATTGTATTATTTTATCTTAATTTATAACCTATTAACTCTTATGTTTGAACTGCGCTGAAATAAACAGATATTTATATTTGGTTTAGCTCCGGTTTTTGTTCTGATAAAAATAACGGTTTTTCTCAAAAGTCTAAATTTTTGTCTAATGTATCTCTAATAGACATAAAGACGAACCAAATAATCACACAAACCGTATTATTATTAATTATTACAAGTGAGAGCCATTTAAAATACAATGCTCAAAAGAATTTGAGGAACACTTTTTTAAAAATCTGTAAATTCTTAAAAAAAAGCTCCAAATAAGTCAAATTAAGTATGCCCCAAAAACATATATTATAGTAATTCGATATACAAAAACAATTGAACAATTACACTAGTCTGCAAAAAAAAATTTTTTTTTGAGCCCTGACACCATTCCTGCTGATTCTTATGTAAAATGACCTCCTGAATCCGAATATAACCTCTGTTTTCCCCCATCACCCACCGTTTTCGGGGGAGGCCCCCCCACCTATTTTTATCACTTTTCGATAATTTAGAGGGATGAAATGGATTATTTTAGCCTTTACATTTCTTCTGACGGACTAGAGAGGTGAAAAGTTCCAAAACATGTACATTTGTAGCAAGGAGGTAGATTTGGGGGGGATTTGCCCCCTTAAATTGTAAAAAAATCATTAAAAATGATCAATTTTTTCCGTTTTTTTCGCAGTTTTTTCACTTATTTTCTACATATTCTAGCTTCCATTCCCCCTCATCCTCCCCCAAATACCCCCAAATAATAAAAATGTATTGCAACAATATATAGCAACAATAATAAAAATATATAGCAACAATAATAAAAATATATAGCAACAGTTCGGAAGATTCACTGTACCACGCTGGCGCTCTCAATACTCCCCCCGTTTCCCCCATCCATTGGAGGGGTGAAAAGGATTATTTTAGCTGTAAAGAATAATAAATAAAAAGTAAAATAATAAATGTAAAGAATAATAAATAACTAAGATAAGTACCTTCATTTGGTCCTTGCTTTTCTTTTGTACCCTGAGGTAGAAGTTTCTCGTATCAAAAACCAGCAGTACTCTGCTAACATGCTCGCATTCTACTTCCCCGAAAATCTCCTCTCGAACTTAGAGATGTCTTGATAAAACCGTTCCCCGTGTTCATCCGAAACTGCTCCTAAATTTTCAGGGATGAAGTCCAAGTGTGAGTGAAGGAAATGCACTTTAAGAGACATGTTACACCCCATGGCCTTGTACGCTGACAGCAATTCCTCGACATGAGCGACATAATCATCACTTTTGTTGTTACCCAAAAAGTTCTCACACACGTTTTGGAATGCAATCCAAGCTCGTTTTTCTTTTCGATTCAGGTGTTCAATAAACGTCGAATCTTGGAAAAGTTGTCTAATCTGGGGGCCCACGAAAACTCCTTCCTTGATTTTAGCCTCACTAAGACGAGGGAATTTAGTTTTCAAAAATTGAAATGCATCACCGGTCTTGTTCATTGCTTTCACAAACTGTTTGATCAATCCGAGTTTGATGTGCAAAGGCGGCAAGTAAATATTTTCCTTCGCGACCAGAGGATCGTGAGCGACGTTTTTCTGACCGGGAGTAAAACTTTCTCGCAGAGGCCAGTTCCGTACGATGTAATGTTTGTCTCGGGCTCGGCTGTCCCATTCGCATAGGAAGCAGCAGTATTTTGTGAAGCCCGATTGCAGGCCCATGAGTAGAGCAACAACTTTTAAGTCAGCGCAAAGTTTCCAATTATAATCATGGTATTTGATTTTATCAAGGATCCGGCTGATGTTTTCGTACGTCTCCTTCATATCCACAGAGTATGTGATGGTAACTCATTCCCATTGGCCAATAGGACAACTTTGAAGCTTGTCTTTGATGAGTCTATAAACAGTTTCCATTTGTCTGTGTCACATGGCATCTTCAGTTCTATCATCAATGCATTTGAATTAGGGCAGAACACTAAGCCTTCATCTGCCGAAAAAAGTAACTTCAGGGTTGACTGCCTAGTCCTGTAAGAAGAGATTTTTACACCCTTTTCTAAGAGATTCCACTGCTGAAGTCGAGATCCAAGAAGTTGAGATTTACTCTTAGGTAACTCCAAATCCCTGACGAGATCATTCAATTCCGACTGAGTAACGAGGTGAGGTTTTCGATGAGCTGAATCAGCAGAACACTCTTCATCATCGGTGAACGTATCATAAGATGGTCCAGGCTGTGGCTCAAAGTCTTTCAAATCCGTTTCTGGCTCTAAAGTATAGGTTTTTGGCAAAGATTCGTTGTAAGGAACTGGTCTTAGAGCTGAAGGGATATTAGGATGCTGAATTGTATGCTTTCTTTTGCTAGATAACCCGACGGTGGAAGTCATACAAAAGTAACAATCTGTGAGATGACAGCGAGGTTCGCGCCAAACCATGGGCACAGCAAATGGCATTGATTTACGGGTACCTTTGAGCCATTTGGTCAAGCTACTGTAACAAGTAGTGCAGCAAACTGTTGGAGCCCAATTCTTGTCCTGATCGCCAACTTGGCAATCAAAGTAAAATTTATAAGCAGTTTTAAGAAGCGGAGAAAGGGGTTTTCGTTGCGCTTTTAAAGTCAATTCCCCGCAAACATAGCAGAAGCTATCGGGATGATTTTTACACTCGCGTGGCATAATTAAACAGTAAATAAATGCTCGATATTAATCACAACTCACACTCACGTACTGTAATTCACTTGGAAAAAGCCGGAATAAAAAAATGTCTACCGTTATACACAATTTAAACAACTTGGAAACACAGAATCCCCGCCTAGAGCACCGACAAGTTGACTCTACGATCGCTAGAGATGTACTGGATTACAGTGCAGGTGTATAGTGACAAGAGCAATACAGTGCAGGTGTATAGTGACAAGAGCAATACAAGTTTAAACCTGTCAAAGCATGAAAATTCCTGGGCAAACCTGTGCGCGCGAGGTATTGAGAGCGCCAGCGTGGTACAGTGAATCTTCCGAACTGTTGCTATAAATTTTTATTATTGTTACTATATATTTTTATTATTGTTGCTATATATTGTTGCTATATATTTTTATTGTTTGGGGGTGGATGAGGGGGGATGGAAGCTGGAATATGTAGTAAATAAGTGAAAAAACTCAAACGCAAATCCCCCCCCCCCCCAACTCTACCTCCTTGCTACAAATGTTCATGTTTTGGAACTTTTCACCTCTCTAGCCCCTCAGAAGAAACGTAAAGGCTAAAATAATCCTTTTCATCCCTCCAAACTATCGAAAAGTGATAAAAATAGGTGGGGGGGCCTCCCCCGAAAACGGTGGATGATGGGGGAAAACGGGGGTCATATTCGGATTCAGGAGGTCATTTTACATAAGAATCAGCAGGAATGGTGTCAGGGCCGATTTTCATGCCGACCAGTGTTATTAGTTACTTCTAAATTACATGAATAATTCAAGATGATTGAACCAAATTAAATAAAAACGACTGACATGAAAATATTGCGAATCGAATTTTCTGAGGTTTTACAAACTTAAATGATGGGTATGTCTTCAACGGGCACGAATTACTTCTTCGCATCTGTTTGACATACTTCGCACTAGTCTGCGAAGGTATTCTTGAGGTATACTTTCCCATTCCTCAATCAGAGCTTCTGTTAGATCTTGGATGGTTTGTGGTGGGCGCGACGTTCAAGTCCTTAACGATGGCCAATCCATAACCTGAAATCCACGGTCCAGTAAATAATTTCTGGTGATAGCGGCTGAATGTAGCCTTGCATTATCCTGCATCAGAATGAAATTGAGACCGATACCATGGGCAGCAGATAACTACATGCTACTCCAAAACATTTTCAACATAATTGCATTTAGGGTTTCAGAAATTAAAACAAGATCAGTTCTGTCTTCTACACTGATTCCTGTCCAAACCATTACAGATCCACCAGCAACCAGGACGTCTATAAACACGTACACGACCATCACAAAGAGTTAACCGAAACCTGGGGGGGGGAGGTAATTTGAAATTATTCGTGCACGCAATTATACACTTGCGAATGGCATTTTAATTTAATTTGAAAAGATTTGCATACACAAACTTCAATTCGTATGCGCAAATTCAACTGTTTTTTGCGATGAAGGTAATTTACAGATTAATTTACTTAAAAAACAAAATACATTGTAAATATTTTATGTAAAATGAAATAACATTTTTAGGTAAACCACTCCATCCATTTTAAGGATCCAGAGACCCCAGTCTCTGGATCCTTAAAATGGATGGATGCCCCAGCACATACTAATAGCATAGAGTCTTCCTGGAGAGCTGCGAAGGCCATTGTGTCCACTGGCGGGCGCAAAAAAACGAGCATTTCAGGAAACCTCGCCAGGTACATGTTCTACAAACGGTGTGCAGAAAGGCCTCTGGATCGCAAGGTTGAATTTTTTCAAATGGCTGGACACGAAGCCCACAAAACCCCGAATTCCGAAAACGATGCTCATATTCATATTTTTGTTTGATATCTACTGTTTTTCTTGTCCATCAATTTTCTTATAATTATCATTTATTCCATCCATTATGACTTTCCAACAAAATGATATCAAATCAACAAGCGTTTTGTAGGATACTTTTAACTTTTCCATTATAACTGTTAAGGGTACATTACTTTCCCCTAAATTTTCAAAAGCGAGTATTTGAAAAATACTCAAGTGACTTTTATCAAGAAATGTTCCTGTACGCAGGTTAATCCAAAAATTATAATTCATTCTCTTTTGCTTACGTTTCGTAATTTTGTTATCACAAGTTAATTTTAATTTGCCTCTACATTGTTTTAAAAATTTAGAATCAGGCCACAAGATTGTATTGTATCCTCTGTTTATACGATATGTTAACGTTTGTATATACTTATGTATGTTTATATGCATATATATTTCTCACATAATTCACTACCACCCCCCACCCCTTTCCCTAAGCAACACCACCTCCTCCACGTCATTAGTATTTAAGCGTTAGTTTAAGTTTGTAATTCATTATTCATCTGCCTGATGAAGCCACTGTGTGGCGAAACAATTGTTGCAGTGTCAATCAATAAACAGTGAAATCTTAACCAAGTGTGTTATTTACTAAAAGTTTTTGTATTTATTTTATAAGTTCCACTTTATATTTACATAATAATTGTGTTGTACATTTAAAAAAAATAAATTGTACTATTTCCGAATTTTGTAAATAAATGATTGTTCATACATACTTATAATTTCAAGTTTTGAGCGCCCCTCTTTTCCTAGGATCGAGGGCAGCATGATACTATGTACAAAAAGGCGCGCACTGATCCCTTCTGATCCCGGGCCCTACTGACGGCCTCCACCCGTTGTGAGGGCAATGCTAGCGGAGCCCTTATTGGAGACCGTAACTAAATGAAAAATGTTTGGCTTTAGCATTCGAAATTTCGCGCGAAATTTCGAACCCTAAAGCCAAACATTTTTCGCTGAATAACAAAGTAAAAATAATATATATGTTTTAAATGATATATTAATATTCAAATAACCATTAAATGTTGCTTGGTAAATAATGGGATCCACAGCTTAGGTACTCAAGGTTGTTTTACACCGCTGCAGCAGCATAACAGTTATACAGGGTCCCTAGGCTTAGGGACACAACACTTGGGCTCCCAGGCCTGGATCCCTGGAATTTACTGGAATAATTAAAAAACCTATTTCAGATTCACCATAGCTGAAAGAAAAATATTTTGGGAGACCCTGTATATTCATGTCTAATAAACTTGGCAATTGATGGAATCATTTGATGAGAGTATCAAGTCGTAGCAATTGTCATTGCAATGACTGTGGCTTAAGTATCGCTACTCTCCCTCCAAACAATCCTCAATCATTAATGTTAACATGTAATTAAATGAAATGAATCATAAATCAATTAATGGAATGGTTTAAATTAAAATTTTAAATAGAAAATGTTTCCATAAAACCATTTAGTTTTGGAGTGAATAGTAAATTACTAAAACAATAATTTAATTTTAGATAAGCTACATAAAGACAACAATAATAAAAATTAGAAAAATATATATATATATTAAAGTGATCTTGTACATTCTTCATTGCAGTGTATTTCATTAATGTAACAATTTAATGACCATAAACAACATAAAATATCGGGAATATTGGCCCAAATCACTATTCTATATTTTTCGTACAAAAATATAAGCTTCATTTCATATAAAAATGAAGATAAAACCTCGAGGTAAGTGGAAATTTAGAAGAACCCCATGTAATAATTGCATAATTAGCACTTAACTGGCACAGCAACGACAAACCCCCTACGGCCTTGAGTATACCCTTTCTTTCAATAATTAGATGTAGTCTCAACTAGATAGAATTTGGTATTTTGTGTAATAATAAAAAACGTAGACCTTATACTGTGGTTTTATAAAGATATACTTATATACATTTTATATAAGTATCAAGTTCTTACCCTTCAATATCACAAATTAGCTTCAAATTGCCTCCAGATTTTTTGCAAATATAGTTCTCTTCTTTTGGAATTAAGTCCCAAGATTGCAATTGTTTTATAAGTTCCACTTTATTTTCACATAATTTGTATAGTCTCTAAAAATGTATTTTATCCATGTTTTAAGTTGTGAAAAATACAATGATTATACTTGTAGAATACAATGCATTTATTTTATTTCTTTCATTGCTTGATTTTTATAATTTGTTTTTAAAATATCGTTGCTGCTACCTGGTTTACAGAAATTGAACTTTGAAGTTGGATCGTAAACGCATTCTGTTTGCATAACTATGCTATATCTATGAATCAACAATGGAAGTAAATGTTAAGGGTCTTTTTCACTTTTTGACCTTGACGAAATCGAGTCTAAAGGAATTGGTTTTACAACACAGTTGTACATCATATATGATTTCTATAAAATTACTCGTCATGCGATACGTCGTTTGTTAGCGGCACGGATCCGGTTTATTACGAGTTGGCGGGATGAGGGGAGTAAAAGGGGAAAACATTTATTCATTTCTCGATACATTTTTATTTTCGAGCCAGACTAGCTGTGCATCCATCTCTTTCTAACGTTTTGCGCTGTTCTTTTAATTTTACTTCTGTCAAATCCTTGCAATTTCATAGTTTGGTTCATAGATTAAATTAGATTGATAACTCATAGGGGGCTCCACGTATCATGATTTTAGTTAACCGACCCACTCGATGAGACGGCGCTGCAATCGCAAATGACGTCATTGGGCGCGGGGAGCGGGCGGGATTCTTGCTAAACGGGGTGTGCGGTGCAGGGGGTCATAACATTGAATGGTGGGTGCGGTGCGGGGAACATCGCACGGTAATAAATTACACTGCGATGCGAAAAATACCAAAGACCTAAGGAACATGTTAAATGTATATTTAAAAAGTTATTACAAATATATTTCGCTACATGTCAAAACCTAATTTCATTTCACTTTTCAACAAAATGTCTGCAGTTCGTCAAAAAATGCATCTTAGAAATAAAATAAGAGGTCTCCTTATCCGAATAAGCCGAATGAGCCGACATAAGCTGTAAATTTTCCGACATTCGTTGTTTTTCAAAAGAGTTCAATATAAAGCTTTAAACGAGTGTTTTCCACTCCCAGACTAAGCATGAAGTAAAATTTCGAGTTTAGAAAAGCCCCGTAAAAATTTGTCGAGGGTCGCACAGCGACCCGAGACAAATTTTCTGGTCTTTTCTAAACTCGAAATTTTACTTCATGCGCCACGCGTATAAAACACTAAAATATTGTAAAATTTATGATATTCTAATTTCACTTGAAATCTGTGTTTTATACGCGTGGCGCATGAAGTAAAATTTCGAGTTTAGAAAAGCCCAGAAAAAGGGGCTTTTCTAAACTCGAAATTTTACTTCATGATTAGTCTGGGAGTGGAAAACACTCATTTAAAGCCTCAAATTGAACTTTAAAAAACACAAGGAATATCTAAAGATTTACAGAAAATAGGTTGAATTTGAAATACGTATACTTAAAAGAAAACTCCTTGTATGTATAAATACAAATAAAATATTTCTAGAAGAAAGTTATTCTTACTGCAAAAATGTTCAGCAAAAATATTAAAGGGAAGTATTTGGTATATAGTGAAACTTATTTCGTAAATCGGGAAATCTTTTGACTTATATTTGACAAGGTGAAAGATATTTGGGATACACTGAATCTCATTTGATCAATAGTGAAATGCAACAGAAAAACCGTGTAATTGAATTTAAGACATTATTTTATGTTCTGGGATCGCACTTTGTGACTAGATGGAATTTCGGAATTGCTTGATCCAACAGCAAAGGGAACATTCTCCATGGAAGTATGATCCTAGCCCGGTGTGAAGAAAATCTCCACGTCCGTGGTTGTTTCATGCGTAGTACTTAAAGATCATTCACGAATGCTAGGAAGAAATAAAGAGAAATAATGTAGACACACTGGTTTTAAATGTGTTTGACTGCAGATTTAATTAAAAGAATATGCAATGGCTTAAAAACTTAAAATATTACATAAACTTACGGTTTTAATTATTTATGTTAATGCCCATCTCCAAGTATTCAGAATTGCTGAATCCAACAACAATGGGGATACACTCCATGAAAAAATGCTCCTAGTTCAGTATGATGAAAATATCCACGACCATGGATATTTAGTGTACTTGAAGATCATCCTCATGTACTAGGAAGAAATAAAGAGAAATAATGTAGTAACACCCTGGTTTTAAATTTGTTTGTAGACTTATTTAAAATAATACACAATAGGTTAAAATTTAAAAATATTATACATACTTACGGTAGTAATTATTTTTATTTATTAACGCTCATCTCGAGACGATTTCGTCTTATCGGCGTTTTTGTGCCTTCAGATCCGACCAGGCCTCCACAACTCATATGTAAAAATCGGAACCAAAATTTGTTCCTTGTCTAACACGTTAAAATGCCATATATCTCTATCCCGTAAAACGGTTACCCCAAGGATTACTGCTAATTCCGTAGCGCCACTAGTCAATATTAATGGAAACTGTAAATATGCTAGAAAGTCGTAAAAATAAGCACTAGATGTCTCTACATATTTCTCTTTACCTCCAATTTTACGGCCTAACCCAATTTTTCGCCATTTGCAATTAATCTTCTGTTCTGATTGCAGGTTCAGCTGATTTTCGCAGATTAATCTGAATTTCTTGGGAATTTTACAATACGGATCGTAAAGGGACTAAATATTGTAAGATTTGTGGCTGCAGTGAAGGTGAGGTGGAGAAACTGTTCTGTTTTCCCCGCAATCCAGAATTGTAACTACGACAAATAATTTCTAATTGATTATTCCATTGTTTTCAAAAAAATAATTACTTATCTTGAAAACACTATTACTACAGATTATTCGAGTGACGTAAGTGAATTTTTATATACGGGTTGTGGCTTCATTAATATTATTAAATAAGCATGCTTTTGCACAAAAATTAATATTTATTTTATAATGTTATTATTCACGTATTGTATTTAATATTAACGTATATTATGTTTATGTTGATTAAAATGTAGTTTATAATACATGTTTACGGAAGTTGATTTATAGAAACAATTTCAAAAATGTTATATATTTATATTTTAATATATATAATTTATATTATACTCTTTAACATTTTTAAATTTAGATTGCTTTGCTTTATTTAACAATTATATATAATTTCATTATATTGCTAACTTCTTTTTTAATTATTTTCGTAAATAAACAAAGTTAAAGTGATATATGCTTTTTATTCTATTAAACCCTTCTGTGTAATTTTGCTGTCCATAATAGAATTATTGCTTACTTCAAAGTAAGCAATAATTTTATTATGGACTTACAATTAAAAAAATTATTATTGAATATATAACATTTTAAATATACCGCCATATTTTGGATTGCGCGACTGTGGCGCCACCCAAATGGTTACCCCAACGGGGTATTTTTTTTTCTCACGTAGTTGTGCATCTGTAATCTGTGGATCCGACGGATCTGACAGCTGTTGATTGAAAACAAGCCCACGTTAGAAATTGCGGGAAATTTGAAGTTCCGACATATGCGCCCTCCCATCGAGTGGGTCGGTCAACTATATATGTGAACTTACAGAATCATATGGAGTCGACTGGGTCTGGTTTGGTTGGTTATTTTGAATTGTGTATCCGATTTTATATAAAGTGAAAGTGAAAAATAAAATAATATGTGATCGTAAAGTGATTTCGATATTTTAGGATTCATGTTTGACTCTTGCTACGCCCCGAATTTACTCTTAACAATCCAATACTAAAATTTACTTACCGTCTCCATTTACCAATACTTCATCCCTTATTTGGCCTAGCTAAAGTCAGCAGAGTAGGGGGGGGGTTTAATTTGATTTAAACGATGCAAAAAGGGGCGCCACATGGTTAATCAACAAATAAGGATGAAATGGTAATAAGTAACCATGAACCTTATTAGAGAAAGTAAGAAAGAAACTTGGGGCAAAATCGAAATATTTAAACAACCTTTTACTGAGACAAAGAAATAATAAGTTTTATTTGAAAAAAAAAATAGGGTAAACAGATAAGAAAATTGTGGTATTATAGTAGGGCGCAATAATGATGCTTGAAGGAAAAAAAAAATATATATATATATATGCGTTTTAGTTGTCGCTAACGGGTACCTTGGCCATAACGTTATCCCATTACAAAAAAAACCCAAATAATCGAAGTACACAGAAATATTTATTTAAGAGAAAACAAAATCATAACCGAATGTTAGTTTCATAATAATCAATTACATATGAGTTGTCAGAATTTATTACTTATATGATGTTGTTTCCTTTTAAATTTGAAGCGCTTATAAAACACATATTTTATTATTTCACCCTATATATACTATATTATTTCTGTGAATAAATACTGAATTTAATTTAATTTGTTATTTCTATTACTAGATGTCGCGAAATTGCACAATGAACCGATACAAAAAAAAACGTACTTGTAACACTGAACTTTCGGATAAAAAAATATATATATTAGGATTAAAATTCATCCGACCTTTTTATTTTGGTTGTCCTGCGGTGGTTGTTTAGCTCAGAGGGCTCTTCGGGAAGGGTTTCCTAACACACTCGGAAAATCTATGGGGGCGGAACCAAACTGTAGGAAGACGAAATGTCGGCCACGGATCTTCTTCCGAACCGAAATAAGTCGAACCGGAAGTTGAGCACAACAGTTAACCAGAACTGAAGTCGTAGTTTGAATCGAGACTTAACACGTGGGTGGAACCAGAACTTAACGTTGCAAATTGAACCGGAACTTAAAAGACCTACATAAATTCCCCACTAGTTAAAATTACGAATTTAATATAAATAGCAGCTTTGACGACTCACCTAAGTTGTTGTGTGGTCCTACAGAAAGAACTACTGAACTTAATTTGTAATCCGAATAAATCGAATTGTGGAATTCAACACAAACCCACAAAACTCAATCAAAACTAATATTCCACTTAGAATATCTTTATTTAATTAATAATTCCCTCACGCGAGGAACACTTCACTGTGTTAAAATAATTAAATACATTTTTATTTTCGTTCAGAATAGTAGCTCCGACGTGAACTCTTTCACGGTCAAAGAGGAAAAAGAAAGAAAAAGCGTTTCGGCTTTATCACGAGCACATCCCCTAGGTCACGGCTTCCCAATGGAAAATTACCATTGCCAACACTCGCTATAGTTCGAAAATAAGGTAGAATGTGAAAATTCAAAATACAATTCTTTTTTAAAAGTCCCACGATCATTTCAGTCGTCCTAAAATCGCAACCTATTTGAACACGCAACTTATTTGAATATGACTATTTGTGTTGCGTAATGTTCAAGAGTTTCTGTCTGCATCTCATAGATGGCGCTGCACTCGTATCCATATCGATAGTTATCTTATTAATTTAACTAACGCAATTAATGAGCTAGAAAAGTATTGGGGCGTACTCAAACGACCTTTTTATGTAACACTATCAACAGTGAACATAAACATAAACGTCGATAAAATAATTCGATAACATCGATCCGAAGGTAGTTATGAATCGCAAGTACACCTCTATGATTTATAATCTCGACCGGCGATTCTGACAGCTGATGGCAAACGTAAACAATGTGATGTACAATAAATAAATGTTTGTATTCTTCCGGTGACTGAATTGTATTTATGCGGGGTCTCGCAGTAATTATGTGATTTATTTACGGTAGGTTGAATTATCGTTGGACTAATTGTAGAATTTATGTGAAGCAAAACAGTGACCTAACCCTAAATTAATATCACACATGTAATCCATCAAATTGCATAGTGTTTTACTGCACAATTCTAATCAAGCCTATACACTTTTAGAGCATACTAATGAAATGATAATGGACGAAGCAAAAACTGTCAACGATGCTGGCCTGATGAAATCAACGGCAAAGGAACAGTCCTTTCGGGGAGCGACAATTTCCCTCTGACAACAAAGCTGAATTTAATTATAAGAATTTTGTCACCGTAATTATTTAATTATGCCTTCAATCCTCAATGCCGAAAATGAAGTGTAACACTCTACTTATTAGTACTGGGTTTTGCTGTAATAATCACATAACTGAGAGGCAAATGGATAAGGAGGTTATGTAATATTTGAATGTAATAAAATATTAGTTTTTATTTTGGTATTTGCAAAAATACTCGGGGGATATTCACAGCACCCACGCAATTTGTCATCAGTGAGAAGTTGCACTGAAATTACTCTATACGGTTTAGTAAATTGTTTCCAACACGACGTTTCAGTGCAACTTCTCACCGACGACAAATTGCATCAATGCTGTGAATAGACCCCCTGATCAGTGAGAACCATCACTTTTACTTGCACTGGAAATCAAAAGTAGCAATACTAGCAAATACTTATGTTATTGGTATTTTAGTAGGTAGAAATGGTGACAGAATAGTGTGTTATTCAGGCTCTTGCCCGCCTGCACCGCAGGAACTTAATCGTGGCTGAGAAGTTAACCACAATTAAATCAACAGCTGACAAAATGTTTTAAATTTGTAAGATATCTTAAGCATGTCTCTTTTATCGTAATGCAAATGTATAAACAATTTGTGAATAAAAATACTTTTTTAAGAAGTTTAATCGCTGACTGATTAAAGTAATCAGCACTTGCAATGTAATACTCGATGTATAATGCATTCTATTTTATTGCTTATGGAATACGTCTAGGTAGGAAATGCAATTGTGGTTATTATATCGATAACTACAATTTGTTTTCTCCAGCATCGAAGCCCATGCTTCAATTCTCAAGGAATTAAAAAGACAAGAATGGTTCCCTAAATAAAAACCTTTATTTTACATTTACATCTATAAATAAATGTTATCGTAGAAATTTCAAAAAGTTAGCTACAGGAAATTACAGTAAATGTTACAAGTACTATACATACAGAGTCCGCCAGAAAAATGTATACACTCTTTAAAGAACTAAAACTATGTATTGTGAGTTTCTTTTACATTAAAATACTCATCATACTTGTAGTACAGTCTTCAGTTAAGCACGTGGTTACTTTAGATGTGCAAAATGTTGGCCCTTGGCGGCCGGTCGCATAAAGGAACGCCACGGTCCTCGCAGTTATGTTGGTCAACGTGTCAATAGATCGCTGCACGAGCCGCGGTAATCTGCTGCCGAAGTTCCTCCAGTACCAACAAGGCCGTAGTCAAGGGGAGGGATAGGGGAGCTTAAATTCACTCCCCGAAATTTTCAATAATTCCATTTTGGAAAATTACAGCGAAGATTTTGAAATTTTTAAAAATTTTAGTATTTGAATATTTCGGGGGGATTCGTAGTTAAAAAAAAATACCTGGCTACAGCCTTGTAGGTGCTAGAGGACCTTCGCCGGGAGATTACAACGGCTTGTGCAGCAAGCTCCATTGAAACCTTGACTGATGTAAATTGCAGCGACCACTTGTCATTCTGTTATCTGTCTGACGACCTACGGCCAACATTTTGAACATCTAAAGTAACTATGTGCTTAACTGAAGACAGTATTACATGTGTGATCAGTATATAAATGTAAAACAAACACAAAAAATACATTTTTTGGTGGAGTCTGTATACAAGGTGGCCAGAAAAGGTGTGATAATCTTCAGGTAGTGTGATTCGTTGATTAATTTTGGATAAAAAATCTAAATAAAAAATATTGTATTCTTCCTCGTAACATCTCACGAGGTCGTTAAAATATTAAACGTATCTCTGGAAATTAGTGTTATTTTCTATTATTTTGGAAAAAATCAATAGAACTTACAATCAATTACACATTTGTAAAATTTAAATGACATAGGTGATAAATAAATTGGAAACTTTAACAAATTAATAACTTCTTCAGAAGCATTTTTTTAATAAAAATAGACCTGGCAACTATGTATTTTCATATGTAACCTTATTAAATTTCACTTGACTTTGACATATACTTGCCATAATTTATTTGTGTAAGTTTGTATAAGTTCATCATACTTTTTGAAGATGTTGTGTACATCTTCAAATAGTTCAACGAGTATGCAGATATGTACATGATATTTAGATTCTGCAATGGTAATGCAACTAGTGCCAAAGATGAGTACTAAAGAAGATATCCAAATCGCCAACAGCCCTGCGTAAATACGTTTAGAAAATTAGACCAAAGGCTACGTACTTTTGGGTCGTTCGTTTATAATAACATAGATGGAGGGAGACCTAGGGAACGTCGCACTGTTCACCTAGAAGAACAGATATTGAATGCAGTTCAAGAAGATCCCAATATTAGTACGAGACAAATAGCTCAACAGTTGTCCCCAGTAAAACAACAGTCCATGCAGTATTGAAAGAAAATCGAATGCGTCCATTTCATGCAAGAAAAGTTCAACCACTGTATGAAAATGATAACGAGTGTAGACGTATGTTTTGTGACAGGATTTTAGATCAAATTCGGGAAGAACCAAATTTTTTATTTAAAATTCTTTGTAGTGATGAATGTACATTCACTAGAGATGGGGTATTTAATTGTCATAATTATCACTTTTGGGCAGAAGAAAATCTTCGGGCGGTTAGAGAAATGGGACATCAAAGGAAATTTTCAGTTAACGTCTGGCTTGGTATTCTAAATTTACGTGTAATTGGGCCTTTTTTTATTCATCAAAGATTAAATGCCTTAAATTATGTAAATATTTTAGAAGAAGTTTTGGAGAATGTTCCACTAAATTTAGTAAACAACATGCTGTACATGCATGATGGTGCACCACCTCATACATTCGAGTGCGCTCCGGTTTATACCTTTCGGTGTTACCGGTAGAGCGTCTGTTTTAGGGAACGGTGGATCACCGCCATACCAGCGAAACCACTACCCGTCGGAGACCAACCCACATGTGGACCGGAGGGGCGGGTAGACACCCCTGGGCTTTACAGGCCCACCCCCGACTCCTCATTTAATGGCGACAAGCACCAGGGCTAAGTGAACCCCGCCGTGTGTAAGTTAGCCCTATCCAAGATAGGGACACAGAGGTTACCTCAAGAAGGTCTACAGCTCCGACTTGGACAATCGTCCCTTTCAGACATCCATCATCCGAAGACTCAGGTCTGTCCCCGCCGCCTCCTGTTTAGGTGCTATGACGGGACCCCCGCACCACCTCATACAGCAAGAATTTCAAGAGAATGGTTGGAGGAACATTTTCCAAATAGATGGATTGGGCGCAATGGAC
Organism: Philonthus cognatus; assembly: GCA_932526585.2. Classification (NCBI taxonomy): domain Eukaryota; kingdom Metazoa; phylum Arthropoda; class Insecta; order Coleoptera; family Staphylinidae; genus Philonthus; species Philonthus cognatus. The sequence goes on along the minus strand of OW052242.1, from coordinate 68,476,879 downwards.
CCATACTATGGCCAGCAAGGTCGCCGGATATGAATCCACTTGATTTTTTCGTTTGGGGATTTTTAAAAGAAAAGGTGTATGCAACACCTCCAGTGGACAATGTAGACGTCATGAATAGAATTCGTGTTGCAGTGGAATTAATTACTGAAGAGATGTTGCTCCGAGTAATTAATTCTATCCCACGACGGCTCCAGATCTGCTTAGAAACGGATGGTTATCAATTTGAACATTTACTTTAATCTTTCATTTTTGATGTATACTTCAAATATTAATTTTTGTAGATTTGTTAAATTTATGATTATTATTCAATTAAACACTTGTTTGATCCATTGTTGCCAAATTTACATTTCTTTAAATTGGCTCGTGAGGAGTTATAAGCCACAATACAATATTTTTTACTTAAATTTTCTGCTTGAAATTAATTAATGAACTACTCTACCTGAAGATTATCACACCTTTTCTGGCCACCTTGTATAATTAATAAGTGGCATAATATTTTGTTTGAGTTAGCATTGAGCAATATATGAGCAGTTATGTTCTAAATATTCCAAAACAAAATGAGGCAATGTTCACAATCCGTCTACCAGAAACATCATACGGATCTTCTTTGTTACCTCTCTCCACCAAGAATGGCATGTCCTCATCACTGGTCAGATCGATCCTCTCATTGATGTTCAAACTATCCATTGAATTCCATCTTGAAGTGGCAGCTCTGCAGTAAATGTTCTATTAAGGCGATTCTTTACAAATTGCAGAATTAGCTCTTAATTTTGAACTTAATAATAAATAATTAAATAATTATTATATCTTTAGTTTATGATATATTTATTTATTATTAAAATAAAATAAGAGTTTCATATCTACAACTATATGGCAGAAGTAGTAGTTAACAGAAGTGATAAGATCGTTAAATAAAAATAATCTCCCAGAGATTGTATAAAACCATAAAAAAAATGAATTACAGAAAAATAAAAACACAGCTAATGAAAACGTGAAATGTACTGAATGAATTAATAACAATAAATAGTGTACATGCAGTGGGTCACCGCAATTCATTGATGCCATACTTTTCATATATAATTAAATTTAGTTGTCAAAAGTTTGTTTCAGCAATGTTAAATAATTATAATTATTAAATTTTGTTCCTGTATAAACTATTAATAAATGTTGTTGTTATTACTCATTGTTAATTATTTTATTTTATAAACCTACCTTCATTCATGCAACTCTATTAAGAAAGTTACATTCCATGAAATTGAGCTAATAAATCGTAATCTTTTATATTTTATGAACACATATCAATACGTTCTCATTAATAAATTTTGGTACAACAGAGTTATCTGAATTTCTAAGAGATATTTTAAATGTTATAACAGACATGCAATTATCTTATTAAAAATACCAAAAGCATTATAATTCAATATTGTGTAATTGTACCTGTCGATCATTTCCATTTTATTTCTCTTCTACAGTTTTCCCTTTCAAAGTTTTTGTTATAATGTAAGATATATAGTCACCATGTTTAGAATGCCTATATACATTATTACTACAAAACAACTGTATATCCTGTGGTCGCATGTAATGAAATATATATTTGATTTAAGTTAATCAAAAGTTTATTTACACTCGAATATTATTAATAACATGTTGAACACTTACATAACACTACAATACACCCGCATTCATCTTACAAGAAGAATTAATTTCGTAGTGACAATAAATGTTCTTTCCGTGTATTTATTTGCAAATTATGTTTAAACACTCACCTGATTTTAGCCTTTTGCACAATACGCTTGCGCCCCATTCTGTTGGCCCTCACACTATTGGCCCTACAAAAAAAACACACGTGTAAAAAAAATTCTATAATAAAATAATAAAAGTTGTGAAAATAACGCAGAATTGCTATTAAGATAGCAATTTCGTAATAAGTTTGCTGTAAAAACAGCAGTTTGAAAAGCAAAGATTAGAAAAAGTGCAAATTATCTAAAAAGCCACGATAATAGATCATAAAAATCTGCGAGCAGTCTTAGAATCGTTAAGATAACGACTTTTTCAAAGAAGTCCCGCAAATTGTTGTCACGTAAGATCGCCATCTATTATAGACACCCTGAACTGAAAAATACCACATTTCCGCTATACAACCACTAGGTGGCGAGACAGTATGCGGAAAATTGCAAAACGAGTGAAAATTTATATTTGAGCCTTCCCAGGCCATTTCGTGAAAATCTAATTTTACAGAAATGTTCAGGGAGCAAAAATAGGTCCGGAGTGCATCGATTTTGCAAATCCGTGAGAATTTTTGAAGATTATTTCGTGATTAAAAATGATTGCAGTTTTCATGATTTTTTTTCAGAAAAACGATAATAGCTAGAATCATATGCGATGCACACAGGTCCTAAAATGGGGTCAAGATTATGTATGAATTTTTTCATAACTCTAGCTTTTCTGGGAAGGTTGGAATGAAAAATGACGATTTTCGTACATCAAAAAAGACCCTTAATTGGAAATTAATTATTCACTTAGTGTAACAGGTAGGGTCGTGTTCATATTAATTTTAAAAGTGTTAAATGATCATAGAATAAAATTTAGGTTACGATTGAAGGTTGTATTAAACGAAAATCTATTCGTAATATTTATTAACAATGTAAATAATTTTTAAATGAGTTACATAATTAATAATTTGCATGGTGTTTAAAGCTTCTACAATCTGAACAGCCAGAAATTAAAACTAACAAAGCTCCAAGTCAATGGTCCGAACAAAACTATAATTTTAATAAATTCGGTTTAACGATGAAGAACCTGTAAAATGTTTTGCAATGTGTCTTAGATAGACTTGTAAGAATAATTTAGTCTCTCAACATGCAGGTCCGGATATAAGGTGAGAACCGCCCAGGAAAAATACCTTCCTACCGCTCCATTAGTAGCAAAGGCTCGGCCTTGTCTTAGTGTTCCACCTGTTGTATCCGGGCCTGTCAATATGTAACACTACTCTACACACTACATATTCTTTTTAGTGTCCCCTTTGACTGTACATTAGGTACATTAATTAATACTCTATTGATAGATGTAACAAAAAAAACATAAAATTTAAATGACTAAAGAGTATATTCAATATTATTTTATTGTAATAAATTATTAATAGAATTATTATTCAAGTGACCATACAAGGAACCATTCGATAATTATTGAAGTACCAATTCGTGCAATGTCTCAAATAATATTTCAGAGTAATCATTGTAACAATCTCTGGAGCAAACATTTGAGCACTTATTCGAAAATTTATTTAATTCCAATCACCATAATCAACTATCGATATAATTCAAATAAATCTATCACTAGTTACAACAACAACATGAAAGTTTGTAAATAATCCAGTTTTTTATTGGTTTAGAGTTTTTTAAGATGTTATATATTGTTTTCGAAGTTATGCCTTATTTCTGTAATGAATGTATATCAATGGGCCATACGATTTCCCTTTCATTAAAATGTTTATTAAGGTATCGTTAACTAAATAATTGATTAAAGTAAACAACTTTTAACAATATTTAAATGAACGCCTTATGATTACGGCAATTTTAGTGATTTGTTGTTAATTAATCTATTTAATGAATAAAGTTTGGCAACAATACAATGTTGTGTTTGGTACATTGATATTTAGCACACATTTTGACTTATGATAACAATAGAAACTTCAAAATATTAATAAAAAATGTAATCCAACGATCTTGCAACAATAGGAAGATTCATAATTTTCATAATCAACTAGAAAATGTAGATTCCTATTAACATTAGAGAAAACCTGATTGAACACAGAAGTAAGTTTATACCCTATTATATTTTATTTGTTTGTAATAAAATGCAACAGATTTTAGTTATTACAATTAGGGATCTCTATGCGTGCTTGAATTTATATTTTATTACATACCAATTTTCCTTTAACGTTTTTTTTAAAATCAAATTTAAGTTTGATTTCTTTCCATTTTAGATGTGTAGGTATATTTATAAATAGATCATCGATCTTTTATAATAATTTCCTTCCAAATTGTTGTAAAACTCGAACACTTTTGACAAACGTCAATTAAACTAGTGGGTTAAAGAATGATCCCTGTTGTTTACAAAATTATTTAAATAAATTCATTGACAACAGCCTCTAAAGCCTTAATGAATAGAAAATTATAAGAATTTTTTAACGACTGTCTTTAATTTTTAACGAAAGGAAAATCATATGGCTCAATGTCTTTTTAAAAACACATAATATTTTATAAAATAGGTTTATTAAAAGTAGTTACGTTGACAAAGAAAAACGTAATTTAGATAAAATATATTAAAGTGTCCTATCACAAATCCAAATAAACACAAAACGTACAAACCATAGAAAATGGGAAAACCGCGCGCATGCCAAGCGGTCACTCCCCGTGACGTAGGGATGGACCCCCACTCCTGAATTTTGAGTTAACATTGCGAGATAGGATAGTAGGCCACCTTAGTAACATACTCTACACGCCTTGACATGATGTACCTGTATAAGATATACTCTACCAACCAGACCCAGACGACTCCATATGATTCTGTAAATTTACATATATAGTTGACCGACCATTCGATGGGAGGGCGCATATGTCGGAATTTCAAATTTCCTGCAATTTCTAACGTGGGCTCGTTTTCAATAGCTGGCCATACACGAACGGATATTTTTGACGGGCCACGGATTTTTCTTGGAAAAAAAATAAAACCGGCGAGCCCGGCCTGTTCGTTAGTGGAGTTGAGTCAGATATCGCTAGCGGACGGCAGGCAGCGCCCGAAGGGCGGGACTGTCGCTTGCACACACACGAACGCACTGTACTCACAGATCTTGCCCGCAGTCTTCTCTCTCAATTCTAATAAATAGGTTGTTATTCTTGCTTTTTTTTTTTCTCTCCACATGAGGTGGTATCGCTTAGCGTCCCTGCACTACGGTCTCTGTGGTCCTTTTGTGCTCCTCTGGTTATTTTACTCCCTGTATATTCCTGTGTCTTCTAAGAAGTCCAGGAGTTTGGGCCAGGGGATGTTCTTGAGCTGTTCTTCAGGAAGCACGGGCTTCCCGAGTTGCTCCGTGCGTTGCCGTTTATAGGCTTCGCATGTGCACAGTAGGTGTTGGGGAGTTTCCTCTTCTTCCAAGCACCCACGGCATAGGGGGCTTTTCTTAAAACCCATCCTATGTTTGTGCTTATTCAGGTCACAGTGCCCAGTAACTAGTCCTGTGATTTTCCTTAGTTTCATTCTGCTCAGTCCTGACAGCGCTAATGCGCTATCAGGTACCGGGCCATCTAGGAAGAGTCTCGTGTGCCTCATTCCCATTTGGTTGTGCCATGCCTTTGTATGCTCCTCTGCTAACTTGCGTCGGATTATTTCCTTTCCGGTTTCATGTGGTATTCCGAAAGCGGGTTCAGGTCCTATAAATTCACCTGTTGCCCCTTGTTTGGCCAGCAAGTCGGCCCCCAAGTGTCCAATAATTCCTTGGTCCTTGGGTATCCATACTAGCTGTGTTTTTGTTGTTGTCGCCAGTGCGTCCAGCCTGTTTATGCAGTCTATAACCAGTCTGGACTGAACTATCGGCGAGGCTAGCGCTTTTAGGGCTGCCTGGCTGTCCGACATAATGGTAATTGGTCCTTTGTTGAGTCCCGACTCCATTATGTGGTGGGCACACCAGTCAATGGCGGCCACTTCAGCCTGGAAGATGGAGGCATGTTTCCCCAGAGCAACCGTGAATTGTTTGCTCCGGTTACAGCCTCCATAGATACCAGCCCCGGTTCCTTTTGTGTTTTTGGACCCGTCTGTGTACCAGATGGTTCCTTTACTCGTTCCCGGGTATGTTCCATTTGTCCATTCACTCCGCTGTGGTATGATTATTTTGAATCTGCGGGATGGGTGTACGATTTTAGTGAAATCGGACCTCATTTTTAGGATTTCTTCTTCTTGTAGCACTTTAAATGTTTCCGGTCTAGATGACCCTACATTTAAAGTGTGTCCATTTATGTGCAGTCTGTAGGCTGCCTGTCTGGCTTCCATCATAACATATAGATGTAGTGGTGGAAGCGATAATATGTGTTCCATGGCTGCTGTGGGCGTTGTTCTCATTGCCCCAGTAATCAGCAGACACGCCTGTCGTTGCACTCTTTCGAGTTTTACGGCTGCGCTCTTGGTTTGGGTTTTTTCTCCCCAAGCGAGCGCCGCGTATGTCACTATTGGTCTTATGACCACGGTGTATAGCCATTTGGTCGTACTGGGTCTCAGTCCCCATGTGCGTCCTACCATTTTCCTGGTCGCAAAAAGTCCTCTCATGGCCCTTTTGCTGATGTTCTCTAGGTGGAAGTTGAAGTTCAATCTGGTATCAAGTATGACCCCTAGATATTTTACTTCATTTTTGTTTGGGACTTCCATTTCATACATGCGTAGCGATGTTATGTCATCGGTTTTTCGTCTCCTGGTGAAGGGGACTATCGCCGTTTTGGCCGGGTTTACAGCTAGCCCTTCGTTCTTGCACCATCTTTCCACGGTAGTTAGTGCCCTCTGCATCAGGCTTGATACAGTGGTCCCAAACTTCCCGCTAACTAGAATGGTCAGATCATCTGCGTACCCCAGGGCATAAATGCCCTGGTTTTCAAGTAGCAGCAGAAGGTCGTCCATGACGAGGCACCACAGGAGCGGCGAGAGAACCCCTCCCTGGGGGCACCCGCCAGCGACCACCGCTTCTGCTGTCTTTCCGTATAGAGTAGTTGTTACAGTCCGGCTCCTGAGCATCTTGTTCACCCAGTGTCGGACCTGCGGGTAAATCCCTCTTTTCTCCATTGCTGTTGCTATGGAGTTGAAGGTTGTGTTGTCAAACGCCCCTTTAATGTCCAGAAAGGCACCCAACGCAATGTCTTTGCATTGTATGGTCCTTTCGCATCTGCTCACTAGCTGGTAGATTGCCAGTTCGCATGACTTTCCCGCTTGATAGGCATATTGTTGACGGTGTAGTGGTGAGTCCTTTAGGACTCCTTCCCGTATGTGCCTGTCTACTAGTTTTTCTAGTAGTTTTAAAATGAATGATGACAAGCTGATCGGTCTGTAAGATTTGGCCAGGACATACGAAGCACGCCCTGGTTTGGGTATAAATACCACCCTTACAGTCCGCCAGCTGCTTGGAATGTATGAAAGGGCAAGGCTAGCTCTGAGGATATCATATAGTGGTCCCCTCAGCGCTGCTATCCCCTTTGTAGCATGACAGGATATATCCCGTCAGGACCTGGTGATTTGAATGGTTTGAACGTGTTAATTCCCCACTCAATGTCACCAGGTTTGATAATTGTTTTCGCTGTGTCCCAGTCCTGTTTTGGAGCCCATGTATTGGGCTCGCTTAGGTCCCCGGATACAGGATTTTCAAGTATTACAGAACCCGGGAAGTGCGTCTGCAGTAATACTTGCAGGGTCCCTTCTACCGAGTATGTGTACTCTCCATCTTTGGTCAGCAGTGAGCCGATGTTCCCAGCATGATCTTTGCTGAGCGTCTTAAGTAGACGGGAGCTTGTGGGTTCACTTTCTATGTCCCCACAGAATTTTTGCCAAGAGTCTCTCTTGGCTTTTTTGATGGCATTGTTATATGCCGTGAGGGCCGTTTTGTACTGCGCCCATTCACCGTTTCTCTTGGCAATGTTGAATAGCCTTCTGGTGCATGCCTTTGCCCTATCAAGATCCCTGTTCCACCAGGTGACCCTGGTGGAAGTGGGTTTGGTAGTTCTTGGGCAGCTTGCTTCAAACGCCGTATTGGTGGAGTCCGTGATGCTTTGCAACATGAACTCCAGCTCATGCGTTGTTCTCGCTCCTGTTGGACAGTCCCCGATTCGGCTGGCTAGTACCTCATTGTACAGGTCCCAGTCAGTTCTCCTCGGGTTTCTGTTTTGGGTTTCCGTTGGTTTTTCTGATTCGATATCGAATCGTATATATCTATGGTCTGATAATGATGGTTCATCAGACACATGCCAAAGTTTTATCAGTTCACTTGCCTTGCGAGAGGCAAGTGTAATGTCAATTACTTCGCTTCGCACCGCGTTTACGAACGTGGGTACATTTCCAATATTTGCTATTTCAATGTCATTCTCTAAGATAAAATCTAATAGTTTCTCACCTCTTGGATTGATGTCCGTGCTCCCCCATATGATGTGGTGTGCGTTGGCATCGCATCCAAGGATCAGCGGTATGCCATCATGGCTCCCGCGATTTATCAGCCGCTGGACGATGTCTGGCGGCGGTGGTCCTGGTTGGTCGTAGGGAAGGTAACCGGATCCGAGTATAAACTCCCTCCGCGTTCCCCTTTCCACTACTTCCAGCCGTGCTGCCACTAGGTCTCTGCAACATAGGTCCCATAGGGGCATTAGATTCAGTTCATGTTTTACGATTATACATGTACGTGGGTTACGCATAGGTTCGGCCACTATCAGTCGCCTGCCCTGTATGTTTAACCCCTTTACACTTCCCTTGTAGAGCCATGGCTCTTGTACAAGTGCAATGTCAATATTCTCATTAAGGATATATGCACTGAGGGCAGCGGATGCCGCCCTACAGTGGTGTATATTAATTTGAAGTAATTTGAACATTACTTACCATTCGGTGATTTGAGCAACGGACTGCTGTCCATTGCTCCCTCTCCGGGCAATGGAATGTCTTCCATTGTTTTCACTGTGGTCTCCTCAGGTTTGGCGCCGGTCTTTGCCGCCAGGGCCCTGAGGGTGATCGTTGAGAGGCCGAAGTGCAGCTTCTTCCTCTCGCTGACCTTCCCCCAAGAGAACTTGTCCATCAGTAAGGTGTACTGAGTTCCCCTGGGGTCCGGCCTCTCGTTAACCACTCTCCAGGTATCGGTGCTCAGGTTGTTCTGCACCGGTATTCTGTTGAGGAAGGTGGTCGCCTCTATGGGTGGTCCTGGAGCCCAGGTTAGCACTCTCCTGGGTTCCGGTAAGTCCTTCAGATCAATGATCTGAAGTTCCTTCCCGTTCCCCAGGAGGTTTTTCTCCTTGGAGATGCTCTCGAGCCATGCTCTGGTTTGCATGTCGGAGCATATTACTTTCAGGAATCCCCCTTTGTGGGTGCATTCCTGAAATCTCGGCGATTCTTCGCCTTTCGCCGTGGCATCAATGCATTGGATGATCGAGGTTTTAATAACCTCGGCCTCCTCTGCACTGATGCTGTTCTCGGGATATCCCTTCGGTATAATAGCAAGTGCTATGCCCGTAAGGATATCGCTGAAGGTCCTCTTTGGCGGAGGCCCTTTCTCCTCCCTTGGGGTTTTCGCCGGTCTCTTGAGGAGTCCCGGAGGTGTGCAGTCGCTCGACAGGTTTCGCTTTGGCGTCCCTGACGAGCCGGGTGCTGACGTTGGTCCAGGGTGTCGCGGATGCGTCCCCCCCCTAGCGTCGGCTTTCCCTGAGGTAGGTTTCGCCTAGGCGTCCCTGCCCTCAGGGCGAGCTTTTCTCTCCTCTGGCGTCGCTTGGTCGCCCCCGATGGCTGTTTAGGGCGTTCGGGTTCGGCTGCGGCGGCACCAGTGGAGGTAGGGTTCTCCGAAGAGCCCCCTATGGTTGTTGTTGTTTTTGTTTTAGTTTTAGGTTCCATTTTGGTCCCACGAGTACGGAGGAAATAACCGGTCGCTGTGCGCAGTGCCCCGATACGCACAGAAGGCTTACTACGTTGGGAGGTCGCCCGGTATCCCAACGGAATCGTTCGCGACACTTAACCCTGTGCCATACAGCTATTGGCACGATATCTGTACACCGTAGCTTGGGGGGGGGGGGGGAGTTGGTTCGCGGCAACTGGTTTAGGCCGGTCATGCGGGGGTGTCCCACCTGCCCGACCCTATGCCAGCTACTGGCCGAATGCTCGGTCACGCTCCTATCCACCACCTGGAGACGCGCTCGGTAGCCTCTGCCTGCAGCTACCAGTCGGCCCCATTGCTGGTGCCAACTGGTTTCCGAGTATTCTTGCTTTACATTTGTATGATTCTTTCTGTATGTTATTTTAAAGTTGCCATGGGTAAAAACGAAAAGCCTATTAAAATTATAGAGTTTACTAAAGAAAGTGTAAAACAGTTGATAGATATGTACAAAAACCATCCTTGTTTATGGAAATTGAACCATGCAAGTTACACAAATAAAAATATGAAATATAAGTGTTGTGAAGAAATCGTAGAAGAGTTTCGGGAGGAATACCCTGAAATTGACAGTAATGCTATAAAAAGCAAATGGCAAAACCTTCGGTCCAGCTACCGGAAGGAAATTAAAAAGGTGGAGGCTTCGGAAAGAAGTGGCACCGGAGTGGATGACATTTATGAACCTACATTATGGTGAGTGAAAATTATTTTTTTAGCGCCTTTTTATTTCTCTTATGTATCTATCGGCACAGATTGATTGTTGTTACATGTTATTATTTTCCATTTTAGAGGTACTTCAATTTGTTATCTTTCACAAGGGATCAAGATCGTCCTCTCGACAGTATTTCTAATTTAATAGATTCTCAGAGTTCTGTTGTTGGTGAGACCTAGTCTCCAGAGAATCGGAGAAAGATGAACAACTACAAGGAAGCGAGGAACAAACGGAACAGGTTGGTAATATATATAATGTATACATTAACATATTTTTTTTATTACTTTATTCAAAAGAGATTAGATTATATACCCTTACATTACGTTAACTGTAACATCACAAAGATCAAATAATTAAGCTTTTCCTTTGCTTATCATTTCATCTTGCCAAGGTATTTTACCTGTACCATTAAAGAAACGAAGGTAATTCTCTCTATTTTGTTTGGCATCTGTAGGAATGTTTCTACTTCGAGTGTTATTTTGTAGGGATACTAAACCCTCGTCGTTCTCAGTTCTCCAAAGGCCAGGTACGACTTCGTGAATGGCAGAATTTTCTGTGTCCACAACTTGAGGATTGCAATACGCAGTGCTTGAACGCACTAAAAAATTATGCAGAACACAAGCTGCGAGCACAATATATCCTACTTTTGAAGGGTCCAGATTAATACAAGTGTGAAAGACACGAAACCTTGAAGCCATTAATCCGAATGCATTTTCTACTACATTTTTTGCACGCGAGAGTCTATAGTTAAAAATTCGTCTTTCATAGTTCAAATTTCTTTGAGAAAATGGCTTCAAAATATTTTCGCGCAAAGCAAATGCTTCATCACCTATAAATACGAAATTAAATCTTTCTTCGTTTTCTTCATTTGTAGGTAAATTTAATCTCCCACTTGTTAGAGCCTGGTTAAAAGATGTAGCATCAATAACACCACCATCTGAGAGCCGTCCTTGTTTTCCCACATCAACATATATAAATTCGTATTGAGCATTGACAATAGCCATCAAAACGACGCTATAAAATTTCTTGTAGTTGTAATACAATGCTCCACTGCCCGGTGGTTTGACAATTCTTATATGTTTGCCGTCAATACTTCCTCCACAGTTAATAAATTGCCATTTGTTTTTGAATTGAAGGGCCTCATGTTTCCATTATTCTTTTGTTTGTGGCATCTGAAAACAAAAATACTTTAATTATAATAGAAAGTATATAAGTTTTATACCACTTTATTTTATTTTAGCACGACTCGAGTTTCGACATTTTCAGTGTCATTTTCAAGTGCCTAACAAACAATTGTTTTTTAATTTACATCGATAAAATAATATTATAAAGCATTAAATAGCGGGGAATACAGGACGTCAGTTTGTTCATTTATAATGTTTAGATTTGAATCACGAGATTTTTGGAAAATTTCAACGGATTCGAGATAATTTAATTTTGTACCTTTTGTACATTCATGTAAAATTTTAAGATCCTCTAGTTTAGGAAACATGTGTTTCGATTCTAAAGCGTGATTTCAAAGGTACTTGAATTTTGATTATTTTTAAATGCCCGGAAATGCTGAAAATATCTAGTTTTAAAACTACGGCCTGTTTGTCCAGCATTTCCGGGCATTTAAAAATAATCAAAATTCAAGTTTTGCAAACCACCCGAGCCTAAAAAAATCGAACTAAGGAGATAGAAAGAGACCTATCGGCATTTATTAAAACATGTACTACGGCTATCACTACACCGTCCACTAGCACTGATGACTGTGCTGCACTAGGAACCTACGTTGCTGAAAAATTACGAAAAATGAACGACACTCAGCAAATTTTGGCAGAGGCTTTAGTACAAAAAGTTGTCACTAAAGGGCTTAGAAAGCAGCTAACTGATAACACCGATTTATTTGAAAAAAGTTTTATTTACCAAGAATTGGCACCACCTTCTACAAGAATTAATTTCCAACAACCTAACGAAACAAGCCTAACTTACCAACAATTTTCGGCACCTTCTAGACCTACTGTTCAACAACCCAATAGCAGTTCACCTTATGGATCTCCTACAGGGTCGTCAACGATGACAGAGTATTATAACAATATTGAAAATTATAACTAAAGTTTATTTTTTTATTTTTTGTATACTGATTTTATGTTCTGTAAATATACATTTGTCTTATTTTGCTTTCTCTAAAGGGCTACTACATAATTTATTAAAATTAACCTACCTTCATGTATATATCTTTAGGCTTCTCGTAAATTACTCGACATGTTTCTGGAATAATGCGCCCCAGCGTTTGCGCAGCAATCCGAGTTGTGAATTTCAAATCTTCGTAACTCCTCCCCGTAGCCAAAAACCGTAGTGTTGCCGCCAAACGTTCTTCAGGTGAAATGCATTCACGCATTACTGTATTTTATTTTTGTAATGATGGGCCAATTAGCTCTGCACATAAAAGTATTAATCAAATTAATTCAATTTTGAAGTTGTATTGATTTGTTTAAGATAATATGTTTCAACTAAAAAAACTTACCTAACAGTTGATCGAAATGGCAATGACTCATTCTCAAGTAGTTCTTAAAGTCATAAGGTTCACTGTCTCTCAAATCCCGAAGTAAAGTCATTTGGCCTCTCTGCTGTCTTTCAGCAATCCATGATTTTTCCCACTTTGAGCGTTTTTTCTTTTCCGATATATACACCCACATAGCACCCACTCCGCCTGCAGCTGCCACGATCTTCTTCCTATCGTCCATACCTTTATAGACTTTTTGTGTGCAGTGTGCAACCCAACACAACACTTTCTCTAAATACTGAAAACCGTGGCCCGTGCCTCTGGCCTTTCAAGTCTACCCCGCGGATAATTTTATAAAAATCGGCAGTTTTATACCATACACGAGCGGATCTCGACCGCTGACGGATTTGATACAGAAAGTTTGACAGGCGCGGTCTGTACGTTAGTGGGCGACAGACAGGCTGAGGATCCACGGATCAGATCCGCGGGTTTTCAAGCGGAACTGATCTGCGGGTTCGGCCCGCCAAGAATTCCGTACGTGTATGGCCAGCTAATCAACAGCTGTCAGATCCGTCGGATCTGAAGGCACAAAAATGCCGATAAGGCGAAATCGTCTCGAGATGAGCGTTAATAAATATAAATAATTACAACCGTAAGTATATATAATATTTTTGAATTTTAACCTATTGTGTATTATTTTAAATAAGTCTACAGTCAAACAAATTTAAAAACCAAGGTGTTACTACATTATTTCTCTTTATTTCTTCCTAGTACATGATACATGATATTTTCATCATATCCCCGTTATTGTTGAATTAAGCAATTCTGAATCTTTAGGGATGGGCGTTAACATTAATAATTAAAACCGTAAGTTTATTTAATATTTTAAGTTTTTAAGCCATTGTTTATTCTTTTAATTAAATCTGTAGTCAAACACATTTAGTATGTCTACATTATTTCTCTTTATTTCTTCCTAGCATTCGTGAATGATCTTCAAGTACCATGCATGAAACAATCATGGACGTGGAGATTTTCTTCACACCGGGCTAGGAGCATACTTCCTGTTGCTGTTGGATCAAGCAATTCTGAAATTCCATCTAGTCACAAAGTACGACCCCAGAACATAAAATAATGCCTTAAATTCAATTACACGGTTTTTCTATTGCATTTTACTATTGTTTAAATAAGATTCACTATATCCCAAATATCTTTCACCTTGTCAAATATAAGTCAAAAGATTTCCCGATTTACGAAATGAGTTTCACTATATACCAAATACTTTTCCCTTTAATATTTTTGCTGACCATTTTTGCAGTAACAATAACTTTCTTCTGGAAATATTTTATTTGTATTTATACATACAGGGAGTTTTCTTTTAAGTATACGTATTTCAAATTCAACTTATTTTCTGTAAATCTTTGGATATTTTTTGTTTTTTTTTTAAAGTTCAATTTAAAGCTTTAAATGAGTGTTTTCCACTCCCAGACTAAGCATGAAGTAAAATTTCGAGTTTAGAAAAGCCCCGTGAAAATTTGTCGAGGGTCGCGCAGCGACCCGAGACAAATTTTCTGGGCTTTTCTAAACTCGAAATTTTACTTCATGCGCCACGCGTATAAAACACAGATTTTAAGTGAAATTCGAATAAACATAAATTTCACAATATTTTAGTGTTTTATACGCGTGGCGCATGAAGTAAAATTTCGAGTTTAGAAAAGCCCAGAAAATTTGTCTCGGGTCGCTACGCGACCCTCGACTAATTTTCACGGGGCTTTTCTAAACTCGAAATTTTACTTCATGCTTAGTCTGGGAGTGGAAAACACTCGTTTAAAGCTTTCGATTGAACTCTTTTAAAAAACAACTAATGCCGGAAAATTTACAGCTTGTGCTTATGTTTACCTTAGAGAAAAATTCACTGTATGGAACACTACTTACGCCAACATCCTTATCCGGATAAGGAGACCTCTTATTTAATTTCTAAGATGCATTTTTTGACGAACTGTAGACATTTTGTTGAAAAGTGAAATGTAATTAGGTTTTGACATATAGTGAAATATATTTGTAATAACTTTTAAAATATACATTTAACATGTTCATTAGGTGAAATATATTTGTAATAACTTTTAAAATATACATTTAACATGTTCATTAGGTCTTTGTTATTTTTCGCATCGCACGCACTGAAATATAGTAATACTGGAACGCGCACTGCCTATGATCGCTGGGTTAAGAAAGCGAGCCGAGAGAGACAGCGACCAAAGGGTCTTGTGTCATTGTCTCACGCTCCTCGCGCATGCGCATTAGAACTAAAGTCAGGCGGCGTACATCACGGCACAAAAGTGAATCTCTGTTTATCTTCGATTCGAACCGGTGTTTTGCGTTAACATATTGTAGCAAATCTAATGTAAATGGATTAAGTGAAGAAAATGGTGCGTCATTGCTGTGTAAAGGGGTGCAACAATCACTGGCAGCCAACCACGGACGTAACTTTCTTCAGGTACGTAATTAAATGCTTTAACCTAAAAGTCTGAAGGCAATAAAATCTGATTGAAACTGAATTTTAATATAGATCAGGGTTGGAAAAAATCATAATTGTTTTGAAAAAATCAAAATGATCAATTTGATTTAAATCAGATTTATTTGATTTAAATCGATTTATTTGATTTAAATTAAGATTTTTTTGAAAAAATCATGATTTAAATTAATTGATTTATTAATCATGCCAATCCTGATATAGATACTGAAAAATACATCTTTGAATTGTTTGTAACAGTTTTCCTGTCAAAAATGAGTCTGTGGCAAATCAGTGGCGGCAAGTTGTGCTTTGCAAAGGAAAAGGTACCCTGGGGAAGTCATCATGCGTTTGCAGCGCTCATTTTATTGAGTCGGACTTCACATATCTTGGCCCCAAACGTTGTTTAAAAAAACATGCTGTGCCAAGTATATTTCCTGATCCTGAGGAATTGCATTTCGTGGTGAGTATGAATTTTATTTAAAATGTCTATATATATATATCATTTTTTAATATTTCAACTTAAAATTTAAATTCATTGAGTTATTAGTCTTCATAATCTGCTGAATAGTTCGCCAATTTCATGGTAATATCTATATGAAAAAAGTATTAAACAGAAACGCATAGACTAAGGATTAATAATTTGACTTGTGAATCACAATTAAGAATTTGACTTTTAATAAACAAATGTTCTTATCAAACAAATTTATCACACTAATTTACTAAGTCAACAACAACACTGACATATTCTCCTCGTGAGTACGAGAGGCACCCCAACGGTGCTCCAGACGATCCACTGTTACCAGGAATACGACAAGATCAACCTGACGTCGGTCCAGGGCCGTCTCAACACGGGGTCAATGACGTGAACCAGAATGATATGGAAGTTCCCCAAGACTCTGCTAGTGCTGACACTGCTGTGGTATTACTTTATGTTACTCTAGGAATCTTTAAAAATTACTGACATTTAAAACTGAGCACATGTTTATATTCACGTTATGTTATTCAATAATTTATATAGAATACTATTCTGATCTATTTCATTTTGATATCAGCAGATCAAGATGGCAAAGGCACTTAAAGTCGAGCGGGATAAAGTGTCTGCAATGACCAGGAAGGTACGCATTCTTCAGGCCCAACTGCGCCGTCGAGAAGCTAAGCTTAGCAGTGTTACGACAATGCTGAAGATGCTGAAGCGAAAAGGTAAATGCACCGACGATTTGGAGCACGTTCTTGTACGAAGGTTCGGTGGCTTTAACCTGGAGATATTTCGAAACGAGCTGAAGAATGACGCATGCGGGAAAACAGGGAAGCGGTACAGCGATAAAATGAAAGAGTTTGCTTCGACTATTTACTTCTACTCCCCAAAAGCGTACACGTATTTGCGCACCAAGTTGAACCTTCCACACGCGGCGACCTTGCGAAAAATGATTGGCGAAACCACATGTGAACCAGGCTTTGTCGATGGGGTATTTCGATTTCTGAAAGGCGAAGTCTTGAAGTCAGACTTTTTGAGAAACGTTGGTCTAATTGTAGATGGAATGTCTATCAGGAGTCAAGTGTCAGTCGATCAAAAGGAAAATTCACAAATTAAATAAACAAGCTTTTATGCTAAACAACATGACTTGTTATTTATTCGTTAATTCACCCTTCAGTACTTCCTATATACTGTTCCTATACCAGTTCAAATATAATTGCGAACCTTATCATTTTTAATTGCATATTTATGAATTTAATTTTATCAAAAACTATTGTTAAAAAACACTCGATTTCATTTAATATCGACTCTGTATGAAGTTTGCCTTGAAACAAATCGTTTTACTATTTGTACGACGGAGACACAAGACCCGTTACTCGCTATCTCTGTCGGCTCGCGCTGGCGTCGCCAGAGCGCGTTCCAGTATTACTATATTTCAGTGATCGCACGGTAATTTAATACCGTGCGATGTTTCCCGCTTAGCAAGAAGCCCGCCCGCCATAGATTAAATTAGATTGATAACACATAGGGGGCTCCACGTATCATGATTTTAGTTAACCGACCCACTCGATGGGACAGCGCTGCAATCGCAAATGACGTCATTGGGCGCGGGGAGCGGGCGGGCTTCTTGCTAAGCAGGGAGTGCGGTGCAGGGGGTCATAACATTAAATGGTGGGTGCGGTGCGGGGAACATCGCACAGTATTAAATTACCGTGCGATGCGAAAAATAAAAAGACCTAATGAACATGTTAAATGTATATTTTAAAAGTAATTACAAATATATTTCTCTATATGTCAAAACCTTATCACAGTGTGTCAATTACATTTCACTTCTCAACAAAATGTCTGCAGTTCGTCAAAAAATGCATCTGAGAAATGAAATAAGAGGTCTCCTTAACCGAGAATGGATGTTGGCGTAAGTAGTGTTCCATACAGTGAATTTTTCTTCAAGGTAAACATATGCATAAGCTGTAAATTTTCCGACATTCGTTGTTTTTCAAAAGAGTTCAATATGAAGCTTTAAACGAGTGTTTTCCACTCCCAGACTAAGCATGAAGTAAAATTTCGAGTTTAGAAAAACCCCGTGAAAATTTGTCGAGGGTCGCGCAGCGACCCGAGACAAATTTTCTGGGCTTTTCTAAACTCGAAATTTTACTTCATGCGCCACGCGTATAAAACACTAAAATATTGTGAAATTTATATATATTCGTATTTCACTTGAAATCTGTGTTTCATACGCGTGGCGCATGAAGTAAAATTTCGAGTTTAGAAAAGCCCAGAAAATTTGTCTCGGGTCGCTGCGCGACCCTCGACAAATTTTCACGGGGCTTTTCTAAACTCGAAATTTTACTTCATGCTTAGTTTGGGAGTGGAAAACACTCATTTAAAGCTTCACATTAAACTTAAAAAAACAAGGAATATCTAAAGATTTACAGAAAATAGGTTGAATTTGGAATACTTATACTTAAAAGAAAACTCCCTGTATATACAAATACAAATAAAATATTTCCAGAAGAAAGTTATTGTTACTGCAAAAATGTTCAGCAAAAATATTAAAGGGAAAAGTATTTGGTATTTAGTGAAACTCATTTCGTAAATCGGGAAATCTTTTGACTTATATTTGACAAGGTGAAACATATTTGGGATATTCTATTCTATTCTATTGAAAGTGAGTGGGTAGTTATGCTACCCTCCACTGCGACCGCAAGGATCTATTGTGGCTCACAATTAAGGTCGAACATCCGACCTTACAGCTCACCTTCCAAGTCCATCTTCTTGATGAAGTCAAGGATCTTGTCAGGTGAAGTTTTCTCCAGGTCCTTCAGGTTTAGCTTTGGTGTGCCAAACACCGTGGTCCTGATCTGGTTGCCAGCTGGACAGGCACATATGACGTGCTCTGCTGTTTCATCATCCTCTAGGCATAGGCGGCACTCAGTGGTGTCGCTCAGTCCTAGTTTGTTAAGGTGATGCTATTTGGGATATAGTGAATCTCATTTGATCAATAGTGAAATGCAACAGAAAAACCGTGTAATTGAATTCAAGACATTAATTTATGTTCTGGGATTGTACTTTGTGACTTGATGGAATTTCAGAATTGCTTAATCCAACAGCAACAGGAACATTCTCCATGGAAGTATGCTCCTAGCTCGGTGTGAAGAAAATCTCCACGTCCGTGCTTGTTTCATGCATAGTACTTGAAGATCATTCACTAATACTAGGAAGAAATAAAGAGAAATAATGTAGACACACTGGTTTTAAATGTATTTGACTGCAGATTTAATTAAAAGAATACACAATGGCTTAAAAACTTAAAATATTACATAAACTTACGGTTTTAATTATTTATGTTAACGCCCATCCCCAAAGATTCAGAATTGCTTAATCCAACAACGGGGATATAGTCCATGAAAAAATGCTCCTAGTTCAGTATGATGAAAATATCCACGACCATGGATATTTAGTATACTTGAATATTATCCACATGTACTAGGAAGAAAAAAGAGAAATAATGTAACACTCTGGTTTTAAATTTGTTTGACTAGACTTATTTAAAATAATAATAATAATAAATTGTCTTTATTCAATTGAAAGAAAATACAAAGTAAACAAAAAACAAAATACAGGCGAAATTCAGCGATAGCTTAAAAAAAACTATCTCTGCTCTTCCACGTAACCTGTGAGGAAAAAAAATTATATATATATATATCGTTTAAGAGTGCTAAAAGAATTACAGATTTTTTTTTTATTTCAATGTTCGTTCTAGAAATTAACTGTTTTATAACAAAAAGAAATAGAGAGAGAAAAAAATATATATATATTTATAATGACAATAATTAAACTAAAATTCTATGGGGAAAACTTATTACATAATATATATTTTTTCATTGCTTGTTTGAAACTATTGTTTGTGAGATTTTTGAGTAGATTGGGTATGGAATTATAAATTTTGTAAATACTAAATGAAAATGATCTAAGAAAAAATGATGTTTTATGTTTAGGTGGAGAAATCCTGCCTCTAAATCTCACATTAATGGTATGAACGTCAGACCGAAATACAATTCTGTCATAGAGATAGGGAGGATGGCGCGTCTGAATAATTTTATTATAAAGGGTACAACAGTGTAGGTTTGTCTTTGTCTAGCCAATTCAAATCACGTAATTTACCTGATAGGTGACCATATTTTCGAATACCAAATATGAGCCTTAAACACGCGTTTTGAACCTTTTGTATGCGCATTTTAGTATTACAGTCTAAGCAAGCATTGTAAACAACGTCCGCAAAATCAAAGTGACTCAGAACCAACGTGTCGCATAGAAATCTTTTTATTTGCAAAGAGAGGACATTCCTATTAGAATAAATCATCTTCAGATTAAGGTATGCTCGGGAAATGCACTTATTAATGTGAAGCTTAAAACGCAGATTCTTGTCGAAAGTAAGGCCAAGATTCCTTACGGAATTGACAAATTCTAAAGTGTCGTTACCAGCCATAATTTTTAAAAGAGGTTTTGAAAGAGGCGTTAAGCTATTGGGACCAAATAGCATAGCTGTCGATTTTGAGGCATTGATTATCAAAGAATGTTTAGTTGACGTTTCGACCAGTTTTGCTATATCGGAAGTGATACACTCACAAGCGGACTCTGTATTTTCAAGTTTAAAAGAGTATAACAACTGTGTATCATCCGCATAAATATTTGCCGAACCGTACTTTAGAACATCGGTTAGGAAAGATGTGTAGATGCAAAAAAGTATAGGGCCTAAAATGGAACCTTGGGGTACATCCGCGGTGACGCTTAACGACCCTGATATAACCTTATCAATTTTTACGACTTGAGACCTTGCTTTTAAGAAATAATAAATAATACACAATAGGTTAAAATTTTAAAATATACATACTTACGGTTGTAATTATTTATATTTATTAACGCTTATCTCGAAACGATTTCGTCTTATCGGTATTTTTGTGCCTTCAGATCCGACGGATCTGACAGCTGTTGATTGAAAACAAGCCCACGTTAGAAATTGCGGGAAATTTAAAGTTCCGACATATGCGCCCTCCCATCGAGTGGGTCGGTCAACTATATATGTGAACTTACAGAATCATATAGAGTCGACTGGGTCTGCCGCCCGCTCCCCGCGCCTTATGACGTCATTTGCGATTGCAGCGCTGTCCCATCGAGTGGGTCGGTTAACTAAAATCATGATACGTTGAGCCCTCTATGAGTTATCAATCTATTTTAATCTATGCTACCAACGTTGAGTTTGCTCTACTCTCTTATATACAGTGACACTGTCATCCGTGATTTGAATATCTCGCATATGTTATTTAAGTTGCCTATAAACACATCCCATGCTCACATCAAACGTCAACCTTGGCGGCCTTGACTTGCAAAACCGACCGTAGCCAGATTATAATAAACATTTTCGTGTAAATATTCCACTTCGTTAATTTCCACTGCGGTTAGTGCTCATGGAATTCAGTTTACGGTGTGCAATCAAAGAATACGTTGGATAAACTCTCTTAGATATTTTGAACATACGTGAGTAACTAATGAAATAAATCCACACTAATAATTCCTAAACAAATGCATATTCATTTAAGAAGCAGTAAAATGTATCTTTTTGTTTACGGCTAGGTATATTTATGTATCGAGATTTATTTATGTATTTTAAATTAAATGGAAATTCTTGAAAGAATGCTAAGATGCAAATAAAATTCTAATAACCGATCAATTTACAATCGAGTAAACATGTGATTACTACAATGTTACATGCATAGCTTTATGTATAATTGAATAGATAACATAATAAAAATACTAACTGTTGGTTAGCCAATTATCAACATTTAGTATTTACCATAAAGGGTATGTATTTAACAACTCTTGTGCCCTTTTGCACCCGAGTCGATTAAGTTAATCAGTGATTAGTACTCCTTAAAAACAGCAATTTTATATATAAATTATTTATAAAATCGCATAGTGATAAAAGAGATATGTTTAAGATATCTTAAAAATTTAAAACATTCTTATATTCTAGAATTATGACTTAATCAGAGGTTTAATCAATGATTAGTGGTTGATTAAAGTTAATCAGTCGGGGTGTAAATGGGCCTTGGCATCAGTAAATAATTTCATTTATTTTAAATAATATAGTGTGCTAATATAATTTATACATACTGTATTGATGATAGTAATAATAGTAATTAGGTAATTACCAATTGAATCTTAGATGTTTTATTCTTTATTTTTTTACAAACAAATATATACAAAATCAGGGTATTCAGTAAATTGAGTAAGGGCCACTCCACATTTTATCTTTAGCTCCTGACACCCAAACACAAAATATAAATATTTTAAGGCATTTGATAAGATATTCATTCTTTATACAAATGAGCAACTTCAGGTAATAAAAGATAAAATAGCTGATTTCGAACATGACAGTATCTCCTTTGAATATAGAATGGGAACAACAGCAACTAAATGCAAAAACGTCACGCTTAGATTTTAGGCCAATGAATATTTTGTCCAATGCAGTGCCTGCCTCATAGAATTTACGGGATTTTTAAGAACTGCATCCTACCCTGAGGGATGTTAGCGCGTTATGGTGGAATTTTAAGGACGCTCACTTGGAAATTATGAGATGGCCCGTTACCTTAACCCCTCGAATAACCCTGGGCACCTACCTTCTTCTAACCTTGTATCTCTTTCTCTCAAAAAGATTGGCAATATTGTAATAGTAGCAAGAGATTTTAGTAGATGTTCCATATTTCTTATTCCACTCATCCAGCCAGCTACGCTGGATTTGCACGGCAAAAAATTCAATATGATGAGTGCCTTCATTCGATTCGTTATTCCCAAAAAATTAATAAGTATATAACTCGGACATTTTTGTTATATCTTTTCTTAGACTTAAAAGCACTATTTTTATTATCAAATGTTAAATTTACATTGAAGAGCACTCTTAAATTAAGCGAAAGAAGAAAGGTGTTTCAAATTTTAGAGAAATATTTTACAACGGTGAATTTAAATAGAACAATTGAAACTTACTAGGAACAATTTTTATTCTATTTTTGTTTTTATCTTCATCCAAGTTTTGTGGCAAATTAAGCCAATCCAAATACAATTTTGGGCAAAAACATCATATTTTTATTATTTCCAATAAATAAACTTTTGATTACAACTAATCAGAGCTGGGATGAATCCTCAAAAACAGGATTCGAATCACGAATCCGAATCACCTAATATGATTCGAATCACGAATACTCGAATAAAGGATTCGTAAGTGAAAAATATGATTCGAATCAAAGATTCGAATCCTCATTTTTGAATCACGGATACAAATCCTTTAAAAATAAATTTGAATCTATAATTTGCAACCAGTAACATTTTATTCCATCAGTTTCTATTAACAAAAATGTTCATTTACCGACTAAATATCTAATTAAATAATGATTTTAATTAATGATGATGTGTGTGTTATTGAACTTTATTTTAAGTTAGTGTTTTATACGCTTGCGCATGAAGTAAAATTTCGAATTTAGAAAAGCCCCGTGAAAATTTGTCTCGGGTCGCTGCGCGACCCTCGACAAATTTTCTACGTGGGGCTTTTCTAAACTCGAAATTTTACTTCATGCTTAGTCTGGGAGTGGACAACACTCGTTCCAAGAAGTTTCAAATTAAAGGATTACTCTAGATTACTAAGTTTATTACCATTTTACAAAGGCTACAGCTCGAAGGACCAATCATGGTCTTCGGAGACCAAAGGACTACAGGGAATCGAAGTTTCTTAACAAGAAAACAACGAATATCTGAAGGCTTACAGCATGGATAGGAAAGAAAACATCCAATTTTGAAAAAATATCGAAGTTGGGTTGGTTTTCAGTGCATTTTTAACTTCACTTTTAATCAGTGTTTTATACGCGTGGCGCATGAAGTAAAATTTCGAGTTTAGAAAAGCCCCGTGAAAATTTGTCTCGGGTCGCTGCGCGACCCTTGACAAATTTTCTACGCGGGGCTTTTCTAAACTCGAAATTTTACTTCATGCGCCACGCGTATAAAACACTGATTAAAAGTGAAGTTAAAAATGCACTGAAAACCAACTCAACTTCGATATTTTTTTAAAATTGGATGTTTACTTTCCTATCCATGCTGTAAACCTTTAGATATTCGTTGTTTTCTTGTAAAAAAACTTCGAGAGACCGAAGGACTACAGGTATCCTTCGGTCTCCGAAGACCATGATTAGTCCTTCGAGCTGTAGCCTTTGTAAAATGGTAATAAAGTTAGTAATCTAGAGTGATCCTTTAATTTGAAACTTCTAAGAACGAGTCTTGTCCACTCCCAGACTAAGCATGAAGTAAAATTTCGAGTTTAGAAAAGCCCCTCGTAGAAAATTTGTCGAGGGTCGCGCAGCGACCCTCGACAAATTTTCACGGGGCTTTTCTAAACTCGAAATTTTACTTCATGCGCCACGCGTATATAACACTGATTTCAAGTGAAGTTAAAAATATACTATTAAGGTTGGAAATTTTTCATGCTTAAGTAACCAAGTATGCATTCACAAATATTTGAATTATTCAAAAATGTAAATATTTATATTATGAATAATTTAGTGATTTAAATATTCATATTAGAATATTAAACTATTTGAATTAATCGAATTTGAATCCCAGCCTTAATAGCGAAGATTCTAATTATTTGAGAAGATTTGAATCCGTGTATGAGGATTCGAATCCTTTTATAATGATTCGAATCCTTTTATAAGGATTCGAATCCTTTTATAAGGATTCGAATCCTTTTATAAGGATTCGAATCCTTTTATAAGGATTCGAATCCTTTTATAAGAATTCGAATCCTTTTATAAGGATTCGAATCATCTACGTCTGGATTCGAATACGAATCCTTTTAAAAAAATGTAACGAATCCGGATCACGAATCTGTTTTCACTAAAGTATTCGAATACCTCTTTTGAATCCTCTAAAAGGATTCGAATCCGGGAATCGAATCCTGAATGATTCGAATCCTGCCCAGCTCTGCAACTAATACAGTTTCTTAAAATAATGAAGCATTATTTAATAATGTGTACCGATTTTGCATAAAAAGTTTGAACCCATATTTGGGATGCAGACAGTTTATAGACACTCGTTAGAATATAATTACACTGTTTTATTTCTCTAAAAAAGGGGCTTAACCTGGCAGAAAAGGGTATTTCAAACTGCATTCATATTTGGTAAAGTTACATTAAACCAAAAATAGACCATCTTGTATTCTAAATTACTGCTTTTTTTGAGAAAAAATGAAAGTATGTAAAGAGGTTGTCCACATTTTGTGGAATTGGATGGAGTTATTTGAATAGATAGTCAATTATATTTGTGTAAAATTTCGTATTTTGGGACCCAATTATAATCTAAAAAGGAAATTGAAATATTTTCTTTTGTTTTCGATAATGTTTTTTAATTTTCTGAAATTTCGTTTTTATTTTATTATTCAAATACTATTAAATCTAGAAATATACAAATTTAACATTATAGGGGCACTTTTAAATCTTTAATCTTTATTCTCTTAATCAAATTATGAGATATAATTATTATTATTGTGAACTTTTATTAATAGGGCATCTAACATAACATGTGCCATCAGATCCAAACGTATTAAACTTGAACTAGTCACTAAAATATTTGATTTCCCAATAATTTAAAGTCCACTGCAGATAACGGTAAGCCAATTCTAAACGGGCCTTTCAGTTTTTATGTGAAAGTAATTTTTTTTTAACTTAAGGTCTAGCAAATAAATTCAGTTTATTCAATCTTCGTTTAATTGTCTTTGTTAAGATATTAGGGGATCCTGCACTTTGTAATTCGGTTTTATTTTGATATTGTCTTAAGAGGATCTCTCGATGAAATCATTTTAACCACTATTATCATGCCTCTTTCATTGCATTTTCTAAGATGACAACATCTTTTTTTCTTCACACTGTGAATCTATTTGTATTTTTGTTTGATAATTGCCCAAACTGCTTTCACTACAATTTTAATTTGTTTGCAATTTCTATGTAACGTTGACCATACTTAAATAATTTAATAATTTGTTTTTTAATAGCAAAGGAGATTTCAAGGCCATGAGGCATTGAAGTAGAGCCTAAACTAACGTTCTTTGCTATTCAGGTCTATTTTTTCCATTGCATTAAATTAAAATAATAATCATAAATTGTCTGATAGATGGCATTAGTTTTAATCTATGTCTGTTTCATTTTTGTTTTTTATTGAAATTTCTCCTTTTTTACTGTTTTTTTTTAGCTGGATTGAAGAGAATTTGGCCTAAATTATTGTTCATAGTTTTGTAAGAAAACAATTACGATTTATTGTATAATTCAATATCCGGCAGTGTATTTGCATGGGAAGAAGTTGTTACAACGGATATTTATTGTCTTATTATTCTTATTAATTAAGACTAATTGTTTTCAAATGTTATCGTAATTTTATTATAATCTATATTTATTTCCTTTAAATGAGCCTCTGAACACGATGAGAAATAATTGTACAACTATTTTGGATCAATTTAGGCTTGATTAAAAAAATAAAGTATTACTATAATAGCTGGGTGCTTTTCACTTTAATTAAATTATGTATGTGTGTGTGTGTGTGCATACAGCTAAAGCAATATAATATTTAAAGTTATGTAATTTTGATTTTTTTTCCTGTCCTCGGCCTTGATGCACAAATGAAACATACTCGTTCTGAATTCAAAAGGACTGCACAGATATTATGAAGGTCGATTACAGAAAGAACCAAACTGATAACTTTCATTCTCATCTTGTCTTCTACAATTTTTTTCAGAGTGCTAAAACTGTCATGATAAAATAAAGTCTGTCTTGATTATATTCTGCTGTCTGCAAGAACAAATCATTGAATTAATACAAAAAATTATACTGATATCAACTTTGACAATTAAACAAAACAAACACAGTAGTTATAAATAAGATCACAGCTTGCTTAATTTCATTTGAAAAAAATATACTAAATTAATATGAAGTTACCTAGTGTAATTACATTTAATTGATGGAAGAATCGTCCTCCATTCGGCCAGAGGACAAATGAATAAATTACTTGTTCCTATATATTTAATTAATAATAATAATATATTATTTGTATATGATA
The DNA here is from genome assembly GCA_932526585.2 of Philonthus cognatus. Lineage (NCBI taxonomy): Eukaryota > Metazoa > Arthropoda > Insecta > Coleoptera > Staphylinidae > Philonthus > Philonthus cognatus. The sequence goes on along the minus strand of OW052242.1, from coordinate 68,449,886 downwards.
AAGGAAAAATACATGTAAATAAATGAACAAGTAAATACAAATATAAATAATCTAAATAATAGTATTAAATAAAAATGTCACTAAATTGTTTTTCTAGGCACTAAGTCACAGGTGAACGCTGCAAAGTATTAGAATATTTAACTTGCAAATTTGTAGTTTTATAAATAACACTTAGAATATTACAACACACTACATCCATAGACCCAGACGGAACCTTTAATTACTTATAAAAGAGCCCATTCTACATAAAATTCTTTGAAAAAATTCATTAAGTAACATAACCTCCAAATTTAACCGTTTTCTAGATAATTTAAATTTTAAAAAAATGTTGTGCTTTTTTATAATTCACTTAATAATTCGTATCTCTGAACAAATGAAAATCAAAGTGTAGTTATTTCTAAAATTTCCCTAAACTGTTATTCCAAAATACCTTCGGGTATTATATTTTTATAGCCAACATTACATCCCTTCAATTTTATTTTGTTTGGAGCTAAAAATTTCAAAGTGTATTATAAAAAAGCACTATTTTAAAAAAAAATTAAATACCTCGGAAACTGTTAAATTTGGCAATTATATCACTTTTGATTTTTGTACCTTTGCCCATATGCAAAACAAAGGGAAAGTATTGTTTTCGCAAAAATTTTCAAATCAAAAATTTTAGTGGATATATCCATTTTGAGGTCCCCTGAGTTGATTAAGACCAATTTTGAAAAATGTCTGCCCTTCTGTCGATGACACTATAAACTTAAGCTTTTTATTACAATAGTAGTATCCGATCAACTTTTTGTGAAAATGCGTAAACCGGAAATGGTAGTTACTCTCAGCATTTTTTAGATTTTTCTTCAATATTGATCATATTAAAAAATCTGGTTAAGAAAACTTGTAGATAAACGAAAAAGAAAAATCAGTTATTTTATTAAAATTTCTTTAAAAATTTGAATTTTACAAATTAATTACTCTGATAAAGTGAGCTATTGCTATAAATGACGTTGACGTCATAATCAATATTTTGAGGAAAAGTGAACACATAAGTTAGGCTTATGAACAAAGTTTAACAAGTAGGTGAATGCTATTAATTTCAAGTATCTAACATGGGGGAAAGTACTATGATGGCACATCAACATTTTTTTTTATATAATTTTATGTAGAATCCAAACTTGGAATAAAAAAATATTGCATTCGATTTAAAATAAGGAACATGGAGTTGACTTCTGGTTTAACACTAAGTCAAATATTGTTTAAAATATTTTCATTGAAAAGAGCACACTCGACTACTTAAATGCTCTCAATACTATACATTAATTAGAAGTCCTAAACTAAGTGAAATGGTGCCCATGGCCAATGTTATAAATGTTGGCTATAACAGTGTACAATCAAAGCGGGATACACTGAATTTTTACTACATAATAAATCAACTATAACTTAAGCACCATTCGGGCCCAAGTTGTGCCAGAGGTTCCAATCGGCGCCCAGGCTTTGGTGGCATCCAGGGCATGTGCCCTGCTTGCCATACCCTAGACACCCTGTATTTATTAAAAACAAGCAAAATATTGTTGTAAATTGTATTCCAATGTTATAACAATCTACAAATTCTAGGTTTTTATATTACATGAAAACACTGCTTCACTTAAATTTTGTTTATTTTATAATTGTTTTGGCACAATGTTATTATCAATAAGTTAAAATGAATTATTAAAAAAGATACCACAACCATTTAAATTTTTGATATGTGCAATAGACTTATGTCCATACATATTGAACCTGCTTTTCGAAAGATCATTTAATAAGCTAAAAATAATGATAATTGTTTAGTCTTGCGTTAACCAGATGGTGTTATAAGAAAAATAACTGTGCCATTATTGAATAATAATAATAATTTTCAATAAGTGAGATATGTCACTTTAAAGTTAATATTTTGAATTTGGTTTGGTCAACTTTATTCAAATTGAAACCATGTAAAAATACACCATTTCTAACTACTAGGGATTAGGGCTGGGAATTTGAATATTTGCGGATATTCAAATACCACATTACTTATATTAAATCACTCACTTTTTCACATATTTAATTAATTTAGCTATTTAATTATTTAAATATTTCTATAAATTAGTGTTAGAAAATGTCTAATATATTTTCTAAAACTAAACAATTTATAAACTCAAATAGTTTATTTGTTTAGATATTTGACTAATTTGAATGTTTCATATTTGTTGTTGTTGTTGTTGTTACCCAAACTGTGATTGTTACTTAATCTGTGACTGTTACCTGAAATGTGATACGACTCTTAACCTAAACTGTGATTGCTAAGTAAATTTGCAATAGTTTGATAATCATTAAAGTATCAAACCATTGATAATTGCTACTGTGTGTCCGAAATGTACATCTGTTTTAAAAGTGTTTTAATTAAATGTGATTAAATTGAGACTGTTACATAAAAATGATTATAAAAAGGCAAATGCTTAAATATTATTTTATATTCATTATTTTACTCGTATCGTAATTTAAATGCATTACTTGTATATTTCAAGGAATTATTTAACAAAATTACAACTATTTAGTATATAATTAATGGTATTTAATCGTAAGAAAGAATTCTATATTGGACACCTTTTTCACATTAATCACTTGGTAAAATATTTTTAAAAATATATTGCTATTGTAAATTAAGTTCTTGATAATGGCATTAAGCCGAAACTAGTAGAAAGTTTAAAATACAAATAAATGAAATAAAATACAACTAAATTAGGTTATGTAATAATTTAGATAACATGTACCAACATTAATATGATGGGAATAATCGATTATTATGCGGAAATTATTATACACTAATCTAAGCGATTATTGATCGGGTATATTAGTAATTACTAATCTAAGTGATTACTAATTTAAACGATTATTTGATCGGGTAAATTAGTAGATACTAATTTAAGCAATTATTTGATCGCTTAAAATAGTATATACTGATTTAAGCGATTATTTTATCAGGCAAATTACTAATTAGGGTACTAAAATAATTGATTATTATCTCGGTAGACAGGACTACTATACAGTATACATATAGTAATAATAATAATTACTTGTTCGATGGTTGTTTTGTACTTCATTAAATAAATCATTAAATAATTATAATTATATAAAAATTCTAATCGTCACTCATGAAACCACGGGCTTAAAAACAAACCCTAAAAATCACCCCCTCAAAAACGTACACCTTACAAGACCACCCCTTGTAAAAACAACCCCCCTAAAAATAATCCTTACGGAAAACCATCTCCTGTATAATCATAAAATTCATCCCCCGAAAAAATCACCTCTCCATAAAAATCACTCTTCGAAAAAACACCCCTCGAAATACCAACCCTTCGAAATACCACCTCCGAAAAACCACTACCCGAAACACCACCCATAAAAAACTTTGCCTGAAATATCACATACAGAGAGTTTTATGTAACACCGAACATGCTAGAATGTACTCAATTAATTTTCCTAAGTTCGATGTGTACTAGAATGCATCAAAGCATTGAGTGCGATGTGATTGGCTATGATTTCTAATGGTAATATAGTCAATGTACAGTTGCGAGAGAAAAAAACTAGTGCAGCAGGGAGCATTAGCAACTTGTAAAATATCGTTTTTTTTTTTTTCTTGTAAAACAAACTTGTCATGTATAGGTTAACATTTTTTTTCTTGGCCAACAAGACGGTGCTTTTGTTGACATGCACTTCATTAGCAATGTCTCTAATGCTAATACCGTCTCAAAACGGTTCGTTATTATTGCTTTTTGCGTTCAGTCAGTTGAAGCATGTCGACGTTAATTAAATTTTGACATTTCCAATTTAATTGACAATTTGAAAGATCAAAGTGAGTCCAGTTCACAGAGCCAAATATTTTGCTGTACTAGTTTTTTTCTCTCGTAACTGTACACTCTTCCTGTCAAAAATAAATTAAATTTGTCAATTATTATGTCAACCACAATATGTTGTATTATGAATATTTTAGTTCAACGGATATATCTTTAATCAGTAAAATACTAGTTAAAGAAGGTAAGATATAAACGCTTCATCAGCAAACACAATTTTTTGTTGTTTAATTTAACATATTGAATACAATTTTACAAACATTTTATCGCTTAATTTTGTCATACAGCAACTAGTAATGTTGGAATTTGTAGGACCTAATCTTAAATTCCTGTAGAACTCTTATGTACAGAAGATTTTTAAATATTAAATAATTTTACAATAGTTAGGATATTATTGGACACTTCGACATAACAGAAATAGTTTTTTTTTCATCTCTTCCAACTCCTTGCTTGTGAAATGTATCCAAACAAACTGTTTTATAAGGTTTGAAATGGTTGAAATAAATGGTATTGGTCAATCTGAAAATTTTATAGAAAAAAAATCATGGGAATTTCTTGAACTGTTTTCTCCATGGATAAGTCCAGAAAAATCTTTTCTTGCTTTGTATACGTCTGCTTCAAGTGCTAGAAAATCAAATATCACTTGCTTGCGATAACTGACAGATTGCATTTATTTTTGAAAATTGGGTTGCCTATATTACAATTAGAAATCGTAGCCAATCACATCGCACTCAATGCTTTGATGAGTCCCAGTACACATCGAACATAGGAAAATTAACATTGAGTACATTTTAGCATGTTCGGTGTTACATAAAACTCTCTGTATAAGAAAAACAAAAGTTGGTTATGGTCCCCAGGTAAATGTTATAGTTATCTTAAAATAAAATATGCTACTAGATTTCTCATTAAAAAGTGCCTGTATAATGTGAGCGTTGTAGATTCAATAGTTTTTGAATAAAAAAATAAAAACGAAATTTAAAAAAAATCTTTTTTTGACAATATTTCGGAAACGAAAAAATATTTCAAATTTGTTTTTAGATTATTATTGGTCCCTAAAATATGCAACTTTGCCCTAAATCAACCAACTATCTCTTGAAATAATCGAGATCCCCTTACATTCTGTCGAAATACGGACACCCTGTATGAAAACGTGACAACACACGACCTATAAGATGAGAAGTAAGTCTAGTACCGAATAATTTCAAATCAATATTTTAAAAAGCGAAATTATTTAAAAAAACAGTCCGTAAAAATGTGGACGCAGATAAATAAATTTCCGCTTACTCAACAAAAGTGTATCGACAGATGCTTGTGGAAATGAAGTGTTTATTTTACAAAATTAAGTAAACCGCTTCTATTACATTAATCGCTAGAAGAAATAAGGTATTTAATTTATAATTTTGGTCACACACATATTTATAGTGTATGATAAAAATATTGAATTAAAGAAAGCAATATTGATTTATTTTTGAATTGATTAATGTCTATTGTTTATTTCATTTTTCAAAATACCCTCCCTCGTTCTGAAAGGTAAGTATTTGTTTTGAACTACTAATTTAATTGATTTTTAAAATATATCGCTTGTTGTTTGTACTACATAATTGTTCATTTTACACTCCACGCCCGCTCTTCATCACATTTTTAATCTGGAAGGTTCAACTAATTTAATCGCTTCAAAATAATCGATTATTAAAATATATCGATTATTCTCATCACTAAATATTAAGACAAATAATATTTAGAAAAATTAGGTTAGATAACTGTAACTTAACCTAACTTTAGTAACTCATATAGAGATATCTAGAACTTTATCAATGAAATCATAGATTTTTTTTATTGTTGGCACACATGCTGCTTCGTTACCTGATGAAAAACGTAACAAACATTTAAAATAACAAACAACGGATAATATAAAACAAAAAACGACAAAAATATGTGCTGTGTGGTTTGTGTGCCAACAGTCGAACAACACCAAGTGACAGGATCCTGGATATTTCTATTCAACCCAACATATTATCAGACGTGTGTAACTTTTATCTAACCGAACGTAATTTATCTAATCAAATTATAAACTGACATCTAACCCAACCCTACTAACCCATGACCGCAATATAACTCAAAATAAGTGTAGAAGCTAAATCATTCTATGTAATAAGCATCTAAATTAATTATTAATTATGTAAACAAAAAACTTTGAGTAGTTGAAAAAATAGTTAAATTAAAATATTAGTTTTTTGAGCTGCACTATAGGGGATCTCGCTTACTCAAATAGATAGAAATCCAGTTAAATGTGGGGAAAGTTGCGTATTTCAGTGCTTAGTAGTAATTCGAAATATCTTTAATTGTTTCAATATGTTTCGAAAAAACGCGATATTTATTTATTTATTTATTCATACAAAAACCCAACAGACAAAGTCCAGTTACAGGGTTTACATTTATCTACAATACAAGTAACATGGTTATGCAAATCAACATACAGATACACAATTTTATAAATTTTATTAAAACGCGCGTTATCAATACACATGTACAGTAATATTATATATTGACACTATGTTACAGGTCTCAGACATGTTAAGAGGTCGTATTTGAATTTCGCAAAGCTCTGAGCAAATATATCATTATTTCTGCAAAAATCGTTATATGTACGTCAATAAAAATTGTACATGCAGTGGCGAACAATTGATTGGAAACATATTATAAAGCTGTAAAGACATATGACTGGAATTAATTGTGAGCCACAATAGACCCTTGCGGTTTCAGTGGAGGATTGCTAAACGGACCACTCACTCTAGAAAGAAATAGAATATATTATAAATTTGTTTCTGTTAGTAAAACACATTTAGCGATAAATATCCGCCAGGGCGGTCCCCAGGGACCGCTGGGAAATTTACCACCTACGCCAGAGCTGTCCTATGGCCACTAGGTAGTTACAAGTTGGTAAAATGAATACTAGAAATAAAGTTCATAATGAGTTTTATAAGCATACAACTTTTTTTTACTTCCTCTGGGGGCTGTCTTCCTTGCGGCTCTGGATGCACTGCAGCTTAGGTGGCTTATTATACTACCCCATATTGTCTTACGCAATTATTTAAAGCTGCACTAGCTTGTGCAGGTCCTTCAAGGTCTGAGTGTGGAAATCATTTGGTACCATTTGACAGTTTCCAAATATGAGCTGTCTTTTATTTTCCAGAGCATTGCAGCTACACAGAATGTGCATTGTTGTTTCCGGTGCCATATCACAGAGCCGACAACTGGTGTTGCCGTTGTATAGACCGATTTTCCTTAGGTGCTCTTTAACAGTCATGCGGCCTGTTAGTAGTCCTATGGTTGTTTTTAGCTGTGCCCTAATTAGTGTCAGTAGTTCTGCAGCTTGGTTAGAGTTAGGTCCATTTATAATGGCCTTACTGTGGTTAAGGCCTGGTCTGGTTACCCAGTATTAGTAGTGTTTGTTGCAAATCCACATTCTGACTTCTAGACGACTTGACTTTTTTGTGATGCCCAAGACCGGTCAGGTCCCATAAATAATATGGTAGCTCCCTGCGTTGCTAGCTCGTCAGCTTTTTCATATCCCTCGATATCTGAATGACCCGGCATCCAGACAAGTTTAGAGCCTTAGAGCCTTCAGTGCCGCCTGGTTATCAGACATAATATATATTTACCTGTCACGACAGTCCTTCTCTATGTTGGTTCTCATACATTCTATAATTGCGAATATTTCGTCTTGAAAGACTGATGCCAGGCAGCCCAGCGCGTGGGCATAGTCTGTCTTCATGTTTTCATTGTAGATTCCTGATCCAGTACCTGTGTCTGATTTAGAACCATCCATATACCAGATCATGCTATGTTTGTGCGATCTGGAATAGTGACTTTAAAGAGTGCGTTTTCAAGATATCACTGTCATATGCAAGAAAGGTCCCCCTATGTCTGTCAAGAGTCTTCTGTGTAGCGTATCAACTCTTATGTTGACTGATGATAGCTGCAACCTGTGGAGTGCTAATCTTGCCTCCCCCACTATCAGAATATGAAGTGGTGTGAGGTCTAGGAGCGTCTCCATGGCTGCAGTGGGCGTGGTTCTCATAGCCCCCATTATGCTGACACAAGCAAGCTTTTGAATCCTGCTGAAGGTTTGTATGGTTGTGTGTTGCGTGACTTTAGGCCACCACACCAAAGCAGCATACATGATTGCGGGTCTGACTACCCTGTATACAGCCAGTATACTATCCCTGGTCTAAGCCCCTATTGTTTGTCATAGGTTTGTTTAATTACCGCAAGGGTAATTTACGTTTGATTTTTGAGATGTGCGAGGTCTAGGTGAGCTTGGAGTCAAAGATTACTTCTAAGTACTTCACTTCACCCGAAATTTCTAGGTTAACACCATTTAGAAAGAGAGGTCCTAGGCCCTTCAGTTTCCTCCTGCGTGTAAATGGTACAAGGGTGGCCTTATGCATGCGCTTTCTAATTGTGTTGTTAAATTTTCACTCAACGAGAATAACTAGGTCATCTGCGTATCCTAGGGAAGAGTATCCTTCGTTGTTGAGCTCCACTAGCAGTCCATTTGTGACCAGGTTCCACAGCAGGGGTGAGAGAACTACTCCCTGAGGATAACTACTGGCCACCCTGGATGCTAGTGTCTGGTCAGCAAACGTAGTGCAGTCAATCCACCTGCAGCTAGTTTCCTCCAACCCCCGCTGCCAAGCATACAAGCTGTAGATAAACAATATCAATAAGAGACAGTTGTTTGTTGCCAGTTTGTTTCAATTGACAAATTACAAAATATCGCCACCTCACGTTGAAACTAAGTTAGAATCTCTTATTTAAAGACTTAATAAGAGGTGGATTGTACATGTCGCTTTGTACATTAGTGTAGGAAAATAGACCATATCAGAGGTATTTAAGTGATTACATAATCCAAATATTTTCAAATCTACCGGAAAAACACGTTTTTCTGATAACCGGTAAGACAATTGACTTAATTTTTTGTTCTTCAATTAGTCATAGAGAGTTTATTTCAGTACAAACTTAAAGATAAGATGATTGTTAATCATAAATCTACGTTTATTTGCGTCAACAATAGAAAATATGTTGTATTAACATGTTATTGCTTTAACTGTCCAGCGTCACCTTGATTTGTATGGACGTCACAGCTCAAATTTTTTATCTTGCTCATAAATGCATAAAAAATCAACAATTCGGCGTGTGAGCATATTAATTGAACTTTCTCAGATTACAAAAAGTTGAATGGTCGGAGGAAAGTAAGATTAACTTATTTTGAGATGACGGGATAGAGTATGTCAGTCGTTCAATCAAAGGGCGTATGATAAAAAATACACTACTGCGACAGTGAAATTTGAAGAAAATGTATTATGGTGAAGAAATCTTATTCATATTCAAAACTGGCTCCATTGTGTCGTATTAATAGTAAGATGAATCAAATTCAATGTAGGACATCCTCAATACTGTAATGTTGCCAAATGGAAGCCAATATTTCCCTCATGACTGAATTTTTCAACATGATGACTCTAAACATACCGCACAGAGTATAAATAGTTTGCTAATGAATTATAGCGATTGTGCTGGCAAATGCATAACACCTAGGGCAGCACAATCGCCTGATTTTAACTCGATAGATAATGTAAGGACCGAAGTCAAGCGACATAATGCTGAAGAATTCTTCACAACAAAAAATCAAATTCGGAATACTCTTTCAGCTTTCCTCATTTATAAACTACTTAAATCAATGCCGCAAAGACGTCAGGTGGTCATAAATGCCAAAGAATATGCGACAAAATATTAATAAAATAAATGTTTCCAATCAATTGTCCAATTAATTATTGTAATACTTTTTTTATTATGAAAACATGCTATAATAATAAAATAAGTTTAGTTTTGAATTAAACCAATGAAAAGCATTTAAAATTCTCTTTATTTCTCTTACTTTGCTTTAATAAAATCCGTATCTTTAAATATGCCGGAACCTCCAAAACAAATAGAATAGAAAAGTTTCCAATCAATTGTCTGCCACTGTATCTCCGTTATTTTTATTAGTTTCCTGATCACCTTTAAAACTTTAGTAACATTTGGGGTTTCACTGGAAGTGATATTATGAAATTTTATATGGAACACCCTATATATTTGTTTGTTTTTGGATACAGAATGTAATTCTTTTCATTTTTTAAAAATAATATTACTTCATGTTGGCTGTGACCATATCATACAGTTACAGATAATAAAAATTATCATATTTTTTTACATAATTTGCACAACACATGCCTTTAAATTATAAGTTGATTATTTTTTTTTTCAGTACCTCAATTTTTCCTAATAGCACAAACTTATCCAAATATATTTATCTGAGACGAAAATAAAAATTAAAAAATAAATTTATAAACAGCAACTTTTTTCTGTTGCAAGTAGGCCAAGTCTCAAAAAAATAATTGATTTGTATATAAAATGTCATCTTGAATCTAAATACAAACAAATATATACAGGGTGCCCGTTTTTCAAGCGGCACTATGGGGATCTAACTTATTTGAAGAGATAGAGAATTGATTATATGGGGGCGAAGTTGCGTATTTTAGTGCTTACTAATAATCTGCTTTCACATTTCAAAAATGACCAATTGTTTCGATGTAATTTGAGATAAACTGAAATTTGCGATATTTAAAAATTACCTGTCTTCGTTATTTTTAATTACTTCTGAAATTTGTAAAAACATTCTTAGAGCAACTTTTTACGACTCGACTTATGAAATAAGTTATAAATCTGCAAAGCGATTCGTTTTTGTTTTTTCAAACACAACGTTTGTTTTTCTTATGGACGCATATAAAGATATGCACATCATTGAACAGCATTTTTCACGCTGATTTCAATGATGTGACACATGTTGACTTTTGAAAAATATATTGTTTTTATGATATGTTGCCATGGATACAAGCGTGCAATGACCAGAAAATTATTTATTTGCGTAAAAATTATAACCAATTATTATGTTGCCGTCGATTCGCGACTTATCCGCGATTCCCAAATTAGATAGCTCGCGACAAGCGCGGGTTGCTACCTGAAAGGGACGAGGCCCTTATTATCTGGCCACCGAGGCACCCGGGAGATTTTACAACGTTTACAGTTTTGTAAAGGACGAGATCCCCCGTGGACAGGGCCCATTAGGATCTTCGCGGAAGACCTAAGCTCAAATTATGCGACGGCACGTTTTGGGCAAACAAAAGAGCAATATAAGTGAGCTGGGTGCAGATTAGGGAGCACGGGACATCGGCGTGGAGAATTTAGCGGCAACAGTGGAAAATATCCTTCTTCCCCCGAAAAGAAGATCACCAATCAGATGCCAGCTTGACCATCTCCTTCCCTTCGGAATAAGGGCGAAGCAGCACCCCCAACAACTTCGCACATTAGTAGTCTTCCTTGTAAATAACATTTCAACTATTGTATGGCAACTTGATATTGTTTAGTTGCCATGGCAACTTGAAAAACAACAATAATTAAACAAATGCATACATGCGGCACATCATTGAAACCAGAGCTGGGACGAATCCTCGTTAAAAGGATTCGAATCACGAATCCGAATCACCTAATATGATTCGAATCAGGAATACTCGAATAAAGGATTCGTAAGAGATAAATATGATTCGAATCAAAGATTCGAATCCTGTTTTTTCGAATCACGAATACAAATCGTTTAAGAATAAATTTGATTTTATTATTTTTTTTACAAACATTAACATATAAATATCATTATCAGTTGTTTTAACAAAAATATTCACAACCTAATTATTTATTATTAACACTGAACATCGTTGATAACAGACTAAACTTCTGTGTTACTCTGATTAAAGATGTATTTGTCTGTTTTTGAACTACACTTCAAATCAATGGTTTATACGCGTGGCGCATGAAGTCAAATTTCGAGTTTAGAAAAGCCTCGTGAAAATTTGTCTCAGGTCGCTGCGCGACCCTCGACAAATTTTCTACGCGGGGCTTTTCTAAACTCGAAATTTTACTTCATGCTTAGTCTGGGAGTGGAAGACACTCGTTACTTTAAAATATGTCACAACTGTTAAAGTATGTATCGTCGGATGCACGTCTTCAGGGGTGATATGTAAGCAAATTATGGGTCCTAGGAGTTGCCAAATAAGTGAGTTACTCAACTGTTTCCAAGGCACTCTTTGAAAAACCAAAAGATTAAAATTTGACATATAAAATGTACAATAAACTATAAGTGTGATACATCATTGAATTCAGTAAACAATATTCTTCCAAAAAATATAAAAATCCAAAATGGCGCCCATAAGAAAAACAAAAGTTAGCTATGGTCCCTAGGTAAATGTTATAGTTATCTTAAAATAAAATATGTTACTAGATTTATCATTAAAAAGTGCCTATAATGTCAAAGTTGTAAATGTCTGGATTTAATAGTTTTTGAATAAAAAAATAAAAACGAATTTTCAAAAATTACGTTTTTTGACAATATCTCATTAAGGAAATTAGATATTTCAAACGTGTTTTTGGGTTATTATTGGGCCCTAAATTATGCAACTTTGCCCCAATTTTACCGACTCTCTATCTCTTTAAATAACCGAGATCCCCATACATTCTGTTGAAATACGGACACCCGGTATAATAATAATAAAAAATTTATTGTATTGTTATTTTCTAAGTATTTTAATTAAATAAATATTTTACATTGTTTGCCGTATATTTACGAATATATTAAAAATAAATACTTCTTTCAGTAATTCAATATTAAATATACCATCAAATGTCTAAAAGTCTTGTGTTAAAAATCACCAGAAATAATTAGATGTTTTTTTATTAAACGAATTTAACTATGGCTTTCGACGTATAAGTAAAAAAATGTTTGAAACAAAAGTTGTAGCCAACGAAAAAATAAACCTCTTTTACCTAAAAACTTTTCACCTCAGCTCTTTTGTTTTTGAATTAGAAACTAAAAAATCTTGTGGAGATTTCTTGATCTCCCACCAGTTTTTTTAGTCGCCGATTATGGCGTTCGACGTCTAAATCAAAAAATGTTTCAAACAAAAGTTGTTGTTGCCAACGAAAAAATAAACCACTTTTACCTAAACACTTTTCACCTTAGCTGTTTTGTTTTTGTTCAATAAACCGAGAAAGATTTTTTTGAAAATAAATACACAACTTTATGACAACTTTATGATAATTCGAAAATTTACGAACGAGTGTCTTCCACTCCCAGACTAAGCATGAAGTAAAATTTCGAGTTTAGAAAAGCCCCGCGTAGAAAATTTGTCGAGGGTCGCGCAGCGACCCGAGACAAATTTTCACGGGGCTTTTCTAAACTCGAAATTTTACTTCATGCGCCACGCGTATAAAACAGTGATTTAACGAGAAATTTAAAAACATACAAAACAAATTTTTCATGTTAATCCTTACGATTAATTCGAATTATTTTTGACGATTCGAATCCTTTTGTAACTATTCGAATCCTTTTATAAATATTCGAATCCTTTTATGAGGATTCAAATCCTTTTATGAGGATTCGAATACTTTTACGAGGATCCGAATCCTTTTATGAGGATTCGAATCCTTTTATGAGGATTCGAATCACCAGCATTTGGATTCGAATACGAATACTTTTAAAAAAGTGTAACGAATCCGGATCACACTCCAGTTTAACTAAAATATTCGAATACCTCTTTTGAATCCTCTAAAAGGATTCGAATCCCGAATGATTCGAATCCTGCCCAGCTCTGATTGAAACCAGAATTAAAAATGCAATTTAATGATGTGCATATCCAGTCAGCGCCACAGTAAAGAAAAACGGCGCCTGGGGTCGAATATTAAATTGAAGTAAAACTTCGAGTTAAGAAAAGGATGAGCGTTTAGATTTGGATGCGTAATGTCCAAATCCAAACTCAGGCTCGAACTAGAACTCGAAATTTTACTTCATGCGCTACGCGTACAAAGCGTTGATACAGTGGGAAGTTTTCAACTTTTACTCTCGCAATTTATGGCGCCCAACAAGGGCCAATCGTTAAATCCGGATGCTGGCGATTTATGGCGCCCAACTAGGGGCCAGAGCGTTAGCCGGGCCCCATGTTGGGCGCCAAGAAACCTCAAAACCAAGCGTTTCTAGTATTTTTAAACGAGTGTTTTTCACTCCCAGATTAAGCATGAAGTAATATTTTGAAATAGTATATATACAGGGTGAACGAAAAGGTATGACCAAACCTTCAGGAAACATTCCGCACACATTGAGGAAGAAAATATGTTATATAGCAGGGGTGTTCAACTTTTTGTCATATGGGAGCTACTTTTGCATACCAAGTTATTTGGCGATCGACAGGTTATAAATAATAAAAACAAATAAAAACAGTATATAACAATTTTTTTCTTATGAGTATTCCTTAATTATTGTAAATTGCTCGAATTTTAATAGCGCGAGATTTGGTTAAAATTTATTAAACATAAGCAGTATATCTCCAACTTCACAATATGGTCAGTGTTTTATACGCGTGGCGCATAAAGTAAAATTTTGAGTTTAGAAAAGCCTGAGTTTAGATTTGGACGCGTAGCGTCCAAATCCAAACGCTCAGGCTTTTCTAAACTCGAAATTTTACTTTATGCTTAGTCTGGGAGTGGTAAACACTTGGTAAAGGTAAATCTTAAAATTCTATACTTATCCACGTAACGTATTTAATGAATTTTACCCCTGAAACAACGATATCACGATTTCCCACTGAATTATCGGCAAACCGGTTTAGATTCACTAATTTATTGAATCACGGGTAATTTACAATTCTTAATAAATCTACAAAAAAATTTACGAATCAAATTAAAGCGTATTTATTCATTAATCAATAAGTTTTAAAAGAAATTAAATTAATAAGCGTTCATTTTGAAACTTAAATGAGTGTTCTCCACTCCCAGACAAAGCATGAAGTAAAATTTCGAGTTTAGAAAAGCCTGAGCGTTTGGATTTGGACGCGTAGCTTTACTAAACTCGAAATTTTACTTCATGCGCCACGCGTAAGAAACGCTGATTCAGTGGGAAGTTTTAAATTTAGATGCTTGCGATTTATGGCGCCCAACTAGGGGCTATGCTGGGAGCCAAAAAACCTCAAATGCAAGCGGTTTAAAGATTGCAATGAGTGTTTTCCACTCCCAGCTTAAGCATGAAGTAAAATTTTGAGTATATTTTATTATATTTATAATGATCTTCTGGGAGAATGTTAAATTTTATCTTTTTAAATGGAAAGCCTGATAGAGTGTTATTTTAATTTCTTTATTTTTAATTTCAGAGATATCAAGATGAATAAAACCGTAGAACTGTTGAGAAAAACCTTTAATTCCGGCATAACAAAGCCGATTGAATTCAGGAGAAAGCAACTAAAATCCCTACTGCGATTTTACGAAGACAACTCGGAAGCCATCTGCGACGCCATCTGGAAAGACCTCAGAAAATGCCGACAGGAAGCTGTCACAATGGAAATCAAAATCGCCACCAACGATTTGAAATATTTAATCGACAACTTGGACGAACTCACATCACCAGAAAAACCGGAGAAGAGCTTTGTAAATTGGTTGGATGAAGTTTGCGTGGTGAACGATCCATACGGGGTTGTTTTAGTGATGGGTGCTTGGAATTACCCGATACAGTTGTTGATGGTGCCTGCGGCGGGAGCGATCGCTGCGGGTAATACGGTTGTTATAAAGCCGTCGGAATGTGCCTCGAATGTGGCCTGGCTTATTTCTGAAATGTTGCCGAAATATTTGGATCCGAATTGCTATGCAGTTGTTAACGGTGGGATTCCAGAAACTACGGAATTGTTAAAGGAGCGTTTTGATTATATTTTCTACACGGGGAGTGCTAGGGTGGGAAAAATTGTGCATAAGGCGGCGAACGAGTTCCTAACTCCCGTTACTTTAGAACTCGGGGGGAAGAGCCCTGTTTACATAGATGATACTGTTAATTTGGAAATGGCTCTCCGTAGATTATTGTGGGGAAAGTTTGTAAATTCTGGGCAGACATGCATCGCCCCTGATTACTTGGTTTGCTCCAAACAAGTCGAGGAGAAAATCCTCAAGATAGCACCGAAGATCATTAAAGAATTTTTCGGGGATGATCCGAAACAATCCCCAGATTACTCTAGAATAATCAACGAAAACAATTTTAAACGGATCGCTAATTTATTAACATCAGGAACAGTCGCCTTCGGAGGTAACATGGATTCTAGTGAACGTTACATAGGCCCAACTATTCTCACCGATGTAAAACCCTCGGATCCTATAATGAGGGAGGAAATATTCGGCCCGGTTTTGCCTATCATGAACATCTCCAACGTAGACTCAATAATCGCTTACATAAACGCAAATGAGAAACCTTTATCCCTTTACATCTTCACCAACCGCAGCAACGATGCTTGGAAAATTATTAACAGCACTTCAAGCGGGAGTGTTTGTGTAAACGATGTCGTCATGCAATTTGTAGTCGATGGTACCCCGTTTGGTGGTGTCGGTATGAGCGGCATGGGGCAATACCACGGGAAATACAGCATACAAACCTTCCAGCATAAGAAAACCTGCCTTTTGAAGAATTTCAATCCCTTATTAGAGGCTTTAGCCTCAGCAAGGTATCCGCCCTATTCCCAGAAGAAAATTACGTTACTCTCTCTTTTGATCTCATACAGAAGGGGGATACCCATGAGTTATTTGAAGTATGCTTTTATTTTCGGGTTAGGTTCTCTTTTCATGTGGTATTTTCAACACTTGCAGGAATAATGGATTGAATAAGTGAAATTTTAAATGCGTACTATACTACTACTATATGCTTGCTAAGACAATGATAAAATATAATTTATATTAAAATATTACCGAAAGTATTAATTTTTACTTAAGGAAGGTGCTGGAATACTATTTTTGTAAGAAAATACATTACCTTTGATTTCCTTTTACTTTATTCTTTTTGTACAATATAATATCTTGGAGAAAAAGTTGTTTATCTTAATAAAAATGTAAGTTTGTTTAAAAAAATATTTTTATTTCTGTTATATTACACATACTTTTTTTCAGGGACGCAAAATCTTATTTTTCTTCTTTTAGCGTCTACAATTGAAATAAAATCTCTTAATAATTTTTGTGAATTTCACATCTTAACATTTTTTTTATGAAAATCATTGAAATATGGAGTTTCGTAGATTAAAATAAATGCTTTAAAGTCATAAAAAAAAAATACAGGGTGATTCAGAGTAAATGTAAAAAATGTCACTTCTTTTCAGGGACTTATGTGAAGGCAGTAAGTTAAATTAACGTAGGTCTCATTTTCATTATACTGTCAGATCATTTCAAGTTTGACAATTTTACATTGAACATTAATTTTCACCTAATTTTTGACATTCTATTAGAAATTTACTTGTCATGTTCAATTTTGACTTTTGGTAAATAATTGATTATACATCAATTTTAAGTGATTTTGACATTACAACTATAATAATTCAATTGATTTAATTGAGTATTGTATTGCGAAACTGTTTGTAATTTCATTGAAAAATGTAAGAAGTATTATTATTAAAACAAAAAAAAAAATGTAAGCATTATATCATACGTGTCACAAAGAAAAACAATAACAGCCTACACATTGCTGCTTTACTTTGATAGTGGCACAACCAAAAAAAAAGTGATTTTTATGTTTTGCATTGAATCTATAATCTGTTTAATAACTAGGAGGAGCGTTTTAAATTTCACGCGCCAAAACCTACAACTCTGATTGGCCAAGAGCGCGCCCATTTTACACTATGCTAACTAATTACGTTATTATTAGACGCAACAGCTGACATAACCTTAATTCGAAGCGTTACCGAGTTGCAACTTTGTTTCGTAATAACCTTTTGTGCGGTGTTTCTTTAGCATAGTTAAAAGTTAGTTTTGTTTATATTCTTGTGATGGATTATGGATCCAGTACAAACTCGGTGATAATATCACCTTCACCTCCAAAAAAGCGTAAGAAGTTGGATTTAGGTCATTTAAAACAGTGCATAATAAATATGTATAAGCAGATGATAACAGATGATCCACATATGAAAATGATTGCTGTTGTATTAGAAATTGTTGGTAAAGTAGGTGAGTTACCAAATAGCATATGAATATGCATCAAATAATAAAATGTTTAATTTTTAGGAGTTGTAAATTCCACTGTCTATCGTACCATTAGCGAATACAAGTAATCCGGAGAGATTTGTAGCCCTAAACAGCTTGGAGAACATAATTACAAGTTTTGATGACGTAGTGAAGAGATCTGTGCACAGTTTCATCTCTAAAAATGAACTGCCAACTTTAAATAAAGTTTTAATAGAAGTAAACGATCATGCAGGCGTGCCGAAGATGAGTCGTTCTACCTTGTATAGTTTTATGAAACAAATCAATTTTAAGTAAGATAAAGACCAGAGCTGTGCAGGATTCGAATCCTTTTAGAGGATTCAAAAGAGGCATTCGAATACTTTAGTTCAACTGGATTTGTAATGCGGATTCGTTACATTTTTTTAAGAGGATTCGTATTCGAGTCTAAATGTGGGTGATTCGAATCCTATTAAAAGAATTGGAATCCTTGTAAAAGGATTCGAATACTTACAAAAGGATTTGAATCGTCAAAAATAATTCGAATTAATTGTGAGGAATAACATAAAAAAGGTTTTTTTGTGTGTTTTTAAATTTCTCGTTAAATCACTGTTTTATGCTCGTGGCGCATGACGTAAAATGTCGAGTTTAGAAAAGCCCAGAAAATTTGTCTCGGGTCGCTGCGCGACCCTCCACAAATTTTCACGGGGCTTTTCTAAACTCGAAATTTTACTTCATGCTTAGTCTGGGAGTGGAAACGCTCGTTCGAAACTTCAAAGTGAATGCTTTGGTAAGAACATTAAATGATTGAAAATATTTTTAAAGATAATAATCTAGTTTTCAAAATTTTGTTTAATATTGTTTGAAGTAAAACTGACATGGTAGCCACAATCTGAAATGTTAAATTTATCCGACATTTCCCTGACTAAAGATTTTTTCCCTGGCCTGTTAATATAACTTTCTTCTGTGGGAAACCCCCATTCCGTTTAATAGTTTTCATTGTTTTTGCCAATATTTAAGTTAATTTTATAAATTTTTACGTGTTTTGTAATTTGCCTGCCGATTTTGACAAATTTAATAATATCATATGACTTTTTTGGTAGTGTTTTGGTCAATTTGAATATAATACCATGACTTTTCTCTGACTTTCCCGGTTTTAATGATATTCAGTGAATTTTTTATTTACGTAAATTTCAGGAATTATTCGATTTTATAATAGAGTTCAATTTGAAGTTCTGAACAAGTGTTTCCACTCCCAGGCTAAGCATGAAGTAAAATTTCGAGTTTAGAAAAGCCCCGTGAAAATTTGTCGAGGGTCGCGCAGCGACCCGAGACAAATTTTCGGGCTTTTCTAAACTCGAAATTTTACTTCATGCGCCACGCGTACAAAACACTCATTTGAAGTGGAGTTCAGAAACACACAAATACATCTTTAACCAGAGTAACAGGAAGCCAGATATTTAGTCTGTTATCAACGATGTTCAGTGGTAATAATAAATAATTAGGTTTTGAATATTTTTGTTAAAACAACTAGTAACGATATTTGTATATTAATGGTTGCAAAAAAATAATAAAATCAAATTTATTCTTAAAGGATTTGTATTCGTGATCGAAAAAACAGGATTCGAATCTTCGATTCGAATGATATTTATCTCTTACGAATCCTTTATTCGAGTATTCGTGATTAGAATCATATTAGGTGATTCGGATTCGTGATTCGAATCCCTTTTACGGGGATTCGTCTCAGCTCTGATAGATACACATTATTATATAAATTCCATATTATATTATGAACATAATGTAAATATGTTTTATTTCACAGATATATGGCAAGGTGCCGTATAAGCATTTTAATTGAACTGACGATATCGTACGATGGAAAAGAAAACACTTAACCACAGTTAAGAAGTACAAAATTGATATTTGATTTTATTTAAAGAGTAATTATGAAATTATTTAAAATTGCCGCCAAATTTATCTAGTGATATTTCTGGTAACTTTTTTCAGTGTAAATTGGGCTTTGGCACTCACTCCTAGTTTTTAAACAGACTATAGTCAAGTGGTTTTCAGCAGCGACATTACATGGTTAAAATCAAACTTTTGTCAAGTTGACACTATGGACTACATGTCGGCTGACGTCGACTATTATACTCCAAATTTTGACTGAAACCGACTTATGTCAACTTGTTACCGGGGATTATTTTAATCCCCGGTAACAAGAATTGTAAATAATATTTGCAATTCTTCTTTTATTTAAAATGAGTTCGCACCCAGCAATTAACTAATTGCCCGGCCCAATGGACTATCTCCCGCGATTCGAACCGTGCTCGGGCCAACATCTGTGGCGTGGCGGATTACCTCTCGGGTTTTTCAAGCTCGGCAATTAAGGGAGAGGACTAATGACCACCGTTGCAATTTGAAAGAAGAGACATTTCTATACTTCTTTCAAATTGCAGCTTAACGGGTGTTTGGATTTGAGAGTTCGCTGAAAGTAATTATCTTGTCTGCGATAATTACTTTCTAGCTTTGCCAACGGTCACGTAGTCCTTAATACCTCGTTTCTCCACGTCAATTTTCGTGGTATAAATACCGGAGGACGACATCCAGGAAGGCAGTCCACTCTTGTGCTGTACAGGGGACAGCATGTAGATTCAGGAGGAAGTACCGTTCCTCGACTCTTCTATTTGAGCCAGGAAGCTCTGACCGACGCCAGACGTCCCAGCTGTCGTTCCTATCGCCAGAAGAAGAAGCCAACAACAGGAAACAAGCCGTCACAGCCGTCGTTCCTGTTCTTGGACGCCGAGAACCCAATTGCCAGCGCAGTCGCCTCGATGGCACAACGACGCTCCAGTGTAGCGTTCGTTGCCTCCGCCGGATCCAGACCAGGCCAGCAACCCACCGACTCCAGGAAACTTTGCCCGACTCCGACGCTAGCCGTTCCGCCGTCGTTCCTGAAGTCACGCCGACGCCGAGCATCAAGGTTGCCAGAGCAGCCGCCTCGACGTCCCGCACTACGAGTTTAGTGTTTGTTGCTGCCTCCGGATCCAGCCATACGCAACACCCCACCGACGTCGACGCCACATCCCGTCTCACACCGAGACGCCGTCTTGCTATTTGGACGCCGCCTCCATCCGGATGCCACCAGACGACACCGTTGGACTAGAAATCCTGATCGCGACGCCGACGCCACACCAAGTCTGCCCTGTAACTTCGTGACTGTGTTTCTCTTGCTCTTATTCTATTCTTTTGTTGTTTTAATGTTTTTATTTTATTTTGTTTAAAATAAATAATTTAAAACAGGATATGTGTTTCAAAAGTTAGTTGCTCATCTCTCATAAATTCAACCAACTTGAGCTAGTTGGTAATCAGCGTGGGGTACCTTCCCTCCCGTTGACAAACTTGACACAATAGAGTCAAGGTCGGCTAGCGCCGACTTATGTCAGCTGCCATTATAGTCCAAATGTTGGCTGACGCTGACTTATTTCAAGTTGACGTGATGAATCAACGACTTACGTAAATATCATAGTCAATAGACATTTTATTAAAAAATGCTGTATTCAAAAAATGTACTTATAGTCATAATATCGCAATAGTCAAAATGCAGTCTAGTAAAAGGACAGTTAACCAAATAACTTACAGGCATAATGTCACAATAGTTAAAATAATAAAAATATGGTTCTATTAATCAACAAACTCTTTATAGCAGTAATTCAATGTTAGTAGTCAAAATTAATCAACAACTGTCAATCTTTTGTAATAATTATAATAAGTATCGATTATCCAACATGACCTAAAGTAAAAAAAGTGTCGTGTTCAAATCAAGAGCAACGATAAAGGTATACTATTCTTTACACAGGACAGGACGAATTTCGTTTGGTGTATCTGTGTCAGAATTAGGTAATAGCGCTACCCAATTTTGACAAATGTTGGCGAATAATTCTAAACCATTTTTGAATTTGTGTCTAATTTTTGGATATAAATTTGTGTCTAACTTTTGGATATACTTTCAGAATCTAACTTATACATTTTATGTCAAGAGAAATGACTTTCTTAAATTTTGTAATATTCTATTAAGGCTCCATAGTACGCGTTGTTCCATAGCGAAAATCCATATATAACATGCTGCCGTATTCCGGCTGTAATTTTGTTATTTACACACCGATTTATTTCATCTTTTCAAAATAAGGAAATAAAGGATATATAGACACATCTACTGTCTTGATTTTTTTTAATAACTTTCATTTGATTACAATAAAATGACAAAAAATGGCATTACTTGTGATGCTTTTTTAGTGTACAATTTAATTTTTTTTTTGAAATAATAAAACAGCATAAAGGTAGTTCCTTCTTTCTACTGATTATTGGTTTTTATTAGAACACAAAACATGGTCTGTGCGAAATTTAAGAGAAGTTCTTCTGACCCCTGTAAATCGCAAAAATACAGCCCGTAAAGTGCCGCCGTCTGTTGCATTTTACTCGATGCTTTTGGCGTTTTCTGTAAAATTACAGAAATCATGCAGTGATATTATTACTATCTATTTGACACATTTTCGGCTCAGATTTTGTTTGATTGTGTTAGTTGTGGTGTTGTTGGAAGATTGCGCGCGTAAGTATATTTGAATTTTTTTTATTTATGCGTGTAAAGTGTATTATTTTGTATTATTCAATAACGTCTGATATCGTCTCCACACGGTTAGGTTAATTTTGGTGTTATTAAGTGTTGTTGTGCTTGTATAATTGTTTAACAATGCCACGAAAACCTAGAACGAAGGCAGGGCTGAGATTGAATGACCAACGGAAGAAACAAAGTAACATTCAGAAATGGAATGCGTAAGTATTATTTTATAAGCAATAGCTATGATGAGGTTTTTCTATTCCAAATTCCAATTATAACATATTGCGAACAAGCGTCGGCAAATAACGGCCGCCGAAGTCTTTTTCCCGTAGCGGGGGGCGCGGCGTCAGGCGCCGATTCGCTTAGCGGGCGCATCTACGTGCCGGCCGGCGAATTCAGGGTCGCGTCGGCTAGTAGGCAGGGTATTTTTTTGCGGTGTTTGGTGAATTCAGGATTTTTTCTGGCCGGTCATCTTTGAATATTACAATATTAAAATATTCCATAGCTTTAATATTTACCATATACAAAATCATAATCCTAAACGCATTATCTCCAGAACATTCAAATTATCTACGTATTTCTTTTTTTATTTAACAAAGAACATCTAATGATAAAAATATCAAATATAGTATATTTTATTATTTAAAGCCAAGGAAAAAAATGACCAATGAAGAACCATCAACTTCAAAATTCAATTTAATTTCACGAGATATTCCTGCAGAAAATGACCCTTCTTCATCATCTTATAGGTAAATTAAATATATTTTATATTTTACATTTTTAACGACCGAACAATTCTCTGTAACGAAGGTTTGTTTAATATTGATTTGTCTATTTATAGAAATATATCTGCAATTTCAAATGATAGAGCGGAATCATCATCTTCAATTGAGCCAGTAGAAAATGATCTTATTTTATCATCTTATGGGTAAATCAAATTGATTAATTTTAATATTGTATTCTGATTAATTTGTTCGTTTGTAGAAATATAATTGTAAGTACCGACGACCATGATGAAAATTGGAACCAGGAAAATAATCAGGATGATCCAAAACCGGATATTTTCAAAATTGATGGCCACAGAATTGTTGATTTTGGATACATTTTTGAGTCATTGAAAATGATTGCACATCACAGTAAAATGTTTGGATGTAGTTTAGTAAATATGGAAATAATTGGTGAAAAACGAATTGGATTTATTTCTGAATTTCATATAAAATGCAATATGTGCAATGCATTTTTTAAGTTGACATCAATGGATCCTGCCAAGGAGCAGACAAATATAGGAATTAACGAAGCGGCTGTTGCTGGAACTATAATGGTGGGGGGAGGTTTTTCTATGTTAGAAGAATTTAGTAATTGCCTTGAAATACCGTGCATGACGTATAAAATATATTCGAATGTGCATACAAGTACTTGTAAAACTCTTAAAGATATTGCTTTTGAAAAGATAAAAGAAGCTGTTGAAGAAGAAAAGAGATTGGCTTTGGAAGCAGAAGATGTACATGCAGACGGCGTTCCATTTATAACGGTGGTTTGTGATGGGGCTTGGTCGAAGCGTTCCTATCGTACAAACTATAATGCTTTATCTGGTTTTGGAGCCATTGTTGGATATAGAACTAAAAAAATTCTCTATATAAGCATAAAAAATAAATATTGCTTAGTATGCAAACGAGCAGCAACAATTCGTACCATACCGAAACAGCATAATTGTTTCAAAAATTGGGAAGGGAGCTCCACTGCAATGGAATCAGCTGCGAATGTAGATGGATTTTTGAAAAGTGAATCCATGTATGGTATTAGGTACAAACGCATGATAGCAGATGGCGATAGTTCCACTTATAGAAACATTTTAAAATCACGTCCTTATGGAAATATTGTCGTCGACAAAATAGAATGCCGGAACCATTTATTGAGGAACTATTGTAATAAATTAAGAGAAGTAGCCACTCAAACAATATCAGGACCTGTAGTTTTAAGAAAATTTCTATCAACTAAAATTTTAAAATTTCGATCAGCTGTTACCAAGGTAACAGAATATAGAAAACAACAAAATACCGATCTATCAACAAAGATTCAATTACTTAAGGAAGACATTTTAAATGGTCCAAGCCACATAGGTGAACATAAATATTGCAAATCTTTGCAATATTTTTGCGAAAAGGATAAACCTGATAAAAATAGCTATATGAATGATTTTATTCAATCAGGAATGCATGATCTAATAATCCAACATGTAATTAAATTATCAAATCATTCCAAAAGTTTGATTCATGACGTGGACAGCAACGTTGTTGAACAATTTAATTCAATTGTCTGTAAATTTGTCGGTGGCAAAAGAATTAATTATTCTTTACGACAATCCTATACTGGGAGATGTTATGCGTCGGTAATATCGCACAATACTAAACGGCCTTATTATGAAATATATAAATTTGTTACGAACAAATCTCCTCCACGATTTTCCAAAATATTCGAAAAAAAAAAATAATTTCAAAAACTATTAAAAAGACAACGTAATTTATATAAAGCAAAGGTAGCGGACGATCCTCATTATGGGGAATATTGTCAAAAGCCAGATATGGCACCAGATGATTTTGATTATGCAAAAAATATATTTTTAAAGCAATTAGTTAGATCGGAAAATGATTTGCACGAGTTGGAACAGAGGACACGGGATCAATCAGGATCCGCAGAGTGGCATGAAGAACGAAGAAAATTACTAACAGCATCTAATTTTGGAGTCGTGTGTCGTAGAAGGGCGCATACTAGTTGTGTACGCCTTGTAGATAAGCTGTTGTACGGATCCCTAGTACCAGATTTATATCAAAGGAGCAATTCACTTGAATACGGAAGAAGTCACGAAAATGATGCATTGGAGGAACTACAAATTATAAACAAAATAGAAATAAAAAAGTTTGGATTGTTTATTGATAAAGAAATTCCATATTTAGGTGCAACTCCAGATGGATTAATTCAAGAAAATGGGATAGTGGAAATTAAATGTCCATTTTCGGCAAGAGAATTAACTCCCGAGGAGGGAATATCCACAAAAAAAATTACATTTTGGAAAAGGGATGAAATCAATACTAGCCACGCATGGTATTATCAAATTCAAGGCCAATTGCACATAACGCAGAGACAGTATTGTTTATTTGCTGTGTGGACTCCAAAAGGCATAAAAACAGAAATTATCAATAAAGATGATGACTTTTGGAGAAATGAAATGATAAATAAATTACAATTTTTCTATGAAAAATGTATACTACCTGAATTAGTTGATCCACGAAAATTAAGAAATATGGAAATCCGAGATCCAGTTGAAATTGTCGAAGCGAGGAAGAAACTAATGAAACCATAGTTTTAGAAAAATAATAAACTCTGTGAGCTATTCGTACTATTGTAATTATTTCGTTATTTATGGAGGAAAATTTTGAATTTTATCAAAATAATGAAAAAATAAACAGTATTTCTCTGTAAATAACGAAATTACTAGCTCATGTGATAACAATCTATGATGATATGGTAAGCCTCCCCTTAAATTAGAACATCTTAAATTATGTAATGTGTAATAAATAAAACCGGTAATTGAGTTCATTGTTGTTTTGTAAAAATAAACAAATATGTATACCTTTACACTTTATTTGGTTCTTGATTTTAAGATTGTTAGGTGTGAAACTTATTAACATATCAAATATTAACAACAAAGAATACATTTGGATAATAAAACAATAACATGATGAGTTATGAGTTTATTTTCTACTATAAATATAAGGTTCATAATTGAACTTGTCTCCGGGTATCAGTGTTTCAAATATTGTGTTATGTATTTTGAAAATAAAACAACACAGTAAGATTATTGCTTTGTAATTTGCTCTGTAAAGAAATTAAAACAACCTAAATTATATTTTCTGCAATCATGTATATAAATGAAAAACGTTGAAATTTATAATAAGAAATAATATGAATATAGTATAAATTGCAGTCAATAAAACACAATTATGTTAAATGATAATCTTCTTTGTTAGTCAACAAAAAGCAATACCTAAATAACAACTAAAACTTACACACAGCATGGTTAATTTTTTTAAATTTATCTAAAAAGAACAAAATTACGATAAATTAATAAATATGCCGATTAGAATTCTCCCGACCTACCGCAATATTAAAATAATATCATTCGAAATTGAATGAATGTTCGCATTGAAATCGTACAGGATGATGAGTAATAAAATAAATACACGCGCACAGTGTGGCAGATCCAAGCGAACGCTCCACATATTTAGTTTGAATAGTATAATACAAGAGCGCTATGATTTGCGTGGCGATGCATCGAACTACTACCCACCACCGTTGCCCCGCAGGAGAAACTGTTTGGCAAGGCACTACAGGCCCTTAAAAAATCTAGTTTTTTTATAGTTATTACTAACACTAACGCAAACCTATGTCTAGTATTTTGTTTATAAATAATCACATTTTCTATCAGTACAGTAATAAATCAGCTGGACGCCCATCCTTAGGGGTGGTATGTGAGCAAATTATGGGCCCTAGGAGTTACTCAACTATTTCCAAGGCACTCTTTACAAAAACCAAAAGATCTAAATTGTACATATCAAATGTACAGGGTGGCCCAAATTCGAAGTTTTCATAGGGTATCTCGGTAACCTGAAGGGTTAGAAAAAAATTAATATAAATGTCATGACCTCTTTTTACGAGACATTAATAATGGCGTCAACAGATCATGGCTAACTTAATTAGTTTTGAAGATATCAGGCGTTTTTCAATTGTTGGCTATTTTAAAATATCTCTTTGTCTTAATAGCCATAAGATATACAATAAAACAGTTCAATAATTATTTATGTAGTTTTCAGCGTAGAATGCAGTGGCGTACTTATTTTTTATTTGAACTTTTAATTTCCGAGTTTTTTTAATGGAACACTCTATATATTTTTATGTTATTGAATAGCATATTAAATTAGCTTTACATTTTTCTATAAAATATATTTTTTTCCATTATTGAAAAATTTAGTTTTTAACTCTGAAGCTTTTAGATAAATATTTGATAATACATACTATTATAATTACATAGATGTTAGTATTATTTGTTAATAATGAAGTGATTTGAAGACTCAGTAATTGATCGCAA
Source organism: Philonthus cognatus (assembly GCA_932526585.2). Lineage (NCBI taxonomy): Eukaryota > Metazoa > Arthropoda > Insecta > Coleoptera > Staphylinidae > Philonthus > Philonthus cognatus. The sequence goes on along the minus strand of OW052242.1, from coordinate 68,422,165 downwards.
AAGTCTTGAAAAATGAATATTTAAACTAACTTAGTTTTTAATGTAATCGAATTTTTGTTAAATACGTATATCAATGTAAAGCTAATTTAAAATGCTATTTAATAACATAAAAACATACAGGGTGTTCCATTTAAAAAAAATGCAACTTTGTGTCATAACTCTGAAATTAAAGGTTGAAATACACAAATAAGCACGCCACTGAATTTTACGTTGAAAACTACACAAATAACTATTAAACTATTTATTTGTACATCTTATAGTTATTGAGAAAAAGACGCATTTTAAAATATCCAACAATTGAAAAACGCCCGATATTTGAAAACTAATCAAGCTAGCCATGATCTGTTAATGCCATTGTTATTTTCTCTGAAAAAGACGTCATGACATGTATATCAGATTTTGTCTAACTATTCGGGTTACTGAGATACCTTATAAAAGCATCGAATTTGGGTCACCCTGTACAATAAACTATAGGTGTGATACATTATTGAATTTAGAAAAAGATACTCTTTCAAAAAATTTTAAAATTCAAAATGGCGCCCATAAGAAAAACAAAAGTTGGCTATGGTCCCCGGGTAAATGTTATAGTTATCTTAAAATAATTATGTTACTTGATTTCTCGTTAAAAAGTGTCAAAGTTATAAATGTCTTGAATTAATAGTTTTTGAATAAAATAATAAAAACAAAATTTCAAAAATATCCGTTTTTTGACAATATCTTGAAAACTAAAGAAGATATGTCAAATTTGTTTTTAGATTATTGTTGGGCCCTAAAATACGCAACTTTGCCCCAATTTAACCGACTCTCTATCTTTTCAAATAACCGAGATCCCCATACATTCTGTTGAAATACGGACACCCTGTATTACAAAAAGCTGCAATTGTTTTATAATTGTCATTTCTTTATGGCCAACTATTTTTTTGTTGTATAAAAAAAGTATCTCAAGTGATGTATCAGTTTAAAGAGAAAAACCTTTTCAATGACCACATAGCCAACTATGGTTTCCATTAAAAAAAATGCAAGTTTGTGTTATATCTCGAATACTAATGTCAATATAAAATGTCGTTGCCATTTACAGTTTTTGCTATCTCTTTTAATAACTGAGAAAAATCGACACTATTTACTTTTTTCAAAATATCTAGTTACCCTTGATTTTTTCGAAAATTCACAAGGTTTTTTTGATTCAGCTCGTGAAATTGTACTACTTTGCTCATTTAACCGTTACTCTATCTCTTATAGTTTCCGAGATCTCAACTCACCCTGCATACAGGGTGATTCAGTTTCTAACTTTTTTATTTTGATAGTATAATAAACTATATATATTTGTAAACTTCAGAAAATTCTCTAATTAATGGCATCACCGAATTGACAATACGATAACAACTGTCAAGGAAGTGAGTCAACTTTTTTTTTCTTAAATGACACCATACCTATTTTTTGTTCAATTCGGATAGAGGGCACTTTTCTACATCCGCATATTAATCTCAACTATACATTTTGATTACAAATATAACTAATAAATCGGTTTATTTTATAAAAAATCATATGTCTATAGAATATGAAGAATGACCAAAATATCCTGCATTTGTGCCTATTTTTTTTAAAGGATGTTTTAATTTCGTAAATGACCTACCTTCAAGAATTAATCACTTAATGAATTATTCATGATTTCGATAGCTAACGCCATCTAATGCTTCATAGTGGCATCGTCAGTGACACGAATGCACAAAGTGCATATACAGGTCACTGTTTCGTCCACGAGCGAGCAGAACTCTGTTTGTGAAATTAGAAAACAAATATCAAAATTGAATTTGTGTTCAGTATTCCGGCACCAGATATCCACAGACGCGTTTCGGACTTCAAGGTCCTCTTCAGTGTGGTCCCGACCCAGTGCTGAGGAATACTGAACATTTCTGACTATTTCAAGCCAATATATTGGCTCCGAAACGCGTCTGTGGGTATCTGGTGCCGGAATACTGAACACAAATTCAACTTAATGAATTAGTTTGTTTAATTTTTTATAATTTTCATAGTCGCATATTTTTATAAAAAAAAATTGTTATCTAAGCGTATAGTTGTGAAGGATGTTCGGATGCAGGAAAGTGTCTTCTATCTGAATTGAACAAAAAATAGGTATTGTGTCATTTGAAAAAAAAGTTGACTATCGTTACTTTAACAGTTGTCATCGTATTATCAATTTGGTGAAGCCATTAAATAGAGAATTTCCTGCCGTTAACAAATGTATATGGTTTGTTATACTTTACTCTCAAAAAAGCAATTTTATTTGATTCATAGAAAGTACATGTAACTTTGCGAATAGTCATATTTGTTTTATAAATTTATCTTGATTATTGACAGAGTTATTAAAACAATTATTTTGAGAATAGACATCCTATATATCTTTCAGAGTGGAGGAAAGTCGAGTGGGGACCACTCTAGAAGGACAGGAAGGATTTTTTTGAAACGATAAAGTTGAACAAAAATTATTTTACCAGTAGCGGACATTTTGTTGTACAAATTAATTTTAAAAAGTAATTTGCGGTCGGTACCTGTGTTGGCCACAGCAGACTCTTTTTTATAAAACTTTACAAAGTCTAAAAGTTATGCGTCCTGTTTTCTATTACCTTCAAAACTGCATCCATACATTGAATAAATAGTACAAGAAAATTAATTGTATGGACGAAAACTATACGTTAGCATTTCAGTTAGCAAGTGACACCATTTATGTATATGAACGACGTATTATTGAACTAACTGTGTAGTTTATGTTTTGACACACGCTTCGAATGCAATGCGAATACGCACAAAGTAGGTAAATTTATTACTAGCAAAAAATCAGCCACTTTTGGTTACAGGCATGTCTACATTCTATCAATTACCAATGTTTACCTTGGATTCTTAAGTTGGAATATAAAAATTATTATTATGATCTATCATTTCTTAATCGAAGTCAATAGAACGCCGGTCTTTAAAGTCCCGTTGTAAAGATTTTTTTGTTTTCATTTAATTTTATTTAGCGAAAGTTAATGAAAACAGGAGCGGATTTTCGAAAAGGGTGTACACCAATGTCACTGCGTCGCTGCCAATCTAAATTTAAAGAAAAATAATTATTAAATCTTTGAAAACTTATAATTTCATGGTTTAATTAATTTATTGAAAATACAGAATTTTCGTTTAATGAGTGTAGAAGAAAAGAACAGCAAGGTATCCACCCTGCAAACATAATTAACTCGAAAAACGATGAATTTATCAACAAGAATTTTTGCAAGATTTCAACACATGAGGGTCAATTGTATCTAAACTGTTGAACTGGTTCAACTCTGAACTTTAGTTTAAAGTGACATTAGAACAATAGGACCTGTTATCTTAAACTCGAGTTCAGCCAAGGACTGTCGAGTATATGGTAAGAAGGATCGACAGAATCGAAGATTTTGGAGTGTGGGTACAGATCGCTTACGTCACAAATGCGCGCTGAATTTAAATATAATTACTTCATGATTTAGATAATTACAAGTAATTACTGTAACGGAATATTAACTCTTACTATTACATTTTTTTAATAATATAAAATTTATCTCAGACAGAAGACATAATTCTGTTTGGAAATAGCATTAGCAACATAATGTATTTGCACATTTAATTCTTCGTAATATTGCTATGTGTACTTTATGCATATTTATTTTTATTGTAATATGATATACATTTTCAATGTATAAGCATTCACAACTAAAATTACAAAACCAGGCTGGCTTAACCTTAAATTTTATAAGTTAGCATTAAAGTGACAAAATAGTTGGTTATACCACAGTTCATATATATCCAGTTAGCCAGTCCCCATATAAATTTTGGGTACACGCGAATGGGAGCAAAGCGCTGGATGCCAAATTGGTGTATATGGCTGCCTATATACACCAGTCTGGCTTCCTGCGGTCGGTCGGTTACGACTATTTTACTCCAGATGTCGCGAAATCAAGTCTCAGAGAGAGAGTGAGAGAGAGACAATTTCTTTCTCCCTCTATTCCGCGCTTCTCGTTGTATCATATTCCAGATGTTGATTTTTCAATCTTGAAAACACGTTTTTTTTTCTTTTAACGAGCTAAGGATGCGTGTTACATTCATTCATGCGTTTCCTTCTACAATTTTATTTTCTGCGTTATTAGAGAATAGATTTTATGAAATTATATGTGAACGTTGAAAAATTCATTAAGTATTATTTATTTTGTACAAAAAACTTAAAATACAAAACTATTTCACTTTTGATAAAAAGTAAAACAAATACATCAACTTATCATTTTATTAACTAATCAGATCAATCCTATTGATCAGATCAAATCTACTGATCGATAAGGGTTTCTTTTTTAATTAAAGGGGTCAGTGCAAAATGCAGTTGTCATTTTTTTTTTAGTTTTTGAATTATTACCGTTTGAAGTTTTTAACCCATTAAGCGCCGTTGATGCATACACGCAACATTATTATTTTTTGATAATTAAGTTCCTAAATAAGTTTATTTGATATATTATATTATTTGACCTGAATTGAAAATGTACCAAGAAAAATTTAAATATTTTGTTATTTAAAGTGTATTATAAATACTTCACAATATTACAATGTTTTATACGCGTGGCGCATGAAGTAAAATTTCGAGTTTAGAAAAGCCTAATTTGGCTCGGTCGCTCCGCTTCGCTACGCGCCCGAGCCAAATTTTCAGGCTTTTCTAAACTCGAAATTTTACTTCATGCTTAGTCTGGGAGTGGATACACTCGTTCTTAACTTCATATTGCACGTTTTTATATAAAATCGACGAATGCCTGAACATTGACAGCGTATACATTACATTGTTGAGGCACTAATTTTTTGAAAATCCATTATCACTTTAATATAATAATAATAATAAACTATTTATGATTTTTAACTTTTTATTAAATTCACGTATACATTATGTGTATTTAAAGAAAAAATTCACAGTATATAATGCAATAAGTCATTCATAGAAATCATAAAAAGAAGTGTAGAATTTTAATTAAAATTAACTTTTAGAGTTAAAATTGCTTGGCCGTTAATGGGTTAAAATAGTTTTAAATATACTATGTGTCCCGTTTCAAGGCGCATTGTATGTTTCATGTAAAGATTTCCAATGTAATTGGAATTTGAGTTTGTATCGCTTATTGAACCAAAACGATTACAATAAAATTAAAATCATTTCTTTACCTACTAGCAGTATTTTCGAGGTATTATTTTTTAGTTCTCCTCAGTTTCATTTGAAATATAGCTTGAAAATAGTGAACGATTATACGAAAATAAAATCGTCAAAACAGTAGTTGCTACGAAAAGTCAGTGTTTGGCATCAAATTTATTAAAACACAAAGCAATAATTCAATTCAACATGAGTGTTTATTCTGCAAAAGAAAAAAATCAGATCCCAAAATGGACTCAGTATATATTTTAATCACGATGCGTATTTTATTAAATGAACCATACTTTTAATAAATATTAACAGTTTCAGAAATTTGTGGTTTTTGCACTGACTATACACCATTCCATTTGTTTCTGGATCTCGCCTAGCTATGGAAAAGTGACAGTTTAAGTATTGTAAATGGGGCTGGTTGTGTTTTAAATCAGGGTTTTTAAATGTCACTGTCAGATGTTCGATTTTAAGGTTATAATTTCTGACTATTCTGATCTTACACTGTTGCCTGTTTTACAAATTTTCAGATATAAAAGGATAATAATATGCAGTTTTAAGATTAACAAAATTTACTACTTGGTTTTTGTACATACAAACACAGCAATAATATTGTATATAACAAATATAATGAATTCGGCTCTGCAAACTTATTTCGTCATCCATTTGTATTTCTCGCTTGGGTCTTCCCGTTAACACATTTTGATCAACTCCATCCATCCACCTTAATTTTGGTCATTCTCTCTTCTGTTGGCCCTCAGTATTTTTTTGTAGAATTGCAAATTTATTCCCACCCTCTTGTGATACTAATAATTTTCATGTCAAACAATTTTTAAGCCCTCATTCCACTTTTATTATTTAGTCAAGAGAACCTGCATCTGAATCTTCTGATGTTTGTTCTGAGCCAGATTCCCCAAGCGAATTAATAAAAGGAGGAATGGTTTCAAAAGAAAGGTTCCCCATGTGTTTTGTCCAGTCATCCGAAATAAGTTTTTCACAATGATCACAGAAATTTTGCCACATATCGGATGTACATTTTGAGAGAGACTCAAGCCATAAATTCTGAACACGATCCTTAGATGGTTGCTTAGAATGTATGTGCTTATTGTAGTAAGTCTTACAAAACCCCCATGCCATTTCAATTGGATTATATTGACAATGGTATGGAGGTAATCTAAGAACTTCGTGGCGGTTGTTTCTCAAAATGTCATCAACTACGTAAATTTTGTCATTTGATCGAAAAGGTATAAATAAAGCCCATAGTTCCTTTTTGGTTAATTTTGGATTGAATTTTACATTGTGTTTAACCAACCACTCCTGCATTTCGCATTTCTTACAAGAAAATGAAGGAGTTTTGTCTAATTGCACAGAATGGTATGCAGCGTTATCCATAATAACTACACATTTCCCTGAAAGCTTAGCCAAAGCAGGAATAAGTTGATTAACCACCCAATTTTGAAAAGTATTACCATCCATTGTGGCATTGTAATCTCGGTCATTGTTTTTCGAATGTAATAAAAAATCGCACCCATCCAAAAACCCACCCCTATACCCAGCATGTAGAATGGTGAAGCGTTTGCCTTCATTTTTGAATTTAGTTGGATTACTTTTTATATCCGTTTCATGTACCCAGCGTCGAACCACGGATCCATTCTGATATATCTATGTTTCATCCAGGTATACGAATTGGATATCTTCACTGGAATTTTGATACTGTAAAAATTTTATAAGGAAAATAATTTTAGCTGCAACAACATGTTTTTGTTCACAGAGAATTTTGCGCCCATTAATTAATTTCAATTTATACCCCATACTTTTAACAACCCTATAAAGTGTTGTTCTACTCCCATGGAACTCATAATTTTCTTTCATATCATTCAAAAGATCTCTCAAAGTAAAATACTGATTTCTAGAGTTATATTGCCAAATTAGTTGTTGCAGATCTTTTCTAGCTAGGTGATTCCAAAAATGGCTGTTTTTAGATCGTTTGCCAGAAGTAGTAGATTTCAATTCGTCAGGTCTTTGTCGTAAAATTAATTGTAATGAAGATCTCCCTACCTGAAACGTAATTATCTTTAATTAAATATATATGATAATTAAAATACTCGACATACCCCAAAAATATCTATTAAAATCGTAATAATATTGTGATGCTGGAGATTTGGATTACTTTGCCTAAAATGTTTGTAGGATTTCAGAATTTGTAACCTTTTTGATTCAGAGATAATCTTTGGCATGTTAATATTTAATATGTGCCTGAAATTATTTTTTACTTTGACATTGACACAGCATTGCAACACTAGATTAATTTGATTTAATAATAAAATGCTCGAAGAAGCGACCGCGTGGCGAAATAATTGTTGCAAGATTAACAATAAACCTCTTGAAAATTAAAAAGAGGATTACTTATGATATCATAAATTATTGTAACACTGTTAAAATAAGGAATCAGGAGTGGCAATTTATAAAAAATGTAAATGTTGATACTGCAACATAACAACACGAAAGCATGGCTAGGCGAGATCCAGAAACAAATGGAATATATTATACTTTAATTATTCGTTTACTTTGAACGATTGTTACATGATCAACTTGTACTTTTCCGATTGAAATTTTATAAACGCTTATTGTGTGCACTAAAATGTTACCTAATTTATGGCATCCGTCGTGCGGCTGCATGGGGATAATTTAAAAAAGAATAAGCAGAAATATTTTTCGATATTCTCAATACTTCCTGAGATACACGAAATGTTATATAGAGAAAGTACAAATTATATAAAAATCATGAAACTTTATATTTGAGAATATTATCAAAAACTGCGAAACAAACAAACTTGTTAAATCAAGTAATTAGTCACATTAATAACATTATAAATTTTACATTTTAATAATTGTTACCGACCTCATGGCTATCTTTTTTTGTACGAAAATATACGTTTTAGGGTCCCAGGAATCAGAAACAAGTGTTATCGATAATATTTGAGATAATTGGCTCAAATATTGAAATATGTTGAAAAGTCTCGTTAAGTGATGATAATCAAAAACATTTAGAAAACAACAAGATGTCTTTTAATAGAATAAGTATAATAGATTTTCTCTGAGAAGTGTAATTGCAAACATTATTGAATACTCTATTTCCAGTTTACAATGTTTTGTATGTCAGGTTAATTCAATTATTTCAATGGTTTTATTCTTAGTCAGATTACATTTACAAAAGGTACCGATGGGATTATGTTTACAGACTAAATAGGTAAGTAAAAATAATTCAAAATAATTTAAGAAAACCTGACAAAAAGTGTCTAACTAAAATATCGGTTAGTGAAAAACATGATAAGAAATTACCGAATTGGATTCTGCGGATACGGATTAAATGTGTCAACAGTAAATAATCATTTTAAATCCCAAAATATTTATGGTTTTTAGAAGGTTGCGGATTATCTGTAAGTTGCAGGGGTATTGTTCTGGTCGCGCAATACTTGAGGGTATACACCATAATAAAAACGTGGTCGAAAAAATGCCTACAAATAGGTAAAAACAGATAGATCACTTCGAAGAATTTGATTTTTCATCCCTTCTATAAAGCTATCCTCACTAAAATAATGAATATTGTCCAAAAAGAAAATAGTCAAGGAAAAGAGTTAATTCGATATTCATACACGTTATTCAGAGTGTAAATGGATGAAACGGAACGTAGCATTTTTAATGTTAATTTCTCAAAATTAAATTATTATCTTCCCTAATTATTTCAGGGAAATTATGATATTCATTTGGTTAGAGTAAAAATATACACACCTAACTTTGCTATTTATTGCATTTTTAAAAACCGGAGTGTCATGAAATTAAACAAGCAAATGATGAGGTGTTGATTTGTTGGCTTTTTATTTAAAATATATTCTGTTGATTTTGTGTTACACTTCGATCTATTCTGTATAATTATTACTGAATAAAAAAAAAAACGAAAAAACTGCTTCTAAAATATCGTTAATAAATAATAAAACAGTTATATGTATATTTAATATAGTTTTTTAATGTTTGTTAGTTTTGTGTATTCGTAAATAAGTTCTCTATTTTATTGAAATAATTTCTGTTTTTTTATTATCAATTCCAATTAAAATACCCATCAAACATTTTTCAAATTGATTTTTTCATTGTAAAAAGATTTTTGTATTACCTAACTTTTAAATAAAAAATGTTTAATAACATAAATATATTAAAAATCTATTAATTTTTAAACACGTTTTTATTAAAAATATATATAATAACTAAAAATATTGGAAATATATTTTACATTTTTTCATTGTAAAATGACTATTTATACAAATTATTAATATTTGAAACAATAATCTATTAATCTAATAATTTTAACATTTTTTTTTATTAAAAATATATAAAATAACTAAAAACGTTGAAAATATATTTTAGAATTGTTAATTTCATTGTAAATTTGTTTTTATAAAATATATTCCCGAATTTCACAATTTGGAACACGCTTGAAATCTCAAAATAAAAGAAATATTTTCGAATAGACTTTTTGTGGTGATAATAAATTTTATTATTCGTCTACCACAGTTCATATACAGGAAGTTTTCCGTTAAAGTATACATATTTCAAATTCACTTTATTTTCTTTAAATCTGTAGATATTCGTTGTGTTTTTAAAAGAGTTCAATTTGATGCTTTGAACTAGTTTCGGAAAAAGCTGAAACTATTCGGAGTCAATTAAATCATTAGTGAAATAAATGTAGTGTTGTTAAATTAAATTATATTTATAAGTATATATATATATTTATGTACATTTGTTTTTATCATATACATTTACTTTTATTTGTAAAATGAATAATATAATATTATTAGGTGACAGCTTGAATGCTTTACAAAAATTGTGTATATTAATACAATGCTTAATTTTTTTAAATGTTTGTTTTAGAGAACAACTGTTAGAGCGTTCCAGGACTTCAGATATGATGACGACATATATTGAAATAAACTAATTTCAGAGATTCAGTCTCAGGATTGAGGTTGCGTACATCCAAAGTAACAGATGAGATTTGATTGACAGAGCCTCTCCTTAATTAAGACCGTCTGTGCCTGACGAAGAGTCACATCCTTCACGAGGTAATCTTGTCGTAGCTAGAAAAAGCTGAAAAATAATCATTAAATACATTCTATTAAATTTTTTGTATGAAATTTCTATTTTATTATGTAGCTATACATGTGTTTGTTTTTTCTTGTACATTTTATACATAATCAAATAAATTCTCTTTTTTTTTAATATAATTTTGATTTTCCCGCTTGTGAATATAATTTGATTTTCCCGCTTTTTAATAAAATTTTAATTTTCCCGCTTTTTAATTTCCGTTCTTGTCGTTGCGCCCCTTAGCGGCTGTAATATGCACATAACTGCATTTTAAATTTCCCGCGTTTAGTAAAATTCTGGGGTCCCTAGATAAAAAATCGACTGATCGCCAGCGCCCTCCCAGCGATCCGAGTAAGGTACTAATCCACAGGTGGCAACCTGTCACTCGGAGAGTCGCACATCTATTCTTGTCTAGGGTTGTTGTATTTTAACCTACAAATGTAACCATGGATAAAGCCCAATTATATTTTCTTTTATTTGATGGCACGGAAGATTTGGTTCCATTTCTGAATAATGCAGTCGATTTGGCATTGCCTATGGAAGACGTTTTTGGTGTGAAAAGACGACCTCAAGCTAGAAAACCAAATGAAAAAAATGAATCTACTGTGCTTAGATATACAGACACACAGTTTATAGATCTGTTTAGAATGTCTAAGCAAACTTTCCAGGTGAGGTTTATCTAACTTGTTTCATAATGTACTCCACATCTCTGTGTATTAACTCAGTCAACGGACATTCACTCATTGGAACAGGAGCTTAAATAAAGGCCAGTTCACAATTAAACAAGAACTAGAATGAGGAGCAAGTTTAATCAGGGTTTATTTTATATAACATGTACGATGCTTAAAAACGAGAAGCACCCGGAAGCTAGAATGAGGAGCATGTCCAATTTCCATCTTTCCATCTCAACACAGAGATAGAAATGATAATGTGCTTACATATTGCTGCACTTTAGACATTTTGTAACACTAAATTATTACAAATCTTAAAAAATAAATATATTCAACAAGTTTAATACTTAAATAATTGAATATATGAATCTTATTGCTAGAAAATGTGATATCTCAATATTCGTATATTTTAATTCACAGCTTTATTAAAAATAAAACAAAAATGTGGAAAGTTCCTAAATATAATTAAATGTCCCTAGTGTCTCAGGCGGTTCCTGTTTTGTTGTGAAGCTGGGCTTCTTGTTTCCCTTCTAGTTCCCATTCTCGTTTCTGTTTGATTGTGAACTGTACTTAAAACAGATATCCAAGGCTTGGACAATGGGGGAATTACTGAATATTCAAATATAACATTAATTTCTAAATTAAATTTGTTTTTATAACCTGGTATAAACAGATTAATCATTGTGCTACAATTTTACATTCATTAATGTTTTTAGATATTATTAAAGGAAATAAGCAACATCAATAAGAAAGATGACAGGACCATTCCGTTGGAAAAAAAATTGTTATTTTCCATATGGCTCCTTAGTACGCCAGAAAGTTTTCTAGCCGCTACAGACAGATTTGGTCTGTCGAAAAGTACGGGTCATCAAATATTCAACAACATGATTAACTTAATTTGTCAATTGATGGCAGAATATATAAAATGGCCATTAGATCATAACCGGACAATTAATGTAAGTAAATAAGTTTTTATAAGCTTAGCGAAGGCTATACGCCTGGTCTCTCACGCCCGACGCGCCCTCATGCGGCCAAAGCTGTAAGTTGTTGACTGGGAGTTACGTTGACAGGCGCAAGCGGTTCGCATGCCGCACAGCTGTGAAACGCGTGTTTTTGTTATTAATAAGCGACGAAATGAGCAGGAAATCGGAGGGAAAAGTGTGTTGCGTGCCTGGCTGTCCCAACGCGCAGTTGTCGGTTTGACATTTTATACGTTCCCGAATCGTGATTATGAAGTACAGCGGAAGAAGTTGTGGATTGCGCGTGTACGAAGAGAAGGGTCTGTTTTCGAGCGAGTATTTTCAGCGTTGACATACAGACATACTGCTGCAGCATGTTTGCAGCATCCTTGTCCACTTTTGCAGTTGCAGCTCGTATCCTGGATGATCCTGTTAGAATCAACCTTCCCAACATATATTAATTTTGCATTCTAAATATTGAATAAAATTGTTTATGCAGCAACACTTCTTTTTACATTTTAAATACTATCTGATTAAACTTTCTATCAATTCACGAGACAATCTGAAAATATTCTGAAAAAAGAATTTTATTAATTTGTATTAACATTAAATGTTACTAATCAATATTGAATTAACATTAAGAAATGTACTTAAACAACATTGTTATTTTCTAATATCTATTGCATAGAAGCATGCTGTCACAGAAAACCTTGCATTTGACATTGAAACATAAACATGGGTTGCAACTTATCGATACATTTCCTATAATATAGCTTATATATATATAGTACGCTTACCTTGATTTGTACATTGTACAAATTTGCTTTCGATCTAGTGCTTTGAGCACCAGGAGTTTCCCGCAAAACAACTCCCACGATGTCATTGAAATCATCATTTTGGATTTCTTTGACGTCGCTGACGTGGAAGCTATGTGAAGCCTTTATTTAAGCTTTTCTCGCGAAATATAGATAAATCGACAGCTCGAAATCCGCACTGCACAATAGTTGGCATGTTTTGCCGTCAAAACGGTATGTAACGATGAAATACCACGATCTGCCGTAACAGGTTTAATCACGACATTTAAACCGCCCCAGTCAACAACTTAGGGGCGCTGCCGCCAGAGCGGCGCTCGAGTCGCGCGGCGAGGAAGAGACCAGGCGTATAGCCACAGGATATATATGGGTGTTAAAATCTTTCCCGAAATGTTTTCAAATACTTACATAACACGCATGCATGTTAAGGGGACTTCACCGCCTATATTTCAAAAACTTCTTTATTTATGGTTCAAAAAATTTGAAATTTTGTATGCGTATACTAGATTTAATTATAAAACTTTTGTCGGATTTTTTTTTTCCTCATTTATAGTTTTTGCGTAACAGAATTTTATTTTAGATATTTTAGTCCAAAAAAAAAATTGATCCGACAAATTGTTTGAATTAAATTCTTAAATACAAATCAATTAAAATAACTAAAATATTTTAACAAATAACGGAGAAATAGCAATTTAAAAAAAGTGCAATATTTGGTAAAATGTTAAGTTGATACGTGACACACGAGGGCGGCCGCCCCGACCGCGTTAGCCAATTGCATGGAAGACGAGTGTGTTGTGCGGACTTGTGCGTGAGAGAGACGAAATATAAACAAACATGTGCTCGTATTTTTCGAAAACCCTTGACACTGTTCTTGTGACCTTCAGTACTTAAAGAATTTCCGACCATTTATCGATTTCCGTGCGTTGCATTTCGAAGACTTTTCTTATTAGTTATATTGTTCAGTTTTTTAGTTTTTTTTTTATTAGTGTTAACTTATTATTTTTGTTAGTTGAATTGTGTCATAGTTTTTATTGTTAGTGTGTATAGACAATTGTGTACGATGGGACGAATAACACGAGCTAAACAAAAAATGAATAGGTAAGTAATGCAAATTTGAGTGAATATATACAGGGAGTTTTTATTTTAAGTATAAAAACATATCCCGATGCATACTCTGTAAATGTTCAGGCTTTCGTTGTATTTATAAAAGTGATCAATTTAATACTTTTAGTGTTTCCACTCCTTGATTAAGCATGAAGTGAAATTTGGAATTTAAAAAAGCCTGAACCAAATGTTCAGCCTTTTTTAAACTCGAAACTTTACTCCATATACCACTCGTATAAAACACTGAAATATTGTGAAGTTTAAATTTTACTGCTACAGCAGTATACTTCACGTTAAATCAGTGTTTTATGCGCTTGGCGCATGAAGTCAAATTTCGTGTTTACAAAAGTTACACTACCAAACCAAATCTAAACTTGAAATGTATCTTCACCTAGTGTTGTTGTCTAGTTGTTGAAAATCTCGTGATTCTAGAGATTCAATCGGAATTTGTACATGTGGTGTAAAAATAGATGCTTCGTAATAAAATAATAAATAGGGGCCAAAAAGGTTTCAACATTGGCGTCAAAAATTAGCCAGATGTGGAAATAGTCGTTACTCACTTTCACTGAACCCAAACGTAGAGAAATATCATCCCTTTGTTGAGTCACGTACAAATATTGCCCCGCTGTAATACCTAGAATGTATATTTTTCTTGAACACCAAAAATGTACACAAAAGAATAAAAAAAATCACTGAATTTAAAATTAAATTAAACTCCTAATTTCAAGGAGTGGAAACACTCGTTAGAAGTTTCGATTTCAATACTTTTATAAAAAATAACGAATATCTGAAGATTGTATAAATATATTGAAAAAATGAATAACGGGTTTTCGATAAAAAAGCCCAATTAATTATAATTAACTAAAACCAAAAGTCAATGGCCGTATAAATACTAAGAAATGATATCAATATTGGTAATAACTTTATTGCCTAATTATAGCCAACTTAAAAAGTTTTAAATGGCTGCCTATATTTTTTAATGTTATTACATTAGACAATATTTTTCTGAATCCAATATGGCCCATTATGTATTTATAAAAAGTATTTATTAAATATTAAAGATGCATTTAAACAAACTGTGAATGTATAATAAATTGGCGGAACACACGGATTAAATACCACCCGATTTTTTTTGCCAACAAATGACATGAACGAGATTTATTATATTTTTTCTGGCATAAAAATTAAATGAAAATCAACATATTGGCGATAATTGGATTCAGAAAAACAATGTCTAATATAGAAAAATAAGAAAAGTATATACAGTCATTTAAAAATATATAATTACTGTCATTTTATAGTAATTGAACATGGAATTTGTTTTTTAGTTCAGGGTAATTCTGGTCAAGTCAACACAGTTTGATCATCTCCGATTTTTTAAAACCTTATTCACTTATTGCCCTTACATAAAAAATGAAAAATGGCTAGTGTTAGGATTAAATGTCAAGCCGTTTTGAAGAAATGTGCATTTAAATATCAGAAAAATGAGTCAACATTTTTAAATTACGATTGCTGCTCTCCAAATTGAGTTAAAAATGTAGAAAATATCTCATTTAGTATTTTTCATGAACTTTGCTGTGATAAATAGCCACTCGTTTTTTAATTTTTTTTTGTATTGGAAATCAAAATTTTGATTTTGAATTTCTCAAAAATCTCATCTTCAAAATTGTTTAAAATTATATATATCATAGTTCATACAATTGTTAATGAACCCTATAAATTTGAAAGTGGGATCTCAATGGGTTTCCATAAAAAAAATAGGCTTAATTTATAAAATATTTAATGTATACATTAATGTTTAACTAGTTTATTTTTTTTAATATGATATATACCATAGAAAACTTCTTGAAAATGCTAAAATATGAGACATTTACTACACTTTTAGTTGAATTTAGAGAGCAGTATTCGTTATTTAAAAAATTAGCTATTTGCGATTTTGGCACATTTTCCTGAAATTTAATTGCATATATCTTCAAAACGGCTTGATATTTAATTCTAAAATGAAATATTTTTCTTCATTTCATCATTCAAATCGGTCAATAAATAACAGAGGTATGTCGATGGGCGTTTTTTTATCAAACATCCAGTATACAGGGTGAGTTTTCATGTTCTCTATGGAGAATTCGAAAACTATAAGAGTTTAAATTTTCTCGGTTAAAGATACAGAAAAAAAACTAAAAAAAAAAAAAAAAAAAAAAAGACCTTTATTGGCATATCCTACAGTTATTTACAATGTCGACACTATATCACATCTTGCCCTCTTTCTCCCGTCCCACTTTCTCCAGCGTCTTTACCCTAGCTCCGTCCTCCCTCATCCATTCTGTCACCCTTCTATTCCCTTTCACTCCCTACAGAAAAAAAACTATAAAGGTTAAATTTTACATAATTTTATACTAAATAATAATATTTTAATTTTTTAGACTATTGTCACAGCACTGGCGAAAGTCGAATTCGGAAATAAATCAAGAGGAACTTCAATCAGTGATTACGGAAACTGGAGATATTAGTGGAAGACGAATTATTAATATTTCATATTTTTTCGAACAATTGAAGAATATAAATGATCACAATCCTTTTTCGTGCAATTTCACATCATGGAGGTGGTGAAGGAAACTAGAGTGGGACTAACGAGCTGTTTTACATTAAAGTGTTCAATGTGCAACATTTTAAAGGATGTTAGATCCGAAGCTGAAAATATAGATGAGGACATTAATTCATCGATGGTATTTGCAGCTTTAAGTACCGGTATTGGACACTCTGCAGTTTTGGAACAACATGCCATTATTAATATGCCCTCTTTATCATACCGACAATTTGATAAACATTTTTCACTAGTATCGGATAAAATAATGGAATCTATGTGGACTACCATGGAAGAAGCAGGGAAAGAAGAATATAAGTTAGCTACAGAGTTAGGGGATGTGGATGATGATGGATATCCATATATAACAGTAATCGTAGACGGTGCTTGGTCGAAGCGGTCCTACAAATTAAATTATGATGCGCTATCTGGGGTCGCATGCATTATTGGTGCTAGAACAGGAAAAATATTATTTATTTCAACCCGAAATAAATTTTGTTCAATATGCAAAAGCACATCAAAAAATCCCGTTACAGAGCACATTTGTAGTAGAAACTGGAATGGATCATCTACTTCTATGGAGTCGGATATTATTTTGATGGATTCAAATATAGTATCGCGCAACATAATTTAAAATTTACCAAACTAATTGGAGACGGCGACAGCAAAAATTGAATGTACAAACCATATGCTTAGAAATTATTGTGGAAAATTACGGGAAGTGGGAACAAAGCGTATTTCCTCAATAAATAAATATGTCACGCCTGCTTTACGTAAAGAGATAATTTCAAGAATTATTCGTTGCCGAATGGGAGTGAAGAAGGCTATACTACATTGGCGAAAGAAGGACCTTACAATGGTTGCATTAATTGATAATTTAAATAATGATATTAAAAATTGTCCTAACCATGTGTTAGGAGATCACACCAATTGCAACAAATATTTTTGCACTGGACCAAAGCCGGGAGAGGAAAATCTGATTCCAATGTTGGAAGAATGTGGAGCTTTTAGAGATTTACAATTATGTGGCAGTAGACTATGCCAAAATGCGCATAGTCTACTATTAAATATGAATAATAATGCTGCTGAGTCATACAATTCAATAGTATCCAAATTTGTTGGTGGCAAACGAATAAATTTTTCTATAAAAAATTGTTATGACACTCGGTGTCGAGCAGCAGTAATTTCATATAACAAAAAGGCTGACTATTATTCCATTATAGAAAATAGTTCGCAACACATTTATAGGAATAAATACGTAAATTATCGTCGTAAAATACTTTTGAAAAATAAAACGCGAATTCGTACGAAACAAAGAATAAAAATACAACCAGCAGACAAAGATTACGGAAACTTGATAGAGTTAGATGAAGAAACGTACAATTTTCAAAAAGATAATATAATGAAATGTGTTTCTTCTTTAACAAACGATGACATTACAAACATTGAAAGAAAAACTGTTGGCCAATGCAGTAATCCGCTCTGGAAACAGTACCGGCATTTGCGACTTACTGCTTCAAATTTTGGAAATGTTTGTAAATTAAGATCTCAAACAGACCCGAATAAATTGGCTAAGAGAATTATTACGTCAAGTAATATTAAACATGTTGCTTTGCAATGGGGACGTGATAATGAATCGTTTGCTAAAAAAGAGTTCAAAAATATTTTTAAATTGAATATAGAAGAGTGTGGTTTATTTATATATGCCGAAAATCCTACATTAGCAGCCAGTCCTGATGGATTAATCGGCAGTGACGCTATTATCGAGATTAAATGTCCCTATAGCATCCGTCACGACACACCGGAAGATGCTGTTTCCAATAAAAAAATTAAGTATTTGTTCAATAAAAACGGAACAATTAAATTAAAAGCAACAGACATTTACTGTTATCAAGTCCAAGGGCAGCTCGCAATAACAAACAGAAACAGTTGTTATTTTGTTGTATGGACTCCAAAAGGAATGTGCGTCGATATTATTCAACGGGATGAAGATTTTTGGAGAAATTCGATGTTACCCAAATTAGAAAATTTTTATAGTAATACATTTTATAAGTTCTACATAACATACGCGGCTATTATTTATATCATTTCACTTCATACAGGATATAGATGGAGAAACGGGAACATAGTATTTTAATGTTAATTTCTTTATATTGGCAATTTTTAATCTATATAATAAATTAATTTACATGTTTACTCTAAAATACTTAGAGAAGATTATATTCTAATATATATCTTCCGTTTTCCCCATCTACACCCTGTATCTTAAATCATGTTATAAATAACGCCAGAATCAATATAAAGGGTGTTTCAGAATGTTTTTCGTTTTTAGATGTTAAATAAAAAACAACAATATCAATTAAATCTCGTTTTATTTATTGTTAAATTAAAGATCAGTTCTTGAAGTTTATTTATGAAAAACAACCGTTTGCATATGCGCACCATTCACTTGTTCACACTCATTTAACCTGGAGCTAAAATGTTCAATCACTCGCTGGACCAAGTGGACTCCACTTAGGGAAGAAAACCCAACAAAAATTGAAGTAGTAAATGATAAGTGAACAAACAAAACAAATACCCCAGGCGGGTAAAAATCCCGCCGTTGGCTCCGACCGGGTGCAAGCCCTGGTGACCGACGCTGGCCTACAGGATTCTGGGGAAGGCCAACTTGCCCACAAATCAGACAAAACAAAACAAGTCGCCCAGACGGCAACCACGATGTCGTTTTCAGAGGACGAAGAGAAACTCCTATTAGGGTTTGCCAAACGAAAGATAATCAACAGATCACCTCAAAGAGAAAGAAGCCACTCCCTGTCAGAGCCACTGTTTATAGCAGTTCTAGACCAAAAGAAAAGGACCAGGGAAGAAAATTGCACAAATGAGGGGGACCCCAAGAAGAAAGCATCAAACCCAAAGAAGGAAGACAACAAGAAAAACTCAGAAAAAATAATCAAAAACAGCAAACATG
Source organism: Philonthus cognatus (assembly GCA_932526585.2). NCBI lineage: Eukaryota > Metazoa > Arthropoda > Insecta > Coleoptera > Staphylinidae > Philonthus > Philonthus cognatus. Next base: position 68,402,752 of record OW052242.1, on the reverse strand, counting down.
AAATTGTACCGCCACCCAGAGTGGACTTAATAACAATACCAGCGAGCGACCTAGATAATCTAAAACATCAACTGGCGCAAGCTATACAAGAAATAGAAAGTCTAAAACTGCAAATTAACCAACTACAAAACAAAAACAACAAATATGCCACATCCTCTCAAAATAGAGAAGCAGTGCAAACCAAAAAGAATATCGCTGTGAGATATAGTCCAGATAATTCTGATGAAGAAGAAACCCTGGTTCGTCGAGAGACGGACTGGCTCTTGCCAAAGACAAATAAAAAGCGTAAAGCCAGAGAATCACCAGAAAAAGTGGTAGATAACCCAACAAATGAACACAACAAGGATAAAACACCAAAAATAAACAAACCACCACCAATTATATTAAGTAATGTAACAAATTATAATGATATAAAAAGTAAACTTAAGAACATCAAGCACACCACCAATATGCTTAATAGTAACCAAATTAAAATTAATGTCGAAACAGACAATGATTATAAAGAAGCTACTGCAGTCATTAACGAAGAGCGATATCAATGGCATACATACGAAAATAAAGCCCAGAGGCCTATCAAAGTTATGATGAAAAACCTGCATCCCTCAACCCATACTGAAGATATTATCAATGAACTTAAGGACAGAAATCTCAAGATACTGTCTGTAGACCAGAAACTAAAAAAAACAGACAAAAACGGCAAGAAACATTACATCCCGCTTCCGATGTTCATGCTAACTTTTGATAGATCTGAGGATATCAAAAAAATCTATGATATCCAGTATATTAACCAAATGAAGATTAAAATTGAGGCCATAAGGAATAACAAACTTATTCCGCAATGCAAGAAATGTCAAAGGCACGGTCACACTCAGAGATTCTGCAATAGAGAGCCATCATGCGTCAAATGTGCAGGTAATCACCTGACTACAAACTGTAATAAAAATATTAACTCTCCACCCAAGTGTATCAATTGTCATGAACCACATCCTGCCAGCTACAGAGGCTGTGCGATTGCCAAAGAACTTCAGAGAAGAAGGGACCATACAATAAAGGATAACAAATCTAATAACCAGCCAAAGGTGATTGAACCAAACCCTGTCAGAACCGGTGTATCATATGCCAATACCGTGCAGAAAAAGATGGCTGAAACAACCGCCCCGCTGAGTAATGTATCCCCTGAGCTAACAACAATGCAACTCATGCAAAACGTGATGCAGACTATTGAACGTGTCAATGCTAGAATTGACAAGCTAGAATCCAGATACTCTGGTATAAAAGAGAACTAATTCACGGAGCTACAAGATTTAAGAATAGCTACCTGGAATGCAAATGGCATCCCAAACAAAACACATGATTTAGAAGTATTTTTAAAAACACTACACATAGATGTCTGTCTTGTCTCGGAGACCCACATGACTAATCAATCATACATCAAACTTAAAGGATACAAAATATACCACACTATCCACCCCAACAACCAAGCTAAGGGCGGTACCGCGGTTATAATTAGAGAATCAATTAACCATTTCGAAGAATGTCATCTGCAACGAGCTGATGTTCAACTCACTGTAGTTGGCATCAAATCTACCAAACAAAAGCTCAGTGTTGGAGCTATCTACTGTCCCCCAAAATATAATCACAAAAAAGATACTTATTTGTCATTTCTGCGTCACTCTGGAGAAAGATTCATCATCGGTGGTGATTTTAATTCCAAGCATATAGACTGGGGATCAAGACTAACTACAACTAAAGGCAGGGAACTAAGAAAAGCTATCCAGGCCTGGAATTGCAATTTCCACTCTTCTGGGAAGCCCACATATTGGCCCACGGACCCTAATAAAATACCTGATTTACTGGACATTTTCATCTCAAGGAAGGTTTCTCCCAACTTCATCAATATTGAAGAAAACTTTGACCTGGACTCTGATCATTCTGCCGTTATATTGACATTAAGTGAAAGAATAATCAAACGAACAGCACGACCTTCCCTTGTCAACAAAAATACAGACTGGGAAAGTTTTCAAATCGATCTTGAAAAGAATATCAACTTAAACATTAAACTAAAAACAGTAAAGCAACTGGAAGAAGAAGTTGAAAAATTTACCAGACTTATCCAAACAACTGCTTATAACAACACTAGGGAAATTACGTACATAACGAAAGGAGCAAATTACCCAGTGGAAATAAGAAATTTAGTTAAAGAAAAGCGAAAAATAAGAAGAAAATGGCAACAATCTAGGGATCCCTCCCACAAGACTATTCTAAACAATATAACACAGAAATTGAGAAGGGAAATCACAAAACTCAAAGAAGACTCGTTAAACTCTTACCTGCAAAATCTAACACCAGATGAAGAAACAAATTACTCTCTCTGGAAGGCGACCAGGAAGATCAAGAGACCTATCACATCTAGTCCACCAATCAGAAGCGACATGGGCCCATGGGCTAGAGATAACAAGCAAAAAGCAGATATGTTCGCAAAACATCTAGCAAACATATTTACCCCGAACAATACGCAGGAAAAGATTAATCTGCCACCATTCAAGAATCGAAAATCTGAAGACATCACTCCAGTCACTCCGAAAGAAATATATGAAGAGATCAAGAAAAACCTTAATCCAAAAAAAGCACCAGGATTTGACCTAATCACCGGCGAAATCCTGAAACAACTGCCTAGGAAAGGAATAATGCTATTAACCTACCTATTTAATGCCGCTTTTAGATTAAAACATGTACCTGCATGCTGGAAGTAGCGGAAATGATTATGCTGCCAAAACCTGGAAAACCACCAAATGAAGTAAAGTCATATAGACCGATTTCCTTATTGCCAATAGTATCTAAACTATTTGAGAAAATACTGCTCAAAAGACTTAAGATTATAATAGAGAAAACATGTCTATTCCCAGACTTTCAGTTTGGATTTAGACATAAACATTCCACGATTGATCAAGTGCATCGCATAACAAACATCATCGAACAAGCACTTGAGGGCAAGCAAGTCTGCTCCACAATATTTCTAGATGTTGCTCAAGCCTTCGACAAAGTTTGGCATGAAGGCCTAGTATACAAATTAAATAAAATGTTACCTAGACAATATGTACAGATATTAACATCCTATATATCAGACAGATTGTATAGAATTAAACAGGAGGAAGAATACTCGGAACTAAAAGAAATAAGAGCAGGTGTACCCCAGGGCAGTGTTCTTGGTCCTATTCTATATGTTCTATTCGCAAATGATATACCAACTCTAGAAGAAACAACAATAGCAACCTTTGCGGATGACACTGCATTATTAGTAGTAGATCAACAACAAGAGGTCTCCACCAGGAAACTTCAAACAGCAATTAATTCAATCATGGATTGGACCAAAAAATGGAGGATCAAGCTTAATGAGCTCAAATCTATCCATATCAACTTCACAAACAAAAGGATGACTAATCACCTCCCGTTAGTAATAAATGGCGCAATAGTACCTAACGAACTAAATGCAAAATATCTAGGAATGACCCTTGACACTAAATTACGATGGAAAGTGCACGTTAAAAAGAAAAGAGCTGAACTATCATTAAAATACAGACAACTATATTGGCTCCTTGGTAGAAATTCCAAGCTTTCAATACATAATAAATTGGCAATATATAACCAAATCCTGAAACCTGTCTGGCTGTATGGCATCCAACTATGGGGATGTGCTAGAGAAAGTAATATTAAAATCATTCAAACATTCCAAAACAAAGTGCTGCGCAACACTGTCAAAGCACCATGGTACATCCGAAACTCTGATCTTCATCGGGATATTCAGATACCTACTGTTAAAGAAGAGATCAAGAGGTACGCTACGAAACATGAAGCAAGACTACACCTCCACACAAATGCAGAAGCTCTACAGCTGCTGGACAACCACTATCAAGTCCGAAGACTGAAGAGAACAAAACCATCAGATCTCGTGTAATGTGATATGTGTAAAAACCAGAGCATAGTGCCCGAGTGAAATGTACATTTCAAAAAAACTAGAAGACGTCACTGGACCATCTCTAGAATAAAACTACCTAAGTTAAGAATGAATCAGATGTAAATTATTGGTTAGTCACTGTGACTAGTTATAATATTAAGTACAAAAAAAAAAAAAAACTCGCTGGAGCATCGCTCTTGGAATAGAGTTGATTTCTTCAGTGATTCTTTGCTTTAAAACATTCAGGTTGGGTGGCAATGGATTGTAAACTTTACTTTTTAGGTAGCCCCATAGGAAAAAATCAGCAGGCGTTAAATCAGGGCTCCTCGGTGGCCAGTTGATGTCTCCTCGGCGACTTATCACTCTTCCAGGGAATAAATCGTGAAGAGCAGCTAATGAGTCATTTGTAACATGAGAAGTGGCGTCATCTTGCTGGAAAAAGGTGTTGCGGTTGTAGCCCTCTTGGTTTTGCATTTCTGTAGCCAAAAAAGTCCGGATCATATGGCAATATCGATCAGAATTAACGGTCTGAGTTCGACCTCGGTCATCCTCAAAAAAATAAGGACCGATAATTCCTTGACTTGATATGGCAGCCCAAACAACAACTTTTGGCGAGTGCAAGGGCTTCTGATGCAGTTCTAGCGGATTCTCGGAAGCCCAGTATCTGCAATTTTGTTTATTCTTCGGAGAACCAGATGTTATTGAAACTCGTAAAACGGAGAGTCGTGGGTCGGCCATAACAGACTGGCGAACGCGGTCGACGTTTATGTTCGTTCTTGATGTCCTTTTGCGCCCAGACGATTTGTCCGGCATTGTATTCCCAGTCTCTTCAAACTTGCGAACCCAATTCTTAATTAAATTGGCACTTGGCACATGTTTTAAGCTTGTTAAATTAAAATTTGTTCTCTAGAGGCGACGAACAATAGTATAGGAACCGTTGTTTTTATAAAACGCTCGCACGCAAAACGCGCTCTGTGGTCCAGTGAAACGATTTATGACTACTAAACTTAACAAGATGGCCAAGCGTTTGAGACCACTCCCCTCCCCCTGCTACCTGCGATTGGCGCGAATTGGTCAATTCAAAAACGAAAAACATTCTGAAACACCCTTTATTAAGCATATATCTCTGATTCAAATTAATTAGATAATTGATTAATTAACAACATTTTATAACATTCAATAAAATATTCAACATATAATAGTAATACCACACTCATGTGCGTATTTTGTCGATATGTAAGTGTATTTTTTTTTTTTTTTATTGTGCTATGGCTGTTGAATGTACAAATATTGTATTTTTAAAACGCGTTGATTTGTCTCAATCTGTGAATCCATCTAATATTAATAAATATTGATTTCAATTTTTTTTTTCCTAATAAATCGACTTTAGATTAAATAACAGAAAATTAATTTTATTACATGTACATACTATGCGCTGCGCGCGCGTATGAAAGCGCGTACATTGTCACAGAGCACAGGACCCAGCAACAATTCTGTGGATGTGTAATGACAGCAGCCGAATGTGTCGATTGCCGCCTCATGCTTTTTCTCCATTACACACATTATTAGGAAATTAAGAATCTCCTTTGAACAACAAGGACATTATTAATCTCCCAATAATGTGTACAACAGAGAAAAAACATGAGACGGCATTCGACTTCGGGAATTACACATGGGCAAAATCGCAGTGGGCCCTGTGCTCTATGGCTTATCGCGCAGCGCATTAACTTAGACGATGGGTGGGGCTTAAAGCATTCACTTGATCGGAGCACAGATAAGAGATGTAAGTGATCCGCCCAGCAGAAACCGCTGTGACGTCATACCGGTAGAATCCCCTTAACAGTGTAAAAAAAATATTTTTAATTTAATTTTCTTTCGGGCCAGTTGCACCAAAAATTTTGAACTCTGGTGCAAGATGACAATTCCTATTGTTCTGTCACTTTGAACTGGGGCTCAGAGTTGAAATGGATATACTTCCTAAAAAATATTTCTGGCTACAAGGGCTTTGGAGTCCGTACGTAAAATATCTGACTCAGGCTGAGACTCCTATTTTTCGAAAATCTAAATCCGACATCTATTCTGACTCCGGTCAAATTATAAAACAATAGTTTAAAATGTAATTTTTTGTACTACTAATGAATGTTTGAACACATCTAAATAACTTCAATATACTAACTTTAAAACAATTCGATAAACATTTAAAAATATATAATTTTAATATTATTTTAGGTTCTTGCGGACTTTTTAAAAGTTAACATGATATGTTTGGATTTGGATTTTCGATCCATAAATTGTTTTGAATAATCTTTAAAAAAAAACATGATTTTTACCATAATATTATAAATACTATGAACTTTTTTATTTCCTGAAAAAATTATATTTCACCAAATTTCTGATATACAGAATTATCCAAATCTGATTTTCTGGATTTTGTGTATTTTTAACTTCATACTTAGTCAGTATTTTATACGCCTGGTGCATGAAGTAAATATTTCGAGTTTAGAAAAGCTTTAAAATTTGTATCCTAAACTTAAAATATTTACTTCATGCTTAATCAACGAGTGAAAAACACTCCATAGAAAATTTAAATTCAACTTAAAATCACAATTTTTTGCCCATCTGTTGTATAATATATGATGTTTCTACTCATCAATTATTGAGCTCCTAAAAGACTTGAAAAAAGAGAAATCATATGGTCCAGTGTCATGTTTTTTTCTAACCTAACCAAGTTGACTGCCATCTATTCTGACCAGTGTCATTATTTTCTAACCTAACCTCTGTCACCTAACCTAACATATCGTTATTAATATCACGTTTATTTTTTTTTAAATTGCAAATATCTGACGACATTTTTCTATCTACAAATTTCTCTATAAAATCCCAGGTTAACTTGTAGATGTAACAAATTGCATAATTTGAAGAACAGATTTTATCATATAGAAATTAACAGCTCGCATTATTTCTAATAATGATAAGAGGACCTGTGATTTTTTAATTAAAAAAAAATAAAAGTATTTGCCTAATTTTCCTACAAAATTCGCTAATTTTCCATAAACATTTTTCTTGTTCTTGGTTTTTTGATTAAAATTTGGAGTACAGTTATTATTTTACATTCCTCAAAATAAAAGCTTTTAGAGCATTCTTGGCTCCTTTTACAGACAATTTAATGTTCAATTCTTGAGACCAGGACCCAAGAGCGAAAATTCTTCTCTTAGTATTAATATTATTACATAGGGTCGGACGTAGTTTCTTGTAGCATCAAACGATCGGGCTTAGTTAAATTGGTATATAAAAATATGAAACTCAAAATCAAAAAAAATGTGATTCAGGCATTTTTAGTAATAACCAATTCAATTACAATAATTTTATTATAATGACCATAAAATATACAATTAGAATTATGATGGAGTAGACGTACCAACAACATCATTTTTTGTCTATGATCTTTTACGATCCATCGTCGACGTCATAATTACGTGACTAGTCACTTTCCGACCTGGACATCACTATATGGGTTTTTGTTGTGTACATATTTATTAAAAAAAATTGTATAAACGAACTTGGCGGTAAAATATTTCAGCATCCGCGCAGCAATATTTGTAAATCCGAAACTGGTGGCAAAATACGGTTTTACATATTTTCTAACATTCTGTTGGTCCCTTCCGCCACTGGAGTCAGAATTATACGAAATGTTTGATTCCGACACCCCACTCCTGGTGGCTATGACTTCGAGTGTGACACTAGAATTTTGTATGTTATTATTTGTTCTAAATGATTTGAGTGAAAATGTTTAAGAGGGGTATAACAGCGAGGCCCGCGGATCGTGTTGGAAAAACACGCATTGTTCAGAGGAAAACAGAAGCATACCGAATTATGCCGAAGGTTTTACAAACACCCCGTCCAAATCACGTGTACACGCAGATACGCGAGCAGCCGCCTAAATTTGTGTTGCCGGTTTTGTGCTTGATCGCGTCTCGGGTCTCAGACACGAGCGAGTCAACAAAAGCATTATCACATTATAAAAATACATTTTCTAATAAACGATATTTTTGGATGACAATATTTATGTTTTTATTGAATTAATTATTACGAGCCGATTTCTTTACTTTCTTATATTAATAAAATAATTTTCTATAAAAAAGTACCAAAAATAATGTATTTTACATCCAAAATTATGTATTTATTCTAGATATTGTTCGGCTTCATCAATTTTAATTAAAACTTTTTCAAAAATTGAATTTATTTGTGGATTGAAGTGAACATTTTTTCAAATTTGACTACATTTTATTCGAATAAGAATACTAAAATCGTGATTGCTGCAACAAATAAGGAAATAAATTATGAAACTTGATAATATAACAGCTCCATATTATCTTTATATTTCGTTCTTTATTAATTCAAAGACAACTGCAGAGAAATAAAAATGTTTTAATTTATTCATCATATATTGCTCCCAAAAGTGATCTTCTCTATACATTTTTTCGATTAGTATTTCGTTGGAATAGAATAGCAAGGACGCTTTTTTTTTTCAATCCGTTGTTATTGCCATTATCGTTATTTGTTGTTGTTTTCATTATTAAGATGCAATTTGTTAATTTCTTAGCTATTACTATGATTTTGAAATAAATACATACAGAGAGTTTTATGTAACACCGAACATACTAAAATGTACTCAATATAAATTTTCCTATGTTCGATGTGTACTGGGACGCATCAAAGCATTGAGTGCGATGTGATTGGCTACGATTTCTAATTTTAATATAGTCAACCCAATTTATACTCTTCCCTTCAAAAATAAATGAAATCTGTCAGCTATCGCAAGCAAGTGATATTTGCTGTTCTAGCACTTGAAGCAGACGTCTGGATCTGGATCTGGTTCATAAAGGGGGTGTGTACCCAGACACAGCAATTAGACCCCAATGGGCCCTTTTTGCATCCCCCCCCTATCGTTATGTCACTCCTCAGCTCAGCCATGCCACTCTGTCGAGAAAGGCCAGCAGAGCAGCGGTTGACTCTTCCCTAATGTCAGCCAATGTCGGCCATCTGGACCCCAGAATTTCCTCCCTTTGCGAGGCGAGTGCTGGGCAATCACAGAGGATGTGCTCGGCAGTCTCGTCCTCCTGATTACAGCCTCTACAATCTGGCGAGTCAACGACTCCCATTTTGTAGAGATGCCCATTTAGTCCACAATGGCCCGTGAGAATGGCCGTTATGCGTCTCAGATTATTTCTGCTCATTTGCAGGTATTGTAGTGCCGTCTTTTTGTTCGAATACCCTAAGGTTTCCCTAGACATCCTACAGTCCTTAATGTTATCCCAGCGTTCCCTGAATTTCTTCAGGATTTCGTTGTGGATCAATTCGGTTAGGGTCGAGATGGTGGGTTTTACTAGCGGCTGTGGCGAGGAAATAGTTTCCCCAGCCGCTGCTCTAGCCAGTTTATGCGCCTTTCGATTGCCTACATTAATGTCATGGGCTTTCACCCATGATATCTCGATTCTGTTTTCTGCAGCAGCAAGCCTGAGTTTGCTGTGGCAGTCCAGAACTGTCTCCAATGATATACACTGATCTTTATTTGCTAAATTTTGTTCTTCTTTCTTCATATTTTTAAACGATAATTCGAATAAAACTGAATAAAAACAAAAAATGGTTCTGAATTGTTATTAAATAGGGGAATGTTTTTTCTTCTTTTCACTAAGTAAGTTCAATAATGTAGATAAAAAGAATTAAAACATCTATTTTAAAGATAGTGATATCGATTATATTCGTAAAAGCTATAAAACAAAGTTAAAGTCAAATATTTCAATGTTCTCTGAATTATGTTTAGTTATTAGTTAATTATTATTACAAAATTATGAAATAACTTATTATTAATTTTATCATTTTACATCTTTTTTTTTCTTCTTATGTAAAATATCAACTCTGCCTCAAGATTTTTAAAACTAAATTTTATTTTTGTTTAAATAAAGTTACTGTTCCATCATTATTGTGATTTCTAATTTCTTGATTGTTGTACATTTTTTCCAGCAAGATATTCTCCATATTTAATAATCATGTTCACAAATGCAATTCAATTTTGATTTAATATTTAAAAAAATGCTGTGAACAACACGGGTCCCGATCGCAAATTAAAATGTTGTAGAATAATTAATATATCGATCATTTCTATCACTTATTATTAATGTTCATGGAGATAGAACAATAACATAATTTTAAACAATTTCAAAATTTACATTTTTTTAAATTAAAAGAACGACGACAAAAAGCCGGTATACTTGTTGTGTTCGATAAAAAACGCCCAACGCCATAACTCTGTTAGTTATTGACCGATTTGAATGAACTAAAAAGCAGAGCTGGGCAGGATTCGAATCGTTCAGGATTCGATTCCCGGATTCGAATCATTCAGGATTCGATTCCCGGATTCGAATCCTTTTAGAGGATTTAAAAGAGGTATTCGAATACTTTAGTGAAAACGGATTCGTGATCCGGATTCGTTACATTTTTTAAAAGGATTCGTATTCGAAACCAGACGTAGATGATTCGTATCCTTATAAAAGGGTTCGAATTCTTATAAAAGGATTCGAATCCTTATAAAAGGAATCGAATCCTTATAAAAGCATTCGAATCCTCATACACGGATTCAAATCCTCCTAAATAATTCAAATCATCGCTATTAAGGCTGGGATTCGAATTCGATTAATTTAAATAGTTAAATATTCTAATATGAATATTTAAATCACTAAATTATTCATATTTGAATTTTTAAATTTTCGAATAATTCAAATATTTGTGAATGCATATTTGGTTATACTTAACCATGATAAATATCCAACGTTGATAGTATATTTTTAACTTCACTTGAAATCAGTGTTTCATACGCGTGGCGCATGAAGTAAAATTTCGAGTTTAGTAAAGCCCCGTGAAAATTTGTCTCGGGTCGCTGCGCGACCCTCGACAAATTTTCTACGCGGGGCTTTTCTAAACTCTAAATTTTACTTCATGCTTAGTCTGGGAGTGGACAACACTGGTTCTTAGAAGTTTCAAATTGAAGGATCACTCTAGATTACTAAGTTTATTACCATTTTACAAAGGCTACAGCTCGAAGGACCAACCATGGTCTTCGGAGACCGAAGAACTACAGGGAATCGAAGTTTTTTTACAAGAAAACAACGAATATCTGAAGGTTTACAGCATGGATAGGAAAGAAAACATCTGATTTTGAAAAAATATCGAAGTTGGGTTGGTTTTCAGTGCATTTTTAACTTCACTTTAAATCAGTGTTTTATACGTGTGGCACATGAAGTAAAATTTCGAGTTTAGAAAAGCCCCGCGAAAATTTGTCTCGGGTCGCTGCGCGACCCTCAACAAATTTTCTACGCGGGGCTTATCTAAACTCGAAATTTTACTTCATGCTTAGTCTGGAAGTGGACAACACTCGTTTGAATTTTAAATTTAACTCTTAAAAAATCGACGTACGTAATATAATAAATCATTCATTGAAATCATAGAAAAAGATGCAACATAATAATAAATATAATAAAACATCTTTATTTCTGAGTTGACTACAAAACAAATATAATACATATAATACAATACATTTTGATTTTGTTTATTTTTTCTAACTCGGAAACTGGCTATCGACCAGCGGTCTTTCAGCCTGTCTTTGTCCTGTCTATGTCTGTTTTTTAAAAGTCGTGATCGCTAATGTTATTGTCGGGGTCCGGTTGATGTAATGAGATGAATTGATAAATGGTAGATGTGGGATATTTGAATTTAGGGTGGATATTAGGGTTGCGGGGTATACACATATGATTGAGAATAGTAGTGATATTAGGATTTGTGGCGAATTTTAAGGCGAGGTATTCTAAGCGTTGATTAATAGGGGGAGTATTGCACATTTCATACAGGAGAGTATTGGAGGGGTTGTGTAGGGGGTTATTAAGACCTTTAGACCTTTATTGGCATATCTCAACATCTTACAGACTATTTACAATTCATTCGTTATTTCTCCATTTCCGTATCCCTCTTACCCTCCCTTCTCTTTTCCCTCTCCCTCCCCAGCTTTTCCAACGTCCTTACCCCGATCCCATCCTCTCTCATCCACTCCACTACCCTTCTATTCCCTTTCGCTCCCAGCCACTCCTCTTTCACCCCCTCACATTCCTCCGCCAAGTGTCCCCACGTATCCTTGTAGGGGGTTATTAGGGTGTCTGATTTTCCTTAGCACTCTTAGGGCTGATCGTTCGGCGACCTCTATATTTTTCAACACGTTGGGACGAGGATTGTGAAATAGGATGGGGGCATACTCTAGCAGGGGGCGACATATAGTTCTGTATATATGAACTGCGGTCTTTACAGTTATTCCTTCTTTTCGGAATGTCAGCGATCTAAAATGGCGCGCCCTGCATTTTATCTTTGTTTTTAGGCTTCGAGTTTTTAGACTTCGAGGTTAATAAAGGTTAGTTTGGGATCGAGGGTAATGCCTAAGTATCTGCAGTTAGGTGACGGTGAGATAGGATGATTATTGATTAAAATATGGTAAGGGGAGTTTAGATGGCGGTGGAAGGGAATGAGAAGTTGGGTTTTATTTGGATTAATGGAGATTCTCCATTTCGCGAACCAGGTTTGGATGCTATCTATCAGCCCTTGAAGAGTGCTTAAGGCTTTAGGAATAGTGGGAGCGTGGGTTATAAGGGCGGTATCATCCGCGTATAGTAGAGGGTATGCGGAAGGATTTAAATAGAGAGGATCTGGATTGTAAAGGTCATGGACAAAGATGTTATATAACATGGGGAACAGAGGGGAACCTTGAGGTAGACCTTGTAGTGGGGATCTGTTGGATAGGAAACTGTCTATGATTTTAATTAAGTGTAGAGGGATACCTAACGAATTACACGTGAACAGCACACCACGATGCCAGACCGAATCATACGCTTTTTGTATGTCGAGTAATAGTACTGCAGATTTTTTACCTTCGAGGTTTGCTGTCTGGCAATTCGAGGTAAGGATTGTTAAGGGAAGGGAAGTTGAGCGATGTTCAATAAAACCAAATTGATAAGGAGGGATCAGATCTAAAATGTGGGTAGTGACTTTTTTTTTGGATTAAGGATTCAAACAATTTACCGAATACAGGGAGAAGGGTAATTGGGCGGTAACTTGATACCAGAGTTGCGTCGTTTCCGGGCTTATGTATGCAAGTGATAATGCCCTTCTTCCATTCGTCTGAGATAGCTTGGGATCGGTAGATGTAATTAAATATAAGGAGTATGTATTCATGAATGTGATCGGGCAGGGATTTAAGGATCAATCTGGGTATATTATCGTGACCAGGCGATGTATTTTTACCTTTATGAAGTATTTCATAATATTCTTGTTCTTTTATGTCGTCGAAGGCTGAAAGGTGTTGGGAGTTTTGTTTGAAGGATTTGTACCATGAATTTACTGTCTCGGAAAATGTGTTGTCATAAGCGTCGTTTTCCGTCGCCGTAAATGTCTTTTTAAAGTAGTCTGCGAATATGTCTGCTATTAACTGGTCCTCCGTAACGTTCATTCGTGTCGTAGGGTCCTGTATGTGTTGTAAATAGTCCGTCTTTTGATATTTGCTTAGTTTTTTGACTTCGTCCCAAAATGTCTTTCCTTGTTTTTGATTAATGTCGTTGCAAGTTTGTATCCAATGGTCTGTTTTGTATTGTTGAATCAGTCGGTGAATGTCTTTATTCAGTTTGTTAAATTTTGATTTTAAGTTACCATCGTCGGTCAGTCTGATGTCCCTGTATAATTGTCGCTTGTATTTAATAAGTCGTAAAATATATTTAGGAAGTGGGTATTTATAGGGTGTTTTGGAGAAAACAGGGGTGTTTTGTTTGATTGAGTCAGAGAGGTATTTAAAAAAAGTAGAAATGGATTGCGAGGAGATTTCTTGATGGGAATTAATAAAGCTTGTCATGTCCTCCGTCACTTTGTCAATGTTACAGTCCTTATGTCTGTATATTTTTGTTGGTGCGGTAGTTATGGGAGGGGTTAAAGAAAGGAAAAATCGTATAGACATATGGTCTGAGCCAAGGTCAGGTATTAATTCTACATCCTGAACGAGATGACGGATGTTGCTAGTGCTAAGGAAAATATCGGGAGTAGAGGATTGATTATTTGACATTATAAATGTAGGATCTGTGTGGATGCGGACAAAGTTGGAATTAGACATAAAAGAAGAAAGTTGTTTATTCTTTGACTTATTTATATTGAAATCGCCAATTATGATAATGTGATCAAAGAGGGAGGCTTTGGTAAAAATAGTATCTTCAATGGGCGAGGAATGATGTATATATATACAAGGAAGATATGCAGGGTAAAAGAAGTAAGTTCAATGGTACAGTGTAGGCATTCGTTCATTACGTGATTTACACGTGGGGGATTGGCTTTACCTAGACGGACTCCTGGTCGCAGCGCGACCATTGAGCCACCTCTTTGATTTTGGAGAGGAGCGGTAGAGGGAAGTTGTATGTAGGGCCAATCATTTAGGGGGAATGGGAGTTTGGATTTAGTTTCTACAAACATACTTACATGGATAGGATTGTTGCGCAGGAAATGGGAGACAAGATGGGATTTTTTAGGTAAGGAGTTAATGTTGGTGTATATAAAATTTATACTAGCCATTTTTACTAATTTGGGCGACGCCAGTGTGTATACCCATGGTAGGAATAACGGGAGGAACAATCTCGGGTGACTTTAAATCGAACATGATAACAAACATTTTGTTGCCAGAGAAATTGACATGGGTGTCGATCTGGAATGAATCAATGAAGCGTTATTTAAGTTTTTTAATAAGTTCTTCTCTGTTGGTCATCGTCGGTGCATTGATTTTAGTCGAGTAGATGTCAATGATATAATCGTGAATGGTTATGGGTGTATGAATTCTCGAATTGATTGTCAAGTCTTTGTCAATTTCTAATGATTTTTTGTTTTGGCTGACAATTTTTATATTCGGGATTCCTTCGATTGGTTTCAGTGGTCTATTCGGGCATTTTGTTGAGCACGCTCCGTGGTCGGTGGCTCCGCAGGCTTTACATTTAGGTGGCAGTTCTGTATTGCATACGTTGGTTGGGTGAGCTCCTGCTCATTTGGCGCATGTTATGCTCTCCGTGCAATTCGCTGTGACGTGGTCGAAAAGATGCAACATTTTACCTAAAATTAACTTTTTGAGTTAACTTTATAATTTGCTCGGCTCTTAATGGGTGAATATTCTATTCCTAAAAAAAAACCGTTTTTATTCAATATTAAAGTTGCATTTAATACAATAACAAACTGTGAATAAATCGACATAAATCTAGAAATATCGAAAATCTTGACATTTAGAAAATCTTGACAGTCTACTCCCAGACTAAGCATGAAGTAAAATTGCGAGTTTAGAAAAGCCCCGCGTAGAAAATTTTCACGAGGCTTTTCTAAACTCGAAATTTTACTTCATGCGCCACGCATATAAAACACTGATTTAAAGTGAAGTTAAAAACGCGCTGAAACCAGCCCAACTTCGATATTTTTTCAAAATTGGATGTTTTGTTTCCTATCCATGCTGTAAATGTTCAGATATTCGTTGTTTTCTTGTAAATAAACTTCGATTCCCTGTAGTTCTTCGGTCTCCGAAGACCATGGTTGGTCCTTTGAGCTGTAGCCTTTGTAAAATGGTAATAAACTTAGTAATCTAGAGTGATCCTTCAATTTGAAACTTCTAAGAACCAGTGTTGTCCACTCCCAGACTAAGCATGAAGTAAAATTTCGAGTTTAGAAAAGTCCCGCGTAGAAAATTTGTCGAGGGTCGCGCAGCGACCCGAGACACATTTTCACGGGGCTTTTCTAAACTCGAAATTTTACTTCATGCGCCACGCGTATAAAACACAGATTTAAAATGAAGTTCAATAACACATATATCATCATTAAATAAAATCATTATATAATCAGATATTTAGTCGGTAAACGAACATTTTGGTTAATAGAAACTGATGGAATCAAATATTACTGGTTACAAATAATAGATTCAAATTTATTTTTAAAGGATTTGTATCCGTATTGAAAAATGAGGATTCGAATCTTTGATTCGAATCATATTTTTCACTTATGAATCCTTTATTCGAGTATTCGTGATTCGAATCATATTAGGTGATTCGAATCCTGTTTTTGAGGATTCATCCCAGCTCTGCTAAAAAGCAAAGTCAATGGCTGTTTCATTACTATAAATTGGCAGTAATTATATATTATTTTAAAATTACCTTCATTGCCAAATAGTAGTCAACTTAAAATTTGTAACTGGCTGCATATACTTTCCTCATTTTATTTATTAGACATTGTTTTTCTGAATCCAATTATGCCAGATACGTTGATTATAATTTAATATTTAAGCCAGAAAAAAAATAGAATGAATCTTGTTCACATGATTTTTTGGCAATAAATGTAGGGTGCCTTGAAAAAAAAAATATATTTTAATACTGTTTAAATTGTTTATTGGTTTATATTTAACCTGTGTGCTCCGTTAACTACTTTATTGTACATTTACAGTTTGTTATTATTTTAAATGCAACTTTGATAGTTAATAAATACTTCTTTTTTGTTTTAAATATATATATATACAGGGTCCTGCAACAGTGTGTCGGGCTTTCCTAGCGCCATTCCCGTGAAAAAAACAAAAAAATGTTTCGTACAAAAAATTATTGATTTAAAAATATTTATGGCGTAAAATTATTTTCAAACATACAGGGTGTCCCAATTTTGCAGTATAACAAAAATATTTGTTTTTTTTAATGGAACACCCTGTATTTATTCAAATTTTCTAATGACATTTTTCAACCTCTACATTGTTGTCCATTTAGTTTTTGCTTATGTTACAGTGTTGCAAATTTACAATTTTTTCTTCAAGTATCATGCATAAGCAAGCTCAACTTTAAAAAATCGTAGCGACATCGTTTTTTGAAGGTAAGAATAACTTTTAGCAAATAATGGTTAATAAGCAACGTTTTATTAATGAGCAATTTAAATTTAGTAGTACAGGGTGTTCAGAGAAACATGCCAAACTTTGCAAATTTCAAAGCGGTAGAACCCATTCTTTTTAATGGAATAGTCCCTATTTTATGTCATTATTCGATAGGTCTTTTTCTTCTCTTCAATTTGATGGGGCATATCTCATGTCTAAACCCCATAGTTGTTGAGACATTCAATATTTTTCACAAAAGTATCCATTTAATTACATTTCTATACACTCTAGTAGGCCATGCTGCGACGAAACAACTGTCAAAATGTAATGTAAGTGTCAGTGTGACATTTGATTATGTCGAAATTCGAAACGTTAATTTGTGATTTGTAAAGTGATTCTTCGTTTCGTGGTAAAAGTAGACAGCATATAATTACGATGAATTTCGAAAAAGACGAACTAGTCGATATGAACCTCGTATTTTGTATTAGGGGAGACTGATAGAAATTGTTTATTGGCGGCTAGAATTTACGCGACACGTTATCCCGACAGAAGACATCCGGAAGAAAAAAGTTTTAGGAACCTGCTCAATAGATTTATTGAAACGGGAAGTGTACATTACAGAAAACAAGAAAGAACAAAACCTATCACCAATGAGGAAAACCAATTTTCAGTGCTCTTAACAGCAACTGAGCATCCCAACTTGAGCCAAAAAGACATCTGTGAAGCAACCAGCATAAGCGAGAGGTCAGTACAACGCATTCTGAAGAAAAATCGATATGCATATCATATTCAGTTACATCAAGAACTGAGTAATACTGATTTTCAGTTTCGTTCCGAATTTTGTATCTGGGCAAGACTAAAAATACAGGAGGATCCTGCGTTTTTCCAGTATGTTTTATTCACGGATGAGGCGACGTTCCATAACAGCGGATCTGTCAACAGGCACAATTTTCATTATTATTCAACTGAAAATCCGCATGTTATGAGACAAGTTGATCATCAGCATCGATGGTCATTGAATGTCTGGGGAGGAATTATTGGAAACCATGTGGTAGATCCACATTTCTTCGAAGGCCATCTAAATGGGCATATGTATTTGCACTTTATGCGAAATGTATTACCCGGGTTATTAGCTCATATACCTCAACATGCAAGAAACAGGCTGTGGTTTCAACAAGACGGGGCACCTGCGCACTTCTCGCGAGATGTGAGGACATTTCTTGATGGTATTTTCCCCAACCAATGGATTGGTAGGAATGGAGCCACTAGATGGCCTGCTAGATCTCCGGATCTAACAAAAATTGATTTTTTCTTGTGGGGATATGTAAAAGAAATTGTTTATAAGGAAGCACCAACAACCCCAATGAATATGCAGCAACGAATTGTTAATGCTTTTGCAAGTATTTCACCTGAAATGTTAGGAAGAGTGAATAGGTCTTTTCAGCGGCGAATTAATTTGTGCCTAAATGAAAATGGAAAACATTTTGAACATTTACTGTAGTATCGTTTCTCTTTTGTATTAATAATTTTGAAGTATTATCTGTATTTATTCATCTCACATTGACTTTTACTTACATTTTGACAGTTGTTTCGTCTCAGCATGGCCTACTAGAGTGCATAGGAATGTAATTAAATGGATACTTTTGTGAAATATATTGAATATCTCAACAACTATGGTGTTTGGACATAAGATATGCCCCACCAAATTGAAGAGAAGAAATAGACCTTTCGAATAATGACATAAAATAGGGAGCATTCCATTTAAAAAAAATGGGTTATACCGCTTTGAAATTTGCAAAGTTTGGCATGTTTCTCTGAACACCCTGTATTACTAAATTTAAATTGCTCATTAATAAAACGTTGCTTATTAATTACACTGAGATATTTGCTAAAAGTTATTCTTACCTTCAAAAAACGAGGTCGCTACGATTTTTTAAAGTTAAGCTTGCTTATGCATGATACTTGGAGAAAAAAATTGTAAATTGGCAACACTGTAACATAATAAAAAACTAAATAGATAACAATGTAGAGGTTGAAAAATGTCATTAGAAAAGTTGAATAAATACAGGGTGTTCCATTAAAAAAAACAAATATTTTTGTTATACCGCAAAATTGGGACACCCTGTATGTTTGAAAATAATTTTACGCCATAAAGATTTTTAAATCAATAACTTTTTGTACGAAACATTTTTTTGTTTTTTTCACGGGAAAGGCGCTAGGAAAGCCCGACGCACTGTTGCAGGACCCTGTATATATATATATATATATATATATATATATATATATAATGTATACGCTTAAAGGCATTCGTCGTTTTATAAAAGAGTTCAATTTTAAGTTCGAAGGAGTATTTCTACTTCCTACGCGCTACGTGAACAAACCAAATTTTCGGGCCTTTCTAAATTCGAAATTTTACTTAAAATATTGTGAAGTTAGAAATACACTAAAAATAAGTAATAATCGAAATATTTAAATAACAAATATTTTTCTTCACACATTCTCAAGTAAGGTCAAATATTACAATGTAATTAACTAATTCAAGTAGTAATCAAAAATAATTTACTAATGTTAAGTTATTCTTATTAATTCTATTCTACATTAAGTTGTAACTTAGGTATTAATTTGTTGGGTTCTTATTATTCATGTTTGACATAACCTCACAATAAATGACATTTGACACTTTTTTTTTACAATATAATCATCATATAATTTATGAAAAATATAATTTTAAATAGAAGATTTATTTTAATTATTTTTCGACAAAAATATTGAACAAAAAACAAGAAATTCTGCATTATTGGATTCAGAAAAATTATGTCTAATTTAAAAATTATGGGCAGCTGTTTAAAAATGTTAAGTTGACTATTATTTGGCAGTAAAGTTATTCTTGAAAAATATTTATATTTATGTCATTTCTTAGTATTTCAACAGCCATTGAAGTTCAATAAAATCGGTTAATAAATAATAGAGTTATGGCGTTGGGAATTGTTTATCGAACACTTGGTATACACATTAAATGTTTATTTCTTAATTCTCTACACTTTTATTTGAAGTTTAAATAAAATGTGGTAGAACCAACATACAAAATGTTATTAAAATCCTATGAGCCGTTTTCGCTGAAATCGCTCTACAAAAGCAGAGACTTGATTCGGATTCCTGGGACCCCGAAAAGTATACTTCCTTAAAAAAAAACGGGAGGTCAATTTTTGGCCGATCACAATACCTCCCTTACGCATACAGGCCAGTTGCACTAAACATGTTGAACTGTTTCAACTATGAACTTTAGTGACATTAGAACAATGGGAACTCTCATCTTGTACTCGCGTTCGTCGTTTTTGGTGCAATTAGGCCTTAGTGTGCGGTCGGTAAAAAAAACATGTATTAATTATTTTTATAAACATTCTAATGAAAAATACTTAATAAAAACGCTGCACGCTGTAAAAATTATCTTAAGGCACTCGAGGACGCGGGGAGTTATCACTGCTAGATGTAACATCGCCAGTAATAATACATCAGTGTCAACATTCTATGACAATGTATGCCTTTCAGGTCGAGCATTTCTGAAGGCCGGACGCCGGTGACTGTTTTTGCAAAAATGCAATAAAAATATTATTTTGGTGTATGAAAATTGTTTCAACACTACTTTGCACCTGGATTCCTTTACTGTCGTAGCCAACCTATTTTCTAACACGACTGAAAAAAAATCAGAATCGGATATTATTAGTGTATTGTTTTATTTTGATATTGCCATTGATTTTGAAACAGATTGAATGATAATTCAGTTGAGAAACGTAGAAACTGCAGAAGATTATAGAGAGCTTTCGTTCGTATAATGATCTTTGTTTTATCGTTAAAAGTAATACTAACATGTACATT
Source organism: Philonthus cognatus (assembly GCA_932526585.2). Classification (NCBI taxonomy): domain Eukaryota; kingdom Metazoa; phylum Arthropoda; class Insecta; order Coleoptera; family Staphylinidae; genus Philonthus; species Philonthus cognatus. The sequence continues at coordinate 68,381,963 of OW052242.1, read as the reverse complement.
TCATCAACACAGATGTGAACAATGTGTTGCCCCTAACTTATTTATAAAAATACATTAATTTAAACTGCTGTGTCCTATAAAGAATAACAATAATCTGTACTAAGCCGTATATTAAAATTTAGAATACTTATTATCTTAGATTCGAAACAAAAAATAAATGATAAAAACTTGTATTTAAACACACGGAGCGCGCGAAGAAATAAAGTCGTGCTTTTGACTAAGAGTGTACTGCGCGCCGGCCGTGTTGTTGCGTAAATTTATCCGTTTGGTGGCAGCAGGAACAAGGGCGAAATTTTATATCCATTTTTAGTGGTTATGGATCATCGCATCACCATAAAATTTAACATTTGTATGAAGAATGCTATTATAATATGATCTATGTTTTAATTTTTTTTTATTTTAAAAATTGCAAATTTTTTAAGTCATATCTCGGAAAATACTAAATTTAAAAAGAAATTAAAACATAGAAATGCAGAAAATGATATATAATTTAAGCTGTCAAAATTTCAAATTTTTACGAAAATTACTTCTCAAGAAAAATCACATTAAAGTTTTGTACTCCTGTTATAATCCCCTTCAGAAAAGAATTGTTAAATTAGAATTTTAGAAATCTGTCCGGAGGAATTCCAGGAATTGTTGGCGCAATAGATGGTTGTCACATCCCCATCAAGCAACCTGATGGAAATGCTTATGACTATTACAACAGGAAACAATTCCATTCTATTATTCTTCAGGGTAAATATCTCATATATATTTAATAGTAATAGACTAAATATCTATCTCCTCATCTTATTTTTTCATTAGCTTTTTTATATTTTACATTTTGGACGTTATTCGACAATTTTGATATTTCCAACAGCATCCAAATATTTTCACATTTACAGCAGTATTTACATATTTTATACTTTTTACATTTTTCGCAGTATTCCACATTTTCAACCTTTTTGAAACTTTCAACAAATTTAAACAATATTTAATTGATGTTACGATAGTTTAGGCCTGAGTGCTTCTAACCCAGTGATTCTCAACCTTTTTAGCCAAACACAAAATATGAACATTTGAAGGCACCCTGATTTTAATTTGATTAAATATTTATACTTTATACAAATGTGTAATGGTGAATTTGTAAACAAAAATATTAGAAATATTCTGTGCGCGCCATCATGGTTGGTCTAACCTATATAACTTTCAAAATTCTCGTGGTTCTTTAATGATTTCTTGACACTTGATGTATTCGACGTTTTATCCCAGTGAGCATACATTGAATTATCGTTTCACCATTATAACAACGTATCATTTTATTATATTGATGAAACGTTATTTGTTGTCACATTCAATATTTTTACTTTTATAATATTCTCACTTTAGTCATATTTGACACTTTTGACATTTATATGACTTTCTGTCAATGTCATTTTTTTATTCTAGTTCTTCTTGCTAAATAGCCTTGGAAACAGGGCCCCTACGACCAGTTTCAGATATGTTTTTTAGCATTTTTTGTCACTTTTGACATTTTTTGACGTACAATATTTGAACCCCAGGGCCTTCCAATATGAAAGGTCTCTATTTATTTATTTTTAATCATCAACTATGGCCATTCCATTACATTATAAAAATAAGCTGCGATTCACGAGATGGGTCCCATGATGTCCTTGATTTGTAGTGCTTTGAGCACTAATACACGTAATACAAAAATAGTTTGATTGTTATCAGATTGCGTGTGTGAAAAGAGACAGAAAACTACAAAATACGTCTGCTATAGTTTTTAGATGGAACATGCCAAAACGTATGTACCGGCATGCTTTCAAATTTTAAAGCTCAAGGTATCATCTAAGTAGATCCGTAAACATCTAATACTATCTGACAATGTGTATGATCCGTTATTTAGATTTATCGATTGTGGGGTTTTTATAGCTTGGTTCGATTTAAATAGGACAAATTTGGTCTTTGCAGTATTCAATATAAGTTTATTATCGTTGAACTAGTTTCCCAATTTTGTTATACTGTCATTGTTCCATTTTATGATGTCTGGATAAGTACTACCACTGATAAGGATATTTGTATCGTCCGCTTAGTTTATCATTTTGCAATGTATGGGAAGTATTTTTGATATGTCATTAATATTTATTATGAATAATAAAGGTCCCAGAATACTGCCCTGTGGAATACCTTTAGTTACCCGTAATGGCTCTGAGACTATAATTCTGTGCGTGTCATTGACGTGGGTTAATTTGGTATAGTGAACTCTGTTCTCTAAGTAGGACTTGATTAAATTGTATCCTACACCGCGTATACCGTATTGGTATAGTTTAGATAATAATATAGAGTGGTCAATTGTGTCAAACGCTTTTGATAGGTCTAAAAATATTCCACGGGCCAGGTTTTGATTTACCATTTCATCTAGTACCCATTTTATGTAGTGGTGTAAAGCTGTTTCAGTATTTTTGCCTTTCAGAAAACCGTGTTGTGTAGGCGATAGTAGCTCATACTTGACAAAAAAATGCATAACTCTTGAATAGATTACACGTTCAAATATTTTTGATATTGAATTTAATAGACTAATGGGTCTATAATTTCCCAAGTTGTTGTGATCTCCTTTTTTATGTATTGGTATTAGGATTGCTTGTTTTAATCTTTCTGGAAATATGCCCGTTTTCAGGGACGTATTTATAATATCATTGAGAGGTGGTGCTATGTGATGTATACATTTTTTAATTAAGTGCATAGGTACTTCATCCATCCCTGTGCTTGAGTTATTTGCTATACTTAATGTTATGTTAATTATTTCTGATACTGTCGTAGGATTTAAAAAAATTGTGTAAGGATTAAAGGGAATATTTATTGATGTAGTTGTTGTGAACTGATGGTATTACTTGGATTTATTTGATTAGCAATTTCATTGAAAAATATATTAAATTCATTCACTAACCTATGTATATCATTACATTTTGGTATTATCAGAGATTTATGACCACCCGTGATATCCCTGATCACATTCCAAGATGCCTTGGATTTATTGTCTGACTGTTGTAGTCTCATTTCGATTTGTCTATGTGTCTTTTGTTAATTTTTATAGATAGGTTCGTATTCAGGTCGATAATTAGCAATTATTTTATATTTTAATAGATTTTCTTTACTTAATTTCAGCTGCTCTGTTTAGTAAATTTTAGCTTTTTTACTTTTAGAGTGAGTCTTAATTGGAAAGTTACAATGGAAATGATTTAAAAATATGTTGATAAATGTGTTATATTTCAAGTCAGCACTAGTATGATTATATATATTATCAAATGATACATTAGTGATGTTGTTAATAAATTTAGAAATATTTGATTCTGAGAAATTTCTTGTAATAAAAATAGGGGGCTTGGTATTTAAATTCACTTCAAGTTCGAGTAGTTGAGCAGTATGATCTGATATTGTGGTTTGCAGTACCTTTAGTGAGAGATCTGAGCATTTATTTGTGATGATATTATCAATACATGTTTGTGTTGTTTTACAAAATCGAGTAGGTTCTTTTACTAAATATTCTAGGTTGAATGACTGTAATACGCATTTAAAATCTGTCACAGTGATGGTTGATTGTAAGAGATCTATGTTATAATCCCCGATGATATAAAATGATTTATTTTTATTTGAGAGATTAACAAGTAGTCTCTCAAATAATTGTTGGAATAAGTTTATGTTCCCTAGTGGTGGCCTATAAATACAAATGACGATCACCGTTTCATGTTTTAAATGTATTTCAACACCCGCGCACTCAAAATGTCGAGATTCAGCAAATGTGCGCACATCGAGTGATGAGAACTGTATAGTTTCTTCAATGAATACCGCTACTCCTCCATGCTTCTTTTCGTTTCTACAGAAGCTAGATGCCAATTTGAAGTTGGGAATATTTATTATTGTTAGCTGTTCATGTGAGAGCCAATGTTCTGAGATGCACAGAACGTTGCATTTCGTATCTTGTATTTGCACTTCCATTTGGGTTAATGATGTCGTGAGGCATTGGACATTCTGATGTAATATTGATAATGTACGTGCATCTTGATTGTTATTTAACGATTTAATTGTTTGGAGGCGTGATCTTGAAAATTTGTATTATTATATGTTTTGCTTTTGAAGAAGAATCTGTTTACAAGCACATTTTTTGGCCAAAAATTTTCATTGATAACTATTTCTTCACAGGCTAGTGGGACACCAATTTTAAATGATGCATATGATGCCTCTTCGTATTTAGGTTTTCATTTTTCAATTACGAATGATTTAGGTAAAAGCTATTATTTCAAATACCTAACATGAGGGAAAGTACTATTATGTTCCACATCAAATTTTTTGTTTATGATTTAATTTAACAAATAAATGCAAGGTGATCACATAAATGCATGAAGTTTTGAAAGTGGCTGCAATCGTGCATTTGGTGGTTGGTATCTACAAGACGTGATTTTTTCGACGTAAAAAAACCTATAACCAGAAAATAATATGTTAGTTTTACTATGTTTCTAAAAATATAAAAAAAAAATTAGAGCAAAACTGACAGTTATGATAATTTCAAAACTCTCCAATTGCTGTAAATCACCTTGTACATTATACTAGTACATTATTAAATAATATTAATGTTGTAAATATTTTTCTAAGAAAAGCCGAGCAATAAAAAAGGTTGCTCGTCTCTGGTATAATGAATAAATAATGGAATTCTGTCCTAAACAATGTAAAATCGAAATTCGTAAGTGATAAATTATATTTCATCAGTTTAAATAACAAAAATTATGTTTTCTTGGTTTAGTTATCTTTGTAATAAATTTAGTTAGTTTTCAGGTTTCTAAATCAATGAAAGATTCAAATTTCCTATTGACTACAAGATTTAAAAACATAGTGCTCTGTCACATCGAATATTTTTTAGCAATAGTTTGGTAAAATATATATAAATGCTTTTTAATTAAGTGAGGTAAATACGAACCCCAAATTTAAATTTTGTTTTAGAATTAATTTCTTAATTAGATCTATCAGACACATTGTATTTATACTGTTTGTGAATTGTGGATGTCGAAAAGTATACGTTAAGTTATTAACAGGGACTCATACACCAATTTTCAATATAAACGGCACACACTTAAATCTATTTAAAATAAATATTTGCGCTTGAAATCGCAAAGTTGTTTCATTCACAAGTCTATTTATACACCCAAAATAATAAAAATATTATTTTATAAAGATTCAACTCAATAATTTGGTTGAAAATGTATCTAATACCGCGTTTCGCTCACCAGTTCTCCCTCCAGTATAATATAAATGTAGAGCTGCATGCACAGACCTAAACAGTATGACATTGTCTTGTAACATCAAAATTTGACGCGACTAGGAAAAATCTTTGCTGTTACAACTATCGACATACTCTGAAGCACACATTCCACATCCATATATTTTACTATACATACAAAATAAAATTATGTTTAAAGTTGGGCATCACAAAATCATTTAATCGGCATATTAGCATATATTTCTACCGACCCATAAGATGAGCGAGCCACCGGAAAATTTCCCAATGTCCCGTACGGCTCATCTGCCCCTGTTGCCAAACCTTAATTAAGTACTGATGTGTTTTTTAAAATTAAATTCCAGGAATTTGCAATGAAAATGCCCTCTTCATCGATGTAAATGTTGGGCAACCAGGACGCATGCATGATGCCCGGGTATTTCTCCTCAGTCCAATCTATGAAAAGTTAATGGATGCTGAAGAACCGTTAATCTCTCCAGAGAAACATATTATTGGTGATTCAGCATATCCATTATCCATCAACGTTATGAAACCGTATCCAGATAATGGACATTTGTCTCATGCCGAGGTGGTATTTAATACCAAATTATCTTCAGCACGCTCAATAATCGAAAGAGCCTTCGTCTTATTAACAGAAAAGTTTAGCAGGCTCAAATATTTAGATGTGGCAACACCAGAAACGGCAGTCCGAATTGTGGGAGCAGCTTGTGTATTGCACAATTTCATTTTAATGCAAAAAAATGATTTAGATGATTGGGATTTGGAAAATGTGTTTATTAAAGAGGAAAATGAGATTAATATTGGGGGACGTGTGGATGATGCAAGAGGAGCCGCAGAAGATAAAAGATTTTCTATTATGAATTTAATTAATGAAAACTTTTAATTAAGACTAAAGTAAATGTTTTTTTTTAAAAGAGCAAATTTCTCTCTTCTTGAATATTTAGCTGTTCTTCGGTCACAACTCATATTTTTCTCAATTATTCTATTTTTACTTCTTCAAATATACAGGGAATTTTTCTTTTAAGTATACATATCCCAATGAATACGCTGTAAATTTCCAGGTGTTCATTTTTTTTATAGAATAGAAGAGTGACGGAAATGGATGAGAGAGGATGGGGCCGGGGTAAGGACGCTGGAGAAGTTGGGGGAAGAGAAGGAAAACAGGAGGAAGAGAGGGGGTAGCAATTAGTTGCATCTAGTAAATATGTAATGCAGTATGCTAATAAAGGTTTTTTTTATATTCAGAATATAAAATAATTAGTTTGAATATACTTAATTACAAATTGTTGTTTATGACAGAAAACCTCAATGTATAAAGGTTATTACAGTCAACAATAAAACATTGAGAAATGAACTTAGGCACTTTCAAAATAAACGGCTCATTTACTTATTTTTAGTTATCTTTGAGGTTTAGAGTTATTAGCATCTATTTTATGGTTTTTAGTGTTAAAAATCACGTAAACTAAACAACTAAACCATTGACTAGTCCGACCAACATATACCAAACGATTTTTGACAAAAGATTGCCTATTTAACACGGAAAATATCGGTTTTATGTTTTTTCCTCAATTTTAGTCAACTTTAAGCTTGTAACTTTAAGTTCAATTGATTGATTTTGTTTTTCTTAAATTGAAGCAACGTTGTTATGAATTTCGTAAACATTTCTGTTCATTATTTAACGTTGAATTGGTTTTTACGAATCTTCAAATTACATATTTCTGGTATAGAATTTTATTATTTTTAACACTGAAATAAAGTTTAGGCGTTTTTGATATTATTGAAATCTGATGTTTTAAGTGATTATTATAATTGAATTAACCAAATAAAGTCATTTTTTCAGATAATTTGTAGTAATTTTATTTCGAATATTTCAACTTTATTTTATCCAAAACCAAAATAAAATCACTTATTTCTTAATGTGTTCTACTAATTGAATCAAAATCTGAAGTTAAATTATTTTATATTTAATACAGAGGGTTTCAGACAACCCAGGTTTTGTTTTAGGAAAATCGCTGGCCTTAGAGAGTTGGGACAAAAAATTTTATCACAATAGTTCAAAGAATTGAATGGCGATATGGATTTTCCCCCAAAAAGGTTAGCATCCAAGAGGATTTGCTTAAAAATGTCAAGAACATTTTTTTAAAAAAGGTCTGAAAAAAATAAGAAAATAGTGATTGTATTTGTTATGATCTACCTAACTGGCCATCGACACGGGATCTTTCAGCCGTGTATGTTGTGTGTTTGTTTCTGTGTAACTGAGCTTGTTACTTAAGAGAATCGCCCCCGTCACTCTAAAGCGTCATAAATTGCTACAGAGCCGGGCCAAGGGTAGACAATGCTTATGGGAGAACTGGATTCCGAGTTTTCGAGGATAGAAAAGGAGAGACTGTGGTCGGGAAGTGGGTCCATCTACTTATAAATAGAGTAAACGTAGAAGTATTCTAGAGAAAACTGCTCCGGTTGCGTCTACGCACACACACACACACAAACGCGGTCGCTCTTATTTCGTCGTGTAATTTGATCCCGTCTACACCACTTGTACGATGATAAATTTGATGACCTTCAGAAAAAATAAACTGTTCCGAAACATTTCTTTTATTTTCAGATTTCCAGCGTGTTCGAAATTATGGACTTTGGGAATCAGATACAGTAGTGGAAAAATATAGAGCAACTTTAATATATTGCTAAAATAAAATTTCTGATGTTACCTTTGGCCATAATTTGTCTGTAGATAAAAACATACGATATTTATAAATAGTTTGCTGATAAAAAATCCCCATTCTTCTTTCGTTGTTCCATTGGATATAAAAAAGAATATTTTAGAATGGAAATAAATAAAGCAACTTTTTCAATAACCTGATAAATTTGCAATGTATTTAGTTTAGTATAAGTTTAAATTCATCAGTTTAACGTATTTCACTTGTCAACATGCCCAGAGGCAAACATTTATCCGCTGATATTAAAAATCGGATTGTTGATTTATACAATAGTGGTCAAAAACAGATTACCATTGCAAACATGTTTATGTTAAATAAATCTATTGTGTCGCGAATAATTAAGCAATATCGTGTAAAGGGAGATACATCCGTCAAAAAAAAATCAGGGAGACCTAGAAAAACCACTCACTTTACGGATAAACAAATTATAAAAATTGCCAAAACCGAGCCTTTTCTCGGATCTAACATGATAAAGCACCGTATATTTGAAGAACTTGGAGTAAATGTGACCTCTAGGACAGTGAGAAACAGACTACTAGAAGCTAAATTATTTGCTAGAAGACCAGCAAAAAAACCCATGTTGTCTAAGAAAAACAGACGATCCCGTTTAAGTTTTGCCAAAACGCATCAACACTGGACTGAGAATGACTGGAAAAAGGTTATCTGGAGCGATGAATCTAAGTTTTCTTTATTTAAAAATGATGGTATTGTGTATGTAAGACGTCCTGCCAATGAACGACTCAACCCTAAATATACGTGTCCAACTTTAAAACATGGTGGTGGATCGGTAATGGTTTGGGGTTGTTTTTCGGGATATGGTATGGGGCCCCTTTATAAAATAGAAGGTATTATGGACCGATTTAAATATAAGGACATATTAGAGAACCAAATGGTCCCATATGCCGACGAGATTATGCCTTTAAGACATTTATTTCAACAGGACAATGATCCTAAGCATACTTCTCGGTTCGTAAAAGAATGGTTCAGAAAGGAAAACATCACTGTTATGGAATGGCCTTCACAGTCCCCAGATCTCAATCCAATTGAGAATCTGTGGGATATTTTGGATTCCAAAATCAGAGGAAAATTCTATCGCAATCACCAAGAATTGTTTGAAGCCTTGAACGAAGCATGGGTCAATATGGATACTGCGATTATTTCTAAACTGATAAAATCGATGCCAAAACGTTGTCAACATGTTATTAAGAATAACGGGTTCTTTACAAAATATTAATTAATATATTTTTTTAACTATTTATATTTAAAAAAAAAACAATTTTGAAGCAAAGTAGCTCTATTTTTTTCCACCCAAAAATTATCTTTAAATATAAAAATACTTCATACAAAAAATATTTATTTTTACCCCCAAAATAAATTGCTTTTGTAGTTGTGGATTATTATAAAAAAAAATATGGCTATGTCATACATTACTGATTAAAGAAATAAACGATTTTCAAAAGTTGCTCTACTTTTTTCCACTACTGTATATTTAAAAAGCTCCTAAATAAACCTAAAATTTAACTAAAAATAAAAAAATTAAATTCAATGAGTTTACATTAAAGAATTCATTTGATATTATTTTTATCTTGATTGTTTTTTTTTCTTCATAAATTCAATTAAAACTTTGGTATGTACCAAATTTGGCAAATAATTTATGTTATTGATTAGTTATACAGAGAGTTTTTTAAGTATAAATAACTCAATATACAGAATACACTGTACATTTTTCTGGGCTTTTCTAAACTCGAAATTTTACTTCATGCGCCCCGCGCACAAAACACTGATTTTACGTGAGGTTCAAATATACTTAAATTTCACAATATTTTAGTGTTTTATACGCGTGGCGCATGAAGTAAAATTTCGAGTTTAGAAAAGCCTGGAAAATTTGTCTCGGGTAGCTGAGCGACCATCGACAAATTTTCACGGGGCTTTTCTAAACTCGAAATTTTACTTCATGCTTAGTCTGGGAGAGGAAAACACTCGTTTAAAGCATCAAATTGAACTCTTTTAAAAACACAATGAATATCTACAGATTTAAAGAAAATAAGGTGAATTTGAAATATGTATACTTTAAAGGAAAACTTCCTGTATATGAACCGTGGTAGATGAATAATAAAATTTATTATCACCACAAAAAGTCTTTTCGAAAATATTTCTTTTATTTTGAGATTTCAAGCGTGTTCCAAATTATGAAATTCGGGAATATATTTTATAAAAACAAATTTACAATGAAATTTACAATTCTAAAATATACGCCGCTCCAAGCCACGCCGCTGTGCAAGCACCCAAGACCGCACCACAGCCTCACCACGCCGCACCAGGTGAACCATTCACGCCCAAGCTCCACCGCATCGCCGCCCAGAGCCGAGCCAAGTCCCGCCGCCCGAAGCCGAGCCAAGCACTGCAGAACCGCCCTAAACTATTTGTACATAACCACTGTATATACTGTTCTCTCCTGAATAAACTTGTTAAACAGCCACGAGCATTATAAACTGGCAGCCCAACGTGTGGCTAGACACGAACGGAGAGTAACAAGAAGTATGGCGAGCCCAATAGTAACGTTAACAGCGGACCAATTCCAAGAGATAATTTCGCGAATTATCGAGAACAGGCCAGCAACGACGACGGGAAAATTTACTCATTGCACCGCACGATTCGCAGGGGAATGCCGCAGCGAGGTGGTAGAGGGATTCCTAAACGAAATCACCGTCTATAAAAATGCGGAACACATCTCCGAAGAGGACGCCCTGATAGGATTTGAACTTCTGCTGCAAGGAACCGCCAAAGAATGGTGGCACGGCATTAAAAGTACGATAGGAACCTGGGAACAGCTGAAAACAGCGCTGCGAAACACGTTCGCACCGGCTGTTCCCAACTATAAAATTTTTTTGGATATTTTCGAAGAGAAACAGGACAGAAACGTCAGAACCGACCAGTTCGTGCTGAAGAAGAGGGCGCAGTTCAGCCGCCTAGAAGGACGTATCGACGATAGTTTACAACTAGATATGATCTATGGTATACTACACCTAGATATAAGATCAAGAGTCGCACGCACCTCATTCAGGACTTACGACGAACTGCTAAGAAACGCAAGAGAAGCAGAGGCCCTCCTGCAAGAAGAGGCGAGAGAAAGAAAACCGGAGAAACCGCGTTGCGGTTACTGCAAAATACAAGGACACCGAGCGGAGGAGTGCCGGAAAAAGATCCGGGACAACACCACCAACCCGACCCCATTCCAATGTTACGGATGCGGTAGGCCGAACACCATCCGCAGCAAGTGCCCCAACTGCCAACAGAAAAAGCCCACGGTAGCAGCAATCTCGCCTGATTACGACGAAAAGCGACCACTCGCTTACATCATGGTGAATGGCAAAAACGAATATTCGCTTATGGACTCCGGGTCACACATAAGTATAGCATCACTCCCCCTTTACGACGCGTTAAAAAGGAATGGGCACACATTCACCGCCGAGAGTGAGGGATTTTCGTTCGCCAACGGACACCACCGCCGAGAAACCATCCTAAAGACGACGGTACCGGTAGCGATTAAGGATAAAATCGTGAACACCACGTTCTGCGTACTTCCAGACAGCCGCACCCGAGAAACGCTGCTGGGTACGGATTTCTTAGAGGCCGCCGGAGTCGTACTGGACATCGGACAGCGGACATGGACGTTCGCAGGAGGTAACCACCCTACGTACGACGCGGCCAAGCCGAAGAAAGAGAAACCGCCGACAACATGGATGCAAACCGACGAGGAGGAGAGAGAAATCGAGTTATTCTCCGAGCCGCCGAGGAAAATACAGCCGATGGAATCCGCCTACTTCCTGCCGGAAACACTGATGGACATCGCCGCCATAGACATCCACCTCAGGGAGGACGAGGGGACCGCACTAACAGAGAGAGAACGCGCCGAGATCAACACGTTATTAAAAAATAACGAAGCCGCCTTCACGGACCCCAAGAAGCCCACATCACTAGGAGTACATCACATAAAATTAGAGAGTGAGGCCCCGGTAAACTCTAAACCGTACAGGCTGGCACCCCAAAATAAAGAAGAATTACAGGAGCAAATACAACAGCTCCTAGAGGACGACATTATACAAACATCGTCATCCCCATGGTCGTCACCGGTCGTGATAGTGCCCAAGAAAGACGGCACATCTCGATTATGTGTGGATTACAGGGCACTTAACGCTGTCACCGTGCCCGATCGCTACCCATTACCCCGTATCGACGACCTGCTGCACGCTGGAACCACGGGAAAGTTCCGGTCCACCATCGACCTGCGCTGCGGGTATTGGCAGATCCCGGTCGCCAAGGAGGATATACCTAAAACAGCCTTCACCTGTCCGTTTGGGCTATACGAATAGGATGCCATTCGGGTTACGGAACGCCCCCGCAACCTTTCAACGTGCTATGGACCGCCTACGCGCACGGCTACCCCACGTGAAACTAGTCGCCTACCTGGACGACATAATCATTTTATCAGACGACTTCGCCCGCCACAAACAAGACCTGGAGGACGTATTAAAAGCCCTGGAGGATACAGCGTTGATGGGAAACCGAGAGAAAAGTGTATTTTGTGCCAAAAAAATACCATTCTTGGGGCACGTCCTCAGCGACGACGGCATATCAATGAATCCGGATCGCATCAAGGCGATTCAGAAGTGGGAACCACCAGGAAACATGAAAGAGGCCATCTCCTTCATACAAACGTGCTCCTGGTACCGGCGATTCATACCAAACTTCGCGGAAGTCGCGCAACCGATTACAAAAATGTTTAAGAAAAACACTACGTGGAGGTGGGACCAGCCCCAGGTGGAAGCCATGGAGAACTTAAAAACTCTACTCACTTCCGCCCCGATTCTCAAATCCGCCACCGACGACCAGCCGTTCACAGTCCGCACCGACGCAAGTGATTTCGCTTTGGGGGCTGTTTTGGTCCAGGGGGAGGGGCCGGAGGAACACCCGATTGAATATGCGAGCCGACTCTTGACACCGGCAGAAAGGAATTACACGACAACGGAACATGAAGCCTTAGCCATCGTTTGGGCCCTCGAAAAATTCCGAGGATACGTGGAGGGTTCAGCCATCACCGTCGCAACGGACCACCAGGCGCTCCGCTGGCTGATGTCGCTAAAATCTCCCACGGGCCGCCTAGCTCGGTGGGCTCTCCAGCTTCAGCCGTATAACCTACGCATCAAATATATACCCGGTAGATCCAACTACGTGGCCGACGCCCTCTCCAGACTGCCCGGAAAACCCCACAACGAGGTAAACCTTGTCCAAGTCGATGTACCGCAGAGGGGAGCCGCAGATCTACGCCAAGGACAAATGCAAGATGAGGATTTAAAGAAAATAATCGACGCACTGGAAGCCGAACCTAGAACGGAAGACGCGGCGTATTGGTGTAAAAAAGGCTACTTACTCGACAGAGGAGTACTCTACCGATATAACCCCGACGTCGCCAGCGAGGACGCACAACAATGTATCCCCAGACAGGAAGTCCAGGCTCTACTACAGCAATTCCACGATAGCCCCACTGCAGGCCATTATGGATACCAAGGGACATTCAACCGACTCGCACACAAATATTTTTGGAAAAAGATGAGAGACGATATAGCAAAATACTTGAAAAACTGCAGCGACTGCCAAAGGTATAAACCAAGTAATTTAAAACCTGCAGGCCTATTACAGACAATCGCACCAAACCAGAGATTCGAGACAATCTCATTTGACCTGTTCGGGCCACTGCCAACGTCACCAGAGGGTTACACCACCATTCTAATCGTGGAGGACCTCGCCAGCAAATGGGTGGAAATCCTACCGCTCCGCAAAGCTACCGCTAGTGAATGCGCCACCGCCATGCTAAACGAAGTATTTTTGCGATATGGATTGCCCCGCCGCTGCATTTCCGACAACGGGACACAATTCGTAAGCGCAGTCATGCAACAAATGCTATTCAGTCTAGGAATACAACATCATCTCACTCCATCGTATCACCCGCAATCCAACCCAGTGGAGAGAAAAAACCGCGACATGAAAACCCAACTTGCCATCCTCGTAGGAAAGCACCACGACACTTGGCCTACGCATCTACCCGCTATACGGTTTGCAATGAACACGCACACTTGCAGCAGCACCGGATACAGCGCAGCGTACATCACATTCGGACGTGAGTTACGAGCCGTCGAAGATGTTAGCCGCGATCTACGTAGCATCCTGCAATCCGAAAACTTTGTGGCCGAAATAACGCCGCACTTATTACAATTAGCTGACACGCTAACAAAAACCCATGAAATAACCGATCGAAAACAAGACGAAAGAAAAGGGTACGCCGATGAAGCCAGAAGACCAACCCCATCGTACCTACCAGGAGATCACGTCTGGGTGGACACACACCTCCTAAGCCAGACAAAGAACCAGTTCACTTCGAAATTAGCACCGAGAAGAGACGGACCATATGTGATCCTGCAAGCAAAAGGCGCCACCACCTTCGAAGTCGCTTCCCTAAAGGACCCGAAGACGCCCATCGGAACATTCCATGCAGCCGCCCTCACACCGTTCACAGGAGACATCGAGGACATGCAGCCGATCCATCCTATCCGCAAGAGAGGACGTCCACGAAAGTACTAATTCTGGTTGCTTCCTCGGGGACGATGTCAGCACCAGAGGGGGAGGATGTAGCGAGCACGCCGAGACGCGTGACCTTCGCAGGTAGCGTAAGCACCCGCACGTACCGCGTTCGCACCCACCACTTCCCTAGAACTGCCCCTTCCAACTCCCACTACCCTGACCACCCCGAACAAAGGGCCAACGCCCTATAAAACACTCTGCAGCCCCGGCAATCGTCAGATTCTTTGAGCACGTCTCGACGGCCTTAGATCTCAATCTCTACAAGCAACCGACCTACCCTACACTAACGTACCTTTCGGGGACTTAGTGCTAGCCGCATCACAACACGTTATCGCGTTCGAGCCAGAATCCGCACCAGTACGAGCCACGCCGCTCCAAGCCACGCCGCTGTGCAAGCACCCAAGACCGCACCACAGCCTCACCACGCCGCACCAGGTGAACAATTCACGCCCAAGCTCCACCGCATCGCCGCCCAGAGCCGAGCCAAGTCCCGCCGCCCAGAGCCGAGCCAAGTCCCGCCGCCCGAAGCCGAGCCAAGCACTGCAGAACCGCCCTAAACTATTTGTACATAACCACTGTATATACTGTTCTCTCCTGAATAAACTTGTTAAACAGCCACGAGCATTATAATTTTTAATAAAAACGTGTTTAAAAATTAATCGATTTTTAATATATTTATGTTATTAAACATTTTTTATTTAAAAGTTAGATAAGTACAAAAATCTTTTTACAATGAAAATTTGAAAAATGTTTGATGGGTATTTTAATTGGAATTGATAATAAAAAAACAGAAATTATTTCAATAAAATAGATAAATTATTTACGAATACACAAAACTAAAAACATAGAAATATAGATTCACATAAACATTCATGTATACAAAAAACTAACAAACATTAAAAAACTATATTAAATATACATATAACTGTTTTCTTATTTATTAACGATATTTTAGAAGCAGTTTTTTCGTTTTTTTTTTTTGATTCAGTAATAATTATACAGAATAGATCGAAGTGTAACACAAAATCAACAGAATATATTTTAAATAAAAAGCCAACAAATCAACACCTCATCATTTGCTTGTTTAATTTCATGACACTCCGGTTTTTAAAAATGCAATAAATAGCAAAGTTCGGTGTGTATATTTTTACTTTAACCAAATGAATATCATAATTTCCCTGAAATTATTAGGGAAGATAATATTTTAATTTTGAGAAATTAACATTAAAAATGCTACGTTCCGTTTCATCCATTTACACTCTGAATAACGTGTATGAATATCGAATTAACTTTTTTCCTTGACTATTTTCTTTTTGGACAATATTCATTATTTTAGTGGGGATAGCTTTATAGAAGGGATGAAAAATCAAATTCTTCGAAGTGATCTAGCTGTTTTTACCTATTTGTAGGCATTTTTTCGACCACGTTTTTATTATGGTGTATACCCTCAAGTATTGCGCGACCAGAACAATACCACTGCAACTTACAGATAATCCGCAACCTTCTAAAAACCATAAATAGTTTGGGATTTAAAAAGATTATTTACTGTTGACACATTAAATCCGTATCCGCAGAATCCAATTCGGTAATTGCTTAACATGTTTTTCACTAACCGATATTTTAGTTAGACACTTTTTGAACGGGTTTTCTTAAATCATTTTGAATTATTTTTACTTACCTATTTAGTCTGTAGCATAATCCCATCGGTACCTTTTGTAAATGTAATCTGACTATGAATAAAACCATTGAAATAATTGAATTAACCTGACATACAAAACGTAAACTGGAAATAGAGTATTGAATAATTTTTGCAATTACACTTCTCAGAGAAAATCTATTATACTTATTCTATTAAAAGACATCTTGTTGTTTTCTAAATGTTTTTGATTATCATCACTTAACGAGACTTTTTAATATATTTCAATATTTGAGCCAATTATCTCAAATATTAGGGATAACACTTGTTTCTGATTCCTGGGACCATAAAACGTATATTTCCCTACAAAAAAAGATAGCCATGAGGTCGGTAACAATTATTAAAATGTAAAATTTATAATGTTATTAATGTGACTAATTACTTGACTTAACAAGTTTGTTTGTTTCGCAGTTTTTGATAATATTCTCAATTAGAAAGTGTCATGATTTTTATATAATTTGTACTTTCTCTGTATAACATTTCGTGTATCTCGGGAAGTATTGAGAATATCGAAAAATATTTCTGCTTATTCTTTTTCAAATTATCCCCATGCAGCCACACGACGGATGCCATAAATTTTAATCCAAAAATTAGGTAACGTTTTAGTGCCCACTGAGTGTTGTCGGTGTTGGTCAAATGGCACACAATAAGCGTTTATAAAATTTCAATCGGAAACGTACAAGTTGATCATGTAACAATCGTTCAAAGTAAACGAATAATTAAAGTAGTCAGTGCAAAAACCACAAATTTCTGAAACTGTTAATATTTATTAAAAGTATGGTTCATTTAATAAAATACGCATCGTGATTAAAATATATACTGTGTCCAATTTGGGATCTGATTTTTATCTTTTGCAGAATAAACACTCATGTTGAATTGAATTATTGCTTTGTGTTTTAATAAATTTGATGCCAAACACTGACTTTTCGTAGCAACTACTGTTTTGACGATTTTATTTTCGTATAATCGTTCACTATTTTCAAGCTATATTTCAAATGAAACTGAGGAGAACTCAAAAATAATACCTCGAAAATACTGCTAGTAGGTAAAGAAATGATTTTAATTTTATTGTAATCGTTTTCGTTCAATAAGCGATACAAACTCAAATTCCAATTACATTGGAAATCTTTACATGAAACATACAATGCGCCTTGAAACGGGACACATAGTATATTTAAAACTATTTTAACCCATTAACGGCCAAGCAATTTTAACTCTAAAAGTTAATTTTAATTAAAATTCTACACTTCTTTTTGTGATTTCTATGAATTACATACTGTGAATTTTTTCTTTAAATACACATAATGTATACGTGAATATAATAAAAAGTTAAAAATCATAAATAGTTTATTATTATATTAAAGTGATAATGGATTTTCAAAAAATTAGTGCCTCAACAATGTAATGTATACGCTGTCAATGTTCAGGCATTCGTCGATTTTATATAAAAACGTGCAATATGAAGTTAAGAACGAGTGTATCCACTCCCAGATTAAGCATGAAGTAAAATTTCGAGTTTAGAAAAGCCTGAAAATTTGGCTCGGGCGCGTAGCGAAGCGGAGCGACCGAGCCAAATTAGGCTTTTCTAAACTCGAAATTTTACTCCATGCGCCACGCGTAATAAACATTGTAATATTGTGAAGTATTTATAATACACTTTAAATAACAAAATATTTAAATTTTTCTTGGTATATTTTCAATTCAGGTCAAATAATATAATATATCAAATAAACTTATTTAGTAACTTAATTATCAAAAAATAATAATGTTGCGTGTATGCATCAACGGCGCTTAGGGGGTTATTCTGTAACATTTCCGTTAAATTTTAAAGGCCGTTAAAATTTTAAGAGGCTTTAATATTATGTTGGTATTCGGTATTTCATATTCCCGTTAAAAATTACATGAGCCCTTTAAATTGTCCCTTTAAAATAACAGATTTTAGAGGCTTGTTTATTTTAACCTTAAAATTATAAATGACGTTTACTTTAGTAAAAATGGCTGTTTTTGATATTGTGGGTGAATTTCTAGTTCAAGAAATAATAGAACACGAGGAAAAGTAAGTAATATAAAGTAAGTGTATATGTTAATAATAAAAAACATAATCAAATTGTAGCGTCACGTTCAGGTTGCATCAAAGGCAAATCCGAGATCTAAGCAATCCATTTGAAATACCTGAGACTAATTTTAAAAGGATTTTTCGATTCAACAAGAATACTGCTTTAATAATAGTAAATATGATAACTGAACGCATGAGACACGGAGAACGAGTTACTGCTGTTCCTATTCATTTGAAAGTTCTTGCCACATTTCATTTTTACGCTACTGGTAGTTACCAATTGAGTGCTGCACAGGGATATCATTTTTCAATGAGTCAGCCTAGTATGAGCCGGTGTATAAATGAAGTCACAAACATCATATATGAACATTTGTTACATATGTGGATCGTTTTTCCTTCTACGGAGAATGAAAGAAATAAAATTAAAGACGCCTTTTTCAGAAAATTCAATTTTCCTCGGTGTATAGGAGCAATTGATTGTACACACATTGCAATAATTTCACCACCTGAGCAATACCCAGCTCTTCCATATTATTGCCGAAAAGGCTATTATAGTATTAATTGTCAAATTATTGCAGATACTGATTTGAGAATTTTAAATATGAATGCTAGATTTCCTGGATCTACTCATGATTCAGCAATATGGCAAGCATCAAATGTAAGAACTGAAATGGAAGATTTGTATCTACGTGGAGACTCCTCAGTACTAATAGGAGACTCTGGATATCCTATTCAGCCTTTTCTTATGACACCCTTCGATAATCCAGATATAAATACACCTGAAGAAAATTATAACAACAGTTTTATAAGGGCACGAAATGTTATCGAACGATTAAATGGTGTGTTAAAATCTAGATTTCGTTGCTTACTGAAGCATCGTGTTTTGCACTATAATCCTACCACAGCAGGAAAAATCATTTACTGTTGTGGTGTGCTTCATAACATGGCACAATATTATAAAGATGACTTACCTGAAGAAAACATTATAGAAGAAGAAGATAACGAAGTAAATGATGTTAATGTCCAAAACATTTTATTAAGAGATGGGGGTTGGCATAGAAGAGGGGAAGAAGTGCGTAACCAAATTGTTCAAAATGCCTTTATTTAAATTATTATATTTCTTATTAAGCTCAAATAAAAATAGTAATAATATATTATACATATTTATAATTTACGCTTTATAGCTAATGCCAATGCGTTAATTGATTTAGCAATTGCGAAATTTGATTTGACCAATTCTTCGAGAATTTTGTCATGTTGAGTTAAGCAATTTACTACACTTGAGTCTCCTCTTTTTTTACATTTTCGGCTCTTTTTTGGTGGTTCTTTTATTTTATTCTGTTTATCTAAAAAATAAATCAAGTTTGAAAATTAATCCTACGCAAACTACGCAGTTTTTTACCATTATGTTCTTCGCTCTCAATTGCAATAATACTGTTGGAACTAAGATTCTTAAATATAATTAAATTGTTAAAAAATCAATGAGTAATTTATTTTACATTACGTACATTCTCTGGCGTATTTTGACTTGCGGAGTCAATGCATATGGGTATATCTTTTGCTATTCCTGGTTCCACCAAGCCGCTATCTCCTTCCGTTGTCAATTTTGATAATAATTTCATTAATCGTTCCTCCATGTCGGACAATTGCTTTACTCCAACACCTCCTCCGGTACCACTTGTACTATAACGTACTTCTCGAGCTCGCCTGCGCACGCTTGTTTTCATTTCACTTACAGTCTATTATAGAATGAATCAAAACAAGTACTTCTTTGTAGATAATTTAATAATTGTATTAAATTAGAAATGTATTAAACACTATTTACCTCTTTCCATTGTTTAATAATTTTATGGGGTCCGATATTATTCAATTCCTTGGCTAACTCTTCCCATAATTTATTAATTTTCGGTAATTCGTTTGGGTTAAATCTTCCGCCCAAAAGTTCCTTATGTTCGTCCAAGAAATTTATAATAAATTCTTTCTGAATTTTCGTTGTTCTGGGGGAACGCGACATTGCTGTTAAAAAATTGTGTCCTTTCGTTAAGAACGTAACAAAAGTTTCAACAAGTAAATAACCGTATCGTTAGTAACGGTGCAATTGTTGTTTATTAATTCGCGCAGACCATGATTTAAAATTGCATGTGTTTTGTTCGCATTACGGCGTTGCCAAATGTTACTCCTGCCAGTTTTAACGGACCCTTTAAAATATGACCAATTTAGCGGTCCTTTAAAATTTGAAACTACAGAATACTCATTCCTTTTATATTTTTTGACAGGCCTTTAAAAATTGTTTATTTAACGGCCTTTAATTTATAACGGAAAAGTTACAGAATAGATGTGATAATGGGTTAAAAACTTCAAACGGTAATAATTCAAAAACTAAAAAAAAAATGGCAACTGCATTTTGCACTGACCCCTTTAATTAAAAAAGAAACCCTTATCGATCAGTAATCTGATCAATAGGATTGATCTGATTAGTTAATAAAATGATAAGTTGATGTATTTGTTTTACTTTTTACCAAAAGTTAAATAGTTTTGTATTTTAAGTTTCTTGTACAAAATAAATAATACTTAATGAATTTTACAACGTTCACATATAATTTCATAAAATCTATTCTCTAATAACGCAGAAAATAAAATTGTAGAAGGAAACGCATGAATGAATGTAACACGCATCCTTAGCTCGTTAAAAGAAAAAAAAACGTGTTTTCAAGATTGAAAAATCAACATCTGGAATATGATACAACGAGAAGCGCGGAATAGAGGGAGAAAGAAATTGTCTCTCCCTCACTCTCTCACTGAGACTTGATTTCGCGACATCTGGAGTAAAATAATCGTAACCGACCGACCGCAAGAAGCCAGACTGGTGTATATAGGCAGCCATATACACCAATTTGGCATCCAGCGCTCTGCTTCCATTCGCGTGTACCCAAAATTTATATGGGGACTGGCTAACTGGATATATATGAACTGTGGCCGGGCCTAGAGCACTGCACGGGTCGATCTTTGACCCGACTCAGACCGAGCTGGGCCTCGATTTTTATCAAGCGGGCCAGGCCGGGCTTCCAATCCAAAATATGAGACCGGGCCGGGCCTGACTGTTTTTATAAAGTTTGTTTTTATTTTTAATTGCAAACTAAATCTATATAAACAAGTAAAAATATATTTACAAGTGTGATAAACCTTTATAAACTAGTGTTTTAAAACTTCGTGAAAATGACAAAAATATTGAGCAGTCGGGCCTGTTCTATTAATAACCCCAGCCGGGCCGGGCTCAAGTCAATTATTTCATGATCGGGTTGGGCCGGGCCAGATTTGCAAAATGTACTATCGGGCCCAGGCTAAAAAATTTGCTATCGGCCCATGTAGGGTTCTACCCAGGCCAACGTCGCTTGACTTTCACGTACGTCGGCGCGGCGCCGTAATCGGATGCGTCAACCCCCGGCGTGTAGAATAACTAACTTTTGTAGGAAACACAATTTTGCTACTGGCATCCATTTTGTGTAATATCTGATTAAAGATATTAAATTTATAGCTAATTTATTTTAGCACAGTAAAACTGGTGATTTGTCCATCAAAGCACTTTCCCCGTTATTTAACCAATTTATAATTGACATACTAAATTTATTTCACTCTAATCAATTGTTTAAAGATTTCACTTGAAGTGAGTGTTTTATACGCGTGGTGCATAAAGTAAAATTTTGAGAAATGCCTGAAAATTTAATTTGGTCGTCCCTCGAAACGGAGCGACCAAACCAAATGTTCAGGATTTTCTAAACTCGAAATTTTACTTCATGCTTAACCTGGGAGTAGACACCCTTATTAGATGATCAATCAGAAACTTATTCTACAGAATTCGTTGCTGTGAAGTTTATGACATAAAATGATAGTAATGCTATTTTTGTGTTTGTTTTAAATTTGAGGAAACAAAATTTAGAACAAACACAAATTAGCGACTACAATATTTTATCTTTCTCTTTAAAATCTTCAAAAAGTAATTTCAAATAAAGAGAATAAACAAACCATCTTTTATTGCAGGATGAAATTAAATCGAACATTTCATGAAAAAAATGCAAAAAGCCTTAATTATACCGAAATGATCAAAAATAAAGCTTAATAATTAAAGTACTTAAGAACCGATTTTAATAATAAAATCACACAGACTATCAAATTATTAATTTAACAATTTTTATTGTAACGTTGAAAAACATTAAATCGAACAATTTTCAACAAAATTGCAAAATTTCAGAGTGATTACAAATTATTCAAAATCAATGTAATTTAGTTTAAGAACAAATACTGATAAAATAAAAATATTGGGGTTGGGAATTCGAATATTTATGAATATTCAAATATGAAACATTACAATTAGTCCAATATTTTAACAAATAACCAACTGAGCAAACACAATTAAGTCAAGTCTCATCAACATTACCGTTATTTGTTTGTTATTTGCTCAGTGGGAAACTATTTGAATTTATAAATTTTTCGGTTTACGAAAATATATTAGACATTTTCTAGTGTTTATTTGTTGAAATATTTAAATAGCTAAATTATTTAAATATGAGTGATTTAATATAAGTAATGTGGTATTTGAATAACCGCGAATATTCAATTCCCAGCCCTAAAAAATATATCAAATCAAATTTTAAACTTTAATTTGATATTTTGGAATATCCAGAGAAGATATTTCAATTGCAGTTATAGTCAATCAATGTTTATTCACTTCTGTGTGTAGTTTCTTTAAATTGTATGTTGATTTGATTATTATTGGATTTATTACAATAAAAAAAAAACATTCTCCTAAAATCGTTGATTTTATTGCATATATTCAATTGTGCCCTAATATTTTAGGAAAATGCGTTACGGTATTTAAAATTGCTTTAATATATGTGCAATTATTTCTAAGCAAATTATGTGACTTTCATCTCTTCGCCGCTTATAAAACTAGGGAATAAAAGTATAAAAGATACAGATAATGTCAAGTTTTTAGGCCTTTACATCGACAGAAAACTGACCTGGAGAAATCACACCAACTACATTCTAACGAAATGTAGCAGTAAGCTATACCTTATAAAAAATATCAGACACCTAATATCGCCCAGCTTCTTAAATCTGTATATTTCTCCTTAGTTCAATCAACACTGAATTACGGAATACTATTCTGGGGACCATCATATACGGACGTTTTTACAATCCAAAAGAAAATAATAAGAGCTATGTGCAATAAACCCATGCACACACCATGCAGACCGATATTCCGCAAACTGGAATTGATGACACTCCCAAGTCTGTACATTTTTAATCTTATAATGTACATATACGATACAAAACCAAGCAGAATAACCAAAGACTGCCATTGCTACAATGTACGCAATAAACGCGATTTAAACACACCCGAAATTAGACTGGACATAAACAAAGAAAATCCCTCGTATATTGGAATAAAATGCTATAACAAAGCGATGTGTTATGAACAATTAAAACATGCAAAATCGCGCAGGATATTCAAAAACGAACTAAAACAAATACTAATAGAAAAATGTTGTTATTTCCTCTCAGAATTTCTTTAGCAAATAAGCGCAAATTTTTACTTAAAAATTCTATTTATAATTTTACTTAACTTTAACTACCTCAAATTTTAAACTGTCAATTGTATGTCTATATTGTATCCATGTGATTATGTGTATTTAATATTTTACTATTTTTAACTATTTTGACTATCTTTGCTTTTAACATAAATTTTAAAATGTCAATCGTTGGTCACCTTACCTACAATGTGATTATGTTCATTTATTATTTTAATATTATTTTAACATTTTTACTATTCTCAAGTATTTCACCTATATTTACTTTTGCCTCAAATTAAAGTGTCAATTGTTTGTCTACATTGTATCCATGTGATTATGTTCATTTACTACTTTAAGATTTTTAACTATTTTAACTAATTCTACTTTGGCCTAAAATTTGAAATCGTCAATTGTCCGTCTATATCAGTGATGGGGAAACTACGGCCCGCGGGCCAAGTCCGGCCCGCGGAAAGGTTCAATCCGGCCCGTTTAAGAGTGCCGTGGTGAGAATGTTTGAACGCGTTCTTACTTCGTAATGTGACGACCCGCATAAAAACTACCTACCTACGATTAAGCATTATTCTTTGGCCCGCTACGATTGTCTGGTTATTACAAATGGCCCGTCTTAAAAAAAGTTTCCCCACCACTGGTCTATATGGTAGCTATGTGATTATGTTTATTCGCTATGTTAATATTTTTACCTGCAACCACATAAGAAAACAGTGTTTCCTTAACCACCTTACTGATCTAGAAAACACTGTCATAATCACGCGTTTGTTGTAACAAAAAAAATGACAAACGTCAGTTTTGAAAAGTCATCGTACAAGTGCGACACGTTATTCAGGTAATGTCTGATTCAAGCCTTCCACTTCACATGGCCCTAGAAGAACAGCTGCACAAACTCCTGAAATTGCAAGCAACAGAGAAAACTATGAAAACGAACACATGGAAACAGCTATTGAGCCTGCGGTAATTTGTGATAAACAACCTTACATTTCACAAGCACCTGAAGTCAGAAGCAATGCAGAAAGCAGTGAAAACCAACATATTGCAGTTAATACACAAAACTCAATGCGAAATGGTAGCTTTTCTTTTAATAACTGTTCTGTAGTTATAAATAATCATTATCATTATAATAACTAGTTTGCACAAAATAATATGAAAATAGATAAAAATAAAACTTTTTGCCAGTTGCTACTTAAATCTACATTACTATATTTGGTGTTCGCATGAAAACTATATAGGTGGTTGCAGGTAAAACTATGTACAATACGCGTGTGGTAGGCATATTACGTGCTCGTGGAGTTAACACACTCGCCGCTGCGCGGCTCGTGTTTAACTCTACACTCGCACGCAATTTGCTGTTTACCACACTTGTAATCTAATATACTATTACTTTATTATTTGAATATTGGCGTCAAGCCAAATTTGACCCACCCATGAATGTAAATCTATTCTATTTGGAAATAAATGCTTTTGAATTGAATTGAATTGAATACTGTTGATATTTAAGTCATCATATCTTAAACGGGGAAAGTGCTATGAGGGACACATCACCATTTTTTAAATTTATGTTTTGTGTGATAATCGACACTTGTTATTATTATTACAAAAGATTGACAGCTATTAAATAATTTTGACTGCTAACAATGATGGTTTGCTGTCAAAATTTTATTGATCAATAGATATGACGTTATTGTTTCCAAGGCACGCTTTGCAAAAAAGAAAATATTATAATTTTAAAAATCTAAATATATTCTGAGTTGATGTACCACACTCTGAGTTCAGAAAAAAATATTCTTTCAAAAAAAAATGAAAATCCAAAATGGCGCCCATAAGAAAAACACAAGTTGGCTATGGTCGCCGGGTAAATGTTATAGTTATCTTAAAAAAATATGCTACTAGATTCCTCATTAAAAAGTGCCTGTATATTGTGAAAGTTCTAAATTTCACGATTCAGTAGTTTTTGAATAAAAAAATAAAAACGATTTTTCGAAAAATCAGTTCATTGTTGATATCTCGAAAACAAAAAAGATATTTCAAAATTGTTTTCAGTTTATTGTTAGACCCTAAAATACGCAACTTTGCCCCAATTTAACCGACTCTCTATCTCTTCAAATAACAGATCCCCATAAATTTTGCCGAAATACGGGCACCCTGTATATATAACATCTTTATTTATAGAATATTCATAAAATTTATAAATATAAACAGATTATAAATTATATACAGAAATTAAAATTGATTCTATAAAATGGCTGTCGACCATAGGTCTTTTAGCCATAAATTCTTATTACTTGCATTGTTTAAAATTGGTATAGCCCTGGTAAATTATAGTCGATCATATATGTTGGCCACTATTAATTTGAAAATGCTACGTTATAGAAGAATCATGCTTGATTTGTGTTATGAGTTTAAGTTGATCAATGGTCTTGCGAACTGTAGTAATTTGGTTGGTGC
This sequence comes from Philonthus cognatus, assembly GCA_932526585.2. Taxonomy (NCBI): domain Eukaryota; kingdom Metazoa; phylum Arthropoda; class Insecta; order Coleoptera; family Staphylinidae; genus Philonthus; species Philonthus cognatus. The sequence continues at coordinate 68,355,553 of OW052242.1, read as the reverse complement.
CTTAAATTTTTATTTATCCACAGTAGTTAGAAATAGACCACTGTTTTGTCTGAATTTCCATTGCTCCATTTATGGCTTTAATAACCTAATGTGTCGCATAATGAGATATTGTAATAAACCATCCAAACTTCCATATTTTTTGTAATTCTTATATTATGTTTAAACGCCCTTTAGCATTTATTGATATTTCTGTCATTAGTTAATTATTATGTATTTTTCATTATAATTAAGAATGTTCTTCAATACCTCTTTCCGTATTTTTGTAATTTGTTTACTTTTTTGTACTATGAAATTATATTGTTGAATATGTTGTAAAATAAGGAAATAAATATAAAGTAAAATTGAATGCTGGACATGGAAAATTAATACTATTTATACAGTGTGCCCCGTTAATGTGGGGAAATGGTTTAACCATAGATTCCTGGGATCAAAATATGATGATTTACCTTTAATTATTGTCGCGTCTCAATACCGCGAGTACCCTAGCAGGTCAAAACCCGACCAGCACCCGTCGCCGCATGGGGTTGCTTTTATTACTTGCAATTACCAGCGACCGTGAAAGACTTTACACAGTTTTATTAGGATGCAATTTAGTTAATGTAAATAACCGTTTTTTAACCTTTGTATATACACTGGCGAAAGAAATTAACGCATCACATTAATTTTTTTTAATTTAAAAATAAAGTTTTGATGTTTAAAAACAAAAAAAATAACAACAAAACCAACTGAACTATAATAATGATTTTCAACACATTTTCTTTCATTAATGACTAAAATAATGTCATAAATAAAAAGAGGAAAAAAGTTAACATGTGATTATAAGACTTAATATCTAGTGTTTCCTCCTCTTGCTCGAATAACTGCCTGACAGCGACGGCTCATACTGTTAATTAATGATCCATCCAATTTCATCCTGGTTAATATCTTCCCAAATTTCCTGCAATCTTTGTCCAAGCTCTTGTTGATTGCTTGGACGCCGAGAAAGTGCTCTAAGGCGTCTGCCCTTCGCGTCCCATAGGTGTTCGATCGGATTAAGATCGAGACTCCTGGCTGGCCATTGCATTGTGTTGATACCCACTAGGTCAAGATACGGTTGTACAATTCGGGCACTGTGTGGTTTTGCATTGTCATGCATAAACAGGAAATCGTTTCCTCCAAAGGGAGCAAAAGGCATTACGGATGGTTCTAAAATGTTTGCAATATAAGACGCTGCCGTGATGCTTCCTCTTGGTATGACCACCAGCTCCGTACGAGCCTCTAAAGTGATACCACCCCACACCATAACAGAGCCTCCACCAAACATAACAGTCGGAACAATGTTACACTGCGCATAACGTTCACCTGGCCGTCTGTACACATGCATTCGTCTGTCACTGCCGTAAAGACAAAATCTGGTCTCGTCGCTAAACATAACATTAGCCCAATCGGCCTGTAACCAGTTTACATGTTCTTGCGCAAATGTTAACCTGGCTCTGCGATGGTCTGCGGTTAATTGTGGTCCTTTTGCCGCTGTTTTCGGAGTTAAATTAAAACCACGTAACCTTTTTCTGATGGTAACGGAACTTACATGAACATTGTGGATCTCTGCGAGCATATTTTGTAGCCTAGGAGCCGTAATAAACCGTTCGCGTAACGTCTGCATCACTAAAAAACGGTCTTGAACAGCAGTTGTGGCCCTTTTCCTCCCTTGTCCTGGCCTTCTTGAGTATGCCTGAGTTTCCCGATGTCTCTTCAAGACACGGGATACGGTCGATTGATTAACACCAAGACGCTGACTGATGTAACGCTGACTCCTACCTTCTTCTGCAAGTGTAACCACAATCACAGCTTCTTCACTGCTTAAATTAAGATTCGGACGTTTATCCATATTCATTCTTCACTATTTAGCACTTAATTTTAACAATTACTTGAAAACAAACTCAAAAAGAAATTTTATATGAACCTTTCTTACAGTCAGAATAATGAAAAGTGCTTCATTTTATTTATTGACAGAAAACCATGAGAACAAAAGACAAAACACAACATGTAAAACAGCATGCTTGATAAGATTTCTTATTGTAAAAATATGTTTGTGTTCAAAGAAAACTCGATTCCAAGATATCAAAAAAATCACAAATGATGCGTTAATTTCTTTCGCCAGTGTATTTTGTGGAAATGTAAATGTAAAAGTTTAGAAATCCCTAAGATGAGGCCTCGTTGCCAATATCCTTTTTTATCTTCCGTTTCATAACCTTCTCCTTATTTAACACTGTTCTCCCACTAATATTTCTAATCAATAGAAAATTAAGATGCACACCCCGTTGTGGGGGTAATTCATTTATAAATTTGTAAATATGTATATTTGATAAATTCGATCTCTAGAAGTAAACGTAAAAACATCAAAAACGTACGTCGTGTTTTATTTTTACTCGTCCAACGAAACTGCACCCGAACAATTATCTATATTCGAAAGTTTACGGTTAAGCCGGAGTTAATCTTCAAAGTTCGAAAAAATATTATTAATTTTTTTTATAACAATTGAACACTATAAAAATTTATTATGGTTGATTATCATAATATTACACACCACTTCAGTTATTATGGTCATCATTGATTGACAAGAAGTATAAAAAACAATAGTACCACAACATAAAAACTAAAATATGTTTTCATTGGCGCAACTTATAAAAATTTGAAAAATATATCTTGAAAGGTTAGTTCATTTAAAAGCTTATTTGTTTCTTAATAATGTTTGATATCTTGTACGGGCTTGCCACAAAAAAATAAAATGCAAATGAATTATTTTTTATTATTTAGTGAAAACGAAATCTAGTTTTTCGGGTGAATAAAAATACATATTTTTTCTATGTCGCCGCTATTGTTTAACAAAATTGTGTATAATATTAATCAGAGCTGGGACGAATCCTCGTAAAAAGGATTCGAATCATGAATCCGAATCACCTAATATGATTCGAATCACGAATACTCGAATAAAGGCTTCGTAAGAAATAAATATGATTCGAATCACGAATACTCGAATAAAGGATTCGTAAGAAATAAATATGATCGAATCACGAATACAAATCCTTTAAGTATAAATTTGATTTTGTTATTTTCTTGCAACCATTAATATATAAATATCGTTACCAGTTGTTTCAACAAAAATATTCAAAACCTAATTATTTATTATTAACACTAAACATCGTTGATAACAGACTAAATATCTGATTCCCTGTGACTCTTTTTGAACTTCTCTTCAAATCAGTGTTTTGTACGCGTGGCGCATGAAGTAAAATTTGGAGTTTAGAAAAGCCCCGTGAAAATTTGTCGAGGGTCGCGCAGCGATCCGAGACAAATTTTCGGGCTTTTCTAAACTCGAAATTTTACTTCATGCGCCACGCGTACAAAACAGTGTTTTGTACGCGTGGCGCATGAAGTAAAATTTCGAGTTTAGAAAAGCCCGAAAATTTGTCTCGGGTCGCTGCGCGACCCTCGACAAATTTTCACGGGGCTTTTCTAAACTCGAAATTTTACTTCATGCTTAGTCTGGGAGTGGAAAACACTCGTTTAAAACTTTAAATTGAATTTAAAAATAAAAACAAGGAATATCTAAAGATTTACAGAAAATACGCTGAGTTTGGAATACGTATACTTAAAAGAAAAATTCCCTGTATACTTGTTTGCATGAGCTGTAATTTTACGTTAATTATTTGTTTTTTAAAATAGTTTAATTTGAAGCTTTAAACGAGTGTTTTCCACTCCCAGACTAAGCATGAAGTAAAATTTCGAGTTTAGAAAAGCCCCGTGAAAATTTGTCGAGGGTCGCGCAGCGACCCGAGACAAATTTTCTGGGCTTTTCTAAACTCGAAATTTTACTTCATGCGCCACGCGTACAAAACAGTGATTTAGCGAGAAATTTAAAAACACACAAAGGAATTTTTTCAAGTTAATCATCACAATTATTTCGAATTATTTTTGAGAATTCAAAACCTTTTGTAAGTATTCGAATCCTTTTATAAATATTCGAATCCTCTTATAAGGATTCGAATCACCGACATTTGGATTCGAATACAAATCCTCTCCAAAAAATGTAACGAATCCGGATTACGAATCCAGTTGAACTAAAGTATTCGAATGCCTCTTTTGAATCCTTTAAAAGGATTCGAATCCTGAATGATTCGAATCCTGCCCAGCTCTGATTAATTAACAAGTGTTTTTTTAGAATTAATTGTTATCTTCATTATGGTTTATAATTATTCATATTTCTCCGGAGCAAACAGATACAGGGAGTTTTTCTTGTAATTATACGTATTCACACGGCTTATCCGACCACTTTTTAGTGTATTGTGAATTTTCAATAATAGTACCCAAAACGCCGCAAAAAATTATAGAAATACGAGACATTAACAAAATAAATCATAATGACTTTATCTCAGACTGTTATAAACTAGATTGGTACCACATATTCGATATTCATGATGTAAACAATAAAGTCATCTTCTTTAACAATAATATCTTAAGTCTTTTGGATAAACATGCTCCTCTTAAGAAAATTAAAGTCAGTAAAAAATCACCTCCGTGGATGACATACACCATTAGAGAAATGATTAAATTAAGAGAAAATGCTTGTAAAAGGTACAAACGAACAAATAATCCTGCACACTTCGAATTTTATAAGTCAATGAGAAATGTAGTGAATAAAGCAATCCAGGCCGAAAAAAAAGCATATTTACAATTTAAAATAAGAAACTGCAAGGGAAATAAAAAACAAATATGGGCTGAGTTAAGAAAACAAAACATTTACGGGAAACCGGCTACAGCTGTCCCAGAACACTTAAAAAAACCCAACGAAATAAATAAATATTTAGTATCGGAAGTCGAACAATTACCAGTGGATGAAAACATCATTAGATATTATAAAGAAAATAAAATGATACAATTTGACAGCGAACTTAGTTTCTCCACCGTATCGAACAGGGAAGTGAGGCAAATTATCAATAATATAAAATCGAACGCCATCGGCACAGACGGAATTAGTGTAAGTGTACTAAAGCTGTGCTTAGCACCACTTTCCGATTATATTACAGATATAATAAATGAGTGTATTCTTACCTCAACATTTCCGGATAATTGGAAGGAATCACTGGTGATACCGATACCAAAAATACCAAATCCGTTAGAGTATAAAGACCTAAGACCGATACACATTCTTCCAGTTTTATCAAAAGTTTTAGAAAAAATCCTAGACAACCAAATACGAAATCACTTATCAGAACACAACATATTACCTCAATTTCAGTCCGGATTTAGATCAGGTTATAGTTGCAATTCTGCACTTACTCACATAATAGATGACATCATGCGTGCAACCGATGCAGGCAAAGTTACAGCTCTAGTGTTAATTGACTACAGCAAAGCTTTTGATAGATTAAATCATCAAATTATAGAATCCATTTTTAGCTATGTAGGATTTTCTGAAGAAGCAACTAAATTATTATCGAACTTTTTTGTCAACAGAAAGCAAATAGTAAGTGTACAAAACATAAAATCGACGTTCCTTCACACAAACTGTGGTGTTGGTCAAGGTACCATATTAGGTCCATTGATATACGCGCTTTACACTGTATCGCTACCCTCAATTATCAAATATTCATCATATCACGTATATGCTGACGATACGCAACTGTACGTTTCTTTCAACTTAGAAGAGATACAAAATGCGCAAAATATGTTAAATAAAGACATCGATGGTATCATCAAATATTCTGCTCAACATGCTCTGCACATAAACAATACCAAAACAAATTTAATATTTTTCGGTCCAGTAAAAGCAAGAAAAATTGCTGCGGCCAATTTCAACGTAACCATCAATGGAACTAGAATACCTGCCAGTGACTGTGTAAAAAACTTAGGACTTTACCTCGATTCTGAATTAAAGTTTAAACAAAATACCAATAGTATCATAAGAAGGGCATATATTGCACTCAAGACCTTATATATAAACCGGCAATTAATGGACACTCAGACAAAAATAACTTTGTGTGATGCGCTGGTGCTATCGAACTTTAATTATTGCGACACAATCTATAATTATTGCATCGATAAACGCGACTCTGATAGGATACAGAGGATGCAAAAGTCATGTCTAAGATTAATATATGGAATCCGCAGACGAAACAGAATATCCCACAAATTGCATGATTGTAAGTGGCTTAACATGGCAAATAGACGGAAATTACATAGTGCATGTTTTTATCACAAAATTTTACTTACAAAATGCCCACCATATTTATATAATAAAATTCGGTTTCGAAGCGACATCCACAATATTAATATCAGAAACAAAGGACAACTATCAATGCCAAAGCATAGACTACAGCTATTCAAAAGATGTTTCTCATACACGATAGTCCAATGCATGAACTCGATACCATTCGCACACACTAATTTACCAGGTTTTAAATCAAAATATAAATACATGTTATTACATTCTCAACATCTTTAGGCTTATTCATTTGCAAAAAATTATATATATATTTTAAGAAATGTATTTATGTATGAATGTTTTTAGTAATTAGGTATTCTTAGAATCCGATGTTAAATCTAAGTTTTCTTTTTCTATGGTATTTTTAGTTATTGGGCTTAGAGGAAGACCAATCACAGCAGTAGGTTTACACCGAATGCTATGAATGATCTAAGTCCGTTTGACAAATGCATCAGATATATATATATATATATATATATATATATATATATATATATATATATATATATTGTTAAGTCACTTTTCTTTTGTACTTGTGTTTATATAATTGGAAATATGCAGTTTGTCAATAAATGATTTATTATTATTATTATTATTATTATTCCAAATTCAGCCTATTTTCTGAATCAAGATATTCCCTGTTTTTTAAGTTCAATTCAAAGCTTTAAACGAGTGTTTTCCACTCCTAGACTAAGCGTGAAGTAAAATTTCGAGTTTAGAAAAGCCCCGTGAAAAATTTTCACGGGCTTTTCTAAACTCGAAATTTTACTTCATGCGCCACGCGTAGAAATTACTAAAATATTGTGAAATTTATGTATATTCGAACTTTACTTGTGTTCTGCTTTTCTAAACTCGAAGCTTAGTCTGGGAGTGGAACACACTCGTTTAAAGCTTCAAATTGAACTCTTTAAAAAAACAACGAATGTCGGAAAATTTACAGCTTATGCATATGTTTACCTAAAAGAACAACAACAACATACAGTGAGTTTCTGTATGTTGCTTGTATTAGGATTTTGCCAAGGAAATTAAATATATTCATATTTTATATTTTTGTGGCAAAACCGTACAAGATATTAACATTATTAAAAGACAAAAAGGCTTCCAAAAGAAACAATCTATGAAGAAATATTTTTTTAATTTTTGTAAGGTGCGCCAGTAAAACATATTTTAGGTTTTATGTTGTGGTACTACTGTTTTTCATACTTCTTGTCAATCAATGATGACCATAATAAATTTCAGTCAAATCGAATACAGCGCTCAATCGTTACAAATAAAATAATAATATTTTTTTGAACTTTAAAGACTAATTCCGGCTTAACCGTAAAGTTTTGGATATAGATAAGTTGTGTTAAATCATCATATTTTTATCCCAGGAATCTATGGTTAAACCATTTTCCACAATAGGGTGTCCACTAGGGTGTCCCAAGGCATTAGGGAGAATTTTTTTTTTCGCGAAATCAGATACGCATACCCTTTATTTTTTTCTGTTTGACCTCAAAAAAGCAAATAATAAATATTATTGAGATTGGATAAGGATAACCCGTGCCGACTTGATGCCAAACATAAGATATGATCATTTCTACTGAGTTAACATGGAAGGATTCTAGAACTGAATGTTAATTTGGTAAATAAAACACGAATATGCCCAAATCATATATCTATTTAATATTTAATATTTAGAAAAATTTATTTTTAAATTTTCTTTTCAAAGTTTGCTTTTTTACAGTCAGGATAAATCTTCTGATGTTCTTGTACGCAACATAATAAAAATTGCTTCTGTTCCTCATTAACCGTGATTAAACCATGAAAGTCTTGCATCAAATTGACCGCTCTTTTAGCTGAATCGTTGAGGGCCCTAAGCATTGAAACCTTCTTTTTGGCTTCTTCAAACGAAGCATTATTTGACCACAAAGTAGGACATTCGTAGAGAAAACTATCATTAATTTTAAGACGTTCAAACAAGGATTTGCTTTTGACCGAAATGAAGTCATAGATGTTTTTCTCTGAAATAAAAAAGGTGAAATACAGTTAACAAAATTATCATATAAACAAACAACTAAAAACCAACTTCTATATTTACTTATCAAACTAACCGTATAATGGACCACAAAGTTCTTCCTGCGATGGGATGTAACGTTTACCATGGGTTGACACATTTTCGTTGGTTAAATTTGCAACCATTTTTACTTTCGTTTCTTGGTCCACATCATCGTCAAATAGTGACAAGACAGATACTTCATCAGTCAAATACCACAAATGCTGGCTTAACTTCTGTAAAGCTGCATTCGAAATGGTTTTATCAACATTTTCGTAAGCCTTCATTGACTTCAAAAAGCACAAATCTTGATAAGGTGCCTTTACAGCCAAAATACATTGGATCCATGGCTTGACGTATGATGTCACGATGAATAGGCACACGTCTAACAGTGCTGTTTTATCCTTGCTTGTAATTTTCAATTGGGCACTAAACAATGACATTTTCAGTGAATAAATTGCTCTCGCCATCCATCGAGCATGGTGCATGGCACCTGGAGGTCGAATTTTAAGTTTTCTCTCTGTGTCTCCGCCTATAAATGTAACACAAAGCTCTATCTTTGGTAAGTTCAGTTCGGTAAAACTCAAGCAAATTGTCAATTTCGGAAAAAGTCAGGCACGATGTGAGCTTTTCTCTATAGCACTGTATTTTATCAGTATCAACACTTTTCCAGTTATCTCGGAACTTTTTGAAGAACGGACTATCAGGGCTTGTAGTCACAGGACTGAATTTCGCTTCGAACACGCTTTTTAACACCAATTCATATACGTGATGGCGGCAAGCAAAAATAAGCGTTTCTCTATCAAGTTTTTGTTCGAGAAGCACGCAAGCGCCATTAATACGTCATGTATTTGAAGCTGTAGTATCACAACAAAGAATTTGCACTTTATCTTCAAGATTTCAGTCTACAATCGCGTTCCAAACAGCTTGCGCATGCTCCCTTCCTGAAGAGCTTTCCAACCTTGGCACAGAAATAAGTTGTTCTTTGTTTCCATATGAAATAACTATCGGAAGACGTTCTTCTTTTGATTTCCGAGCATCTAAAGCAGGCAACAGTTTTCCATCCCAGTGAACAGTCACAACATCTGGTACCTCCTTTTGAAAAACAACTTTTATGGCTTCCGCACGCTCTTTCCGTTTAGTCGTATGAATTCTTTGAATTGAGCACTTACTTATTGGAAATTCGTCGGTATTATGTCCAAGTGCCTCAATGGTAGCTTCAAGAATATACACAGAATCTCTCATACTTAGCTGACACCTATCAAGCGCTGCTACTAATTTTGGAGTGATGAAATCTTTCCTCATAGATGTTTTACTAGTTCCGGGTTGTGTGGCTTCGATCAGCGTTGGCAAATTTGCTTGTAAATCCATATTTCCATTAGAATCGGAAGATGAATCATTTTGTAACGGTTCATAAGATGGCGTCAACGAAGTTGGCGCGGAGAAATATTTAGCACGCCGCTTTTCTTCCTCAACAGTTCTAATGCGTGCCCGTTCCCCTTTATCAGCCAGTTTTTTTGTCAACCCCAGCTAAGTGGCCAGGTCGGCCTGGTTCCCTCTGGTACTCCAAGAAGGTTCTATCTTCATTTATTTTAATAATTTCAAACGCATCCGCGTGTGCAATATCAAACAGATTATTTAAGTTGTTGATAAACTCTTGTCGGCGCTCCTCAAAGATACCTAGTGTTTTTTGTGCATTTCTTTGCAAGTTTCTCCAAACTTGATATAATTTCACAAGTTTCTTCACGCAATTAGGTAAAGATTTTGTAGGTATTCGTGCCTTTTCCCAAAAGATAATGCACTCGCGAATAGTGAGATTTGCGCTTTCATTAACAGTTAAATTCACTTCACGAATATTGTAAAATAAAACTGCCAGAATTTGTCACACTAGGAGGAAGTTTTGAACCTGTTATTTGATGTTTCACGTCCCCTATTAAAAATATACTCTTTTTAGAACTGCGTAATTCCACCGACATGTTGGATTATTGAAAACGATGAGTTTACTAACGAAATAGCAAGTAATAATAAGCACATCGATGGGTCAGCTCGCGTTCGCTTTAGTCAGCAAGAACAGACATGTATCGATGCAAGTCGGCACGGGTTGCCGTGGTCCTGCGTTCACGAAATTTAATGTACAATTGTTTCGACACCAAACAAATATAATAAGAGGGTATGCGTAAAAAAAAGAGTTTAATTTTTTTGGGACACCCTAGTGTCCACCCTGTATAATTGAATGACTTCCCTTTAACGAGTGTCTTCCACTCCTTAGTGAAGCATGAAGAAAAATTTCGAGTTTAGAAGAGCCTGAAAATTTGGATTTTGAAGGGCGCGCGAACGAAGCGAGTCGCGCTCCAGCAAATCCAAATTTTCAAGCTTTTCTAAACTTGAAATTTTACTTCAAGCGCTACGTGTGTGATTTGATGTGAAGTTCAAAATAGACTATTATTAAATATTTTTATCTACGACTGCTTGAATAAGTGACGAATTTGACAATCATTTGAGTTACGTAATGAAACTCATTACCTAACTAGTTAGGTAATGAAATCAAAAACACACTCATTTTTTAATACCAACTAACCACCAAATTTATTAAACAATTACTTATGAACATTAATAATAACATGTTTACATTTATTTAAGTGTATTCCTGAAGACATTTCTGTTTTAGAAATGTCCAAACTACTGCGGTTACTGATTGAAACTTCTACAAGTACATTCTTTTCTTCAAGAATATTTGTTGCGATACGTTTCTTATTCTCGACCGAAGTTTCTATGTACCCTTCGGCTACTGTATTGCTCTTCCAACCCCCGTGCCTTTTTATTGTTAGCAGGTCCGCCCCTGAGTTTGCCAACAGTGAGGTTGACGATCTTCTGAAACAGTGACCGGTGTACTCGTTAGCATTGGGTAGTTTTAAAAAAGAAGCAATATTTTTCGGTATGCTACCAATCGTGTTAATGCCTACGGGCTGTTTTATACATTTGCCATTCCTGTAACCAACAAAAAACCTCTCTACGGCATTATGTGGACGCAGTGCCATGTATTTATAATGTCTACGAAATTGATCCCATCAATGCCTCCAGATGTTATAACAAAGTCTCGCGAAATTTTGGTCTTTGTTTTTGGTATTGTGACGCAGAAGACCTGCTCTTCGTTCCTAACGTTGGTCACTTGCATATAAGTGAGTTCTTCCTTTCTACAGGCTCCACCAATTCCAAAGATCAAAACTACCTGAAAATATATCTTAATATAAAATGTCATGCCTTGTTCTTATTTACCTTTGTTAGTAGCCACTTTTCATCATCAGTTTCTTGTAAAAATCGAGTTATATGTTGTTTTGTTAAAATGTTCGATTTCTTCGGTTTATATCCTTCTGACTACCTTTTCAGAAATGCGACCAATTGAATAAATTTACTGATATCTACATTTTTCTTTATGGATATCATAGCACGTATCATCGAGTAATATGCCCATAGGCTTGAAGGTTTATAGCGTTTCGAAATATTTTCAAAATATACTAGAAGTACCTTTTCATTTGCTTCATTTTTTAATTTCTTCTCATCGCACCATTTCCGCAAACGTTCATAAGCTTGCTCATATTTAATTTTTGATTTTTCCGGCAATAACATTGAAACTACCTGCGTGGCCGATTCTTCGATATCCGAAGGCAGAGATTCGGAGTCGCTCATTATTTCACAGCAAAACAGAAATTAGAAAATTAATTCTTGAAGTTTTGACTATTAAATTGTTGACATTCAAATTACATGTTGCTATGGTTCTACGTACATACTATGATATTCTAATTTTTCATCAAATTCAATTCAAAAGTATAATTTCCGTAATTCTGAGCAGTCGTAGATAAAAAGTTGTATCTAATACGTGGGATAAGGCATATTAACTGAGACTCATGCTATTACTTCGACTCGGGCTACGCCCTCGTCTCAGCAACTCACCGCATTCGTCAGTTAATGATGCTCTTATCCCACTAATTAGATAAATATTTATTAAATAAAACACTTTAATAATTTTTATCATTATATAACAGTAAATAAAAATAGAATGGTATTTTTTTCTAGGAGGATTTTTTGACCTTTTTTTATCTCTTACGCATGCGCAAGAAAGAATGTTACCAATGCTACCAAAACAGCTGTGTAGTATACTGTAATTTACCACTAACATCACTACATATGGGGAAACTAAAAAAATCCGTGATTTAGATGATTTGTCTGTGGAAAATGTATTTATTGAAGAGGATAACGAAATGAGTATAGGAAGATGCAAGAAGAGGTACGGAAGATAAAAGTGTTAGTAATTTTAATGACTTAAAATGTAAATTTAATAAGAGATATTATTTCAACAAAAATTGCTTGAAAAGTTCATTCCTCTCTCGCTGAATAGCAAGCTGCTCCTCGGCCACAACTCTTATTTTCTTCAGTTCTTCGATCTTTTCCTCTTCCAATTGAATTATTTTTTTTCCGAATGAATACATTTCCATCATTTCCTCCAAAAATTCAGGTTCGTCATTCTCTTCAGCTTCCCTCATATTCTGATTTGATGGTGTCCTGGTCCTTTTCCTCTTCGCTTTTAAAATAGGGCTTGTTAAAAGCTTTACCTCAAGGGGTATAGAGAAAGGTTCAGAATCACAAGTCAGCTCGTGTGTACTGGAAGAGGAGCCAGGATTATGGGTCGAAGGGCAATTAACGCAGACCGTCGGTTTTGGTGTACTGGATAAAGTGTCAGAAGCACCGGACGAGGGGCCAGGAGTCCTGGCTGAGGGGCTAGGAGTTCTGGATGAGGGGCGGTCTCGACCACAGGTTGAGCGGCGATGCGATGAAGATGAGGTGGGATGAGAAGTATCGGAAGACGACAAAACAATAGATGAGTGAATCGTTTTGTCTTCACGATATATTTCCTGAAAGTGATTGAAGTACTCCCAATGAATTTTTACTCTTCTAGTACCACCTTTTTTGTTTTTATCCACTAGAGTTTTGTAATGGTGTTTCATATTCCTTAGTTTCCTGTCTAAAATGGCCTCATTTACAAAGTAGCCATGTTCTTCAAAAACGCCTGCAATTTCTCTCCACAAATTCAATTTTTTAATTTTCGGGTCACGAAAATGATTTTTTAATTTTATATATTCTTCCAAAAGAAGTAAGGTTGTTGTGGTGTTCCAAGAAAAAGTTTCTAAAATAATCAAAAATGAAAATTAATAATTGAAGATGTTAAAATTACTACATATTTCACAGTTGCAAGTTTAGCATCACCTGAGGACCTATTCTCAACACCATCGATGACAAAATGCATTGTTGTTTAAAATAGGTCATCTGTACATTCAATAGATTGTCCTGTGACAAGATGCGCATAGCTTAAAAGCTTATTAATTGGGCAGTTTTTAGTCGAAAATGTTTTATACATTTTTGTCTAAAACTTAATAGTTAAGGAGTTATCGATCTAGAAGAGTAACTTATATATGATGGCGTTGTTTATTATTTGACGTTGTCATTTTCAGATTAATTTAGTATGGCTACAATTTTGAAGACCTAACGCCTCTAGACTATTATCTTCAGGGACACATAAAAGTTTAGTTTATACAAATAAACTATAAACCAGAGATGAGTTAATTCATAATATTATGGCTGCAGCTGCATCCATACGAGACGTCGAAGATACTCTTCAGAGAGTTATGTCTTCAATTTTTAAAAGAGCAAGAATATGTTTTGAGGCCGTTTGAACAAAAACTTTGATTGAATTTGTATTAGTAATAAGATGATGTTCTTTGCTTTGTTAAACGTAATATTGCCCGTAACTTTTTACCTATTCAGTTTTGAACAAAAGTGTATAAGGCATTTTCGACTAAAAAGTGCCTGAGGAATACGCCCTTGTATTAATAAAATTAAGTCGCTTCCCCTGTTTCAACAGACATTTTTTTACTTACTCTCTTTCAAAGAAAAACTGTAGCATCAGCGTAAATAAACATATCGTCGTAAAAGTTTCAACATTGCATATCTCACTTTCCTTGGTTTAAAGGAGATTGCTACCAACACAATGAGAAGGAAATATAAATCCAACAGTATGCATAACTCAATTTCGCATTTTTTTGAGATATGTTGTGTTGAAACTTAAACGACGATATTTTCTGAGATCCCTACACTAGAGGCTGCTTCGATAATTATTAATTTCACTTTCGGCGTAACTAGAATTTAGGGCCCCTGCAAAATAATATGTCCTCGTTTCTAGGGCCGGCCCAAGGTTACCTGCCGCCTCTAGGCGTAATCAGGCGCCCCATTTTTTGGAGGCGGGTGCAATTCCAGTAATCATATTTCATTTAAGAGTTAAAGTCTACTAAAATGACATTGAAATTCGATGATTTCAAATCAAATCAAATTATTTATTGGTCCTTCATTGTTTAATTTTAGAATATTAGACACGTCAAAATGAATATATGATATAAATAAGTAGAAATAAAATATTACAATATAAACTACAGAGTATAAGGACATTTGATTACAGTGATACTTCAAAATGTTGATATGCATGTATTAAATAATAAATAAAATTTGGTCAGTTGGATAATTTTAAGTTATTTCCGAATGATTAAAATGTTCAAAATCTTCTATACTGTAGAATGCATTTATTTGGAGACAAGCTTTTAATTTGGACTTGAATTTACTTAGTGTTAATTCTGTCAGCGACTCTGGAAGTTTGTTATACAGGTTAATACCGGCTTGTTGAGGAGCTTTACCAAAGAATGAATGTGTGTGTTGGTATGATACTAATTTCTCTTTATTTCTGGTTTGGTAGCTATGCATGTCACAATGTCTTATGAAAGTAGATTTATTTGAGTGAATATAACATAACATTTTTAAAATGTAAATGCAAGGTAGTGTTAAAATCTTTTCTTGAATAAAAACCATTTTGCAAGAATCTAAGTAATATAAGTTGAACATTAAGCGAATAATTCTTTTTTGTAAGATAAATAATCGGTTTGTTTGACATGACTGTCCCCACAGTGTAATATTATAGGATAGGTATACACCGTTCCATTTGTTTCTGGATCTCGCCTAGCCATGCTTTCGTGTTGTTATGTTGCAGTATCAACATTTACATTTTTTATTAATTGCCACTCCTGATTCCTTATTTTAACAGTGTTGCAATAATTTAGGCTTGAGTGCATGTGTTGGACACTGGGTTTTTTTTCGACGTTTTTGACCTTTTTGAGAACTTTTTTTAATGGAACTGTCTGCGTTTGTGTGTGACAATGAAGAATCGAATATATGTTTTTGTCTAAAACTTACCGTTTAGTCACAATTTGTGTTTTAGGTTAATGTTTTTATGAGATGTCCTTTTTGCCTTTTCTTGCAATTTTATGCCACATTTCCAGGGTAAAGTGAAAACACAGCATAACTTCCTTATAAATTGCTACATATCTGCACCAATTTTGATCTTTTACTTGTATTTTAACGTGAATACACTACACAAATTTAATGTTAACATCGTTAACATATAAACGGTGACATTTGAGATTTGTTTATCCAAAATTCAATTGTCACCGCTGGTATCGCCATGATTAGGTGTGTAAAAACTAGGTGGCGCTAGTACATAATCAAATGCTTTTATTAATCAAATTATATAACAAGTAATAATCGAAAAAGTTAATAATAAGTTATTCATAAAAATCATAAAGAGAATTGCAGAATTTTGCCAAAGATCAACTTTAAAAGTCAACTCTATAATTGCTCGGCCTTTAATGGGTTAAACATAATACATTTATTTTAACTAATCAACTATAAAATTATAGCGCATGAACATAAAGAACATACATTGATGAAATAAACCAAATAAATAATACGCTAGCGCCACCTGTTCTTTTTTTCATGAAATTATATCAATCTGAGGCATTAGTCGGTATTACACATATTTCATATAAATAATTGTCAACAAACGTCACTTTTATAGTGTAAAATTAAATCAGTGTATTCGCTTAAAATTTAAGACAAAGTAATAAATTGCAAATAATACTTAAGAACTTGTGTCTAAGTTGTAATGTGGGTCTATTTTATTCAGGAAATGTCTATAAAATCACACATATGAGCTATAAATAATTTCTCAAAATCGACAACTTTAAAAATTAATTTCGCTAAAACGGTAAGTTTTCTAAAAAAATGGACTTCAGATTCGTTATTTTCTCATAAAAATACATATGTTTAAAAAAAAAAAGTTCAAAAATTGTATTGTCCTGCACATGCACCTTGACCCAAAAAAATACTGAGGGCCAACAGAAGAGAGAATGACCAAAATTAAGGTGGATGGATGGAGTTGATCAAAATGTGTTAACGGGAAGACCCAAGCGAGAAATACAAATGGATGACGAAATAAGTTTGCAGAGCCTAATTCATTATATTTGTTATATACAATATTATTGCTGTGTTTGTATGTACAAAAACCAAGTAGTAAATTTTGTTAATCTTAAAACTGCATATTATTATCCTTTTATATCTGAAAATTTGTAAAACAGGCAACAGTGTAAGATCATAATAGTCACAAATTATAACCTTAAAATCGAACATCTGACAGTGACATTTAAAAACCCTGATTTAAAACACAACCAGCCCCATTTACAATACTTAAACTGTCACTTTTCCATAGCTAGGTGAGATCCAGAAACAAATGGAATATATTATATGAGTATATAAGTCCATAGTATATGTTTACGATGAAGTTTTTATGAAATTGATTTTTTTATTCTAGATATTAAATAATAAGATTTATTCATTTTTGAAGCTAAAAATTCAATATGACTATTCCACTGCAGATGTTGGTCAATACTTATCCCTAAATATTTTGTTGAGTCGACCGTTTTTATGTCATTACCCTCGAAATTAAAGCAAATTGAGTCAGACTTGTTATATATGTTAGACATACGCATTACTGCCGTTTTATCAATATTAACAATTAATTTATTTATGTTACACCATTTACTAAATTGCGACAATACATTAGCTACTTTTATTCTGGCTTCATCAATGTCATTTGCTGTGATTAGTACTGCTGTGTCATCAGCAAACATGACAACCTCACCCTCAGTGATATAGTTGGGTAAATCATTTGAGTACATTAAAAAAATTAACGGACCCAGATTACTACCCTGTGGGGTCCCGGTATTAATTGTGTATTCAGTTGATAGCGCCTCCTTGTATTTGACTAAATATTTTCTTCCGTTTAAGTATGGCATAATCCAATTGTTCATGAAATCCCGGAAACCCATATCATGTAATGTTTTTCCAAGTATGTTATGATTTAGCGTGTCGAACGCTTTTTTCAAATCGAACATGATAATGAAGCATTCTTTATTTTTTTCCATAGCTTGGAATGTGCTTTGAATTAGACTAACTGTTGCTGTTTCCGTTGATCTGCCAGTTCTAAATCCAAATTGTTTTTCATTTAGAATTCTATATTTGTTTAGAAAACTAACAATTCGGTCACAAATTAGTTTTTCAGCGACTTTTGAAAAAACACTTAGCAAGCAGATAGGCCTATGATTCTCTATCGTATTTTCACCTTTCTTAGGAACTTCCAATAACGTAAGATTTTTAGTTGAATTTGTCAATTTTTTGTTGTGTGTTTGTGTAAATTAAAACAATTTAATGTACACAAACACACAACAAAATTGACAAATTCAGCAAAAAAATCATAGAATTTCAATCTCATTTTAGTAGAAATTAACTCCTAAATGAATCATGATTACTAGAATTGCCCCCGCCTCCAAAAAAATGGGGCGCCTGACTTTTAATAAATGTTTACGATTTGTATGACGGGTTGACTTTGACATTTACCATAATTTAGGTTTCAGTAAATTTTAAGGATTTGTGTTTTAATATAAATATATTCGATAATAAAAATGTTAATGCAATTTAACACACAAATATTCGAATTTGTAAATTTTGATTATTGATCATTACTATAATTTAAGTTTCAGTAAATTTTCAAGTAAAGTTATATATTTGATATCATACATTTTAATGTAATTTAAAGTTCAGTAATTTAACTAAAAAACTAAAGTTCAGTAATTTAATAAATTTCGCAAAATTTCAATAAATCTGTAATTTCCTAAAATGTAACTTGGAGTAGTTTGATATTTCAGTGATAATTCATCAAGCTGGAAAATAATTATGTATTCCTTTAACTTTTCAACTTTGAAAAGTTAAGAAGTTTATGAAATTGTACGACTGAACAAAATTTTATTCATGCGCCACGCCAGAGCTGGGACGAATCCTCGTAAAAAGGATTCGAATCACGAATCCGAATCACCTAATATGTTTCGAATCACGAATACTCGAATAAAGGATTCGTAATAGATAAATATGATTCGAATCAAAGATTCGAATCCTGCTTTTTCGAACCACGAATACAACTCCTTTAAGAATAAATTTGATTTTATAATTTTTTTGCAACCATTAACATATAAATATCGTTACCAGTTGTTTTAACAAAAATATTCAAAACCTAATTGTTCGTTATTAACAGTGGACATCGTTGATAACAGACGAAATATCTGATTCCGTGTTACTCTGATTAAAGATGTATTTGTGTGTTTCTGAACGTCACTTCAAATCAGTGTTTTGTACGCGTGGCGCATGAAGTAAAATTTCGAGTTTAGAAAAGCCCGAAAATTTGTCGAGGGTCGCTGCGCGACCCTCGACAAATTTTCACGAGGCTTTTCTAAACTCGAAATTTTACTTCATGCTTAGCCTGGGAGTGGAAACGCTCGTTCAAAACTTCGAATTGAACTCTATTATAAAATCGACGAATGCCTGAAAATTACGTAAATAAAAAATTCAATGAGTATCATTAAAACCGGGAAAGTCAGAGAAAAGTCATGGAATTATATTTAAATTGAATAAAACACCAACAAACAAGCCATATGATATTATTAAATTTGTCAAAATCAGCAGGCAAAATACAAAACACGTAGACATTTATAAAATTAACTTAAATATTGACTGAAACAATGAAAATAATTTTACAAAATGGGGTTTCCCACAAAAGGAAGTTATATTAAAAGGCCAGGGAAAACAATCTTGAATCAGGGAAATGTCGGAAAAATTTTACATTTTAGATTGTAGCTGTCATATCAGTTTTACTTCAAATAATTTTAAAGAAAATTTTGAAAACTAGATTATTATCTTTAAAAACGTTTTCAGTCATTTAATGTTTTTATCAAAGCATTCAGTTTGAAGTTTCGGACGAGCGTTTCCACTCCCAGACTAAGCATGAAGTAAAATTTCAAGTAAAATTTCGACTTGAAATCAGTGTTTTATACGCGTGGCGCATGAAGTAAAATTTCGAGTTTAGAAAAGCCCACAAAATTTGTCTCGGGTCGCTGCGCGACCCTCGACAAATTTTCACGGGGCTTTTCTAAACTCAAAATTTTACTTCATGCTTAGCCTGGGAGTGGAAAACACTCGTTTATAGCTTCAAATTGAACTCTTCTAAAGCCATATGATATTAATAATATCATATGGCTTGTTTGTTAGTGTTTTATTTAATTTATATATAATTCCATGTCTGTTCTCCGACTTTCCCGGTTTCTGGGCTTTTCTAAACTCGAAATTTTACTTTATGCGCCACGCGTATAAAACAGTGATTTAACTAGAAATTTAAGAACATACAAAAGACATTTTTCATGTTAATCCTCACAATTAATTCGAATTATTTTTGACGATTCAAATCCTTTTGTAAGTATTCGAATCTTTTTATAAATATTTGAATCCTTTTATATATATTCGAATCCTTTTATAAGGATTCGAATCACCCATATTTGGATTCGAATACGAATCCTTTTAAGAAAATGTAACGAATCCGGATCACGAATCCAGTTGAACTAAAGTATTCGAATGCCTCTTTTGAATCCTCTAAAAGAATTCGAATCCGGGATTCGAATCCTGAATGATTCGAATCCTGCCCAGCTCTGCGCCAGGCATATAAAAAACTGGTTTAAAGTAAAGTTCAAAATAAGGCTGGGCTCTTTTAAAATTGATGTAATTGAATATTAATTCAAAAACATATTCAAATTATTACAATATTTAAATATTTCAAGATTCGAATTTGAATTGAGTTGCCTAGTTTATTTTAAATTTGTGGTGGAATAACAATAACTATGGTTTTGGATTTGTGCCTTTTATGAATTTGTTATTTTATTTTAGCATACAAAAATAAATATAAAATATTCACAAAGAAATATTGATTACTTTTCAATTATCAAAATAGTAATTTGCACAAAAAGAGGAGATATTAGTTTGAAGGTTCATCAATATGCAAAATATTAATTGATTGGTTGAGTTACGCGAAGATCAAATTTAATTGATAAACCCCACATAGCACAAAATATCTAATGGATATCCACCATACATCCCAAATGTGCAAATACGTTAAAGAATATAAATTGGATATTTAATGTATATCCTCTAACGAATATTTATTACAGTATAGTCAATAGATATCATTTCATGAATTTAATATGGATATTTATTTTACTATTGTAATTGGTCAGTAGGGGTCATGTGGAAATATGGTTTTTGACGAAATTAAATTAAAATATTATTACAAAAATCTCCCAAGACATTAATAAAGAAAAATCAACATCCTGTAAATACGAGAATAACATTAGTCATCATATACAGAGAGTTTTATGTAACACCGAACATTTTCAATGTTCATTTTCGTATGTTCTATTTACCAAACCAAAGCATCCAATACGATTTGACACCTTTAATTTTTAGGTTTTGTGTAAATTGAGTTGCCTATATGACCATTACAAATTGTAGCCAATCAATCGCAATTATTACCTCAACTTGTACATACAGGGAGTTTTTTTTTCAAGTATGCATGTCCCAATTACAGCATATATGCCATAAATCTTAAGATAATCCTTGTTTTTTGTAAGGAGTTCATTTTGAAAGTTAAAATGAGTGTTCTCCACTCCCAGACTAAGCATGAAGTAAATTTTCAGGCTTTTCTAAACTCGAAATTTTACTTCATGCGCCACCGGTGCAAAACACTGACATATAAAGAAATTTGAAACACACCGCTAAACTTTATATTGAATCAGTGTTTTGTACGGGTGGCGCATGAAGTAAAATTTCGAGTTTAGAAAAGCCTGAAAATTTGGTTTGGCCGCTCCGCGCTTCGCGCTACGCGACCAAACAAAATTTTCAGGCTTTTCTAAACTCGAAATTTTACTTCATGCTTAGACTGGGAGTGGAAAACACTCGCTTAAAGCTTCAAATTGAATTCTTTTAATAAACCGAGCATTGGAAAATATGCAACGTATGCATATGGATACTTAAAAGAAAAATTCTCGATATGAAAATGTTCGGTGTTACATAAAACTCTCTGTATATATATATATATATATATATATATATATATATATATTTATTTTTAGGTTTTCGCGAGCAAAATATAACTGGCTTGAGTTTTTTGGGCTGCTTTCTCGCGTTGGTTGATTTATTTGCGCTCTACGTTTCGGCAGCATCACTTCTGCCATCCTCAGGAGCTTTTTTGTATACTGAGTGATAGATGTCACGTTCACTGTCAGTACATTTGTTTTGTACACTAGGGACTTGTAGTCTAGATCTGCTGCGTGTTATTGGTTCACTCGATGTAGAAGGTGCTAAAATTTCTTGATTTGTGTCCGATGTATCTGCATTGTTGAGAATACTTGAATTTGTCTGAATATTCAGAAAATTGTTGGATATTGGAGGCAAGTCATTTTTTTGTTGTTTTATTATATTCATCAAAGGTTTCCATGTGGTTTGTAATCTCAACAATGCAGATACATCGGACACAAATCAAGAAATTTTAGCACCTTCTACATCGAGTGGACCAATAACACGCAGCAGATCTAGACTACAAGTCCCTAGTTTACAAAACAAATGTACTGACAGTGAACGTGACATCTATCACTCAGTATACAAAAAAGCTCCTGAGGATGGCAGAAGTGATGCTGCCGAAACGTAGAGCGCAAATAAATTAACCAACGCGAGAAAGCAGCCCAAAAAACTCAAGCCAGTTATATTTTGCTCGCGAAAACCTAAAAATAAATATTACAAACCTTCATGGGGAAGAAGTTCTACACCAACTAAAAAGATACGAAAAACTAAGGACAAGACGTGGACGACTACTGTGTGATCTAACCTTCCTCTGCAGATGTAGAGATAAAAACGTAATACCAAAATCTATAAATATTAGATACAATTACAAATCAGAACAAATTAACCGAATTCTAAAGAAAACAAGGGAATATCTACTTAAAGAAGCAATACATAGGGTAAGAAGAGACCTAGATTCAGTAGGAAAAACACTTTTGTATCTTCACTTAGAAATGAGTAATTCCGTACACCCAACAATTTGGAATAAAATTGAACAGCTTAGCTACTTCCAAGTTATATCAGATACTGATGAAAAAACTAATAAACAGATTTCAAAATTTGGTAAATTATTACCAAAGAAGATACACAAAAACACATTAGCGAAACCGACATTTGTACATAATCTGTCAAATAAACCATTAGATAAAGTTACCACTCAGGCACTTGAAAAGGGATTCAATTTCGCTGTAACTCCTACTTATATACCTATAGAAGATCTTATATGTAAAACTGAAGCCGCAATTAAACACTTAGATGAAACGAACTCGGAAATAGTTAGGCAAGAAGTAGCAATTGCAATTCGTAGTGCAAAACTTCCTAAATCTAACATCTCGAAAGATGAACGCAGGGCAATCAAATTACTAAAAGAGGAACATTTCTAGTCGTTCTACTCGCAGACAAGGGAAATTCCACAGTTATAATGAACTGGAATGACTACAACAACAAGATGTGTGAGCTTTTAGATGACCCAACATACAAAAAATCAGCATCCGATCCAACCACATACCTGGAAAAAATTACTAAAAACAAAATTAAAGCTGCTAACTTACCTGACGACGTGAAAAAAGTAATTACACCAAGAGAAAAGTCATCGATGTGCCCTAAATTGTACGGTCTTCCAAAAATTCACAAAGAAGGTGTTCCCTTACGACCAATTGTAAGTGCAATCGGATAGCCCACACATAAATTATCCAAATTTATAGCAAAACAATGGCAACCTTTTTCGGAACAAATGCACTACATTTGTAAAAAACTCTTCTCATCTCCTGGAAATTATTCACGATATTAAATTGGACAGTGACGACCTCCTTATCAGTTTCGATGTTAAATCCCTATTCACAAAAGTACCCATAAAAGAAGCTCTAAAAATAATAGAAGAGAAACACAGTCCGCAGAAGGATATTATGGAATTGGCAAACCTGTGTCTTACCTCTACATACTTTAGCTATAACAACCAAAAGTACAAATAAATAGAAGGTGCTCCGATGGGTTCACCACTATCACCAATTGTAGCTAATCTTTACATTGAGTTTTTTGAAGAGAAAGCTTTGAGCAGTTATAATTTAAAACCAAAACTATGGCTAAAATATGTTGATGACACATTAGTGATTTGGCCTCATGGTAGAAACAATGCAGACATGTTTTTGGACCATTTGAATAGTATTCACCCTAACATTCAATTTACCATGGAAATAGAACAAAATGACAAACTTCCGTTTTTAGATATTTTACTTTACAAAACATCAAATGGCAACCTGGGACATTCTGTTTATAGGAAAAAAACTCACACAAATCGATACCTAAACGCCGACTCACATCATCATCCTGCTCAAATTAGTTCAGTAGCCAAAACATTAATTACACGTTCTTTCAAACTCACAGATCAAAACAACATACTTTCGGAAATAAATACACTCAAATTCATTTTGAAATCAAACAAATTCCAACAAAACACAATAAACAAACTAATTGAGAGGGCCAATACACCAAAACCTATAAACACTAAAACACAGATTACACGAACACAATAACTCTTCCTTATATAAAAGGAGTTACAGACAAAATTTCGAATATTTTTAGAAAATTTAACATACACACATCGTTCAAACCATATCTTACGATAAAACAACTTTTACGTAGCCCTAAAGACAAAATTTTCCTTGAAAAACAAGGAATATACAAAATTCCCTGTAAAGACTGCCATAAATCATATATCGGCCAAACCAACAGAAGAATTAGCGTCAGACGAGAAGAACATAAATTAGCCATAAAAAATCACGACCAAAATTCCTCATTATTCCAACATAAATTTGATACAGACCATAACATAGATTTTGAAAATACTTCGGTAATTAGTTCTATCCCAAAATTTGAAGAAAGAATCGTACGTGAAGCCATAGAAATAGAAAAACATCCTTTGTGCCTCAATAAACGAGATGATGGCACAAGATTACAAACCACATGGAAACCTTTGATGAACATAATAAAACAACAAAAAAATGACTTGCCTCCAATATCCAACAATTTTCGGAATATTCAGACAAATTCAAGTATTCTCAACAATGCAGATACATCGGACACAAATCAAGAAATTTTAGCACCTTCTACATCGAGTGGACCAATAACACGCAGCAGATCTAGACTACAAGTCCCTAGTTTACAAAACAAATGTACTGACAGTGAACGTGACATCTATCACTCAGTATACAAAAAAGCTCCTGAGGATGACAGAAGTGATGCTGCCGAAACGTAGAGCGCAAATAAATCAACCAACGCGAGAAAGCAGCCCAAAAAACTCAAGCCAGTTATATATATATATATATATATTTTATTAAAGAAATAACAAATGCAGTATCGCCTAATAATAATAAACAAGTTCGGGCGCGTGGAGAAATGCTGAAATATACAGAAAGATTTAGTTCAAAGTTTAACGAGCGCAAACACAACAAGTGTGAGAAGTCAGGGAAATCACGTTGACGTCAGAGAGGGATGGGTTTTGCGACCATATATGGGTAACACATAAAGTTTACACCCAAAAACAGAGGAGTTTACACATCAAAACGACTAAGTTGAAATCAAACAAACAAAATAATTATAATAATTTAAATATCTGGGAAAAGGGGAGGATGGAGGAGAGAAAGAAGTGTGCAGAATATATGTGTGAATAATGAAAGGGTCGAATGGTTAGAAAAACAAAATATATCTGTGAATAATGAAAGGGTCGAATGATTAAAAAAAACAATATATCTGTGAATAAGGAAAGGGTCGAATGATTAAAAAAGAGAATATACAGAGAGTTTTATGTAACACCGAACATGCTAGAATAGTCAATGTTAATTTTCCTATGTTCGATGTGTACTGGAACGCATCAAAGCATTGAGTACTATGTGATTGGCTACGATTTATAATTGTAATATAGTCAACCTAATGTACACTTTTCCTGCCAAAAATAAATTAAATTTTTCAATTATTATGTCAACCATAATATGTTGTATTATGGATATTTTAGTCCAACGGAATGCTTATCAGCTTTTGTTATATTTTTAATCAGTAAAATACTAGTTAAAGAAGGTAAGAAGATATAAACGCTTATCAGTAAACACAATTTTTCGCAACATTTCGTTGTTTAATTTAACATATTAAATACAATTTTACAAACATTTTCTCACTTAAATTTGTCATACAGCAACTAGCAATGTTGGAATTTGTAGGATCTAAACTTAAATTCTTGTGCAACTCTTATGTACAGAGGATTTTTAAATATTAAATGATTTTGCAATAGCAATGATATTATTGGACACTCTTCAACCTAACAGAAATTGTTTAATTTCATCTCTTTCGATAATATTGAGGGGCTACTAATTCCTCGCTTGTGAAATTTATCTAAACAAACTGATTTATAAGGTTCGAAATGCTTGAAATAAATGGTATTGGTCAATAAGAAAATTTTACAGAAAATAAATCAAAAGAATTTCTGGAACTGTTTTCTTCATGGTATAAGTTCACCAGAAAAATATGTTTCTCCTTTGTATACATTATTGATATGTTCAACTCTCCGTTCTTCGTCTACGTCTGCTTCAAGTGCTAGAACATTAAATATCACTTGCTTGTGATAACTGACAGATTTCATTTATTTTGAAAGGAAGAGTGTAAATTGGGTTGACTATATTACAATTAGAAATCGTAGCCAATCACATAGCACTCAATGCTTTGATGCTTCCCAGTAAACATCAAACATAGGAAAATTAACATTGAGTACATTTTAGCATGTTCGGTGTTACATAAAACTCTCTGTATGTGTGGTTGATGTGTAAGGCCGACTTGAACAGTCGATTGATGTGCAAGGCCGACCTAAGTTAGTATTGCGAGGGATGTCCTACTAACTAATCACAATAATGCGGAATATATGTGTGGTTGGCCGGCTTGAGAGAGAAGACGAGGGGTGTCCCACTAACTAATCGACCTAGTTCGATTAATGTGTAATTCCAGCCTGAGTTAGTATTGCGATAGATATCCTACTAACTAATCACAAGAATGCAGAATATATGTGTGGTTGATTTGTAAGGCCGACTTAAGCGAGAAAACAAGGGATGTTCTACTAACTAATCGTCTGAGTTTGATTGATGTGTAAGGCCGACCTGAGTTAGTATTGCGATAGATGTCCTACTAACTAATAACAAGAATGACAAATTCGATTATGAGTGGACTGAGGTGAAAGGTCGTTCCACTCACTAATCGAGAATGTATGTGCGATTGATGTGTAGGGCCGACGTGAGAGATTGACCCACTAACTAATCGCAAGTGTGTCGAGTGTGTGATGCTAGCTCCGGAGTAGTTTTGTGGGTTTCCCATCTTGTAATGCAAATGCAGGGGCTAGTTAATTTTACTCCCACAAGTAGAGTCATACAATTTTTAAGTTTAACTAAGTACGTTTGATAAAATATTCCGTGAATATAAATAATATAAAACATACCAATTCATTAGAAATGTCATTTAATAAGTCAATAAACTTTGCATCCGTTAAGCTCATATCCTGTTTTATTTATTGTCCACACATCTTTCTGGTTAAATTAAAAGGGAAGAAAGACAGTATTTACGATAATACATATTGACACAAACAACGAAAATAAGCCTGGGTAAATAAATTAGAGGGTTACTACATACACAACATAACGTAAATAATAATACAAATTATAAATTTGTACAATAGGCAGGGTCGAATCATTACACTATATCCAATGGATCATAGCTGGGATGAATCCTCAAAAAAAGGATTCGAATCACGAATCCGAATCACCTAATATGATTCGAATCACGAATACTCGAATAAAGGATTCGTAAGTGAAAAATATGATTCGAATCAAAGATTCGAATGCTCATTTTTGAATCACGGATACAAATCCTTTAAAAATAAACTTGAATCTATTATTTGCAACCAGTAACATTTTATTTCATCAGTTTCTATTAACAAAAATGTTCATTTACCGACTAAATATCTGCTTAAATAATGATTTTAATTAATAATGATATATGTGTTATTGAATTTCATTTTAAATCAGTGTTTAAACGCGTGGCGCATGAAGTAAAATTTCGAGTTTAGAAAAGCCCCGTGAAAATTTGTCTCGGGTCGCTGCGCGATCCTCGACAAATTTTCTACTCGGGGCTTTTCTAAACTCGAAATTTTATTTCATGCTTAGTCTGGGAGTGGATAACACTCGTTCTTAGAAGTTTCAAATTAAAGGATCGCTCCAGATTACTAAGTTTATTACCATTTTACAAAGGCTACACCTCGAAGGACCAATCATGGTCTTCGAAGACCGAAGGACTAAAGGGAATAGAAGTTTCTTTACAAGAAAACAATGAATATCTGAAGGTTTACAGCATAAATACTGTCTGAAAGAAAACATCCAATTTTGAAATATATCGCAGTTGGGTTGGTTATCACTGCGTCTTTAACTTCACTTTAAATCAATGTTTTGCACGCGTGGCGCATGAAGTAAAATTGTGAGTTTAGAAAAGCCCCGTGAAAATTTGTCTCGGGTCGCTGCGCGACCCTTGACAAATTTTCTACGCGGGGCTTTTCTAAACTCGAAATTTTACTTCATGCTTAGTCTGGGAGTGGACAACACTCGTTCTTAGAAGCTTCAAATTAAAGGATCACTCTAGATTACTAAGTTTATTACTATTTTACAAAGGCTACAACTCGAAGGACCAATCATGGTCTTCGGAGACCGAAGGACTACAGAGAATCGAAGTTTCTTTACGAGAGAACAACGAATATCTGAAGGTTTACAGCATGGATAGGAAAGAAAACATCCAATTTTGAAAAAATATCGAAGTTGAGTTGGTTTTCAGTGCGTTTTTAACTTCACTTTAAATCAGTGTTTAGTACGCGTGGCGCATGAAGTAAAATTTCGAGTTTAGAAAAGCCCCGTGAAAATTTGTCTCGGGTCGCTGCGCGACCCTCGACAAATTTTCTACGCGGGGCTTTTCTAAACTCGAAATTTTACTTCATGCTTAGTCTGGGAGTGAACCGTCAAGATTTTCTACATGTCGAGATTTTCGATATTTCTAGATTTTCGTCGATTTATTCACAGTTTGTTATTATATTAAATGCAACTTTAATAATTAATAAATACGGTTATTCTCAGGAATAGAATATTCACCCATTAAGAGCCGAGCAAATTATAAAGTTAACTCTAAAAGTTAATTTTAGGTAACATTTCGCATCTTTTTCTATGATTTCAATGAATGATTTATTATATTACATACGTCGATTTTAGAAAAGAGTTAAATTTAAAGTTCAAACGAGTGTTGGCCACTCCCAGACTAAGCATGAAGTAATATTTCGAGTTTAAAAAAGCCCCGCATAGAAAATTTGTCGAGGGTCACGCAGCGACCCGAGACAAATTTTCGCGGTGCTTTTCTAATCTCGAAATTTTACTTCATGCGCCACGCGTATAAAACACTGATTTAAAGTGAAGTTAAAAATGCACGAAAAACCAACCCAACTTCGATATTTTTTCACAATTGGATGTTTTCTTTCCTATCCATGCTGTAAACCTTCAGATATTCTTTGTTTTCTTGTAAAGAAACTTCGATTCCCTGTAGTCTTTCGGTCTCCAAAGACCATGATTGGTCTTTCGAGCTGTACCCTTTGTAAAATAGTAATAAACTTAGTAATCTAAAGTTCTCCTTTGATTTGAAACTTCTAAGAACGAGTGTTGTCCACTCCCAGACTAAGCATGAAGTAAAATTTCGAGTTTAGAAAAGCCCAGCGTAGAAAATTTGTCGAGGGTAGCGCAGCGACCCGAGACAAATTTTCACGGGGCATTTCTAAACTCGAAATTTTACTTCATGCGCCACGCGTATAAAACACTGATTTCAAGTGAAGTTAAAAATATACTATTAAGGTTGGACATTTTTCAGGTTAAGTAACCAAATATGCATTCACAAATATTTGAATTATTCGAAAATTTAAATATTTATATTCAAATATGAATAATTTAGTGATTTAAATATTAGAATATTTAACTATTTGAATTAATCAAATTCGAATCCCAACATTAATAGCGATGATTCGAATTATTTGGGAGGATTTGAATCCGTGTATGAGGATTCGAATCCTTTTATAAGGATTCCATTCCTTTTATAAGGATTCGAATCCTTTTATAAGAATTCGAACCCTTTTATAAGGATTCGAATCATCTACGTCTGGATTCGAATACGAATCCTTTTAAAAAAATGTAACGAATCCGGATCACGAATCTGTTTTTACTTAAGTATTCGAATACCTCTTTTGAATCCTCTAAAAGTATTCGAATCCGGGAATCGAATCCTGAATGATTCGAATCCAGCCCAGCTCTGCAATGGATATCCATAGAATATTTATTTCGTATATTTTAGTAATGTAATCTCCAAGCAGATAGCAGAGGTGTATAGCGTGTATAGAATCGTTTCTGTTACGGTTTTGGTATAGCTTCTGTCATGTTTATTTCCGTGATATTGTGATAATCGTGATAATAAGTGTTAAAAAAATCGCTTGTACATACTAAAACATCACAATGGATCAAATATATGGTGTTTTATGTGTGCGGAGAAACACTAACAAAAAGATGGCACGTAGCGAAAGATAAACACGACTACGGACTAGAGAGTGTATGCAGTGAACGGTATTAAGTATTTAATGCTTTTTATTTTCGTCACATTGTATGTAAGATATGACATAACCTCATTTTTATAGTGTCCCCACATGGTACAAACCAGAGCTGAGCAGGATTCGAATCATTCAGGATTCGATTCCCGGATTCGAATCCTTTTAGAGGATTCAAAAGAGGTATTCGAATACTTTAGTGAAAACGGATTCGTGATCCGGATTCGTTACATTTTTTTAAAAGGATTCGTATTCGAATCCAGACGTAGATGATTCGAATCCTTATAAAAGGATTCGAATTCTTATAAAACGATTCGAATCCTTATAAAAGGAATCGAATCCTTATAAAAGGATTCGAATCCTTATACACGGATTCAAATCCTCCTAAATAATTCGAATCATCGCTATTAAGGCTGGGATTCGAATTGGATTAATTTAAATAGTTAAATATTCTAATATGAATATTTTAATCACTAAATGATTCATATTTGAATATAAATATTTAAAATTTTGGAATAATTCAAATATTTGTGATTGCATATTTGCTTACTTAACCATGAAAAATATCCAACGTTAATAGTATATTTTTAACTTCACTTGAAATCAGTGTTTTATACGCGTGGCGCATGAAGTAAAATTTCGAGTTTAGAAAAGCCCCGTGAAAATTTGTGATCCTTCAATTTGAAACTTCTAAGAACGAGTGTTGTCCACTCCCAGACTAAGCATGAAGTAAAATTTCGAGTTTAGAAAAGCCCCGCGTAGAAAATTTGTCTCGGGTCGCGACCCGAGACAAATTTTCTACGCGGGGCTTTTCTAAACTCGAAATTTTACTTCATGCTTAGTCTGGGAGTGGACAACACTCGTTCTTAGAAGTTTCAAATTGAAGGATCACTCTAGATTACTAAGTTTATTACCATTTTACAAAGGCTACAGCTCGAAGGACCAATCAATACTTTAGTGAAAACGGATTCGTGATCCGGATTCGTTAAATTTTTTAAAAAGTATTCGTATTCGAATCCAGACGTAGATGATTCGAATCCTTATAAAAAGATTCGAATTCTTATAAAAGGATTCGAATCCTCATACACGGATTCAAATCCTCCCAAATAATTCGAATCATCGCTATTAATGTTGGGATTCGAATTTGATTAATTCAAATAGTTAAATATTCTAATATTTAAATCACTAAATTATTCATATTTGAATATAAATATTTAAATTTTCGAATAATTCAAATATTTGTGAATGCATATTTGGTTACTTAACCATGAAAAATGTCAAACCTTAATAGTATATTTTTAACTTCATTTGAAATCAGTGTTTTATACGCGTGGCGCATGAAGTAAAATTTGGAGTTTAGAAAAGCCCCGTGAAAATTTGTCTCGGGTCGCTGCGCGACCCTCGACAAATTTTCTACGCGGGGCTTTTCTAAACTCCAAATTTTACTTCATGCTTAGTCTGGGAGTGGACAACACTCGTTTGAATTTTAAATTTAACTTTTTTAAAAAAATCGACGTATGTAATATAATAAATCATTTATTAAAATCATAGAAAAAGATGGAAAATTTTACATAGAATTAACTTTTAGAGTTAACTTTATAATTAGTTTGTCTCTTAATGGGTGAATATTCTATTCCTAAAAAAAACCGTTTTTATTTAATATTAAAGTTGCATTTAATACAATAACAAATTGTGAATAAATCGACATAAATCTAGAAATATCGAAAATCTCGACATGTAGAAAATCTTGACGGTCCACTCCCAGGCTAAGCATGAAGTAAAATTTCGAGTTTAGAAAAGCCCCGCGTAGAAAATTTGTCGAGGGTCGCGCAGCGACCCGAGACAAATTTTCACGGGGCTTTTCTAAACTCGAAATTTTACTTCATGCGCCACGCGTATAAAACACTGATTTAAAGTGAAGTTAAAAACGCACTAAAAACCAACCCAACTTCGATATTTTTTCAAAATTGGATGTTTTCTTTCCTATTCATGCTGTAAACCTTCAGATATTCGTTGTTTTCTTGTAAATAAACTTCGATTCCCTGTAGTCCTTCGGTCTCTGAAGACCATGATTGGTCCTTCGAGCTGTAGCTTTTGTAAAATGGTAATAAACTTAGTAATCTAGAGTGATCCTTCAATTTGAAACTTCTAAGAACGAGTGTTGTCCACTCCCAGACTAAGCATGAAGTAAAATTTCGAGTTTAGAAAAGCCCCGCGTAGAAAATATGTCTCGGGTCGCGCAGCGACCCGAGACAAATTTTCACTGGGCTTTTCTAAACTCGAAATTTTACTTCATGCGCCACGCGTATAAAACACAGATTTAAAATGAAGTTCAATAACGCATATATCAGCATTAATTAAAATCATAAAAAAATCAGATATTTAGTCGGTAAATGAACATTTTTGTTAATAGAACCTGATGGAATAAAATATTACTAGTTGCAAATATAGATTTAAATTTATTTTTAAAGGATTTGTATCCGTGATTCAAAAATGAGGATTCGAATCTTTGATTCGAATCATATTTTTCACTTACGAATCCTTTATTCGAGTATTCGTGATTCGAATCATATTAGGTGATTCGGATTCGTGATTCGAATCCTATTTTTGAGGATTTATCCCAGCTCTGGTACAAGCACATCTAATGCATATACATTAAATATCCCTTTTTGAATATCAACTATTTTAAAATGGACTTGGACTGAGCTATAGAAAGAAAACAACACAAGATAAGGAATGCTGTATTTATTAATTTTTACTTTGATTGTAGACCCTAATATAATAAGTATTAATATAAACAAAATATTAATAAAAGCATTTGCTTTAGAATGAATGGGGATTCACGCCGCTCACACCATCACCACGGAACCTCGTGATTCGTTTAAAGTTCGCTTCGTTTTGGACAAGCCGTGCACGAGTTACGCCATTTTAGACACATCTTTACAAGAACCACTACTCGTTTATTGCGTTACTTTATTGCTAACATACCTCCATTTTTAGCGTGTAATACCGGTTTCAGGATAAATGGAGACTAATATTATGATGCAATGTTTATGTTTGAAATATTTATTTAGAAAAAACGGCGATTTGATAATTGTTATTTTATATTTTTATTATATATTTTTTGTATCGGGTGATCAACAATGATTGTAGACAGGTTAAATTTCCCGCCAAAAAATGTTGGTACAACTGATTATATGAAAAGAAAATCCCCTAAATTGCTTTTCCATTGGCGTAGCAAACATTTTTTCCCAAAATAAATTAAATATTTAATCATAACTATACAGGGTGAGTTTTTTTCGATGTTCTCTATGGGGATCTCGGAAACTATAAGAGATAGAAAAACGGTTAAATGGGAAAAGAAGTGTAGTTTTATAGGACGAATAAAATGACACTTTCAAAATATTTGAAAGAGTTAAGGGTAACTAGATATTTTGAATAAAGTAAAATGTGTCAATTTTTTGAAATCAATATATCTCTATTATTATCATAGATAGAAAAAAACTGTAAAAGACAAAGTTGTAGAAAATTTTACACAGATTAATAAAAAAAAATAAAAAAAAAAATGTCGCCCATATTTTGGGAGATATGACACAAACTTACCTTTTTTAAATGGAAACAATAGTTGGCTATGACTTTATTAAAAGGGCTATTTTTCCCCTTCAATTCGATATAACATATGCCATAGTTATTTTTAAAATAAAGTAAGTTACAGTCGTTTTTAATTTTACCATACACCAAAAAATAGTTAGCCATGAAAAAGACAAAAGTAAAACAATTTCAGTTGTTTATTCTAAACACATATTAATTCATTTCCATATTTGGTTTGTTTCGATAAGTTTGTTTTGTATTTATTTGGTGTTGAAAGTTTTTTAAAGTGATAATGAATTTTTCCAACGAAGAAAAGCGTGATATGCTTGTTTGTTACATTCAGTGTAATTAAAACGCTGCGGATGCTGCAGAACAATATTATAATCAATATATCGATCGTCGGCAGCCATCTTTACCAACATTCAGAAGAATTTACCACAATTTGGGTGAGTACGGATCCTTTACAAAGCCGAAACTTGAAAAAAAGGAAATTAATGAAGTTTCGGAAATAAACGTATTAGCATTGGCGAAGATAGATCCATCCACATCGACCAGACAAATTGCAACAGAAGCAAGCATATCTCAACGGACTGTAGTACGAGTTTTGAAAAAACACAAAAACACAAATATCACCCATATAAGGTATCAATTTCACAAAATTTACATGACGGTGATACCAATAAGAGAATGGTCTTCTGTATGTGGTACAAAAACCTGTGCCAAGAGGATAATACGTTCCCTACAAAAATAATTTGGACAGATGAAACGCGATTTACTAATTGTGGGATTTTTAACCGGCACAATGAACATGTTTGGAGTCAGGAGAATCCACGAGAAGTTGCACAACGTAGACCACAAATTAAATTTGGATTTAATGTATGGTGCGGTGTGTTCGGATCGAGAATTCTCGGCCCATATATTTTTGATAACACATTGAATGGAAATGATTACCTTCGTTTTCTTCAAGATATGCTCGATGATTTCAATTTATCAGTACGGGCAAGATTGAAGTGGTTTTAACACGACGGAGCTCCAGCTCATAGCAAGTTGGCTGTGCGAAACTATTTAAATGATGCTTTTCCTAATTCATGGGTGGGAAGAAATGGACCAATCCTATGGCCACCTAGATCACCCGACCTATCCGTTTTAGACTTTTTTCTGTGGGGTTATGTGAAGAACAAAGTGTATCAACAATCATATCAATCCGTGGAGGATCTTAGACTAGCTGTACTTGAAACATTTAATTCTATTGACAGAAGAAAAGTCAAAAAAGCCACAAATTCGATTTTAAGAAGATGTACTTTATGCCATAATAATAATGGTGGACTTTTTGAGCATCTTATGTAATATTTACAATTTTCTTCTATTATTATTTTGATAATTTTGGAATTATTTTACTTTATGTTGCTTTTGACAAATCTAAAGAAAGATAATAAATTAAATATTGATTTCGTTGCTATAAACAACCGCAATTGTTTTACTTTTATCTTTTTCATGGCTAACTATTTTTTGGTGTATGGAAAAATTAAAACGACTATAACTTATTTTATTTTAAAAATAACTATGGCATATGTTATATCGGATTAAGGGGAAAAAATAACCTTTCCAATAAGGCCATAGCCAACTATTTAAAAAAAGATAAGTTTGTGTCATATCTCCCAAAATATGGGCGACATTTTTTTTGAATTTTTGTTATTAATCTGTGTAAAAAATTCTACAACTTTGTCCTTTACAGTTTTTTTCTATCTATGATATTAATAGAGATATATTGATTTAAAAAAATGGACACATTTTACTTTATTCAAAATATCTAGTTACCCTTGACTTTTTCAAATATTTTAAAAGTGTCATTTTATTCGTCCTATAAAACTACACTTCTTTCCCCATTTAACCGTTTTTCTATCTCCTATAGTTTCCGAGATCCCCATAGAGAACATCGAAAAAAACTCACCCTGTATATAAAATTTTTACAATTTTAATTAAATATACAAAGTAAATTGAAGTAAGTTAAGGTTTTGTGTATTTTTAATAAACGTAGAGTTAGCATCCCTAATTTTATAATAGATGTTGAAAATGATGGCCTTCATTTTCTAGGCAAATGTTAACTCTACGTTTTTTATTTTGAAATACTCGTTGAAGCTCCTCCAGATTTATGTTCCTTATCTCTTCTTCAATTGCTTCTTTAAGCTCGTTTAGGGTATGCATTCGATTTTTAAAAACCTTATTTTTAAAATGCCCGAATAAATAAAAATCGAACGGAGTGAGGTCTGGCGAACGTGGTGGCCATAATCCGTCGCTTACCAAGCGATCATCGTAAAATTCCCTCAAGTAATTTAATGTCGCCAACGCAGTATGAGGAGTGGCTCCATCTTGCTGAAAATAACCCATTATCTGTTCGTCATCATGCAATTGATTCAAAAATTCATCTAGAATGAGTGTTCGGTAGCGCTCCGCATTGATTATTTCGTTGAAAAATATTGGGCCAATTATCCGACGTCTCGAAATTGCTACCCAAACACCAATTTTTTGTGGATGTAAATCCGTTTCAATAAAAGTATGAGGATTTTCTGTAGCCCACGTACGATAGTTTTGGTTGTTCACATATCCTGACAAGTGAAACCACGCCTCGTAAAAAAGGTCTTGTCCAACATACCATTATCATTTAAATTCTGATTAAACCAATTGCAATAATCAATTCTTTTTTGGAAATCAAGTGGCTGAAGTTGTTGAACTACCGATACCTTATACGGGCGCAAATGCAGAATTTTTTTTGCGGCTTTTATGCAACTCCCATACTCCTGTAAAATGATTAAACATTAAAATTTGTGCGCACCTTAAAATTAAGAACATACCCGTTTGAGCTGAAAGTTTTCTTAAAGATTTTGTTGGGCTTTGTTCAAGTCGTTGTTGAATGTCGCCAACAACCTCTTCTGTTAAGATAGGTAGTCTTCCAGCTGACTTGCCCTTACAGATACAATTCTTTCCCTCAAAACGGTCAACAATGCGGGTTTTATGCGAGGAAAATGTTTTGTAAGGAATGTGGACATCGGGGAAGGCTTGAATAAATTGATTCAGACACGATTGTAATGAGTAAGTCCATGTGCCATCTTCATTCATAGTTCCACTTCGATAATGAGCCTTCAGGATGAAAGCATCATGCTGTGGTGCAAACATCACGGTAAACACAAGCGAATTCTCTTAAAATCAGTAAATTTAGGATTAAACTTAAATTTTCTAATTTTCTAACCTTAAAAACAGCAAATCACTTACTACAAAACAAAGACTTATACAAAGTAGTCCTGATAAGAACTGATGTCTATGAAACAGAATGAAAAATAACTAAATTCGAAGAATGAATTAACACAATGGCAAAATACGACCCACGACGCTGCTAATGTCAAATCGAGTTACTGTTTATTAATTTTTCCTTGGCATGGACTTGGAGCGATCAAATTCCCCAGATTTTTCGGCGGGAAATTTAACTTGTCTACAATCATTGTTGATCACTCTTTATAATAGTGTGTTTAAGTTTTTTCTTTTGTTAATTAAGTTTTTATAATTATGTAAAGTTTTTCTTTTACTTTATATTCTTAATTATCTATTGAAAGGTTCATTTTGGGTTTGTGACTTGTGTAATAAATGCTAAATCCAATTCTCTTATTTATGTTTCACGAATCTCTATGTATTTGTAATCACCTTATTTTATTACAAACTTCTCGTAACAATTAACTTAACTATTTTATGAACGTTTAACGAAACTATCGCGACCGAACTGTTAATGTGAATTATTATAAACTGTCAAACTGAATCTTACGACAGAACTCCTGGAAGTGGCTTTGAAAATGGTCATTTCAAAAAAGGTTACTTCGTTAAACAAACATAAGTTATAGAAGGGGCGCGCATAACGCT
Source organism: Philonthus cognatus (assembly GCA_932526585.2). NCBI lineage: Eukaryota > Metazoa > Arthropoda > Insecta > Coleoptera > Staphylinidae > Philonthus > Philonthus cognatus. Next base: position 68,317,693 of record OW052242.1, on the reverse strand, counting down.
GGGGTGAACTTAGTCATCCTGAGATAATAGAGAAAGCTAAATTCTTCCACTAATTCCAAATTTAAATTAGTTATTTGTTTTTCCCAGAGTTATCTGCGCCCGCTCGGCTCCGAAAAGCAAACAACATTAAGAAAGACCAAATATGTCAATTGTATCTGGTAGTGAATACTTACTCGATTATGATAATTTGTATTATATTGAAAACAACAACAAAAATCAACATTTGAAACACACAAAATAAATATGATAAAATGAATAATAGTAAACATTCACAAACCAAAGATAATATGATAATAATTTTGGAAAACAATATTACAAAACATTTCGAAAACAACAACAACTATACATTACAATTATATAAAATTTTATGATTTTGTTTTTTTATAATTTAAAATTCGTTTTGTTTGTCCTATATTTTTAACATAGTAAAATAAAATTGAGTTTTTATAGATAAATTCTTAATCCTATCAATATTATCATTTTCCCTTGCAAATTTAAAATTTACTCATATAAATACGAATAATAAGATTATATAATTAACTGTGGCCATTATGTATACATATTTAAATGCATATCTATATTTATTCAACTAATTGGAATACCTAAAATAATTGACATGAAAGTATGATTTTGCATTATTATTTGAATTAAATGTAGTCATTTTGATTTTCGTCTCAAATGCAAATTTATTATTCTAATCTAGAAATGATTCCTTAATCAATGAGTCAAATCCATATTAGAATAATGGCTTTCACATGAGGTGAGAATCTTAAAACAATAAAATGTCTACATTTGATTCAAATAATGCATGCAAAATCATAATTTCATGTCAATTATTTTAGATATTTTAATTAGTTGAGTTAATATACATACAGAGAGTTTGAAGTAACACCGAACATGCCAGCAAATGTTCACTGTAAATTTTCCTATGTTCGATTTGTTCTGAGACGCATCAAAGCATTGAGTGCAATGTGATTGGCTACGATTTCCAATGGTAATATAGTCAACCCAGTTTACATTCTTCTGGGTGCGATTTCATTGGTTACGATTTTTAGTAGTTCTAATGCAAATTAGGACTAATGTAAATAGGGTACATGTTACGTCAAAATAAAATATGTCAGTTAATAAATCTTGTGCGTTTATGGTAAGTGCAATGTATGGGAATATGGAACATACTTTTTTATCCAAAACAAGACAATCAAGATTAATACTGTCGTGAAACATACAGGGAGTTTTTCTTTTAAGTATACGTATTCCAAATTCAGCCAATTTTCTGTAAATCTTTAGATATTCCTTGTTTTTTTTGTAAGTTTAATTTGACGCTTTAAACGAGTGTTTTCCACTCCCAGACTAAGCATGAAGTAAAATTTCGAGTTTAGAAAAGCCCCGTGAAAATATGTCGAGGGTCGCGCAGCGACCCGAGACAAATTTTCTGGGCTTTTCTAAACTCGAAATTTTACTTCATGCGCCACGCGTATAAAACACTAAAATATTGGGAAATTTATGTATATTCGAACTACACTTGTAATCTGTGTTTTATACACGTGGCGCACGAAGTAAAATTTCGAGTTTAGAAAAGCCCAGAAAATGTTCACGGGGCTTTTCTAAACTCGAAATTTTACTTCATGCTTAGTCTGGGAGTGGAAAACACTCGTTTATAGCTTCAAATTGAACTCTTTTAAAAAACAACCTAAAAAAATCAATTCATTGTAAGTTACGCATTCAATCAATTAATAAATACACCTACATTATCTTTATTGAGTATTATGTTAACAAATAAATGAAAATTGAAATGTTTGCCAAATGAAGCAGCAAACCTAACACCCCAGTGTTGTGCTGGCAGCAGACCTAGGTGCGGCACTTGCAAACCTCTTCAAATTTGGAATATTTATATTTAAAACTGCCGATTGGCAGTTTTGTGACGGCATTTTTGCTGGTACACCCAAAACAACGTACTTGGGGTGGTCCTGATCAAATGGTTTACACAATACGCTGAATCGAAGTTCTTAATAATCTTCAGTGAAATTGAAGCAATGTATAAACTTATCTTGAAATATTAGCAAACGGAAGTAACAGGAATCTGTTTTTCTATTATTTATGCATTTTCTATTATTTATGCATTTCTCATTATTCTTTTCTGTTTAATATTAACATTCTATTAGTGATGTAGGCGATTAATGAATGACACATTTCATTTTGACGTTAAATGTAAGTTGCGTTAGAACTACTAAAATCAGAGCCAATGAAATCGCACTCAATGCTTTGATGCGTCCCAAAACACATCGAACATAGGAAAATTTACATTGAATATTTTTTGGCATGTTCGGTGTTACATAAAACTCTCTGTATGCATAAAAATATATATGCTATAAACAAATATTTCACATCCAATGTATATCTCATAAATATTCATAGAATATACTATAGATATTTTTTTCATATCCATTGTGTATCCAGTAAATATGCTCTGGATATTCAAAGGATATTCTATGGACGCGCTTTTAACATCTAATGTATATTCATTGTATGTGAAAAATGTCCGTTTGTATATACATTGAACATGCAATGCGCGGACATATCACATCCAATGGATATCCATTGAATATCTATTGAAAGGCTCCATTGATATCCGCGGGTATTCTAATATTCGGTAAGGGATATCCAATGTATATTGGATGTGTTAGTGCTATGTGGGAATTAAGAATTTGTCTATAAAAACTATGCTAAACATATAAGACAAACAACCGAATTTTTAATTATATAAAAACAAAATCATAAAATTTAATATAATTATAAAAACTTTTGATTGTTGACTCATCTAACACTTGGTGAAACATCTTTACTCTTTTTATATAAGGTTGATAGAATAAAACTCTTGGTTTTTGTTTCACAAATTCATGAATTCGTGAATTTGTGAAACAAAAACCAAGTGTTTTATTCTATCAACCTTATATAATTATAAAAACTTAATGAGCAAAAAATACTTAAAAAGATTATTATACAAAAAATATGTAATGTATAAAGTTGATAATTGTTACTTTATGTATAGTTTTTTTCTAAATAAGTACTTCTAACATAAACATTAACGTAAGTCTTTATATTCCTACTTGCTATATTGTTTATTTAAATTTTGAAGGAAAATTGAAAGTGGATGGGTGTAATATTATTAACGATTTAAATATGTTTGTCAAAAATGAAATTGTATTGTACTTCAATCACATTAAAATATCTCACCTTTAAAATTAAGAGTATCTCTGAATTACATAAAAATAACAAAAGTAATAAAGAAATAATTCTGAAAACTTAGCAAATCAAAAAGTCTGCATCAAGATAATTACATAAATAATATAAAATTATACAACAGAAGAAAGAAAATTTTCGGACCTGGAAAATTCTGTTTTTTAAATAAATAAATACATGACTCATATAAAATAAAACAATTCTAATTCACTAATATAGGTTTATAAATACAACATACCTATCCTTTCTTGTGTTGTCTTCTTTTTGTAGCTCAGGCCAAGTACATTTTAAAATAATTGATAATCAAAGAGGGATAGTTAATGTATATGCATTAGATGTGTTTGTGCCATGTGGGGACACTATAAAAATAAGGTTATTTCATAACTTACATAAAATGTGAAGAAAATAAGTAGTTTACTTGTATTGTGGGAGCATTAAATACTTAATAACGTTCACTGCATACACTTTCACTCTCTAGTTCTATTTGTCTTTCACTACGTGCGATCTTTTTGCTGGTATTTGCTCGGATTGGGGTTCATTTTTCCCCTAAAATTTTCCCCCCGGCAAACTTTCCCCTTATATTTTTCCCCCGAATTAATATTCCCCCAAATTAATATTCCCTTAATCTAATTTGCCCCCAAATGAATAATAACGCAACAATCAAATTAATTAAGTTATATTACAACCAATATTTCGTACATAATCTAAAAGTTTGTCTTCCTCCCTGTAATCATCATATTTCGCGACTATGTTTTTGATTCGACGTTCAATCCTTCTCTGGTCATGCGATTTGGCTCTTCTAATGGGCTGTCCTAGCGAGAGTTGTCGCATCATGGTCATGACAAGTGTTTGTACTCCATGATTAAGCATGATGTAAAATTTCGAGTTTAAAAATGTCTAAAAATTTGGATTTGTCGGTGCAAGCGAAGCGAAGCCCGGCTAATCCAAATTTTTAGGCTTTTCTAAACTCGAAATTTTACATCATGCACTAGACGTAGAAAACACTGATTTAAAGTTAAAAATTTTGTGATTGTAATATTTATATTTGAGTATTCGAATATTTGAATTATTTATATTTATACAAAATATCATATTTTTCAAATATTAATAAAAATAAAAACAAAATAGTTCTACTTAGCTCAAACATATTCTACGCAACTGATATTTAAGCTATAACTTTTCAACTTCAAATTGAGACTAATTAACATCAAATTCTGATAAAACAATTTCCCATTGGAACTTAAAACATTGCTGTCAATTAAAACACAATCGAATTGGGAATACGCAATTTAACATTTTTAGTTTCTTGTTATTTAGTCTGGGAAGTTTTAGGTGAAACACTCTTTATATTCCTTAAATATTTAAAAAAAAATCCTTTGAGTTTGGCTTATATAACATTTGCTACAATCATTGCACGCAATTGAATACATTTCTGAGTCTAAGTTTCATCTTCTCATGAAAATAATAGCCGGGGGAAAATTTGAGGGGAAAATTAATAGCGCGGGGAAAAATAACCTAGGGGAAAAATTGTAGGGGAAAAATGACCCCCAACGATTTGCTCGCGTACATAAAATACGATTTACGCCATATGATGATCCATTGTGATGTTTAAGTATGTATCTATAAACTAGGCGATTATATTAACATTTATTATCACGATTATCACAACAGCACGGAAATAAACATGACTGAAGCCATAGACAATCCGCAAAAGAAACGAATCTATACACACTATACACCTTTGCCATCTGATTGGAGATTGTATTACTAAAATGTACGAATAAATATTCTACGGATATCCATTGGATATAGTAAAATAAATATCCATATTAAATTCATATTATGATATCTATTGAATATATTGTAATAAATATTTATTAGAGGATATACATTGTGTATCCAATGGATGTTGCCGAACGTATTTGCGCATTTGGGATGTATAGTGGATATCCATTGGATATTTTGTGCTATGTGGGTTATATTACTGTCAATATTATCATTTTACCTTGCAAGTTTAAATATACTCATATAAATAGGAATAATAAGATTATTTGAATTACCTGTGGACATTATGTATACAGGGTGTCCGTATTTCGAGGAAATGCATGGGGATCTCGGTTAGTTGAAGAGTTAGAGAGTTGGTAAAATTAGGGCAAATATGTGAAATTTGTAGCCCAACAATAATCCGAAAACAGATTTAAAATATCTTTTTTTGTTTCGTGATATTGCCAAAAAACTATTTTTTTCAAATTTCGTTTTTATTTTTTTATTCAAAAACTATTGGATCTAGGAATTTGCAACTTTTACATTATACAGGCACTTTTTAATCAGGAATTTAGTAGTGTACTTACATTTAAAATAACTTTAATATCTTCCCCGGAACCATAGCCAACTTTTGTTTTTCTTAAGGGCGCCATATTGGATTTTCATATTTTTAGAATTAAACGGTATATCACACTTATAATTTATTTTGCGTTTCATTTGAAACATAGCAACCTTTTGTTTTTTGTAAAGAGTGCCTTGGAAACAATAATATTGATACGTTATTCAGTTATTGATGTGTCAATAAGATACGATCATTATACATAATACATAAAATAAAGTTAAAAATGGTGTTTTCGAACCAAGAAAAACGAGATATGATCGAAGTTTGTTATACTTCAAACAAAAATGTACGTATTTCATCCGAAGTCTATCTACAGCGCTTTCCAGAAAGGCAACAGCCAAGTGAAAGTCATTTCATAAAACTACATACAAATTTATTGGAATATGGTTCCTTCGTAAAGCCACGACAAAGATATGGATATCACCAACCCCATGAAAATGAAGACCTAATTTTGCAAGCGGTAAAATGATTTCATTTTAATTACAATAAGATAATATTTATTCCCCTAGATTCAAGATAACCCTTCTTCCTCAACGAGAGAACGTGCGAACCAGTTTGGTGTGACGTTTCAATACGTATGGAGAATATTGAAAAAAAAATAAATATCGCCCATTCAAAATTAAAGTTACTCAAGCTCTCCATCCTGGAGATGCTAGACGAAGGATGGACTTTTGTTGTATTTTATTGGGAAAATTAAACGAAAATCCGAATTTCTTGTCAAATGTGATATGGGTTGACGAATGCCGTTTTACCAACACAGGGATATTCAATAGGCATAATGAACATGTGTGGAGTATAAATAATCCTAGACAACATGAAGAAAGACGACGACAAGTGCGTTCGGACTAAATGTATGGGTCGGTATTTTGGGAGACAATATTGTAGGTCCATACATTTACGAAGATACATTAAATTCACAGAGATACCACGATTTTTTAAGAACATTTTTAAGTGATTACGTAGACAATAACATCCCCTTAAATATGTTAAGAAATGTATGGTTTCAACAAGATGGTGCACCACCTCACAACAGCCAAATTGTCGCTAATTGTCTGTCCGAAATGTTTCCAAATAAAGTTATGGCAAATAATGGTGATATACGTTGGCCAGCTCGCTCACCTGATTTGTCACCTCTAGATTATTTTCTTTGGGGAGCTATAAAAGAAAAAGTTTATAAAACTATTCCAGAGGACAAAGACGATTTAAGAAGAATTATAATAGTTACCATTCAGCAATTAAGAAGAAGAGACATTTTTCGGGCAGTCCAAAATTTAAGGAAAAGACTAGAATTATGGTTGGAGGTCAATGGTGATATATTCGAACACTTACTCTAAGTTTGTGATAATTTTAGTTCAAAAGATATTTAATTAATTTGTTTATTATTATTTAATATTATGAAAAACTTCATCAAGCAGCAGAGTGATTATTCTGGTTCCTTCCCTAAAAAAATATAGTTTTAGGCCTCAGGAATTTTAAAATGTGCAACTGTTTTCAAGGCACTCTTAAAAAAAAACAAAAGGTTGCTTTGTTTCAAATGAAACGCAAAATAAATTATAAGTGTGATATACCGTTGAATTCAGAAAAAAAAGTTCTTTCCAAAAATATGAATATCCAATATGGCGCCCATAAGAAGAACAAAAGTTGGCTATGGTTCTGGAGAAGATATTAAAGTTATTTTAAATGTAAGTACACTACTAAATTCCTGATTAAAAAGTGCCTGTATAATGTAAAAGTTGCAAATTCCTAGATCCAATAGTTTTTGAATAAAAAAATAAAAACGAAATTTGAAAAAAATAGTTTTTTGGCAATATCTCGAAAACAAAAAAAGATATTTTAAATATGTTTTCGGATTATTGTTGGGCTCCAAATTTCACGTATTTGCCCTAATTTAACCAACTCTCTAACTCTTCAAATAACCGAGATCCCCATGCATTTCCTCGAAATACGGACACCCTGTATTATATACAGAGAGTTTTATGTAACACCGAACATACGTCTTACATTTTCCGATGCTCGGTTTATTAAAAGAATTTGATTTGCAGCTTTAAACGAGTGTTTTCCACTCCCAGACTAAGCATGAAGTAAAATTTCGAGTTTAGAAAAGCCTGAAAATTTGGTTTGGTCGCGTAGCGCGAAGCGCGGAGCGGCCAAACCAAATTTTCAGGCTTTTCTAAACTCGAAATTTTACTTCATGCGCCACCGGCACACAACACTGATTTAATGAAAAGTTTAGCAGTGTGTTTTAAACTTCGTAATATGTCAGTGTTTTGTACCGGTGGCGCATGAAGTAAAATTTCGAGTTTAGAAAAGCCTGAAAATTTGGTTTGGCCGCTCCGCGCTTCGCGCTACGCGACCAAACCAAGTTTTCAGGCTTTTCTAAACTCGAAATTTTACTTTATGCTTAGTTTGGGAGTGTAAAACACTCGTTAAAAGCTGTAAATTAATTTTTTTTAATAAACCGAGCATCGGAAAATGTACGACGTATGTTCGGTGTTACATAAAACTCTCTGTATATATTTATATGCATATCTATATTGATTTAACTAATTGGAATACGTAAAATAATTGACATGAAAGTATAATTTTGCATTATCATTTAAATTAAATGTAGACATTTTGTTGTTTTCAGATTCTCGCCTCAAATGCAAATTTATTATTCTAATCTAGAAATGACTACTTAATCGATGAGTCAAATCTATATTAGAATAATGGCTTTCACATGAGGTGAGAATCTTTAAACAACAAAATGTCTACATTTAATTCAAATAATAATGCAAAATCATACTTTCATGTCACTTATTTTAGATATTCCAATGAGTTCAGTTAACATAAATATGCATATAAATGTATATACTATAAACAAATATTTCATATCCATTATACATTCATTAAATTTCAATGTATATCATATCACAAACATACATACATATCCAATGGATATGTTCTGGGCATTCGTAGAATATTCTATGGACGCGCTTTTCACATCCAATATATATCTATTGTATATTCATTGGATATCCATTGGATATATACATTAAACATGCAATGAATGTGCAACGTCCGGACATTTCACATCCAATGAATATGCGTTAGATGCGCCATGGATATCCACGGATAGTCTAATATTCGGTAAGGAATATCCAATGCAAATAAATTGGATGTGTTTGTGCTATGTGGGAACAGTCGGATTGAAATGTTAAGCAAGGTGCATCGAGTGACACGTATGTATACATATGTGTATAAGGTATGCTTCAGCACAGTCTCCTTTATTTTCAGCAGCCACCTTACCCCGCGCACATAGTTCTTGATCCTATGACGTAGACAATATTGCTTACTGTGTGTTAATATCGCGTCATAGGAACGAAGACCCCGCCCCCATTCTGTCGCATTCTAATCCAGCGGTGCTCAAAACACTATATACCCGATTGTCCTTAATGTTAAGTACACGCATTGTAAATGGTTTTTAAAAACACTTACCTTTATTTTCCTTGTTGTCAGTGGCTGATACAACTATAGTGTCGTAATGACTATTTATGTATTTAGATAAATAGTCATGATCTGAAAAGAGCAAAACATATGTGCTTTAATTAAGGGGATTTCCAACATTTTTAATTTGATAGCGCTTTCGGATTAAGATGCAAAATTGCTCTTAGTGCGCACGTAGTGCTTGCAAGAAACTTTTCTAGTGCCGTTGAACTGCACTAGTTTCACACTGTAAGCCGAACACAAAACACGGAAAAAGTGTCCACTGAAAATATAATCTGAACACGTTTAGTGCAAAAGTGCAGCACCAGTGCGGTTATTCGAAAACGCTATGAGTCTGTACACTCTAGGGGATTATTTGAATAAATAAAAAAGTAAATAGACTTTTAGTCGAAGATTTCAATTTTCGATAATTTTGGACGCCTTGTAAATGCAACTACAACTGTGTAGATCAGGTATGGGTAACCTTTGCTTAGCTGAGGGCGTAATTTCGGGACTTAATCGGGTCGTGAGCCGTAGGTAAGAAATAAGTAGGTAGTAGTGAACAAAAAGGCGATAAGAGTGCACACATTTTTTTATTTATTAGAATTTTAATAGCGCAATCAAACATAAAAAGTAAATTAACAAAAAAAGGATAGAAATTTACGATAGAAATTTTTATTAATTTCTATGATTGAAAAAAGCTGCCCACATTTATACGTGCTACCGAATGTGCAAATGATTTTTCTTTCGAAAACTCTCAGATGTGGATACTTTTCTTCGGAAAGGTATGTTCTGTAAAATTCGCGTAGTTCCACATCATAAAATTTAGACTTCTAATATGAGTATTCTTGAAGCTCGATCAACTCCATTTCTAGGTGAAGCGGAGCATCTTTCACATTACACTTACACGGACTTGCAAAAATATTGAAATAAAAAATCAGTGAAACAAACCAAGTGTTTTAATCAAAGCGTATTAATATTGAAAGTGCTATCCATATTCTTAAAATCCGAAATCCGATCAGTGAATTGCTCTAACAGTAGTTTCAGTTCTTCAGCATAGCGACCGTAATCAATATTTTCGTGACTGGATAATGTTACAAAATAAAAATAGTTTTTACTTCTTATTTGTGTTTCCCACAAGCGAATTTTGTTTTGAAAAGCTTTCAATTCAATTCAATTCAATTCAAAAGCATTTATTTCCAAATAGAATAGATTTACATTCATGGGTGGGTCAAATTTGGCTTGACGCCAATATTCAAATAATAAAGTAAAAATATAAACATAGCGAATAAACATAATCACATAGCTACCATATAGACGGACAATTGACGATTTCAAATTTTAGGCGAAAGTAGAATTAGTTAAAATAGTTAAAAATCTTAGAGTAGTAAATGAACATAATCACATGGATACAATGTAGACAAACAATTGACACTTTAAAATTTGAGGCAAAAGTAAATATAGGTGAAATACTTGAGAATAGTAAAAATGTCAAAATAATATTAAAATAATAAATGAACATAATCACATTGTAGGTAAGGTGACCAACGATTGACATTTTAAGATGACTGTACAGCTGATTTACCAATTGCCATTGTTTTTGAAGCTTCAAGTACAGGTCGTTTAAGTGTCCTGTGATGTCTACCAGGAATGCCAAGTCACAAAGCCAGGTTAGATCACAAATTTGCGGCAATGGTTTCTCCTTTATTTCCATAAAATCAGCTATTTCTTTTCTAAGGTCATAAAATCTTTTTAGCATTTTGCCTTTGCTTAGCGTGTTCTGAAGATCCAAAAATCTAAAATCTAAGATCCAAAAATGCTTTAAACTGGCGATGGTTAGGACCGCGGGATCTAATAAAATTGATAGTGTTTACTACCACATTAATAACGTTCTTCAGTCGAATGGACTTAGAGCACAAGTTTTGTTGGTAAATAATGCAATGCAGAATTATTAAATCACTCACTTGCACATTCATAGCGGTTGCTCTTTCCTTCAGAATTCCGATAAATCTATTTCGTAAACCGATCATAGAAGGCGCACCACCTGTGCATACTCCAACTAATTTACACCACTGCAAACCATATTGCTCAAAAGTACTTTGCACCTCGGCAAAAATATCTTTTCGAGTAGTGGTTTCTTGTATCGGCCGTAAAGCCAATAAGTACTTTGTCACTACAATTTCTTCATCAACACCTCGTATAAAAATCAGGTCACGCTAACTGGGCTGTGTATTGTATTGTATTGATAATTCTGTACTCTCATTCAAAGCAATCGAAGATACTTGAAAACCTGCTAATCTATCAGTCAATGTTTTTTTGATATCACTAGCCATCATATCTATACGTCGAACAACAGTACGTCGCGATAAGCTCACTTTCTCAAACTCATTCTTCTTTTCTGGGCACAAAAGTTCTGCAACATCTATTAGGCACTGTTACGTCGTTATCATGATTATTTCGGCGGTATAATTCAAATACGTATTGATTTCGCGATAACAACGGACCACACTTTGTTTATTTATTATTATGCCTTATAATCGTAACTATAAAATGATTCAAGTTCGTTCATATACATTGATGTTTGGGATTGTAAATATTTGTGAATATAGGATTAAGGTTAATTAGGTTTTAGTTAGATTCTTTTCGATGCTTATTTTTAGTTCACAACAGGCAGGGTCGTAAACTTTATTGCTTCGAAACATCTCAAATCTTATTTTCTGAAGAATTAAAAACAGCATTCCTTAATCCGGGAAATATCAGCCATTAGGCCAGTTCGTGACCGAACAATAGAACAACCGTTCGGTCTCGAAATGTGTACCTTCAGGTACCGCCCTCCGGATTAAGGGAAAGTTTGTGTTTACGACCTAGCCGTATTCTTGCGCACACCTGCACACTTGCGCGCTAATATATTTTGTTTTAATATAACTTTAATTCAATTTGATCAGGGACAATGCACATATTTATTCGCAACGTATTTAATATAGTAAACAGAAGAGTTTGTTTACATAGCGCAATTTGACGAGTATCACTAAATTGATACTTGTCAACGAAACCCTGCCGTCGATGCAAAGGCCACATATGTCCACGACATATGTCGTCAAGTGTTTTACCGTGATGTAATTGTAAATTTATAATTTATATAAATAACAATATCTAAATTATTATACTTCACGGTATTTGCACAAGTCGCCAGCGCCAGGCCAAACGTAATGATTATTGCGCCACCACGGCTGCGCATGTCAACCCCACAGACAAGCCAATTAGGTGCAGCGGACTTAACCACTTCCACCCTTTTATCCATTCGAAAGACATTTTACGAGGAGGGGTGTCGGTGGTTAACAAAACCGTTGGTTCAGGGGTTGACAAGGCAGTTGAAGTTCACTCTTGAAAGTGTGCAGTAAGAGTCCCAGCGTAAGTGTGTTATCTTGGTGTTTAAACTGTCTGCAAATTGGTTTGCTGTTGTGTATATTTCTTTTGTTAACATTTGTTTTTTTTTATTTCAACGTCATTTTTATTTTCTTTTTGTGTTGCTTTAATTCATTTTAATAATAAACTTAACTTTGTAAATGTTTTCCGAATATTGCAATTTTATTTTTAAAACAACAACAAGCCCTAAAAGAAATATACACCCAAGCGTATAGTGGTTCCCGAAGAAGCTGCCCCAGGTCCAGAAGTCCACGGAGCCTAGGTAAGGTACTTCAAATTATATTTTTTTTTTGGTGACTGTGTGGTATTCCCTCTACCTATGAGCTACTAGGTAATCAAGGGGATCCGATTTTGGACAACAGGCCAGTTTTCATAAATTATTTTATCAAGTCGTCCAAAATCGGGGCAGTTGACTCCCAGTAGTCAACTCCTTAATTTCCCCCCTTTGATAGCACTCTTTAACAAACTCTCCCTCGGAAAATGACTTTTTTCGCTATTTTAGAACTACAGAAATTGTTTCATTGCACAACAAACACATAGGTTTACCACTGTGCATGATAAAAAAGTATTTATCACTCCATTTGCTTTGGAACTGACGACATTCTGTGTCCATTTTTCGGTTTTCTAAACATTTTGATAGATTTCTTTTCTTTTATGCTGAAATTGCTTGAATATTTCCCGCGTCTTTTCTTATCAGTTGTTAAGAAGTAATGAGTTGACACGCGCGCTGAGCGGTATATATTACCCGCAATAAGCAACGAGAATACCCTCGATCGTACGTGAATATGCGATGCTAACCACGTTATGAATAATAGTCGGCTCTGGAGCGCTTCAAGTTCATCGGGCGGTTACCCGAATGTTTATCTGTTTGTCTCTTTCTAACGACTATTTCTGACTCGATCTGTGGCGTTCCACTATTTATCGATTTTAGTCTTTATGATTTGAATAAATACTGTTTTAGGTTCGTTGACGGTTATTACAAATAAATTATGTGTGCTAAATCCCGGGGGCCGGGGGTTGCCTATATATGGTCTATATCAGAGCTGGGCAGGATTCGAATCATTCAGGATTCGATTCCCGGATTCGAATCCTTTTAGAGGATTCAAAAGAGGTATTCGAATACTTTAGTGAAAACGGATTCGTGATCCGGATTCGTTACAATTTTTTAAAAGGATTCGTATTCGAATCCAGACGTAGATGATTCGAATCCTTATAAAAGGATTCGAATTCTTATAAAAGGATTCGAATCCTTATAAAAGAATTCGAATCCTCATACACAGATTCAAATCCTCCTAAATAATGCGAATCGTCGCTACTAATGCTAGGATTCGAATTCGATTAATTCAAATAGTTAAATATTCTAATATGAATATTTAAATCACTAAATTATTCATATTTGAATATAAATATTTAAATTTTCGAATAATTCAAATATTTGTAAATGCATATTTGGTTACTTAAGGGGAATATAACAGTGGTCTGAAATTTAATGTTAGGTTTATTTAAAAACTAAAGGTCCTAGAAAGTTGAAATTTTGACAGCGTATATTAAGCCCAATTATCTAGTAAAATATCGAAGTACTTTTTTTTTTAACAATTTGCTTTCAGAGGTATGAAAAAAATAATGTTAAATTTTTCAAAATTAAAAAAAATATTCCCATATCTTAGTAGTTTATACTATAAGGAATATAATGTGAACATTTCATAAGGATGCGATAGCTCATGCCCGAGTCAGGTTAAAATAAAAATGTTGAAAAATAAGACCGTAAAATACCGCCGCCTTGCGGATCTTCTCTTAGTTGAACGCGTTGTACACTCATCTGCACAATTATTGGAGGGGGGAGCAGCATGCGGCCAGCGTTTATCCCAGGGCCGGTGAACGCTGTGCGGCTTCGCGTTTGTTTTTCTTTTCTTTTTTCAATCATAGTTAACAAAAACGGCTCGCGTCGTTAGCATTTATTCTCGTAAAATTAATATTTCGCAATTATAATCGATATTTTATTGTACTAGTGTTTTATTTTCATGCTTTCTGACTACTAATGGAATAAGTATTTTTTTATACTGCATGTTCACTAATATAGAAAACACGAAATGTTTCACTAATTTAAATAAAGATGTGTAATATACCTTTAATATTGGCTTTACTAATTATTTGACAGTGTCGGTATTATTAAATTATTTTGAAAGTGTTTTAAGCTGATTAATAAGCAGAAGCAATCGAATAACAATCAGTCTTGTTCAAATCATTATTTCGCCTTAAATCTTTCGTTGTTAAAACAGTTGTTAAATGCCATTAAACTTCTCGCAATAAAACTATTAAAGTAAATTGTAAAGTTTCTAGCAATCGGACATATTTGAACCAACTGCGACTTCATCAACGAATCAATGATATCAAAACTATAAGAATAGTAAGAATAACACCAATCTGACGTCGTAGATTAATGTTATAAATCAACTATTTTTTACTGAGCACAGGTAATATTTGTTTGACGAATGTTTAAAAAAATGTAGGGTTTAACTGCGTGCATATTCATTGTTAATTATTTTAGCAAAATTAGAACTATAATAATAAGGTAGTTATTATAATGCATTTCAAATAACAAGCTTCTCGCTCAACATTGCACCGAGCCCAATATATTTTTTTCAAATTTGGCTGATTTTTGATGAGTCATATTTTGATAGTAAGTAAATAAGGAATAAATGAATTGTAATTGAATGTTATTGTAATCCTCTATTTATACGGTTCAGTCAACTTAGCCCCCCGAAGTTCGACTTTTTAAAAAATAACTGTTGCGCTAGACGGGCCTTAGCTGGCGCCACAAAAATTAGAGCTAGCGCCGTTTAGACAAGAAAGTTACGGGGGTTTGAACTTTCGGGGGGCTAGGTTGATGCTAGCCCCCCGAGTTTGGATTTTTCAAGTTTTCTTACAGTTTCGGATTCCTCAGAGCTAGCGCTACCAATTTAAAAGCTAGCGCCACCCCCACAACCCCAAAAGATTTTAAAACATTTTAAACCCTAGCCCCCGAAATGAGATTTTTTTAATCAAATTGGGTGCAGAATATGAAAAAAATATTCTCTCAAAAATATCAGGTAAAAAATAATTCACATCCAAACTTTGATGTGAGAGCTTTCAGCTCCTGTATGCGTATTACCATTTACTTGCTGAATTTCAATACAAAATCATGATTGGCATATAAAATACCGCTTCCAAGAAATATGTTGGCGTTGTAATTACTTTATGTATGTTCAAAGACACTGGCTATTACAAAGATGATGCCTAGAAAACTGTAGCCTAACTGACAAGTTTTTTTCAACAAAGTCGTACTTCGGGGGGCTAAGTTGACTGAGCCGTATAATGTAAGCAACAACTATCAAAACATTTAAGCTAAATATTTGATATGTAACATGGATTAGATATTTAGGTTTGCTTAGAGAGTTGCTCCTTTATCAGGCAAGAAATGAATCTTAAAACTTAATATGAGTAATAACCTAATAATATTTAAGTTGAATACAACATAATAACATAAAGGGAGTTTTTCTTTAAAGTATACGTTTTCCAAATTTAGCTTATTTTCTTTAAATCTTTAGATATTCCTTGTTTTTTAAAAAAGTTCAATTTAAGGCTTTAAACGAGTGTTTTCCACTCCCAGACTAAGCATGAAGTAAAATATCGAGTTTAGAAAAGCCATGAAAATTTGTCGAGGGTCGCTGCGCGACCCTCGACAAATTTTCACGGGGCTTTTCTAAATTCGAAATTTTACTTCTTGCTTAGCCTGGGAGTGGAAAACACTCGCTTAAAGCTTCAAATTGAATTCCTGTAAAAACAACATATATCTAAAGATTTAATGAAAATAAAGTGAATCTGGAATACGTATACTTTAAAGAAAAACTCCTTGTATACATATTGTAGAATTAGGATATTGAGATAGATTGTGTTAGAATGAAAATAAAGTCAATTGAATAGCAACGAAAGGAGCTTAATCACAATTTTGTAGCATCGAAAAGATACCCATGTTTTGATTAGGTACATACATAACCCGATGTGTACTAGGTAAATTTTCAGGCATTCATTGTTTTTGAAAAGCGTTCAGTTTGAAACTCCCAACGAGTGTTTTCCACCGAGTAATAACGATTTAAGTTATCACGTAGTAAAAAAAAAACAACCGTGAGGTACGCCACTGTCTTGCTAGCACTAGCTATCTCTTGAATAACTTTCTCATTTATCACTTGGTGAAACATTTTGAAATAATAATAAAGGATAAATTAAAAACACTTGGTTTGTTTCACTATTTGTTTCTATTTACTTGACTAGTTTCGCTTTTTACGGCATTATCAAGAGTGAACTTTGATAATGCCGTAAAAAGCGAAACTAGTCGAGTAAATAGAAACAAATAGTGAAACAAACTAAGTGATTTTAATTTATCCTTTAATATTACTAGCTATGTCGTTGTTAGTGTTTATAGACTTCAGTATAGCAATTACAATGCCAAAAAAAATTTGAAATCGTACGGTTAGTTTCCGAGTTATAACGATTTCAATTATCAAAAACAATCGTCAGTTACGCCACTGTCTTACTAGTGCAAGCTATCTCGTTGCCAGTGTTTATAAACATTAGTATAGTAATTACAATGCCGAAAGAGTTTTTTAAATCGTACGGTAAGTTCTTGAGTTATAACGATTTAAATTAGCTAGGAGTGAAAACACAATTGTCAGTTACGCTACTGTCTTCTAGGCATCATGTTTATAATAGCCAGTGTCTATCAGAGCTGGGATGAATCCTCAAAAACAGGATCCGAATCACGAATCCGAATCACCTAATATGATTCGAACCGCGAATACTCGAATAAAGGATTCGTAAGTGAAAAATATGATCCTCATTTTTGAATCACGGATACAAATCCTTTAAAAATAAATTTGAATCTATCATTTGCAACCAGTAACATTTTATTCCATCAGTTTCTATTAAGAAAAATGTTCATATACCGACTAAATATCTGATTAAATAATGATTTTAATTAATTATGATATATGTGTTATTGAACTTTATTCTAAATCAGTGTTTTATACGCGTGGCGCATGAAGTAAAATTTCGAGTTTATAAAAGCCCCGTGAAAATTTGTCTCGGGTCGCTGCGCGACCCTCGACAAATTTTCTACGTGGGGCTTTTCTAAACTCGAAATTTTACTTCATGCTTAGTCTGGGAGTGGACAACACTCGTTCTTAGAAGTTTAAAATTCACTCTAGAATACTAAGTTTATTACCATTTTACAAAGGATGCAGCTCGAAGGACCAATCATAGTCTTCGATTTGTCGAGGGTCGCGCAGCGACCCGAGCCAAATTTCCGCGGGGCTTTTCTAAACTCGAAATTTTACTTCATGCGCCACGCGTATAAAACACTGATTTAAAGTGAAGTTAAAAATGCACTGAAAACCAATCTAACTTCGATATTTTTTCAAAACTGGATGTTTTCTTTCCTATCCAGGCTGTAAACCTTCAGATATTCGTTTTTTTCTTGTAAAAAACTTCGATTCCCTGTAGTCCTTCGGTCTCCGAAGACCATGATTGGTCCTTCGAGCTGTAGTCTTTGTAAAATGGTAATAAACTTAGTAATCTTGAGTGATCACTCAATTTGAAACTTCTAAGAACGAGTGTTGTCCACTCCCAGACTAAGCATGAAGTAAAATTTCGAGTTTAGAAAAGCCCCGCGTAGAAAATTTGTCGAGGGTCGAGCAGCGACCCGAGACAAATTTTCACGGGGCTTTTCTAAACTCGAAATTTTACTTCATGCGCCACGCGTATAAAACACTGATTTCAAGTGAAGTTAAAAATATACTATTAAGGTTGGACATTTTATATGATTAAATAACCAAATATGCATTTACAAATATTTTAATTATTGAAAATGTAAATATTTATATTCAAATATGAATAATTTAGTGATTTAAATATTCATATTAGAATATTTAACTATTTGAATTAATCGAATTCGAATCCCAGCCTTAATAGCGATGATTCGAATTATTTGGGAGGATTTGAATCCGTGTATGAGGATTCGAATCCTTTTATAAGGATTCGAATCCTTTTATAAGGATTCGAATCCTATTATAAGGATTCGAATCATCTACGTCTGGATTCGAATACGAATCCTTTTAAAAAAATGTAACGAATCCGGATCACGAATCCGTTTTCACTAAAGTATTCGAATACCTCTTTTGAATCCTCTAAAAGGATTCGAATCCAGGAATCGAATCTTGAATGATTCGAATCCTGCCCAGCTCTGGTGTCTATGAACATAAATAAAGTAATTACAACGCCGAAATATTTGTTTGAAGCGGTATATTATATGCCAAACATCATTTTGTATTAAAATTCAGGAAGTAAACGGTAATACGCATACAGGATCTGAAAGCTCTGGCATCAAACTTTGGATGTGAACTTTTTTTTACCTGATATTTTTGAGAGAATATTTTTGTCATATTCTGTTGGCGCTAGCTCTAAGTTATATTTTCCACCCAATTTGATTAAACACATCTCATTTTAGGGGGCCGGGGTTAAAATGTTTTATCATTTTTTGGGGTTGTGGGAGTGGCGTTGGCTTTTAAATTGGTAGCGCTAGCTCTGAGGAATCCGAATAGTGTAAAAAAGCTTAAAAAATCCAAACTCGGGGGGCTAGCATCAACCTAGCCCCCCGAAAGTTCAAATCCCCGTAGTTTTCTTGTCTAAATGGCGCTAGCTCTAATTTTTGTGGCTCTAGCTGGCGCTAGCTAAGGCCGGTCTAGCGCAATCGCTTTTTTCAAAAAAGTCGAACTTCGGGGGGCTAAGTTGACTGAGCCTATTTATACACATCATCATTTTGTAAACCCTGTACTAAACATAAAAAAAACAGGGCAGCTTTCCGTTTAATTTTTTTCAATCTATTATTTATTTGTTGCATTCATAAAAACTAAAATATTTGACCGAATATAAATTGAAATTCTCCCCAAAATTTGGGGTATTTACCCAATTTGGCAGAGGCCAAATTAATACACATTATTTTCATGGCGATAGCAGTTAGGGAAGATAATATTCCCATTTAAAAAATATCATTGAAAATCCTATGTTCCGTTTTTTTCATATATGTCCGGCATATAAATATTCCCAATGAGCTTATGAACATGAATTACATTATTATTATATTTTTAAGAAATAATCTATAATTTAATAAAATAAAACACATAGTTTGTTCGGCTGTCGAAACTATAGTCTTAAAAGTAAAAATAATGTGTTATAATGACAAGAATTAGAATCATCAGTTTTGTAAATACCGAAACATAACACAGGATCCGATAACGCTTTCTAACGAATTGAAAACAATACATAGCTTGTATGTATTATCAGCGTGTTTAAATAATACGAATCGACACTTTCCTTCGATCCGTTTTTTTATACGCTTTTTTTTTCGTCTATTCCACGCGACGCGAGACCCCATCCGTTCATGCCAAGGAGCAATGCACAAATGCACAGCGAGCTGCCGCCTTTCTCTCTGACTGTATTCGCCCCACTTGTCCTGTAAATTTGGCATCGGATGAGCTACTCTAAACTATGTGGGTCTTTCCAACACGATCGGCGTGTTACACTGCGATAATCCCCTTAACCATAAAAAATATCCAACGTTAATAGTATATTTTTAACTTCACTTGAAATCAGTGTTTTATACGCGTGGCGCATGAAATATAATTTCGAGTTTAGAAAAGCCCCGTGAAAATTTGTCTCGGGTCGCTGCGCGACCCGAGACAAATTTTCTACGCGGGGCTTTTCTAAACTCGAAATTTTACTTCATGCTTAGTCTGGGAGTGGACAACACTCGTTCTTAGAAGTTTCAAATTGAAGGATCGCTCTAGATTACTAAGTGTATTACCATTTTACAAAGGCTGCAGCTCGAAGGACCAACCATGGTCTTCGGAGACCGAACGACTACAGGGAATCGGTTTTTTTACAAGAAAACAACGAATATCTAATGGTTTACAGCATGGATAGGAAAGAATACATCCAATTTTGAAAAAATATCGAAGTTGGGTTAGTGTTCAGTGCATTTTTAACTTCACTTAAAATCAGTGTTTTATACGCGTGGCGCATGAAGTAAAATTTCGAGTTTAGAAAAGCCCCGTGAAAATTTGTCTCGGGTCGCTGCGCGACCCTCGACAAATTTTCTACGCGGGGCTTTTCTAAACTCGAAATTTTACTTTATGCTTAGTCTGGGAGTGGACAACACTCGTTTGAATTTTAAATTTAACTCTTTTAAAAAATCGACGTATGTAATATAATAAATCATTTATTAAAATTATAGAAAAAGATGCAAAATTTTACCTAAAATTAACTTTTAGAGTTAACTTTATAATTTGCTCGGCTCTTAATGGATGAATATTCTATTCCTAAAAAAACCGTTTTTATTTAATATTAAAGTTGCATTTAATACAAAAACAAACTGTGAATAAATCGACATAAATCTAGAAATATCGAAAATCTCGAAATGTAGAAAATCTTGACAGTACACTCCCAGACTAAGCATGAAGTAAAATTTCGAGTTTAGAAAAGCCCCGCGTAGAAAATTTGTCGAGGGTCGCGCAGCGACCCGAGACAAATTTTCACGGGGCTTTTCTAAACTCGAAATTTTACTTCATGCGCCACACGTATAAAACAATGATTTAAAGTGAAGTTGAAAACGCACTGAAAATCAACCCAAATTCGATATTTTTTCAAAATTGGATGTTTTCTTTCCTATCCATGCTGTAAACCTTAGATATTCGTTGTTTTCTTGTAAATAAACTTCGATTCCCTGTAGTCCTTCGGTCTCCGAAGACCATGATTGGTCCTTCAAGCTGTATATTTTGTAAAATGGTTAAAATTTAGTAATCTAGAGTGATTCTTTAATTGGAAACTTCTAAGAACGAGTGTTGTCCACTCCCAGACTAAGCATGAAGTAAAATTTCGAGTTTAGAAAAGCCCCGCTTAGAAAATTTGTCGAGGGTCGCGCAGCGACCCGAGACAAATTTTCACGGGGCTTTTCTAAACTCGAAATTTTACTTCATGCGCCACGCGTATAAACACAGATTTAAAATGAAGTTCAATAACACATATATCATCATTATAAAAAAAAATCGCATAAAATCGTCAAGGTGACCGTGCTCTTATATTATAATTTTAATACTGTAATTGGTGCATTTATCTCCGTTTTTTAAACTGAGTAAGTAATTGGCTCATATAGCTTCTTTGTACATGTTCAGCAGTGAAATCTGCTGCATATTATTAATATAATTACTTTTTGAGTAATTTATTAATTCCATAACCTAATTTATTTGTTGTTGAAATTGTTTATTGGGTTGCCTGTCTTGTTTACCTATTTAATAATTTCCTACCCGTGGCCCTCTTAGTGTGTGAATTTCTTATAGTCAACACGATAGGCCCCGTGTTGTGAAGAACTGTGACCTTGTTTATCTGTATTCCTTTGTATACTCCCCAATCCACAATGAGTGATATTAGCAACAATGAACTTTTTGCTAAATTATCTTCGCAGTTTAACATATTAAAAATCGAGATTACGGATGAGTTGACTACACATTTTACCGCATTATTTGAACAATTAATCGAGCCGCTAAAACAAGAAAACTTACAATTAAGAAATGATTTAACTCTGTTGAAAAATGAAATCAGCGATATCCGTACCACTGTAGTAGCTCTTGACAAACAAAAAAGAGCAAACAATGTTATTATCACGGGTCTCTCTGAAACTGACAATGAAATACCCTCTGAAACAATAACAGAATTATTTTAAAATAAACTTCATTTGGATATAACAGGTGACTCTTGTGATGCTTATCGCATTGGTAAATCGGTAGTCGGTAAACCTCGACGAATGCTTGTGAAGTTCCTTAAATCAGATTTCAAAACCTTAGTACTGAAAAATGCAAAACTTTTAAAGGACACCGGCATTTATATTAATAAAGATATGTCTCCGGAAGATCGTTCAATCAATCAAGTTTTAAGAAAAAACAAGAAAGTGGCTTTAAACATGGGTCTATCCGCTTCCATCGTGGGAAATAAATTAAAAATAGGGAATTCATTTTTCAACGTGAATGATTTAATCGACTCTTCTACAATTCCGAATCTTTGCGCTGCCGGAAAAGCGAATGTTGACCCGGTTCCTTCATATCAAGTCGCCAGCCGTTCCAATGAGTCTACGTTTCTAGACAATAACAACCACCGATACAGGACCAGACAAACCGCTAAGGATATCAATTCGACTACAACGAAGCCATTTCCCAAATAATTTTTATGATGTCAGTATATATTACCAAAATTCTCGCGGTTTAAATGCAAAATGTAATAATGTGTATTGCTACAGTGCCGTTAGTAATTTCTCTATCATAGCTTTTTCGGAAACTTGGCTCTCCGATAATGTTTCTAGCAGTGAACTATTCGATACAAATTTTATAGTGTACTGCAAAGACAGGAACTTTGACTTAACTAATAAAAGTAGAGGTGGAGGAGTATTGATTGCGGTGCAATCCTCACTTCAATCTTCTGAAATATTATTTGACTCCAGTAACTTATCTCGCCTCTGTGTAGATTTAGTAATTGTTAAAGTAGTTATTGCAAGAACTGTAGTGTTCCTTATTAATGTGTATTTCAGACCAACAATTAGCCTTGACCAATTAACGCAGTTTGCTAACTTGTTAGATAGCTTCCCATTTCTACTAGACAACGCAACTATTTTGTTTGGTGATTTTAATTTAAATGATTACGTAATCAATTCTGAACTTAGCTCTTGTTCGAAAACCCTTAAAAATTGTGTAGAGTTTTTTGGCCTTGATCAATATAATTCTGTCTACAACCACCACCACAGGATCCTTGACCTGGTATTTAGTAATTTAACGTGTTCTGTAAATCACATGATGGATCCTATTGTAGTTCAAGACATTCACCATCCCGCTCTTACTATCGATTGTACCGTAAAAACGCCTAATTTAATTGATTCATTCGCACAAAACTTAAATTTTAAATCGTTTAATTTCAAAAAGGCCAATTTCGTAAGATTATATGAATTAATTTCAAACATTGATTGGAATGATGTTATGTCTTGTACCAATATCAACAATGCTTGTATGCGTTTTTATGAAAAAATGCACTCTATATTTAAGGTTTGTGTTCTAATCTAAGAAATAAAATTAAAGAGAAGAAAAAATACTTCAAATTGACAAAAAAATATCCACTATCTCAATTCTTCAGACTTAAACTATCTAATCTCCGGCGGCAAGTAAGAATATTAAGCAAACACGACTTCTCAACGTTTGTTAAAGATTGCGAGAATTCTGTTCGTAAAACGCCGAAAAAATTCTGGAGCTATATTAATACTATGAAAAATAATTATGCAATACCACAGACTATGAGTTATGATGGCCGTGATATAACATCAGCCCAAGATATTGTAAATAGTTTTGCGGCAAATTTTTCTAAATCTTTTGAGTCAGCTACTGCTACGTCTCCCACTTGTACAAAATCAATACATAATAATTCTATACACATAATAGGGTTTGATCAACCTGATATTGAAGATGCACTTAGCAAATTGGGTAATAAATTGTGCTCTGGGCCAGATAATCTTCCTGCACTCATATTAAAAGATTGTCGTTACGTATTATCAGAACCATTGAAGCATATATTTAACTTATGCTTAAAACAAAGTATTTTTCCAGATATGTGGAAAAAGACTCGCATAATTCCAATTTATAAATCGGGCGATAGAAACTTGATTATCAACTATAGGCCTATAGCAATCATTTCCAACTTATCAAAGTGCTTTGAATTTGTTTTGCGTGATCGAATAAGCGCATTTGTTAACTTGAATCTGGCTGATAATCAACACAGCTTTAGACCAAAGCGATCAACGCTTAGTAATCTGATGCTCTACACGCAGCAGTTAACAAACTCCATCGATTGCCAGGTTCAGGTTGATGTCGTGTTTACTGACATCTTCAAGGCCTTTGACAGGTTGGATCATAACATCTTGTTGTCCAAACTGTATAATTTTGGGTTTTCGCTAGCCCTCTGCAATTTATTAAAAAGCTACCTGCTTGAAAGACCGCTATTTGTAGAATATATGGGCTATAAATCTAACTTATTTTTGCCAACATCAGGTGTTCCTCAGGGATCAGTCTTAGGTCCATTGCTTTTTAACTGCTTCATAAACGATATTGTTGAGAACTTAGATGTTGATTGCTTATTATTCGCGGATGATATGAAAATTTTTAAACCAATTAATTCTATTACCGACTGTCTGTCCTTGCAACACAATATTGATATTATCCATTCTTGGTGCAGTTCCAATAATTTATTACTTAATACGAATAAGTGCAAAGTGATGTCCTTTTCACGAAATAAATCTTCCATAACACACAATTATAATATAAATGGCGTCCAACTATCGAGTGTGAACCACTTTAAAGATCTAGGTATTTTTTTTTTTGATGCGAGCCTTACATTCAATTTTCACATAGAAAGCATAGTCTCTTCGGCCAATCGTTTCTTAGGATTTATTTTTCGCAATATTATTGTGTTTGGAATCCATGTTATGCTAAATATTCTAATTTAATAGAATCTATTCAAAAACGCCTAGTTAAGTATTTATATTTTAAGAAGTCAGGACTCTATCCAGACTACACTATAAGCTATGAATCGCTACTTCAAGCTTTTGGACTACAATCTTTGGAACGTCGACGTAAAGCACATCTTATAACTGCGCTTTACAAATTATTAAATAATTCAATTGATTGTCCAGAGATTGTTGCTCAGATTAAATTTCACGTTCCCCATGGCTTAAGACACAACAGATTTTTTCAACTTTCAATTCCCAAAACAAATGTTATGATTAGATCACCTATATTTTCAATGTGTGATGTGTACAATAAATTACTATCATTAGATCCTGCTCTTGACATTTTCAATATGATTAATTCAAAAATATGTTTTAACTATATATTAGAATTAATGCACGGCTCATAATTATCTTTTATGTATTCATTGTTTTATGTTTTATATTTAGTTATATTAGTTTAAGTGATGTACAATCTTATATAGGAAATGTAATTTCCGTGATTGTATAAATAAATAAATAAATTAATTAAAATCATTATATAATCAGACATTTAGTCGGTAAATGAACGTTTTTATTAATAGAAACTGATGGAATAAAATATTACTGGTTGCAAATAATAAATTCAAATTTATTTTTAAATTAAAAATTTTAACTTACTCTAAAGGATTTGTATCCGTGATTCAAAAATGAGGATTCGAATCTTTGATTCGAATCATATTTTTGACTTACGAATCCTTTATTCGAGTATTCGTGATTCGAATCATATTAGGTGATTCGGATTCGTGATTCGAATCCTGTTTTTGAGGATTCATCCCAGCTCTGGTCTATATGTATGAATATTAATTTAAATAAAAATCACTTGGTTTGTTTCACAAAATATTTGATTTATTCCGACTAGTTTCGGCTTCTAGCCATTATCAAGGAATGTACAGAAATTACATTTTTTCAAACTATACTCAATGACATTAGAAGCGTAACACCCAGAAGGAGTTATTATTTTAAGTTGATTTTTTGCCAGTATGGTAGTCTTACATCAAAAATAAAATGATTACATTTTCAAGAAATTTTATTAAAAAACAATCTAACAAAAATTAATAATGTGTTTGGCGACCCCTTTGCTGTATACACTCCTGTAGACGTCTGGGCATCGACAAAATGAGATGGTCGATGTCTTCTTGAGGCATCTCATTCCAAGCAACTTGAATTTCATTGATCAACTGTGCTAGAGTCTGTGGAGGATGGTGCAAAGAGAATATTCTTCTTCCCATGATATCCCACACATGTTCAATGGGATTTAAATCCGGCGAACGGGGCGGCCACGCCAAAACATTAACACCAGCTTCATTAAGAAAGTTCATAGTTCGACGAGCAATATGGGGACGTGCGTTATCTTGTTGAAAAAGTACGTCTGGGCGGCCATCTAAATAAGGCAACAAAGTCGGTCGTATGACGTCTTCAACATAACGCGCAGCTGTCATACTGCCTCGAATGAATACAAGAGGTGATCGACTACCATAAGCAATAGCCCCTCAAACCATTACTCCAGCAGTCCTGTGTACATGCCTCTCAATAGCAAACCTAAGATCAGGTCGTTCTCCACGGTAGCGTCGTACCCTTCTACGGCCATCATGCGTGCCTAGACAAAATCGTGATTCATCGCTGAATACGACATCGTGCCATTCTGCCTCCAAATGCTGCCGTTCTCTGCACCAGTCCAACCTTTGGCGACAGTGTCTCGCTGTTAAAGGAAGCACTAATCTTGGACGGTACGAAAGAAGCCCAAAGGATTGAATGCGGCGATATAAGGTTAGCATACTAACGGGCCTACCTTCTTCTCCAATCCATTGATCACCGATTTGATGCGTAGTAGCGAAACGGTCTCGCAGGGCTCTTTGTCTTAAGCGCCGATCTTGACGTTCTGTGGTACGCCTTGGTTGACCAATTGGTCTTCTTCTTGCTCCTCTACCTTCTTCTGTCCATACCTGATACACACGTATTACAGTTGCTGCAGTGGAATCAATACGGCGGGCAATTTCGCGATAGGACATACCGACATCTCGATAAGCAACAACTCAAAATCGCTCAAATGGTGATATTGTGGACGTCTTCGGACTCGAGGCATTTTATTTAAGCTTAACACACTCAACGGAAACACGAAAACTAAAAACATCTGTACTAAACAGCTCATATAAATAGTTTTACCAAAAAAGAAAAAGTGAAATATTTGTTTTTTTTCACAATAAATATAAAAGGCACAAGGTTGAAATTGTTATCAATGTATGCTTTAAATATAGTCACTCTGTTGCTAAAATATGAATTCAAAAAAATCATTCCTTCTTGGTGTTACGCTTCTAATGTCATTGAGTATATATACATATACATGATCAGGTAGTAAGGGCGTTTAATATTGGGGAAATGTTCGTCGTTGCCGTTAACTACGCGCTTTCCGGCTTTTATTGCTTTTTGTATTTCCGAACCTTCTCTAAGATACAGTAAACGGCCCTTATTGCCTGTATGTAAAATTGGTATTGTTAAAAAGATGACCGGCTGTGATCCAGTGTTTGGACATACCAGTTGATTATTTATTATTTAGAACGTCTGTAACGTTGACGCACTTATCAGTTCTGCCCGATGTCATTTAATAATCGCCGGCCGACCTGCTCAATGAAGATGGGGTGGTTCGGATTTTATTTTATTTTATTTTTGGGCGCCACGTGATTTTATTACGACGATTATCAACAGAACAAATGAAAATCACGAAAATTATTAATTAACCAACAATGGAAAGACCACTCAAGAAAATACTTATTTTTCCCAACAAAAATAATAATATAATTTATTTTCACCAAATCATATCAACATAATAACAAGCCAATTAAAATTGCTAGTAAATTTTAAAAAACGAAAGTTAATTAATTTCAACATCAAAAAAAAAAGATTAAGACTTGTACTATAGAGTTCACTAGAATATTTTGTCTAATTCTTAAATGTACGTAACTAAAAAAAATATAAATAACCGTCCGTTAGCGCTAAGGGATGTTAGTTTGAGTTTGGTTTAATCGCCTAGAGAATTAATTCCGTTACTGTTTTTCTTTTCTTTTAAATTACCACTCTATAAGCACGCAGTCGTACAATTACTTGTTACGCCACTGCATAAAATGTATCATATTTAATATTAAATAGAAAAAAAAAATAATAAAAAAAACAACTACGCATTTCAATTATACGTTCAACACACAAAAAAAAAACAATTTGTATTTGGGCTTATCTGTGTTTGATGCACTCCCTGACTACTCCAACAACTCCTCCACTCTCTAAAACGACTTTCAGCACACGAATCCAAGAAGAACATAAACCCACAATAAACACGTCTTCATCCAATTGGAATCCAGAAAATCCAGAAACTCGACTTCTCATCGATCTCTTCCTTCTAATCTCAATTTTCCAATTAAGCAATCCAATATGGATGGAAAGGAAACATAGATACTCCGAAATCAATAAATTATTGAAAATTCGGAACTAAAATAGAGAACCTAAAAATACCGGTTTCAATAATTTTGAAATTACTTAAGTTGTAGGTTTCCCCCGTTTTTTCCCTTTTTTCCTATTCACAGGAAATTGATGAAGATGAGCATTACGAAACATACCTGCGATAGTGGGCGGTTCTATAAGAATACTTGGATTGGGTGTTGATAAAAGATTTCCACCAAGATTTAACAAAATGTCGGATCCTTCGATGGTGTTGGAATCGATTAACATCTAAGGTGCCACAAGTAATCCACCGAAGTGATATGCGTATTTGTATCACACCACAAATAACGCAGAAGTTATGAATCTAATTTTTTACTTTAAATCCGATATAAAAATCGATATTTAAATAGCAAAACTCGCTCTATTTAAATTTGTAAAAAAATATATGATTCACGTTCACCATTAGAATTGAAAATATAATCAGTCCGTTGAGGACGATCTGCGCGAACCCCGAAATCACAGATGCGCGGTCAGGTGTGCAAGAAAAAGACGCGCGCTCATCCAATGCACGATTAATTCAAAAATAGAATTAAATTAGCGTATGCTAATAAAATTGCATATAACAAAACCCTATAAAATAAATTTACAAAACCTTAAATCAATTTTATACCGTTACAAATTAAGTGATTATTAATGAGAACATAGTGAAAGATACATATAGTTTTTTTTTTTTTTGTAGTGTATGTTGGTTCCTGATAAACGGTACTACGGCCATTTTGATTTCGTGTTGTTTATTTTCGTTTTGAGAAAAAATCCTAACACGTTAGAATTTGTTTGTGATGTATGTCGGTATCTAATAAACGATATTCCGGCCATTTTATAAACTTTAACCCGTTAACACAAATCAGTCTACTTTGTACGATTGTAAAAATGCCAAACACGTTCGCGATTAACAGTTCGATCATTAGAGAATTCCCCAACAGTTGGCTTTCAATTTCCAACTGTTGTCTCTGATAAACGGGCTCAGTACATTCACCAGAAAACACAAAAATTCCCCAACTTCACAGCAATTATACAATTTGTCATCGGTGAGAAGTCGCACTGAAATATTACGTTATTTTACTCCATACGATTAGGGCCGGTATTGATGAAATAGGGTCGAAATGTGATGACGTCAAAAATGAGTGGAAAATTCAAACGTGAGTCATACTTTGAAAACACTGTCAAAATATTGGGAGTATTGAACGTACATAAGGGCGAGAATAAAATAGGTTATGTTTAAGCCTCCAAACTGTACCTAAGTTTTACATATTTAAGAATTCCATTGCTCTGATTTGCTAAATATAATGCATTATCTAATGTCTGGTACGAACACATTTACAGCAAATGCAAATCACGGAAATATGTTTTAAATTGAAAATGAAAATTATACGGCACTTCGGCGGATTTCGGGTACAACTGCCTAGCAGGCGCACCGCGAAAGTCAACTGACTAATAAAACAAGGAGCCCAAACGTAAATAACTAAACCTAACCACACACACGAGGTAAACAACTCAAGAATGACAGAACCGTTGGTGCAATGTACGATATGCGTTCGGATTTTAAGTAAAGTTCGCTAGCCTAAGAACGAAGGTCAACTGTACCCGAAATCCGCCGAAGTGCCGCATATTCACAGTTTAAAACATATTTCTGTCATTTACAGCAAATGTGTTCCTTTCAGACATTAGATAATAATAATAATAATAATAATAATAATAAACAAACTTTATTTCTAAATAAATGGTCACAAAAATTATCACAATTTTGTAACATAAAAGAAATTGTGTCATAACAAAAAAAACATACATATATATGTTAATTATATGCTGTTAAATACTCAGACAAATAACATTATGTAAATAAATTACATGCTTCAAAATATTCTTCCACACTGTATATCTCTGATTCCATGAGAAGTTTATATACCGCTGACTTGTATGGCTTTAACGAATCTAAATTCTTTATTTTGCTTGGCAGAACATTATAAAATTTAACACACCTATGAAATGAATTTCGCGCAGATAACGTGAGTCTGTGTCTCGGGTACAATATATCCCTATTTCGTGTATTGTGACACTTCTCTGTGTTGGTGCTAAATTGATGTTTATTTTTAAAAATAAACATCAGACATTCATAGACAAAGACTGCAAAGACTGTCAGAACTTTATTTGCCTTAAAAATACCTCTACACGGCTGCCTGTACTTTAATGAAAAAATAGTTCGTATACATCTTTTTTGTAGTACAAATAATTTCCCAATTGTTGAACTATTCCCCCAAAAAATTATCCCAAATCTTAAAATTGAGTCAAAACATGCATAATATATTGCCTTATTTGTCTCAACATTGAGATATGATTTCGTTATATTTATTATATAGCACATTCTCGCAAGTTTAGTTACCACATGGTCCACATGTGAGCGCCAATCAAGCGATTCATTAATTATGATACCTAGGAATTTTATATCACTATTTAAATCAACAGTGACATCTTCTAAAACTAGCCGAGCTGGTGTTTCAATCTTTCTCTGTTTTGTTTTAAATATCATAGCCTGCGTTTTGCCCTTATTTAATTTTAACATGTTTATTTTGAACCATTCAGCTAGTTTTCCATAGAAGCGACTACTTATATTGGCTAGCTCAATATAGGTTTTCGCTGTTACTATGAAACTGGTATCATCCGCATAGTTAGATATATGTGTACTATTATCTGGTAATGATACTGTATGTATGTCATTTATATATATTATGAACATAACAGGGCCTAAAATACTCCCTTGAGGTATTCCTACGCCCTCACATCTCTTTATTTTTGATTTATAAATTCTACCACCACCCTCTATTGCTGTTCTTTGTTCCCTATTTGCTAAAAATGACCTGAACCAATTTAAAGCGTTGTCTCTTATACCATAATATTTTAGCTTTTTTAGCAATAGACAATGATTGATAGTATCATAGGCCTTTGAAAGGTCCAGGAATACCATAAGTGCTAATTCGCTATTTTCAATGGCCTGGTTAATATAGTTTGTAAATTCAAATACTGCGGTACTTATAGACTTTCCTTTAATAATGCATTATATTTAGCAAATCAGAGTAATTGAGTTCTTAAATATGTAAACCTAGGGTACAGTAAGCCTCTTAATATAACCTATTTTATTCTCGCCCTTATATACGTTGTCAATACTGCCAATATTTTGACAGTTTTCGAAGTATGACTCACGTTAAAAATGTCCACTCATTTTTGACGTCATAACTTTCCGACCTTATTGGTCGTACGATTCGGTCGTATGAAATCTGTCATTTAGATAGGGATTTAACATTTGAATTTGACAGTTGGCGCTCGACCGATCGTTCGATCAATTTCAGGAATACTGGCCCTGGTCAATTCTTCCACAAATAACGTCATTTCAGTGCGACTTCTCACCGATGACAAATTGCATCGGTGTTGTGAATAGCTTCCCCGGCCATTTTGATTTGATTGCCATTAAATTCATAACCAGGGCCGGTGTTTCTCAAATAGATCGCACGATCGGTCGCCCGCCAACTGTCAAATTCACATGTTAAATCCCTATCTGACAGATTTCATACGACCGAATCGTACGACCAATTTCGGGAATACCGGCCCTGTGCTGCCGATTTTACCCTATACTATTATTTAAAGAGGTGTGGGTTTTTTGGGGGGGATTTATATATTTGGGGTGAAAAGGGGTATTTTACCCTTAAAATTCATCAGTTTATTATTTAATTGCAATTGTTTTTAATTTATGTGTTAAATTTATAGATACGCCATCTATGTTGTAATTCTATTATCATGAGACAAAAATTATGCCAAAACCTCAATTGCTTCTACAAATCAAAATCAAATATTGTGAAAATTAGGTTTATTAAAATTGGCATTCTTGGACTTATTTGTACATACATATTTATGATTGTAATCAATATTCTTTAATGCTAATTATTTTCGTCAATTTTAGTTAACTCTCCAAATTTGAATCTTTGTTTATTCTTTAATCATGGGAAAACATGAACAAAATAAATCTTTATGTTATCTTGTAATGTATAATTATTATAAATGAAGTATGTTTTTGAACTTCATTTTGAATTAGTGTTTTATACGCGTGGCACATAAAGTAAAAAATTTGAGTTTAGAAAAGCCTGAAAATTTGCTTCGCTCGCGCGCCGGTAAATCAAAATTTTCAGGCTTTTCTAAACTCGAAATTTTACTTCATGCTTAACCTGGGAGTGGAAACCACCTCTTCGATGATCAATCAGAAACTTATTTTGAAATATCCTTTATTGTAAAATGTAACACACAAAATAAATTTGTTGCTTAAATTTAGAAAAAACACAAGTTCGTGTGCATTAAAAAATCAACTTTTATACAATCAACATAAAGCTTACAGAATTTACTTAGAATTGATTGCACTTGCATTTGCTTCACAGAAAATTAAATTATGTCAACGTATGTTTTCAAAATATTAAGCCAAAGTTAAAATAATGCAATAAATTAAACGATTTTAGCGTAATTTTTATTTTGAGAAGATTGTAAAAAATCAACCTAAAATTTATAGAATGTCACAGAAATAAATAAACTTTAATTGGCCACAATAGAAATTAATATATCTCCACTGGATTTCCCAAAATATCAAATCAAATTTGAAGTTTCGTAAAAAAACCTTCTTAACGGATTAATTATAATTTTTTAAATTGTAAGAAATAAAAGTTTTATGCAATCATTTTATAGAAAGAAAATCAAATTATCTAGACGCATTTTCCTAAAATGTTTAGCCAAAGTTGAAATTATGCAATAAAAGTAACAATTTTGGGAGAATGTTTTCTTTGACATAAATTTAAAAAATTTTAATTTTATACCATTAATATTAAATTCACAGAATATACTTAGAATTGATTGCACTTACATCTTGTAGAGGAAAACTAAATTATCTCAACACATTTTTTTAAATGTTCAGCCATAGTTGAAATCAGAGCTGGGCAGGATTCGAATCATTCAGGATTCGAATCCTTTTAGAGGATTCAAAAGAGGGATTCGAATACTTTAGTGAAAACAGATTCGTGATCCGGATTCGTTACATTTTTTTAAAAGGATTCGTATTCGAATCCAGACGTAGATGATTCGAATCCTTATAAAAGGATTCGAATTCTTTTAAAAGGATTCGAATCCTTATAAAAGGATTCGAATTCTTATAAAAGGAACCGAATCCTTATAAAAGGATTCGAATCCTCATACACGGATTCAAATCCTCCCAAATAATTAGAATCATCGCTATTAAGGCTGGGATTCGAATTCGATTAATTCAAATAGTTAAATATTCTAATATGAATATTTAAATCACTAAATTATTCATATTTGAATATAAATATTTAAATTTTAGAATAATTCAAATATTTGTGAATGCATATTTGGTTACTTAACCATGAAAAATATCCAACGTTAATAGTATATTTTTAACTTCACTTGAAATCAGTGTTTTATACGCGTCGCGCATGAAGTAAAATTTCGAGTTTAGAAAAGCCCCGTGAAAATTTGTCGAGGGTCGCTGCGCGACCCTCGACAAATTTTCTACGCGGGGCTTTTCTAAACTCGATATTTTACTTCATGCTTAGTCTGGGAGTGGACAACACTCGTTCTTAGAAGTTTCAAATTGAAGGATCAGTCTAGATTACTAAGTTTATTACCATTTTACAAAGGCTACAGGTCGAAGGACCAATCATGGTCTTCGGAGACCGAAGGACTACAGAGAATCGAAGTTTCTTTACAAGAAAACAACGAATATCTGAAGGTTTACAGCATGGATAGGAAAGTAAACATCTAATTTTGAAAAAGTATCGAAGTTGGGTTGGTTTTCAGTGCATTTTTAACTTCACTTTAAATCAGTGTTTTATACGCGTGGCGCATGAAGTAAAATTTTGAGTTTAGAAAAGCCCTTGGAAAATTTGTCTCGGGTCGCTGCGAGACCCTCGACAAATTTTCTATGCGGGGCTTTTCTAAACTCAAAATTTGACTGCATGCTTAGTCTGGGAGTGGACAACACTTGTTTGAATTTTAAATTTAACTCTTTTAAAAAATCGACGTATGTAATAAATCATTCATTGAAATCACAGAAAAAGATGCAAAATTTTACCTAAAATAACTTTTAGAGTTAACTTTATAATTTGCTCGGCTCTTAATGGGTGAATATTCTATTCCTAAAAAAACCGTTTTTATTTAATATTAAAGTTGCATTTAATACAATAACAAACTGTGAATAAATCGACATAAATCTAGAAATATCGAAAATCTCGACATGTAGAAAATTTTGACGGTCCACTCCCAGACTAAGCATGAAGTAAAATTTCGAGTTTAGAAAAGCCCCGCGTAGAAAATGTTCACGGGGCTTTTCTAAACTCGAAATTTTACTTCATGCGCCACGCGTATAAAACACTGATTTTAAATGAAGTTCAATAACACATATATCATCATTAATTAAAACTATTATATAATCAGATATTTAGTCGGTAAATGAACATTTTTGTTAATAGAAACTGATGGAATAAAATATTACTGGTTGCAAATAATAGATTCAAATTTATCTTTAAAGGATTTGTATCCGTGATTCAAAAATGAGGATTCGAATCTTTGATTCGAATCATATTTTTTACTTACGAATCCTTTATTCGAGTATTCGTGATTCGAATCAGAATCAGATTCGAATCCTGTTTTTGAGGATTCATCCCAGCTCTGGTTGAAATTATA
This sequence comes from Philonthus cognatus, assembly GCA_932526585.2. Classification (NCBI taxonomy): domain Eukaryota; kingdom Metazoa; phylum Arthropoda; class Insecta; order Coleoptera; family Staphylinidae; genus Philonthus; species Philonthus cognatus. Next base: position 68,282,282 of record OW052242.1, on the reverse strand, counting down.
CAATAAAATCAACAATTTTTGTAGAATATTTTCTTTAAAACAATTGTAAAAAATTAACAGATTACCAAATGAACATAAAATCATTGATTAAGATATTATACAGGGTGTCCGTATTTCGAGGAAATGCATGGGGATCTCGGTTATTTGAAGAGTTAGAGAATTGGTTAAATTAGGGCAAATACGTGAAATTTGGAGCCCAACGATAATCCAAAAACAGATTTGAAATATCTTTTTTTGTTTTCGAGATATTGCCAAAAAACTATTTTTTTTAAATTTCGTTTTTATTTTTTTATTCAAAAAATATTGGATCTAGGAATTTGCAACTTTTACATTATATAGGCACTTTTTAATCAGGAATTTAGTAGTGTACTTACATTTAAAATAACTTTAATATCTTCTCCAGAACCATAGCCAACTTTTGTTTTTCTTATGGGCGCCATATTGGATATTCATATTTTTGGAAAGAACTTTTTTTTCTGAATTCAACGGTATATCACACTTATAATTTATTTTGCGTTTCATTTGAAACAAAGCAACCTTTTGTTTTTTTTAAGAGTGCCTTGAAAACAGTTGCACATTTTAAAATTCCTGAAGCCTACAACTATATTTTTTTAGGGAAGGAACCAGAATAATCACTCTGCTGCTTGATGAAGTTTTTCATAATATTAAATAATAATAAACAAATTAATTAAATATCTTTTGAACTAAAATTATCACAAACTTAGAGTAAGTGTTCGAATATATCACCATTGACCTCCAAACATAATTCTAGTCTTTTCCTTAAATTTTGGACTGCCCGAAAAATGTCTCTTCTTTTTAATTGCTGAATGGTAACTATTATAATTCTTCTTAAATCGTCTTTGTCCTCTGGAATAGTTTTATAAACTTTTTCTTTTATAGCTCCCCAAAGAAAATAATCTAGAGGTGACAAATTAGGTGAGCGAGCTGGCCAACGTATATCACCATTATTTGCCATAACTTTATTTGGAAACATTTCGGACAGACAATTAGCGACAATTTGGCTGTTGTGAGGTGGTGCACAATCTTGTTGAAACCATACATTTCTTAACATATTTAAGGGGATGTTATTGTCTACGTAATCACTTAAAAATGTTCTTAAAAAATCGTGATATCTCTGTGAATTTAATGTATCTTCGTAAATGTATGGACCTACAATATTGTCTCCCAAAATACCGACCCATGCATTCCGAATCGCACTTGTCGTCGTCTTTCTTCATGTTGTCTAGGATTATTTATACTCCACACATGTTCATTATGCCTATTGAATATCCCTGTGTTGGTAAAACGGCATTCGTCAGACCATATCACATTTGACAAGATATTCGGATTTTCGTTTAATTTTCCCAATAAAATACGACAAAAGTCCATCCTTCGTCTAGCATCTCCAGGATGGAGAGCTTGAGTAACTTTAATTTTGAATGGGCGATATTTATTTTTTTTCAAAATTCTCCATACATATTGAAACGTCACACCAAACTGGTTCGCAAGTTCTCTCGTTAAGGAAGAAGGGTTATCTTGAATCTAGGGGAATAAATATTATCTTATTGTAATTAAAATGAAATCATTTTACCGCTTGCAAAATTTGGTTTTCATTTTCATGGGGCTGGTGATATCCATATCTTTGTCGTGGCTTTACGAAGGAACCATATTCCAATAAATTTGTATGTAGTTTTATGAAATGACTTTCACTTGGCTGTTGCCTTTCTGGATAGCGCTGTAGATAGACTTCGGATGAAATACGTACATTTTTGTTTGAAGTATAATAAACTTCGATCATATCTCGTTTATCTTGGTTCGAAAACACCATTTTTAACTTTATTTTATGTATTATGTATAATCATCGTATCTTATTGACACATCAATAACTGAATAACGTATCAATATTATTGTTTCCAAGGCACTCTTTACAAAAAACAAAAGGTTGCTATGTTTCAAATGAAACGCAGAATAAATTATAAGTGTGATATACCGTTTAATTCAGAAAAAAAGTTCTTTCTAAAAATATGAAAATCCAATAAGCCCATAAGAAAAACAAAAGTTGGCTATGGTTCCGGGGAAGATATTAAAGTTATTTTAAATGTAAGTACACTACTAAATTCCTGATTAAAAAGTGCCTGTATAATGTAAAAGTTGCAAATTCCTAGATCCAATATCCAATATCCAAAACGAAATTTGATAAAAATAGTTTTTTGGCAATATCTCGAAAACAAAAAAAGATATTTTAAATCTGTTTTCGGATTATTGTTGGGCTACAAATTTCACATATTTGCCCTAATTTAACCAACTCTCTAACTCTTCAAATAACCGAGATCCCCATGCATTTCCTCGAAATACGAACACCCTGTATTTATATGATATTATATTTATTATATGAATATTTCAATCAACGATAAAATTCTAAGAATCTGCATAGAAATGAATATACTCTTATCGATTATAAATTTGAATATCTTTACTGGATATTAGAAAATATTCAATGAAAGTTAAATTTAGATTTGATTGATATTTATTTTTTTTAATTTTGAATAATTTCTGACCATTTTAAACTTTTACATTTTTATTTCTGATTGATGGTCTAACGAGGGCTTCCACTCGCAGGTTAAGGATGAAGTAAAATTTCGAGTTTAGAAAAGCTTGAAAAGTAGGAATAGCAGGGGCGCGCGAGCGAAGCGAGACGCGCCGGCAAATCCAAATTTTCAGGCTTTTCTCACCCTGAAATTTTACCTTATGCGCCCACCCGTACTAAACAATGATTTCAAGTGAAATCTTCAACCGATTGGTAAGAGTGAAATAAATTTAGTATGTTCACTATCAATTGTTTAAATGACGGGGAAAGACACACGTCACCACCGTTTCTATATTTAGGTTAGAATTTTCGTTTCACGCCCTAAAATAATTATATATTTTTTACTATGTGTGTAAAAAAAAACCAACAGTGATGAATATTTACGTTTGGGTTTTATTTGTATAAAAATTCTATATCTAAATTTGGACCAGAATTTTATTTTCACACCCTAAAATTGAAACAACGTTTATCTTCATATTAGAAATTAATTAAAAAGAAATTGAAAACATTACGATTTCTTTTTCATTCAAAATTACTTATACAGGAATTTAATAAGCTGCGTTTTTCCTTTCATTAAAAATAAAAGAAAAACAAACTTTCCAGTTTCCTTTGTTTATATTTAATGAGTGAAACAAAAAAACACGATTTTTCAGACCTATGCGGTATTGATTCACTAAATATACATAAAAAGCTAATTTTGTATTATCTACAACTTTTATTAAGAAGGCATTTTTGAGTTGGAATTTATCGCGAAAACAATACTTTTCCTTTGTTTTACATATAGGGGAAAATAAAACAAAAATTGTTTTAAAATATAGATTTTTAAAAATTGAGTAAAAGATTATTTATAGAACGCAAATTTTAAATTTTTGGGGGCAAATACCCCTTTTTGCTGTGAGGGTTTGGGGTAAAACGGTATTTAAGGATTGGCAGCACTGTTCATAATCTTTCGTATGGTTAACACGTTTACTTCAACACCAAACACACTATTATTTACGCTTATAAAAATTGTGAACGCAGCACGAATACGGTTATGATGAACTATGCAGAACATTTTTCAACAGTTGGCAGTAAACTCCTAACTGTTTTGTCTGATGAATGCGCGCAATGCGTCCAATGACCCTTAAGCATTTTCACAAATACTATTTCTTTCTTACCTTTCAGTAATTCATGTACCTCATCAGTTTCCATTATCTCATACATGCTATTATTAAATAGGTAGTTTCGTACATCGGTGGTCGACATTGATCCCGCTTAATTTCAATACAAATAAGACTATTTTGTACGCTTGCAAAAATGGCGACCACTTCACAAACACGTTCACGATTAACAGACCGGTCATGGAATTCTATAGATTGATAACTCCAGTTGACGACTAACGCAAATACGCGACCTGGTAGCAGGAACTAATATTAGAGAAACGTGTGTGCGTTGTGAATGTATTATTGTAGGGGATATGCTTTTTACATATATGTGTGGGCGTAAATGCATATATGTATTAGTATATATCGCGTCTTCTGGTCGGAAAGCGTCCACCATAGATTACTTATAGATACATGACTCCCATGTTAATATTTGGAACGTTTCAAGCTGTCAATTTTTTTTCGTTTCACCCCATACCAGGAGAGGCGCTGGCGTCGAATAATTAGTTTGTTGCGGGGCGGGCGGGGTTTTGGCGGGTATATTCCTATATTCAAATTGAGCTTATTTAAAATGAAAGGTAAGACTAATAATAAAATCATAAACAATTTAAAACATTTATTAAAAAAATAATTAATTATTGTATACAAACATAAATATTTAATGATTAATATAGATATAAACAAATGTGTTTCACCATCCTTTTAGTTGGAATGTTTTATAAGTATATATTTATAAAAATATGAAGTATAAACATAAATGTATTTCAAAACATATAATGTGCGATTCTTAAATGTACACAATCTACAACACATTAATAAAGACAAGAATAAAACACTCGATTTCATTCATATTTACGTATAAATGTATTATATTAATTAGTATAATAAACAACAGAATAATACATGAAATTGAAAATACTTATTTATTTTTGAAAATGTTCATGAGTTCTCAAATATATATTAAACATTTATTTATTTTGTAATTGTCACAAGTGTGTTTACTCGCTCATGCATGTGCATCACTTATATATATATATATATATAGTACGTATGTATTGCTTTGAACTATTATTATTATATACAAAAGTATTCAATGAATGTAATACACATTGCATATATTATGTATTATGTAAATACTTATATTGTATATTAAGAACAAAGAATACTTCTTCAGTTAAATTTATAATTGTTCTTAAATAATAAATAAAAATTATAATACAAAATACAAGCATTATTTAGTTGAATTCGTTTTGCAACATTAATGAACCTTTTAACACCTATATTAATTAATTTAAATTTAAACAAATATTTTAAATTCGTTCTTTTGTATTATATTACGTACGTCGGGCATTTGCTGCTTTCAGTGTTAATAAATAATATTTTAAAATAAAATAACATTAAAAATAAGGGGATTTATATAAATCTAAGATAACAATTAATTTAAAGGCAAAAGTATTGTTAACATTTCATATACTTATCAATTTTAACATTATAATTGATGTATAAAACAAGATGTTAACACATTAAAATTATATATGTATATATTGTTTGCCCCTTTTGCCTCTAAAAATATGTACCCCACATAATCTTAAATTAACTTATTCTATTGGTGGATACTGTAAAGCAACAACATTATTGATAGTGGAATAAATTTATTAATTTATGATGAGACAATCTTTAAGCTACCTAAAAACTTTAATTATGAACAATCTCATTGTCAATAAGATCATCCATATATTTTCAAATATTTTTAACTAATTAACATTTTATTTTTTGAAATACGAGAGTTACGTGATTTCAGTTTTGTGTATTTCTGTAGAGCCATCTTTTTAATAATGTCATTGATTTTTATATGTTCTGTTCCATTCAAAATCCTATTTACATTACGTACCCACATATGTACATAAAAAGAAATCATATAATTATCAATGACATCAATTAAATTGTGCTCTGTGCAGGTGAAGGCAGTGGACAAATTGAATAAATTTATTTTTGATTTTAAAAATGGAGCAATATTACTATATGGGCAAATTTTTGAAATATAATATTGAATAATTTGAAATGATTTTGAAAGGAAATTAAAAAAATTTGTGTGCGGCTTCAAAAGAGTTTTCCTATAGTAATTTCTACATTCAATGTAGCAATTGAAAGACTCTTTGTTATCGCACATTAATTCTTGTTTACAAGTATTACAGCCCTGCACTCTCTTTAATATATGTTTTCCCATATATCCTGCTATGTAGGCATTAGTATTATCACATAAAAAATTATATGAACTTTTATATGCAAACATAGCAGGTATATTGGGGGGTGGATATGTACGTGGTAGGGAAATATCATTAGTTAAAAACATTTGTAAAAAATTCAGTACCCCCTCAGTACCATCAGTTTCACAATTAACATACGGAGAATTGACTGTCATAAAATTGTTTACAATTAAAGCTTTGAATGAGGACTTAAAAGACGAACATGTTGGATTTATATTGCGCCGTCCATAACTCCTTATTCACCCAAAAAAATTTTCTATGGGATCTTGATTAATATTTCGAGGACATACGTGTTCAATAGACTTAGAAGATAATTTATTCCACAGGCATTGCAAACCTTTTAATGTACTTATCCAGTTTGCAATGCATGGCGGAATAAATTTTCCATTAGGTCTAATAAATCGTATAGTTCTCAAATATTAATCGCATTGGAATAAAATGCAACATGTCTACTCTTTTTAGAAATCGCGCACCTTAAAGGTTTGTTATCATCGCCATTAATTAATGAACCATTCACACTATCAAATAATTGATCGAAGAACAATAGGAACTCTGCCGTACCTAACATAGTGTCTGTCTGAGATAACTCATTACCATTATTTACTAAGAATCTCAATGTTGCTGAAGTTCGCTGTGAAAAAACTTGTGCAGCAAGTTTCACCTTCATCTTGTTCATTTTCTGTTCATATATATGGCAATCAGTTATCTTAGGCAGCATCTTAGAGTTAAAGTCCCCATTATCCATCTCATGGAGCTTCACAATATCCGACCAGCAAGCGATATAGTTTGTGCCCTCCCATCTGAATGACGCATTATATTTTAATAAATTATTCCTGACACATTTCAGAAGATGAGGTGGATCGAACAGAGGTATTATTTCTTGATCACGTATCAAGAAACCTTCGTACCGATTCTCCTCACCACCTAAAATGTGTCTTCGATTTGTATCCTCCCTCAACCGTTTTATTACTTTGACATTGGTTGCATGTTGGTCGCATATTGTGCAAACAACATGCAAACCAATGTCTTGTAATTGTTTTATAATTGTTTTTATGTTCCTGGTAAGGTCTGCAACACCCATACCGTGTTCCACAAAGAAATATTCTATGGGTTGTTTCCATTTCACCAGTATCCCACGAACCATAAAAACCATTACTTGGTCAGCAAAGCGTGCTTTGGTACTCTCACCACAATTAACAAAACCGTCAATGGAGGATTTAACCTTATTAAAATATAAGCCTGCACTAAGTGACATTTCGTCAAACAGAAGGGCACAATACTTATCAGCTTCATCCATCTGATCACAAGAAATTTTCAACAACTCCAAAATTGGGTTATTAATACCCGGACCAATGGGAATTCTATTCAACAAGGTTTGTAGGGATTGCCTCGATGGAAGAGCAAACACTTTTGCTAAGAACCTGTACAATTTAGGGCCTTGCTTAAACATTGCCAAAGCAAAAGTTTTGTCTTCCATCGAAAACCGCCTACCCCGAGGTTTATACTGTTGCAACCTAACTTGCGACAACAAAAAGTTAAAGGATGTTTTATTCAATTTTGTACGCCATCTTTCGCCGGTTTTTGCAAATTTCATTGCTTGCTCAAGACGTTTCTTATTAGAAGCGTTTTGAGCATTCAATTTTCTAGCAATCCGTTGAAGGTCACGTGCATATGAATATACCATCCGAGCTTGAGGGGTAAGCTTTCTTTGACTTTTCGCATTTACAGTTGTCAACAACTTCACCTCCAAACCTGTAAATAAAAAAATAAAAATGTTAGATAAGTAAATGGCACAATCATTTGTTTTGTATACATTCCCCTATGTATTGGCCTCTAAAGCTACCAGTGGGGGCGCTCCAAACCCCGAAACCAGCTGTAGAAAACACGTATACTTCGCACATTGTGTATTTCTTTTGAAAATGTGTCGTTGCCGATATTTTAAAGGAAGTGGCATTGTTACAGTGGTTTATATAGTATATGTTTAAGCAAGTAAGTGTGTCCAAATCGTGTTTACATGGAGGTATTTGGGCTTAACCTACTCACGTTATTTGTAGCCCACATGGTGGATTTTTTCAAGCTTGAGCCAAATTTATAAATATTATAATGTATCTCCAGGAGGCAGATGTATAAAGCGGTTAAATGCGTCTTCTCGGTACCGGCATCGCCACCAGCGGGCGTTTTCTTAGCTGTAGAGGCCAATACATCAATAACGAAATTATTCACAGGGATATGTTTACTGAAATATAAAAATGAAATAGGCAATTTTTAAACTTACATTCTTTCTTGGTCCGGGATTTCTTGAGATCATATGGATTGTTTTTGATAAATATAGATGATGTAACCAGCTCAGCATCTGTGGATGAACATGGATCACCGAATACATTTGATCGGCAGAAGACACCTGTATATCATCGCTGGATGTAGGTGGTTGACCCATCATCGCATAAGGATGCTCCATACATACATCCAAATTAGCAGGTAGCACCTGCAGAGCATCAGTGGATGTAGGTGCTCGATCCATCACCGAATAGGAATGGTCCACACATACAGTTAAATGAGCTGTTGCAGGTGGCACCTCTGATACTGTGGATGTATGTGGATGATCTATCACCGATGAGGGATCAACTACATCCATCACGAACGAGGGATTGTCTTCATGTTTGGCCAACTCAGCATTTGCCACCTGTACATCATTGGTCGATGCACACGGGGGATCATGTACATCTATGAACAAAATGAGGAAATGTAGCTTACAAACAATTAATACCTATTTTAAAATAATTAATCAATGGGGAGTGCATCATTAACTTACCAACTGTTTTCAAAAATAGTGTTGGTACACTACCAGGTAGTAAATTTGTCCTGGATCTTAAATTACTTTTGGTCGACTTCGCAAAATGCCTGTCACAAACATAATAGTTACTTGGCTGCTTTAATGATTTTGTATACAACTCAGGCCGATTAACTGCTTCCAGCCACTTCTGATAGACCTAAAACCAGAAATAATATAGTATACTTATATTTATTTTTTCTAAAGGCTTATTTCCAAATTTTAGAAATATTAATATAGTAAAATTATAGTTTAATACACTTCCAAGTAATGTATGCTATTGCTGAAATAAGTATATTTATTAATAGTATATTGTACAACGAGCATATAATGATAGCTATTAATCACGAGAATGTGTTTGCGGAACAAGCCGTTAGGCGAGTGGAGTAAGTCGTTCGGAGTGATCAATAGCCATTATATGCGAGTTGTACACTATACTTTGTCCACGACAATATAATGCTTTTGTTTTTTTTTTTTATTAAGAAGTTATATAAATAGGAATAGTATTTATTTTTAACATTAATTTAATACAATACAATATTCTTTAGTAATATTAAATGTAATACTTGAACAATTTGTTAACTTAATTGCAGGAATAGAATTTATATCAAAACTAAGATTCTGATTAGTTGTTGAAACATTTTTATTGCATTGGTAGGTTTGGCTTTTAGCTGTGTCTATTTTATTTTTAATGTAGTCGTCTATATAGCCTTCTGCTACTGCTGTCGATTTCATGTATCTTCTAATTTTTTATATTAAACCACTTCAAAACTCTCTTATAATGTAAATGATTTTGACGTTTCAATTTAATTATATGACACTTTGCAGACTACTAGATAAAATTTTGAAAATGATATCATATTAAACAGTGTATATTAAACAGTGAATAATGATTAATCACTGACAGTAGTGAATAATGAATATATTTATAATTGAAGAAACACTTAAATATAATGAGTATATTATAAGATAGCATGGACAAACATAGTTAAAAATGAAATATTTTAATATTATTTTAATGCTAATCAACATATGTATTAGAAAATGATTATTACAAATTAAATGTATATTATTGTATTTTAAAATAGAATAGCTTTAAGAAAGACTGATTGCATCTTTTGAGTGATCAATTGTCTTAAGGTTATTATAATATATTAACATATATTATGTAAAAGAATGGGATCCAATTAGAATAATAGTTATAATTATTTTTCGGCTGTAATCAATCAGACTTGCATAGTTTTATCAAAGTTAAGCTCTGACAAGACAGTGATAAAACACATACATGAAAATATATTTAATAATGAATATAAATTTTCATAAATAAATCTTATATTTCATATTTAAAATATTAATGGTCTCGTGATGCTTACTGAATAATGATGAAATATATTTTCTTTATTTTTTTAGTTTTTATTAATTTTTTAGTTATTTTTCAGTCTTTTTCACTTAATAAAGATTATTACACTTTTTTGTTCACATTGTATATTATAATGTTGACATTTTTTTGATTTATTATTAATGTAAGTATTCTTTTTTAAACTTATATGTGACAATTGGTAATATCATATTTGTATTTTTTTGTGTATTAATAATGGAGATATCAGTCAATAAATACTTAAATTGACAAAAATCATGTTGACGAAAAAACAAAAAAGCATTGAATACTTTTGATTGAAATTATTTACTGAGGCCCCCATATATTTTGTCCTGTGCCCCAATCCCTCTCATCTCTCAGAGGAACGCGTCCCCGCAGTTAAGAATTAAATACTGATTTGTAGTATTAATTTTTAGAAATACTTGAACATCTAGCAAAATGAAACAAATAAACCAAGTTACATTTAGAATTGACAACACTTAATAATGCATTCAACTAACGCAAATTAGTAAATGAGTATAATTTGTAGTCAAATTAGCTCATAATTAGGCACTTAAGTCAGATTAAAAATGTCAAATCAAATAATTTAGATCTTCTTTCTAAACATATTGTTTTTACAAAGAGCAGCTTACCCCCTTTTTTTGCGAAAACTTGTGCATCCGGGTGTCTTTACTAGAATTGTAACACACTTTAACTGCACAGTAATGACTCATTTTTTTTAATGTTTTTAACAATTTTCAGAAATGTTTCAATTTAATTAAATACACATGTGAGCCACACGGATTTAAAATGGGAATAAAATAGCTGAAACTACGAACATTTTCCAATACTTACAGATTTGTTTATGTTAGCACTTAAGACCACTTGATGCATTGATGGGTTTGAATTATCAAAAATGTGAAATATATTTTCACACCAGAAATGCCTCATTGCGCCATCTAGCGAACACTTCTGTAAAAAATATGGAAGAATAAGAAGAATTAGCAGCATATGCGCCTCTGCTGGTATGGGGTGAAACAACTCAAACAAGAATTTTGACGCCCTATAGAGTTGACAGGCCCTGGCGTCCACTCTAATGCACTACTTTTAGGAGCGTGTTCTAATAATGCGCATGCCCGGATTTACCGCTCGGAGAGATTTAAACTGATCAGCTGTTTAATACGTCTGTGGGTATCTGGTGCCGGAATACTGAACACAAATTCAATTTTATTTAATAAATTGCCGAAAATCAAAATTTAAAAACAACATTAATCAATCAGTTTTAGGTTTCAAATCGACTGAATACTAAAATAAATTATTTATGTTTTTTCCGATATTTGAATAGTTTCCTTTTTTGTAACTTCAGTTTCAATTATCTTTGAGTAATTATTTTTCTAAACATTTTATGTCTTTTTACTATAGTGTAATTTTGATTGTTATTCATAATATTTTGCCTAGCTGTTGGTGATGGTTTATAAAATTGGTGACTATTAAATTAATAATATATTTTTTTAATTTAAATCAATCGAATAAATAAATAATATTTTAGAGGGTTATTAAGGTGATAATAGAAACAACAAACAATACAATGCAAACAGTGTAAATAAATAATAATAAATAATAAATATAAAGACTTTAAAAAATACTTATGAATTAAAATTATAAAAAATTAACGAGTATCAAGAAAATCTAAAGAAATATAACAATATATTTTATTGATAATATTCGGATAAATATATTGATCAAAAATAATATATTTTTAAATAATACACATTATTTACAAGACGCATTATATGAAAAAGAACATAAAATAGAGATCAGAGAAGCACTTAACTTGTTGAAAAATCAAAACAAAATGCATGTTTAATAAAAAATAAAAAAAAAATTACTACTCTGCAAATACTCCACCCACATGCAATGACACTGGGCGGTATGGCATGGTCCACCACAGCCAAGACCATTTTTCCTGCAATGTCTTGAGTTGTACTGCATATTTTAAAATGAAAAAAAAAACACAAATATTTCATTTTCATAAAAGAAATTTATTGACAAAAATCAAACTATACATGTATAATTACACGATATTAAACATAATTCTTACTCGTATTTCATCTAAATATTTATTATAATTTTTATAGACATTTATTTATACCTATATTGAACAATCACATTTAAGTAATTTTTAATTAACATTACCAAATTGTATGTTGTTGTGATGTTCAAGAAATATTATTTTTCTTTGCTTAATCAGATATACATTGACCATAATATAGAAATATTACAAATTTTCTTGCTTGGCGGTGCGTTCGTCCATGCGCAGTTTGATCGTTTCACGCTATTATTCACTCTAACAGATCCCATATCTGGCCTATGCAGTGGATAGGGAGTTAAGGGTCTTTTTTGATGTACGAAAATCGTCATTTTTTATTCCAGCCTTCCCAGAAAAGCTAGAGTTACGAAAAAATTCATACATTATCTTGACCCCATTTTAGTACCTGTGTGCATCGCTTATGATTCTAGCTATTATCGTTTTTCTGAAAAAAAATCATGAAAATTGCAATAATTTTTAATCACGAAATAATCTTCAAAAATTCTCACGGATTTGCAAAACCGGACCTATTTTTGCCCCCTGAACATTTCTGTAAAGTTAGATTATCACGAAATGGCCTGGGAATGCTCAAATAAAAATTTTCACTCGTTTTTCAATTTTCTGCATACCGTCACGCCACCTAGTAGTTGTATAGCGGAAATGGGGTATGTTTCAGTTCAGGGTGCCTTTAATAGATGGCGACCTTACGTGACAACAATTTGCGGGATTTCTTTGAAAAAATGATTCTAAGCCACTGCTCGCAGATTTTTGTGATCTGTTCTCGTGGCTTTTTAGATATTTTACACTTTTTTTAATCTTTGCTTTTCAAACTGCTGTTTTTACAGCAAACTTATTACGAAATTGCTATTCTGAGTTGTTTTCACAACTTTTATTATTTTATTATAGAATTTATTTTACACGTGTTTTTTTTTGTAGGGCTAACAGTGTGAGGGTGTGCGGAAATTCAAAAAGAATGGGTCGTAAGCGTATTGTGCAAAAGGCTAAAATCAGGTGAGTGTTTAAACACAATTTGCAAATAAATACACAGAAAGAACATTTATTGTCACTAAGAAATTAATTCTTCTTGTAAGATGAATGCGGGTGTATTGTAGTGTTATGTAAGTGTTCAACATGTTATTAATAATATTCGAGTATAAATAAACTTTCGATTAACTTAAATCAAATATATATTTCATTACATGCGACCACAGGATATACAGTTTTTTTTGTAGTAATAATGTATATAGTCATTCTAAGAGACATTTTTGTCAATTTGTCTTACTATGAACGATTTTGACAAAAATATATAATGGTGACTATATACCTTACACTATAACAAAAACTTTGCAAGGGAAAACTGCAGAAGAGGAACAAAACGGAAATGATCGACAGGTACAATTACACAATATTGAATTATAATGCTTTTGGTATTTTTAATAAGATAATTGCATTTCTGTTATAACATTTAAAATATCTCTTAGAAATCCAGGTAACTCTGTCGTACCAAAATTTATTAATGAGAACATATTGATATGTGTTCATAAAATATAAAAGATTACGATTTATTAGCTCAATTTCATGGAATGTAACTTTCTTAATAGGGTTGCATGTGTGAAGGTAGGTTTATAAAATAAAATAATTAACAATGAGTAATAACAATAACATTTATTAATAGTTTATATACAGGAACAAAATTTATTAATTATAATTATTTAACATTGGTGAAACAAACTTTTGACAAGTAAATATAATTATAAATGAAAAGTATGGCATCAATGAATTGTGGTGACCCACTGCACATACACTATTTATCATTATTAATTCATTCAGTGCATTTCACTTTTGCATTAGCTTTGTTTTCATTTTTATGAAATTCATTTTTTTTATGGTTTTATACAATCTCTGGGAGATTATTTTTATTTAACAATCTAATCACTACTGCTAACTACTACTTCTGCCATATAGTTGTAGATATGAAACTCTTATTTTATTTTAATAATAAATAAATATATCATAAACTAAAGATACAATAATTATTTATTTATTATTAAGTTCAAAATTAAGAGCTAATTCTGCAATTTGTAAAGAATCGCCTTAATAGAGCATTTACTGCAGATCTGCCACTTCAAGATGGAATTCAATTTTAATCAACTGAGGGCTTTTATGGGCTATATAATAATTTATTTATTTATTTTTACGTAGGCTTTAATTCCTTATAACACCCTAAGGCAGGGGTTCTCAGCCGGAGGGCACGAACGATTTAACCATGAGTAGCTAAAAGTGTAATCAGTGTTTTAATCTAACTAAATGATCCATAGGTGCATTATAAGAAAAATAACATGTGTAAGAATTATTTATATGGTAAATGAACAAAACACTAGGTCATTATAAAACCATAAGTCTAGCGGGACATAATTAGTATGAATAATTGAAATGCATGAGTGATAATTTGCTAAGAAAGTTCTGTGGTTGTAATTATTATTATCTGTCTACAGGTACAGGATATACCCAATTAAATACATTAACAAGTATTTTAAATATGCCAGCAATAACACAATTTAAATATAATAAAATTCAAATATACGTACAATTATGGATGATGGAAACCTACATTTGAAAATAAACCACAAGTTTTATTATCAAGCGCAAGGCCAACTGCATTTAACTAAAATGTAAAAGTGCTACTTCATAGTATGGACACAAAATGATTCATACCTAGAGGTAATTGAAAGAGATGATGACTTTTGGGAAGCTAATATGAAAGAGCAATTAGATCATTTTTACCATAAAATGTTATTGCCTGCAATTGCAAAAGCAATTTAAAATGGTAATATTAGAAGTAAGACAATTGCTATTTTCCTCATTAGTTTAAAGTGATTATTGATATTTGCTTTCAGGAAATAAAGAGTGAGGATAAATAAAATTTGGGGGAAACACTGATGTCGAGTAAGTGTTACCATTAAAACCCAGATTTTATTGTCATTTGACAAACGACATCAAATATATAAAGGCGGGTGTCCGGCACCTTAAAACTGGGCCCCCTCGGTTAAGAGTAGACCATTTTAATGACGAAGTAATGTATTTATAAAAGAAAGTTGCATCAATAATAAAACTGCATATTTTTTTAGATAAATAAAGAGGTACCACTGATGTCGAGTAAGTGTTTTTGATGAAACTCAATTGATATTATTGCACTAATTCATGAAGGCAGCTACAGAAAATTCAAATTGAAAAGGTAATACATTATACATAGATGAATGAACACAAAAGTGTACATTATATATTTATGATTGTAGATAAATATTTATGGGCTACAACTAACAATGAACGTTTTGCACCAATGTAATGTTAAAGGTCTCATTGACTAAGAGAAAAAAAGTAGTGAAATGTAATATAATAACATAATTAACAAAAAAGTGCATTTTCTATATTTCCGTCTTTTAGAAAAACATCTTGAGGGGCACACTAATGCCAAATTAGTGTTACCATTAAAACTCAATAGATGTTATTGCATTAAACTTAAGGCGGGTGCCTGGTGCTTCAAAACTAGGCCCGCTCGGCTAAGGAAAGAAGATTGGTAAAGAAAAAGTAATATATCAATACAAAGCAAATTATTAATAAGTTGTTTAATTGTTTTTTTTTTTTTCGTAAAGAGAACATAAATATAATAATTTTTGGAATTCTATGCATGTTATGTTTCAGCAAAGGTAATTTTATTTTGTGTTAGATGTTTTTATTAAAATAGTATGATTTCAAATTTCAGAAACTCAAGACCACAGCAAACACCACCAATCACAACCCTTGAATTGTCTAGTTTTGTCTTTGTGTTTTAATTAAAGATAAAATTAGAAAGTACTGGGGTTGGGATATTTAAATCAACCGAGATTTGTCATAGGGATTTTAGATGTAAAATTATTATCTCGATTATTAGATCAAAATATATTTAAAATTTGTACATGTAAATTCCTTATTATATTAAAATAATATCATGTACTTATACGGGGTGTCCTAATTAAGCAGTCGATGCATGGGTATCTTCTAAACGGTGAAAGATAGAAAATCAGTTAAATGAGAAAAAAAATATGCAGGATAATGAGTACTATCTATGACCAGTGTAAACAAAATAGTTGAACGTTCAGAGCACACAGTGAAAAAAAAATGTTTTCTTTTGTTTTATAACTTGATTATTGATGATAGGATAATTTTTTAACATAACTTTTTTTACACCGGACATAGATAGTACTAACTGTCCTGCAAATGTTTTCCCATTTAACTGATTCTTTATCTCTTACCGTTTAAAAGATACCCATGCATCGACTGCTTAATCAGGACACCCTGTATGTATCTAATGGACACAATTTTTGATTCAGAGTTGGCTATGAAAATATTGTTTTAAAATATTTAGAACATAACTGCTCATATATTGCTCAATGCTAACTCAAACAAAATATTATGCCACTTATTAATTATACACAGACTCCACTAAAAAAATGTATTTTTTGTGTTTGTTTTACATTTATATACTGATCACACATGTAATACTGTTTTCAGTTAAGCACATAGTTACTTTAGATGTTCAAAATGTTGGTCGTTGGCAGTCAGAATGACAATGAAGCTTGCTGCACAAGCCGCTGTAATCTCCCGGCGAAGGTCCTCCAGCACCTACAAGGCCGTAGCTAGGGATTTCTTTTTAACTACGAATCCCCCCCGAAATATTTAAATACTAAAATTTTTGAAAATTTCAAAATCTTCGCTGTAATTTTCCAAAATGGAATTATTGAAAATTTCGGGGAGTGAGTTTAAGCTCCCCTATCCCTCCCCCTGACTACGGCCTTGTTGGTACTGGAGGAACTTCGGCAGCAGATTACCGCAGCTCGTGCAGCGATCTTCATTGATACGTTGACCGACATAACTGCGATGACCGCGGCGTTTCTTTATGCGACTGGCCACCAAGGGCCAACATTTTGCACATCTAAAGTAACCATGTGCTTAACTGAAGACTGTACTACATGTATGATGAGTATTTTAATGTGAAAGAAACTCACAATACATAGTTTTCGTTCTTTAAAGAGTGTCTACATTTTTTCTGGCGGACTATGTATGTATAGTACTTGAAACATTTACTGTAATTTTCTATAGCTAACTTTTCGAAATTTTCTACGATAACATTTATGTATAGATGTACACGTAAAATAAAGGTTTTTATGTAGGTGACCATTCTTGTCTTTTTTATTCCTTGAGAATTGAAGCATGGGCTTATATGCTGGAGAAAACAAATTGTAGTTATGGATATAATAACCACAATTGCATTTCCTATTTAGACGTATTCCATAAGCAATAAAATAGAATGCATTATTCATCGAGTGTTACATTGCAAGTGCTGATTACTTTAATCAGTCAGCGATTAAACTTCTTAAAAAAGTAATTTTATTCACAAATTGTTTATACATTTGCATTACGATAAAAGAGACATGCTTGAGATATCTTACACATTTAAGACATTTTTTCAGCTGTTGATTTAATTGTGGTTAACTTCTCAGCCACGATTAAGTTCCTGCGGTGCAGGCGGGCAAAAGCCTGAATAACACACTCTTCTGTTACCGTTTCTGCCTTTTAAAATACCAATAACATAAGTATTTGCTAGTATTGCTACTTTTGATTTCCAGTGCAAGTAAAAGTGATGGTTCTCACTGATCAGGGGGTCTATTCACAGCATTGATGCAATTTGTCAACGGTGAGAAGTCGCACTGAAACGTCGTTTTGGAAACAATTTACTAAACCGTATAGAGTAATTTCAGTGCAACTTCTCACTAATGACAAATTGCGTGTGTGCTGTGAATATCCCCCGAGTATTTTTGCAAATACCAAAATAAAAATAAATATTACATAACCTCCTTATCCACTTGTCTCTTAGTTATGTGATTATTACAGCAAAAGCCAGTACTAATAAGTAGAGTCAAACATGAATCCTAAAGTATCGAAATCACATTACGATCACATATTAATTTATTTTTCACTTTCACTTTAAATAAAATCGGATACACAATTCAAAATAACTAACCAAACTATGAAATTGCAAGGATTTGACAGAAGTAAAATTAAAAGAACAGCGCAAAACGTTAGAAAGAGATGGATGCACAGCTAGTCTGGCTCGAAAATGAAAATGTATCGAGAAATGAATAAATGTTTTTCCCTTTTACTCCCCCCAACCCGTCAACGCGTAAAAAACCGGTTCCGTGCCGATATATATGAACTGTGGTGCCGCTAACAAACCTCCGTTTGTTAGCGGCACCACAGTTCATATATATAATTACTCGTCATGCGATACTTTTATAGAAATCATATATGATGAACAACTGTGTTGTAAAATAAATTCCATGTCCACCATCGCCACCAGGGGCGCATTTTCCTTTAGACTCGATTTCGTCAAGGTCAAAAAGTGAAAAAGACCCTTAAGGTCGTACAGATTTCGTACGACTGAATCGTACGACCAATTTCGGGAATACCGGTCCTTATAAACTTTCTCGATTAGCCCCAGACCACCCGTATCAGGCATTTTTTGAGAAAACGGCTAGTCTTAGAGAGTTGGGATGAAAAAATTATTACTGAAGCTATATTGCAGAATCGAATGATGATATTGTTTTTTTCCCAGAAAGGTTGGCATTCCTGATATTTCGCTTAAAAATGTCAAAAACTCAAGATTTTCAATTGGCATGATAGGTCAAAAGTGGTATATCATTGAAAAGGTCTTTAAAAAATAAGCAACTTTTGTAAGAAACATAATTTTGTTACTGGCATCGATTTTGAGTAATATCTGATCAAAGTTATTAAATTATCATTTTTCATGGCTAACTTATTTTAAAAGATTGCGTTTCAAATGTCAGTTGGACCTCTTAGTTGGATACATTCTGACCAAGGCGCGGAGTCGCTAAAGAAATATTCGACTCCAACTCCGTCTCCGACTCCTCTATTTTTCGATAATCCTCCGCCAACTCCGACTGCTGCTTCGAATAATTTAAACATTTTAAAACTTTACTTAAGCATGTAATTTTTTCCAATGCAAATTAATGTTTAAATTGAAATTTTGGTTGTCTTTCATATGCAAATTACATACATTTCTATTGTAATTAAAAACTCTATTTGGGTTTAAATAAAAAAAAGCGAAATATCTATAGCACATTTATATTTAAATAATTATATTGAAAATCGGAGTCGGAATTATACGGAATTTCCAACACCACGGCTCCGATTTCCTCATCACAAAAATACTTAAATTCCGACCCCACAGTTTTGACTCTAACTCCGACTCAGAGTTCACAGCACTTCTTCAAACTGTTTTCCATTTACTTCTAAACACTGTTGAACTGTTTTAGTCCTAACACCAGTGGCCCTAAAGTATCTACTTTTAAAATAAGGTAGCCATGAGATATTGATATTTGGTAACTTCAATCCAAAATTACCCAAAACATACGCCAAATACAAAAATATTTTTTTCACAAAAGTTGTTTATTTTTCAAAGACCTTTTGAATGATACCACTTTTGACCGATCATGCTATTTGAATATCTTGAGTTTTTGACAATGCCAATCTTTTTCGGAAAAAAACAATATCACTATTCGATTCTTTAATATGGCTTTAGTAATAACTTTTTATATCTCAACTCCCTAAGACTAGCTGTTTTCTCAAAAAATGCCTGATACGGGTAGTCTGGCATATCCTGTATATAAAAAAGAAATAAGGTAAACTCTACCCCTACCTCTACAACAAGATTGTTTATCGGTCTGATGTCCACAATATCAATTTGAGGTTTAGAGGAACCATCTCACCTCCTAAATTCAAAACCACCTTTTTTAAGAGGTGTTTTAAATACAATATATACAAAATTTATAATAAAATTCCCTCTAACCTCAAACAACTGTCACCCTTTACTTTGAAAAAAGCCATGTCCCGACAAATTAGATCTAAAATTCTAGGTATCTGATTTGATTGGAGTTTTTTTTTTTCATTTAATTAAAGTTGTATTTTTTGTTTGTTCATTTAATTTTTAAGACTTATTATTATAATTATGTACTCCTCTATGGATTATCTTTCTTACCGAAGCAGGTTAAGTAGAAGAGCAACTAAAGTCATACAGACTGGTTGAACTTCGCTTGCACTACTGTATGTTATTCTCTTTTGTAATATTCATGAATTTTTGAATAAAGACAATTTATTATTATTATTATTATTAAACTAGTAGAAACAGTTATTTTATCGATGGGTCTCTGTATTACGTTTTTTATTTTAAATTTCACAAATATTATAAAATTAAAAAAATGGTATCAAGATGTATTATAATAAAATTGAATGTATTTATTTTCTAAAATACGTAATTTCTGTTTATTTTTTTGTGAATCACTGCTAGATCGTATCGATTGCGATAGAATATAAAGAATATGTTTAATTAACTTCACATTGCTTAAAAGTTTTTATGCATTTAAGCGAATGCTGTGCGTATTAATTCCAGTAATTTTTGCAGTAAATTAACAGGTTTAATGCCACGCGAATTAACGAGAACTTACCAAAAATATCAACTTCGAAAAATAGCGTTAAAATGGGTAGCGTTAAAATTGACCATTTTTATCAATATTATTAAACAAATCTTGGATGCATAGTAATTCTCAATTAATTAGGAGACACATGTCATGTGAAAATGAACAGATTTAGCAGATACCAAAGCATAGTTGATGATATTATTCGGTGTGTATTTAGCAATAAATAAATACATTCATTATAATTCAAACTTGCAATATTACGAATAATAATTGATTTATTATATTTGTAGTATGCACTTAAACAATTTTGTTCTCATTTACGAATAGTAAATTAAACATTAAATATTTATTTTTATATAAAAAAATAAAATTACTACAATTTATAAATAAAAATTGTAGGTCGCCACACCGGCCGGCCTCCTATTTGGTTTGGATCTATCATAATCTAACCTAACCAACGTTTTTATTTTAAGGCGCATATATTTTTTTCATAGCAAACACGTTTTCTGAAATAATTACAATAACTGTGCATTCTATTCAATGGGCCCGTTAACAAATCAATTCCGATCATAAATAATAATTGTTAGAAACAATATATGGTATTGTCGTAATTTTTAATATTTTTTATTAATTAATTATAACATGATATAAATAATAGTTTGCATATTTATAATTATAATTAGTGTTGCAATTAATTTGTTGCAATGTAAAAGTATCCTGGCATTAGTAAAGTTCGGCCGAGAAAGTAAAAATTGGGGCGATGGCGTCAAAAATCGGATATTGGACGAAAAAATTCAAAACGTGTTTTACGAATTTTGATGAATTTTTCCTTTAATAGACTTCTTAAACTATTAATAAGTATATTTATAACAAGTTTATTTTTTCTGTCTTCCTTAAAATTTTATCAAAGTCGGAATTTCTGTAATACGAGAAATTTCATTCTGAATTCTCTGAGGACAACATAACTACGAATATGAGGTAAACACATACTAGAATTTGTTTATTAGGTTTCAAATAACAAATTAATCTTAGTAAGTCGTCATTAGATTTTTTTAATGTTTGGTTATTATTTAAATCAATTCTGGTACTGGAGAATTTCGTTTTCTTGACTAAAAGTTATTGAGGGTTAGTGTTGTTAATTCCAATTTTATCAATATTTAATTTTATCAATTATTGGCGTTGCAAAAAATATTGTTTGAAACTAATTATAAACTTATTATTGTCAATGATTTTTTTGATTGATACCGGTAAGTTATTGTAACAGTTGACACCTAATACAAAAATAATATTTTTTAAGACACAACTGATATCTTAAAAATAGTATTTTTGTATCCAATTGAATTACTACACCTACGTGTGTTGTGGCCGTGAATTTGTTTTATGGTTTTTAGCTGAATGTTTGAATTATTATTATGCTCTATTTTATGTATTACTAGGCATCGTTCAAGGTTGATTTTATTTCTTATTGTTGATTCTGGGATACATTTATATAAATATTTTGTTGGGGTACGTCTGTTAAGGTTATAAACTATTATTAACATTTTATTTTGCTGTCTTTGTAATGTGTTAATGTTTTGCTCACTTGTTCCGCCCCATATGCTACAGAGATAATTTATGTTAGATGTGAATAGTGTATTATATACTCAACGACATTAGAAGCGTAACACCCAGAAGGAGTTATTATTTTAACTTGATTTTTTGCCAGTATGGTAGTCTTACATCAAGAATAAAATGATTACATTTTCAAGAAATTTTATTAAAAAACAATCTAAAAAAAATTAATAATGTGTTTAGCGACCCCTTTGCTGTATACACTCCTGTAGACGTCTGGGCATCGACAAAATGAGATGGTCGATGTCTTCTTAAAGCATCTCGTTCCAAGCAACTTGAATTTCATCGATAAACTGTGCTAGAGTCTGTGGAGGATGGTGCAAAGAGAATATTCATCTTCCCATGATCCCACACATGTTCAATGGGATTTAAATCCGGCGAACGGGGCGGCCACGCCAAAACATTAACACCAGCTTCATTAAGAAAGTTCATAGTTCGACGAGCAATATGGGGACGTGCGTTATCTTGTTGAAAAAGTACGTCTGGGCGGCCATCTAAATAAGGCAACAAAGTCGGTCGTATGACGTCTTCAACATAACGCGCAGCTATCATACTGCCTCGAATGAATACAAGAGGTGATCGACTACCATAAGCAAAAGCCCCCCAAACCATTACTCCAGCAGTCCTGTGTACATGCCTCTCAATAGCAAACCTAAGATCAGGTCGTTCTCCTCATTGAATGCGGCGATATAAGGTTCGCATACTAACGGGCCTACCTTCTTCTCCAATCCATTGATCACCGATTTGACGCGTAGTAGCGAAACGGTCTCGAAGGGCTATTTGTCTTAAGCGCCGATCTTGACGTTCTGTGGTACGCCTTGGTTGACCAATTGGTCTTCTTCTTGCTTCTCTACCTTCTTCTGTCCATACCTGATACACACGTATTACAGTTGCTGCAGTGGAATCAATACGGCGGGCAATTTCGCGATAGGACATACCGACATCTCGATAAGCAACAACTCGACCCCGGTCAAAATCGCTCAAATGGTGATATTGTGGACGTCTTCGGACTGGAGGCATTTTATTTAAGCTTAACACACTCAACGGAAACACTAAAACTAAAAACATCTGTACCAAACAGCTCATATAAATAGTTTTATCAAAAAAGAAAAAGTGAAATATATTTTTTTTTCACAATAAATATAAAAGGCACAAGGTTTAAATTGTTATCAATGTATGCTTTAAATATAGTCACTCTGTTGCTAAAATATGAATTCAAAAAAATCATTCCTTCTTGGTGTTACGCTTCTAATGTCATTGAGTATATAAAAGGTGTTTACAATGCATTGATATCAATTTATTAACTCTATATATTGCGCCTGTTACAGCACTCGTCTTTTTTATTAGGTATTCTAAGTGTTTATTCCATTTAAAGTTATCCGCTATTGTTAGTCCTAGGTATTTCGTTTCGTTTGTTTTTAATATGTTAGTGCTATCGATTTTAATGTTTAAGTCTTTAATGCTTTTATTGCTTTGTGCTATAAGCATATATGTCGTCTTACATTCATTTATGGTTAATTGGTTCTCTGAAAACCACTTACTTACAAAGTGGTTTTTAAATCATCATTAGCTAGGAATTCTAATTGAGATAAATTTTTCCCGCTATACAATGTACAAGTGTCATCGGCATAGATGTATAATTTTCCACTGATGTTTAATTGAAAGATATCATTTATGTATGTAACATATAATGTAGGGGGAAGTACTCCGCCCTGTGGTAGACCATATTTTGGAGTTAATGAATTACTGAATGATTTGTTTATTTTAGTTTGCTGTTATCTTTGCTTTAAATAACTGTCAAATATCCGTAGTTTATTTTCTCTAACTCCAAGTTGTTCCAATTTGCTTATTAGTAGTGAGGTGGAAATCGTATTAAACGCCTTTCTTAAGTCTATAAAAATAATGAGAACATAATTGTGTTGGTCCAGTTCAGTCTGGGTATTATACATTATATCTAGGCATGCTGCTGTGGTTCCAGTTTTAGTTTGATAGGCATATTGATTTTGATGTATGATTTTATTAAGTTAAAGATGGTTTTGTAGTCTTGTTAATACTACTTTCTCTACTATTTTTGACAGTACAGATGTCACAGCAGCAGTGCGGTCATTTTCAAGGAGTGATGGGTTTCCACTTTTATATATCGGCGTTTTTACTACTTCTTTCAATTCAGTGGGGTGGAGACCTGATACTAGTATGTTATTTATTAATTTACTCAGTATAGATGTTATTTCATTTCTGATGTATTTTATTAGAGTGTGTGTTATGGCATCTTTTCCCGGCGATGAGTATTTTTTTAATTTGTTGATTACTAATTGTATTTCTTCTTCGGAAGTTGCTTCGAATTTAGCGTTTATTAACTTTTTTTATTAAGAGTATTTGTGCAACTCTAAAACTTTTTAGCAAGGTTTTTCCCAATTGTGCCGAAATAATTATTGATTGTGTTTGCTATTTTGTTATCGTCTTTTAGGATTCCACCATGAGGGGTAGTTATTTCTGTAATATTGTTGCTTTTTTTACTTTTGATTTGTTTAGTATTTTGTTGATCTCAAACCGTATTTTCTTGGTATTATCTTCCGCAACTTCTATTTTGTTTTTATAATAAGTCAATTTTCTATGTTTTATGAGCGCATGTGTAGTATTTCTTTGTTGAATGTACAAATATTTTAGATGATGGTTGTTAGGATTATTCTTATGTCGTTTGTATAGTTTTTCCCGTTCTTTAATACTCATTACTATTTCCTTATTGACCCATTCATGATCTATTCTTTTTTTGTTGTTTTAGTTTCAATTTTAATTAAATTTGACAAGCAGTTGATTAAATCTTTAAATGTTTTTATCTTGTCTTTGTTTATATTTCTGAATTTAGTTTTTATATTTTCACAGTTTATTTTTATTTTATTTATTTATTCATATTTAATTTGAATTGCGTTTGTTGGCCATTCACAAATTATGGCTTTATGATCTGATAGTGACGTTTCTTCTATGTTGCTTTTTATATCTTGATTGTCTACTGTAGATAATATGTAGTCTATTATTGCATTCTGTCGAGTCGTATGATGCAAGTTAATAATATTAACTATTGTGTATCCTTGTTCCTGTACAATTTTTGTATAAGTTTTAGTGGTACTATTTTCTTGTATAAGATTGATATTGAAATCTCCTATTATTATGTGTTTTGTTTTATCTAGATGCGTTCTTCTAGCAATGTCAATAAATTGTTCGAATTAACAGAGGGTGGCTTATATGTTATATAGTTATATGTGATTTATTTGATTTTAAAAATATTTTTATTACTTCAATCCCTGATATTGTGCTATTTATCACTACATTCAATTATCTTTTATGTATATTACTGTTCCTCCTCCCCTAGTTTCCCTGCAATTGAAAACTGCTTTATAGTTGGTTAAATGAAAGTTTCTTCTTTGTAAAGCCAAGTTTCAGTAATGCCTATTATATCTAAGTCTTTGTAAAGTAGAGGTAGTGTTTTAATATAATCGAATTTATTTTTTAAGCTTCTTATTTTTTTAAAATATAACATAATGTTAGCCATTTTGATTTAATGATTTTTTTATTTATTTAAATTTTTTTGTCTTTTTAAAGTTTTATTTAATAATATAATATATAGGGTGGGGCAGAAAAACCTATCCGATTCAAAACGTTATAAAATTAAAACCACTCAACTTGACAAAACATTTTTTTTTTATTAACATATCGCAAATTTTATGCCATTTTTAAATTTAAGATTTGAAAAGCACATCACTCAAATGTCGTCCTTGGGAGCGGATACACTGATTTAGGCGCTCGCGGTAGCTTTCCATGACTTTCACCGTCATTTCCACAGTAATTTCTTCAATTGCCCGAGCAATTTCCCTTCGTAAAGCAAGAAGGGTCCTTGCTCGATGCTGGAATACCTTCGATTTGAGGTAACCCCAAAGGAAGAAGTCACATGGAGTGAGATCCGGTGAGCGCGGCGGCCAGCCAATATCACCTCTCAGAGAAATGAGGCGTCCGGGAAACATTTCCCTGAGAATGTCCATTGATCGTCGCGATGTGTGGGCGGTTGCACCATCCTGTTGAAACCACACATTTTCCACGCCATTTTCTTCCATTTTGGGTTGAAGAAAATTTTCCAGCATGAAACAATAGCGCTCGCTGTTGACCGTTACGGTTTGCCCATTTTCTTCAAAAATGTAAGACGCCTAGGCGGGAAAGAGCACACCACACAGTCACTTTTGGGCTATGGAGGGGTTTCTGATGGATTTACCGAGGATTTTCGTCACTCCAATATCGAAAATTCTGCCTGTATACGGCGCCACAAAGGTGAAAATGGGCTTCGTCCGTGAAGAGCACAACATCGTCTATTGGGAGTTCTCGGAGATCGCGACACAGGTTCATACCGGTTTCAAAATCCCTTTCAATTAATTCCTGTGCAACAACCATTTTGTAGGAATGCATTTTGAGGTCCCGGTGCAAAATTCGCCGAATACTGCGGTTGGAAATCGCCCAAGCGAGCGAATGTTTTCGTGCCGAACGACGCGGGGAACGTTCAATCGCGGCTCTCACATTGGCCACGATTTCAGGTCCTGTTGCTGTCCTGGGACGTCCAGGCGACTTTTTTTTCAATGCTGAACCCGTCTGTCGAAAATTTGACACCCAAACTTTAATCGTAGCGTGATGTGGAACAGGATCATGATGCCCGAGTCCGAAATGAATTCGAAAAGCACGTTGTGTAGCAATTATCGAACCGCCGTTTTCGATAAACCGCTCAATAACAAAAGCACGATGTTCACCAGACCAAGGCATGTTGACTAATGACAAATGGCGTAAAACCGGCTTTCTAACGGTTTTTACCCCACTACTCTACCTGTTCCCTCTTCTGAGAAAAAGGGATTTGAAATCGGATAGCTTTTTCTGCCCCTCCCTGTATGTTATTTAGTTATATAGATATCAGTTAGTTATTTTTTCAATGTCCTCATCGTTTCGAATTTGGAATATTTTACTGTCCTCATCTTTTCGTGCAGTAACATTAAAAGACAAGTGAAAAGTGCGACGCCAAAAAACACTGTCATAAACAAAGAATCACTGTGACGGCAGTTTACGAACTTTTGTGCGGTTAAAAAATTCACAATCAATAGGGAAACAACAATATTACAGCTGTC
This sequence comes from Philonthus cognatus, assembly GCA_932526585.2. Lineage (NCBI taxonomy): Eukaryota > Metazoa > Arthropoda > Insecta > Coleoptera > Staphylinidae > Philonthus > Philonthus cognatus. The sequence continues at coordinate 68,254,706 of OW052242.1, read as the reverse complement.
AATAATGTTGATGGGGTTCGCATTATTTTATTCGTTATATTCTCTCACTAAATATAACTCGTGATATGATTAATTATCGATGATATTTTGTCGTTGAAACCGTAACAGCACATTCTACTCGTGCTGCGCATTCGTTGAATCTGCAGCTCGGTTTCAACTCCAAAATATCATCGATAATAATCATACCACTCGTTATAAACAAATATAAATGTGAGGGGCAAGCTGACTCACAAAAATCAAGCACGCTGTGGGATGAAATATGTTCACGTCACCGAAACAAAATGCGTTTTAAAGCTAAACGTTGGTTTTTATAAAAACAAAAAAAAGTATTTCTCTCAAAATTTCGACGTGATTACCAAATTCGGACAACGGATTCGTGTTCAGCAAGCAAAAAAAAAAAATTAAAATTACTATTCGACCTCATATAATCGAAAAAATTTCAAATTATTGTTTATTGTTATGAAATAATTAACTTTACCTACGCCCTATCTAGTAACCGCATCATACCACACTGTCATCTTGACGCGTATGATTGACATTACTTTTTAAACTCGAAATTTTATTTAGAAAATCCCCGTGAAAATTTACTACGCGGGGCTTTTCTAAACTCGAAATTTTACTTCATGCTTAGTCTGGGATTGGAAACACTCGTTCGAACTTTAAATTGGATTCTTTTATAAAATCAACGAATGTCTGCAAATGTACAGAGTATACATAAGGATATGATATATAAAAATGGCAAATTATTATGTCATGTATAAATGATTTTTGTAGATTTTGAAGAGTTGAAACAAATTTTATAAATTCTGTTTAAAAAAATATTTTTCTTATTGATGATACATGGTATTGCTATTTGTATTATTTTTCTATTCATTGGTATTTTTTGTCAATACTTTTGTTGGAATAGAAGGTAGATAGATTATCTTTATTTTTATTTGGTAAATTTTAATTTGCGTTAATTTCCCAATTTATATACCGAGTGTCTGGGATAAGGGGCGAACATAGGAATTTAACATGTAAAATTTAATATGTGTAATTATTAGATCCCCTATTCATTTCAGAGAAAAATCGTAAAGGAATATTTTTTACAGTATTAAAAACTGTATTAAATGTATCGATTTAATTTACGTTTGTACCAGAATCCATATTATCGAAATGCTACCAAAGAAATTTAAATGATGAAAAATAATTAATGCATGCTTGTCGTTTGGGATAAATCATAATAATAACACTTAATTAGTGGAAGATAATTTATTCATTATCAAGATAATTTATAGTGGTGTCAGATTACAAACAGTTCCTGATTTATTTTTGTTTACATTTTCATTTTACTCTATCTACGCTCAATGGGATATATTAGAGCAAGTACTCAAAAAGTTCTCCATTCTGGAGTAAACAATAACCCAATCTGTTATAAAATGCTTGCCTTACATTAGCCAACTGCCTATCTGTAATTAATCTGCAATCCACAAAAATTGCTTACCGCAAAGATTCAATGTTTAGATGGCGTTTTTTATAAATTTTGTTTTTCAGGTGACCCCATAAAAAGAAATTGCATGGTGTTAAATCAGGAGATCTTGGTGGCCAGTTGATAGTGCCAGTGCCAGTTTCACGTGCAACTTCTTCTAACGCAGGGCCAATGTAACGGGGCGCTCGAACCGGAGGTGGCAATATGTTGTTGTTAAGCAAGATTTCAATTTGCAATTTATAAATAATAAATTTAAGACACATGCCACTTCCGTTCGGAACCCTATCACTTTCCGATAGCTCAGAAAAATAAAATATTTCTAATACTTACCCCTTTTTCCCTGTCTCGAACCACTCACAATTAACTTTAAGGATTTTACGAGATATTATTTTTATGAATAAATAGCAAGTCGTATTTTAGGAATAACAAATATTAAAGATTTATTTAGAGATAAATAGAAATTCAAAATTAATAACAATGAAAGAAAAAGAAGATACAAGAAACTAATAAGACAGAAAATATATATATGGAATTAAATAGAAACAAAAATTATGTTTAAACGAAAGAATTATTTTTATACAAAAATAATGATTGTTAAGCAGCAGAATTATTTTTAGACAAACACTTTTGTTTAAGAGAAAAATAAAAAAGTAAAGTTATATCTCGTAAAAATCTTAGAGAGTAAAATAAAATAGTACCAATCTATTTACCACCAATGTTAGCACTACAACACAAACTAACTCGACTTAATAAACACACTGATTATCACTGGTTGAACTTGGAAAGAATACTTTTTGAACACTGAGAGAATACTAAATATTTTCTGGCTGTCCTGCTATTTTATAGCCAGAAAATTTGCTAAGGGGTAAGTTGGGGGTAGCAGAGCCCTGGAAGGGTATCTTCACCCTTACCTCATTGGTTGAGGATGTGGTAGGGATGCTTACTCCCCAAACCCATTGGTTACCCCTTGGCGTGGGTGCTCACTCTCAATCCTCATTGGTTGATCGCTCGCTCGACGCTGATTGGTTGACGATCATTTGAGCGACAACGGATTTGAGAGTGACACCTCTAAAATGTTGGTAAAAATATTATTGATATTTTTCCAAATTAAAAAAAAGATTCAGTTGTTTAGTGCAAAACAAGATTGATGATTAATTTGTTCTAACTGTTGGTGGGTCATAGATTGGCTAAATGCTAAAAGCGCATTTTAGATGTGAGAGAAAAAAAAATATCAATCAATGAATATCTTAAAATAAAAATGTTTGTCGAGATTATGAATAACTCAAAATATATACAAAAGTAATACAAAAACAAATAACAGGTATTAATTAATTGATTGATCGTTGATATCTGTGATTTAAAAAAAATAGATTTGAATAAATTCATTAAAAAAATGCGAAATGAAGAATAAGAAAAAAAAAACATATTTTGGGTAAACTGTACCTAAGCTAAAGAAATGTTTTACAATGCCTTAAATACGGTCAGCGTAGTTTCGGGATTGAAACACAGTGGGTATAATCTTCCCTTTGTTTTCTTGAGCCGACGTTCTTTTGTAAACATCACGTACGAAGAGATTTGGACATTTTTAAATCTTGTTCAACTGAGCTTGGGGAACTTTGTTAATCCGCTTCAGCCGAACTTGGGAAATTTTGGTAATCCGAAACAGAAAAGGTTTATTACCTATCCCGAAAATACGCTGCCGGTTTATTACTTTATTACCCTAGGAATTATGAACACAAAAGGCAAACATTTCTTTACGAACTTAACAGATTTTCGGATTAAAATGAGAGTTTAATTTTTATTTAAATAACGAAAGATATTAAATGCAATGGGGTCCGATGTTAAATTGAAGAAAATTAAATCGCGGTATAAAAATTAAACGTGTTACGACGTGTCCAAATGACACGCCGGTAACACCAACCTGGTCGATTAAAAGGTCGAAATTCGAATTAAATTTTCATAAATTTCAAATGGCCCAATAATAATATTCTTAAAAATACCAGCCCAATTGTTTATTTTTTGTGGGGACTGGGTTCTAGTTTGTAAGCGTATTCGTGGAATTTCCTGGGTCCAGTATCGCGTGTTCTGTGTGTTGGACTAGTTATTAAGAGTGAACGTGCATTCAGCAGTAAAACAGATAGACTGCAAAAAGTTTCGGTCTATGATTGATCGATCCTGCATTATTTTACAGATCTCCTGATGACATTGATGTTTATAGGGATGATATCCATGCTTCTTCAGTATCTTATGTACAGAGAATTTAGACAAATTGCACTCACGAGCAATACATCGTATGCTAGTTGTTGGTTCAGCATTTATCAAACCCAAAACTCTTCCAATTCATTCTTGCACCTTCTGTTTCGTTTGCCTGTAAGGTTAGTTTTTGAATGAATATTTGTTAAAATAGGACTATTAAAATAACTTTTGAATCAACTGCCGCTACACTTGCTGTATTTTTAAGCTTTTTCACAAACTTGGTAATTGTTGATACAGACGGAATTGGTCGATTGTTAAATTTAACCGAAAATAAGTCACGAACTCTGCGTAAACTGACGCCACTGTAATAGTATATTACGTAACGAAAGTGGTATGCAGCATATTACATATGAGCGGACATGTTGCGCACGTGCCGCGCAGCGGCGAGTGCAGTATTCCGCGAGCATGTAATTGCCATACCACTCGAGAAACGTACGATACTTTACCTACGCCCTAACAAAATAAACAATGAGCATAAAAGAACAACTTATTTATTGTAATAATTTTTAAAAGTACCATGATAATGATGAAAACTAAATTAATACTTGATCAGGAATAAAGCTGTACATTTTCCGACATTCGTTTTGTTTTAAAAGAGTTCAATTTGATGCTTTAAACGAGTGTTTTCCACTCCCAGATTAAGCATGAAGTAAAATTTCAAGTTTAGAAAAGCCCCGTGAAAATATGTCGAGGGTTGCGTAGCGACCCGAGACACATTTTCTGGGCTTTTCTAAACTCGAAATTTTACTTCATGCGCCACGCGTATAAAACACTGATTTCAAGTGAGGTTCAAATATACATAGAGTTAACAATATTTTTGTGTTTTATACGCGTGGCGTATGAAGTAAAATTTCGAGTTTAGAAAAGCCCAGAAAATTTGTCTCGGGTCGCTGCGCGACCATCGATACATTTTCACGGGGCTTTTCTAAACTCGAAATTTTACTTCATGCTTAGTCTGGGAGTGGAAAACACTCGTTTAAAGCTTCAAATTTAACTATATAAAAAAAACAACGAATAACTAAATATTTAAAGAAAATAAACTGAATTTGGAATACGTATACTTTAAAGAAAAACTCCCTGTACATCAAAGAAATATCATTTGGTTGTACGGTAAGCAATCAGCTGTCAGCACGTAATGTACTTGTCAAAGCTATTACGTGCATGTGTACGTAATGTCAATCATACTTGTCAAGATGACAGTGTGGTATGATGCGGTTACTAGATAGGGCGTAGGTAAAATGTTTTTATAATGAATACCCTCTCTTCATTGAAATAACTCAGATTATTATTCATAACAATTATAATGCGTAAATTGATATCTGAGTAGCAAAATTATTTTCACTATAACATGACATTTGTCAAACTCATGGCAAGGGTTTTTATTAAATAGTACATTGTTCAACTTATTTTTATTATTTTTGTGGTGGATTCTGGTACAAACGTACATTAAATGGATACGTTTAATACGGTTTTTAATACTTTAAAAAATATTTCTTTACGATTATTCTCTAAAATTAATAGGGGAGCTAATACTTACACATATTTAATTTTACATGTTAAATTCCTATGTTCACCCCTTATCCCAGACACTCGGTATTTGTATATTTTATTTGAAATAAAAATTATTATTTGAGTTACAAATCAATTCCAATATTAATCAGTATCAGTTAAATACAAAAAATTATGAAACAAATAATTAAATATCATTGTTTTTATTTCGATCAATGTTTTGAGATTTATTAATTTCTTTCCTATTTTTAATTTTTTTATTTTGATGTTTATTTATGTTTCCAAGAAAATACTGAAAACTGAATAAAATTAGGACTGATTTTTATTTGAAATTGTTAACGTTAAAAAAAACGGTATTGATGTAATGCTAATTTTGCGACTCTTAAAAATTTTCCTCAATTTTAATATTTGTAAATAATTTATTTAAAATTATTTTTCCCAATTTTTAGAATAATTTATAATTATTGAATTATCTTAATGTAGTTGTATGAGTTACGCGAAGGTGTTAAGTCACTTAATTAAACACAGTTATATTCCTTTCTTCACTTTTATTTTTCTTGCTAGATGTACATTTCGCGTACTAAGTACCTATTATCAGTTAGCTATTGATAATGGGTACTTAGTACCCAAAATGTACATCTAGCAAGAAAAATAAAAGTGAAGAAAGGAATATAACTGTGTTTAATTAATTGAATTAGCTATTTTTATTATTTTCAACGATTTGTTTAAACTATATTTTTAGTTTTCGGCACAATCTCATACAAATAAATCTCATGAAGATTTTATTAATTGACGAAAATCTCGAAATATCGAAAATCTTTATACTCTGTTTAAAAACTAGAAGGAGTAAGTGCCAAAGCCCAATTTACACTATAAAAAGTTACCAGAAATATCACTAGATAAATTTGGCGGCAATTTTAAATAATTTCATAATTACTCTTTAATAAAATCAAATATCCATTTTGTACTTCTTAATTGTGGGTAAGTATTTTCTTTTCCATCGTATGATATCGTCACTTTAATTAAAATGCTTACACGGCATCTCGCCATATATCTGTGAAATAAAACATATTTACATTATGTTCATAATATAATATGGAATTTATACAATAATGTGTCTCTATCAGAGCTTCGACGAATCCTCGTAAAAAGCATTCGAATCACGAATCCGAATCACCTAATATGATTCGAATCACGAATACTCGAATAAAGGATTCGTAAGAGATAAATATGATTCGAATCGAAGATTCGAATCCTGTTTTTCCGAATCACGAATACATATCATTTAATAAATGTGATTTTATTATTTTTTCGCAACCATTAATATATACATATCGTTACCAGTTGTTTTAACAAAAATATTCAAAACCTAATTATTTATTATTACCACTGAACATCGCTGATAACAGACTAAATATCTGACTCCCTGTTACTCTGGTTAAAGATGTATTTGTGTGTTTCTGAACTCCACTTCAAATCAGTGTTTTGTACGCGTGGCGCATGAAGTAAACTTTCGAGTTTAGAAAAGCCCGAAAATTTGTCTCGGGTCGCTGCGCGACCCTCGACAAATTTTCACGGGGCTTTTCTAAACTCGAAATTTTACTTCATGCTTAGCCTGGGAGTGGAAACACTCGATGAAAACTTTAAATTGAATTCTATTATTAAATCGACTAATGCCTGAAATTTACATAAATAAAAAATTCACTGAATATCATTAAAACCGAGAAAGTCAGAGAAAAGTCATTTAATTATAATCAAATTGACCAAAACACTAACAAAAAAGCCATATATTATTAAATTTGTCAAAATCAGCAGGCAAATTACAAAATGTTTACATATTTATAAAATTAACTTAAATATTGGCAAAAACAATCAAAACTATTAAACAGAATGGGGGGTTTCCCACAGAAGAAAGTTATATTAAAAGGCAAGTAAAAAAATCTTTAGTCAGAGAAATGTCGAAAAATTTAATATTTCAGATTGTGGCTACCATGTCAGTTTTACTTCAAACAATATTAAACAAAATTTTGAAAACTAGATTATTATCTTTAAAAACATTTTCAATTATTTAATGTTCTTATCAAAGCATTCACTTTAAAGTTTCGAACGAGCGTTTCCACTCCCAGACTAAGCATGAAGTAAAATTTCGAGTTTAGAAAAGCCCCGTGAAAATTTGTCGAGGGTCGCGCAGCGACCCGAGACAAATTTTCTGGGCTTTTCTAAACTCGAAATTTTACGTCATGCGCCACGCGCATAAAACAGTGATTTAACGAGAAATTTAAGAACACACAAAAAACATTTTTCATGTTATTCCTCACAATTAATTCGAATTAGTTTTTACGATTCAAATCCTTTTGTAAGTATTCGAATCCTTTTACAAGGATGTGAATCATTTTACAAGGATTCGAATCCTTTTATAAGGATTCGAATCACCCACATGTAGACTCGAATACGAATCCTCTTAAAAAAATGTAACGAATCCAAGTCACAAATCCAGTTGAACTAAAGTATTCGAATGCCTCTTTTAAATCCTCTAAAAGGATTCGAATCCTGCCCAGCTCTGGTCTCTATCTTACTTAAAATTGATTTGTTTCATAAAACTATACAAGGTAGAACGACTCATCTTCGGCATGCCTGCATGATCGTGTACTTCTTTTAAAACTTTATTCAAAGTTGGCAGTTCATTTTTATAGAAGAAACTATGCACGGATCTCCTCACTACGTCATCAAAACTTGTAATTATGTCCCCCAAGCTGTTTAGGCCTACAAATCTCTCCGGATTTCTTATATTCGCTAATGGTACAATAGACAGTGGAATTTACAACTCCTAAAAATTCAACATTTTATTATTTGATGCATATTCTTATGCTATTTAATATCTCACCTACTGCACCAACAATGTCTGATACAACAGCATAGAGGTGGATAACTATCGATAGTCAGCACCATCGATAGTGTTCGATAGTCAGAACACATACTATCGATAACTATCGATATTTATCGATAGTTCAGGAAAATTAATTAAATTATTTATTTTACAATTTATTTTATTGTGGGTCTAACAACCACTGATTCTTATTCAAAAACAGAAGCATATTAATATTTTTTGGTTTAAGTCTTGATCTTCTGTCGCTGATGATCAGGCCAGCTGTACTAAATTCTCTCTCTGACTCCGTCGAAGATGCTGGAATGCATAGGTATTTCAGGATTAACTCGGGAATGGGCTGAAGTTCTTGGCCATTCACCTAAAAAAACGAAATAAATATACACAATGATTAACCTATTATCTAATATATTTCTTACTTTCCAAAATACTAATGGATTTCTTCAGCTGCATTATCCCTTTCCAGATATTGCCTCTTCCTAATTATTATATCAGCCCCATCAGCGATAACACTTCTGGATTTCTCTTCTACTCTTCGGGCGACGAATGACAACAATGACTTCTTTTGTAGAGTGCTCCCCTGATTTTGATGTTCTATTTCGTCAACACAACTTTCAATATGTGAATTCAGCATCATTTCCTGTTCTAACAAAGTTGCCGCCTTGTTTGCATTTTCTAAATTATTAAATCCTTCCATCTTAAATCTCGGATCAAGAAGTGTTGCAATTCTTGTTACTGATCTGGTCTCATATGCAAATAGTCTTCTTCTTGTCGATTCCATCAAGCCTTTGTAGAACTGCTTCCCTTCCGATGTAGCCATACTTGTGATAATATCATTTAAAGATGTAAAAATTCCAACTGTCAGTGGTATTATCAAAGATATGGTAACATATCTGGACCCGGACACTTTTTTTGTTGCCTCATCGAACGAGAACAGTGCAGCTTCAAAATCATTAAGAATAGATATTTCATCAAGAGTAAACGGAGAAGGAGCTTTTCTCATTTTCAATAGAGTTCTATTTATTGCATCACTAGTTTTTATAATTCTTTGTATCATATATAATGAACTGTTCCACCTTGTAGAAACTTCTTGAATTAATTTCAATGGCTCTTTGCTACCCTGAATACTTTTTTGCTCTTCTTTAAATTTATCAGTGGCTGAAGTGCTGCTTTTAAAAAATCTGACAATTTCTTTGCATTTGGTCAAAACCCTCTGAACATAATCACTGCTCAGATTATCTTGTACAGCTAAATTAAGGGTGTGAGCAAAACACCCCACCCTTCTTCAAAATTTCACATGTTTTAATCATGTTAGCAGCATTGTCAGTTACTATACATGTAATTTTATTTCCTATATCCCAATCTTCAAAAATCTCCTGCAGTGCATCAGCAATATTTTGTGAAGTATGATTCGTATTTAGTGGCCTTGCTGTTAAGACAACAGACTTCAATCTAGAATCAAATATGAAGTGACAAGTGGCTGACAAAAAAGACTCTGTGGAAACTGACGTCCAAGTATCACATGTTATTGAAAGATGCTTGATACCACTTAGTATTTCTCTTAGTTTGCTTTGGGACTTAGTATACAAATTCTTCATAACAGATTCTCGAATAGCAAATTTACTGGGGATAACATAACGAGGGTCAAGAAGATAGACAAATCTTTTGAATCCGGTATCATTAACAATATTGAAAGGTTGAAAATCGTGTGCAATCATCATTGCAAGAGCACAGTCCAGCTCTTTCTTTCTCTTTGAAGAACTCTCGTATTCAATAGATCTCTTAAAGAAAGGACTTATTGATCTATTGTTAGACTGTGCTGAGGTTAACTGTGTACTCGAGCTGGAAGTAGAAGCAACAACAAGTTCCTCATTTTCAACATCATTCCTATTTATAGGGTGGAATCTTTTCAAGTGGTCAGCTAAGTTACTTGTATTGCCGCTAGTTTTATATTCCTTACCACATGTTATACATTTAGCTAATTTACGGTCAGATGAACGTTTGAAATATTTCCAAACTTTCGAAATCGTCGGTCTTTTATTAGATATCCGTGACACAGATGTTTCCGATTCTGACCCTGACTGCCCAGAATGGGGGTTTTCATTTTGAGGCAACACTTCCGGAGTAGAATTATTGTCCTTCCTAGTCGTACCTCCGCTACTTGAGCCTATGAAATTTAAAATGATACGTGAAATTTTGTTTCTCATAAAAAAACTTTCTGTGACTATCGACTTACAGAACACACAAAATTAACCACTTTCGTGTTATACGTTGCACATATTACAATTCAATATATATATTTTTTTAATAATTCAGTCTTTTAGAGACATGGCGGCTCATTATGATTTTTATGTGAGACTAATTCTAAATTATATGAAACTGAATTAAATTAAAAAATGAATTATTATAATAATCAGTGAATTAAATACCCAACATTTTAATTTCTTAAAATTTTAAATTTACTTTACTCGAAATTCAAGCAGTTTATATAAAAAACATTATTAATATAAGATATCCACTTCCTTGTAATCAATATTTGTTAAAATGTTTTTCTAATCTTTTTTATATAAAAGAAATATCGGTAGAAACATAATATGGTTCCAGATTACGTGGTCCATGAAATATGTCACAAATATAAATATATACACATTTGGTTTCATTCAAATGAAAATAATATTTTTTTTTTAGGAAATTGTAAATATATATTAAAATCATTGTTAAGTTTATGAAAGGTTTGTAGCTACGTCGTTTAGTTTAAAATGATGATTATTTTTAATTTAAGAAAAAATGTCTATTGGAGCAAAATTGTTTCCATGTTGTGGAAAAATACATTTTAATAAATATAGAAAACATACAAAATTGTTCTTTGTAATTTTCGTAAAAAGTAAAAGAAATAGTGAAAACTACAATGCGGTTAAAAAAATCAAAATGCAAAATAATGCTTCAAGAATTATAGTTATTTTGCTTTTATTGGAAATTTATCGTAGCGCAGTTTATTTAGTTAACTAACATTACGATAATATTATCCGAAAAAGTTGTAAAAACACTTGAATATTTGAGAGAAAACGGCCCGATTTGTATACGGCCCATGTGTATTTTTCCACACTGTACACATGGCCAGTCCGCCCCTGTACAGTTTACCTCCTAACTAACCAACTAACTACCCTTAACAAAGAAGTCAAAAATTCTCGCATATTTTATGTATTCTACACCTATATTTTGAGCACTTACAACTTACAACAGGTAAATACAACTTCCGATTATCGGTTTTTTACGATACGCTTTTTTCTTTAGGTTTTTAAATAAGGCCGCTATTAATTTGAAAATCTCTGTTTGTTCTCGAGATAGTGCCCACAGATAGACACAAACACAAACACAGCCCCCGACATTTTTTTAGAAATGACCCGATTCATCTCGGGGATATTTTTCCGTTAAAATTACGAATTCGAAAAAATCACGATTAGAGAAGTGACAAAAATAACAATAAAAAGTAATGATACTTACATTCGCCTGTTTTATGGTTTTTCTTTATAAGAAATCTATCCATTTTGTGCTTGCAAATATCTGGTTTGGCAAACACGCATTGATGAACACTACAATAATTTCACTTCACAAAACACGGGACTTCCCAATTCCGAACAAACACAGCTGTTACAGATATATTTTCCCTAATTTAATTGCTACTTACTAGATGGCGCCAGGCAGTAATAGTCACGTCAATACTCATTACACAATTTTTTTACATATCATGTCGTCGGACGTCGATCGTGGTGTACACCACTACATCCCGTATTAAATCCGTGTAGTTAATAAAATATCGAAAACTATCGATAATAAAAATAAAATATCGATTATTTTCGATAGTCAAAACTATCGATAACTATCGATAGCGCTATCGATAGTTATCCACCTCTACAACAGCAGTCATTTTCATATGTGGATCATCTGTTACCATCTGCTTATACATATTTATTATGCACTGTTTTTCAGACAGATATAAATTACCCAAATCCAACTTCTTACGTTTTTTTGGAGGTGAAGGTGATATTATCACCAAGCTTGCATTAGGTCCATAATGCATCGCAACAATATAAACAAAAGTAACTTTTAACAATGCTAAAAAAAACACCGCACAAAAGGTTATTACAAAACAGACAAAGTTGCAACTCGGTAACGCTTCGAATTAAGGTTATGTCAGCTGTTGCGTCTAATAATGACGTAATTAGCATAGTGTAAAATGGGCGCGCTCCCGGCCAATCAGAGTTGTAGGTTTTGGCGCGTGAAATTTAAAATGCTCCTCCTAGTTATTAAACAGATTATACAAGGTGTTGATTCGATCAGGTATACATAGGGATTTAACATGTAAAATCGCATTTATGCATTTTCCTGCTTCCAGGATCATTTTAGAAGAAACGAACAAGAGTAAAGAAAAAATAAAAAGAAATCCCACTAATTTTGGTTGCTATTTGGTTAAAATTCGGAGTCGTTTACTATTTTTACTCAATTTTTAAAATATACGAAATTTTAATAAATTAGCCTCAAGCCGGGTATAAGAAAATACTATGGGAATTTACAGCACGTGATTACGGATATTTAGAGGTCTAGTACTTGACCTTTATGCCTAAAATCATCAATGCAGCGTCCGTGGCTTTCATTTAATGCCCTTTCCGCGATTCTAGCGCGTCCATATTAAAAATAATGAATGAAGACGCGTGTTCATGAGGCTATTTATGTTGGATAAAAAATAGTAAAAGACGTCGGATTTTTACTAAATAGCGACCTAAATACGTAGGATATTTTTCTTAACTTTTGTTAGCTCTTGTATTTTTCCTCTAAAATGGAAGCAGGAATATGCATAAATGTAGTTTAACATGTTAAAGCCCTACGTATACCTGATCGAATCAACACTCGGTATATGTTGAAAATACAGGGTGTCTGTATTTCGACAGAATGTATAGGGATCTCAGTTATTTGAAGAGATAGAGAATCGGTTATATTGGGGCAAAGTTGCGTATTTCAGGGCCTAAAAATAGTCTGAAAACAATTTGAAATATCTTTTTTTGTTTTCGAGATAACAACAAAAAATTGTATTTTTGAAAAATCGTTTTTATTTTTCTATTTAAAAAGTACTGATTCTGGACATTTAGAACTTTAACAACATACGGGCACTTTTTAATGAGGAATCTAGCAGCATATTTTGTTTTAAATCACTATAACATTTACCCGGGAGCAAACTTTTGTTTTTCTTATGGGCGCCATTTTGGATTTTCATATGTTTTAAAAGATTTTTTTTGAACTCAGTGATGTATCACGCTCATAATTTATTTTAGATTTGATATTTAAAACTATAATATTTTCTATTTTAACAATGACGTCATATCTATTATTTCAATAAAATATTTACAGCAGTCAATCATTGTTAGCAGTCAAAATTAATTAATTACGGTCAATCTTTTGTAATAATAATATAAAGTATCGATTATCACACAAAAAATAAAGTAAAAAAATGGTGATGTGACCATCATAGCACTTTCCACGTTTAAGATATTATGACTTAAATATCAACGGTATGGAAACGTTGTCGAAACTAAATTTATTCTACTTTTATTATTATTATTCCAAAACTATTCACAAAAAAAGTATTTCTTGCATTTTTCGCTACATCTCAATAAATATTGATTACCATCACGTCTAAGCGTTATATATTTTTAACTTTACTGTAAATCAGTGGTTTATAAGCGTGGCGCATGAAGTAAAATTTCGAGTTTAGGAAAGCTCTGTGAAAATTTGTCTCGGGTCGTTGCGCGACCCTCGACAAATTATCTACGCGGGGCTTTTCTAAACTCTGAATTTTACTTCATGCTTAGTCTGGGAGTCGAAGATACTCGTTAGTTTAAAATACATCACAACTGTTAAAATATGAATCGAACTAGTATTTTGTCATTAAATCAATATATTGACTGTATTTGATATGGTGATTTAAGTGACTTACAATCATAACATCACAATAGCCGAAATACAGTCCATAGAGAGAAGTAATCTGACAAAATCCTAGCATAGTCAAAAGACAGTCAATCAAACCACTTACAGTCACAATAGTCAAAACACGGTCAATAAAGATATAATATGATAAAATCCTATGATAGTCCAAAGACAGTCAAGCAATTTATTAAGATTCATAATGTCACACCAGTATTTCGTTTATAAGCAAATACATTTTCTATCAGTATAGTAATTAATCAGATGGATGCCCGTCTTCAGGGGTGATATGTAAGCACATTATGGGTCCTAGGAGTTGTCAAATGAGTGAGTTACTCAACTGTTTCCAAGGCACTCTTTACAAAAAACAGAAGATTAAAATTTTACATATAATTGTACAATAAAATATAAGTGTGGTACATGTTATAGTTATCTTAAAACAAAATATGTTACTAGATTTTTCGTTAAAAAGTTTCTATAAAATGTCAAAGTTTTAAATATCTGTATTCAATAGTTTTTGAATAAAAAATTAAAATGAAATTTCAAAAAATCCGTTTTTTGACAATATCTCAAAAACGAAAGAAGATATATCAAATTTGTTTTTAGATTATTATTGGGCCCCAAAATACGCAACTTTGCCCTAATTTAACCGACTCTCTATCTCTTTAAATTTAATGCAGATAAAAAACATCCCAAATTCAAGAGGTGTCTATCTTGATTTAGTTGTTTCGAATGTTATTTATATTGGTATTTATAAATCTATTGACAGGCTTTTTGAAAAATGCGTCGGCCGTTCAACATCTTGATACGAATTTATATTACTTTGATTTTAAGGCAGCTGACTATAATTCGCTGAATCAATATTTGAATTCATTAAATTGAGCTATTATTGTTGATAACCATGATTTAAATGTTGCTCTGGAGAACTTCTATGAGGTTGTCAATACAAGTTTAAACTCGTTTGTTCCAATAAAAAGAAAGAAATCATCCCAAATGGTTTACACGTGATTTAATCGAACTTATTCATGAAAAGAAGAAAACTCACGCTTGGTATAAATCATCTGGTAATTTTTTATTCTACGAAAAATTTAAATCTCTTAGATCTCAATGAGCCAATTTAAGCAAAAGTTATTATGAACATTATAAAAGTAATATTAAACAAAATATTAACCATAATCCTAAATCATTTTGGAGTCACGTTCACGAATGCAACCAAACTAATTTGTTTCCAAAACTTATGTTTTACAAAAATAATTCCAGTGACAACGGTGTAGAGTGTGTAAATTTCTTTGCTGGTTTTTTCTCTACAGTATACTGCGATGATGATACTCCCACATATTTAAATACTGATATTAAAGAGTGCGTTTCTTTGAATTCGTTAAATGTAGATATTTCAGTCGGGTTTGAAGGTTTAAAACTTTTGCCTGATTCTTGTCAGTGTGGCCCTGATGGCTTGCCCCCTTATTTTCTTAAACGATGTGTTTATTCTTTAACAAAACCTGTTCATATTCTCTTCGAGCGTTCGCTAAAATATTGCGTCTTTCCAGATTTATGGAAACACTTATATATTAATCCATTACACAAAAATGGAGATAGAGTTGACAAAAAAAAACTACCAGGGAATTACAATGCAATTCCCAAGTTGCTAGATAGTATTGTTTCTAACCAATTGATGTGGGCTTGCAAACATGTCATATGTGAGCAACAACATGGGTTCATGGAAAATCGATTAACGATCAGCAATTTATTGTGCTATCAAGTTTTTATTAGACGCTTTCGAGAATGGTTATCAAGATGATGCAAATTATACCGACTTCTCAAAAGCGTTTGATCGTATCAACCATGCTTTACTGTCGAACAAACTCAAAAAACTAGGCTTCGGAAATCTTGTAATTAACTGGCTTCAATGTTTTCTTACATCGCGCTCTCAATATGTTAAGATTCATAACTATTTGTCAACAGCAATCAATGTAACATCTGGGGTACCGCAAGTACCGCAAGTGCGCACCAATTTTGTTTCTTCTTTTTATTAACGACATTGGGATATCTTTTCGGTACTCCAATTATTTATTATTCGCAGACGACCTAAAACTATTTCATATTATACTCAATGACATTAGAAGCGTAACACCCAGAAGGAGTTATTATTTTAACTTGATTTTTTGCATCAAGAATAAAATGATTACATTTTCAAGAAATTTTATTAAAGAACAATCTAAAAAAAATTAATAATGTGTTTGGCGACCCATTTGCTGTATACACTCCTGTAGACGTCTGGGCATCGACAAAATGAGATGGCCGATGTCTTCTTGAGGCATCTCGTTCCAAGCAACTTGAATTTCATCGATCAACTGTGCTAGAGTCTGTGGAGGATGGTGCAAAGAGAATATTCTTCTTCCCATGATATCCCACACATGTTCAATGGGATTTAAATCCGGCGAACGGGGCGGCCACGCCAAAACATTAACACCAGCTTCATTAAGAAAGTTCATAGTTCGACGAGCAATATGGGGACGTGCGTTATCTTGTTGAAAAAGTACGTCTGGGCGGCCATCTAAATAAGGCAACAAAGTCGGTCGTATGACGTCTTCAACATAACGCGCAGCTGTCATACTGCCTCGAATGAATACACGAGGTGATCGACTACCATAAGCAATAGCCCCCCAAACCATTACTCCAGCAGTCCTGTGTACATGCCTCTCAATAGCAAACCTAAGATCAGGTCGTTCGCCACGGTAGCGTCGTACCCTTTTACGGCCATCATGCGTGCCTAGACAAAATCGTGATTCATCGCTGAATACGACATCGTGCCATTCTGCCTCCCGATGCTGCCGTTCTCTGCACCAGTCCAACCTTTGGCGACAGTGTCTCGCTGTTAAAGGAAGCACTAATCTTGGACGGTACGAAAGAAGCCCAAAGGATTGAATGCGGCGATATAAGGTTCGCATACTAACGGGCCCACCTTCTTCTCCAATCCTTTGATCACCGATTTGACGCGTAGTAGCGAAACGGTCTCGCAGGGCTATTTGTCTTAAGCGCCGATCTTGACGTTCTGTGGTACGCCTTGGTTGACCAATTGGTCTTCTTCTTGCTCCTCTACCTTCTTCTGTCCATACCTGATACACACGTATTACAGTTGCTGCAGTGGAATCAATACGGCGGGCAATTTCGCGATAGGACATACCGACATCTCGATAAGCAAAAATCGACCCCGGTCAAAATCGCTCAAATGGTGATATTGTGGACGTCTTCGGACTCGAGGCATTTTATTTAAGCACACTCAACGGAAACACACTCAACGGAAACACGAAAACTAAAAACATCTGTACTAAACAGCTCATATAAATAGTTTTATCAAAAAAGAAAAAGTGAAATATGTTTTTTTTCACAATAAATATAAAAGGCACAAGGCTGAAATTGTTATCAATGTATGCTTTAAATATAGTCACTCTGTTGCTAAAATATGAATTCAAAAAAATCATTCCTTCTTGGTGTTACGCTTCTAATGTCATTGAGTATATTAATAATGTTGATGATTGTATTGCGCTACAAGATAATTTAACTCATCTCTCACATTGCTGTAGTTGCAATAAGTTACATTTAAATATCTCTAAATGTACTACCATATCATTTTGCCGTTCAAAATCAATACCGTTTATGTATCATTTAAATATTCAAATACTACGTACTACTGAAAATTTTAAAGATCTTGGTATAATATTTGATAATAAATTGACATTTATTCCGCATATTAACAACCTTGTATCTAACCCTCTCAAAACTCTCGGTCTGATTAAAAGATTCTCATCCTTATTTAATGCAAATACCAGTAAGTTGCTGTACATATCTTTAGTTAGATCTAAACTTGAATACGGCTCTATAATTTGGAACCCTACATACGAAAAATGGTCGAACAAAATTGAAATGGTACAGAGTAAATTTTTGAGAATTGTTAATTTTAAGTTGGGTTACAGTAGGATTGACTTTAGCCATTCGAATATGTTAACTCTTCTGAATTTAAAACCATTAAAAACCAGGCGAATTGACGTTAATTTTGGTTTCAGACTTATTAATGGGCTTATTGATTGTAACTACCTGTTATATTTATTTTAATTTAATGTATCAAGAAATGAGAAATCAAAATGTACTTTCTGCGAATTATAATTTTAATATCTTTAATAAACCGATTGAACAATTTAGGAGACGGTTGAATCATCTTGATCAAACCATTTGTATTTGATTTTGGGTGATTGAATTAACAGGAATATTAGTGTGTGTATATATACAGGGTGTCCCAGACCACCCGTATCAGGCATTTTTTGAGAAAACGGCTTGTCTTAGAGAGTTGGGATAGAAAAAATTATTACTAAGGCCATATTGAAGAATCGAATCGAAGAATCGGTGGTATTGTTTTTTCCCAAAAAAATTTCATCCATGAGATTTCGCTTAAAAATGTCAAAAACTCTAAAATTTAAATCCAAATAAGGTTTTTAATTGCAATGGAAATGTATGTAATTTAAATACAAAGGAAAACCAAAATTTAGATTTTTTTCCATAAAACTATTAGATAGCAATTATACAGATGTAGTAACCATTAAACATTTATTTGTATTGCAAAAATTGCATTATTAGGTCAAGTTTTAAAATGTTCACATGATTCAAAGCAGCAGTCGGAGTTGGCGTAGGATTTTCGAAAAATAGAGGAGTCAGAGACGGAGTTGGAGTCGAATATTTCTTTAGCGACTTCGCGGACTTGGTTATAATGTATCTGAGAGGTCTAACTGACATTTGAAACTCAATCTTTAAAAATAAGTTAGCTATTAATAATTGAAATTTAATAACTTTAATCAGATATTACTCAAAATCTATGAGAGTAACAAAATTATGTTTACTGAAAAAGATGCTTATTTTTTAAAGACCTTTTTAATGATACCACTTTTGACCTATCGTGCTATTTAAAAATCTGGAGTTATTAACATTTTTAAGCAAACTTTCACGGATGCCAACCTTTTTACGAAAAAACAATAACCCCATTTGATTCTTTAATAGGGCTTTTGTAATAAAAATTTGTGTCCGACCTCTTTAAGACTAGCCTTTTTCTTAAAAAAGGCTGATACGGGTGGTCTGGGGCACACTGTATACAGGGTGTCTACGCTAAATCGTTCGTTAAAAGTTTATGGGGTTGCCGTTGCACTAAAAATTTGAAAAAAATCCTTGTCATACGGTTAAATCAGTTCTCCTCATGTGAAATATTTTCAACTTCATATCACTTCCGGTTCCATCGGAAGTAGCACCAAATTTGTTATTTTAAATAGAACACCCTATATATTAGTAATTTTTTGGATTTCTCGTTTAAATTGCAATATATTTTATTTGAACATATGTACACTTATGTCATATTTTTCAAGCAAAAAAAATATTTCTAAATTTTTGACCTCTAAAAGGCATCTTGAAATCTGTCTGTAACTTCTCTTAAGAGTAAGATAAAAATATGATTTATATCTCTACTTGTACCTAGAGGATGCCTCTATGAGTATATTAATTGGAAACTGTCAATTTTGACAATAAGTGTTCTTAAAATGTCAATATCGAAGTGCCCTCTTCAATATCTCGTAATTCAATTGTTATAAATGGAATGACCCATTTTTTATCACGTGGTATGATTGGGGGGAAGATTTCCTATAAAAAAGTATTAACAACTATACTCCTAAAGCAAGTGGTTTTCGAAATATTTCGAAGATTCGTTTTTCGTCGCATTTATGCAGGGAATAATGCGCGCATAAGTCGCAACTGAATTTTAGTAGGCAAGTAGTAATGCTTTTGTTTTGTCGCTTATGTAATGCAAAATGTCAAATAATAAAAACAATTAGTACAAAGTTATACAGAAATCAACAAAATGAATAAATACACCCATCAACAAATTATCAATTTATTCTTTATACATGGCAACTGCGATAGAATTGGTACTCGAACATGTAGAATATTTAATGAAACTTAACCACATCAGCCGCCGATGAATAAAACAAGATTTAGAAGATTGGAATCAAATTTTGTTCAATTGGCAGTTGCCATGTATAAAGAATAAATTGATAATTTGTTGATTTGTGTAATTATTCATTTTGTTGATTTCTGTAAAACTTAGTACTAATTCTTTTTATTATTTGACATTTTTTAATACAATCGCGACAAAAGAAAAGCATACTATTGGCCTACTAAAATTCAATAAAATTTTCAATTCAATTCAATTCAATTTTTTTTAAATAGAATAACTCATTTTTTATTGCGTGAGAAGATTTCCTACAAAAAAGTATTAACTACTATACTCCTAATGCAAGTGGTTTTTGAATTATTTTAAAGATTCATTTTTAATGCGCGCATAAATCGCAACTGAATTTTAGTAGGCAAGAAATAATGCTTTTGTTTTGTCGCGTATGTAATGCGAAATGTCAAATAATAAAAACAATTAGTACAAAGTTATACAGAAATCAACAAAATGAATAAATACACCCATCAACAAATTATCAATTTATTCTTTATACAAGGCAACTGCGATAGAATTGTTACTTGAACATGTAGAGTATTTAATGAAACTTATCCACATTTGCCGCCGATGGATAAAACAAAATTTAGAAGATTGGAATAAAATTTTGTTCAATTGGCAGTTGTTATGTATAAAGAATAAATTGATAATTTGTTGATGGGTGCATTTATTCATTTTGTTGATTCCTGTAAAACTTTGTACTAATTCTTTTTATTATTTGACATTTCGCAATACAATCGCAACAAAACAAAAGCATACTACTGTCCTACTAAAATTCAATTGCGACTTATGCGCGCCTTATACCCTGCATAAATGTGACGAAAAACGAATTTTCGAAATCATTCGAAAACTACTTGCTTTAGAAGTATAGTCGTATATACTTTTTTCTAGGAAATTTTTCCCCCAATCGTATCACGGTATAAAAATTGGGTCATTCCATTTAAAAAATTGAATTACTCGATGTTGAAGAGGGCACTTAGATAGTGACATTTTAAGAACACTTTTTGTCAAAATTGATAGTTTCCAATTAATTTACTCATAGAGGCATTCTCTAGGTACAAGTAGAGATATAAATCATATTTTTATCTTATTCTTAAGAGAAGTTATAGACAGATTTAAAGATGCCTTTTAGAGGTCAAAATTTTAGAAATATCTTTTTTTCTTGAAAACTATAATAAATAAGTGTACATATGTTTGAATCAAATATGTTGCAATTTAAACAAGGAATCCAAAAAATTACTAATAGGGTGTTCTATTTAAACTAACAAATTTGGTGCTACTTCCGGTGGAACAGGAAGTGATATAAAGTTAAAAATATTTCACATGAGGAGAACTGATTCAACCATATGACAAGGATTTTTTTCAAATTTTTAGTGAAACGGCAACCCCATAAACTTTTAACGAACGGTTTAGCGTAGACACCCTGTATATACAGGCTCCTGCATCTCACCTCCCGTCTTCTATAGCTCAGTTATTAATTTAGTAATTTAGTTAGGATTTTGATATTTGGCAGACTTTGCCTGTATCCTAGGGCGTATATCAGAAAAATATTTTTGATTATACAGGGTGTCCCAAAAAAGTATGACGTCATGATAATATAAATTTTTAAATTAAATGGTGTACATTTTGTTAATAATTTGAGTGCCTTTTATGGTTACCTTCATACTCCTAAATTTTTATAGAAATCAGTTTAGTGATATCAGCCAAAAAAAAAACTAAAAAATATCGGTTTTGCACTATTAATTTAAAAAATTTATAACAATTAAAAATAGTATCTCGTCAATTAAATTATAGAAGGTACTTATTAAAAAAGGTCTAATGGTCCCGATAACCAAGTTTGGTGGATATGAATTATACAGAGTGTGCAAAATTTAGTGTCAAACTTTTTAAACTTTAATGCACTGTATTTTTCTTATTTTAAATCGGAACCCCTGTATATTTTCATGTCGTTCCATGCGGAATTAAAAAACAAACATTTTTCCTAATTACAACCCTATCACAATTCCTAACACATAAAAAGTTATTTGCAGAAAACTCGTTATATCAACTAATCCAGTAGCCATTTTAATTAATAAAAATCGAAGGTGGCTTTGAAAAACAATTTATTGACATAACATGTTTTGTAATTAAATTGCATCTCGAAAGTCTTAACGGATTCACATATTTTCGTCTAAACATATTACACATCGTGAAAGTACAATGAGATCGAAAAAAAAATGATTCAGAGCAGGCATTGACTACTACAAAACGATTAGCAACACTTATTTCAATTCAATAAAAACAGGAAACTTCAAATAAATTTAAACACAAAACAGTATTCTGAAATTTGTCTTGCCTACCATGTTGTTCCAGTCAAGGCCTGCTCTGAATCATGTTTTTTTACGATCGCGTGGTATTAAGTTTTGTATAAAAAATTGTTTTAGTAATAACATTTCATAAAAAACATAACAAAAATACGCATTTCTAAAATTAATCACCTACTAGAACTTATGTTCGATATGTCTTCCGTTCTCTTGGAGGCACAATTGAAGACGAGTATGAAATGACCTTGCAACTCTTCGTAATAGGTCGGGTGTAATGTTGTGAAATGCATTTATGATTCTTTGCTGCATGTTTTCTGATGTGGTTGGAGGTTCTTGATAAACGATTTCCTTAACGTAGCCCCACAAAAAGAAGTCTAATTTAGTTTAGTCGGGTGATCGGGGCGGCCATTTACTTGGCCCCCCTCTTCCAATCCACCGATTCGGGAAGGTTGTGTTGAGATGATCCCTGACTTGTAATGAATAATGTGCTGGGGCTCCATCCTGTTGCAGCCACATTGCATCCCTCACAGCCATTGGTAAATGTTGACATAAATCTGGCAATTGATTTTGCAAAAAATCCAGATACGTTGGCCCATTCAAATGTCTGTTAAAAAAGTCAGGGCCAATAATATGTTCACCAATAATTCCCCCCACACATTAATTGCCCATCCGTGTTGTTGATCAACATGCCTAAAAACTCTTGGATTGTGGTCGCAATAATAATGGAAGTTATGACGATTCACAAATCCATTTTTATGAAAGGTGGCCTCATCAGAAAACAAAACCTTATCAAAAAAGTCAGCATATACCCTAATTTTAGTTTGCGCCCAGTTGCAAAATTCGACACGTTGATCAAAATCTTGTTCAAAGAGTTCTTGATAGAACTGGATATGATAGGCATGGAAACAGTTGTCCTTTAAAATTCGTTGAATGGTTCTTTCGCTTACATCCACGGCAGCAGCGACTGCTTGTTGACTAACGGAAGTATTTTCTGTAATTGATAATAGCACAGCCAATTCATTTTCTTCAGTTCGAACCGGCCTATTTCTAACTGGTTTTGTATAGTTTACATTACCCGTATGTATAAATCTCTCCAATAAGTTTTCCAGGCTCCTGTCGTCTGGATGTCGTCGTTCCGGATACCGCTGTGCGTAAACTCGACTTGCCAAAAAACAGTTCTTTTTTGTATTTCATGACAACAAATTCTTGAATATAAAGAGCTTAACTCATAATGCTTTTAACTTTTACATTACTAAAGTCAAAATAGGCTTTTGTCACTTTGTTAAACAATAAATTGTTTTTCAAAGCCACCTTCGATTTGTATCATTAAAATGGCTATTGGATTAGTTGATAAAACGAGTTTTCTGCAAATAACTTTTAATGTGTTAGGAATTGCGATAGGGAAAAATGTTTGTTCTATAATTCCGCATGGAATGACATAAAAATATACAGGGGGTCTAATTTAAAATAAGAAAAATAAAGTGCTTTAAAGTTTGAAAAGTTTGACACTAAATTTTAGACACTCTGTATAATTCATATGAATAAAACTTGCTTAACGGGACTGTCAGACCTTATTTAATAAGTACATTGTATAATTTTATTAACGAGGCACTATTTTTATTTTTTATTGATTTTTTAAACCAATGGTGCAAAACTGATTTTATTTAGTTTTTATTTTTTTTTGCTAAAATTACTAAACCAATTTCTATAAAATTTTAGGGGTATGTAGGTATGCATAGAAGGCACCCAAATAACGAACAAAATATATAGCATGTAATCTAAAAATATATATCATAATGACGTCAAACTTTTTTGGGACACCCTGTATAATCAAAAATATTTTTCTGAAATACGCTCTATTATACAGGTAAAGTCTGCCAAATATCAAAAGCCTAACTTAATTAGTAACTGAGCTACAGAAGACGGGAGGTGAGATGGAGGAAATACGCCCTATTATACAGGTAAAGTCTGCCAAATACCAAAAGCCTAACTTAATTAGTAACTGAGCTACAGAAGACGGGAGGTGAGATGCAGGACCCTGTACATGTATTTATTTTTATTATATTCTTTTTTATTTTAATATTTTTATTTTTTTATCTATAGTAATAACATTTGTTTAATTATTTGCTATTGTAAGTTTGATTTGTTAATTTTTGGAAAATGGAGATTTCGTTCAATAAAGAAACTTAACTTAAACTTAAATAACCAAGATCCCCATACATTCTGTTGAAATACGGGCACCCTGTATGTGTATACACATTAAATGTTAGTATTTTGATTATCTACAACTTTTCTTAACAACATATTTAATGATCAATATTAAAGAAAAATAAAAAAAAACGCTAAACGTAAACTACCACTCTCAGCTTCCGCATTTTCACCAAAAGTTGATAGGATACTACTATTGTAATATTTGTAATGAAAGGCTTAAGTTTATAGTGTCATCTTAACAGCTCAATTGGCTTAGACTTAATCGTGGCGACAGAATCACAGATGGACAGACAGTTTTCAAAAATTGTCTTAATCAACTCGGGGGACCCTAAAATGAATATATACATTTTTAAAATGGTAAATATTTGCATGTAAAAAAGGCTCTGTAAGAGCAAAATAATATTTTTACCATTAAAACCTCCCTCGAAATTTTTATAACCCTCTCTGAAATGGTTTTCTCGCTACGGTCTTGAACTGCATAGAAAATAAAGGGGCGGCAAAATCAGTTTTGCATGCGGGCGATTGAGTGCTAGCCACCATTGACAAAAGAATATAACTACAAATTATATTCGGCAATATTCAAACACATCTGTCAATTTGCCAACCACTATTAATAAATCTTTTTACAAAACAAGTGCGCATTCCATTAAACAATTATAAATATTCGCAATTAAACAGTCTTGACCAGAATAAAAGCGTTAGTTTTTATTTGATCAGTTTAATTAATAAATTCATATTTTAATTAAAAATTCACAGAGATAAAATCTGAAAAAGGTTCAGAGCACGCTAGCCGAAAATTGATTACAGGACGGAGAAGGGCGCAATGCGCGCAGAAACGAGGGCGCACTTGCGCACTGCATTCATTTCCAGTCCTTTCACGAATTTATTGATGGTGATATCAAGCTTTATATATTATAAACAACACAATTTTATTCATAAACTGAGTGATTACTAAATCAACGAGAAAATTCCGACAACGCTAAAATGGATCAAATCCCTCAAATACCAAAGAGAAAATTATCGTGAGTACAATTTTAAACTGTGTATGAATTACAATAATAAATACAAAGGATGATAAAATGTACGATTTACCTTAATTAAAAAATGTACCTACTAAAAAAAATAGAATAGTACACAAGTAAGTAAGGAAGACGTTTAATCTAAAAAGTGAATACAAAAAAGTAATTAGTGCTAATTAGTTAATTACTTCAAATGCACCTTAAAGTAATCGCCTCCACTACCAAATATGCAGGGAATTTTGTTTTTGAGTATACATGTTCCAATAATAACAGCGTTAAGTGAATTTGTAGAAATTCGTTGTTTTTATAAAAGCGATTAATTTAAAGCCTCAAACGAGTGTTTCCACTCCTTGATTAAGCATGAAGTAAAATTTCGAGTTTAGTGAAGCCTGAAAATTTGGATTTATACGCCACGCGTATAATAGACTGATTTAAAGAGAAGTTTAAAATATACTACTTAAATTTGATCTCACGTTAATAAGTAGAGCTCGGATTTCTAAGCACAAAAAAAATGAAAAAAAAGCGCTAAACACACACCAATTTTAGGGAAAAAAGCATTATTTTATGCAAAAAAAGCATTATTTTATGCAAAAAGCATTATTTTAAGCAAAAAAGGATTATTTTAGATATACAAGAAACCCTGAAAATATTCAAAATTGTATAAAAATGCACACAACGATGAAAATAAATTTAAATTTTACTGACAGGTACAATATACAGACTTTGTTTTGGTCATTTGTTAGAATCCTTTTTTTTGTTTTTAAGGCTTCTTAATTGTATTGAACAAAACAGAACTATGTGAAAAACTTTCTTATTTATTATTTTTTTGTAATGCTGAATTCTAAATTTTTGGTTAAGAATATTCTTCTTTATCGATAGGTAATAATATGGGTGTTCTATTAAAAAACAAAAACGTTTATTTTCTTAGTATCTTAAAAATACGACGTTCAATTGTTTCTCTGATTTTATTATTGTAATTGTCATTAAATTTACTACTACTTTGCTCATTTAACCGACTCAGTAACCCAAATAATAACAAAGTTAGCAATGATGCGTACTGGAGACTTAATTCTAAACATCCTATATACAGGATGTCCCAGAGTACCCGTATACGGTTGTTTTTTTTTTGAGAAAACGGGCTAGAAAGTTGGGATACAAAAATTGTAATACAAAAGCCGTATCAAAGAATTGAATGGTGATATTGTTTTTTTTTTCAAAAAGGTTCACATCCCTGAGAGTTTGCTCAAAAATGTAAGAATTTCCTGCTTCCATGATATTAGAGGAAAAGTACAGAGTAACAAAAATTAATAGGGTGGCGACCAACCGGAAAAAGTCAAGGAATTTTAAAATAAATTACAATGATAAATATGCAGATAATACGATTAAAGAATTGCCAAATTGTTAGTTCTATTAGTTTAGCACGAATTTGACACAGCAAATAATATTGAATAAAATTAAAACCAAAAATGGGGATATCTCCATCATAGCACTTTCCCCGTAATTTAAACAATTGATAATTGACATACTAAACTTATTTCACATGTTAATTGGTTAAAAACCATTTCACATTAAATCGGCGGTTTATACGCGTGGCGCATGAAGTAAAATTTCGAGTTTAGAAAAGCCCCGTGAAAATTTGTCTCGGGTCGCTGCGCGACCCTCGACAAATTTTCTACGCGGGGCTTTTCTAAACTCGAAATTTTACTTCATGCTTAACCTGGGAGTGGAAGACAATCGTTTCGTCATTAAAACACTTGACAATTGATTATTGTCGAATTATTGACATGAAAAGTTCGATGAAAAGTTTAAAATTGACAAGCGATATTTAAACGATATTACACTATTTTTACAGTTTTGAGATTTTCAACGATATAATAAATCTGACATATTTAAACGCTATTTTACTGCTTTTAACTTTATTTAGCACTTTTAAGATTTTTTACGATATAACAAACTTGAGATGTTTTTATCACTATTCAACTACTTTTATATTTTTAACATTATTGACAGTATTAAACCACTTTGATAATATTTAACAAATTTGACGGTTTTTTAACGACTATTCACTTTTTTATGGTGGTGTCGTTACAATCAATTGTAAAGTTCTAGAAATTAAAACTAGTAGTTCGCATTTTTTGACAGTTAGAATTTCGTACATAAAAAAATGGTGATGTGTCCATCATAGTACTTTCCCCCGTAAATTGCGTATTAAATAACTTTTAAAATATTTGTAGCATTATTATTTTCAAAATGTCTTCAACTTTTTGATAACTACAACTTTGATTTGAAACATTTTTCAATTGGATCAACACATACTGACACAAACCAATGACTAGATAAAAAACACTATTTATTGAATATCTCAAAAATTAAGAGTGCTATGACAAAAAGTGAAGATACAAAAAATCTTTAATATTTTATTAAATATAACTTTTATTTGAAACATTTTCCAATTGTATCAACACACACACTGACACAAATCAATGACTAGATAAAAAACACTATTTATTAAATATCTCAAAAACTAAGAGTGCTATGACAAAAAGTGAGTCCACAAAAAATCTTTAGTGTTTTATTTCCTACAACTTTTATTTGAAACATTTTTCAATTGTATCGACACATACACTGTCACACATCAATAACTAGATAAAAAAATGGTGATGTGTCCATCATAGTACTTTCCCCCGTAAATTGCGTATTAAATCACTATTAAAATATTTGTAGCATTATTATTTTCAAAATGTCTTCAACTTTTTGATAACTACAACTTTTATTTGAAATATTTTTCAATTGGATCAACACATACTGACACAAACCAATGACTAGATAAAAAAACACTATTTATTGAATATCTCAAAAACTAAGAGTGCTATGACAAAAAGTGAAGTTACAAAAAATCTTTAATATTTTATTACCTACAACTTTTATTTGAAACATTTTCCAATTGTATCAACACACACACTGACACAAATCAATGACTAGATAAAAAACACTATTTATTAAATATCTCAAAAACTAAGAGTGCTATGACAAAAAGTGAGTCCACAAAAAATCTTTAGTGTTTTATTTCCTACAACTTTTATTTGAAACATTTTTCAATTGTATCGACACATACACTGTCACACATCAATAACTAGATAAAAAAATGGTGATGTGTCCATCATAGTACTTTCCCCCGCAAATTGCGTATTAAATCACTATTAAAATATTTGTAGCATTATTATTTTCAAAATGTCTTCAACTTTTTGATAACTACAACTTTTATTTGAAATATTTTTCAATTGGATCAACACATACTGACACAAACCAATGACTAGATAAAAAAACACTATTTATTGAATATCTCAAAAACTAAGAGTGCTATGACAAAAAGTGAAGTTACAAAAAATCTTTAATATTTTATTACCTACAACTTTTATTTGAAACATTTTCCAATTGTATCAACACACACACTGACACAAATCAATGACTAGATAAAAAACACTATTTATTAAATATCTCAAAAACTAAGAGTGCTATGACAAAAAGTGAGTCCACAAAAAATCTTTAGTTTTTTATTTCCTACAACTTTTATTTGAAACATTTTTCAATTGTATCGACACATGCACTGTCACACATCAATAACTAGATAAAAAAATGGCGATGTGTCCATCATAGTACTTTCCCCCGTAAATTGCGTATTAAATCACTTTTAAAATATTTGTACCATTATTATTTTCAAAATGTCTTCAACTTTTTGATAACTACAACTTTTATTTGAAACATTTTTCAATTGGATCAACACATACTGACACAAACCAATGACTAGATAAAAAACACTATTTATTAAATATCTCAAAAACTAAGAGTGCTATGACAAAAAGTAAGTCTACAAAAAATCTTTAGTTTTTTATTTCCTACAACTTTTATTTGAAACATTTTTCAATTGTATCGACACATGCACTGTCACACACCAATAACTAGATAAAACACAACTTTTAAAATATGTCAAAAACTAAGAGTGCTATGACAAAAAGTAAATGAACAATACATCTTCATTTTGTTATTATCTACAACTTTTATTTAAAAGATTTTTTTGTTTGATGAACATTTATTGAAAAAATCTGAAAAAACTGAAAAACACTAAGAGTAAAGTACCACTTCCGGTTTTCCGATTTTCACCAAAAGCTTCTCAGTTCTTTCGATTGTAACAAAAAGCTTAAGTTTCAAGTTTCATCTCGATATCTTTAGCGGTTTTTTCGGTACAGCGCACACAGACACACACACAGACACAGACAGACAGACAGACAGACATTTTTCAAAAATGCTCTTATTCGACTCAGGGGACCTCAGAACGGATATTTCCGCTAAAATTTTTGATTCGAAAATTTTCACGAAAACAATACTTTCCCTTTGTATTACATACGGGGGAAAGTAAAAACAATTTTTAAAATATCTCAAAAACTAAGAGTGCTATGACAAAAAGTAAATAAACAATATATCTTTATTTTGTTATTATCTACAACTTTTATTTGAAAAAATTTTTTGTTTGATGAACATTTATTGAAAAAATCTGAAAAAACTGAAAAACGCTAAGAGTAAAGTACCACTTCCGGTTTTCCGTTTTTCACCAAAAGCTTTTCAATTCTTCCGATTGTAACAAAAAGCTTAAGTTTCAAGTTTCATCTCGATATCTTTAGCGGTTTTTGCGGTACAGCGCACACAGACACACAGACAGACAGACAGACATTTTTCAAAAATGGTCTTATTCGACTCAGGGGACCTCAAAACGGATATTTCCGCTAAAATTTTTGATTCGAAAATGTTCACGAAAACAATACTTTCCCTTTGTATTACATACGGAGGAAAGTAAAAATGCTATAACTTGAAAACTATTTGAACTACAAAAAAGTACAATATATAGGTTTTAAGTATTTCGACGAAATCTACAACTTTTATTTGAAACACTACACAATATTTTTAATATTTCAGAAAATAGTAATATATATCGAAAAATTATAATATTTCCAGATTTTGACCAAAAGCTATTGAGTTCCTAAAATCGTAATAAAAACCTTAAGTTTATTGTGTCATTTCTAGGGTTGTTATATCCAAACACCTTATTTTAAAACAATGTTTTAAACATGTTTAAAAACAGCCGTCGATTTTAAACGGTTTCGTTTTAAACATGTTTTAAATCTTCAATTCGCTTAAAACATGTTTTAGACTTAAAATTTGTTTATTTTTCATTATTATCTGAAATTAGATAACCTATATTTTATACTACTTTAATAACATTTTCTTGTTTACATTCTAGAATGTTAGCTAAATTGTTGATATTTCAAATGACATTATTAAACATAACATATTATTACAATAAAATATTACAATTGTGTATGCATACGAGTAATTTAAAACATGTTTTGTTTGAAACACGTTTTAAACATGTTTTCAACACGTTTAAAACAGAGCTGGGCAGGATTCGAATCATTCAGGATTCGATTCCCGGATTCGAATCCTTTTAGAGGATTCAAAAGAGGTATTCGAATACTTTAGTAAAAACGGATTCGTGATCCGGATTCGTTACATTTTTTTAAAAGGATTCGTATTCGAATCCAGACGTAGATGATTCGAATCCTAATAAAAGGATTCGAATTCTTATAAAAGGATTCGAATTCTTATAAAAGGATTCGAATTCTCATAAAATGATTCGAATCCTTATAAAAGGAATCGAATCCTTATAAATGGATTCGAATCCTCATACACGGATTCAAATCCTCCTAGATAATTCGAATCATCGCTATTAAGGCTGGGATTCGAATTCGATTAATTCAAATAGTTAAATATTCTAATATGAATATTTAAATCACTAAATTATTTTAATATTTGAATATAAATATTTAAATTTTCGAATAATTCAAATATTTGTGAATGCATATTTGGTTACTTAACCATAAAAGATATCCAACGTTAATAGTATATTTTTAACTTCACTTGAAATTAGTGTTTTATACGCGTGGCGCATGAAGTAAAATTTCGAGTTTAGAAAAGCCCCGTGAAAATTTGTCGAGGGCCGCTGCGCGACCCTCGACAAATTTTCTACGCGGGGCTTTTCTAAACTCGAAATTTTACTTCATGCTTAGTCTGGGAGTGGACAACACTCGTTCTTAGAAGTTTCAAATTGAAGGATCACTCTAGATTACTAAGTTTATTACTATTTTACAAAGGCTACAGCTCGAAGGAGCAACCATGGTCTTCGGAAACCGAAGGACTACAGGGAATCGAAGTTTTTTTACAAGAAAACAACGAATATCTGAAGGTTTGCAGCATGGATAGAAAAGAAAACATCTAATTTCGAAAAATATCGAAGTTGGGTTGGTTTTCTGTGCATTTTTAACTTCACTTTAAATCAGTGTTTTATACGCGTGGCGCATGAAGTAAAATTTCGAGTTTAGAAAAGCCCCGTGAAAATTTGTCGAGGGCCGCTGCGCGACCCTCGACAAATTTTCTACGCGGGGCTTTTCTAAACTCGAAATTTTACTTCATGCTTAGTCTGGGAGTGGACAACACTCGTTCTTAGAAGTTTCAAATTGAAGGATCACTCTAGATTACTAAGTTTATTACTATTTTACAAAGGCTACAGCTCGAAGGAGCAACCATGGTCTTCGGAGACCGAAGGACTACAGGGAATCGAAGTTCTTTTACAAGAAAACAACGAATATCTGAAGGTTTACAGCATGGATAGAAAAGAAAACATCTAATTTTGAAAAATATCGAAGTTGGGTTGGTTTTCAGTGCATTTTTAACTTCACTTTAAATCAGTGTTTTATACGCGTGGCGCATGAAGTAAAATTTCGAGTTTAGAAAAGCCCCGTGAAAATTTGTCTCGGGTCGCTGTGCGACCGTCGACAAATTCTCTACGCGGGGCTTTTCTAAACTCGAAATTTTACTTCATGCTTAGTCTGGGAGTGGAAAACACTCGTTTGAACTTCAGATTTAACTCTTTTAAAAAATTAATGTAATACAAGGTGTCCAGAAAGGGTATCGGGTATTTGTAAGTTCAATGAAACAAAAATTATTTGTATGCAATAAAAAAGTTTATTGTTTATTATTAGCATATGAATTGGAGAATTATTTGGAAAAGATGATGTTATCCAAATGATGACCGTTACGTTGCTGGCACTCTTCTAAACGGAAACGAAGATTGGCGATAATACGTTGACACATAGCTATCGATATTGCTGCCATTTCTGACCTGATGTTTTGCTTTAACTGGGTTAGATTCGTCGGATTGTTTTGATAAACCTTACTTTTAAGGTATCTCCATGCAAAATAGTCAAGCGGGCTAAGGTCGGGGCTTCTGGGAGGCCAGCTGATGTTACCCCTTCGCGAAATGACTTTATTAGGGAATAATTCGTTAACAACTTCCATTGAGTTATTTGAGGTATGGCAAGTGGCCCCATCTTGCTGGAACCACGTTCTTGAGTTGAAACCTGCAAACTCCTGCAACTCTGGGACCAAAAAATTTCGCAACATATCGCAATAACGGTCACTATTCACATTAATTGCTCGGCCTCGTTGATCTTCATGAAAATAAGGACCAATTATGCCTTTAGCAGACACAGCGGCCCAAACAACGACCTTTGGGCTATGCAGGGGTCGTTCATGCTTTCGTCTCGGATTCTCCACTGCCCAGTACCGACAATTCTGCCTATTAACATGAAAATTTGCTTCGTCACTGAACAGTGTGTTGTTGAAGTTGTTAAATCGCTGCAGCATTTCGTTCGCAAAATTCAGTCGATTAGCATAGTCCGTATCCTTCAATTCTTGAACCAACTGAATTTTATAGGCTTTTAGATGTAAGTCTTTCTTTAAAATCCAAAGTAAAGACGATTTTTTGATGTTCAACGCTTGGCTTCGCTTTCGGATGGATAAAGACGGATTTTGACGAACCGACGCCTCAACTTCTTCAACTGTTTCTTCATCGCGAACTGAACGAGGACGACCAGAGTTTTGAATTTTAACTGTCGCACCTGTATTCTCGAACACCCTGATCCATTTCCTAATGCTATCGTCACTTGGCGCGTGGCGTGTACGATAGAGACGTTGAGCAGTCACCATTGAATCACCATTACGATAATACGCTCGTACGCAAAATACGCGATGCGTCCCCAAGTACTGTTCCATCGTGACTAAAACTCCACAAAGTGGCGGACGCCACGAACCCCTCCCCGCACCCTTTAGACGCCACGTTTCGAATATGGCGCGAAAACAAATACCCGATACCCTTTCTGAACACCTTGTATAAAAAATCATTCATTCATTCTTTTTCTATGATTTCAATCATAGAAAAAGATGCAAAATTTTACCTAAAATTAACTTTTAGAGTTAACTTTATAATTTGCTCTGTTTTCAATGGGTGAATATTCTAATCCTAAAAAAAACTGTTTTTATTTAATATTAAAGTTGCATTTAATACAATAACAAACTGTGAATAAATCGACATAAATCTAGAAATATCGAAAATCTCGACATGTAGAAAATCTTGACGGTCCACTCCCAGACTAAGCATGAAGTAAAATTTCGAGTTTAGAAAAGCCCCGCGTAGAAAATTTTCACGGGGCTTTTCTAAACTCGAAATTTTACTTCATGCGCCACGCGTATAAAACACAGATTTAAAATGAAGTTCAATAACACATATATCATCATTAATTAAAATCATTATATAATCAGATATTTAGTCGGTACATGAACATTTTTGTTAATAGAAATGATGGAATAAAAAATTACTGGTTGCAAATAATAGATTCAAATTTATTTTTAAAGGATTTATATCCGTGATTCAAAAATGAGGATTCGAATCTTTGATTCGAATCATATTTTTCACTTACGAATCCTTTATTCGAGTATTCGTGATTCGAATCATATTAGGTGATTCGGATTCGTGATTCGAATCCTGTTTTTGAGGATTCATCCTAGCTCTGGTTTAAAACACGTTTCATACATTGTTATTGTTTCAAGCGCTTTTCAAATTAAAATAAACGGTTTGTTTTAATTTATATGAAAACAACGTGTTTTTAATAACTCTGGTAATTTTAATATCTCAATTGGTTTAGTCTGTACGGCACAATCAAACAAAATCATTGACAAATTCAACAATATTAATTATGTATAATTTAAATTCGTGTAAATCCCATTTAAATTTTACATAAATAGAACATAAAATAATTTTTAAAATTCAAGTTTTAGATTTGTAGAGTTTTAAGTATTTCTTACAATTCTTTATTTTTTTTTTCCAATATTCTCAATATCTAAGATAATTGGCATGAATATTGAAAAATGGTGGAAAGTCTTGTTAAGCAATGAAAACCAAACATATTTAGAAAACAATAAGATACTTCTAATTTAATAATTTGACGGACAAAACGTGTAATAGATTCTCTAAAAATGTTAACTTAGATATGACAATTAAAGAATTTTTGTTGAAAGTACATGTCCCGATATACATCGTTTAAAAGAGTTCAATTTAAAATTTTTAACAAGTGTTGTCCACTCCCAGACTAAGCATAAAGTAAAATTTCGAGTTTAGAAAAGCCTGAACGCTTTTCTTACTCGAAATTTCACTTCATGCGCCACGCGTGTAAAACATTGACAACGTTGTGAAGTACAAAATATACTGCTTATGTTTGATATTACGTTAATAAATTTTAGAAAGGTAATATCAAATCATGCAATTTCTAAATTCGTGCTTTAAAATATGTTTTCTTTTCACCTCTTAAATTATCCGCCACTGCAACTAGGAGTGTTTGCTGTTCAAATATCTCAAATTTAGAATTTTGATATTTGAACGGCAGGCACTTTAAAATTGCTTCGTGGTTTTTTTCCGAACTAATGAATAACTTTTTTCTGCGCTGTATTTGGTTTGGTTATGTGAAATTATTTTAAGGGATCAGGTACAAAAATCTGGAACCAGGGAAGAGTCAGGGAAATCTAACATTTCAAATTGGTCGCCACCATGATTAAGAAAAACATGAGACGACATAAAGTATAATAAATCCACAATAAATCGACTACCAGATTTTATATGGGGCTCCATAAAAAAGTTTTAAAACCACGGAACTAAGTAGATAGATTAATAGTTCGTGTTTTGATTGCGCAGATAATTA
Source organism: Philonthus cognatus (assembly GCA_932526585.2). Lineage (NCBI taxonomy): Eukaryota > Metazoa > Arthropoda > Insecta > Coleoptera > Staphylinidae > Philonthus > Philonthus cognatus. The sequence goes on along the minus strand of OW052242.1, from coordinate 68,218,892 downwards.
TTGTCCACGATCTAAAATTTGACGAAATAAGCACCAAATAAGCAAATAAATGCAAAATAAGCATACAACTGAAAAAAAACGGAAATAACGAAAAAACCAAAAAAAGCAACAAAAAATAGTGTTAAATGATTCAATTTTTCATAATTCGTACACATTTATTAATTCAGGTTAATGCTTTTAATTTTCAGCATAAGCTGTTTGCTTAAAAATCCGAGCTCTATTAATAAATATTACACATCTTTTTATATAAGGTTGATAGAATAAAACACTTGGTTTTTGTTTCACAAATTCAATATTTTATTTCCACGACTAGTTTCGGTCAGACGATCATTATCAATGTGGTTTACAAGGATTACTATGATTTACAAAAGAGCGGACCGCGTTTTATACATTGGGGATTAAGGCTAATGGCTTAAGATTAAGTAGGGTGGGAGGAGACCTGATTACTGGAGCGTAATTTGACAAAGGTGTCGATCAGCGGGGTGTTAATTGCGTCTAAATTGTCGTTGGTTACATATAGGCCCTTTCTGATCGCATCCTTAATGTAAAAAATTTCTCAGTAATTAATTAATTAATCCTCGATTTGTTTATGATTTTTAATGTTTTAAATTTCGAGGGAGTGAAAAAATGGCCATTATCAATACAATGCTTAGCGAAATTTACGTTTTTCGACCAAGCGGTTGGTTTTTTAAAAAACGTTTTATTTAATTATATATTTTTTATTACACATAAGTACTGAATTACAACAACAATACGCGCAAATACTAATTACAGGCTGGAACTCTATCAGGAACTGACTACAATAGCATGCATTAGATTATATATAAGAGTAAATGCGAATAATGCAAAGATAACATTTAATAGAATAAGCATAATTATCTATCATAAGGAATGCATTGAGAGAGATACGTAACTCCTTCCCACTTAGAGGGTGCTTTATATTTTTGATAAATATAAAGGATTTTCTAAATTTTGTATAGGTTCATGATTTGTATTTAAACTATGTTTGTTTACAATATAAGGGATAATAACATATTTATAAAGAATAAAACATACACATACAATTACAATAATATATAATATAACAGTCCAAACACTAATATTATGAAAGTTGTTCACTCTTTTCGGCGATAAATATTTAATCTGCTTAACATGATCTTGTAACTTTTTAAGTTTATCTGGTTTAATATCACTTATTTCAATTGTCGCAATTTCACTTAACTTATTTTTATTGTCAATTACAATATTAGGAAGTAATATAGGCGAACTATAAGATTCAACACTATAACTATTAATAAAGTTCATTTCTTTGGTAGAAAAACTACAATTGTGTGGTAAGTTAAATAAAAAGTTGCCTTTTAAATTTAAAATATTTTCAGTTTTACAATTAGTATTTATTTTAGTAAAATTTTGAAAGATTCCTATATAATGGGAATTATCTACTTGTTCAATAATAAAGTTAGGTATATTAATTGATTGATAATTACATGAGCTATAATTATTTGTAAGTTGTAAAATTTGAAAAATACAATCAGTTTGTTTTTGACTATTAACAAGATCATTATTTGCGCAAAAGTAAGTACCATTTAGATTTCTGCATTTCTCAGCTGTGTACATGTAATAATTTTTATATGTAACTAAATATTTTTCAATCGGGATTAAGGTTTGATATTGGTTATTTGAGTTTAAAATAGGAATAGGATACAATTGGTAATAATTATAAATCTCTGAGCGAACAATAGGAATGGAAAGTACAAAAGTAACACGTGAATTTGAAATGTATGTTTTAACATCTAGAATTTCATAAAATTTATACATTGATTCTAAATTTATCGGATACATAAGGTTTTCTTCTGATATATATGATAAAGTTGTTGATATTAAATAAAGTAGTTCTGTAGGTTTAATAATTGAATTATGAGCAATACCAATTTTTGCAAAAGTTACAGCATTTTCTAAATCCTGTAATAGTTGAATAATCATATTTAGAGTTGCGTTTATTTCATCCAACAGATTTTTAAGAATTATGAATTGATCGTTATCAAAAAGTCTTTCATTTACGTCTTTAGTAATTTTATTAATTTGATTTTTTAAAGTATTTTCATTTTGTTGAATCGAAGATATTGAATTATTAAAAGTTTGAATAATTTCATTTGAAAGTGATATTTGTTGATTTACAGTATCAATGATTTGATTTTGATTTTCTTGTAATGTCTTTATATAAGTATCATATTTTATAGCATCATTAGCGTCTAAATTTCCAGTGATTGATTTCAATATACTACCAAGACCATCTATTAAACCCCGTTTGCTTCGTTTTAAGTGAGGCATAAAATTTAACAATTTTTGTTTCGCATGATTAATTTGGAATAATACAATTTTTTCATAATTTCCTAATTCTTCATGATATCTAGAATGTAAGTATTTTATAGTATTATTAATTTTAAAATAATGTTTACTAATTAGTTCAATCTCATCGCTTATATATGATACATCAAAGTAATGAATAAATGTGCGGGAAAAATAATTAATTTTAGCTTTTCCAATTTTGAACGGTAGAATACCTGGGTTGTCCTTTAAGTTTGTTATTTCAATGTCGGCGAATATTATTGGGATAATTAATCTGTAACAAAAATCTTATATTATTTTGATGGACGTTTAATTTGATCTTTATGAATTTTAGGGCGTACGTTAGTAGAGCATGTTTTATCTTGAACAGATTGTATAGTATGTGGTTCATATACATTTTTTGATTTATTTCTATTATATTGTTTCACATATACTCTATCTTCTTCTTCTACATCAACGTCAGGTTCTAAATTCCTATTTCTATTTGAGATTATTTTATCTTTATGTTCAATCAGTTTTTTATTTAGTTTACTATATATTAATTTTGATTGATCTCTATGTTTTTGAACATAGTCACTAACAAGTTGTTGTTCTATATTTAAATCAAAAGGATTATTGTTTTCAATGTGTCCAGAAATTACTTCCGATGGTGTTAATTTAGTAGCGGAGTGAATTGAATTGTTATAACCTAAAATTGCGTATAACATTTTATTTATTATTGGTTCAATAGAAAATTCACTATTATTTAAAATACGAATATGTTCAATAATTGTTGAATGGAATCGTTCTATTATTCCGTTCGACTGAGGGTGATACGGTGTACAAAAATGTATTTCTATTTTATGAAGTTTTAATAAATCATTAATTATTGAATTTTTAAATTCTTGACCATTGTCTGAAATAATTTGTTTGGGGATTTGATGATGTGAAAAGTAGTTTAATAAGGAATTTACAATTTCTACTGAATTCAGTGAATTTAAAGGATAAGCTTGCCCATATTTAGAGAATGAATCTACAATTGTTAAAAACGTTTGTTTTTGAATTTGAAAAGTATCAATATGTATAATTTCAAAAGGTTTACTTGCAGTAGGGGTTATACTTAATTGTAACTTGACTGGATTTCTATCATATTTAGAGACTTTACAAATTTCACATGTTTTAATATATTTTTGAATAGCTTTACGTAAATTTGGATAATAGTATTTATTTTTTATTTTATTCTCTGTTTCATCAATACCTCTATGGTTTGATTTTCCTTCATGATGATTCATAATTACATTTTCAAGTTCCTCTTCATTTTCGATATCAATTAATTTTGTTAAACAACGCTTAAATTTATACGAGGGATATTTAAAAGTTTTTCTTACTATCTCGCAAAATGGTTCATAATTAGTTCTTTCTTCAAAATATATATAATATACGACATCGGGAACAATATATTCTTTTATAAAATTAATTATATCTTTATTGAAACTTATTGAGGATAATTGTACAATAAATTTTTGTTTATCGAATAATTTTATAACCTTTATTTTTGCTGGGGAGTGGTAAACGTATTGGAAAATAATTTGATTTTTTCCATGATTTAGAGGGGAATCAATAATAGGGACATCGACTATCGGATGTTCATCTTGATTAGAATGAATGGTTCCTTGTGTTATATGTTGATCTTCGTTTTCAGATTGTGAATTAATTTCTATTATTTCATCTAGTTGATGATGTTCATTTTCATCAATATTAGCTTGTACCGATTGATTATCAATTTCTATATCTCCTAAGGGATTTCTTTCAAGTTATTTATTAAATTGTTCAATATAATCTTTTAATTCGTTAATATTTAATTCCGCATTATTATTCTCTTTATTTAATTTAATTCGCGATAATGCATCAGCATTAGTATTTAATTTTCCACTTTTATAATACATTGTATAATCAAATTCTTCTCTATTTAAATGTTGAGTTCTAAACTTTTCTAAATCTAATTTATGTTCATAGGGTTGAACATCTAAATTGAAGTTATTTATTTCATCAATACTATGGATAAAAATTTCAATATTAACGTCATTAAATATGTACATTAACATTTTTCTTACGATAGAAAAATTTAACTTATCTAATCCTGAGCCTATTTTGGGCATCGCTAGTTTATTAATATTTTTATTAATACATAACTTCTTTAAATTAATTAATGTATTGAACATATCTTCATACGAGGGTTTCTCGAAAAATTTATTTTTAGTAACTAAATATAAAATATATCTATTATTATCTTTTAGGAAACATACTTTGTTTTTTATAGGTTTTTGTAAAAATAAAATATCTTTATTCTTAAATTTCTTATTAAATAGTTTTGCTATACCTTGTCCCATTTTCAAATCTGCGCTAACACAATGTGCTAATGAATATTTAGAATTAAAAAGATTTCCATTTAAATCCTTAAATTTGAATTTTTTATTTTGTTAGTCTTTGCTAATTTATTAAACATTTTAAAACTATATTTTGAATGATTACTCAAGAGTTCATATTTACCTTTGGTTGCTACAGGAGTATCATTTTCATTATTATTTATTCGATAATTACTCGAGAATTCAATATTTATTTCATTTGTTACAGGAGTAAAATCAATATTATCTTTATCATTTTTATTATTATTATTTTTATTTTTATTGGGACTATATATTTCATAATTATTATTATCGAACTTAATAGCTTTTATTGGAACAAAGAAATTTAAATCTATTGGTTTTGGGTTCTTATTTAATATTTCAATATTTGCAAAATTATTTTTAGCAATTGTTAGAGTTTCGGGTATTTTTAAATTATTAAAATTATTATGAGGAATAATTATTTCTCCATTAATAATATCTACAGGTACATTAATTATATGTTTTGTATGCGGTTCTAAATGTAATACACAAATTAGTTTTTGATATTTTAAATTAATTTTTGTTCTAGGAGTATACAGTATAGAATTTTCAAAATCAATTTTTACTTTTAATGTTTTCAATAAATCCATTCCAATCAACCCATCATATTTATTATGAAATTTAAATAAATAAAATTTAGAAAAACTATTCCAAAGATTAAATTCATCCGGAGTAGGAATGATTATTATATTTTTATGTTGTGTTGTATGGAATGCTGTTGAAACTACAAAAGGTTCTTCAACAATTTCATTATAGAAATATTTTTTAGCAATTTCAGGATTCATAAAAGATTTATTAGAGCCTGAATCAATTAAAAATTTCAAAATATTTTCATTATTTAATTTAATTTCTATATACGGTAAACCTTCATCTCCTAATGTTAAATTTTCTACCTCTGTAATTTTTCTTGTTCGGTCAAGTGAAAATTTTGATTATCATCATTATTATTAATATTGCTTCTAGATGCACTAGGTTGATCAAAATCTTGATAATTTGTTGTTTCTGTATTATATAATTCTTCCGCAATATAATTTAATTTTGGTTGATAACTTTGATAATTAGGTCGGTGAAAATTAGTATTTCTAGTTTGAACACTCATAGGAGTTTGTTGATTATTATTTTGAAAATTTGTTTTTTGGGTATTTCTTGTTTGTACACTCATTGGAGTTTGTCTAAAATTTTGATTTTGGTATCTTGGTTTCCATGCATTTTGTGGTTTAAAGACTTGGTTATTGGTAAGAAATCGATTATTTACATTTCTTGGTTGTAATTGAATTGGTTGACTTGGAAATTGTGAATTTTGCCTATTAAAATTTTGGTAATTATTATTATTATTATGTCTTATTGGATTCCATGGAGGTATAAATCTTTGATTTAAATTATTAAGATTATCATTGTTATATCTAAACCTATTATTATTTCTGGAAAAATTATTTCTACTTTGATTATTATTAACTGGTTTAAAATTGTGTTTGTTTTGAGATTGCAAATAATAAATATTTTCTTCTTGATTAACAAATTGGAGTGCTTCAGCTAAGTCTGCTGGTCTCATAGAACGAATAGTGGCACCTAAAGGATCTTTTAAGCCTGCTAGAAAAGTTTTCAAAGCTAAACTTTTATATAAATCATTTTTTAAATCTCGGTTATTTACTAACTGTTCATGAATATTTACGTATGAGCATATTATGTTTAACATTTCTAAGCATCTTTCATAAAATTGAGTAGGCGTTTCATTAATATTTTGTTTTAAACTAATTAAATCTCTATTTAAACAAGCCTCGTCTCTTGGATCAGAAAAATTACGAATAAGAACATTTTTTAAACTATCAAAATCATTAATACGGTTGACATTAACAACAAGTTTCGCTCTCCCTGTAAGTTTATTAATTAAGCTATTTAATATAAAGTTATTCAGAAAAACATTTTGATTATTATAAAATGTATCTATAATTGTTTGTGACATTTCTATAAAATGATTCAATTCATTTGCATTTCCATTAAATTCTGGAACGCATTTTAAAAATTCTGGGCTAAATTGTGCCATTTCGTCTAAATGTAAATTATTTAATAAATCTAATAAATTATGTTGTAAATTATTGTTATCTATATTACTTTCATACGAGTTAGGAGTTAATGGAAGAGAAGGGATAGAATTTCGTGAACTGTCAGAATTAGTTGACATAAAATAAAACTGATTTTTGAGAAAAATGCAAAAATTTAAATTCGACTTACATTAAAAACACTGTCTTCATTCTTGAATATTTATCCTAAAATGGTGTTGCTGAGTTGAGTTGTGGTGAGTTCTGATTTCGAGTTGCCTTCGCAGGTGTTGTTACAGTTGTGTAAAGTTGCTGGATAGGACGATGGGAACTATGCCTTGGAGTACTGTGCCTCTCGATCCTTGAATTTTGATTTTTGGACTCTGGAACTATGCCTTCTGGTCCTTTGAACACGGGAAACTATGCCTCTGGTTCTATAACTTCTTCGGTAAATACCTCAGTGAATTAGTGATGCTCGTAAACGCTTTCTGGGTTCACTACACGCGAAAGTCCACAGATTTTTGGTTTTAATTTTTAAGCACTTTTTTCACTAATTTTTCCACTGGAACTTATCCGTTACGACTGCGCCATTTACGTTTTTCGACCAAGCGGTTGGTTTTTTAAAAAACGTTTTATTTAATTATATATTTTTTATTACACATAAGTACTGAATTACAACAACAATACGCGCAAATACTAATTACAGGCTGGAACTCTATCAGGAACTGACTAAAATAGCATGCATTAGATTATATATAAGAGTAAATGCGAATAATGCAAAGATAACATTTAATAGAATAAGCATAATTATCTATCATAAGGAATGCATTGAGAGAGATACGTAACTCGAAGCCTGTTTTTGCCTGGTTATCCAAGATAGATTTATTGTGTTCTTTTAAACGAGTATTAAAATTTCGTCCAGTTTGGCCGATATAAATGGCTTCGCAATCGTTGCAGTGCAATTGATATACGCCGCTTTTTTCACCCCTTTCTGTTTGATCTTTGTTATTAATTAATATTTTCCCTAAATTGGTTTTATTAACACAAATAGAATTGATGTTTAATTTGTTCAGCGAGTTGATGATTACATTTGATTTATTATTAACAAAATTGATAGCGACATATGATTTTGGATTTACAATTTCCGATCCAGCGTAAATTAACTTCAACAAAGAACTCTTTCGTTTTTTATTTACTATGTGATCGATGATTTCTTCTTTATAGCCATTGTTCGTGGCTATGGTTTTGATTGTTCTAAGTTCTTTGTTGAAGTCAATTTCTGATAATGGTATACTAAACAATCTGTTGACTAAACTATGGAAGGCGCTCATTTTAATTTGTATAGATTGGTTGGAATTAGATGGTATTATTGCATCACTGTAGGTTGTTTTGCAAAAGATATTATATGCAATTTTACCGTCTTGACGTGTCAGAGTTAAATCCAGAAAATTCAGCTTGTTGTCTTGTTCTTTTTCAAGTGTGAATTGAATTGATGGTTCTATTGAATTTACGTAAGTTAGAAGTTGATTTAGTTGCCTGTCGGTTCCTTTGAAGATGCAAAAAATGTCGTCTACATATCTTGACCAGTGCAATATATTGTCTTTATTCTTATTGTTAGAGTCGTTTAAAATTAGTTCTTCGAAGTAGTTCATGTATATTTCAGCAAACAGTGGCGATAACGGTGACCCCATTGGTAGGCCCTCTGTTTGTGAATACAGAACATTGTTAAATTTGAAGTAATTCTGATTTAAACAAATGTTAATTAAGTTTTCTAATTCTATTTTTGCTGTTGGAGTTTCTGATGTGGAATCTATTTTTGATTTGAGGATTACTTAGTCTCAAGCCATTAGCCTTAATCCCCAATGTATAAAACGCGGTCCGCTCTTTTGTAAATCATAGTAATCCTTGTAAACCACATTGATAATGATCGTCTGACCGAAACTAGTCGTGGAAATAAAATATTGAATTTGTGAAACAAAAACCAAGTGTTTTATTCTATCAACCTTATATAAAAAGTGAAAAGATGTTTCACCAAGTGTTAGATGAGTCAACAATCAAAAGTTTATTACACATCTTTATTTCGTGTAATATTGAGGCCGTCTAGAATATCTGTATAAATTTTGGCTGTGACTTTAATACTATCTTCGAAGAAGAATAAGGTCTTTCTCTTATCACATGTACGGTTATGCCCCAACTTCAACTCAACTTTCGGTAAATTAGGTTAATGATTAAAAATGAAATAACTGTTCTTCAGGATAATTCCGCGTTTTACGCGCCTGGGGTATAAAGTAAATATTCCAAGCTTTTCTAAACTAGAAATATTTACTTCATGCTTAATCAAGAAGTGGAAACCCCTCGTTAGAATAATATTAAGGATACTTATTCTGTTTTACCGGTTTAATTGAAAGTTCTAGATTTTTACTTTCCCCTGTATGTAATACAAAGGGAAAGTATTGTTTTCGTGAAAATTTTCGAATCAAAAATTTTAGCGGAAATATCCGTTTTGAGGTCCCCTGAGTCGAATAAGACCATTTTTGAAAAATTGTCTGTCTGTCTGTCTGTGTGCGCTGTACCGCAAAAACCGCTAAAGATATCGAGATTAAACTTGAAACTTAAGCTTTTTGTTACAATCGGAAGAACTGAAAAGCTTTTGGTGAAAATCGGAAAACCGGAAGTGGTACTTTACTCTTAGCGTTTTTCAGTTTTTTCAGATTTTTTCAATAAATGTTCATCAAACAAAAAATTCTTTCAAATAAAAGTTGTAGATAATAACAAAATGAAGATGTATTGTTCACTTACTTTTTGTCATAGCACTCTTAGTTTTTTAGATATTTCAAAAGTTGTGTGTTTTATCTAGTTATTGGTGTGTGACAGTGTATGTGTTGATACAATTGAAAAATGTTTCAAATAAAAGTTGTAGGAAACGAAAAACTAAAGATTTTTTGTGGACTCACTTTTTGTCATAGCACTCTTAGTTTTTAAGATATTTAATAAATAGTGTTTTTTTATCTAGTCATTGATTTGTGTCAGTGTGTGTGTTGATACAATTGGAAAATGTTTCAAATAAAAGTTGTAGGTAATAAAATATTAAAGATTTTTTGTATATTCACTTTTTGTCATAGCACTCTTAGTTTTTGAGATATTCAATAAATAGTGTTTTTTATCTAGTCATTGTTTTGTGTCAGTATGTGTTGATCCAATTGAAAAATGTTTCAAATAAAAGTTGTAGTTATCAGAAAGTTGAAGACATTTTGGAAATAATAATGCTACAAATATTTTAAAAGTGATTTAATACGCAATTTACGGGGGAAAGTACTATGATGGACACATCACCATTTTTTTTTAAATTGTGTCACCGATTTGTACGAATTTGTATGATTTGTTTTTTATGAATTCTCATTTATAAAGTAATAGGTAGTTTAAATAGTTATCAATATTTACATTTTTCTACCAATTCTTTTATTGTATTTCTTTTTCAATAATATTAACTTCGTATTTATTCCAAACTAATTACGTCAGAATTATAAAAGCTAACAGGATTTAATAAAATATTTACGAATTGTATCAATATTCTCAATTTTCTTAAACCTATAGTCTGTTTAAAAACTAGAAGGAGTAAGTGCCAAAGCCCAATTTACACTATAAAAAGTTACCAGAAATATTACTAGATAAATTTGGCGGCAATTTTAAATAATTTCATAATTACTTTTCCATTGTACGATATCGTCAGTTCAATGAAAATGCTTATACGGCATCTCGCCATATATCTGTGAAATAAAACATATTTACATTATGTTTATAATATAATATGGAATTTATATAATAATGTGTCTCTATCAGAACTGGCACGAATCCTCGTAAAAAGGATTCGAATCACGAATCCGAATCACCTAATATGATTCGAATCTCGAATACTCGAATAAAGGATTCGCAAAAGATAAATATGATTCGAATTTTCGATTCCTGTTTCTTCGAATCACGAATACAAATCCTTAAAAAATACATTTGTATTTATTATTTTTTTGCAACCATTAGTATATAAATATCGTTACCAGTTGTTTTAACAAAAATATTCAAAACCTAATTATTTATTTATACCACTGAACATCGTTGATAACAGACTAAATATCTGACTCCCTGTTACTCTAGTTAAAGATGTATTTTTGTGTTCCTGAACTAGACTTTAAATCAGTGTTTTGTACGCGTGGCGCATGAAGTAAAATTTCGAGTTTAGAAAAGCCCGAAAATTTGTCTCGGGTCGCTGCGCGACCCGAGACAAATTTTCACGGGTCTTTTCTAAACTCGAAATTTTACTTCATGCTTAGCCCGGGAGTGGAAACACTCGTTCAAAACTTCAAATTGAATTCTTTATAAAATCGACTAATGCCTAAAATTTACGTAAATAAAAAATTCACTGAATATCATTAAAACCGGGAAAGTCAGAGAAAAGTCATGAAATTATATTTAAATTGACCAAAACATTAACAAAAAATCCAGATGATATTATTAAATTTGTCAAAATCAGCAGGCAAATTACAAAACACGTAAACATTTATAAAATTAACTTAAATATTGGCAAAAACAATCAAAATTAATAAAAAAAAAAAAAAAATAGAGGTTTCCCATAGAAGAAAGTTATATTAAAAAGCCAAGCAAAATATCTTTAGTCAGGGAAATGTCGGAAAACATTTCAGATTGTGGCTACCATGTCAGTTTTACTTTAAAGAATATTAAACAAAATTTTGAAAACTAGATTATTATCTTAAAAAACATTTTCAATTATTTAATGTTCTTATCAAAGCATTCACTTTGAAGTTTCGAACGAGCGTTTCCACTCCCAGACTAAGCATGGAGTAAAATTTCGAGTTTAGAAAAGCCCCGTGAAAATTTGTCGAAGGTCGCGCAGCGACCCGAGACAAATTTTCTGGGCTTTTCTAAACTCGAAATTTTACTTCATGCGCCACGAGCATAAAACAGTGATTTAACGAGAAATTTAAAAACACACAAAAAAACATTTTTCATGTTATTCCTCACAATTAATTCGAATTATTTTTGACGATTCAAATCCTTTTGTAAGTATTCAAATCCTCTTACAAGGATTCGAATCCTTTTATAAGGATTCGAATCACCCACATTTAGACTCTAATACGAATCCTCTTAAAAAAATTTAACGAATCCGGATCATGAATCGAGGTAAACTAAAGTATTCGAATGCCTCTTTTGAATCCTCTAAAAGAATTTGAATCCAGGATTCGAATCCTGAATAATTCGAATCCTGCCCAGCTTTCGTCTCTATCTTATTTAAAATTAATTTGTTTCATAAAACTATACAAGGTAGAACGAATCATCTTTGGCATGCCTGCATGATCGTTTACTTCTTTTAAAACTTTATTCAAAGTTGGCAGTTCATTTTTATAGAAGAAACTATGGACGGATCTCTTTACTACGTCATCAAAACTTGTAATTATGTTCTCCAAGCTGTTTAGGGCAACAAATCTCTCCGGATTTCTTATATTCGCTAATGGTACGATAGACAGTGGAATTTACAACTCCTAAAAATTAAACATTTTATTATTTGATGCATATTCTTATGCTATTTGATATCTCACCTACTGCACCAACAATGTCTGATACAACAGCAGTCATTTTCATATGTGGATCATCTGTTATCATCTGCTTATACATATTTATTATGCACTGTTTTTCAGACAGATATAAATGACCCAAATCCAACTTCTTACGCTTTTTTGGAGGTGAAGGTGATATTATCACCGAGCTTGTACTGGGTCCATAATCCATCACAACAATATAGACAAAACTAACTTTTAACTATGCTAAAGAAAGGTTATTACGAAACAGATAAAGTTGCAACTCGGTAATGCTTCGAATTAAGGTTATGTCAGCTGTTGCGTCTAATAATGACGTAATTAGCATAGTGTAACATGGGCGCGCTCTCGGCCAATCAGAGTTGTAGGTTTTGGCGCGTGAAATTTAAAACACTCCTCCTAGTTATTAAACAGATTATAGGTATAACAAATTGTACACCAGAGCTGGGACAAATCCTCAAAAAAAGGATTTAAATCACAAACCCGAATCACCTAATATAATTCGAATCGCGAATACTCAAATAAATGATTCGTAAGAGATAAATATGATTCGAATCAATTATTCGAATCCTGTCTTTTTGAATCACGAATAGCAATCTTTTAAAAATAAATTTAATTTTATAATTTTTTTTAACCATTAACATTTTAATATCAGTTGTTTTAACAGCAATGTTCAAAACCTAATTATTTATTCTTAGCACTGAACAAGGTGTTAAATAACAAACTAAATACCTAATTTCGTGTCACTCTAGTTAAAGATGTAATTGTGTGTTTTGAACTTCACGTAAAATCAGGGTTTTATACGCGTGGCGCATGAAGTAAAATTTCGAGTTTAGAAAAGCCTGAAAATTTAGTTTGGCCGCTCCGCTTCGCGAAGCGACCAAACTAAATTTTCAGTACTTTTTTATACCACTTTTATTTTACTTCAGTGACTAGTTTCAATTACACGGTAATCATTCTCAAACTAAGTACTTAAAACACGAGTTACACAGGTATATATATTAAATCTAAAGCGCTTCGAAGAGAGGGGTGTACATCAGGTCAACCTGGTCGTTAAGGATGGAAATTCCCGGATTAAACAAATCCAAACAAAGAAACTGGAAAAACTCCTAACACAACAACGTCAACAACAACAACAAAACAACGCCAGTAGTGCGCCAGAAGGTAACACAGTGTTTTACAATAGACTTATAAAGAAATCGGATATAGAATTCAAGAAAAAGAAAAATCAATATTAATGTTAGGACCAAAATATTCACCACATGTCAATGTCTCCTCTTTTAAAGAAACATTAGTAGTAGAGTCAGAAATCGCATCAAAAAAGACAAACATATCTGCAATTGACAAATCAAAAATAGCTAAACTAATAAAACAAACAGAATTAATTTCAGACTCAGACACAAAAACAATCAAATCAATAAACAAGAAAGTAAAAAACAATAATTTAATAGTAACAAAAGCGGATAAAGGCAATTCAATAGTCATTGTAAAAAACGATGAATATATTAAAAAGGTGGACAATTTCATAAGCACTTCCAATATTAGAGAAATTAAGAAAGATCCGACTAATCAATTATTAAGCAAATTAAAATCCATAGTAAATAATAATTCCTTAATTCCAGACAATAAAACAAGATACCTATTTCCCATGAACCCGAGAACCCCCAGACTATATGGTTTTATTAAAATTCATAAGCCTGACAATCCCATCCGTCCGGTAGTATCATATATAAACTCCCCAGCTCGAAAAATATCCGTTGAACTTAATTCTATTTTTAAAACTATCACCAACTTCGCCGATCCATATTCCATTAAAAATCCTGTAGAGTTAGCTAATAATCTAAAAAATCTAACCATTCCGAACAGTTGTAAGTTAGTATCCTTTGACGTATCGAATATGTTTGCGAAAATACCCCCGGAAGAATGCCTCCAACTAATAATTGAACACTTAGATTATAACAATGTTAACCCAGTAGTAAAATCAGATTTCAGTGAAATCTATTAGATTTAATCTAATCTCTATCTATCTATTAGATTTAATTCTTGAACATAATTATTTTTCATTTAATAGTAAATTCTACATACAAAGAGAGGGCCTAGCAATGGGTTCATCCCTGAGCCCGTTGTTAGCCGACATTTTCATGAATAACCTTCTATTCTATTCTATTGAAAGTGAGTGGGTAGTTATGCTACCCTCCACTGCGACCGCAAGGATCTATTGTGGCTCACAATTAAGGTCGAACATCCGACCTTACAGCTCACCTTCCAAGTCCATCTTCTTGATGAAGTCAAGGATCTTGTCAGGTGAAGTCACAGATACAATTATTCCGAATTCCTCACGTCATCCATATAAACATAAAATAGCGAGTTTCTACTCAATGATAACCCGTGCATTCAAAATCCCCCTTAGCCCTGAATCACGGAACAAAGAAATACAGACAATAACATCTGACATCTGATACACAAATTAATTAATAAATTCCAAGCAAAACAAATTCAAAATTACATATACGCTATTAGCCCAGCCACAAATAATTCATACAAAATTCTAACATTCTTTGGCACATTCAGCTCAAAAATTAAAAATATTTTTAAAAAACGAGACATTGACATTGTTTTTAGATCAAATACTAAACTCGGTAATTTAATATTCAACGCAAAAACCCTAATAAATACACTGGCGAAAGAAATTAACGCATCACATTAATTTTTTTAATTTAAAAATAAAGTTTTGATGTTTAAAAACAAAAAAATAACAACAAAACCAACTGAACTATAATAATGATTTTCAACACATTTTCTTTCATTAATGACTAAAATAATGTCATAAATAAAAAGAGGAAAAAAGTTAACATGTGATTATAAGACTTAATATCTAGTGTTTTCTCCTCTTGCTCGAATAACTGCCTGACAGCGACGGCTCATACTGTTAATTAATGATCCAATTTCATCCTAGTTAATATCTTCCCAAATTTCCTGCAATCTTTGTCCAAGCTCTTGTTGATTGCTTGGACGCCGAGGAAGTGCTCTAAGGCGTCTGCCCATCGCGTCCCATAGGTGTTCGATCGGATTAAGATCGGGACTCCTGGCTGGCCATTGCATTGTGTTGATACCCACTAGGTCAAGATACTGTTGTACAATTCGGGCACTGTGTGGTTTTGCATTGTCATGCATAAACAGGAAATCGTTTCCTCCAAAGGGAGCAAAAGGCATTACGGATGGTTCTAAAATGTTTACAATATAAGACGCTGCCGTGATGCTTCCTCTTGGTATGACCACCAACTCCGTACGAGCCTCTAAAGTGATACCACCCCACACCATAACAGAGCCTCCACCAAACATAACAGTCGGAACAATGTTACACTGCGCATAACGTTCACCTGGCCGTCTGTACACATGCATTCGTCTGTCACTGCCGTAAAGACAAAATCTGGACTCGTCGCTAAACATAACATTAGCCCAATCGGCCTGTAACCAGTTTTCATGTTCTTGCGCAAATGTTAACCTGGCTCTGCGATGGTCTGCGGTTAATTGTGGTCCTTTTGCCGCTGTTTTCGGAGTTAAATTAAAACCACGTAACCTTTTTCTGATGGTAACGGAACTTACATGAACATTGTGGATCTCTGCGAGCATATTTTGTAGCCTAGGAGCCGTAATAAACCGTTCGCGTAACGTCTGCATCATTAAAAAACAGTCTTGAACAGCAGTTGTGGCCCTTTTTCTCCCTTGTCCTGGCCTTCTTGAGTATGCCTGAGTTTCCCGATGTCTCTTCAAGACACGGGATACGGTCGATTGATTAACACCAAGACGCTGACTGATGTAACGCTGACTCCTACCTTCTTCTGCAAGTGTAACCACAATCACAGCTTCTTCACTGCTTAAATTAAGATTCGGACGTCTATCCATATACATTCTTCACTATTTAGCACTTAATTTTAACAATTACTTGAAAAAAAACTCAATAAGAAATATAATATGAACCTTTCTTACAGTCAGAATAATGAAAAGTGCTTTATTTTATTTATTGACAGAAAACCGTGAGAACAAAAGACAAAACACAACATGTAAAACAGCATGCTTGATAAGATTTCTTATTGTAAAAATATGTTTGTGTTCAAAGAAAACTCGATTCCAAGATATCAAAAAAATCACAAATGATGCGTTAATTTCTTTCGCCAGTGTAAGATGTACAAGTCAGGAATTTACAGGTTAACATGTCCAGATTGTAAAGGAGTGTACATCGGACAATCCGGTCGTAATTTTCAAACCAGACTAAAAGAACATCATAGATCATATAATTTAAAACATGAGAATTCAACTTTTGCAAATCATTTTTTAGAAACAAACCACAATTTCGGCAAGGATGTACTTTCGGTAATCCATCTCACCGAAAAAGGTAAGAAAATGGATTTACCGGAAGCCGTTGAAATACACAAAGCAAAAATTAATTCGGGAATTTCCATCCTTAACGACCAGGTTGACCTGATGTACACCCCTCTCTTCGAAGCGGTTTAGATTTAATATATATACTGTGTAACTCGTGTTTTAAGTACTTAGTTTGAGAATGATTACCGTGTAATTGAAACTAGTCACTGAAGTAAAATAAAAGTGGTATAAAAAAGTTAAGAGTTTTCTTTATATCAAAATTGAAGATGTACCACGAAGTGAACGCCTCCAAAATCCAAGAAGTAAATTTTCAGGCTTTTCTAGACTCGAAATTTTACTTCATGCTTAACCTGGGAGTGAAAACACTCGTTCGAAACTTCAAATTCAACTATTTTATAAAACTGACGACGAATGCCTGACAATTACTTAAAAGAAAAATTCTCTGAATATCATTAAAATCGGGAAAGTCAGGAAATTTTATTGAATTTGACCAAAAAACCGAAAAAAAAGTAAAAAGGTAAATATACAGAAATTATGAAAAATAATAAAAACTATTGACATTTAACAAGAATCATGAAACAATGAAATATTAATATTAGCAAAGTAAATCAATGTAAGAAATCATGAAAAAATACGAATACTGTCAAAAATTATAGAAATTTGGAAAAGTATTAGTTAAAAAAGATAATAATAATTAAGTAATGTTCATTTTTGATCATTTCTATTTCTAGTTTATTTTATTAATTAGTTTTGTTAGCGTTGACAGCATTTATTTTTGTCATTATTTTAAATGTTAACAATTTTCATGATTATTCCTTTGATAAATTAACATATATAAATTTAGACAATAAAAAATTCTATAAATATGTAATTGATAAAATACACTGAAAATGATAGAAATCTTCTACACTGAACATTATACAAATAATATTCATGTGTCGTAATTTTTAATTGTTTTATATATTTATAGTTTTAAGTAAGTTTTAATGTGTAATTTAATATTTTTAGTTGTCCTATGTAGGGCAGGTGGTGGCCGAGCGGTAACGTCGTCGGGCTGTATCGCTCGGCGAGCCACAAACTCGGGTTCGATTCCCGTGCACGGGGAGACTTTATTTAAAAATAATTTCTCGTCGTGACCCTGGGTGTGGTATGAATGTGAGTGTTTGTCCGTATAATAGCATTCTACAAATTGTAATGTTATACAATTAATTAATACAAAATATATATAAATAAATATGTTGGCTAATGGGCAAGTTCCTAAGGCCAGGCAAAAGCCAAATACAAAAAAAAGTTGTCCTATGTTATGTATTTTTTAAATAGACTCCGTTGACTGAATAAATAAATAAAAAACGTTAAAATTGAATTAATCATTCAAATCAACTTAATTGACAAATTTAAGAATAATACGACTTCAAATATATTAATTAATAATAATCAGCAAACAAAATTAAAAGCAAAACTTGTAAAATTAAATAGGGTCAAAGTTGACAAATGTTATTCTAAGTTTATACTTGTAACTCTGTAATTAGGTTTTTTGACTGTTAAGCAATAAGGTCAGCATTAAAAAAAAAAATATGATATTTTTAATTGATAATTTTTCTCAATTGATAAAACTCATAGCACTGAGTACACTGAGTAATAATTCCTCAATGGTCATAGATGTGATTCTAAATAATTTGTCAAATCAATAAAAAAAATAGTCAAAGAAATCAAAATCAATAATATATACATATATGAATATTCTAAAAGTTGGCAAAAAACATGAACTTTCAATAAAATTGTCAATATAATATTCGACTCCTTTTATAAGGATTCGAATCACCCGCATTTGGATTATTCGAATATGAATCGTCTTAAAAAAATGTTAAGAATCCGGACCACGAATCCTTTTTAACTGAAGTATTCGAATATCTCTTTTGAATCCTCTAAATGGATTCGAATCCAGCATTCGAATTCTGAATCATTCGAATTCTGCCCAGCTCTGTTGAACACATATGTGCATCAAAACATATTTATATATTTACTCTTCTAACTTTCACAGTAGAATATTTCTGCAAACTGCAAACATGAACCAATGTTGCAACATTGGGAAAACCAAAAAAATAATCATGTTTGCAAACGATCGCGACTCTTGCGACATTTTTCAATACGTTTGTGTAAATACATGTTATTTTCTTAGTGCGAAAGGAGAGTCCTTATACGCTCAACTGACTCTTCCAAAAACTGCATCAGGAGAGGAAATCAGGAAACATTACAGACGTTTAGTGCTCAAGTATCATCCCGACAAGAATCCGGATCCGGAAGCAACAGAAAAGTTCAGACAAATCACCTACGCCTATTCAATTTTAAGCGACGAAAATAGACGGGCTATTTATGACGAATATGGTTCAATTGGTTTGGCTATCGGCAAAAGTTTTGGAGATGATAATATCAGAATCAAATTACCATGGTGGCTAAAGGTAAATATCAATAATTCAAAATATTTATTTAAATTTATTTACAGGGTGTCCGAATTTCAACAAAATGTATAGGGATTTCGGTTATTTAAAGAGATAGAGAGTCGGTTAAATTGGGGCAAAGTTGTGTAATTTAGGGCCCAATAATAATCCAAAAACAAATTTGAAATATCTTCTTTCGTCTTTGAGATATTGTCAAAAAAACGGATTTTTTAAAATTTCGAGCTTATTTTTTTATTCAAAAACTATTGAGTCCAGACAATTACAACTTTGACATTATACAGAAACTTTTTAACGATAAATCTAGTGACATATTTTATTTTAAGATAACTATAACATAGCTAACATTTAAAGTGCGATTCTTTTCGCAATCTACAACAAGTTAGTCTTACAAAGACTATATCAAACACTCATTGAAACAACTACTTCCCGGGCTAATACCTTGACGGACATTGAATTATACAACAAGTGTTTGCTGTTACATACAGTAACCTACTGCAAATGTAACAATTTGGGTCAAATTATTCAGGCCATCTATAGACGCGTTTCGAGATTTATCTCTCCTCAGTATAGCTTTGCCATTCCCTCTAAACAATTTGACACCTTAGACTGGCGGTCACGTTACCGTTCAAACATTAGTATAAATGAAATTGCCAATTCTTGGTTGCAGAATACTTCAAACATTAAAAGTGCGATTCTTTTCGCAATCTACAACAAGTTAGTCTTACAAAGACTATATCAAACACTCATTGAAACAACTACTTCCCGGGCTAATACAATACAAATTGTTCCATTTGCAGTAGGTTACTGTATGTAACAGCAAACACTTGTTGTATAATTCAATGTCCGTCGGGTTATTAGCCCGGGAAGTAGTTGTTTCAATGAGTGTTTGATATAGTCTTTGTAAGACTAACTTGTTGTAGATTGCGAAAAGAATCGCACTTTTAATGTTTGAAGTATTCTGCAACCAAGAATTGGCAATTTCATTTATACTAGCTAACATTTGTTTTTCTTATGGGCGCCATTTTGGATTTTCATGTTTTTTGGAAGAATATTTTTTTACTGAATTTAATGATGTGCCACACTTATAGTTTATTGTACATTTTATATGTAAAATTTTAATCTTTTGGTTTTTGTAAAGAGTGCCTTGGAAACAGTTGAGTAACTCACTTATTTGGCAACTCCTAGGACCTATCATTTGCTTACATATCACCGCTGAAGACGGGCATCCGACGATACATGCTTTAACAGTTGTGATGTATTTTAAACTAACGAGTGTCTTCCACTCCCAGACTAAGCATGAAGTAAAATTTCGAGTTTAGAAAAGCCCCGCGTAGAAAATTTGTCAAGGATCGCGCAGCGACCCGAGAAAAATTTTCACGGGGCTTTTCTAAACTCGAAATTTTACTTCATGCGCCACGCGTATAAACCACTGATTTACAGTAAAGTTAAAATATATAATGCTTAGATGTGATGGTGATCAATATTTACCGAGATGTAGCGAAAAGTACAAAAAATACTTTTTTGTGAATAGTTTTGGAATAATAATAAAAAAAAGTAGAATAAATTTCTTTAGTGCAACTTTTATGTGATAATCGATACTTGTTATAATTATTACAAAAGACTGAGAGTTATTAATTAATTTTGAGTGCTAACAATGATTGACCGCTGTCAATATTTTATTGATTAACAAGTATGACGTCATTGCTTCCAAGGCACTCTTTGCAAAAAAAAAATAATTTTAAATATCAAATCTAAAATAAATTATGAGTGTGGTAGATCAGTGAGTTCAGAAAAAAATATTCTTTAAAAAATAAGAGAAACAATAGTTGGCTATGGTAAGTTATCTTAAAAGAAATATGCTACTAGATTCCTTATTGTCAAAGTTGTAAATGTCCAGATTCAGTAGTTTTTGAGAAAAAAAAAAAATAAAAACGATTTTTTAAAAAATAAGTTTTTTGTTGATATCTTGAAAACAAAAAAAATATTTCAAAATTGTTTTCAGATTATTGTTAGGCGCTAAAATACACAACTTTGCCCCAATTTAACCGACTCTATCTCTGTCTCTTTAAATAACTGAGATCCCCATACATTCTGTCGAAATTCGGGCACCCTGTATATTATAGCTTAGAATACAAGTATCATAAGTTTATTATTATTCTATTAGTACGTTTGCTTATAATTGAACTTTATCTCAAGCGCAATGTAAGAAAACGTAATAATAGAGCTGGGACGAATCCTCACAAAAAATATTCGAATTACGAATACGAATCACCTAATATGATTCGAATTACAAATACCCGCATGAAGGATTCGTTAGAGAAAAATAAAATTCAAATCAAAGATTCGAATCCTCTTTTTGGAACCACAGATATAGTTCATTTAAAGATACATTTAATTTTTTTATTTTTGTTTGCAATCATTAACATTTTTAAAATCACTACCAGTTTTTGTTACAAAAAGTGTTTGATCCTAATTATTTATTATTACTACTGAACATTGGTCGTAACAAACGAAATACAGTGAAAATCGTTTATAGCCGGTGTTCTCTTTAAGCAGTAGTATTGATTATAGCGAACAGTTCGCTTTAAACGATGATATACTGGTATAACTGTACAACAATAAAATTTGAAAAAAACATATGAGGCACTTATGCTCAGTGTCACTGTATTTAAGAGATTCGTGTTAATTGGCATCCATCTTGACGCCTTTAGGCGCCAAGTGCAAACTAAATTATTGTAGACTAAATTGAAAGAATAATTCTCTAATGGGGTAGATGAATTATATGTGAAGAGAACCTCAAAATCGCCAAACATAACTATATAAACAAATAGAACGCACGCGTTATTTTCAGCGACATGACGTTTGCACCTGACGTTTGTCGAAGCATAGTGTTCCAACTAATGATAGACAATTACAAATTATGATTATTTCATCAATTAATAAACCGTAATGATTATTAATTTCTGTTAACAATTCCGAATCAGGGTTTAAGTACATTCTTTTATTAATAAATATAATGCACCTAATGTTTTACTGGTAGTGAAGCTTCAAGGTCACATACATTGACACATTTGACACACCGCGGCCATTTGTAGTGCAGTACCGTTTCGTATAGATGTAGGGCAGGGGTCTCCAAACTACGGCCCGAGGGCCACATCCGGCCCACGGACAGATTTTGTCCGGCCCGCGGAGAGCTAGCATACTTGAAAACTCCTTTTAGAGAACATATTTTTTATAGCAAATTAAATTTAGTTTACTGAAGTATTCTAATTTTATGTTGAATAATTATTAATATGACATCTACATTGATATGGTCATGGGCTAACTACTCATAACATTGTTGTAGGCTTATTGTTATTGTTTTTGTGATAAGTTGGATAAAGAAAAACAGAATTGTAATGAGTAAAGACATGTATAATATGCAGAAAATTCAACTTCAGTATATAATAACTAACAAATTATTGAAATGAATCCAACTAACATTTTATACATTTTAAATAAAAACATAACTTATAACAAGCATAATGACATATGAAATACTAATGAGATTTATGTAATTGAGATTTTCCACTGACAATAGTTTGTAGTTGTGGACTAATTTTACTTGTACCAATTATTAAAAGAGATTTAAGATGCTCATCAGTTAATTTAGATCTGTAAAAATTTTTTGTGTACTTCATTTTGGAGAAGGTCTTCTCACACAAATAAGTAGTACCAAAAACAGAAAACAGCCCACGAGCAAATTTATGCAAATTATCAAATTGTGTCAGTGGAAGACCCTTATAAAATTCCAACAAAGATGAGTTTTGATATTTGTTCTTAATTATATCACTGCACTGTAGATCAATCATTTCCATTTAAAGTTCCGGGGCTAGCGTTTCCATGTCAGTATCAAAAGGATTCTGAAAAATCTTAATTTGATTCGCAACGGCATCAAAGTCCGAGAAACGAGTATCAACATTTTTTTTCAAAGCACTCAAAGTTTCGATTGCAAAATCGATAGGAAACTCAATCTCAGTGGTGTGGCTGAATATTTCACATGTTTTAAAATGTGAAAAACATTTACTTCGTAGTTGTGATTGAAACAGTATCAATTTCTTGCGGAATGATTAGATATTAGTGTATAAATCAGGAAGATGCTGGTTTTCTCCTTGCAATCTCAAATTCAGTTCGTTCACATGTTTTGTCAAATCAACATAGAATGCTAACTTCCACAGCCATGCGTTGTTTTGTAATTCAGTAAGAGGGCGATGCTTTTCATTCAAAAAAATTTCGATCACTGCTCGAAGTTAAAAAAAGCGCTGAAGGACTTTCCCACAACTAAGCCAACGTACGGCAGTATGATACCGACAATTCCGACAATTCCGACAATTTATTGAAGAGATTGGAGAAAATGACTTCATTTTCTCCAATCTCTTCAATAAATTGTCGGAATTGTCGGTGATTCAGCCCAAAAGATCTGATAAAATTAACAGTTGATATGACTGGTTTCAGAACTTCAGACATATCCAAACATTTTCCGCACAAAGACTGTTGATGAATGATACAATGTAAGACTAATGGTTTTGAACCACCGTCACTACAGCCTTTGACACAAGAGCGACCACTCCTTTATCTTTCCCACTCATGTTTTTGCCTCCATCAGTTGTAATACATTTCAAGTTTTTCCATCGAAGGTTCTTGGCCATTTCAACTCCTTTAAAAATATCTGTACCAGTGGTTGTGCCATGAATACTATACATATCAAGAAGTTCTTCATGCACTTCATAGCTTTTATCTACTCCTCGAATATAACACCTGAGCAGTATCTGACACATCCGTTGACTCATCCAAGGCCAAAGAAAACCACTCAACATGTCCATTTGTGTCGAACAGTTGAGAGGATATATTTTCAGCGATGTTTTCTACCCTTCGAGCCAGAGTGTTTGCTGACATACTGACAGTTTTTAATAAATTTACCTTTTCAGGCACATTTCTTCGGCTACTGCAATTATGCATTCTTTGATCATTTCTCCATCGGTGAATGGTTTTCCACGTTTTGCAATTTCAAGAGCCACACGAAAGCTGGCACGAGTTGCAGCCTCTTGTTCAGTTTTGAGTTTTGTAAATGAAGATTGCTGCGATTTCAATCCGCGCTTCATAGCTTCGAATTTTTCTGTCTGCAAACTTCTTGTATATTTTGAGTAATTTTGAAAATGTTTTGTTTCATAATGACGTTTAATGTTATATTCCTTGAGAACGGCTATGCTTTCATTGCAAATCAAACATAGCGCCTTGTTACTGGACTCAATTACGAAATACTGAATGTTCCACTGATCTTTGAATTTTCTGCATTCACTATCAATTTTTCGCTTCTTTTCCATACTACTAAATTACACACAAAAGCAACAATTCAAATCAAAATACTGTTACAAAGATGTCCTAAACTTAAACACGCACAAACACGTTTTAAGGAGGTACGCACTATTTTATTTCACAACAGTGTCATAGGAACTGACTTGTGGTTGCGCCACTAGCCTTCTTATATATTCCAATTACTGCCATCTAGAAGTGAGTGGAAGACACCAGAACTTTTTTGAACCATCGAGATTATTCTGACGTGATATTGGCGCCATCTGTTAGCGATAGAAGGTACTACCTATTTCCGCTTGTGTCCACCAGATGTCGTGTCACGTTACTCCTCATGGCTCGTACTCTACGACCAATCTAGAAATTACAGATAATGACAGGAAAATTAATAACTCGGAACTTACTGGAGTAATCAGTATGGCCCTAAGGCTGGAAAGTTTGGAGACCCAGGATTTAGGGGATCAATCCCCCTTGAATAATAGGAGAATAAAACAAAATGCTCTTTTTTTGTTAGCGATTTATTTTGTTATTATTTTTATATACATCTAAGATTAACATAGGACCATTTGTTTCCAAAGTTTGACAAAAACAAGTTAAAAAAATGATCCTATGTTTCAGTTAGATGTATATAAAAACAGTAATAAAAAAAATCGCTAAACGGAAAAAGTGCCTTTTCTTTTTTTTCCCCATTTTTCAAGATTCAGGAGGGAGATTGCTCTAATAAAACCCCTTCATCTACGCCATTGCCCTGCACAATAAATGGCCGCTTGAACCTTCACTTTTGAACGCCGAGTTATTCATCTAGTTATACTGGGTGTAACACAAAACAGGATCACCCTACTTAGTTTTTTTTTATTAATTAATAATAATTAATTTATTCATTTATACTTACTACTAGATAATCGAAACTATAGTCACAAATTAAGTGCAAAATATTGTGGTTAAACAAAGTAAAAAGTGTTTTATTTACAAATGTATTTAAGATGTACCACAAAGTGAACGCCTACAACACAAAACAATGATTATAAACTTTAATAGTACTTCCGGTTTCATCGGAAGTGACTTCAGTTTTGAAATTGTTTATGGATCATTCTATATATTTTATTGTTTTAAAGTACAGAATATCATTTTACACACAAATCCATTGTTTAAATAAAAATTAATATTGTCACATTTTTTTTTTAAATAATAGTGCATCTAGGTTGCTGTAATCGTCCTTATATCTTTTGTTTCGTATCATAGACGTGTACAAATGAAATATTTCTTAATTTGGCCAACAGATGCGTTTAAATTATAATTCTATCGTTTTTTTAAATAACTTAATTTTTTCAAAACGCAACATGCGGATCATTATGATTTTTTTAAATGTTAATATACCACCTATTCAAATGTATTTATTTAAGACTTATGAAACTAGTGAATGAAGAAAAAATAATTAAAATCAGGAATTTTATTTAAAATTCTTTTAATCAAGCAAGCTATAATTTATTCTTGTACAAATAATAAGAACAAAACTAACAGAAATTATAATAAATGTTCAAAATGTCCGCCATGAACCTGACGGCGAATTCTATTAATTGTGCCCCTAATGACATTGTTAAGTTGCTGAGGAATTATGTCTGCTATAGCTTGTCTCACTGTACGTTCCAATTCTTCTTTTGTATTAGAAACAGTGCTATAAACTTGATTTTTAACGTGACCCCAAGAGAAAAAATCAAGAGGAGTCAAATCAGGTGACCTTGCTAGCCACCTAATTGGCCCATTTGTACCTATCCATCTGTTACCATAACTATTGTTGAGGTAATCAACAACTTGCCTTGCATTGTGTAGAGGGGCGCCATCTTGTTGAAAATAAATCCTGGTTGCTAATGCAAGTAATAAATTATCCAAATACTCTTCAATATCGTATTCTAAAAATTGTTTGTACCTAATTCCACTCAGGTGCCCGTCGAAAATAATTGGTTCTATTATTCTGTAGCCGAGTAACCCTATCCATACATTAAATCCAAATCTGTCTTGGAAATTACCTTGTCGCAAGAGATGATCTTGATTCGTCTGAATAAAGAATTTGTTGTGGAAATTCCGGATTTATAGTTATTTTATGAAAATAATGATTGAAATATTCCAATCTTCTTACATTATCCTTCTCATACAGATGTTGGTGTAAGTTATACTTAAATAGGTAATAATCATATCATTTTAAGATTCTACAAATTGTCTGCTGACTAACACCAACTTCTTCGGAAATGTCTCCTGTTGCGCAATTGGGATGTGCAATGAAATAAGCTACCACATTAATTTTGATGTCTCTATTAATAATAACATTTTCATCACCTTCATTAACTTCTCTAAATTTCCTTTCCAAATTTGCAAAATAGTGTCGTCTGGGATGGTGTCTGTCAGGATATGATTCCCTGTATAAACGTTCGGCTTGCACAGAATTTTTTTGACATTCTCCATATATTAATAACATATCCACTTTTCAGTTTGATTGTAAGACGTTTTAATAAATTGTTACCACAAAAATATAGACACACAAATGGATTTGTTAGATAAAAACAAGTTTTGTTTTTTAGTTTGTTGATTTATTATTCATTTTATCGTTTACTATTACTACTAGATATTTCATTGTTATTTAAACTTGGCCTATGTGATTAAAAAATACCGCAGTTTGCAAATTAAATACGTAGACTTTGTTTAGTTTTTCCCAAGTTTCAAATAAATACATTTGAATAGGTGGTATGCTAACCTATTAAAAAATCATAATCCGCCATGATACCATTTGAAAAAATTGAGTTATTTAAAAAAAAACGATCGAATTACAATTTAAAGGCTTGTGTTGAACAAATTAAGAAACACAAGTTTGTAATATTTGTTTCCTATACGTCTATGAAACGAAACAAAAGATATTAGGGCGATCACAGCCACCTAGATGCAATTTTCTTAAAAAAAAAAAAATATGACACTAGTAATTTTTATTGAAAAAACAATTGATTTGTATGTAAAATGAGATCCTGTATCCGAAACCAAAAAAAATTATAGGGTGTTTTATTTAAAATTTCAAAATTAATGTCACTTCCGGTGGCACCGGAAGTGCTATTTAAGTTTCCTAGTGACCACTGAACTCCAAGCTATTTTTAGTAAAAATAAAATGTACAAAATTTCAAATTGATATGTCAAAAAAAAAGTAAAGGAGGTGATCCTGTTATGTTTTATACCCGGTATTCGATGAAAAGAACAAATTCGTATTTCAACAGAATGTATAGGGATCTCGGTTATTTAATGAGATAAAGAGTCGATTAAATTGGGGCAAAGTTGCGTATTTTATGGTCCAATAATAATCTAGAAACAAATTTGAAATATCTTCTTTCGTTTTTGAGATATTGTGAAAAAAAAGGATTTTTTGAAATTTCGATTTTCTATTCCAAAACTATTGAATCTACACAGTTACAACTTTGAAACTATATAATCACCTTTAAATGAGTAATCTAGTAACATATTTTATATTTAAGATAACTATAACATTTACGCAGGGACCATAGCCAACTTGTACTTTTCTTTTGGGCGCCATTTTGGATTTTCATATTTTTTGGAAGAATATTTTTCTGAATTCAATGATGTATCACATGTATAGTCTATTGTACATTTTATATTTAAAATGTTAGTCTTTTTTTTATAAACAGTGCCTTGGAAACAGTTGAATAACTCACTCATTTGACAACTGCTACGATCCATAAGTTGCTTACATACCACCCCTGAAGACGGGCATCCAGCTGATTAATTACTGTACTGATAGAAAATGTATTTTTTTATAAACGACACACTGGTGTGACATTTTGAATCTTAATAAATTGCTTGACTGTCTTTAGACTATCATAGCATTTTGTTATATTATATCTTTATTGACCGTGTTATGACTATTATAACTGTAAGATTGTCTGTCTTTTCACTATGCTAGGATTTTGTCTAATTATGTCTCTCTATGGACAGTATTTCGGCTATTTTGATGTTATGTAAGTATTGTAAGTCACTTAAATTACTATATCAAATACAGTTATTATAGACATTTAATGACAAAAACTAATAACTGTTTGGTGTTGTAGGCGTTCACTTTGTGGTACATCTTAAATACACTTGTAAATAAAACACTTTTTACTTTGTTTAACCACTGAATCTTAAATTTAATTGTGTGACTAGTTTCGACTATCTAGTAGTCATTCTCAAACATTAGTTTGAGAATGACTACTAGATAGTCGAAACTAGTCACATAATTAAATGTAAGATTCAGTGGTTAAACATAGTAAAAAGTGTTTTATTTACAAAAACTAATAAGTTAAAATACAGCTAACCAAGTGGCTTACAGTCATAATACCAGAGTAGTCGAAATACAATCCATAGAGACATAATTAGACAAAATCTTATCATAGTCATAAGACAGTTGACCAAGTAAGTTCCAGTCATAATGTCACAATAGTAAAAATGTGAGTTTATGACTGTAAATCACTAGGTTGACTGACATAAGTCTATCGTTTTAGCTTGTCATAAGTCGGCGCTAGCCGATATTTAGTTCATTGTGTCAACTTGACATAAGTCGGCGTTAGCCGACATTTGGACTATAATGACAGTTGACATACAATTCGGCTCCAGCCGACATTTGGACTACAACAACAGTTGACATAAGTCGACGGTAGCCGACATATGGACTATAATGACAGTTGACATAAGTCGGCGCCAGCTGATATTTAGTCCATAGTGTCAACTTGACTTAATTTGGCGTCAGCTGACATTTGGACTATAATGACGGTTAACATAAGTCGGCGCTAGCTAACATTTGGACTATAACAACAGTTGACATGAGTCGGCGGTAGCCCACATTTGAACTATAATGACAGTTGACATAAGTCGGTGTAAGCCGATATTTAGCCAATCGTGCCAACTTGACACAAGTTTGAATTGAACTATAATGAGATCGCCATGTTGTTGTTTTTCTTTGTGACAGTTACGATACATATTTTAACAGTTGTGATGTATTTTAAAGTAACGAGTGGGGGGGCTTTTCTAAACTCGAAATTTTATTTCATGCGTCACGCGTATAAACCACTGATTTACAGTAAAGTTAAAAATATGAAAATCCAAAATGCCGCCCATAAGAAAAACAAAAGTTGGCTATGGTCCCAGTTTAAAATATGATGACAGTATGAAAAAGTTGCACAAAATAAATGTATTCTACTTTTATTATTATTATTCTAAAACTATTCACAAAAAAAAAGTATTTCTTGCATTTTTTGCTACATCTCAGTAAATATTGATTACCATCACATCTAAGCGTTATATATTTTTAACTTAACTGTAAATCAGTAGTGTATACGCGTGGCGCATGAAGTAAAACTTCGAGTTTAGAAAAGCCCCGTGAAAATTAGTCTCGGGCCGCTGCGCGACTCTCGACACATTTTCTATGCGGGGCTTATCTAAACTCGAAATTTTACTTCATGCTTAGTCTGGGAGTAGAAGATACTCGTTACTTCAAAACACATCACAACTGTTAAAATATGTATCGTATTAGGATTTTGTCATTAAATCACTATACCGGGTGTTGACTTGACGGACGCAACATAGGAAATCCCATGTAAATTTTGAAATGTTCAAATTTTGGCTCCCCTATTTATTTTAGCAACAAAATGTATTTACCTTTTTTATAGAGGGAAAAATTCTAAATTCATTCGTGTTAACGTTTATCACTTTACGTTTCTCTAAGTTAAAATAATTTGGAAAGAATAATGTGATTTTATAAAAATAATGACATGCCATGGAATTGAAACAACAATTGCGGATGTTAAAATGGCAAAAGATATCGCAGTCACTTGATTAAAGTAAATGTTTTCGAAATGATTTACACTGTACAAGAAACAATTCTCCTAATAAAGTGGTATTACGCAGATCACAGTTATCACGATGTTTGCGTTATGTTTTTTTGTCGTTAATTAAGTAACAGCAATATCTTGTGCTATTTTGACATCCGCAATTGTTGTATCAACTCCATAGTATGTCATTATTTTTATAAAATCACAGTACTTTATCTTAATTGAAAATCAACGAATGTTAGAACATTTACAGTTGTTCTAACATTCGTTGATTTTTAAAAGAGTTCAATTTGAAGTTTTAAACGAGTGTTTTCCACTTCCAGACTAAGCATTTTCTGGGCTTTTGTAAACTCGAAATTTTACTTCATGCTTAGTCTGGGAGTGGAAAACACTTGTTTAAAGCTTTAAATTAAACTTAAAAAAAACAGGAAATTTCCGCAATTGTTGTATCAATTCCATAGTATGTCATTATTTTTATAGAATCACATTACTTTTTCCTAATTATTTTAACTGTAAATTTTCTGACATTCGTTGATTTTTAAAAGAGTTTAATTTGAAGCTTTAAACGAGTGTTTTCCACTGCCAGACTAAGCATGAAGTAAAATTTCGAGTTTAGAAAAGCTCTGCGAAAATTTGTCGAGGGTCGCGCAGAGACTTGAGACAAATTTTCTGGGCTTTTTTAAACTCGAAATTTTACTTCATGCGCCACGCGTATAAGACACAGATTTTAAGTGGAGTTGGAATATACATAAATTTGACAATATTATAGTGTTTTATACGCGTGGCGAATGAAGTAAAATTTCGAGTTTAGAAAAGCCCAGAAAATGTGTTTCATGTCGCTGCGCGACCCTTGACAAATTTTCACGGGGCTTTTGTAAACTCGAAATTTTACTTGATGCTTAGGCTGGGAGTGGAAAACACTTGTTTAAAGCTTTATATTAAACTTTAAAAAAACAGAGAATATCCGCAATTGTTGTATTAATTCCATGGTATGTCATTATTTTTATAAAATCACATTACTTTTTCTTAATTATTTTAACTGTAAATTTTCTGACATTCGTTGATTTTTAAAACAGTTTAATTTGACGCTTTAAACGAGTGCTTTCCACTCCCAGACTAAGCATGAAGTAAAATTTCGAGTTTAGAAAAGCCCTGTGAAAATGTTCTGGGCTTTTTTAAACTCGAAATTTTACTTCATGCGCCACGCGTACAAGACACAGATTTTAAGTGGAGTTGGAATATACATAAATTTGACAATATTATAGTGTTTTATACGCGTGGCGCATGAAGTAAAATTTCGAGTTTAGAAAAGCCCAGAAAATTTGTCTCGGGTCGCTGTGCGACCCGAGACAAATTTTCACAGGGTTTTTCTAAACTCGAAATTTTACTTCATGCTTAGTCTGGGAGTGGAAAACACTTGTTTAAAGCTTTAAATTAAACTTAAAAAAAACAGGGAATATCCGCAATTGTTGTATCAATTCCATGGTGTCATTATTTTTATAAAATCACATTACTTTTTCTTAATTATTTTAACTGTAAATTTTCTGACATTCGTTGATTTTTAAAAGAGTTTAATTTGAAGCTTTAAACGAGTGTTTTCCACTCCCAGACTAAGCATGAAGTAAAATTTCGAGTTTAGAAAAGCCCTGTGAAAATTTGTCGAGGGTCGCGCAGCGACCCAAGACAAATTTTCTGGGCTTTTCTAAACTCGAAATTTTACTTCATGCGCCACGCGTCTAAGACACGGATTTTAAGTGGAGTTGGAATATACATAAATTTGACAATATTATAGTGTTTTATACGCGTGGCGCATGAAGTAAAATTTCGAGTTTAGAAAAGCCCAGAAAATTTGTCTCGGGTCGCTGCGCGACCCTCGACAAATTTTCACAGGGCTTTTCTAAACTCGAAATTTTACTTCATGCTTAGTCTGGGAGTGGAAAATACTTGTTTAAAGCTTTAAATTAAACTTAAAAAAACAGGAAATATCCGCAATTGTTGTCTCAATTCCATGGTATGTCATTATTTTTATAAAATCACATTACTTTTTCCTAATTATTTTAACTGTAAATTTTCTGACATTCGTTGATTTTTAAAAGAGTTTAATTTGAAGCTTTAAACGAGTGCTTTCCACTCCCAGACTAAGCATGAAGTAAAATTTCGAGTTTAGAAAAGCCCTGTGAAAATTTTCTGGGCTTTTCTAAACTCGAAATTTTACTTCATGCGCCACGCGTCTAAGACACGGATTTTAAGTGGAGTTGGAATATACATAAATTTGACAATATTATAGTGTTTTATTCGCGTGGCGCATGAAGTAAAATTTCGAGTTAAGAATAGCCCAGAAAATTTGTCTCAGGTCGCTGCGCGACCCGAGACAAATTTTCACAGGGTTTTTCTAAACTCGAAATTTTTCTTCATGCTTAGTCTGGGAGTGGAAAACACTTGTTTAAAGCTTTAAATTAAACTTAAAAAAAAACAGGGAATATCCGCAATTGTTGTATCAATTCCATGGTATGTCATTATTTTTATAAAATCACATTACTTTTTCTTAATTATTTTACCTGTAAATTTTCTGACATTCATTGATTTTTAAAAGAGCTTAATTTGAAGCTTTAAACGAGTGTTTTCCACTCCCAGACTAAGCATGAAGTAAAATTTCGAGCAGAGACCCGAGACAAATTTTCTGGGCTTTTCTAAACTCGAAATTTTACTTCATGCGCCACGCGTCTAAGACACAGATTTTATGTGGGGTTGGAGTATACATAAATTTGACAATATTATAATGTTTTATACGCGTGGCGCATGAAGTAAAATTACGAGTTTAGAAAAGCCCAGAAAATTTGTTTCAGGTCGCTGCGCGACCCTTGACAAATTTTCACGGGGCTTTTCTAAACTCGAACTTTTACTTCATGCTTAGTCTGGGAGTGGAAAACACTTGTTTAAAGCTTTAAATTTAACTTAAAAAAAACAGGGAATATCGGCAATTGTTGTATCAATTCCATGGTATGTCATTATTTTTATAAAATCACATTACTTTTTCTTAATTATTTTACCTGTAAATTTTCTGACATTCGTTGATTTTGAAAAGATCTTAATTTGAAGCTTTAAACGAGTGTTTTCCACTCCCAGACTAAGCATGAAGTAAAATTTCGAGTTTAGAAAAGCCCTGTGAAAATGTTCTGGGCTTTTTTAAACTCGAAATTTTACTTCATGCGCCACGCGTACAAGACACAGATTTTAAGTGGAGTTGGAATATACATAAATTTGACAATATTATAGTGTTTTATACGCGTGGCGCATGAAGTAAAATTTCGAGTTTAGAAAAGCCCAGAAAATTTGTCTCGGATCGCTGCGCGACCCGAGACAAATTTTCACAGGGTTTTTCTAAACTCGAAATTTTACTTCATGCTTAGTCTGGGAGTGGAAAACACTTGTTTAAAGCTTTAAATTAAACTTAAAAAAAACAGGGAATATCCGCAATTGTTGTATCAATTCCATGGTGTCATTATTTTTATAAAATCACATTACTTTTTCTTAATTATTTTACCTGTAAATTTTCTGACATTCGTTGATTTTGAAAAGAGCTTAATTTGAAGCTTTAAACGAGTGTTTTCCACTCCCAGACTAAGCATGAAGTAAAATTTCGAGTTTAGAAAAGCCCTGTGAAAATTTGTCGAGGGTCGCGCAGCGACCCGAGATAAATTTTCTGGGCTTTTCTAAACTCGAAATTTTACTTCATGCGCCACGCGTCTAAGACACAGATTTTAAATAGAGTTGGAATATACATAAATTTGACAATATTATAGTGTTTTATACGCGTGGCGCATGAAGTAAAATTTCGAGTTTAGAAAAGCCCAGAAAATTTGTTTCAGGTCGCCGCGCGACCCTTGACAAATTTTCACGGGGCTTTTCTAAACTCGAACTTTTACTTCATGCTTAGTCTGGGAGTGGAAAACACTTGTTTAAAGCTTTAAATTAAACTTAAAAAAAACAGGGAATATCCGCAATTGTTGTATCAATTCCATGGTATGTCATTACTTTTATAAAATCACATTACTTTTTCTTAATTATTTTAACTGTAAATTTTCTGACATTCGTTGATTTTTAAAAGAGTTTAATTTGAAGCTTTAAACGAGTGTTTTCCACTCCCAGACTAAGCATGAAGTAAAATTTCGAGTTTAGAAAAGCCCTGTGAAAATTTGTCGAGGGTCGCGCAGCGACCCGAGATAAATTTTCTGGGCTTTTCTAAACTCGAAATTTTACTTCATGCGCCACGCGTCTAAGACACAGATTTTAAATGGAGTTGGAATATACATAAATTTGACAATATTATAGTGTTTTATACGCGTGGCGCATGAAGTAAAATTTCGAGTTTAGAAAAGCCCAGAAAATTTGTCTCGGGTCGCTGCGCGACCCTCGACAAACTTTCACAGGGCTTTTCTAAACTCGAAATTTTACTTCATGCTTAGTCTGGGAGTGGAAAACACTTGTTTAAAGCTTTAAATTAAACTTAAAAAAACAGGGTTTATCCGCAATTGTTGTATCAATTTTATCGTATGTCATTATTTTTATAAAATCATATTACTTTTTCTTAATTATTTTAACTTAGAGAAACGTAAAGTGTTAAGTGTGAACATTCATAAATTTAGAATTTTTTCCTCTACAAAAAAGTGAAATACATTTTGTCTCTAAAATAAATAGGGAAGCCAATATTTGAACACTTCAAAATTAACATGCGATCTCCTATGTTGCGTCTGCCAAGTCAACACCCGGTATAGACTGTATTTGATATAGTGATTTGAGTGACTTACAATCAAAAACACAGTCAATAAAGACATAATATGACAAAATCCTATGATAGTCCAAAGACAGTCAAGCAATTTATTTAGATTCAAAATGTCACACCAGTATTTCGTTTATAAACAAATACATTTTTTTATGAGTAAAGTAATTAATCAGCTGGATGCCCATCTTCAGGGTGATATGTAAGCAAATTATAGGTCCTAGGAGTTGTCAAATGAGTGAGTTACTCAACTGTTTCCAGGGCACTCTTTACAAAAAATAAAAGAATAAAATTTTAGATATAAAATGTACAATAAACTATAAGTGTAATACAGCATTAAATTCAGAAAAAAATAATCTTCCAAAAAATATAAAATTCTAAAATGGCGCCCATTTGAAAAAACAAAAGTTGGCTAAATGTTATAGTTACCTTAAAATAAAATATGTTTCTAGATTTCTCGTTAAAAAGTGCCTCTGTAATCTCAAAGTTGTAAATGTCTGGATTCAATAGTTTTTAAATAAAAAAATAAAAACGAATATTCAAAAATTGGTTTTTTGACAATATCTCAAAAACGAAAAAAGATATTTCAAATTTGTTCTAAAATTAATATTCTGCCCTAAAATACGCAACTTTGTCCCAAACGAGTATTTTTTACTTCCAGATTAAGCATGATGTAAAATTTGGAGTTTAGAAAAGCCTGAAGGTTTGATTTGGTAGCTACAAACTGAACAAAAAAAAAACAACGAATATCTGAAGAGGTACAGCATATAATTAGAATATGTATACTTAAATAAAAAATTCCCTATACAGGGTGTTGTCCGTATTTCGATAGAATGTATAGGGATCTCAGTTATTTAAAGAAATAGAGAGTCGGTTAAATTAGGGCTAAGTTGCGTATTTTAGGACTTACCAATAATCTGAAAACAATGTTGAAATATCTTCTTTTGTTTTCGAAATATCAGCAAAAACTGATTTTTTGAAAAATAGTTTTTATTTTTTTATTCAAAAACTACTGAATCTAGCCATTTGGAACAGTGACATTATACAGGCACTTTTTAATGAAGAATCTAGTAACATATTTTGTTTTAGGACAACTATAACAATTTACCCGGGGGACATAGACAACTTTTGTTTTTCTTATGGGCGCCATTATGTATTTTTATATTTTTTAAAAGAATATTTTTTTCTGAATTCAGTGATGTATCACACTTATAATTTATTATAGATTTAATATTTAAAATTATACTCAATGACATTAGAAGCGTAACACCCAGAAGGAGTTATTATTTTAACTTGATTTTTTGCCAGTGTGGTAGTCTTACATCAAGAATAAAATGATTACATTTTCAAGAAATTTTATTAAAAAACAATCTAAAAAAAAATTAATAATGTGTTTGGCGACCCCTTTGCTGTATACACTCCTGTAGACGTCTGGGCATCGACAAAATGAGATGGTCGATGTCTTCTTGAGGCATCTCGTTCCAAGCAACTTGAATTTCATCGATCAACTGTGCTAGAGTCTGTGGAGGATGGTGCAAAGAGAATATTCTTCTTCCCATGATATCCCACACATGTTCAATGGGATTTAAATCCGGCGAACGGGGCGGCCACGCCAAAACATTAACACCAGCTTCATTAAGAAAGTTCATAGTTCGACGAGCAATATGGGGACGTGCGTTATTTTGTTGAAAAAGTACGTCTGGGCGGCCATCTAAATAAGGCAACAAAGTCGGTCGTATGACGTCTTCAACATAACGCGCAGCTGTCATACTGCCTCGAATGAATACAAGAGGTGATCGACTACCATAAGCAATAGCCCCCCAAACCATTACTCCAGCAGTCCTGTGTACATGCCTCTCAATAGCAAACCTAAGACCAGGTCGTTCTCCACGGTAGCGTCGTACCCTTCTACGGCCATCATGCGTGCCTAGACAAAATCGTGATTCATCGCTGAATACGACATCGTGCCATTCTGCCTCCCAATGCTGCCGTTCTCTGCACCAGTCCAACCTTTGGCGACAGTGTCTCGCTGTTAAAGGAAGCACTAATCTTGGACGGTACGAAAGAAGCCCAAAGGATTGAATACGGCGATATAAGGTTCGCATACTAACGGGCCTACCTTCTTCTCTAATCCATTGATCACCGATTTGACGCGTAGTAGCGAAACGGTCTCGCAGGGCTATTTGTCTTAAGCGCCGATCTTGACGTTCTGTGGTACGCCTTGGTTGACCAATTGGTCTTCTTTTTGCTCCTCTACCTTCTTCTGTCCATACCTGATACACACGTATTACAGTTGCTGCAGTGGAATCAATACGGCGGGAAATTTCGCGATAGGACATACCGACATCTCGATAAGCAACAACTCGACCCCGGTCAAAATCGCTCAAATCGCTCAAATGGTGATATTGTGGACGTCTTCGGACTCGAGGCATTTTATTTAAGCTTAACACACTCAACGGAAACACGAAAACTAAAAACATCTGTACTAAACAGCTCATATAAATAGTTTTATCAAAAAAGAAAAAGTGAAATATTTTTTTTTCACAATAAATATAAAAGGCACAAGGTTGAAATTGTTATCAATGTATGCTTTAAATATAGTCACTCTGTTGCTAAAATATGAATTCAAAAAAATCATTCCTTCTTGGTGTTACGCTTCTAATGTCATTGAGTATATTATATGTTCTTTTTTGTAAAGAATGCCTTGAAAATAATGACGTCGCATCTATTAATCAACAAAATCTTGAAAGCAGTCATTCAATGTTAGCAGTCAGAATTAGTCAACAACTGTCAATCTTTTGTAATAATTATAATAAGTATCGATTATCACACATAACATAAAGTAACACAGGAAAGGACGAATTTCGTTTGGTGTATCTATGTCAGAATTAGGTTATAGCGCTACCCAGTTCTGGCAAATGTTGGTAATTAATTGTAAACCATTTTTGATTTTGTGTCTAATTTTTGAATATAAATTTGTGTCTAACTTTTGGATATACTTTACGAATCTAACGTATACATTTTATGTCAATAAAAAATTTAATTCTCGATTAAAAAATCTAGTTTTTTTTATAGTTATGAGTAACAGTAACGCAAACCTATTATCAGTATTTTTTTTATAAACTAATACATCTTCTATCAGAGCTGTACTAATTCAGCTGGGCGCCCGTCCTCAGGGATTGTATGTGAGCAAATTATGGGCCCTAGGAGTTGTTAAATGAGTGAGTTACTCAACTGGTTCTAAAGCACTCTTTACAAAAATCAAAAGATTAAAATTGCACATATCAAATGTAAAATAAACTACAAGTGTGGTACATCATTGAATTTAGAAAAAAAACCATTTCAAAAAATTTAAAAATCTAAAATGGCGCCCACAAGAATTACAAAAGTTGGCTATGGGCCCCGGGTAAATGTTATACAGGGTTGGGCAGAAAAACCTATCCGATTTCAAAACGTTATAAAATTAAAACCACTCAACTTGACAAAAAAATTTTTTTATAACATATCGCAAATTTTATGCCATTTTTAAATTTAAGTTTTGAAAAGCACATCACTCAAATGTTGTCCTTGGGAGCGGATACACGCTTGCGGTAGCTTTCCATGACTTTCACCGTCATTTCCACAGGAGCAATTGCCCGAGCGATTTCCCTTCGTAAAGCAAGAAGGGTCCTTGGTCGATGCTGGAATACCTTCGATTTTAGGTAACCCCAAAGGAAGAAGTCACATGGAGTGAGATCCAGTGAGCGCGGCGGCCAGCAATATCACCTCTCAGAGAAATGAGGCGTCCGGGAAACATTTCCCTGAGAATGTCCATTGATCGTCGCGATGTGTGGGCGGTTGCACCATCCTGTTAAAACCACACATTTTCCACGCCATTTTCTTCCATTTTGGGTTGAAGAAAATTTTCCAGCATAAAACAATAGCGCTCGCTGTTGACCGTTACGGTTTGCCCATTTTCTTAAAAAAAGTAAGGCCCCCAGACGCCTAGGCGGGAAAGAGCACACCACACAGTCACTTTTGGGCTATGGAGGGGTTTCTGATGGATTTCCCGAGGATTTTCGTCACTCCAATATCGAAAATTCTGCCTGTTTACGGCGCCACAAAGGTGAAAATGGGCTTCGTCCGCGAAGAGCACAACATCGTCTATTGGGAGTTCTTGGAGATCGCGACACAGGTTCATACGGGTTTCAAAATCCCTTTCAATTAATTCCTGTGCAACAACCATTTTATAGGGATGCATTTTGAGGTCCCGGTGCAAAATTCGCCGAATACTGCGGTTGGAAATCGCCTAAGCGAGCGAATGTTTTCGTGCCGAACGTTTTCAGGTCCTGTTGCTGTCCTGGGACATCCAGGCGACTTCTTTTTCAATGCTGAACCCGTCTGTCG
Organism: Philonthus cognatus; assembly: GCA_932526585.2. Classification (NCBI taxonomy): domain Eukaryota; kingdom Metazoa; phylum Arthropoda; class Insecta; order Coleoptera; family Staphylinidae; genus Philonthus; species Philonthus cognatus. Next base: position 68,179,251 of record OW052242.1, on the reverse strand, counting down.
AAAATTTGACACCCACACTTTAATCGTAGCGTGATGTGGAACAGGATCATGACGCCCGAGTCCGAAATGAATTCGAAAAGCACGTTGTGTAGCAATTATCGAACCGCCGTTTTCGATAAACCGCTCAATAACAAAAGCACGATGTTCACCAGACCAAGGCATGTTGACTAATGACAAATGGCATAAAACCGGCTTTCTAACGGTTTTTACCCCACTACTCTACCTGTTCCCTGTTCTAAGAAAAAGGGATTTGAAATCGGATAGCTTTTTCTGCCCCTCCCTGTAGTTATCTTAAAATAAAATATGTTACTATATTTCTCGTTAAATAGTGCCTGTATAATGTCAAAGTTGTAAATGTCTAGAATTAATAGTTTTTGAATAAAAAAATTAAAACAAAATTTCAAAAAATCCATTTTTGACAATATCTCGAAAATGAAAGAAGATATTTCAAATTTGTTTTTAGATTATTATTGGGCCCTAAAATATGCAACTTTGCCTTAGCTTAACCGACTCTCTATCTCTTCAAATAACCGAGATCCCCATACATTCTGCTGAAATACGGACAACCTGTATACTATATTCAAAATCAACAGATTATCAGATCAACGTAAAATTTATAGGATCTACACAGAAATGAATAAACTTTGATTGACTATAATTGAAATTTAAATATCTTCGCTGGATGTTCCAAAATATCAAATCACAGTTCAAATTTAATTAAAAATATATTTATTATATCAGCGTATTTTTTAAGTAAATTAAATTCCTGTTATTTTGAATTATTTCTGATCAAATATGTTTGTAATTGTTTGTCTCTAATGAACGTTTCCACTCCACGCTTTTAACATGTAAGCAATTTAGTTTGGGTTTTATATGGTATACTTAAAGTAACATCTCTTATTTTTGAAGATTAGAATCTTTTTAGAAGGATGCGAATCATTATGTAAGGGTTCTATTTAGATTTGAATACGAATCCTCTTAAAAAATGTAAGGAATCCGGAGTACGAATCCTTTTTCACTAAAGTATTCAAATACCTCTTTTAAATGCTCTAAAAAGATTTGTATTCTGCCCAGCTCTGCTTAGTAATAACACAGTTCATATATATCCGGTTAGCCAGTCCCCATATAAATTTTGGGTACACGCGAATGGGAGCAGAGCGCTGGATGCCAAATTGGTGTATTTCTATTCTATTGAAAGTGAGTGGGTAGTTATGCTACCCTCCACTGCGACCGCAAGGATCTATTGTGGCTCACAGTTAAGGTCGAACATCCGACCTTACAGTTCACCTTCCAAGTCCATCTTCTTGATGAAGTCAAGGATCTTGTCAGGTGAAGTTTTCTCCAGGTCCTTCAGGTTTAGCTTCGGTGTGCCAAACACCGTGGTCCTGATCTGGTTGCCAGCTGGACAGGCACATATGACGTGCTCTGCTGTTTCATCATCCTCTAGGCATAGGCGGCACTCAGTGGTGTCGCTTAGTCCTAGTTTGTTAAGGTGATGCCTTAGACGGCTGTGTCCAGTGAAGAGAGCAGTTAATGTGTGAACATCTGATCTGCTCAGCTTCAACCATGAGGCCGTCCTGGCCGCAGATGGTCCACTTGTTACCGCTCTGAAATGTCTCATCCCAGGGCGGTTTTGCCAGAAATCCTGTGCCTCGTGTCTCATCCATCCGTTGTTACGGTCTCTAGCTGTTGATCTGGGTATCCCCAGAGCGGGTTCTGGTCCGATGTAGGCTGTACGCGCCCCCTCTCTGGCTAGGGAATCGGCTAATTCGTTTCCCTTCACGCCAGAGTGGCTTGGCACCCACATCAGACTGACCCCGTTTACCTGTGCCATTTGGCAGAGGGCTTCCTTGCAGTTCCGTACAGCCAGCGAGGAGCATCTAGAAGATGCCAGGGCCCTAAGGGCCGCCTGGCTGTCCGAACATATTTTTATTGTCCTGCCCGCCCAACCCTTTGAAAGGATTTCGTGGGCGCACATTTCAATGGCGTATATTTCAGCCTGAAGTATGGTAGCATACCTGCCAAGGCTGTAGTAAAGTTCAGTCCTTGGTCCGACGACTGCGGCTCCTGTTCCAGTGGACAGTTTTGAGCCGTCAGTGTACCAGTAGGAGTCAGCCTTTTCTGGGGTGATTTTGTGTCGCTCCCAGTCGTCCCTGCTTGGGAACAGGACCTTGTACGGCTGATCCTCGCAGTAGTCCGTGACTGCGTAGTCAGTCCTCATACTCAGGGTGTCATCCGCCTCAATGGCAGTTGACAGCCCATTTGGTGTGAAGACTATCACCTTCGGATCCAATAGGGCCGCGTGGTGATATCGATACGTTGCCAATCTGGCCTCGCCCTGTATTAGGATATGCAGGGGGGTGAGGTTCAGTAGCATTTCTAGCGCCGCTGATGGGGTAGTGCGTATGGCTCCAGTTACCGCCACTGTCGCCATTCTCTGCAGTGAGGAGAGCCTTGATATGGCCGTTTTTCGAGTTGTAATCGGCCACCAGGCGATACTGCCATAGGTTATTATTGGTTTTATGACCGAACCATATAGCCAGTACATTTGCTTGGGGTTTAATCCCCATGACTTCCCGCAAATTCTATGGCACGTCCACAGGGCGTACCTTGCTTTGCGGATTGTCTTGTCCAAGTGGGAGTTCCAATTCAGCGATTTATCCAGGGTGATTCCTAGATACTTCGCCTCCTCCACAAATGGTATGGTTTCTCCCCGTAGAGTAAATTAGTGTATATGGCTGCCTATATACACCAGTCTGGCGTCCTGCGGTCGGTCGGTTACGACTATTTTACTCCAGATGTCGCGAAATCAAGTCTCAGAGAGAGAGAGAGAGAGAGAATTTCTTTCTCCCTCTATTTCGCGCTTCTCGTTGTATCATATTCCAGATGTTGATTTTTCAATCTTGAAAACACGTTTTTTTTTCTTTTAACGAGCTAAGGATGCGTGGTTACATTCATTCATGCGTTTCCTTCCACAATTTTATTTTCTGCGTTATTAAAGAATAGATTTTATGAAATTATATGTGAACGTTGTAAAATTCATTAAGTATTATTTATTTTGTAGAAAAAACTTAAAATACACAACTATTTCACTTTTGATAAAAAGTAAAACAAATACACTCGACCGCAAAAAAAAAACGCGCCACTTGAAAATTCACGTTTTTTCGTGAATATTCAAACAGCCATAACTTCGGTCGATGTGGATGAAAGAACACATAAGTGGATATAACGAAATTTAAACACTTCTGCATTTAAAAGTCCTACCAACAAAAAAATTTTCAGAATGTTAGAAATGATAAAAGTTGAGAAGTTATACTGTGCCCAAAAAAAAATCGTAGCTCCACTTCAAAAAGAGCGCAACAAAATTCCATCATTTTCCTTTGAAATAAACGTAAAATCATGTCGATCCAATGATTTGGCTCGAAGTTATGGCAGTTTTTTTAAAAAGTGTATTTTGGGGCATAACTTTGGCGGACAGGCATAACTCTGCTCGCAAACCTGTGTCATTATGCGATTTAAAAAGATTGAAGTTTTCTCTTTAAGGGCATGTTAGTCAGATCTTCAAACATGCACATTTTACCCCCTTCTACCCCCTAAAGGCGATGAAACGTTTTTCACTTTAAAACTTTTAACTTTGTTAACTTGTACAATGCGCAAAAAAAATTGTGGCTTCGAGCAAGGGACATCCAGAATAAATTTAGTCCTTCTCCTTTAAATTTATTCTGGATGTCCCTTGCTCGAAGCCACATTTTTTTTGCGCATTGTACAAGTTAACAAAGTTAAATGTTTTAAAGTGAAAAACGTTTCATCGCCTTTAGGGGGTGAAAGGGGGTAAAATGTGCATGTTTAAAGATCTGACTAACATGCCTCAAAGAGAAAACTTCAAGCTTTTTAAATCGCATAATATCACAGGTTTGCGAGCAGAGTTATGCCTGTCCGCCAAAGTTATACCCCAAAATACACTTTTTAAAAAAACTGCCATAACTTCGAGCCAAATCATTGGATCGACATGATTTTTCGCTTATTTCAAAGGAAAATGATGAAACTTTGTTGCGCTTTTTTTGAAGTAGAGCTACGATTTTTTTTTTTGGGCACAGTATAACTTCTCAACTTTTATCATTTTTAACATTCTGAACATTTTATTGTTGGTAGGACTTTTAAATGCAGAAATGCTTAAATTGCGTTATATCCACTTATGTGTCCTTAAAGAGAAAACTGTAGCGTTCCAAAAACTCAAAAATTCATCAAATTTCATCCACATCGACCGAAGTTATGGCTGTTTGAATATTCACGAAAAAACGTGAATTTTCAAGTGGCGAGTTTTTTTTGCGGTCGAGTGTACATCAACTTATCATTTTATTAACTAATCAGATCAATCCTATTGATCAGATCAAATCTACTGATCGATAAGGGTTTCTCATTTAATTAAAGGGGACAGTGCAAAATGCAGTTGTCATTTTTTTTTTTAGTTTTTGAATTATTACCGTTTGAAGTTTTTAACCCATTAAGCGGGGCCTCGGTGGCCGAGTGGGTAGAGACCCTGCCCACAGACCCAGAGGTCGCGGGTTCGAGTCCCGTCCGGTGGAATCATTTATGAATAATAAATGATTCTATCCGGGTCCATGGTTGTAGTGTGAATGTGTTGTGGCGTCCTAGATGTAATTTCGATATAGAATTAGTTAAAACAATAAAATATAGATTGATGGCTAATGGTCATAGTTACCAAGGCCAATAAAACAAACAAAAACAAAAAACCCATTAAGCGCCGTTGATGCATACACGCAACATTATTATTTTTTGATAATTAAGTGACTAAATAAGTTTATTTGATATATTATATTATTTGACCTGAATTGAAAATGTACCAAGAAAAATTTAAATATTTTGTTATTTAAAGTGTATTATAAATACTTCACAATATTACAATGTTTTATACGCGTGGCGCATGAAGTAAAATTTCGAGTTTAGAAAAGCCTAATTTGGCTCGGTCGCTCCGCTTCGCTACGCGCCCGAGCCAAATTTTTAGGCTTTTCTAAACTCGAAATTTTACTTCATGCTTAGTCTGGGAGTGGATACACTCGTTCTTAACTTCATATTGCACGTTTTTATATAAAATCGACGAATGCCTGAACATTGACAGCGTATACATTACATTGTTGAGGCACAAATTTTTTGAAAATCCATTATCACTTTAATATAATAATAATAATAAACTATTTATGACTTGAAATAAAACACTTTTTCTCCTTTCTTCACAAGTTTATTTTATACCAGATGTACATTTCGGTCACCATGTGACCATTATCAATGGTATCAAACCATTGATAATGGTCACATGGTGACCAAAATGTACATCTGGTATAAAATAAACTTGTGAAGAAAGGAGAAAAAGTGTTTTATTTCAAGTTATTATCATGTTCACGTAACTCACCCAAACTCATTTAAACTATTTATGATTTTTAACTTTTTATTAAATTCACGTATACATTATGTGTATTTAAAGAAAAAATTCACAGTATGTAATGCAATAAGTCATTCATAGAAATCATAAAAAGAAGTGTAGAATTATAATTAAAATAAACTTTTAGAGTTAAAATTGCTTGGCCGTTAATGGGTTAAAATAGTTTTAAATACACTGTGTCCCGTTTCAAGGCGCCTTGTATGTTTCATATAAAGATTTCCAATGTAATTGGAAGTTGAGTTTGTATCGCTTATTGAACCAAAACGATTACAATAAAATTAAAATCATTTCTTTACCAACTAGCAGTATTTTCGAGGTATTATTTTTGAGTTCTCCTCAGTTTCATTTGAAATATAGCTTGAAAATAGTGAACGATTATACGAAAATAAAATCGTCAAAACAGTAGTTGCTACGAAAAGTCAGTGTTTGGCCTCAAATTTATTAAAACACAAAGCAATAATTCAATTCAACATGAGTGTTTATTCTGCAAAAGAAAAAAATCAGATCCCAAAATGGACTCAGTATATATTTTAATCACGAAGCGTATTTTATTAAATGAACCATACTTTTAATAAATATTTACAGTTTCAGAAATTTGTGGTTTTTGCACTGACTACTTTAATTATCCGTTTACTTTGAACCATTGTTACATGATCAACTTGTACTTTTCCGATTGAAATTTTATAAACGCTTATTGTGTGCCATTTGACCAACACCGACAACACTCAGCGGGCACTAAAATGTTACCTAATTTTTAGATTAAAATTTATGGCATCCGTCGTGCGGCTGGATGGGGATAATTTAAAAAAGAATAAGCAGAAATATTTTTCGATATTCTCAATACTTCCCGAGATACACGAAATGTTATATAGAGAAAGTACAAATTATGTAAAAATCATGAAACTTTATATTTGAGAATATTATCAAAAACTGCGAAACAAACAAACTTGTTAAATCAAGTAATTAGTCACATTAATAACATTATAAATTTTACATTTTAATAATTGTTACCGACCTCATGGCTATCTTTTTTTGTACGGAAATATACGTTTTAGGGTCCCAGGAATCAGAAACAAGTGTTATCGATAATATTTGAGATAATTGGCTCAAATATTGAAATATGTTGAAAAGTCTCGTTAAGTGATGATAATCAAAAACATTTAGAAAACAACAAGATGTCTTTTAATAGAATAAGTATAATAGATTTTCTCTGAGAAGTGTAATTGCAAAAATTATTGAATACTCTATTTCCAGTTTACAATGTTTTGTATGTCAGGTTAATTCAATTATTTCAATGGTTTTATTCTTAGTCAGATTACATTTACAAAAGGTACCGATGGGATTATGTTACAGACTAAATAGATAAGTAAAAATAATTCAAAATGATTTAAGAATACCCGATCAAAAAGTGTCTAACTAAAATATCGGTTAGTGAAAAACATGATAAGAAATTACCGAATTGAATTCTGCGGATACGGATTAAATGTGTCAACAGTAAATAATCATTTTAAATCCCAAAATATTTATGGTTTTTAGAAGGTTGCGGATTATCTGTAAGTTGCAGTGGTATTGTTCTGGTCGCGCAATACTTGAGGGTATACACCACAATAAAAACGTGGTCGAAAAAATGCCTACAAATAGGTAAAAACAGATAGATCACTTCGAAGAATTTGATTTTTCATCCCTTCTATAAAGCTATCCCCACTAAAATAATGAATATTGTCCAAAAAGAAAATAGTCAAGTAAAAGAGTTAATTCGATATTCATACACGTTATTCAGAGTGTAAATGGATGAAACGGAACGTAGCATTTTTAATGTTAATTTCTCAAAATTAAAATATTATCTTCCCTAATTATTTCAGGGAAATTATGATATTCATTTGGTTAAAGTAAAAATATACACACCGAGCTTTGCTATTTATTGCATTTTTAAAAACCGGAGTGTCATGAAATTAAAGAAGCAAATGATGAGGTGTTGATTTGTTGGCTTTTTATTTAAAATATATTCTGTTGATTTTGTGTTACACTTCGATCAATTCTGTATAATTATTACTGAATAAAAAAAAAACGAAAAAACTGCTTCTAAAATATCGTTAATAAATAAGAAAACAGTTATATGTATATTTAATATAGTTTTTTAATGTTTGTTAGTTTTTTGTATATATGAATGTTTATATGAATCTATATTGCTATGTTTTTAGTTTTGTGTATTCGTAAATAATGTATCTATTTTATTGAAATAATTTCTGTTTTCTTATTATCAATTCCAATTAAAATACTCATCAAACATTTTTCAAATTGATTTTTTCATTGTAAAAAGATTTTTGTATTTATCTAACTTTTAAATAAAAAATGTTTAATAACATAAATATATTAAAAATCTATTAATTTTTAAACACGTTTTTATTAAAAATATATACAGCGTGTAATCGAACTAATGTACATCCTCTTAAGAGCGTATACACAAAATATTTTGACACCAATTGCAGCAAAAATAAAATCGGAAAAAAAATATTGGATTTGTCATAATTTTTCATGCATTTTTTACTTTTTGAGAACTTCTGGTTACCTGTGTTCATGATATTTTTCGTGGATGCGTAAGTTGTTGTATTTTTTATTTACTTTTACTACTGCGAGGCGCATAAATCACTTCGCACTAAACACGCACGCTGTCTCGAATGACTAGATGAAACTAGGTCACTCATTTGTGGTATTGTTTATTTACTGTTACTACTGCGAGACGTATAAATCACTTAGCACGCACTATACACACACACACTGTTTAGAATTGCTAGATGAAACTGGGTCACGTATAAAAAAAATCACAATAAGTGTTCAAATTGACGTCCGCCGCACTCAATGCACATTTGGGCTCTACGTATCCAATTTGCACGAACAGTAGCAAACATTTCACGAGGTTTTTCACGAATGGTATTAGACGCGGCGTTTACTCGTTGTATCAGCATTTCAGCATTGTCAATTTCCGTAGTGTAGACTTCACTTTTAAAGTATCCCCAAAGAAAAAAATCTAAGGGGTTTAAATCCGGACTTCTTGGAGGCCATGGTGCAGGGCCTTCACGACCAACCCAACGTCCTGGAGACTCATCATCCAAATATCTTCTAACGCGCCTATCATAGTGAGCTGGCGCACCATCTTGCAAATACCACATTCTTCTAAGAACCGCTAAGGGTACATTTTCTAGAAGATCTAAAAGGTCATCTTGCAAAAATCGTAAATATCGTTCTCCATTCAAATTAAATGGGAACATAAATGGCCCAATTGATCATTTAAAATACCTGCCCAGATATTAAGGGAGAAGCGATGCTGGAAATGAGTTCTACGCGTAACACGAGGATTTTCTATTGCATAAACATGCATATTATGGAAATTAAAACTTCCATTACGCGTAAAGCACGATTCGTCGGTCACTAAAATGTCTTTGGTGAAGTTAGGATTTTGAACATTTTGTGCCCAAATCCATTGACAAAATGCAATTCTTTTTGGGAAAATCATGGGGTTGAAGATGTTGTACACGCTGGTAGTGATACGGATAAAAATTATTGTCTCGTATAACACTGCTGACAAATGTGTGCGATACATTTAGCTGAGCGGCGATAATACGAGTACTTAAGCCATTTCATCTTCCGCTCGCAAATATCGCATTGGACGGTCACCACCTCCGACGGCTCCGGCGACGGGCTGCAACCTTCCAGTGTCGCGTGCTCTTTGTAATAAATTTCTAAATCGGTTTGGCGGTGGTAAGTGTCGTTCAGGAAATCGCTCTTGATAATTTCTTACAGCTTCCGCGGAATTACACCGAGTTTCACCGTAAATAAGAAACATGTCTGCCAATTCAATGTTTGAATAAACGTATCGCGCCATGTTACAAAATGTAGATGTTTCATGGAATAAGTTTCACCATAGACTAAACAGCAAACTATTTTTATGTTTAAAAATCATCCACCACTAAACATTTCAATAAGAGTGGAGATAAAGTGAAGTGTGAACCTAATAAGGAAAAATATTGAATTTCATTAACACGTTTAGAAAATATTCGGAATTTAGTCATCAATGGGTACTTATGAAAACGATAACATAGACATAATTCTTCACAATCTGACCCACTTTTCTCTGGATGGTGTAATTCGATATCCAAATCGTTTAAAAACTACCAGTCTATGTGGAATCTCTCTTAAAATACGCAATGTGCGCGTATACCAGATACCACAAACATGTGGCCTATTATTATTAATTATTTTTAATAATTATTTGTGAGCTATCTACTAAAGGTATGGTAATTTCAAATGCAGGTATTGTTTATTTAAACGCTGCCCCTTATGTGGTAGAGAGCCTGTACAGTAGTTCGTTTATACGCTGTATAATAACTAAAAATGTTGGAAATATATTTTACATTTTTTCATTGTAAAATGACTTTGTATATTTATACAAATTATGAATATTTGAAACAATAATCTATTAATCTAATAATTTTAACAATTTTTTTTATTAAAAATATATAAAATAACTAAAAACGTTGAAAATATATTTTAGAATTGTTAATTTTATTGTAAATTTGTTTTTATAAAATATATTCCCGAATTTCATAATTTGGAACACGCTTGAAATCTCGAAATAAAAAAAATATTTTCGAATAGACTTTTTGTGGTGATAATAAATTTTATTATTCGTCTACCACAGTTCATATACAGGAAGTTTTCCGTTAAAGTACACATATTTCAAATTCACTTTATTTTCTTTAAATCTGTAGATAATCGTTGTGTTTTTAAAAGAGTTCAATTTGATGCTTTAAACGAGTGTTTTCCTCTCCCAGACTAAGCATGAAGTAAAATTTCGAGTTTAGAAAAGCCCCGTGAAAATTTGTCGATGGTCGCGCAGCGACCCGAGACAAATTTTCGGGGCTTTTCTAAACTCGAAATTTTACTTCATGCTCCACGCATATAAAACACTAAAATATTGTGAAATTTAAGTATATTTGAACCTCACGTAAAATCAGTGTTTTGTGCGCGGGGGCATGAAGTAAAATTTCGAGTTTAGAAAAGCCCAGAAAAATGTAATACATTGTACATTTTTCTGGGCTTTTCTAAACTCGAAATTTTACTTCATGCGCCCCGCCCCGCTGTATATTGAGTTATTTATATTTAAAAAACTGTCTGTATATCTAATCAATAATATAAATTATTTGCCAAATTTGGTACATACCAAAGTTTTAATTGAATTTATGAAGAAAAAAAAACAATCAAGATAAAAATAATATCAAATGAATTCTTTAATGTAAACTCATTGAATTGTATTTTTTGATTTTTAGTTAAATTTTAGGTTTATTTAGGAGCTTTTTAAATATATCTGATTCCCAAAGTCCATAACTTTGAACACGCTGGAAATCTGAAAATAAAAGAAATGTTTCGGAACAGTTTATTTTTTCTGAAGGTCATCAAATTTATCATCGTACAAGTGGTGTAGACGGGATTAAATTACACGACGAAATAAGAGCGAGCGCGTTTGTGTGTGTGTGTGTGTGTGTAGACGCAACCGGAGCAGTTTTCTCTAGAATACTTCTACCTTTACTCTATTCATAAGTAGATGGACCCACTTCCCTACCACAGTCTCTCCTTTTCTATCCTCGAAAACTCGGAATCCAGTTCTCCCACAAGCATTGTCTACCCTTGGTAATAATTAATAAACTAAAAGAGATTGTTAGAAAACTGTTATGTAAAAGGGAAACTACGATTGATTTTATCATCCAATGGAGTCGACTTTTGTACTATTTGTTATTATGATTTTTTTCTTTCGTCAACTCTTTAACTTTAACCCGTCAACCGTGCAAAATCCGATATTTACATTAGTTTAGTGGAGCATCGAATGAACGCATGCCACTTTGAGTCCTCCGATATAACATCCCACATCCTCTCCTATACACTCTTTGGCAAATTAGAATCCAGAATCAATCTGAATTCGAAGCTTAGAGTGTGTTCATCAGAACTCAACCTTATAAAATCCTGTGGATTCATCCTTCGATTTCCTTTGAATTACATTGTGACTAGTGGTTGTAAAAATAGATCAAGTTTAATAAAAGTATAAATAAATCGGAGTGTTTTAAAATTGATTAAATACATTTAAATGTGTAATAAATGTATGTTTCTTTTGCAAAGAAAAAACGAATAATCTTTATTTAATTTTAATTTAAAAAATATTGTTTAGAGTTACACACACTCTCCTCAATTATTTATCCTCTTAAAAAAATGAAAATTAGTGTTTTACAACTGAGATTAAAGTAACTACAAAAACTTCCTTTATAAAAAATAAATCTTGAACTTAAATGTTCATAAGTTTGTAAATTGAACTTGGTTTTATAAGACGTTCGACGAATTAAGAAGAGCGTTTTAGCATTTCGTGTAATTAGATGTAAATGAATATGTGTGTGATACGTTGTTTCGCTAGTAAGTATCAAACAAAACAGACATAAATTTAAAGAAAAATGTATTGCATTTTAAAGATGATAGTGTTCGCCAGCTGCCTGGCCACCTGTTTCTGCTGTTGCTGCTGCTGCTTCTGCTGTTGCAAGTACAAGTACACCGATCCTGAAGAAGACGAGGACTTTAAATCCTTCCAGGTAATTTTTTACTAAATATTTCCAAATACATTAAGGTTAGAATAAGATAGTTACATTTGTTGCAACAAAAATAATTTCTTTTAATTGAAATATTTTAATTCATAAATACTTCCTTATCAGTGGCGGCTCGTCTATAAGGGCTGCGGGGATTTCATTTAAGTGTACATGTTCCGATGCATGCGCTGTAAAATTTCAGGCATTCATTACTCTTTTTAAAACCGTCCAATTTGAAGTTTCGAATGAGTGTTTCCGTTCCCTGGCGAAGCATGAAGTAAAATTTTGAGTTTAGAGAAGCCTGAAAATTTGGTTTGGTCGTTTAGCGAAGCGGAACGACCAAACCAAAATTATCAGGCTTTTCTAAACTCGAAATTTTACTTCATGCGCCACGCCTATAAAACAATGAAATATTGTAAACTGAATATGAAGATACTGCTACATCTGTATTAAAAATATACTGCTAAACAAGAATATATCAAATTTCACAATATATCAGTGATTTATACGCCTGGTGTATAAAGTAAAATTTTGAGTTTAGAAAAGCCTGAAAATTTGGATTGATCGCTCCGCTTCGCTACGCGACCAAACCAATCTTTCCGGCTATTCTAAACTCGAAATTTTAGTTCATGCTTCATCAGGGAAACACTCATTCGAAACTTCAAATTGAACGTGTGGTGTCGCCTGAACAAGAATAATCCGGACGGCGGGGAGAGATAGGAAGGTTGCCGTGGACACAAAAAATAATAAAATAATTTTAGAGAATAACGCGTGCTAACGTTCGTTTTTGTACGTGACATAGTTAAGTATAAATAAAACTCCCCAAGTACCTGCATTGCTTGTGTTTTCCTGTGGTAAGATTCATAGTATAACGACGGAATCAAATGCACCTATAACTGCAACCAAATGCACCTATGACCGCCGTTATAAACGCTTTTAAAAAGAGCTTCAAATTGAACTCTTGAAAAAACAACAGATGCCTCAAAATGCATATGAATCAAGATATGTATACTTGAAAGAAAAAATCCTTTTATATTTATGTATATAGCCCCATCAATAAAAGTGCTCACGAGCATTATTCAATTTAAGACAAATTAACAGATAAATTCAAATCAAAAAGTATGTATCCTAAGTTGCGATTATTTCTAAAGATTATTGCAGAAACTAAAATGATCTGCTATGCATAGTTAATTTTATTAGGAATCATAATTTGCATTAACAACTTGGAAACTAGATTCCACATTGAAGTTAATATTGCAACATTATTTCGATAATCGGCCAAAAAAGTAGATTTTAAATGTTTTTTCTTATTTATTTAGCAAAATGCTTTGGTGGAGTATGCGCCCAGACCAGAAGATTTTGATATAGAAGGCAATGAAACCGAAGACGGCCCATCCACGTCTAACGTCAAGGTGACAACGAATCCATTCTTTGCTGCAGGTAAGCTGACGGCGACTTATGTCAAGTTGACACAATGAACTAAATGCCGACTATCGTCGCCTCAAGTCAAGTTGACGCGATAAACTAATGTCAGTCAATCTATTGACTTACAGTCGTAAAGTTACAATAGTTCCAATACAGTCTATACAGAATCCTGCATTTCACTTCCCGTCTTCTATAGCTCAGTTAGAATTTTGATATTTTGCAGACTTTACTTATATCATAAAGCGCATTTCAGGAAAATATTTTTGACTATACAGGATGTCCTAAAAAAGTGTGACGTCATGATGATATATCTTTTTAGATTACATGCTGTATATTTTGTTCGTTAATTTTATATGGATACCTACATACCCCGAAAATGTTATAGAAATCGAGTCAGTGATATTAGCAACAAAAACATAAACTACTAACAAAAATCTAGTTTCCACTAGTTTAAAAAAAATTATAAAAAAATAATAATTAAATAAGGTCTGACAGTCCCGTTCACTAAGTTTGATTGATATAAATTATACATAGTGTCCAAAATTTAGTGTCAAACTTTTCAAACTTTAAAGAACTTTCTTTTTCTTATTTTAAATTGGAAATTGGAATTAAAAACAAACATTTTTCCTTATTACAACCCTATCGCAATTTCAAATACATTATATGTTGATCTGACTTTGACTAAATCAACATGTAATGTTAAAATCGCGATCTTTACGTCGGAAAAGACAAAAATGACATTATACGCGAAAAATTTGAATTTACTAAAAGCCCGTACCGGCTGATTTAAGGCAGTCAGATTTTTTTTCTCCAACGATTTTTAACAAAACAGTTGATATTTTGGAAAACAAAGTAAAGATATTTAAATTTCAACTGCAACAGTTAAAGTTTAAAAACTGTTGGGAAATTAAAGTTGATATAAACCGATATTTTTTTCGGTTTACGGTTCAGTTCCGGTATCGAAGTCCTGCATTTTTGCTAATAAAAACTGATAGTGATCTTAATATACTGCCTTTCAAAAAAATCAGAACACCAAGTATTTATTGCACGATTTTAATAAAATTTACACAATTTGATCATGTAAACGAACTGTATCGATGATCAAAAAATCAACTTGAAAAACAAAAAACAAATGAATAAAAATTAATAATGTGTTGGGCCTCCACGATTTCCCAAACACTCATTAACACGTCGAGGCATGCTAGAAATCAGGCTGTCAATATCGACTTGGGGTATTTCATTCCAAACTTCGATAATTTGACCTCGAAGTTCCATCACAGTGTTAGCGGGGCGCTGTAAGTTACTTATTCTAACACCTATCATATCCCAAACATGTTCTATTGGCGATAGATCTGGAGAACGAGATGGCCAAGGTAACAAATTGATTTCGGCACTATCAAAAAACTGTCTTGTAATGGCCGCTGTGTGAGGTCGAGCATTATCTTGCTGAAAAATGGGGTTCTGCAAGCCATTTACATAGGGCACTAACACTGGCCGTAAAATGTTGTCAATATTGCTTCTAAAAAAACTAGAGGAGATCGACTACCATATGCTATTGCCCCCCAAACCATAACTCCCTGTGTAAGACCCGTATGTCTTTCAACAGCAAATTGTAAAATTCTGCGTTCACCGCGTCGACGTCTCACTCTTCTGCGACCAGCATGAGCCCATAAACAGAACCGAGACTCATCGCTGAAGATAATGTTATTCCATTCATGGGCCCAATGTTGTCTTTCCCTGCACCAATCAAGTCTTGCTCTGCGATGCTGCGGAGTAAGAGGTAGACACAATTGTGGACGGTAGGATCTTATACCAAAACTGCGGATTCTTCTGTAAACAGTAGCCATGGATACTCTTTGGCCATTTAGAGCCAACCAGTCATTTCCCAATGCCCGCGACGTTGTAAATCTGTCCCTTAAAGTTGTAAGACGAAGAGCTCGATCTTCACGCTCAGTGGTGCTTCTTGGACGTCCTGATCCAAGTCTACGTCGATTCTCCCCAGCTTCGGACCATCTAGACCAGCAGCGTACGATCACCGATACACTACCCTTTCAGCAATAGCACGAACCGAAAAACCCGCTTCTCGCATTCCAATAATGCGACCCCTTTCAAATTCACTTAGATGATGATATTGTGCACGCCGACGAACACGGGGCATCTTTTTATGTTTTACAAACTGAAACGTCAAACTACTCAGAGGCTACTTGGATATTAGAAGCAATTACATTAAAAAATCAGCAGCTCTTCATAATGGTGAAATCAAGGAAAAATACCATTAAATAGTAACCAAAAAATTTATTTTTTGATCATCGATGCAGTTCATTTACATGATCAAATTCTGTAAATTTCATTAAAATCGTCCAATAAAAACTTTGTGTTCTGATTTTTTTGAAAGGCAGTATATGTTAATAGTTGCAAAGAAATAAAAACAAATCGGTGCTTTGCTTTGATAGTGGTACAAATAAAAAAAGTTTTGCATTGAAACTATTTAAAAGCCAGTGAACTTTTATTGTAGAGAACGACAGTCATTTCCTCTGGATGGCCACCAGAGTAAGGCCATAGCGAGACAAACATTTCGGAAGGGGTTATAAAAATTTCGGGGGGGGGGAGGTTTTACTGGTAAAAATATTGTTTTTGTTCTTTCATGACCGCTTTTACAGCCTTGTATCTAACTTATATTTTATATTATTTTTAACTGATTAAGTACTGGCCTGTGTAAAACATGTATATTTTTATTGCATCAATAAATATGAATATGAACTTAAAAAATTCAATTGATATTGACAGCAGTTGACAAATCTTCAAAATTTATCAAAATGAGGGTTTTCTACAAAATATTATATTAAAAAATAGAGAAGTTTATTATTAAACATGAATGAACGACTTCTTTATTTATAAAAATAAATTTTAGAGCCTTTTAGATCTATATACCTAAATGAGAGGCGGCGAATTTGGCCTACGCCCCGAGGGGCTGAAACCCACGCTGCGCCACTGGATAGACGTATCAAGGAGATCAACCGGCGGTTGATGTCGACGTTTGCTGTCAACGAGACATTGTGTAACCGAACGCATCCAATTGACTTCCAGTCATTCATTGGTGATCAGTGTTTTATACGTGTGGCGCATGAAGTAAAATTTCTAGTTTAGAAAAGCCCCGTGAAAATTTGTCTCGGGTCGCTGCGCGACCTCAGACACAGGGCTTTTCTAAACTCGAACTTTTACTTCATGCTTAGTCTGGGAGTGGAAAACACTCGTTACTTTAAAGGGGGGTGTCTAGGCCCCCCTCTAGATACCAAAACATCATGCATTTAAAATTGTTGCAGGCAAGTTGCAGGAAAGCTAAAAATATAGTTTAAGCAAACCGTTGAAATTAATATAATAGCTAATTTAATAATTATAAATTACTCTAAAAATTTCGCAAAAATTATTTTTAATAATTCAATATTTATAAATATTAAAAATGCGCAAATTTTCAAAGGTAGCAAAAAATTAAGTTAACAATTTGAAATAAAAATCAACTCTAATTTTATTCAGCATTTTCTTGGAAAAATAAACAAACATGAAAATAAAAAAAACTTCAAAATAGGAGAGGAATTAAAAAATCTCAAAAAAATTGATTGAAATAAAAATGTTTGATATTTAATTATTTCTTTCCTATTCTTTTGTATTTAGAATAATATTTTAATTGATGATGGCGAATATCGAGGTTAGGGAGAAGCCAATGAAACGCCCCGAGTCCGAAATAAAGAACATTTATTGAACCCGACAGTGGTACACGCGGTTAGCGGTTAGAGAGTAGAAAAACAACTGGAGCAGGAACATGGTGGGCGCGAGGACAATGGGCGCTAGGTGGCGCCACAAGATAAAGATACAGTGGTCGAGTAATAGAGGCGCGCAGTTCGAATCACGCGACTTCTCATCAATTGATTTGTAATTGGAATAATAATTTTTATTTCAAATAAAATATACAAATATAAAAATTAACAGAACTCTTCTAAATTAGATAGTTAACACAAATTAAAATTTATCAAATAAAAAAATAAAGATTATCTTTATCTACCCTCCATTTCAACAGAGGATTGACAAAAAACTACAAATAAATAGTAAAATAATACAAATAGCAATAATATGTATTATCAATAAGAATACTAACAAAAAATTTAAAAAACCGATCAAAAAAGTCATTAATATATAGGGTGTCTACGCTAAACCGTTCGTCAAAAGTTTATGGGGTTCCCGTTGCATCAAAAATTTGAAAAAAATTCTTGACATTCGATTGAATCAGTTCTCCTCATGTGAAATATTTTCAACTTTGTATCACTTCCGGTTCCACCGAAAGAAGCACCAAATTCGTTATTTTAAATGGAACACCCTATCTATTAGTAATTTTTTGGATTCCTTGTTTAAATTGCAATATATTTTATTCGAACATATGCACACTTATCTCTTATGGTTGTCAAAAAAAATATATATTTTGAAAATTTTGGTCTCTAAAAGGCATCTTGAAATCTGTCTGTAACTTCTCTTATGAATAAGATGAAAATATGATTTATATCTCTACTTGTACCTAGAGGATGCTTCTATGAGTATACAAAATTCCATTTGTTTCTGGATCTCGCCTAGCTATGGAAAAGTGACAGTTTAAGTATTGTAAATGGGGCTGGTTGTGTTTTAAATCAGGGTTTTTAAATGTCACTGTCAGATGTTCGATTTTAAGGTTATAATTTCTGACTATTATGATCTTACACTGTTGCCTGTTTTACAAATTTTCAGATAAAAAAGGATAATAATATGCAGTTTTAAGATTAACAAAATTTACTACTTGGTTTTTGTACATATAAACACAGCAATAATATTGTATATAACAAATATAATGAATTCGGCTCTGCAAACATATTTCGTCATCCATTTGTATTTCTCGCTTGGGTCTTCCCGTTAACACATTTTGATCAACTCCATCCATCCACCTTAATTTTGGTCATTCTCTCTTCTGTTGGCCCTCAGTATTTTTTTGTAGAATTGCAAATGTATTCCCACCCTCTTGTGATACTGATAATTTTCATATCAAACAATTTTTAAGCCCTCATTCCACTTTAATTATTTAGTCAAGAGAACCTGCATCTGAATCTTCTGATGTTTGTTCTGAGCCAGATTCCCCAAGCGAAATAATAAAAGGAGGAATGGTTTCAAAAGAAAGGTTCCCCATGTGTTTTGTCCAGTCATCCGAAATAAGTTTTTCACAATGATCACAGAAATGTTGCCACATATCGGATGTACATTTTGAGAGAGACTCAAGCCATAAATTCTGAACACGATCCTTAGATGGTTGCTTAGAATTTATGTGCTTATTGTAGTAAGTCTTACAAAACCCCCATGCCATTTCAATTGGATTGTATTGACAATGGTATGGCGGTAATCTAAGAACTTCGTGCCCGTTCTTTCTCAAAATGTCATCAACTACGTAAATTTTGTCATTTGATCGAAAAGGTATAAATAAAGCCCATAGTTCCTTTTTGGTTAATTTTGGATTGAATTTTACATTGTGTTTAACCAACCACTCCTGCATTTCGCATTTCTTACAAGAAAATGAAGGAGTTTTGTTTAATTGCACAGAATGGTATGCAGCATTATCCATAATAACTACACATTTCCCTGAAAGCTTAGCCAAAGAAGGAATAAGTTGATTAACCACCCAATTTTGAAAAGTATTACCATCCATTGTGGCATGGTAATCTCGGTCATTGTTTTTCGAATGTAATAAAAAATCGCAACCCATCCAAAAACCCACCCCTATACCCAGCATGTAGAATGGTGAAGCGTTTGCCTTCATTTTTGAATTTAGCTGGATTACTTTTTATATCCGTTTCATGTACCCAGCGTCGAACCACGGACCCATTGTGATATATCCATGTTTCATCCAGGTATACGAATTGGATATCTTCACTGGAATTTTGATACTGTAAAAATTTTCTAAGGAAAATAATTTTAGCTGCAACAACATGTTTTTGTTCACAGAGAATTTTGCGCCCTTTAATTAATTTGAATTTATACCCCATACTTATGATACCATAAATTATTGCAACACTGTTAAAATAAGGAATCAGGAGTGCCAATTAATAAAAAATGTAAATGTTGATACTGCAACATAACAACACGAAAGCATGGCTACCCGAGATCCAGAAACAAATGGAACGGTGTATATATTAATTGGAAACTGTCAATTTTGACAATAAGTGTTCTTAAAATGTCAATATCGAAGTGCCCTCTTCAATATTCCGTAATTCAATTTTTTTAAATGGAATGACCCATTTTTTATCACGTGGTACGATTGGGGGGAAGATTTCCTACAAAAAAGTACTATACAACTATACTCCTAAAGCAAGTAGTTTTCGAATTATTTCGAAGATTCGTTTTTCGTCGCATTTATGCAGAGAATAATGCGCGCATAAGTCGCATTTAAATTTTAGTAGGCAAGTAGTATGCTTTTGTTTTGTCGCGATTGTAATGTGAAATGTCAAATAATAAAAACAATTAGTAAAAAGTTATACAGAAATCAACAAAATAAATAATTACAAAATAAACAAATTATCAATTTGTTCTTTGTATCGTATGTTCAATAAAATAAAACCTCTAGAGCGCCATGGAAAATATTGTAGGTTGGCAACTCTGAAATTATACATTCTAATTATTATGTCTGATGTTTTATATGTCAATTCCTAAAGCGTGTAGCCAACTTAAATTAAACAAAAGATAAAATCATGGCACTCTAGAGGTTTTTTTTATAGAACATACGATACATGGCACCGGCGATAGCAATGTTACTCGAACATGTAGAGTATTTAACGAAACTTATCCACATTTGCCGCCGATGAATAAAACAAGATTTAGAAGATTGGAATCAAATTTTTTTCAATTGGCAGTTGCCGTGTATAAAGAATAAATTGATAATTTGTTGATTTGTGTAATTACTCATTTTGTTGATTTCTGTCAAACTTTGTACTAATTCTTTTTATTATTTGACATTTCGCAATACAATCGCGACAAAACAAAAGCATACTACTTGCCTACTAAAATTCAATTGCTACTTATGCGCCCATTACACCCTGCATAAATGCGACAAAAAAACGAATTATTGTTGTTGAATTTTCGATTCGGTCGATATCACTACAGTTGGTGTGTGAGATTACTAAAGGAATAAATCTGGGCCAGACTTTCTCGTTTCTTGATCAAAAACAAAATAGCTAAGGTGAAAATTGTTTATACAAAATTTGTGGTTTTTTTCGTTGGCTACAATTTTTATTTGAGATATTTTTTGATTAAGTTAATGTGTTTCTATATTTTCAACTTCACTTGAAATCAGTGTTTAATACGCGTGGCGCATAAAGTAAAATTTCGAGTTTAGAAAAGCCCCGTGAAAATTTGTCTCGGGTCGCTGCGCGACCCTCTACAAATTTTCTACGCGGGGCTTTTCTAAACTCTAAATTTTACTTCATGCTTAGTCTAGGAGTGGAAGACACTCGTTCGTAAATTTTCGAATTATCATTATCATAAGTTGTGTATTTTTTCGTAGTCTGCAATTTTTGTTTGATTGAATCGATAAAATAGCTACAGTTAATGAGTGATTAGGAAAATATATCAAATAAATTAAGGTAAATGTGGTTTATTTTCTCGTTGGCTACAACTTTTGTTTGAAACATTTTTCGATTGAGACGTCGAAAGCCATAGTCGGTGAGTTGTTGATCTAAACTAGTTTTTTTAGTTTCTAGTTCATAAACAGAAGAACTGAGGTGAAAAGTGATTATAATAATAATAATAATAATAGTATTTATTTCCCAACAGATACAGAATATCCTATTACAGGGAAAATGTATATAAGAACATAGAACATAAGTATATTATAGATAACAATGCATAATTAATGTATAGTAAAATCAATAAAAATATATAGCAATCGGATAATTAACAAATAATGAATAATTTATAAATGAATATACTAAATTTAACATAAATTTAAAATTTAAAATAACATTAACATAACATTAGACTGGAAATTGAGCCAGCTTAGGACCCAATGGTATTGTGAAATATATCGAGCGAATGTTGCACAGAGTTGTATAGTTTCATCATGCGTACTAATGGTGAATTAAAATGGGCATTGGTATTTGCCCTAGCATACCTAAACAAGGGTGGATTTCTTGATGACACCCTAGGTACATTTATGTTAATATTAAACAGAAGATCTGTGTCGTCAACAAGTCCATTGATAAGTTTGTGAACATCAATAAATGTATTTTGCGACGTTGTAGAAGAGATTGCATATTGAAGGCGTTTAATAAGGTCTCATAATCAAAGTTACTGTGGTGAGGGTCAACTCCGGTAAGTTTATATTGAAGTAAACGAATAAATCTTCTTTGTACCCTATCCACGGCTTGAACCTGTTTATAATGGACTGGTGACCAAATTATACTACAATATTCCAATTTACTTCTCACAAAAGCAAAATAAAGCCTGATGATAGCAGATACATCTTTAAAATCACTACGTGTACGTTTTATAAACCCCAGCAAACTCATGCTGGCCTTGCAAATCCTATCAATATGGGGGACAAATGTTAACTTGGTATCAAAAAGTATTCCTAAATCTTTGGTGGTATCCGTGCGAGATAGAGTTGTGCCGTTTAATTTGTAATTGTATTTGATGGTAGTTTTTTTTCGACTGTATGTCATGCAAAAGCATTTATTTTTGTTCAGTTCTAAGGAGTTTGTGTTGCACCAGTTTTCAATGTCGCAAAGATCGGTCTGAAGAATTTCATGATCTTCAGCCGCTCTTATTGACCTAAATATTTTCATATCATCAGCATATAATAATACTGATGACGACATATTGCTCACTATATCATTTATTAACATAATAAATAATAGTGGGCCTAAGTTCGAACCCTGCGGCACACCACTGCTGGGACAATATTGTTTGGACCTGTGACCCCCATATTCAACAAAACTCGCACGCCCACACAAGTACGCCTTGAGTAAATTGTTAGTAGTTGTGTCTATACCAAACATATCCAGCTTCCGCAAGAGCAAACTGTGACTAATTGAGTCAAAAGCTTTACGAAAATCAGTATATACTACGTCTATCTGCGTTTGGTTATCCAGTCCATTAGAAACATATTGAGTAAAATTCAAGAGATTTGTGGCCGTAGAACGTGTAGTAACAAAGCCATGCTGACTAGTGGTGATCTGGTTCGAAATTTGGTTATAAATTCTAACCGTTAAAATTGATTCAAACAATTTTGCTATGTTGTTAATAATTGTTATTGGTCTGTAATTATTCAAAGAGTTTTTGTCACCGCTTTTAAAGATGGGGGTAACTCTGCATATTTTAAATGGGTTTGGGAATATTCCTGTATTTATGGATAAGTTATATATGTGTGCTAGAGGAACTGATAGAATATTCACGCAATCCCTAATAAAAAAAGCAGGGATTCCATCGGGCCCAGACGTGGTATTTGCTTTAATCTTGTTAGCGGCATTTATCACGTCTGATTCGGACACTGACCCTAGGAATAAGTTTTTTCCGCTATTGAACACAGGCTTTAGATTTGTAATGTTGCTTGGTTTGTAAACGCTAGAAAAGTACGCAGCGAATGCATTGACAATATCGTCTGGTTTACTAAATTTTGAATTATTCCAGGTCAAGTTGGTATACGGGAACAAGACTTTTTAGAGTTTACGGAAGACCATAATTTCTTGGGATCTGTGTTTATAGACCGCTCTATGTTTGTAATATGTTCAATATAATCAAGCTTAATGGATTTATCAATTTGTTTTTTTAGGAGAGAAATTTTCTGTTTATAAAAGTTCAGTTTGTGTCTTTTGTAGAGTTTTTTATAGTGTATCTTTTTGCGAGTATTTCCAACCAGATCACGACCAAACCATACAGGATATTTGCCACAGTTCGTTTTAATTTTACGTTTAGGTACAAACTTATCAAACTGTTGATACAGTAACTCATAAAATTTGCTACACGCATTCTCACAGTTAGTTGTAGCACTAACTTCAGACCAGTCAAAACTACCAATTTCGTTATACAGACCCACAAGGTCAGCCTTTCTGAAATTATAATATCTTTGGCAACTTGTGGATTTAAAGTTTACTTGGTTGGCCAGAGTTTTGAATTCAGCAGATACATTTAGGGCAGGATGATGCTTGTCTTCTTGAACAACGCAAACGTCATTGACTATACTACATTTAATATTAGGTGTTGCGAGAACCAGATCTAGTATACGGTTGTGTTTGTTATGTACAAAATTATGCTGTTGTAAACTATTCAAGTTAATAAAATTTGTATATTCAGCAATAATTCCGTTCTCGGAACCCCTATCCTCAATATAGCCAGACAAGCCAGGTATATTGAAGTCGCCACAGATAATAACATTCTCTTTATCATTTATTAAACTATCCAGTATATTAAAAATATGTAAATATTATCGCAATTTTGTGCCGGTGGTATGTAAACGCATAAGCAACATATATTAATAAAATTAACAACCACATTTACACCGACTACTTCAATTTCCGTATCTAATGCTATTGGTATATTAATTTCTGATGCGGGATAGCAATCCTTGACAGCTATTAAAACACCTCCGCCTTTTCTATTATGTCGATCGTGTCTAAAACAGTGAAATTATCTGGAAACACTTCTCTATCAAAAATGTCTTTTCTTAGCCAGGTTTCGCTAAACATATATATATATATATATATATATATATATATATATATATATATATATATATATATATATATATATATATATATATATTAAAATCAAAGGCAGATACGCTGTTGTACAATATGTTTGTTTTACTAACTAAGCCTTTGACATTCTGATATAATATGGTAGTGTTGTTGTGATGGCTTTTCTGTTGGGAGTCAGCTAGTTTTCCGATTTCTTTACTAGAGCGGGAACTCCTTTGGTATATCTGATCCGCAGGTTGTTAATCCCAGCATTTCTCTTCTCCTTTAACTCCGTGTATAATGATTTCTCCAGTTCCATCTGCCATGGGGTACGATCAGGTTTAAGTACTTTAGAGATCTTAAGTATATTTGTAACCCCTGAGCTATTGTTACAGATGATTTTCAAAGGTCGGGGTCTTGAACCCGTTGCTTTTCCAAGTCGAAATTGGCGTAGGGGCACTTGTAATTGGGAATCAATTTTGTTTAAAATGTTCTTGATGGTTTTATCATCGCCATCTGTGTTTGATTCAGGGACGTTATATAAGACAATGTTGTTAGCCCTTCTGCTTCTTTCATTAGCTTCAGTGGCTGATCTTAATTGTTTAAGTTGCACCTTCAAAATGGTATTTTCTTTTTCAGCTAATTCCAGTCTTGTTGTTAACTTAATTAATTCAGTAGTGACTGAAGCCATAAATTCCTTCTTAAAATGTTCAAATTCAGTTTTCAGTGTAGAAGTAATGGTCGATTCGAATCTATTGACTGAACATTTTTTACAGAATCATTTTTCGCCATTTTCTGTTTTAGTCTCTTCTAAATAAAAATCGAGTTTTATTTCAGGAATATTAATACAAGAGCCGTGATTCCATTCCTTGCAAATACAGCACTTACGCGCTGGTAAGCGAGGGATAATGTTGATTTCGCAGGTAGCACATTTTTGAACCATTTTACAAAATCTTTTTATATTATAAGGGAAAAAAGACAAAGGCCACACTTCATTTGCAGCTCGCACATTAATAATATGTTTAAATGTGTTTCTTTTTGTTTTATTTAAACGAAAAGTCAAAAAAAAAAGATATGGTAGCAAAAAATGACCTTGAGCGCGAATGCGAACGCGAGTTGGCGTTAAATTTTGCACTGCCGATTGAGTGCGGAATATAAATATTGCAATAATTAGATAAATTAGTGGTGCAATACTTATCAGATTTTTACAGATGGCTGGCAACTTTATGTTGATTTGAAACTCAAAAACTCAAAATTAATTTTGAGTGACAACACTGTTATTTTACACTATAACTGGAGCAACAAAAAGTTCGATGTTCAACGTTCAACGTTTAACTGTGTTTTATATAAAATTTTGTGTTGGGTTTTGTTATTATGTTTAGTGTGAAACTTTTTTTGATTAGGTAACTAATAAAGCAGCAATTTGTAAGTGATTATCAAATAAATATCTTCCCTAGGCCTTTTCGTATAGTGATCATAAACAAAAGAGTTAATTTGAAAAGTGTTTAGGTAAAAGTTGTGTGTTTTTCATTACCTACAACTTTTGTTCAAAACATTTTTTTTTAAAACTATAAAGTAATGTAATACATAGAGGAATAAGTAAGCATTAAATTTATAAAATTTCAAAAAGATATTGCCTGAAAATGTTTATTAAAAAGTTTAAAATTAGCAAATATATGTCAAAAAAGAAAAATAAAATAAAAATATTTTTGAAAATTCTTCAGTCTCAGAAAGTTCCAAATTATTTCAGTTTTTCGTTGTTAACATATTTCAAATTCGTTTAATAAAAAACAGAATATTGTAATGATTTATGGTGATTTTTAACAAAAGACGTTATAGACATTTGATGGTTTAGAGTTAGCAACACTGTTTACTGTTTTAATAATAATAATAATAGTCATTGCCCCACAGAAAACATTCCCAATTACACGACAATTAAGTATTACCAAAAAAGTTTCAAACAAAAGTTGTAGCCAACGAAAAAATAAACCACTTTTAAACACTTTTCACCTCAGCTCTTTTGTTTTTGTTCACTCATTAATTGTAGCTTTATTATCGATTCAATTAAACAAAAGTTGCAGACAACGAAAAAATACACAACTTTATGATAATTCGAAAATTTACGAACAAGTGTCTTCCACTCCCAGACTAAGCATGAAGTAAAATTTCGAGTTTAGAAAAGCCCCGCGTAGAAAATTTGTCGAGGGTCGCGCAGCGACCCGAGATAAATTTTCACGGGGCTTTTCTAAACTCGAAATTTTACTTCATGCGCCACGCATACAAACCACTGATTTAAAGTAAAGTAAAAAATATAGAAACATATTAACTTAATCAAAAAATGTCTCAAACAAAAGTTGTAGCCAACGAAAAAACACACACATATTTTATAAACAATTTTTACCTCAGCTATTTTGTTTTTGATCAAGCAACGAGAAAGTCTAGCCCAGATTTATTCCTTTAGTAATCCCACTCACCAATAATTCGAAAACTACTTGCTTTAGGAGTATAGTTGTATAATACTTTTTTGTAGGAAATCTTCTCCCCAATCGTACAACATGATAAAAAAATTGAATTACGAGATATTGAAGACGGCATTTCGATATTGACATTTTAAGAACACTTATTGTCAAAATTGACAGTTTTCAATTAATATAATGATAGAGGCATCCTCTAGGTACAAGTAGAGATATAAATCATATTTTTATCTTACTCTTAAGAGAAGTTAGAGACAGATTTCAAGATGCCTTTTAGAGGTCAAAATTTTCGAAATAGATAAGAGTTCATATGTTAGAATAAAATATGTTGCAATTTAAACGAGGAATCCAAAAAATCACTAATAAATAGGGTGTTCCATTTAAAACAACAAATTTGGTGCTACTTCCGGTGGAACCGGAAGTTATAAAAAGTTAAAAATATTTCACATGAGGGGAACTGATTCAACCGTATGACAAGGATTTTTTTCAAATTTTTAGTACAACGGTAACCCCATAAACTTTTAACGAACGATTTAGCGTAGACACCCTGTATGGCATAATAATTTACCATTTTTATGTATCATATCCGTATGTATTCGTATACTCTGTACATTTGCGGGCATTCGTTAGTTTTATAAAAGAGTTTAATTTAAAGTTCAAACTAGTGTTTCCAATCCCAGACTAAGCATGAAGTAATATTTTGAGTTTAGAAAAGCATCGCGTAGAAAATTTGTCGAGGGTCGCGTAGCGTATAAAACACTGAAATATTGTAAAGTTAAAAAAATACTAGCCATTATTTTGTTCGAGTGGTTGACAAATTGTGTTGAATCTTCTGAGCTGATTATACATACTAATTCTATTTATACATTTTGACAGCTTCTTGTTAATATTTAAGTAGATAATTTCCTTAGTTAAAAACATTTTATTTTCTAATCGTTAGATAATTAATTATTTATTTAAATTTTGGTGAAAACTTGCCTGCAACAATTTTAAATGTATGAGTTTTTGGTATCTAGAGGTGGGCCCAGGCATCCCCCTGTAAAGTTACGAGTGTTTTCCACTTCCAGACTAAGCATGAGGTAAAATTTCGAGTTTAAAAAAGCCCTGTGTAGAACCGAGATAAATTTTCACGAGGCTTTTCCAAACTCGAAATTTTACTTCATGCGCCACACGTATAAAACGTATTATTATATTAACGTATTATATTAACAGTAAAGTAATAGTTTTGGAATAATAATGAAAGTAGAATAAATTTAGTTTCAGCAAATTTTACATATTGTTGATATTTAAGTCATCATATCTTTAACAGGGAAAGTGTTATGATGGACACATCACCATTTTTAAAATTGATTCATTTCCGGCGAAAACGAAAGTCCAAATAAGATTTATGAAAGATTTGTAAACTCGAATTTGTATTTAGTATAAGCATACCAAATTTCTAATTGATATCTCACAAAATTAAAAAAAACTGTGGTGTTTTGTCGCATTTTGGTCGGTTTCAGACCACTGTGCGTCGCTCAATTCAATGAGTTCGCGAATCAGATGGAGTCAGAACTCTTAGCGGATCGCTAGCTCGCAACTGAGTCATGTAACTCTTTTGAGCCGGCTCATTGAACCAGCTCTTTAAAGTGAGTCAGATCTTGTGAACTAGGTCACCGCAAAGAGCCATTTCGCCCATCTCTAGTTAACACAGTAAATTGGTGCTCCGCAAATAAAGTGAATTCTCGAGTGTTGTATATGAAATTAAAACTTGTGTTTTGGAACAGACTGGCATCTGTCATCATTCGACAAAAAAATTGATAAGTATATCTATATTGGTTTAAAAGTAATTACAATGGGAATTATATCCGCATTGAGCGCATACGAACCCGTCTATTTCACGGTCGAGGTCAAGCGAAGTATACTCAATAACATTAGAAGCGTAACACCCAGAAGGAGTTATTATTTTAACTTGATTTTTTGCCAGTATGGTAGTCTTACATCAAGAATAAAATGATTACATTTTCAAGAAATTTTATTAAAAAACAATCTAAAAAAAATTAATAATGTGTTTGGCGACCCCTTTGCTGTATACACTCCTGTAGACGTCTGGGCATCGACAAAATGAGATGGTCGATGTTTTCTTGAGGCATCTCGTTCCAAGCAACTTGAATTTCATCGATCAACTGTGCTAGAGTCTGTGGAGGATGGTGCAAAGAGAATATTCTTCTTCCCATGATATCCCACACATGTTCAATGGGATTTAAATCGGGCGAACGGGGCGGCCACGCCAAAACATTAACACCAGCTTCATTAAGAAAGTTCATAGTTCGACGAGCAATATGGGGACGTGCGTTATCTTGTTGAAAAAGTACTCCAGCAGTCCTGTGTACATGCCTCTCAATAGCAAACCTAAGATCAGGTCGTTCTCCACGGTAGCGTCGTACCCTTCTACGGCCATCATGCGTGCCTAGACAAAATCGTGATTCATCGCTGAATACGACATCGTGCCATTCTGCCTCCCAATGCTGCCGTTCTCTGCACCAGTCCAACCTTTGGCGACAGTGTCTCGCTGTTAAAGGAAGCACTAATCTTGGACGGTACGAAAGAAGCCCAAAGGATTGAATGCGGCGATATAAGGTTTGCATACTAACGGGCCTACCTTCTTCTCCAATCCATTGATCACCGATTTGACGCGTAGTAGCGAAACGGTCTCGCAGGGCTATTTGTCTTAAGCGCCGATCTTGACGTTCTGTGGTACGCCTTGGTTGACCAATTGGTCTTCTTCTTGCTCCTCTACCTTCTTCTGTCCATACCTGATACACACATATTACAGTTGCTGCAGTGGAATCAATACGGCGGGCAATTTCGCGATAGGACATACCGACATCTCGATAAGCAACAACTCGACCCCGGTCAAAATCGCTCAAATGGTGATATTGTGGACGTCTTCGGACTCGAGGCATTTTATTTAAGCTTAACACACCCAACGGAAACACGAAAACTAAAAACATCTGTACTAAACAGCTCATATAAATAGTTTTATCAAAAAAGAAAAAGTGAAATATTTTTTTTTCACAATAAATATAAAAGGCACAAGGTTGAAATTGTTATCAATGTATGCTTTAAATATAGTCACTCTGTTGCTAAAATATGAATTCAAAAAAATCATTCCTTCTTGGTGTTACGCTTCTAATGTCATTGAGTATATTTTTTGCTTGTGCGTTTTTTATTGCGTACTGCAAAAAAAGTAATTCACGAGCGGTTTATAAATGAAAGCAAATAATAACAGTTAGAAATAACTATATATAATACTCTTAACTAGTGATGGACAAGATCGATCATTGCAAAGATCGATCAAGCAATGATCGATCAGTTGAAGTATCGAGCCGCTCGATCCGATCGATCTGATCAGAAAGAACGAGCCGATCGAAAAGATCGATCCGATCGAAAAGATCGATCCGATCGAAAAGATTGATCCGATCGAAAAGATCGATCCGATCGAAAAGATCGAGCCGCTCGATCTCTTTGAGCGGCTCGATCTTTTCGATCTTTTCGAACTTGCAAGGATCGATCAGTCGATCTTTTTTGATCGATCTTGCCCATCCCTAATAGGCTAAGTAAGCGGCGATTGCAGCGCCGCCACGCGGTTTTAAGCCTAAGCAGCATCGGTGCCGGTTGTCATTTCGTCATACGGGAGTTCTGAGCAGAAGTATGAAACACACAGCAGCCGCATGCTTACAGAAGCCTTTGCCACCTTTACAGGTGCAAAGCGAGTCAATAACAACCCGCTTCTCGTTAATCTGAAATACCCGAATACTTAACGAGGGGGGGAAAGTAATTTTTAGCGATAGGAGTTTTAACACGACTGTAGAATTACTATTTCCACCTCCGTTAAATACAACATTTCGTCTTACAAGTTGAAGAAGTTCACTCTCACTAACTGAAACAGTAGGAGAAAGTGGCACTTCTGTTACGAGTAAGGAAAATAACATTGTTTGAAATTGTATATCAAATTGTATAAGCAGAAACTTAAAAAGCTTAAATGAAATGCGTATATTTCTTATTATGCGTTCTATTTGTAATTGTAAATAATAAGTAAATTAATAATTTAACAACATTTCCAAACAATTCTACGTGCTACAATGAACTTGTTGAAAATGAAATCTCATTATGACACAGAAACATTACAATTTTGTATAGGTTACCTCTACCGACGGTTTGTACTACAGGGTGTCTGCTTTGGAGTTCAATGCCCCGGGTGTTTTTCGTAAAACAACCCCGCGCAAGATATTATTCTTCGGATACGTCGGTTACGTGCGAACTTTCACAAAGCTTCCTACCTTTCGACAGGCTTTTCCGTCGGAAAATGGTTGTGTCAACCGTTTCAAAGCCGCAACTTATTATGACATGCATATTTACATCGGTTTTGTACGAACAAATACCACGAACAGCATTAAATTATGACGTTACACAATAAAAAACCAACTGACACCATGCAACTCATACGCAACCGACACCGATGCTGCTTATACAGAAATCCGCTAGGTGGCGGGTGCCACGGCGTGAACAGCTGTTTACTTAGGCTATATTAACGAAAAAAAAAAATCATAAGTTAGGAATGATGACGAATTCATTTTCAAGAGCGAGCCATAACTTACTCATGAAATAAATAAACATCTGTATCCAGAAATTCTAGTAAGCATAAAATGAAAGGTACAGACGTTTAGCGTTCAAGAGAGTGCAAAGACATATATGCCAGCAGAAAAGACAAAATTATTAGCATGTGATACTCATAATAAACTAAAACAGAAACAGGTTTCGAAAAAATAAAATCAAATAAATAGATATATAATGTTGGATCGAATATTATAACACCGATAAGGCATTATTTAAATCAAGTGTCGTAGCGCAGGCAGTAGCGCACCGGACTCTTAATTGAGAAGTGCGGGTTCGATTCCATTCCCCGGTTGCTGTGTTAACATTTCTAACTAATTTATTTTTAATTATATTCAATTATATAATTAAACGGGGAAAGTACTATGATGGACACATCACCATTTTTGTTCTTTAGTATACACTAAAGATGAGAGAAGCAGTTAATTTTCAATAATGGTGATAACTAGTTATTTTTAACGTTATTTAACAGCTGTTACTAAATAGTATTAATTTTAATAAAGATTTATAATATTTCATTTCATATTAGCTATTTATGTATTTACTAAATATATATGTATGGTTGTATGGTATGGGGTCGGTGGGTCGTGTGGCCTCTGGGCCTTTCGAAGTTACCTCGACCTAAAAGATCTTTTGTAACTATCCCTGACCTACTTGAGTCCCTCAATGTCTAGACTTCTTATGAAGTCTACTATAACTTGAGGGTTAATGTGTACCAGTTCCTCGGTGTTTAAAGTGGCCGATGACAGGTAGTTCCCTCTTTGAAGGGACAAGGCAGGGCATTCACAAAGTAGGTGCTCTGCTGTTTCTTGTGCCTCGTTGCAGAACCTGCAGTTGGCATCAGTTGTCTGACCCATCTTGGTGAGGTGGTACTTCAGGGGACAGTGTCCAGTTAGAAGGCCGGTTATGAGCCTTAGGTTGCCCTTGCTTAACCTGAGAAACTGTCCGGCTCTTACGGCAGAGAAGGCGATGAACCTTTTCGCCTGCCGCAGACCAGGTGTGTTTCTCAGGTGAGCACTTTTGGCAGCATCTTCCCATTCCCGGATCATCCCCTTGATGCGGACTTTAGTTATTCCACTGTAAGGTTCTGGTCCGACAAATAGAGTCTTGGACCCTTCCTTGGCAAGGTTGTCGGCAATTTCATTGCCTTTGATCCCTGCGTGTCCCGGAACCCAGACCAGTTTGACTCTGTTGTTCCTAGCCAGCTGCTTTAGGGATAGCTTGTACTCCCAGACAGATTTAGACTTGCATGTAGGCGATTTTATTGCCTTTAATGCAGCTTGACTGTCTGAGCAGATGCAAACCCTCTGTTTGTTGTATCCCCTGTCTAAACATATGTGGGCGCATGTGTTCAGGGCCTCGATTTCTGCCTGAAATATCGATGGGGATCGTCCCAAGGCCCTTGATAACTCGCATCGAGGGCCAGTGATACCGATTCCGACTCCGTTTTCAGTTTTGGATCCGTCAGTGAACCAAACTATCGAGGAGCCTTGTAACTGCTTGACCCTCGCTCCAACATCATGGCGGCCATAGATGGCCACTTCAATCGTTGTGTCGAAGTCGTAGTCAGTTGACATGTAGTCTTTGGGCATGTATATCGCTCTTTCACACACAGTGTTGAGGATTTTTAGGTGCCCGTTAAGGTATCCATATTTTGGTGTGTCTGTCTGGATTATTCTTAATGCGTCTAGTGCTGCTTCCCTTTTCACGTGCAGATGCAGAGGTGTGAGATTTAGCATAGCCTCCATTGCTCCAGTGGGGCAGGTGTTCATAGCCCCTGTGATGCCCAAACATGCCAGCCGTTGAACCTTGCTGAGCCTTGCTTGGGTTGTGATCTCCGTTGTCTTCGTCCACCAGACAACGGAACCATAGGTGATTATTGGTCTTATCACCGTAATGAAAAGCCAGTATATCATCTTGGGGTGTAAACCCCATCGTTTGCCAAATAGCCTACGGCAAGCCCATATTGCCCTTACTGCTTTGGCAGTGATGTTATCTACATGGGTTTTCCAGTTTAGCCTCTGGTCAAAGGTGAGGCCGAGATATTTAACTGTGTTGGAAAGCCCAATGAGTGTCCCATTCATGGTTAGTGCCTTAAGATTTAATTTTCTACGACCTGTAAATGGGACAATTACTGTCTTGTTGGGATTGATAGTGAGCCCCTTCTGCACGCACCATGTACTTACTTTCCGAAGGGCTGACTGCATGCGGTTGGACACCGTATCGTCATGCTTTCCCCTAACTATGATGACGATGTCGTCAGCATAGCCTTGTACGTCAAAACCGTCGTTGGATAACACCGATATTAGCTCATCGACAACTAGTGACCACAGCAGGGGCGATAGAACCCCGCCTTGTGGGCACCCCTTTACTGCGAACACAGTTGCCGACTCATCGCCAATGGACAGTGCGATCTTACGACCTTTGAGCATAGCATGGATCCATTTGGATGTGGAGGCATCAATTCCTCTTGATTTGGTGGCCGTGTCTATGGATTCATAGGAGGTGTTGTCAAATGCACCTTCGATGTCCAAGAATGCGCATAGAGCCACTTCTTTGCTTGCGATGCTCTTCTCTATTGTGTGAAGGGCATTTGTTGTTGATTTGCCTGCTTGATAGGCAAATTGGTGTTTGTGAAGGGGAAACGACTGAAGAGCTTTCCCTCTGATATTTCTATCAATGATTTTCTCCATTGATTTTAGGAGAAAGGAGGTGAGGCTTATGGGGCGATATGACTTAGGCTCGTCAATTTGGCGTTTGCCAGCCTTTGGTATAAACACCACCGCCACCTCCCTCCACTGCTTGGGGATATACCCAAGAGAGTAGCTAGCTCTGAAAATTTGCGTGAGACGTGGTAATAACTCCTCCCCTGCCCTTTGCAAAAGGGCTGGAAAGATGCCATCTGCCCCCGCGGATTTGAACGGCTTGAAGCCGTTGATCGCCCATGTTATTATGCTTGGAGTGAAGATCTTTGTTGCCAGTTTTTTGCTTTCTCTGGTAGGGCGTTCTTCTACCTCAAAGCCGATGGCAGGTAAGTCTTCACTGTTAATTGCCTGGGACCCAGGAAAGTGAGCTTCTAGGAGTACTCTTAGACTTTCTTCTAGGGTTCCAGTGTATTCACCGTTGGACTTTTTTAATAGTCCAATACCGTTCGTGTGATCCTTTGCAAGGACTTTTTGGAGGCGTTGTGCGGGAGGTAGATCATCTATCCCCTCGCAGAAAGTCCTCCAAGTTTTCCTTTTGGATTTTCTCAGTTCTTTGTTGTACTCCGTAAGGGCCTTTCTGTACTCCTCCCACTGTCCAGAGGCTTTAGCCCTATTAAAAGTACGCCTAGTTTTGGCCTTTAGGCTCGCGAGTTCGCTGTTCCACCAGGGCACTTCTCTAACAACAGCCCTTTGCTTTAGTGGACAACTACTTTCGTAAGCGATGTTGATTACATCTTGTAATTGTAAACATTAAAAGTGCGATTCTTTTCGCAATCTACAACAAGTTAGTCTTACAAAGACTATATCAAACACTCATTGAAACAACTACTTCCCGGGCTAATACCCCGACGGACATTGAATTATACAACAAGTGTTTGCTGTTACATACAGCAACCTACTGCAAATGTAACAATTTGGGTCAAATTATTCAGGCCATCTATAGACGCGTTTCGAAATTTATCTCTCCTCAGTATAGCTTTGCCATTCCCTCTAAACAATTTGACACCTTAGACTGGCGGTCACGTTACCGTTCAAACATTAGTATAAATGAAATTGCCAATTCTTGGTTGCAGAATACTTCAAACATTAAAAGTGCGATTCTTTTCGCAATCTACAACAAGTTAGTCTTACAAAGACTATATCAAACACTCATTGAAACAACTACTTCCCGGGCTAATACCCCGACGGACATTAAATTATACAACAAGTGTTTGCTGTTACATACAGCAACCTACTGCAAATGTAACAATTTGGGTCAATGTGACCCAAATTGTTACATTTGCAGTAGGTTGCTGTATGTAACAGCAAACACTTGTTGTATAATTCAATGTCCGTCGGGGTATTAGCCCGGGAAGTAGTTGTTTCAATGAGTGTTTGGTATAGTCTTTGTAAGACTAACTTGTTGTAGATTGCGAAAAGAATCGCACTTTTAATGTTTGAAGTATTCTGCAACCAAGAATTGGCAATTTCATTTATACTCTTGTAATTGTGTCGATGCTGCTTCTAGCTGCTCGACTGTTTCAATAGGATTCAGTGGTCCCGCAAGTTCCGACGTAAGGCGCTCTTGGTAGGCCTCCCAGTCGGTATTTTTGGGATTTCTGAATCCATTGATGTGGTTATTACCACTATCGATGTCAAACCGTATATGCTGATGGTCTGATAGTGAGACGTAATCTGAGACGTGCCAGTTTTGTATGTACTGGCTTATGTAATTATCAGCTAGGGAGATGTCTAATACCTCCTTTCTAACTGATGTGATAAAAGTAGTTTATTGCCCTTGTTGACTATATCTAAGTTTTCACCTAAAACATAGTCTAGCAGGAACTCACCTCTTCTGTTGGTGTCCGTACTGCCCCATACAGTGTGGTGCGCGTTGTCGTCGCAGCCCAGGACCAGGTGTTTGTTTTCCTTCCTGCACCA
The DNA here is from genome assembly GCA_932526585.2 of Philonthus cognatus. Classification (NCBI taxonomy): domain Eukaryota; kingdom Metazoa; phylum Arthropoda; class Insecta; order Coleoptera; family Staphylinidae; genus Philonthus; species Philonthus cognatus. The sequence continues at coordinate 68,143,245 of OW052242.1, read as the reverse complement.
GGATGAGGCGTTTGACCTCTTCTGGTGGAGGGGATGTGGAGTCACCCGGGAAGTAGGCCGAGGCTATAATGATTGTCCTCTTGCTCGTCCCCTTTGTGACTCTAATTTGTGCTGTGACCAGATCTCTCGTGATGAATTCTGGAACAGGAATGTAGTTAGTGCCGGCTTTGAATAACAAAGCGGCCCTAACGTTATTGTGTAAGGTACTATAGATCAACTTACAGTTTTTGGATTGGAGTCCCATAATTTGGCCTCTTCTGGTCCAGGGCTCTTGAATGAGCCCTATGTCTAACTGCTCCTTAATAAACCTCCTTGAAAGTACGCTCGAGGCCGCTTTAGCATGGTGGAGGTTTATTTGGACGCAAGTTAGTTTTTGAGGTGATCGGGTCATTTTGGCTTTCCGAGGGCAGGACTCAGTGTTCCTTTTCCCCTGGGGCCAGTTTCTCCGATCCCCTCACCTGCTACGGATGGGCTGTCCGGCTTGTTGTTTTTTGCCGGTCCAACCTCCTTCTCGGCATTGGGTGCGGAAGCTGGTGAGTAGGGCATCTCGTCCGTCCTTTCCTCTAGCTCCATGGTTTCTGGAGCGTTCTCCAGCTCCATGATTTCTGGAGCATCCGCTTTTTCGGGCTCATTTTATGGGGCTGTCTTATCTGCCCCCGTGGTCCTTTTCGGCCTTAATTGAATGTGGCCGAATTTGTAGCTAACCCTATATGCAGCCTCTTTGAGGCTTGCCGACGATATGCTGTCCACTGATAGGGCGAGCTCTACTGTGGGGCCATTGGAGGTTCTCCTTAGCACCCTCCAGCTTTGTGAGGCTTTGAGGCTGTTTTGGGCCTCTAAAAGCTGCAGTATCCTCTCATTGGAGTATCCTGCGCTCGATGGGAAGTAGCCAATTACTATATCCGTATGTGGAAAATCTTTTTCTTCCACATACTTCAGCAAGGCGCCATCCCACGGTTTTAGTGCTGGCACGACGGACTTTAGCCAGTCTGCAGTGGCCTTATCCGCGCATACCAACATAAGCCATCCTGGTCTATTGTTGGAGCTTAGGAATTTTGGGCGAATGTCCCCTTCCTTTAGCTCCACAATTTTATCCAGGATTGCTTCCTGAAGCATTGTTAGTTGATTCGCATCAGCTAACGCCTCAGGGAACTTACTAGGCATTATACCTACCCGTATGCTCCCTGCTGCTTGACTGAATGAAGGCTTCGGACCTTCGCCTTCAGTTGATTTACGGGGAGGCCTTGATTTGGTAGCCTCTGCCCGTTTTTTTGCTGCTCCCGAGGAGGAAGCAGCAGAGGGAGAGGTGCGAGGTCTGGAGCCTCCAGCCTCAGCCTTTGCGGTCTGGTTGCCGGAAGGTCTTTCCCCCGCCTTCACCCTCTTAGTTGGAGCTTTTTTCTCCGGGGTACTGCCATCGGACCTGGACCTTTTGTTGTGGCCCGCTTCCTTGGAGTTGGGAGGATTAAGGGGAATTACGGCTTGTGCTCGGGCCTCCTCCATGGTAACCCCTTGTCGCAGAAGGAATCTATACCTCTTCTTTGCCGCACCACTTAACTTGGGATATTGAAATCCCTTAGTTGAGGATTGATCCTCTGTGTTCTGGCCAGGCCTCTCAGCCTGCTCCAGATTTTTAGTGATGTCGGTGACATCCGTGGGGGGGGACGTAGTATCCCCTTCTTTTTTGTTTTCCTTATTTGTTCTCATATTTGGTCCCACGAGAAGCTAGGGAAGTAACAGGTCACCCGTAACAGAGCCCCGCATGCTACGAGAAGGCTAGTTGCAACCAGGGGGCGCCATCTCCCTGGAGGTTGGGACCGGTAAAGACTAGTCTTCTATCTAGCCACGCATCTTATCGGCCCAGTCCCCTACCTTAAGATTTAGGATTTTATTGAGGTGTCCCCCTCTTGGTCCAGGCGGTTAAGCCACGACCCCCCTCAATCTCTGCCCGCGAGACATGACCACGTCAGCAGAGATTGAATGGTATTACGAGGGCACACTGCCAGGCAGTATGTGGACCTCGGCATCGTTAACCTCAGTGCAATCCCTTAGCCACGATACGACAGCGGGGATGAGGGGAGTTGGTCCGCGGCGATAGCCTTCGGTACCACCACGCAGAATGTTAGGCCTGGAGTGATCCCTGTAGCTACCACTAGCCATTTCAACTGGGTCGATATAGCCGATCCCCTATCCGCCAACTGGGACGCGCTTGATAGCTCTCCACGCCACAAGTACTAAATATATAAATAGCTAATATGAAATGAAATATAAATTTTTATTAAAATCTCTATAATATAATAGCACGCTCGGATATAAAGTGTGAGACTAGCCCGGGAAAAATAACCGGTTCATTAGTACTTTTTTCTCGGCCCTGCCAAGACCCTGCCTATATCCTTTATTTAATAAATGCTGTCTCACTTTGTGCAAAACAGAATACAAAAATAGTGTGATCGTTCAATGATCGATCCGCTCAAAAAGATCATTGCTCGAGCCGCACAACCTGATCAATCCACTTGTGCCGATCGATATGACCAATCTGATCGAGCCGATTGATCACATCGATCAGCACGACCCGTTCGCACAGATCGAACCGCCCCCAAGATCGAGTCGCTCGAAAAGATAGAGCCGTCCGAAAAGATCGAGTCGTCGAAAAGATCAAGCCGATCGAGCGGTCTGAAATGATCGATCCGATCGAACAGATCGATCCGATCGAAAAGATCAATCCGATCGAAAAGATCGATCCGATCGTAAAGATCGATCCGATCGAAAAGATCGATCCGATCGAAAAGATCGATCCGCTCAAAGAGATCAAGCGGATCGATCACTTGCAAGGATCGATCAGTCGATCTTTTTTGATCGATCTTGCCCATCACTACTCTTAACTACAAAAAAACACCATTGTATAAAAATCCTTTTGCTGATTTCCGATACCTACCTGTACGTCTATTTATCCACCCTGGTGCCTGTCAGGGTGACTAAATAGACGTACAGGTAGCAGAGCTGGGCAGGATTTGAATCATTCAGGATTCGATTCCCGGATTCGAATCCTTTTAGAGGATTCAAAAGAGGTATTCGAATACTTAAGTGAAAACGGATTCGTTACATTTTTTTAAAAGGATTCGTATTCGAATCCAAACGTAGATGATTCGAATCCTTACAAAAGGATTCGAATTCTTATAAATGGATTCGAATCCTTATAAAAGGATTCGAATTCTTATAAAACGATTCGAGTCCTTATAAAAGGAATCGAATCCTTATAAAAGGATTCGAATCCTCATACACGGATTAAAATCCTCCTAAATAATTCGAATCATCGCTATTAAGGCTGGGATTCGAATTTGATTAATTCAAATAGTTAAATATTCTAATATGAATATTTAAATCACTAAATTATTCATATTTCAATTTTTAAATTTTCTAATAATTCAAATATTTGTGAATGCATATTTGGTTACTTAATCATGAAAATTTCTAACCTTAATAGTATATTTTTAACTTTACTTGAAATCAGTGTTTTATACGCGTGGCGCATGAAGTAAAATTTCGAGTTTAGAAAAGCCCCGTGAAAATTTGTCTCGGGTCGCTGCGCGACCCTCGACAAATTTTCTACGCGGGGCTTTTCTAAACTCGAAATTTTACTTCATGCTTAGTCTGGGAGTGGACAATACTCGTTTGAATTTTGAATTTAACTCTTTTAAAAAATCGACGTATGTAATATAATAAATCATTCATTGAAATCATAGAAAAAGATGCAAAATTTTACCTAAAATTAACTTTTAGAGTTAACTTTATAATTTGTTCGGCTCTTAATGGGTGAATATTCTATTCCTAAAGAAAACGTTTTTATTTAATATTGAAGTTGCATTTTATACAATAACAAACTGTGAATAAATCGACATAAATCTAGAAATATCAAAAATCTCGACATGTAGAAAATCTTGACGGTCCACTCCCAGACTAAGCATGAAGTAAAATTTCGAGTTTAGAAAAGCCCCGCGTAGAAAATTTGTCAAGGGTCGCGCAGCGACCCGAGACAAATTTTCACGGGGCTTTTCTAAACTCGAAATTTTACTTCATGCGCCACGCGTATAAAACACTGATTTAAAGTGAAGTTAAAAACGCACTGAAAACCAACCCAACTTCGATATTTTTTCAAAATTGGATGTTTTCTTTCTTATCCATGCTGTAAACCTTCAGATATTCGTTGTTTTCTTGTAAATAAACTTCGATTCCCTGTAGTCCTTCGGTCTCCGAAGACCATGATTGGTCCTTCGAGCTGTAGCCTTTGTAAATTGGTAATAAACCTAGTAATCTAAAGTAATCCTTTAATTTGAAACTTCTAAGAACTAGTGTTGTCCACTCCCAGACTAAACATGAAGTAAAATTTCGAGTTTAGAAAAGCCCCGCGTAGAAAATTTGTCGAGGGTCGCGCAGCGACCCGACACAAATTTTCACGGGGCTTTTCTAAACTCGAAATTTTACTTCATGCGCCAGGCGTATAAAACACAGATTCAAAATGAAGTTCAATAACACATATATCATCATTAATTAAAATCATTATATAATCAGATATTTAGTCGGTAAATGAACATGTTTGTTAATAGAAACTAATGGAATAAAATATTACTGGTTGCAAATAATAGATTCAAATTTATTTTTAAAGGATTTGTATTCGTGATTCACAATGAGGATTCGAATCATATTTTTCACTTACGAATCCTTTATTCGAGTATTCGTAATTCGAATCATATTAGGTGATTCGGATTCGTGATTCGAATCATGTTTTTGAGGATTCATCCCAGCTCTGACAGGTAGGGATCGGAAATCAGCAAAAGGATTGTTATACAATGGTGTTTTTTTGTAGTTAAGAGTATTAAATATATAGTTATTTTTAACTGGGCGTGAAAAGTGTCCTTATGTGAATATCCCCACCTTTTATGTTTATTATAATAACATATGATTAATAGTTTAAACAAAGTAATAACATGGCCGGATACAGGAAACAGAAAGAAAGAAAGGAGGTGGAGAAATGGGAAAAGCAAGAGGCCAGAAGGAAGGAGGTTTTTAGTGGAGGAACGGGGTTACAGAGGTCGCCGCAATGGCAAAGGGCGTCGGGAGTAGGGGATGGATAAGAGGAAGGTGGCATACACGTCATTTGAGAAGAAAGGAGAGCAGGGAAGGGAAACAAAAAGAGTGGCGTAGGAGAGAATAGAGGATCCATCGGGAATTCTAGGGAGATAATGGAGTTAATTAAGGAAGAGATAAGGAAGGAGAGGGAGATTAGGAAGGAGGAGATGAGGGAAGCAAGGGAGATGTGGAGAGCGGAGATGAGGGAAATGAAAGAAGTGTGGAGGAAGGAAAGAGAGCAGTTAAAGCAAAGGATAGTAGAGCTGGAGGATCAGGCGGAGAAGAGGGAGGGACAGGAGAGGAGAGACAACATAGTGATCAGAGAGAAGGTTTTCCAGGAGAAGGAAGAAGTGGCGGAGTTTCTGAAGAAGGCGCTGGGAATAGAGGCGGAGATGCAGGAGAGCCATGTTGTGGATAGGGTTGGAAAGTTGATGGTGGTGGGACTAGGGAAGCTAGAAGACAAAGTTAATGTGATGAAAAATAAAAGTAGGCTAAAAAGTGGATAGGAGGGTGGAGAAATGCATAAGGGAGATAGCTAGACGGGAGAGGGAAAGGGGGAAATTGGCGAGGATCGGGTATCAGAAAGTTATAGTTAATGGGAGAGTGGAGATGAAATAAGCAGAAGGCGGAAGTAGAGAGGAAGGAGGAGTCAAAAAAGTAAAAAAGAGGGAGGTAGGAGGGGGGTGAGAATAGGATGAAAGAGCAGGGATTTGGAAAAAATGCGGAGATGGAACAAAAGTAGGGGAAGGAGAGAGGCAGAAGGGCTGTGAGAGGAGCAGGGGACTAGGAAGCAAGTGTAGGAGAGCGGGGAAAGAAGGGGAGATAACGACAGGGTTTTGGTATGTAGCGGTAATAAAGTCTGGAGGAAAGACTTTAAAAAGTGGGTAATCGGGAAGGACATAATGGGGATAGTAGATACTTGGATGAAGAAGGTCGAATGGGGAGAAGTGAAAGGATGGTTACCTAGGGGGTTAAGATGGGAGATGAGAGGAGGGGGAGGGTCAAGGGGGGAAAATTAAGGTGTGGATGTTGGCATATTCGGATGATATGGTGCTGGTAGCAAGACAGTGGGAATGGATGAGAGAGGATGGGGCCGGAGTAAGGAGGCTGGAGAAGTTGGGGCAAGAGAAGGAAAGCAGGAGGAAGAGAGGGGGTAGCAATTAGTTTGTAGCTAGTAAAATGTAATGCAGTATGCCAATAAAGATTTTTTTTTATAATTTAGACACAATTATAAAAGTAAATTTATCACTATTTAATCGCCGCACTAAAATTAAATTCTAGATAATCCCTCCTACAGAAAAACGCGTTACTCAATAGAAACTCTAACTATATTCAGCAAAACTTTTTGTGGGGTAATTCCTTAATGTTTTTTGATAGGATATTGAAGAATTTGATACCGTGAAAACGAACCCCTGTCCGCGATTTAGTCAGCCTAGTAGGTTTTAGATATATATCCGATTGATGTCGAGTGTTGTATTTGTTAATGTCGCTGCATGTTGGATAATCATTCAGGTTTAGCTTGATGTGTGATAGGCAAACAAGTATGTATAGCGATGGGAGCGTCAAGATGTTCAACTCAATAAATGCTTGCCTAAAGTCGTCTGTGTAGTTCATCCCAGCGATGACTCTGACTACTCTTCTTTGGAGACTAAATACCCGATGTCGAATAGCGGCGTGTCCTCATGCAATAATCCCGTATGTTACTCTGAAAAGGAGAGAAATATGGAATTCGGACAATATCAACGTTTAATGTTGTTAAAATGTTGATAAAATGTTATTTGTTTTGTTTTTTGCTCTTAGAATTGATCAAGAAGTAACTCTATGTTAAATCAACACAGTCTTCTACTTTACCATCTCAGATTTCTTGTTGCCATTAAATATACAAAAAACAATATCGAATTTTTGGATTAGATATCAAGCCGGTTTGAAGATTTATGCATTTATTTCAGAAAACTGGGTCACAATCGCAAATTGCTAAGTTTTTAATTTACGATTACTGCTCTACAAATCGAGCTAGAAATGTAGAAAAGGTCTCGTTTTTTTAGCATTCTTCATGAAATTTTCTATGGTATACAACAAAGACTGCTTTTTTAAAATTAATTTTATACAAAATCATAATAATTAAGCCTCAAAAGTCAATTTAGTTCATTAAAATAAATATCCATTTAAAGTGATTTTACATAAAATATTTCGATTGTCTCTAAAGCGCCAAACTTTCTATTAACTCATTAATTGCCGAGCAATTATAGAGTTAATTCTAAAAGTTGATTTTAGGAAAAATTCTGCTCTTCTTTTAATGATCGCTATGGATGACTTATTATATTACATACTGGAGATACAGAGGCCTCGGTGGCCGAGTGGGTAGAGACCCTGCCCACAGACCAAGAGGTCGCGGGTTCGAATCCCGTCCGGTGGAATAATTTATGAATAATAAATTATTCCATCCGGGTCCATGGATGTAGTGTGAATGTATTGTGGCGTCCAAATGATTTAAATAAGTGTGTATAGAATTAGTTAAATTAAAATAGAAAACAATACAATAGTAGATGGCTGTATGGCGCAAGCCGAGGCCAAAGAAACAAAAAAAATTAATACTGGAGATTTTTCTATTTTATGTATATAACGTATACGCTGTCATTTTTCAGGCATACGTCGATTTTATAAAAGCGTCCAATTTAAAGTTTCGAACGAGTTTTGTCACTCCCAGACTAAGCATGAAGTAAAATTTCGAGATTAGAAAAGCCCCGCGCAGCGACCCGAGACAACTTTTCACGGGGCTTTTCTAAACTCGAAATTTTTCTTCATGCGCCACGCGTATAAAACACTGATCACCAATGAAGCTCATAAACATACTTCATCTATAAAAATATTATCGTATGTTTAATAAAAAAAAAACCTCTAGAGTGTCATGATTTAATCTTTTTTAAATTTAGGTTAGGTAAAACGTCAGACGTAATAATTTTAATCAGAGTTGCCAACCTAGAATATTGACCATGGCAATAGAGATTTTTTTTATTGAACATACGATACATTACAATTCATGAATTCATGTTTTTCTGTGATTTAAATTTAGAAAGTTAACTAAAACTGAAGAAAGTAATCAGCATTAAAGACCATTAAATTATCAATTTGTATGTACAAATAAGTCTAAGAATGCCAATTTTGACCAACTTATTTTGCACGATATCTGATTTTGAGTTTTCATGATTTTCGTCATTCTGCGATATTTTATGTAGAAGCAATTGAGGTTTCTAAGTTTTAAACTAAATTTGACATCTTGCGGATGCCTAAGATATAAATAAATATCAACATTGAATTCGTCACACTCAAAACCCACATGAACCGTAAAATATAAATAAAAATAGAAATATTATAAATCAGAACTAAAATCCAAATAAATATTACAACCGGCTGCAGTAAAATCTTCAATTAAAATTAATGCGACTTGAAATTCACCGTAGACCCATGGTCCCATGGACTTTTTTTCTTAGAATTGAACGTATAATCAGAAAAAATTAGACTCACTCTTTGAAAAAAACAACTTCCTTACAATTCGGTCCGCCCAAATGTGCAACAATACATTTTTTGATTGATAGATTGATTTTTCACAAGTATTAATATTTGTTTAATTTGTTACAATTTTCGCATATTTCAACCTTCTTTTTGTCATTTTATCATCACTTCCATATTTTTAACAAGTTTTACATTATCGACAATTTTAACAGTTTTGACACTTAATATGTTATTTATAACGTTACTCGACTCAGTCGACATATATCGAAACTAAACTACCCACTGAACAAATCCATTTAAGTAATGTTTCATCAATATTAAAACAACGTTTAATGTTGCTACAATGTTGATATAACGTTATTTGTTTGTTTTCTGCTCAGTAGGTAAACTAACATACATAGTGTCAAAGTTGTCGAATAGTAATGAAATGTTGAATATGTTAAAATGTAATAAAACGTAAAAAAAAACATTGAAAATGGCGAAAATTTTGAAAACAGAAAAAAAACAAACGACAGCTATTACGATTTGTATACAGAGAGTTTTATGTAACACCAAACATTTTCATAACGAGAATATTTCTTTTAAGTATACATATGCATTTCGTTGTACATTTTCCGACAATCGGTTTATTAAGAGAATTCAATTAGATTATTAAATAAAAGAATTGAGTCTCCTTTCTTCACAAGATTTATTTAAAAATCGCAAATGTACATTTCGGTCACGATGTGACCATTATCAATGCTTAACTAAATGTACATTTGCGATTTTTAAATAAATCTTGTGAAGAAAGGAGACTCAATTCTTTTATTTAATAACTTAGTTCACCTCCACGTAACTCAACAATAATTTAAGAATTCAATTAGAACTTTAAACGAGTGATTTCCACTCCCAGGCTAAGCATGAAGTAAAATAAGAGAATTCAATTTGAAGCTATAAACAGGTGTTTTCCACTCCCAGGCTAAGCATGAAGTAAAATTTCGAGTTTAGAGAAGCCTGAAAATTTGGTTTGGTCGCGTAGCGCGAAGCGCGGAGTGGCCAAACCAAATTTTCAGGCTTTTCTAAACTCGAAATTTTACTTCATGCGCCACCGGTACAAAACACTGACATATTACGAAGCTTAAAACACACAGCTAAACTTTACATTGGATTAGTGTTTTGTAACGGTGGCGCATGAAGTAAAATTTCGAGTTTAGAAAAGCCTGAAAATTTGGTTTGGCCACTCCGCGCTTCGCGCTACGCGACCAAACCAAATTTTCAGGCTTTTCTAAACTCGAAATTTTACTTCATGCTTAGCCTGGGAGTGGAAAACACCTGTTTATAGCTTCAAATTGAATTCTCTTAATAAACCGAGCGTCAGAAAATGTACAACGTATGCATATGTATACTTAAAAGAAATATTCTCGTTATGAAAATGTTCGGTGTTACATAAAACTCTCTGTATGTTATCAGCAAACAAAAATTATCCATCTGACGGTCAATTTAAGCCCCTAATATAATTTTAATGAGTGTTTTCCAATCCCAGACTGAGCATGAAGTAAAATTCCGAGTAGAGAAAAGCCTTAAGAATTTAGATTTGGACGCGCAGCGTCCAAATCCAAATTCTGGCTTTTCTCAACTCGAAATTTTACTTCATGAGCCACGCGCACAAAATACTCATTTAAAGTAAAATTCAAAATATATACACATTATTTAGTTTGGTTATGAGATTTTTTTTTAAGGGGTCAGGGAAAAAATTTGGAATCAGGGACGAGTCAGGAAAAAGCCAGGGAAATTTAACATTTGAAATTGGTCGCCACCATGTAAAGGGTGATTTTGGAATTACACATTAAAAATAATAAAAAAAACACGTAGAAGTTGAAAAATATAAAAAACATTATTTGCCCTTTACGGTTAGTTCATTACAATTATGTGTGAAAGATGATATCATGTAAATGACCGCCGCGGCTCATGTGACATGACGTAATTCGTTTATTAAAATTTTCGACTACTCTGCGACACAAATCAGGTTCTATGCCGGCTATTTCGCGTCTGATCTCCTGTTTCAGCTCTGCAATGGTGTTCGGTTTATTCTTGTATACTCTGCTCTTCAGATACCCCCAAAGGAAAAAATCTGCGGGAGTTAAATCGCACGATCGCGGCGGCCAATTGAAGTCACCGTTACGTGAAATAATGCGACCGGGAAACTTGGCGCGCAGTAATTGTATCGTTTCTCCTGCTGTGTGGCAGGTGCCACCATCCTGTTGAAACCATAAATCTTCGATATCCATATCTTCCAAATGCTCCCAAAGAAAATCTGTTATCATGTTCCGATAACGAACGCCATTAACCGTAACAGAGTTCTCCGCATGATCCTCGAAAAAAAATGGGCCAATTACGCCTCCGGACCAAAAGGCACACCAAACAGTGACCTTTTGAGGATGCATTTTCCTTTCAACAATCTCTCTTGGATTTTCCAATCCCCAAATACGATAATTGTGCTTATTTACGAAGCCATCAACGTGGAAATGTGCCTCATCGCTAAAGATAATTTTCATTGAAAAATGTACCCCTTGTTCTCTTATCCATTCGGCAAACACACGGCGCTGTTGATGGTCTCGAGGCTTCAATTCCTGTGTTATTTGGAGTTTGTACGGGTGTAACTTCAAATCTTTTGTTAAAATTCGCTGTGTAGTGGAATACGTAAGGCCCACTTGCTGCGATCGATGACGAATCGATGTGCTTGGATTTTCGGCCACGCTTTCGCCAACAATGGCAATATTTTGTTCCGAACGACCTCTACGAGCACGCTGAGGGGTTTTGATGTTAGCTACGGATCCAGTTTGTTCGAATTTTTGGACCACATTCCAAATTATCCTCTCACAAGGTCGATTTTGCGCACCACAAACTTCACGTAAAGCATGAAATGCACTTTTCCTCGATCGGCCATTTTCATAATATGCTTGGATAATTTTAACACGTTGTTCTTGCGTATATTGCTCCATGACTACTTTTGTTTAACTTTTTAGGTTAGAAATCACACGCTGCCCTTGACAAATACAGTGGCGTGTCAAAAATATTTTAGATTGTAATGTGGAAATTCAAATTGAATCACCCTTTATTATAAAAACTAGGTGCTATTAATTTACATTTAAAAATTTTAAACTTAACAAAAAAATTGCAATATTTTTTAATTACCGACTGGCCATTTGGGGGGGTGTGGTTCATAAATGTTGAACGGATATTTTGACTGGAATACTCTGTCCAGAAAAATAATATATGCGTTTTCCCATTTTTGAGAATTGTATTAACTAGTTTTGTATTATTTAGATGCACCGCAACAAGGAAACACGTTCGTGTAAAGGCAAGCTAGAATATCCTTCGAATCTTCCACAGAAAAGAGGCAGCAAGGCACTTCTTTATCTTCAAATAAATAACAGAAAAGATGCAGCACTTCTTCTTCCCCGAATAATTATAAATAAATGCGTGTTTGATGATAGGTAAGTGAATGGGTTAATGTGACGATGGTACTAGTTAAATAAATATTAAATAAATGTTCAACGAGATATTAATTATTGTATGTATTTAATTGTGCCAATAAGTACAAAAAGTAGCACATTAGATTGATTCTGAAAGAGAAACGATATAATAAAGCCCCGGTTTGGATTTGTATATTTCATTTGAACGTTGAATGCGAAATAGTTGATTGCAAACAGGATCGAATATTTAGTTATCTTAAAATATTTCCCAATAAACCAAAAGTGATTACAACTGATGATTACAATACATTTACGTGGGATTTTAGTTCTACTTACATTTTCATGCCTTTAAGTAAAATACAAGGATATAATAAGTAATTTGCTTAAATGAATCAAAACGATATGACTTTATTCATTAATAATGCTTTTAATTAAGAGCACGAAATAATATAAATATCATAGTTTTTATTAAAGAATAATTCTTTCAATTAATAGCATGAAATAATATAAATATCATAGATTTTACAAACGAATAATGCGTTAAATTAATAGCATGAAATAATATAAATATAGTTTTTATTAATGAATAATGCTTTTAATTAATAGCATGAAATAATATACTAGAGCTCGGATTTCTAACCACAAAACATTTTTAAAAAAGCGCTTCAAAATGCATTATTTTATGCAAAAAGCTTTATTTTAAGTAAAAAAAATATTATTTTAAGTATATATACAGGGTGAAATCTTACATTTAAAGTATATGGGCTTTTAATGAATGTATTGCAATGAGATTTTCAATGGTTATGTAATCAAGTGTGCTCATTTCAATGAAAATATTTTGTAGATTATTATAATTATTATATAACGTGTGTAAACTTTTATATAAACTGTTAAAGATCATAAACTGTACAGTGTATCACTTAGGCATTTTGTATTTTATGTTAAGCAACCTTGTTTCATTTTTATAGTTCTAGTTACCTAAGAACGAAAACAAGTGTAAGCGTCATTTTTACCGTGTTAAATAAAATCGTTCTTCTCTGAAACCTCGTCCGAGTTAATTCTCCGAACCTTAACCATCACAGGTTATGGGCCCAGATACGCTTCGTAGTAGTGTACGCTTTTGAGATTCGGGAATTTCGAGAAGAGAAGAAATATATCGGCATTTTTGACAAGACATAATAAAAATAATGACCGATTCGGCAAACGACCGTCCAGACGATAGCAGTCGTATTGTGGCTGGAATTCGCAAATTAGCAAATGATGAACATTGGGAAACCTGGAAGTGGCAAATTGAACTATGTTTAAAAGAACAGTGTCTTTATTCCATTGTCGATGGCTCGAGAGTGTGCCCAGCAGCACCGGTGGACAACGCGAAACCGTCCGCGGGTTACCGAAACTGGCAACGAGACAATGCGCGAGCAGCACGTATACTTGGTACGGCCCTCGACGAAGAAGCTGCCATCTACGTCCGCAGGAAAACTGACGCGAAAGAAATCTGGGAGACGTTGTTATCGGTGTTTCAACAGTCGTCTCTACAGCGACTGTACACGCTGTTCGACAGTTTCTTCGAGATCTCCAAAGATGACACCAATTCCGCCACGAACCATATTTCCCAACTAGCCAATGTATTTGATGACATACTTGCGGAACTACGGAAGGTTAACCGGAACGCCGAACTTCCGTTGTTACTGCTTCACCATCGTATCTTCAAAACACTTGGCTCCGAGTATCAATATTATCGTTCAACATGGTATCTTGTTCCAGAAGTCGAACAAACTACAAAACTCCTCGTCGAAAATCTGCGTTCTATTGAAGCTTCGTTGACGCAGAGAACATCACAGACGCCCGGCGCTTTCTACGCAAAATCCAGACCACATAAGCCGCAGAAAAGCTACCAGAAATCAACACCAACCCCTTCCTCGACGAACGTAAAGGTGAAAGAAAAACGTGCGTGTTTATACTGCAAGAAAATCGACCACCTCATCGCTGATTGCCGAAAACGCGTTGCTGCTGAAGAGAAATCGCTAAGCTCAAACAGAAACAACTCGGAAGCAACTTCGAAAAGCAGCAAACCAGGTTCGTTTTTCGCGACGGGCCTAGCTGTCAACGCAAACATCGCTCCTGCCGATTCTTGGATTTCGGATTCTGGTACGACGAACATGCAGCATTTTGCTACATTAGAAAAGTTTCCGATCCCACAACGCATCCAGACAGCCGGCAGGGACGTTCTATTTGCGTACGGATCCGGAAAAATAAACATCGAGGCACGAGTAGGAGAACACTGGACATCTGCGACACTGACGTTTGGTAAGTACCCGAGGTTCACCATCAACTCTTCTCTATCAGACAGGCTGTCAGACACGGAAATGAGACTACGTTTAATCACGACGGCGTAGAGATTCGACGAGAAGGTGAACTCGTCGCTACTGGCAAGCTCGTTGGTCCTGTGTATGTCATGGATATTCGAGTTTGTGTTCCAGATTCGGTAGCGGAATCTAATCTTGCTACAAGTGAAGAGATTCTCCAGAGCTGGCACGAACGCTTAGGACATCAAGACAAGCGCCATGTGCGCAATGTTTTATCCCGCGTAGGTATATCGGTGAAGCGTTTGGACACCTCGTCATTGTGTGATGGTTGTATTCTCGGTAAGTCACACCGAAAACCGTTTCATTCACGCCGAAATCGTCCGCAAACGATCGGTGAACTGATTAATGCCGATGTAAACGGCCCAATGTCAAACGACTCGATTAATGGTTTCCGATATTATGTGGCATTTAAAGATGATTACTCTCGATACGTTTGTATATTTTTCATGAAAAGGAAATCCGAAGTTGCCTCACACTTGGAAACGTTTCTGAGCGAGTGCGATACTGCAGGCTATTTAGTTAAAGCATTTCGTTCAGACTGCGGAACTGAATTCGATTGTGCCACGGTGTTAGCTCAACTAAGAAAACAAGGCATCGAGTTTTGCCCATCATGTCCGTACACTTCTGAACAAAACAGTGTTGCAGAACAAGCGAACAGACACGTCGTCGAACTGGCCCGTTCAATGCTCTCTGTCAGCAAGCTGCCGAAAAGGTTTTGGGCTCACGCGTGCGATATGGCAGTATTTTTGATTAATCGCACGGGGAAATCAAGTGTTCCAGGTAAAGCTCCATTCGAGTTGTGGACCGGCAAGGCATTCGACAGCTTTGACTTCTTAAGAATCTTTGGATCAGAATGCTACGTAAACATCCCGAAGCAGTTCCGCACTAAATTTGACAACAAGGCAGTTCTTGGACACCTCGTCGGATACGTAAACGACAAAGATGGCTACAAAGTTTGGGTGCCGTCAAAGCATCGGTTGGTGAAGACACGTGACGTTGACTTTCGTCCAGAGAAGTTGTGCATAACAAACGACACCATTGACCTCGATCTTCAACACCATAGTGAGAAGCTCTACAGAGAGGAGGCCAATCGAGACAAGGAAGTCGACCGCATATCTGAAGTCGGAATCAACTGCGAAACTCAGCGCCCAGCTCGAGCGAAGCGACAGCCGCTAAGACTCGATGACTACGAAGTGGACTACAAGATGCATCGTTCCCAGGCGAACAGCGCAATAGCATGTCTGACGGAAGCAGTTCGAGAGAACCTCGAACCAACAAATTTTGCTGAAGCCTTGAAAAGTACTCACTCGGAGAAGTGACTGAAGGCAATGGAGGATGAAATCCTAGCTTTTGAGGAGAACGACACGTGGGACCTGGTATCTTTGCCGCCTGGTAAGCACGCTATCGATAATCGTTGGGTACTTAGAGTGAAATATAAACCTGATGGTTCGGTCGATCGATATCGTGCTCGCTTAGTAGCTCGTGGTGTATTCCAGCGGGCGGGTTGCCCGGTACGATGCGATCCGAACTCTTATCGCGACTGCAGCTGAAGAGAAACTTGTGCTCGGCCAATTTGACGTGAGAACCGCGTTCTTGTATGGCGAAATTGACACCGAAATTTACATCACTCAATCGCAGGGTTTCGACGATGGGTCAGGTCGTGTATGTCGTCTAAAGAAATCTATGTACGGCCTTAAGCAGTCACCGCGCTGTTGGAATAACAAGTTTCACTCCTTCATGACAAAGAACGGATTTACTCGTTCGACAGCAGACCCATGTATTTACATCCGGCTAAATGCGACAGAAAAACTGCTACTTGCAATCTACGTTGATTATGGGCTCATTGTAGGATCAACACAAGATGCTATTAACTCGTTCCTGGGACTGCTGACTTCAGAGTTCAAAATCACGGTGGGTTCTCTTGATTCATTCTTAGGAATTCAGATTGAGCAATGCGAGTCTCACGTGCGAATTTCCCAGCGAACATACATTAAGAAGATCTTGCAACATTTTGGCATGGAAAATAGCAATTCGGTGAAAACACCGGCCGAAAATGAACAATCTGACGAAACATCCAATGATCCTCTTGACAACTCCGTTCCATACCGATCAGCTGTAGGCTCGCTGCTGTATCTAGCCTGCGTCACTCGCCCTGATCTAGCGTATGCTGTCTCAAAGGTGGCTCGATCCATGGCGGAACCTAAAGTATCCGACTGGGCTTCAGTCAAACGAATACTACGATACCTAAAAGGTACAATTGATATGGGATTGCTTTACACTTCAATTGGTAGCGGACTACGAGCTTACTCCGACGCAGATTTTGCTGGAGATGTTAGAACTCGGAAATCTACAAATGGTTTCGTTACTCTCATAAACGAAACTGCGGTATCCTGGACTTCTCAGTTGCAGAAATCGGTCGCGCTTTCAACAACTGAGGCAGAATTTGTGTCTGCAAGCGAAGGCGCAAAAGAACTGGTGTGGCTTAATCGCCTATTATCTAAGATCGGTGAAAATAAAACTACCTATACTATTAATCGGTAATGCTAGTGCTATAAAACTTGTTAAGAATCACGAATTTCACAAAAGATCAAAGCACATTGAGGTGCGCTATTATTTTATTAGATAACTTTATAAAAATGGGGATATTGATGTGGAATTCGTGCGTACTGAAGATCAGCTAGCAGACATGTTTACGAAACCGTTGAATTCGATTAAATTTAAAAATATATGTTCGAAGATTGGTCTTCGGAATTGATAATTGTATTTCGTGATACTCCATGTTCAGTTTACGGGGAAGTGTTCAAGTTCATAAACTGTACAGTGTATCACTTAGGCATTTTGTATTTTATGTTAAGCAACCTTGTTTCATTTTTATAGTTCTAGTTACCTAAGTAACGAAAACAAGTGTAAGCGTCATTTTTACCGTGTTAAATAAAATCGTTCTTCTCTGAAACCTCGTCCGAGTTAATTCTCCTTAACCATCACATAAACAAACAAATAAAATGATTGAGGTTGATTGAAATTGAGTTTTATGCTCTGTCACCATAGAAAAGTGATGAAAAAAGGTGATGATCAAGGTAAAAATGTTGAAATTTGTCAGAACTTTGAAAGAAATCGAAGATATTTAAATTTGAGAAAATGTTAAAACAATGTCAAAAAGTGATATTGAAATTTGACATCATATTGAAGTATGTCTAACAGTGATAACCTGTGATAAAAATGTGTTTTAAATATTTTAAACTTAACAATTAAAAAGTGTTTTTATGCGCGTGGCGCATGAAGTAAAATTTCGAGTTGAGAAAAGCCTGAGTTTGGATTTGGACGCTACGCGTCTAAATCCAAACGCTCAGGCTTTTCTCAACTCGAAATTTTACTTTATGCTTAGCCTGGGAGTGGAAAACATTCGTTAAAAAATAATCACTGGTTTTTTACAATATTTTTATTAATTTACAAAATCTTGAGGGTTTTCATGTTTTTGTTCAGTTTTTAAAATCCTCTCAATTTTCGTGAATTTCAAGATTTTCCTTAATTTTCGACTCGTATATTTTTCAATACGTTCGTTAATTTTCCAACTTTTATTTTAATTTCCAAGATTATATAACAATTTTTAAAATGTTGACAAAAATCATGCATTTTTCAAGATTATAGCTGGTTTTCAAATTCGTTACTTTTTAAAACTGTAACGCTTTTCATGTATTTTCCTAGATTTTTTTTAATTGCTAGTATTGATGAATTTCGGTGATTTTTGGCTTCACAAATTTGAAAGAAATTTATTTGACAAAAAATATGAGGCATTTATCAAAACGTTTAGTAATCGCTACCGATTAATACAACGTCTAAATTAATTAATAGCAATGCTGAAAAATGCATGGTAAATTTTAAAAAGTATTGAAAATTCATGTTAATTTTGATAACTTTTTGGAAATTCACACTTGTATGAACATTTTGAAAATAAACGGAAAATCTCGATTTGATTTACGAAAATTCATGATAAGCGACTAGATTTTTAAAATTTTGAAACTTAACGGAAATCTTGAAAATTCACGAAAAGCGTTTAGATTTTTAAAATTGACTAAAACGTTGAAAATTCACGAAAAATGGTCGAGCTTTAGAAAATTAAACAAAATCGTGAAAATTCATGACAATTAACGAAAGTGTATGGAATTCAAGAAAATGGCTAACGTTTTCAAATCTGGAAAATTCAACATTTAAGAAATTTATTAAATTTACTAAAATCGTCAAAATTTTGAAAATTAAAAAAAATCTTGGAACTTCATGAAACGCGTCAAAATTTTAAAAATCAATAAAAATCTTAGAAATTCACAAAAAAGTAGAAAATTGAGCTAATGTATCAACATTTTTAAAATTACCGAAAATCTAAACAATTCAGGAGTTTTAAAAATTAAAGGAAATCAAATACCGGAAGTCAACACCAACTTCCATATTTTGAATATTTTTGAATAAAATGGTGATAAAAATCGTCAAGTAACATAACCTACAAATATAACAGTTTTCGAGATATTTGACATTTTAAAGAATTTAATCCTTTTCCGTGAACCATTTTAAAATTCGTATGGTGGAACAAAAGAAAATCGAAGAGATGAAATTTTGGGTGTAGAAAGGCAATATTGAAGGTATTGAAATGTCAAATATCTCGAAAACATTTGAATTTACAGGTTAAATTCAACCGTTTTCAAGATATTTGACATTTTAAGGAAATTTAGTGCTTTTTTGTGATTCATTTTAAAATTTGTATCTCCGAACAAAAGAAAATCAAAGTGATGGAATGTTGGCTTTAGAAAGCCAATACCTAGAGCAGTGATGGGGAAACTACGGCCCGCGGGCCAAGTCCGGCCCGCGGAAAGGTTTAATCCGGCCCGTTTAAGAATGTTTGAACGCGTTCTTACTTCGTAATGTGACGACCCGCATAAAAACTACCTACCTACGATTAAGCATTATTCTTTGGCCCGCTACGATTGTCTGGTTATTACAAATGGCCCGTCTTAAAAAAAGTTTCCCCACCACTGACCTAGAGTGTTGAAAATTTCATACCATATTTGGTCAACTTTAAACTTTTTAATCTAATTTTTTTTAAATGGAATAAGAAATAAACTCTGCATTGATCTATACTAGCATTCCCTGTACCTATCGTCTTTATCATAGTTTTTGTTAATGAATAATGCTTTTCATTAATAGCACGAAACAATATAAATATCATAGCTTTATTAATAAATATTTCTTTCAATTAATAGCATGAAATAATACTATATACTTACACTTATCTCGTTAGAATTGCATTAATAAAATGTTTGCAGATTTAGAAATATTAAGTTGTTACTATTTTGAAAAAAAAATTTATTTCTATCTAAGGATGTTAAGACCCAAAATAGCGGCCATAAGAAAAAAACACGCACTATCAACTGTCACTTTAATTATTCTTCGAATTGTTTTTCAAAGCATTCGCGATTTAAGCAAATATTTACATTCATTTTTAAATTTTTACAGGTTTTTTTGGAAATCAGAGGTTATGTGTGATACCATTTTGAAAAGCTATTTTTTGGTCTACCTAAAAGTGTGAAAATCCAATATAGCTGCCATAATAAATAATAAATCGTAACTCGAAATCTAGATTACCTAGAATATTTCTGTCGACGCCAATCGATACAAAGGGTTTAAAAATATACAGTTGCCAAGTTTGACGAAAATATCGGCTATGGCAGGGGGTAATTATTTTATTTCTAAAATCAGTTTTTTCGCGATAAATTAGGAACCTATTAAAATAATAATTTTTTTTCAGATTCTCAATCGTTATTAAAACCTTTTATATCTTATCGTTTCTGAGATACCAATGGTGAGCTTCGAAAAATTCACCACCCTGTATACAGAGTGTTTAGAATTAAGTGCGCATCATTGCTATTTATATATATATTTTTTTTTAATCTTTTGCCTTTTATACCTTTCGGTGTAAGGCATGAATTTATGTCTTTTATTGTTTTTTTTTATTGTGTTGCCGAGTACAATTCTCTCCATTGTTTCCTGTCTTGTGTTTTGTCCTTTATTCCTTTCCACGGTATACCTTTCTTTTCTGCTCCTTCTGTAACTCCATCAATCCATGTTTTTCTTGGTCTTCCTTTATAGTTTTTTTCAAAAACCCCGTCTACCCATAAAGAGTGTGAAGTCATTGCTAACTTTCTTATAATTTGTGTTACAGAGTCGATTATAGTCATAATAAGCAATGTTCTAGGCTCGATCGGTAATAAAACATACAGGGTGTTTCATTTAAAAAAAAAAAACGTTCATTTTCTAAATATCTTAAAAATACGAGTACGATGGTTTTTCTAGTTTAACCATTGTGATTGTATTAAATTTTCTACTACTTTGCTCATTTACCTGACTCTGAAGCTCAAATAATAACGGTTTTACCGGAAGTCAACACCAACTTCCTTATTTTAAATGGAATGCTATATTTTTTATTTTGAATTTAGATTCTAAATACAATTCTGTGAAAAAAATCATAACATAACATTAAATCTCGATTTTGTCTTAAGAAATAAAAAAGTTGAAAATCGTAACTCTAAATCTAGATCACCTAGAATATTTCTGTCGACGCCAATCGATACAGAGGGTTCAAAAATATGCAGTTGCCAAATTTGATGAAAATACCGCCAATGGCAGGGAAGACATTATTTTTTTTCTTAAATCACAATTTTCAGTTATTTGCGATAAATCAGGAACCTATCAAAATGGCAGGGAAGACATTATTTTTTTTCTAAAATCACAATTTTCAGTTTTTTGCGATAAATCAGGAACCTATCAAAATAAATCATATTCTTTGTTAGATTCTCAATCGCCATTAAAATGAACAACTTTTCTCTAATTTAAGCGACCTCGTGTATCTTATCGTTTCCGAAATACCAATGGTGAACATCAAAAAATTCACCACCTGTGTGTGTCAGATAAGGGGCGAACATAGGAATTTAATATGCAAAACCTCATTTATGCATTTTCCTGCTTTTATGGTAATTTTAGAGAAAAAGTACAAGAGTAAAATAAAATATAAAAATGGGGATAGTCGTCACATAGCAGAGCTGGGCAGGATTCGAATCATTCAGGATTCGATTCCCGGATTCGAATCCTTTTAGAGGATTCAACAGAGGTATTCGAATACTTTAGTGAAAACGGATTCGTGATCCGGATTCGTTACATTTTTTTAAAAGGATTCGTATTCGAATCCAGACGTAGATGATTCGAATCCTTTTATAAGGATTCGAATCATCTACGTCTGGATTCGAATACGAATACGAATACGAATACGAATTCTTATAAAAGGATTCGAATCCTTATAAAAGGAATCGAATCCTTATAAAAGCATTCGAATCCTCATACACGGATTCAAATCCTCCTAAATAATTCGAATCATCGCTATTCAGGCTGGGATTCGAATTCGATTAATTGAAATAGTTAAATATTCTAATATGAATATTTAAATAATTAAATTATTCATATTTGAATATAAATATTGAAATTTTCGAATAATTCAAATATTTGTGAATGGATATTTGGTTACTTAACCATGAAAAATATCCAACGTTAATAGTATATTTTTAACTTTACTTGAAATCAGTGTTCTATACGCGTGGCGCATGAAGTAAAATTTCGAGTTTAGAAAAGCCCCGTGAAAATTTGTCTCGGGTCGCTGCGCGACTCTCGACAAATTTTCTACGCGGGGCTTTTCTAAACTCGAAATTTTACTTCATGCTTAGTCTGGGAGTGGACAACACTGGTTCTTAGAAGTTTCAAATTAAAGGATCACACTAGATTACTAAGTTTATTGCCATTTTACAAAGGCTACAGCTCGAAGGACCAACCATGGTCTTCGGAGACCGAAGGACTGCAGGGAATCGAAGTTTTTTTACAAGAAAACAACGAATATCTGAAGGTTTACAGCATGGATAGGAAAGAAAACATCTAATTTTGAAATTATATCGAAGTTGGGTTGGTTTTTAGTGCATTTTTAACTTCACTTTAAATCAGTGTTTTATACGCGTGGCGCATGAAGTAAAATTTCGAGTTTAGAAAAGCCCCGCGAAAATTTGTCTCGGGTCGCTGCGCGACCCTCGACAAATTTTCTGCGCGGGGCTTTTCTAAACTCGAAATTTTACTTCATGCTTAGTCTGGGAGTGGACAACACTCGTTTGAATTTTAAATTTAACTTTTTTAAAAAATCGACGTATGTAATATAATAAATCATTCATTGAAATCATAGAAAAAGATTCTAAATTTGATCTAAAATTAACTTTTAGAGTTAACTTTATAATTTGGTCGGCTCTTAATGAGTGAATATTCTATTCCTAAAAAAACCGTTTTTATTTAATATTAAAGTTGCATTTAATACAATAACAAACTGTGAATAAATCGACATAAATCTAGAAATATCGAAAATCTCGACATGTAGAAAATCTTGACGGTCCACTCCCAGACTAAGCATGAAGTAAAATTTCGAGTTTAGAAAAGCCCCGCGTTCGATTTTCACGGGGCTTTTCTAAACTCGAAATTTTACTTCATGCGCCACGCGTATAAAACACTGATTTAAAGTGAAGTTAAAAACGCACTGAAAATCAACCCAACTTCGATATTTTTTCAAAATTGGATGTTTTCTTTCCTATCCATGCTGTAAACCTTAAGATATTCGTTGTTTTCTTGTAAATAAACTTCGATTCCCTGTAGTCCTTCGGTCTCCGAAGACCATGATTGGTCCTTCGAGCTGTAGCCTTTGTAAAATGGTAATAAACTTAGTAATCTAGAGTGATCCTTTAATTTGAAACTTCTAAGAACGAGTGTTGTCCACTCCCAGACTAATTTTTCTTCATGCGCCACGCGTATAAAACACAGATTTAAAATGAAGTTAAATAACACATATATCATCATTAATTAAAATCATTATATAATCAGATATTTAGTCGGTAAATGTAAATTTTTGTTAATAGAAACTGATGGAATAAAATATTACTGGTTGCAAATAATAGATTCAAAAATGAGGATTCGAATCTTTGATTCGAATCATATTTTTCACTTGCGAATCCTTTATTCGAGTATTCGTGATTCGAATCATATTAGGTGATTCAGATTCGTGATTCGAATCCTGTTTTTGAGGATTCATCCCAGCTCTGACCGATGTGAAGATAGCCACGGATTTACCAGCCACGGATTTTTGCGCCTCTACCATCACACGAATTATGGAACAGATTCCCCAGATTTTCAAAATTTCATAACTCCCAAACCACATATTTTATTTTCAAAATTTCTTAAATAATTGATTAATCAATATACATAGAGCGAGTATAAATAACCAGATTGTTGTAACTCTTAATTGTTCTTTATTTAAACAATATATTGCTGTCCCGCGTATGTCACCTTTCATACCAAATATTAAAAAAATCATATCTCTAAAAACTCCTATTTTATTTTCCAAATTTCTTCACTAATTGTTTAAACAATATATCTAGACCGAGCATAGATGGTCAAAATGTTGTCACTCTTATTTGTTAATTATTTATATAATATATTGCTGTCCCGCGTATAGCACCGTTCATACCAAATATTAAAAAAATCATAGCTCTTAAAAATCCTATTTTATTTTACAAATTTCTTCACTAATTATTTAAACAATATATCTAGACTAAGCATAGATGGTCAAAATGTTGTCACTCTCATTTGTTAATTATTTAAATAATATATTGCTGTCCCACGTAATAATAATATTTTTTGTTAGATTCTCAATCGCCATTAAAATGAACAACTTTTCTCTAATTTAAGCGATCTCGTGTATCTTATCGTTTCCGAAATACCAATGGTGAACATCAAAAAATTCACCACCTGTGTGTGTCAGATAAGGGGCGAACATAGGAATTTAATATGCATAACCTCATTTATGCATTTTCATGCTTTTATGGTAATGTTAGAGAAAAAGTACAAGAGTAAAAAAAAATATAAAAATGGGGATAGTCGTCACATAGCAGAGCTGGGCAGGATTCGAATCATTCAGGATTCGATTCCCGGATTCGAATCCTTTTAGAGGATTCAACAGAGGTATTCGAATACTTTAGTGAAAACGGATTCGTGATCCGGATTCGTTACATTTTTTTAAAAGGATTCGTATTCGAATCCAGAGGTAGATGATTCGAATCCTTATAAAAGGATTCGAATTCTTATAAAAGGATTCGAATCCTTATAAAAGGAATCGAATCCTTATAAAAGCATTCGAATCCTCATACACGGATTCAAATCCTCCTAAATAATTCGAATCATCGCTATTCAGGCTGGGATTCGAATTCGATTAATTCAAATAGTTAAGTATTCTAATATGAATATTTAAATAACTAAATTATTCATATTTGAATATAAATATTGAAATTTTCGAATAATTCAAATATTTGTGAATGGATATTTGGTTACTTAACCATGAAAAATATCCAACGTTAATAGTATATTTTTAACTTTACTTGAAATCAGTGTTTTATACGCGTGGCGCATGAAGTAAAATTTCGAGTTTAGAAAAGCCCCGTGAAAATTTGTCTCGGGTCGCTGCGCGACCCTCGACAAATTTTCTACGCGGGGCTTTTCTAAACTCGAAATTTTACTTCATGCTTAGTCTGTGAGTGGACAACACTCGTTTGAATTTGAAATTTAACTTTTTTAAAAAATCGAATCGGGAAAGATTAACATAGAGAAAGATACTGCTAAACTATGGAACAACTTTAAAGAAATTATACTGCAAACAGCGTCGGACGTATGCGGCACATCTAGGAAAAGAAATGACAAAAAGTGGACAGAAAATATTAAAAATGAAATAAAAAACAAAAAACAACTTTGGCAATTATACCTAAATAACAGAACAAGCGAAAACTATGAAAAATATAAGAAGAGTAGACAAAAAGTTAAACTAGAAATAAAAAAAGAAAAAGCAGCAATGTGGGAAAAATTTGGAAATAAAATGGAAACAGAAAGCAAAGCAAACACCAAGCTGTTTTATGGAGCGCTAAAGAGAATGAGGAACAACAAAACCAAAGATAGTACTACAAACATAAAGAACGACAAAAACGAATTACTGACAGGTGATGATGAAATCATGAACAGGTGGAAAGAATATTTCGAAAAACTATTAAGTAATAATGAAAATGAAAAGGAACAAAATCAGGAATTGAAAGGGCCTAGTCGAGAACCAGAAATTACAGAACAAGAGTTAAAACAGGTAATAGACAAACTAAAAAATGGAAAGGCGGCAGGAAGAGACAGAATAACCGCAGAAATGATAAAAAAGATGGACAGCACAGGATATAAAATACTATTAAAAATATTCAACATGGTGTGGAAGGAGGAGACAATTCCCTCGGAATGGACAGAAACCTTACTTGTCCCAATATATAAGAGCGGTGACAGACTGAGCTGCAACAACTATAGAGGAATCAACCTGTTGAATATGGTAATGAAAATACTGGAACAAATAATAGAGAGAAGAATTCGTAAGAAATTAGAGAAGAAGTTGCACGACTCACAGTGTGGATTTAGGAAAGGTCGAAGTATACAAGACCACATATTTACTATAAGACAACTGACAGAAAAAATGCATGACCAACAAAGAAATATGTACCTAGCGTTTATAGACATACAAAAAGCTTTTGATACAGTAAGAAGAGAAGAAATATGGAAAATCCTAGACAAGACCGGACTAGATCACAAATTAATAAGACTAACAAAGGAAATATACGAGAAAAATACAACATACATAATTCATAACAACAGAGAATCAAAACCCATCAAGATTAAAGAAGGATTAAGACAGGGAGGTGGACTAAGCCCATTACTATTTATCATATTTATGAACCAGATTATAACAATATGTAACAAGGAGGCAAAGAAGATTAATGTAGGATACTATAAGATGAATAGTGTGGCAATATCCGAAGGTGTCTTTGCAGATGACGTGGTGATATATGGTAATAGTAGTGGGGACTTAGAACACAATCTGAAAGTACGAAAATCGACATTAGAACAATACGAACTGACAATGAACCAAAATAAGACAAAGGTAATGGTTATAGGGCAAGATGAAGAACTGAGAATAAACATAGAAGGTGTACAAATACAACAAGTTGAAAGCTACAAATATCTTGGCATAAGTATACATACAACGGGAAAAAAGCGAACTAGAAATAAACAAAAGAATCGAGAGCACTTTAAAACTGTTTTATGCAATGAAGAAAAAGTTCATATGCAACAAAAATATTTCAAACAAAACTAAAATGACAGTCTTTAAGACAATATATAGACCGGTTTTAACGTTCGGTTGCGAGACGTGGAACTTAAGTGCAGAACAAAAAAGTAAAATACAAGCTGTCGAAATGAAATATCTAAGATGTGTGAGAGGGGTTACAAAAATGGACAGAATTAGAAATACAAAGATACGAGAAGACCTGGAAGCAGAAGAAGTACTAGAATTCATAAAAAAAAGACAGTTGAGTTGGTTTGGACACATACACAGAATGGAAGATAACAGGATAACAAAGAAAGTTTGGCTAGCCAGAACAACGAAGAAAAGAAGACAAGGAAGAGCAAGAAAGACGTGGACCGACAATATAAGTTTAATATTGCAAGAGTACGGGACAACACTGGAACAGGCACGGAAAAGAGCTACAAATAAAAAAGACTGGGTCAAATTTCTGTATAAATAGTGAACATACTTATTATTTTGTAAAGTATAATTTTGTAAATATTTTGTATATACCCAACACCCGAAAGGGTAATAGGGACTTTGATAATATATATATATATATATATATATATATATATATATATATATATAAAAAATCGACGTATGTAATATAATAAATCATTCATTGAAATCATAGAAAAAGATTCAAAATTTTATCTAAAATTAACTTTTAGAGTTAACTTTATAATTTGGTCGGCTCTTAATGGGTGAATATTCTATTCCTAAAAAAAAACGTTTTTATTTAATATTAAAGTTGCATTTAATACAATAACAAACTGTGAATAAATCGACATAAATCTAGAAATATCGAAAATCTCGACATGTACAAAATCTTGACGGTCCACTCCCAGACTAAGCATGAAGTAAAATTTCGAGTTTAGAAAAGCCCCGCGTAGAAAATTTGTCGAGGGTCGCGCAGCGACCCGAGACAAATTTTCACGGGGCTTTTCTAAACTCGAAATTTTACTTCATGCGCCACGCGTATAAAACACTGATTTAAAGTGAAGTTAAAAACGCACTGAAAATCAACCCAACTTCGATATTTTTTCAAAATTGGATGTTTTCTTTCCTATCCATGCTGTAAACCTTAAGACATTCGTTGTTTTCTTGTAAATAAACTTCGATTCCCTGTAGTCCTTCGGTCTCCGAAGACCATGATTGGTCCTTCGAGCTGTAGCCTTTGTAAAATGGTAATAAACTTAGTAATCTAGAGTGATCCTTTAATTTGAAACTTCTAAGAACGAGTGTTGTCCACTCCCAGACTAAGCATGAAGTAAAATTTCGAGTTTAGAAAAGCCCCCCTCGACAAATTTTCACGGGGCTTTTCTAAACTCGAAATTTTACTTCATGCGCCACGCGTATAAAACACAGATTTAAAATGAAGTTAAATAACACATATATCATCATTAATTAAAATCATTATATAATCAGATATTTAGTCGGTAAATGTACATTTTTGTTAATAGAAACTGATGGAATAAAATATTACTGGTTGCAAATAATAGATTCAAATTTATTTTTAAAGGATTTGTATCCGTGATTCAAAAATGAGGATTCGAATCTTTGATTCGAATCATATTTTTCACTTACGAATCCTTTATTCGAGTATTCGTGATTCGAATCATATTAGGTGATTCGGATTCGTGACTCGAATCCTGTTTTTGAGGATTCATCCCAGCTCTGTCACATAGTATAGTCAATCTACGACCAGATTTTATGTTGGTGCTCCGTAAAATATTAAAATCTTTAGAAGGGTTCTATAGCCAAAAAAGTTTGAGAACCGCTGAACTAAATAAATGAATTAATAGTTCCTGTTTTGATCGTACAGACAATAATTTTCCACGATCTAAATTTTAACGATGTAACGTACGAAGGTGTTGTTTGTCGTTACGGTTCTTTTGTTTATATTTAGATTTCCTGGATTTGTCGTCGAAGACGCGATTTAGTCAACTTGGGTCCAAACAAAGAGATTCAAAGATAAACCTTTTACTTGATATTTAATTTGCTACTTAATACATCAATTTACAGTTTGAAACAGAATAAGAATTAGAAGTCAAAGATTCAGAGTTTAGAATTTGTAATTGAATTGGCTGTCTTGCTCAACTGTCGAAATAGAAGTGTGCTCCTTAACACCAGAACAATTTTATTTCTTCAGTGATAAGATAAGATAAAATGGAATAACAAAACAAGATTATAATTCCTAAGAATCGATTTCGGAATGTGGAAACTATTTGATTTACGAATTATTTGCTATTCCAAAATTATTTGTACAATGAGATAATTATACTATAATGATAATAATATACAGAATGATTCATGAAAATATTAAATTTATACAAGTGAGAGGTACATTACACTCCTCCCCTTATAAAAAAAAAAAATAACAAAATGCAATTTTGATTTTTTTTTGCGAAAAGAAAAAAAAATAAATCAGATCAACACTATTAATTAAATAAATCACTGTTCACTTTCACTAAAAACACAATCGGAAAAAAAATTGTTAAAATATACAGGGTGTCCCATTAGTGCGGTCTCGGAAGATATCTCAGCTCTCGTTAAAGATAGAAAAAAAATGTTTTAACCAAATTTGCTTGATTTTAATAGCTGCATAACCTAAAATTATTTTCAAATATACAGGGTGTCCCATTATTCCATACTTAATACCAACTTTGTTATTTTAAATGGAACACCCTATATATTATTTTTTTATTTGATCCGCCTTTAAATAACCTACACAAAGATATATCATTATTGGCACTTTAGGTTATTTGTTACTTCAGAAAAAAATATTTTTTGAAAATGTTGGCAGTTTTAGTACTTTACTTAAAAATTCACTGTGTCCTTAAGATATCAGTCTGTAATTTTACACACATATGCAGTAAAGAATGCTCTATCCATTGACTATAACACATTATAATATTACTTATAAAACCTAATAAAAAACTACCTTCTAATATTTAATATTTAAAATGTACATAACTTCATTTTCTTAAATGGGACACCCTATATTTCTTTACTTTATCAGATCCGCAATGAAAAATGCTTTATTTTTTGTATAACATACCCTATATCTATTTTTATTAGTTTTTGAGATATTAACATTTTCCTGTCATATATGGGAAATTAGGCCACAATCAGCATTTAATTAATCTCTAATGGACGTCTAACTTTAATGGTATTTAGATATTTCAGTTTTACTTCAAATCATTTATTTATGACATAATATAATTACATTTATAATATCAAAGTAAACAATATAACGACAATGGAAACAAGTAAACCGTATTAATATTAACAGATTAGCATATAATGAATTTGATAATTATATTAAGTGTTCGATATGGCCTCCATTTTGGTTTTGGCACACTTGAAGCCTCTGTATGAAGCTTTGATTGACACTTACTAAGTTGTCTACAGTAATGGCACGCATAACATTACTAATTCTATTTTTCATATCCTCTTGTGTTGTTGCAGGTATTTTATAAACTTCTTCCTTCACAACACCCCATAAAAAAAAGTCCAGTTTTGTTAAATCGGGTGACCTCGCTGGCCATGGAATTGGTCCTCCTCTTCCAATCCATTTGTTAGGAAAAGTTTGTGGTGGTGCGCCATCTAATTGTAACCATGCATTTTGTAACGTTCTTAACGGCAATTCATCCAACCAGGTTTCGAACTGATTTTGAAGAAAATTTAAAAACGTATCACCAGTAACATTTCCATTAAAGAAATACGGACCAATAATCCTATTCCCAATAATTCCAGCCCAAACATTAAGAGACCATTTATGTTGATGGTCTATACAAACAATATGGTTCGGGTTATGGTCATCGTAATAATGATAATTATGTCTATTAACGAAACCATTTCTATGGAATATCGCTTCGTCGGTAAACAAAATATTGTTAAAAAAGTTCGGTTCAACTTGATGTTTTTGTAACGCCCAATTACAAAAATCCAATCTTTTTAAAAAATCATTCTCACCTAATTCCTGCACCAACTGAACGTGATAGGGATGAAATTTGAATCTCTTTGTTATTTTGTTTATTGTTGATTTGGGAATATCAAGTTGTTTTTCTAACTGGCGGGAAGAAATTTGAGGGTTCTCAACAATGGACTGAATTACCAAATGTTCATTCTCTTCTTTCGTTGTCCTTTTCTTTCTCTTTAATTTTAGAGGGTACATGATACTTCCTGTGCTTTCAAATCGGTTCTTCAATCTCACAAACGCTGCTGCATTAGGATGCCGTTCCGCATTTGGATACTTTTGTGCATATATTCGACTTGCAAGAAAACAATTTTCTTCACTTGCACCCAAAACGTATGTCATTTTTATTAATTCTTCTTTTGAAAAATTCATTATTGCGTTATCAAAAATTCAATAATATTAATAATAGTGTTAACAGCACTTTATTTATCTGTATGTCAAATAAATACGTTTGTTTACTTTATCAATTGTTTTTCATGGCCTCCTTTATTGCATTCATGATATATTAAAAAATGACAAAATTTGTTTATATTGTTTACTTTGATATTATAAATGTAATTATAATATGTCATAAATAAATAAAGTAAAGTAAAACTGAAATATCTAAATACCATTAAAGTTAGACAACCTTTAAAGACTAATTTAATGCTGATTGTGACCTAATTTCCCATATTTGACAGAAAAATGTTAATATCTCCAAAACTAATGAAAATAGATATAGGGTATGTTATACAAGAAATAAAGCATATTTTATTGCGGATTTGATAAAATAAAAAAATATAGCATGTCCCATTTAAAAAAATGAAGTAATGTACATTTTAAATATTAAATATTCGAGGCTAGTTTTTTACTAGGTTTTATAAGTAATATTAAAATGTGTTATAGTCAATGGATAGAGCATTCTTTACTGCATATGTGTGTAAAATTTCAGACTGGTATCTTAAAAAATACGAACACAGTGAATTTTTAAGTAAAGTACTAAAACTGCCAAAATTTTCAAAAAATATTTTTTTTTAAGTAACGAATTACCTAAAGTGCCGATAATGATATATCTTTGTGTAGGTTATTTAAAGGCGGATCAAATAAAAAAATAATATATAGGGTGTTCCATTTAAAATAACAAAGTTGGTATTAAGTATGGAATAATGGGACACCCTGTATATTTGAAAATAATTTTAGGTTATGCAGCTCTTAAAATCAAGCAAATTTCGTGAAAGTATTTTTTTTCTATCTTTGACGAGAGCTGAGATATCTTCCGAGACCGCACTAATGGGACACCCTGTATATCGAATTTCTTACAATAAGGGATATTTTTAAATTAATTGAAATTAAAATATTAAAATTTTGTGGCTAAATATTGACGTATTGATTTTTGCTTATTACTAAAAAATAAATAAATTTGAAAAATATGTACAATGATAATTAAAAAATCAGTTTTCAAGTTAAACTTGAAACTATTGCAGTTAAATACAATAAACTAAATAATTTTTCATCTAAATCTAGAATTAATATTTAGTCTTTGTTTTCTTTATGTCTAGAGTTTACATTTTCCGTATGATTTGATTTTCTGTGCGAAATATTAGAATTACTTAAAGAGGAAACGTTATTTTCAAATTGATTACAAAGGTAAATATTTTCCTTTTCATTAAATCTCACAATCTTATTGGCATTAATTTTGTTATTTTTACTTAAGTCCTTTTGAGCCTTAAATTTAGTTTGCGGAACTGGATTTTTAGATTGGAATTCACGAGTTATATGATGATCTTTATCATCTACTACATAATGTTTTTGTTCCATATTACCACTAGGAGTATTCAAATGTTCTATTTGAGAATTTTCTTGGAATTTAATAATTTCTACTCCAACTGAATTGTTTTCAACGATTTTCGAACTTTGATTACACTTGTTTGACGTAGAAAATGATTGATTAAAAACACAATTTGATTGATTTTGACTATTTTGAAAATTTGGATTGAACTGCTTATTTTGTGAATTATAATAATTTGCTTTATTATTTGCATTAAAAAAGCTCGTTTTTTGTTAGCATATTGCCTTTTAATACAATTGTTTATGGAATGTCCCAAATGTTTGCAATAATTGCATGAAACTATTGACTTATTTGCTTGGCTTGAAATTGAACGGAATTTCTGATTCAATGAATTAAATGTACAATTTGATGTAGAATGTGAATTATTATTACAAATATGGCAAAATTTAACATTTTGAAAATTAGTTGTTCTTTCAAAGAAATAGGGCTTTTCGCGAATTGCCATTAAAATCGCTTCATCTAGTGTTTTCGGTTTCCTAGATCTAATGTCAGTATTTAATGGGTTTTTTAGACCAAACAGAAAAACTTGCAGAACATTATCGTTAACTAAATTTAATTGCGCTTCTTGAGCAACAGCTGTTAAATTTGTATCTAACTTTCTAAGATACTTTAAATGACACCGTTCAATTCGAGATACATAATCATTGACAGATTCGTTCGTTTTTTGATGACATGAATTTAATTCAGAGAGAACATCATAAAATGAAATATTTGGTGAAAAATGATCCCTTAAAAATATTTTAAGCTCACCCCATGAATTTATTTCCCTGCTAAAAACTCGTCTGCCAGCCTCGCCTAGCAATTTACTTTTAATTGCAACTAGAAATTTGGACTTATCGTTATCGTTAATTAAATGTATTGCATACTCACATCTGTTAATAAAATCATCTAAATTATTGTATTTTGAAGTTTCTGAATATTCAAAATAAGTATGCTTTAAAGTTTCCAAAGCGAAATTCATCATATAAAAATCTGTACCTAGAGCCATTTTTAAAATGATAGAAAAAAATAGATTAAATTTAAAAAAAGTTCAAGATCCCTTATTTGTTTGCGTAAGAAAATTCGACTTACATTCAGGTAAAACAATGGCTGACGTCCTCTGGGTGGTTGATGTGATTAGTACGTCCTCGTCCTCCAGGTTCTTTGTAGATCAAAGATGGTCCAAGAGGCGGCTTCTGATTCAGAAGCGGCTCTGATGTGTTGGCACTCGTCTACGTCTTGGGGCACCTCGATGATGAAGTCCAAGCGGCTACGGCGCAGAAACCTCCATGAAATTGGATGTTGACTGCGTTTTCGCGAACAAACTTCCTTACAGGAAATCCTACCGACTGCGCCAATTTGTAACGTACGAAGGTGTTGTTTGTCGTTACGGTTCTTTTGTTTATATTTAGATTTCCTGGATTTGTCGTCGAAGACGCGATTTAGTCAACTTGGGTCCAAACAAAGAGATTCAAAGATAAACCTTTTACTTGATATTTAATTTGCTACTTAATACATCAATTTACAGTTTGAAACAGAATAAGAATTAGAAGTCAAAGATTCAGAGTTTAGAATTTCTAATTGAATTGGCTGTCTTGCTCAACTGTCGAAATAGAAGTGTGCTCCTTAACACCAGAACAATTTTATTTCTTCAGTGATAAGATAAGATAAAATGGAATAACAAAACAAGATTATAATTCCTAAGAATCGATTTCGGAATGTGAAAACTATTTGATTTACGAATTATTTGCTATTCCAAAATTATTTGTACAATGAGATAATTACACTATAATGATAATAATATACAGAATGATTCATGAAAACATTAAATTTATACAAGTGAGAGGTACATTACACTCCTCCCCTTATAGAAAAAAAAATAACAAAATGCAATTTTGATTTTTTTTTGCGAAAAGAAAAAAAAAATAAATCAGATCAACACTATTAATTAAATAAATCACTGTTCACTTTCACTAAAAACACAATCGGAAAAAATATTGTTAAAATATATATCGAATTTCTTACAATAAGGGATATTTTTTAATTAATTGAAATAAAAATATTAAAATTATGTGGCTAAATATTGACGTATTGATTTTTGCTTATTACAAAAAAATAAATAAATTTGAAAAATATGTACAATGATAATTAAAAAATCAGTTTTTAAGTTAAACTTGACACTATTGCAGTTAAATACAATAAACTAAATAATTTTTCATCTAAATCTAGAATTAATATTTAGTCTTTGTTTTCCTTTATGTCTAGAGTTTACATTTTCCGTATGATTTGATTTTCTGTGCGAAATATTAGAATTACTTAAAGAGGAAACGTTATTTTCAAATTGATTACAAAGGTAAATAATTTCTTTTTCATTAAATCTTACAATCTTATTGGCATTAATTTTGTTATTTTTACTTAAGTCCTTTTGAGCCTTAAATTTAGTTTGCGGAACTGGATTTTTAGATTGGAATTCACGAGTTATATGATGATCTTTATCATCTACTACATAATGTTTTTGTTCCATATTACCACTAGGAGTATTCAAATGTTCTATTTGAGAATTTTCTTGGAATTTAATAATTTCTACTCCATCTGAATTGTTTTCAACGATTTTCGAACTTTGATTACACTTGTTTGACGTAGAAAATGATTGATTAAAAACACAATTTGATTGATTTTGACTATTTTGAAAATTTGGATTGAACTGCTTATTTTGTGAATTATAATAATTTGCTTTATTATTTGTATTAAAATAAGCTCGTTTTTTGTTAGCATATTGCCTTTTAATACAATTGTTTATGGAATGTCCCAAATGTTTGCAATAATTGCATGAAACTATTGACTTATTTGCTTGGCTTGAAATTGAACGGAATTTCTGATTCAATGAATTAAATGTACAATTTGATGTAGAATGTGAATTATTATTACAAATATGGCAAAATTTAACATTTTGAAAATTAGTTGTTCTTTCAAAGAAATAGGGCTCTTCGCGAATTGCAATTAAAATCGCTTCATCTAGTGTTTTCGGTTTCCTAGATCTAATGTCAGTACTTAATGGGTTTTTTAGACCAAACAGAAAAACTTGCAGAACATTATCGTTAACTAAATTTAATTGCGCTTCTTGAGCAACAGCTGTTAAATTTGTATCTAACTTTCTAAGATACTTTAAATGACACCGTTCAATTCGAGATACATAATCATTGACAGATTCGTTCGTTTTTTGATGACATGAATTTAATTCAGAGAGAACATCATAAAATGAAATATTTGGTGAAAATGATCCCTTAAAAATATTTTAAGCTCACCCCATGAATTTATTTCCCTGCTAAAAACTCGTCTGCCAGCCTCGCCTAGCAATTTACTTTTAATTGCAACTAGAAATTTGGACTTATCGTTATCGTTAATTAAATTTATTGCATACTCACATCTGTTAATAAAATTATCTAAATTATTGTATTTTGAAGTTTCTGAATATTCAAAATAAGTATGCTTTAAAGTTTCCAAAGCGAAATTCATC
Source organism: Philonthus cognatus (assembly GCA_932526585.2). Taxonomy (NCBI): domain Eukaryota; kingdom Metazoa; phylum Arthropoda; class Insecta; order Coleoptera; family Staphylinidae; genus Philonthus; species Philonthus cognatus. The sequence goes on along the minus strand of OW052242.1, from coordinate 68,107,207 downwards.
ATATAAAAATCTGTACCTAGAGCCATTTTTAAAATGATAGAAAAAAATAGATAAAATTTAAAAAAAGTTCAAGATCCCTTATTTGTTTGCGTAAGAAAATTCGACTTACATTCAGGTAAAACAATGGCTGACGTCCTCTAGGTGGTTGATGTGATTAGTACTTCCTCGTCCTCCAGGTTCTTTGTAGATCAAAGATGGTCCAAAAGGCGGCTTCTGATTCAGAAGCGGCTCTGATGTGTTGGCACTCGTCTACGTCTTGGGGCACCTCGATGATGAAGTCCAAGCGGCTACGGCGCAGAAACCTCCATGAAATTGGATGTTGACGGCGTTTTCGCGAACAAACTTCCTTACAGGAAATCCTACCGACTGCGCCAATTTGTAACGTACGAAGGTGTTGTTTGTCGTTACGGTTCTTTTGTTTATATTTAGATTTCCTGGATTTGTCGTCGAAGACGCGATTTAGTCAACTTGGGTCCAAACAAAGAGATTCAAAGATAAACCTTTTACTTGATATTTAATTTGCTACTTAATACATCAATTTACAGTTTGAAACAGAATAAGAATTAGAAGTCAAAGATTCAGAGTTTAGAATTTGTAATTGAATTGGCTGTCTTGCTCAACTGTCGAAATAGAAGTGTGCTCCTTAACACCAGAACAATTTTATTTCTTCAGTGATAAGATAAGATAAAATGGAATAACAAAACAAGATTATAATTCCTAAGAATCGATTTCGGAATGTGAAAACTATTTGATTTACGAATTATTTGCTATGCCAAAATTATTTGTACAATGAGATAATTACACTATAATGATAATAATATACAGAATGATTCATGAAAACATTAAATTTATACAAGTGAGAGGTACATTACAACGAAATAAGCACCAAATAAGCATATAAATGCAAAATAAGCATAAAACCGAAAAAAATCAAAAGAAGCAAAAAAATTAGTGTCAAATGATTCAACTTTCTATAATTCGTACACATTTTAATAATTCATGATGATGCTTTTAATTTTCAGCATAAGCTGTTTGCTTAGAAATCCGAGCCCTAGATATAACAATATTAATTAATAATACTTATAGTTAATTAATAATGCTTTTAATTAATAGCGTGAAAGGCATTTTAATATAAAAGGTAAGTAGAACCCAAGAGGATTTTTAATAAAAAAATCCTCTTTAGCCGAACCTAATCATTAGGTCATTGTGGTGAAATCAGCTGTTAATTTAATCAGGATGTAATGTAAATTGATGGTCCAGTTTAATATTCCAAAAAGTGATTGATTGTTAAAACAAGTAATAAGAGAGTTTATTGTAAAAAAAAATAATAAAATGTTACATGTTTTGAATTAAATATATAATTTGTAAATAGTGTATATCTTTCCATGTATTGTTAGTTTAAAGATAAAAGTCATTAAGTGAATACTAAATGAACAGTACGTTTAATAACTTTTATTTTTACAAAAACAATATTAGTTCAACGCAGATATATATTAAAGATATGCTAGAGAGTAAAGAGTAAGTCTTTCTTATTCTTTAGAAATAGTTCTTGTTTGTGTAAATACTTGTAGATTTATTTATTTCGCATTATTTATGTAATTAATATGTTTATGACTATTTAAATTATTTATTTGTAGATGTCCGTTTATAAAATATTGTAAATCGTTGGTTTAAAGGCTAATATCATTAGATATTATTAATGATGTTAAAAAGTATGAAATTGTAATTAAATAATGTTATTACAAGGAAATTCTTTTAAATATACATACAGGGAATTTTTCTTTGGAGTATACATGGACAAGCTTCTTTTTAGGAGTTCAATATGAAGCTTTAAACGAGTGTTTTCCATTCCCAGGTTAAGATAAAGTAAAATTTTCAGGCTTTTCTAAACCAGAAATTTTACTTCATGCGCCACATGTATTAAACACTGAAATATTGTGAACAAATGCACTCCACTTGAAGTCAGTGTCTTATACGCGTGGCGCATGAAGTAAAATTTTGAGTTTAGTAATGCCTGAAAATTTGGTTCTCAGGCTTTTCTAACTAAAAATTTTACTTCATGCTTAACCTGGGAGTGAAAAACACTCGTTTAAAGTTTCAAATTGAACTTTATTAAAAATCAACGAGAGTCTAAAAATTCAGCACATATGTAATTTTGATATGTATACTTAAAATAAAAACTTCTTGTATTTCGTTTATTACAGCGTTTGCAAATTTTCAGGAATTCGGTGGTTTTATAAAAAACGTCCAATTCGAAGTTCCCAACGAATGTTTACAATCCATGGTTGAGCATGAATTAAAATTTCCAGTTTAGAAAAGCCAAATTAGGCTTTTCTAAACTCGAAATTTTACTTCACGCACCACGCGTATAATACACTGATTTTACCTGAAGTTTAAAATATACTGCTTAAGTTTGATTTAAGTTTAATAATTATTGCGTTGGTATTTCATATAATATTAAATTAGAATAAATAAACAATTATGCAATATGCATAAATAATCTGTATGATCAAACTTCACCAGTATATTTTAACGTCACTTTATATCGGTGTTATACAGGGGTTCCCATTAGTACGTTCTCGAAGGATACACCGGCTCGCATTTAAAATAGAAAAAAAAAATTAAGTTTAATAATTATGCGTTGGTATTTCATATAATAATAAATAAGAATAAATAAACAATTATGCAATTTGCATAAATAATCTGTATGATCAAACTTCACAAGTATATTTTAACGTCACTTTAAATCGGTGTTATACAGGGGTTCCCATTAGTACGTTCTCGAAGGATACACCGGCTCGCATTTAAAATAGAAAAAAAATGTCTTTACCAAAATTGCTTGGTTTTAAAAGCTGCATAACCTGAAAATATTTGTATGTATACCGGGTACGCGATAAAGACAGTAGCGGATGCAACTTGCATATTTTAAACGGATCACCCTGTATATTATTTGGTTTCTGAATTCATCACAATCAATGAGTATTATTTTTTTTAAACATTCGGTACACATCACACCGTTTTGGAGTTATTTGACATTTATGGATACAATTTACGTTTTTAGTGGTTTCCTTAGACTAAAATATCTCCGAAACTAAAAAAGATAGAGAGTGGTTTCCGCCATTTCTTCAAATAAGTGAGATCCCCATAGTGCCGCTCGAAGAAACGGGCACCCTGTATGTTTTTTAATACCATTTTACTTAACATTCAATTCTCTTTTGATTAAGTTTATTTTTTTTACCCGTACCTTAATATGTTTTTAGGAAAATTATTTAACATTTACGTACAAAAATAATTGACTTAAACAAAAGACAGTTGAATATTAGATCGAGTATCCAAAAGAGTATATGGTTGCATTTAAAACAATCAAGTTATCCTTGATTGAAATTTCGAATTTCAACATTTTTATTTCATAGCCAGCTAACTCTAACAAAGCAACTTTATAGTGCAACCTATAGCGCTCTCTATTTTTAAGATAATGGCAAAAACCGCAGTTTTCTATATTATTTGATTTCAGAGAGATTATAGTTTACTGAAACCACTGCAAATGTCATTTTGTTGGAAAAATGTCGAATTACTCTCGAACGGTACGACTCCAATCGAATATTTTAAACAAAACAAGAATCAATTTTCATGAGGATTTCTAAAACCAAATAATATACAGGGTTGTCTATTTAAAATAAGGAAGTTTCATCTGCAACTGTCTTCATGGAACGCCCTGAATATCTGAAAATATTTTTAGGTTATGCAACTCTTAAAGTTAAGCAAGTTTCTTAAAGAAACTTTTTCTATCTTTATCGAAAGCTAAGTTATCCAAGAATGCACTAATGCGACACCCTGTATACCCGTGGAGTATGAAGTAAAATTTCGAGTTTAGAAAAGCCTAATTTGGCTTTTCTAAACTAAAATAAGAAAGTTCCATCTGCTACTGTCTTTATGGCACTATATCTAAAAATATTTTTAGGCTATGCAGCTCTTAAAGTTAAGCAAGTTTGGTAAAGACACGTGTTTTTTTTATCTTTATCGAGAGCTGAGTTATCTTCTGAGAACACACGAATGGGACACCCTGTATACGCGTGGCGCATGAAGTAAAATTTCGAGTTTAGAAAAGCCTAATTTGGCTTTTCTAAACTCAAAATTTAACTTCATGCTTAACCAAGGACTGTAAACACTCATTAGAAGCTTCAAATTGAACATTGTCTATAAAAACAACGAATGCCTTAAAATTTACAGCGTATAGATCGGGATATGTATACTTGAAAGATATTTTTAATGAACCGATTTTCTTTTTTACATACGTACATAAATAAAAACATATTTTTTCTTAAGATTTTTTATTGGTTCGTATCTATCGTACAATATATATCAAATTAACTGCCCTCGTTATATTATGTGTAATGATTAGTGATTTGACAATAACACGAAATTGTTTTGATTTTTCTTGTAGCACTTTCTATGTATTGTACGTACGTGACTTTTTATTATTTTTATACCTGGTAGTGTAATTAAGTAAATCCCTTCTATATGTACCTATTTGTATAAATCAGAGCTGGGCAGGATTCGAATCATTCAGGATTCGATTCCCGGATTCGAATCCTTTTAGGGGATTCAACGGAGGTATTCGAATACTTTAGTGAAAACGGATTCCTGATCCGGATTCGTTACATTTTTTAAAAGGATTCGTATTCGAATCCAGACGTAGATGATTCGAATCCTTATAAAAGGATTCGAATTCTTATAAAAGGATTCGAATCCTTATAAAAGGAATCGAATTCTTATAAAAGCATTCGAATCCTCATACACGGATTCAAATCCTCCTAAATAATTCGAATCATCGCTATTCAGGCTGGGATTCGAACTCGATTAATTCAAATAGTTAAATATTCTAATATGAATATTTAAATCACTAAATTATTCATATTTGAATATGAATATTGAAATTTTCGAATAATTCAAATATTTGTGAATGGATATTTGGTTACTTAACCATGAAAAATATCCAACGTTAATAGTATATTTTTAACTTCACTTGAAATCAGTGTTCTATACGCGTGGCGCATGAAGTAAAATTTCGAGTTTAGAAAAGCCCCGTGAAAATTTGTCTCGGGTCGCTGCGCGACCCTCGACAAATTTTCTACGCCGGGCTTTTCTAAACTCGAAATTTTACTTCATGCTTAGTCCGGGAGTGGACAACACTGGTTCTTACAAGTTTCAAATTGAAGGAACATTACTAAGTTTATTACCATTTTACAAAGGCTACAGCTCGAAGGACCAACCATGGTCTTCGGAGACCGAAGGACTGCAGGGAATCGAAGTTTTTTTACAAGAAAACAACGAATATCTGAAGGTTTACAGCATGGATAGGAAAGAAAACATCTAATTTTGAAAAAATATCGAAATTGGGTTGGTTTTCAGTGCATTTTAAACTTCACTTTAAATCAGTGTTTTATACGCGTGGCGCATGAAGTAAAATTTCGAGTTTAGAAAAGCCCCGCGAAAATTTGTCTCGGGTCGCTGCGCGACCCTCGACAAATTTTCTACGCGGGGCTTTTCTAAACTCGAAATTTTACTTCATGCTTAGTCTGGGAGTGGACAACACTCGTTTGAACTTAAAATTTAACTTTTTTAAAAAATCGACGTATGTAATATAATAAATCATTCATTGAAATCATAGAAAAAGATTCAAAATTTTATCTAAAATTAACTTTTAGAGTTAACTTTATAATTTGGTCGGCTCTTAATGGGTGAATATTCTATTCCTAAAAAAACCGTTTTTATTTAATATTAAAGTTGCATTTAATACAATAACAAACTGTGAATAAATCGACATAAATCTAGAAATATCGAAAATCTCGATATGTACAAAATCTTGACGGTCCACTCCCAGACTAAGCATGAAGTAAAATTTCGAGTTTAGAAAAGCCCCGCGTAGAAAATTTGTCGAGGGTCGCGCAGCGACCCGAGACAAATTATCACGGGGCTTTTCTAAACTCGAAATTTTACTTCATGCGCCACGCGTAGAAAACTCTGATTTAAAGTGAAGTTAAAAACGCACTGAAAATCAACCCAACTTCGATATTTTTTCAAAATTGGATGTTTTCTTTCCTATCCATGCTGTAAACCTTTAGATATTCGTTGTTTTCTTGTAAATAAACTTCGATTCCCTGTAGTCCTTCGGTCTCCAAAGACCATGATTGGTCCTTCGAGCTGTAGCCTTTGTAAAATGGTAATAAACTTAGTAATCTAGAGTGATCCTTTAATTTGAAACTTCTAAGAACGAGTGTTGTCCACTCCCAGACTAAGCATGAAGTAAAATTTCGAGTTTAGAAAAGCCCCGCTTATAAAATTTGTCGCGGGTCGCGCAGCGACCCGAGACAAATTTTCACGGGGCTTTTCTAAACTCGAAATTTTACTTCATGCGCCACGCGTATAAAACAGATTTAAAATGAAGTTCAATAACACATATATCCTCATTAATTAAAATCATTATATAATCAGATATTTAGTCGGTAAATGTACATTTTTGTTAATAGAATCAAAAATGAGGATTCGAATCTTTGATTCGAATCATATTTTTCACTTACGAATCCTTTATTCGAGTATTCGTGATTCGAATCATATTAGGTGATTCGGATTCGTGATTCGAATCCTGTTTTTGAGGATTCATCCCAGCTCTGGTATAAATGTACTGAATATGAAAAAAGATTATTTATAAACTAAACACACTTTAACGATGTTATTGTAAAAAGAAAGAAATGAAATATATATACAAATTCTAATCTTTAAATTGAATTATGATTTTTATTCCATTGACATGAAACTAATGAAACTAATATTGGTTTATTTAAAAAAAAAAGAGGCGAGGATGGTTAGAAAAAAACATTCAAAGAGATAAATATGAATTTCTTGGGATAGAATTTTTGAATTTATGTGTAAAAATTTATTATTTCCTTAAAACTTTGTTGTAATTGTGTTGGTAACAGCAGATTTTTTTTTAATTATTTTATTGCTCTATCTTGTGTTGCTACAACAGATTTTTTCATAATTAAATGAAAATTTATAAACTGTGAAAAGAGTGTAAACACTTATTTCAAAAAATCCAAAATAACATTTGAAAAATTAATTATCAATGTTGAATCAATATACAGATTTTTTATTTTTTATTTATAAAACAAAGTAGGTATTTTAAACTTCAGATTTTGTTAAAGCTCACATACACTTAAATATGTATATTATTTTGTTTCTGTAAAGTTAATTATTTAGTATTTTCAATATTTAACACTTATTTAAATATTAAGTAGGTTCTTTTATTCTGGGTGAGGTTAAAATAACTTGATGTTTTTATATAACGAATATCAATTCTATTTTCTTAACTGAGAAACTTGTGAATATTACAATATAATATATTTAAAGACTTTAACTAGCTTGCTTAACGAAGTATATTGAATTTAATCGGAGTAAGTAATATTTTTACTGTCTTGCGTTCGAGAGTCAAATCAGAAGTCCCCGAAAAAAAATCTAATAGTAATGAATAATGGTTCTTCGTTAAGCAAACAATGCGTAAGAAGGGGCACGCATAAGCCGGGGTGAACTTTATCATCTTTAGCGGAATTTTTCCATTAAGTACAAATTCTAATTAACTATTTATTCTTCCCAGGCTTATATGTGCTCTAGCATTAGCAAATGCATTCTGATAATAACATTTAGCAATGAATAATATTTAAGTAAAAATAAACAACAAACATCAATAAGTGAAACAAACATAAATAACTTTAAATATGATTATCAAAAATGCACGATACTAAAGTATTAAATTATATAAATGAAATAAATATACAGATGGGTACATTACATTTCCTAACAATCTCTGAATTCTAAAATTTAACTAAATATGATTTCCTATGTACCAGGTGATCAGTGTCAACTGTCCTGAGTTGGAAATATTAAGTTTTAGGTGGGATGATTGAATAATTGGCTATCATGATTTATTCCATATCTGGTTTTAATCTGTCAAACAACGGTTATGTTTTGTTTATGTTATAAACTGGATAGTATTTATATTTGTTATTTTCATGTTTCACAAAGTTCTATGAGATATAAAATGTTAAACAATAGCAAGAAAAAACAATTTTCTTTAAGGGGATTATTGCAGTGTAACACGCCGATCGTGTTGGAAAGACCCACATAGTTTAGAGTAGCTCATCCGATGCCAAATTTACAGGATAAGTGGGGCGAATACAGTCAGAGAGAAAAGCGGCAGTTCGCTGTGCATTTGTGGTATGAACGGATGTGGTCTCGCGTCGCGTGGAATAGACGAAAAAAAAGCGTATAAAAAAGACGGATCGAAGGAAAGTGTCGATTCGTATTATTTAAACACGCTGATAATACATACAAGCTATGTATTGTTTTCAATTCGTTAGAAAGCGTTATCGGATCCTGTGTTATTTTTCGGTATATACAAAACCGATGATTCTTATCCTTATCATTATTACACATTATTTTTTCTTTTAAGACTCCAGTTTCGACAGCCAAACAAAGTGTTTTATTTTATGAAATTAGAGATTATTTCTTAAAAATATAATAATAAAATAATTCATGTTCATAAGCTCCTTGTCAGAGCTGGGCAGGATAAGAATCATTCAGGATTCGAATCCTGGATCGTCAAAAATAATTCGAATTAATTGTGAGGATTAACATGAAACATGCCTTTTGTGTGTTTTTAAATTTCTCGTTAAATCAGTGTTTTATACGCGTGGCGCATGAAGAAACATTTCGAGTTTAGAAAAGAACAGAAAATTTGTCCCTCGACAAATTTTCACGGGGCTTTTCTAAACTCGAAATTTTACTTCATGCTTAGACTGGGAGTGGAAAACACTCGTTTTAAGCTTCGAATTAAGCTTAAAAAAAACAAGGGATATCTAAAGATTTACAGAAAATAGGCTGTTTTGCTGAAAACACTATTTCTATACACCATTCCATTTGTATCTGGATCTCGCCTAGCCATGCTTTCGTGTTGTTATGTTGCAGTATCAACATTTACATTTTTTATTAGTTGCCACTCCTGATTCATTATTTTAACAGTGTTGCAATAATTTATGATATCATAAGTAATCCTCTTTTTAATTTTCAAGAGGTTTATTGTTAATCTTGCAACAATTATTTCGGCACGCGGTCGCTTCTTCGAGCATTTTATTATTAAATCAAATTAATCTATTGTTGCAATGCTGTGTCAATGTCAAATTGAAATTAATTAATGGGCGCAAAATTCTCTGTGAATAAAAACATGTTGTTGCAGCTAAAATTATTTTCCTTGGAAAATTTTGACAGTATCAAAATTCCAGTGAAGATATCCAATTCGTATACCTGGATGAAACATGGATATATCAGAATGGATCCGTGGTTCGACGCTGGGTACATGAAACGGATATAAAAAGTAATCCAACTAAATTCAAAAATGAAGGCAAACGCTTCACCATTCTACATGCTGGGTATAGGGGTGGGTTTTTGGATGGGTGCGATTTTTTATTACATTCGAAAAACAATGACCGAGATTACCATGCCACAATGGATGGTAATACTTTTCAAAATTGGGTGGTTAATCAACTTATTCCTGCTTTGGCTAAGCTTTCAGGGAAATGTGTAGTTATTATGGATAATGCTGCATACCATTCTGTGCAATTAGACAAAACTCCTTCATTTTCTTGTAAGAAATGCGAAATGCAGGAGTGGTTGGTTAAACACAATGTAAAATTCAATCCAAAATTAACCAAAAAGGAACTATGGGCTTTATTTATACCTTTTCGATCAAATGACAAAATTTACGTAGTTGATGACATTTTGAGAAAGAACGGGCACGAAGTTCTTAGATTACCGTTATACCATTGTCGATACAATCCAATTGAAATGGCATGGGGGTTTTGTAAGACTTACTACAATAAGCACATAAATTCTAAGCAACCATCTAAGGATCGTGTTCAGAATTTATGGCTTGAGTCTCTCTCAAAATGTACATCCGATATGTGGCAAAATTTCTGTGATCATTGTGAAAAACTTATTTCGGATGACTCGACAAAACACATGGGGAACCTTTCTTTTGAAACCATTCCTCCTTTTATTATTTCGCTTGGGGAATCTGGCTCAGAACAAACATTAGAAGATTCAGATGCAGGTTCTCTTGACTAAATAATAAAAGTGGAATGAGGGCTTAAAAATTGTTTGACATGAAAATTATCAGTATCACAAGAGGGTGGGAATAAATTTGCAATTCTACAAAAAAATACTGAGGGCCAACAGAAGAGAGAATGACCAAAATTAAGGTGGATGGATGGAGTTGATCAAAATGTGTTAACGGGAAGACCCAAGCGAGAAATACAAATGGATGACGAAATAAGTTTGCAGAGCCGAATTCATTATATTTGTTATATACAATATTATTGCTGTGTTTGTATGTACAAAAACCAAGTAGTAAATTTTGTTAATCTAAAAACTGCATATTATTATCCTTTTATATCTGAAAATTTGTAAAACAGGCAACAGTGTAAGATCACAATAGTCAGAAATTATAACCTTAAAATCGAACATCTGACAGTGACATTTAAAAACCCTGATTTAAAACACAACCAGCCCCATTTACAATACTTAAACTGTCACTTTTCCATAGCTAGGCGAGATCCAGAAACAAATGGAATCGTGTATACTAGCAGAAACAACTAGCACTATTACCTAGCTCAGATGGTTGTAGCTTCAGATATCTTGTTACCAGCAGACGAGACCTGTACTAGTACTATTAAGTACTGTTAGCCGAAAGAACCACTACTACAAACTGTAACGTTGATTTTTTTCAGTTAAAAACGATTTGTCCACTAGCAGAATGAACTGCCGCTGTTAGCAGACAGAGCTTCTAGTTCCGTAGACGGAGCCTGTACTACTACTAGTTGCAGAAAAAACTAGTGGTAGGAAAATAAAAAACTAATATTAAGCTGAAATAACAACCAAGGCCGCAGCCAGAAAAAAAATTCAGGGGCTTAGGAAAAAATATTGTTTTGCTCTTACAGTCCCGCTTTTACATACAAAAATTTATCATTTTGAAAATTTCAGGGGGGGTTTGAACCCCCATTTTTTATAGCAAAAAACACTATTTCTACTTGCAGAAAGAACTACTGCTATTAACAGAGCGTCTAGTTCAGATGGTTCTAGCTTATCGTGTCTTGCCACCAGCAGACGGAGCCTGTATTACAACTAGTTGCAGAAAGTCCTAGTAATAGTAGAAGGAACAAAATAGTAGTTGTTTCATCTACTACTAAAGGGACGATTGCTGCTAGTAGAAAGAACTTGTACTACTAGCTGAAAGATGGATAGTTTACTTCTTTTAACATAAAACGCATTTCTACTAAAAGATTAAAAATACATGTTTTTTCTTTGTCGCCGCCATTGTTTAACAAACGTCAATTGTGTATAATATTAATTAACGAGTGTTTTTTGAGAATGAATTGTTATTTTCATTATGGTTTATAATTATTCATATTTCTTCGGAGCAAACAGATACAGGGAGTTTTTCTTTTAAGTATACGTATTCCAAATTTAGCCTATTTTCTGTAAATCTTTAGATATTCCTTGTTTTTTTTTTAAGTTCAATTTGAAGCTTTAAATGAGTGTTTTCCACTCCCAGGCTAAGCATGAAGTAAAATTTCGAGTTTAGAAAAGCCCGAAAATTTGTCTCGGGTCGCGCAGCGACCCGAGACAAATTTTCGGGCTTTTCTAAACTCGAAATTTTACTTCATGCGCCACGCGTACAAAACACTGATTTAAAGTGAGGTTCAGAAACACACAAATACATCTTTAACAGGGTAACAGGGAATCAGATATTTTGTCTGTTATCAACGATGTTTAGTGTTAATAATAATTAATTAGGTTTTGAATATTTTTGTTAAAACAACTGGTAACTATATTTATATATTAATGGTTGCAAAAAAATTATAAAATCAAATTTATTCTTGAAGGATTTGTATTCCTGATTCGAAAAAACAGGATTCGAATCTTTGATTCGAATCATATTTATTTCTTACGAATCCTTTATTCGAGTATTCGTGATTCGAATCATATTAGGTGATTCGGATTCGTGATTCGAATCTTTTTTACGAGGATTCGTCCCAGCTCTGCTCCTTGTGAATATTTATATGCCGGATATATATGAAAAAAAACGGAACATAGGATTTTCAATGATATTTTTTATATAGGAATATTATCTTTCCTAACTGCTATGGCCATGAAAATAATGTGTATTAATTTGGCCTCTGCCAAATTGGGCAAATACCCCAAATTTTGGGGAGAATTTCTATTTTGGTTTTATCAAATATTCTAGTTTTTATGAATGCAACAAATAAATAATAAAATGACTTCAGGCAGACATTTTATACTCAACAAAAAATATATTTGAGATTTGTCATCTAAAATATTTAGGGAAGATATGTCAATTGGAGCACTGTACGGGCCTGAATTTTTCTTAGGCGATTTTCCCGTATCATATTCAATATTTAAATTATCTTAATTTTATATATATTTTTTTACTTTTTCTAAAAACTACGCCTATTATCAGATAAGTATATTTTTTATTTATTTAGACCTGAAATGTTGACCGGGCCGGATCAGGCAAAACTCAATCTCTCTTATTTTATGACCGGGTCGGGCCAAGCCGGGTCTCAAAAAATATATTGGGCTCGGTGCAATATTGAGCAAGAAGCTTGTTATTTGAAATGAATTATAACTACCTTATTATTATTATAGTTCTATTTTTTCTAAAATAATTAACAATGAATATGCACGCAGTTAAACCCTACATTTTTTTAAACATTCGTCAAACATATATTACCTGTGCTCAGTAAAAAATAGTTGATTTTTACCATTAATCTACAACGTCATATTGGTGACGTTATTCTTACTATTCTTATAGTTTTGATATCATTGATTCGTTGATGAAGTCGCAGTTGGTTCAAATAGGTCCGATTGCTAGAAACTTTACAATTTACTTTAATAGTTTTATTGCGAGAAGTTTAATGGCATTTAACAACTGCTTTAACAACGAAAGATTTAAGACGAAATAATGATTTGAACAAGACTGATTGTTATTTGATTGCTTCTGACTTATTAATCAGCTTAAAAAACTTAAAAAATAATTTAATAATACCGACACTCTCAAATAATTAGGGAAGCCAATATTAAAGGTATATTACACATCTTTATTTAAATTAGTGAAATATTTCGTGTTTTCTATATTAGTGAACACGCAGTATAAAAAAAATACTTATTCCATTAGTAGTCAGAAATCATAAATATAAAACACTAGTACAATAAAATATCGATTATAATTGCGAAATATTAATTTTACCAGAATAAATGCTAACGACGCGAGCCCTTTTTGTTAACTATGATTGAGAAAAGAAAAGAAAAACAAACGCGAAGCTGCGCAGCGTTCACCGGCCCAGGGATAAACGCTGGCCGCATGCTGCTCGCCCCTCCAATAATTGTGCAGATGAGTGTACAACGCGTTCAACTAAGAGAAGATCCGCAAGGCGGCGGTATTTTATGGTCTTATTTTTTAAGATTTTTATTTTAACTTGACTCGGGCATGAGTTATCGCATCCTTATGAAATGTTCACATTATATTCCTTATAGTATAAACTAGTAAGATATGGGAATATTTTTTTTAAATTTGAAAAATATAACATTATTTTTTTCATACCTCTGAAAGCAAATTGTTAAAAAAAAAAAGTAGTTCGATATTTTACTAGATAATTGGACTTAATATACGCTGTCAAAATTTCAACTTTCTAGGACCTTTAGTATTTAAATAAACCTAACATTAAATTTCAGACCACTGTTATATTCCCCTTAATAAGATTTATTAATCCTTGCAATCGTAACTCCTTTTGTTTTAATAAATCATGAGTCGAAGGTTGGGTAATCAACTCAATGAACAGGTAATGTTTTTTGGTTAAATGTTTGTATTCAAATCAACGTGATCATATTGAACTTGTGATTATCCAAATCGCAGTCAAGATCGCTTAATCAAAGATGTAGAAGAAATTTATTACAGAGAACAAACATAAAGAATTGTGATCATGATTACATAATTCGTAATTACAGGTATGAACGAAAGCATCTCGTGCTAGTGTAATGTGATACAATATACAGAAAAGTACGTACAACTATTTCAAGTAATTTTATTCTCATGTAGTTAAGAAAGTATTAACACAAAAAGTGATGTTGAACACAGTCTTCTTAACGAAAACTTCATTTGTGAAGTAAGAAACAAAAAAAAATGTTTGATTTGGTTGACGCTCACTTTGTGGTGCATCTTCATGACAATGGAATTAAAACACTTAACTTTGTTTTATCACTTTTATTTAACTTTTCAGTGACTATACTTTCGACTACAAGCTAGTCATTATCAAACTAAGTACCTACAATTATATGTACATTGCTTTTATATCGGGTGTGTATAAATTGGCGGATAAGCTACACGTGACGATATTCTACATAAAATTCTGAATAGAAAATATAGATGCAAAAATGTTGTATTATGCTTTATACAGGGTCGCTACAAAGTATGGAAACACGGCTCTCACGTGAAAACGGCTAAAAACAGAACCACCAAAATTGGGATTTCTAAATGGGATATTTTCTTGAACAATTTGGCGTGAAAAAATCAAAAATGATTCTCAGGATTTTCACATACGGACGCCATCTTGAATTTTTTTAAATGGAATTCGATTTTTTTTATTTTACAACTTTTATAATTCTGATTACAACCATATACCTTTTTTTAAAAATACTTGTCTTTTCATCGATAAACCGCACTTTGAAAAGTATGGAAACAGCGAAATATTTTGAGAACGGTTTATTGGAATGTCCTGAAATTTTGCAAAGGTTTAGAGTACGTTAAGGCTTTCAACTTGCATTTTTTATTTTTTCATATTCATTTGTTTTGTAAATATTCTATTTTTGGTCGAAACTTAAAAATAAAAATTAACAATTTCAACTTAAAAAAATAGTTGCCTTTGAAAACAGTTTTCATTAGCCTGTCAAACTTGTAAAAAACATGGTATTGCAGCATTTAGAAAAAGTAGTCATTTGGCTCTTTCCATACTTTTCAAAGCCCGGTTTATCGATGAAAAGACAAGTATTTTTAAAAAAAGGTATATGGTTGTAATCAGAATTATAAGGTCTATAAAAGTTGTAAAATAAAAAAAATCGAATTCCATTTAAAAAAATTCAAGATGGCGTCCGTATGTGAAAATCCTGAGAATCATTTTTGATTTTTTCACGCCAAATTGTTCAAGAAAATATCCCATTTGGAAATCCCAATTTTGGTGGTTCTGTTTTTAGCCGTTTTCACGTGAGAGCCGTGTTTCCATACTTTGTAGCGACCCTGTATACCATCAGGAGGCATTTAAAAGAAATGGACATTAGGTAACAGCGCATTCACGGGCTGCCATGTTTTTTTTCTATTAATCTCATGATTGGTTATGTGGGTTACCTCAAAAGAGTAATAATAGTAGAGAAGGGTTTATTTACAGACGTATATGCAATATAAAACAGAGTATGAGTAAATGTGTCGAAAAGAGTCTCTTTTGGAAGTTGTCTAGAAGAGCGCGTCGTCCTGGGAGGTATTGGCGAAGCGTCTGGATTGCGGTAGTTGAGTGATTTATGTTAACTGCAGTACTGCGGCATTTTTTCTTTTTCTAATGACACAGCATAATGCAATTCGCGTATTTTGTTTGAAATGAAACCCATGTGCTTCTAAGCATAGTTGCAATCTCTTTTGTATCGAATTCATTACTCGCTCCAGTATTTCTGGTGTAATTTCCAATTCCGCCACGTCAATTCTGTTTCTAACTTCGTCAGAATTTTGCGGTGGCATAGAGTAAACTTTTTATTTAATAAAGCCCCAAATAAAAAAAATCTAATAGATTGAAATCGGGTGATCTCGGAGGCCAACCGATAGGACCAATCCAACTGGTTGGGAATTGCTCGTTCAGCCAGTCTCTTATAATACGGGCAAAATGAGCTGGGGCCTCATCATGCATGAATATTATATTTACT
This sequence comes from Philonthus cognatus, assembly GCA_932526585.2. NCBI lineage: Eukaryota > Metazoa > Arthropoda > Insecta > Coleoptera > Staphylinidae > Philonthus > Philonthus cognatus. Next base: position 68,091,109 of record OW052242.1, on the reverse strand, counting down.
CGTAAATTCAACGGCAACTCATCAATAATTTGTTCTAGAACATCAATGTAATCATTGGCATGAAGACGATGTGGTAAGTAAATTGGCCCTACAACAATGTGGTTTATTATGCCTAACCAAACATTAACGGAAAACCTTCTTTGGTGACCATGTTCTCGAACTTTTCGCGGGTTTTCCTGAGCCCAATAGTGACTGTTATGATTGTTAAAGACCCCATCTCTAGTGAACATACTCTCATCGCTCCAAAGAATACGTCTCGTGAATCCACTGTCGCCACGAATTCTATTTAAAATTGTGTTGCAAAAATGTGTTTGGTATATGTTTTCATTTTCATAGAGGGGCTGCACCTTCGTGAGATGATATGGGTGTAGAAGGTTTTCTTGTAGAACCAAATAAACGGTTTTGTTACTGGGGATGGTTACTCTCCAGATCGAAATACTCCGATTTTTGAATTGTTTTAAATTGAGCCGGGTGTATACATGTGTGGGACACACAAATGTTAGGATAAAGTTCTTTCGGAGACTTACCATTTAGCCGCAAATCGTATTTTAAGTTCCGTTTTTGTGGTTATATACGTTGGTATTTTCGGGTGAATAAGCATATTACAGGTATAAATTGTACACATAATGAAATTATCTCCACCTCTGGGGATATCTAATGAGGCAATGTTGTCGGGTACTGACTGTTGGATCTTCTTCTACTGCACCTAGAACTTGCTCTTCAAGTTGTACTGTGCGCCTCTGCCGTGGCCGACCACTGTTCGCATTTTCGGAGACAAACATACCCGTTTTACGTAGTCGTTGATTCAGCCTTTGAAATACATTTGTAGAAGGATGCCTCCGATTTGGAAAACGTGGTCGATATTCTATTATTGCCATATGTGCATTTCCATTACAGAAACCGTAAGCAATGTACATGTCGGCGTACTCATTAAACGCAAAATTCATTATAAATGAACAAAAACATAACACAGAGACACAAAAACACTGAAAGGCGAGAACTAATACAAACTGATAATAACGAGAAAAACAGAATTGACACAAAATTTGAACTAGCAAGTTTTAATAAATTCGTGACAATAAGTGTCAAAATCTGTTTGTGACGTAAGCGGAAGTCGACGTTGCCAGCTGTACTTTATATAAAAATAAGCTAATTAAGAAGTGTTACAACACACATTGGAGATAGAAACTAGTCATTCTACCGTAATTGCAGGGTTTTCTGTAAATTATTATCGATTAATAGCACATATGAAACGATTAGATGTTCAAACTTTGAGGACCTCGTGAAGGCTTACGAAGCATGGTACAACATTTTAGAATTAAGATATGCTTAAAATTTTACGAAGAATATCGCCACGTGTAGATTATCCGCCAATTAATACACACCTTGTATTACAGCATCAAAGAGACCGACATTATGTATACCCCTCTGATTTGATAATGACTAGCTTGTAGTAGAAACTATAGTCACTGAAAAGTTAAATAAAAGTGGTAAAACAAATTTAAGTGTTTTAATTAAAAAAAAATGTAAAAATATCCTATACTGACTAGGGTAAATGTTCAAAATAAAAACCTTCACACTCTAAATAAAGGTCCACGTGCCATCTTCGTTCTGAGTTCCACTTCAAAAGTGCGCCATAACAATAAATATATCCTGCGGTATTGTAAACTGCATTGTCTTAATAAATTCGGAGAAAACAGTAAACACGAGTGACAGCATAACGTCTGACAGTTCGGCAAAAATAATAAATTACTTAATCATGTTTGTAAACTTTCAAACATAAAGATGTACTAATGTAGGGATTTTTTTGTTGCCAACCCCGGACACTTGAGATTGACCACGTTGTATATTAATTAATGAAACAAAATTTAATAATAAACTAACCAAGTAAATGTATGCAATATTGAATAAGTAAAAGTAAAAATTTGTAAACTACAAACATGCACAAATTTGACTTTGGGCCCGTTCATCAAAATGTTCAACATTCAACATATTGGGATTTGTTTGTGATGTACGTTAGAATCTAATGAACGGTATCCGGTCGGTCTATTTCGTACGATTGCAAAAATCCCAAACACGTTCACGATTAACGACTGGTCATCAGAGAATTCCCCAACAGTTGGCAGTAAACTTCCAACTGTTGTCTCTGATGAACGGGCCCTTTAATTTGTCTTAACAATAAGAATAGGTAATTGAATTATTCCTAACACTTCCGCTACGCAGTTAAATTTCAAATGCGTGCAGTTCGCGGAAAAACGTCTCCCTATTAGGGAGGTCGCTATAGTCACCCGTCTCTCTTTCTGCAGAATCGATTCTTTCTTATATTATTTCTCTATGGATGAGCCTATTAGACATTTGACGATTTACAGTTGGCGATACTGATCGGAGTCGACCTTTTCACTTAGAATTTCAACCGCGTGTAGACCACAGATTGGATTCAATTTGTGAATAACGTAAGTAAACCTATTATTTAATACAATAACCCAGCACCAATACAAAAATGATGCCTTTAACGTTATTAAATTCAACCCAGAAACTTGTTATTGCACGAACGAAAGGTGAATTAAGCGCAGAGATTATGTTGTACGAATCCTAACCTCCAATTATTAAATTCGGCTTTGTTCGAAATACTTACAGTTTAGATTGCGCCAACTAACATAAATTATCCGCGTTTGAAGTATGTTTCAATAAAATGTATGCACATTTCATAAGCAATACGTAAAGGCAATGTGAATATTAAATCAAGTGTGGGTGCGTTGAATACATCATAACCTGCAATTATTAAATTCAGTTTTCTTGTTCGAAATACTTTCCATTCAAACAAATTACCAACAATATACGTTTTAGTAACATTTATGAACATTTTATAATTATAAGCAAATATGTGAAAAATAACATAACCGACAAGTTGTTACAATACGTCACAAAGCAAGGTCACATAAGTTCACTTTGTATTTGTTGTTTGTTTTCTAATTCGGTAGTCGCCTGTTGGAAATTTTTAAGAATAAAGTCACGGGAAATGTGAGATGGTGTCAACAAATGGTGTTTTTGTTCACATGTATACGCATTAGGCCCAAAACACTACTCCATCCATTCTATCTTTGGGCTAGTAAGTTGTAACTATTTATTAAAAATGTGATTGGCCCGACAGCTTTTTACGATATTTAGATCTATTATATTCGATGTGACTCAACCAAACTTAAAAACCCTGGTGCAATCATCTCTTTTGGCAATGTCTCGTGTGAGCGCACCACATTTTTCAACGATTTCACTGATTTCTGATATTCCAGCTGATTCTGTAAGCAAAATATTAAATTTAACGTATGTTATTCTTAACCTCACAATCTAAGTATACATACCAAATACCAAACTGGCTTAGACAGTGAAGTCAAACATGTATATTCAGTATTTTTTTATTGATCAACCTGATTTGGGATTTATTTTTCTTAGTATCTTTGATTGTTTGGGTGTCCTAACTGTTTGTCATGTAATGACATTGATATATGAATGTCATTTTGCAATTGATTAATTATTTGACAGAAAAGTGGTAATAAAATGCCGAATAGTATATCGTACAATGAGCAAATAATGATAACTATTTATTCATCACGAGAAAGATGTTTGCGGAATAAGCTGTAAGCGAGTGGAGCAAGTCGTTCGAGTGATTAATAGCCATTATATACGTGTTATACATTATACTTTGTTCGCAACAAGAACAATATATAACACAACAGTTATTGTATAATATATATATCAAAATGAATGTTGACAATTATATAAAGTTACAATACAACATTAGAAATATTAATATTATCTTTATTATTCACAATATTTATTTATCAAAATGAATGTCGGGACAATTATTGAAAGTTAAACCTGGAACATTTGAAGTTACATTATCATTATTATTAGTTACAGATGAACGGGGCACATTATCTGCACTTTCTTTTCACTTCTCCACTTTCATGCTTTGTGAGGTATGATTTTCGCAATTTTTCGGGTAGTAAATTAGTAGACGCTAATTCTGCAGCCTCTTACTTTCGGTAGAATGAGTGTTAATGAAGTAGATGGCAAACTTCTGAAAACAACACGCATAAGTTTTAATGGTCCGTTTTGTTTTAAAATAATTTCACAGATAAATGATGACAGATTGGGATATCATGATTTGAAAATGTAATAGGGTTTGTAACTGACGTCATTATAAGTCGCGTTTTGTATACCAATCAAAACGTGAATTAGTGTGGTTTAAACCACATTAAACACTTAAAATCCGTGCTTGATGAAATTGAGTGTTTAATGCACCCCATTTATGCTGCCCACAAAATTAAATAATGCACATATTATAAGATTGTCGTGAACAAAGTAATATTAATCTGTATGATAGGACAATTAAGCACATGGCAACCACGGGAAAACATAACCTGAAATGTATTTTGAAGTCAAAAGTCAGAATTACAACCAGAGTATCCAACCAAATAACCAACATTATAAAAAAAAACACCAGATCTGGTTGGCCAATAAAATAAAGCCAAATATTAAATTTGACATTTCATTTGTATAATATTACACTAGCTTCAAAGAATTGCATTTTTTTCTTACGAATTCTGCTCTCGAATTTCTCTAATCAAAGATCTTGCTTGTTGAAAGACGATAAAGTCAAAAATTGTGCAAGTATTATTTTTGCTTAGAAAATTATATTACAACTACCAGTTTTCAAATCTGTCTTAACAGTGATGGGCTTTTTTCATTCTAATGCTGGTCTATAATTTGTCTAACCAAAAATCCCAAAGCCATAGCCAGAAGGTGGAATAGGAAGGTTAAATTTTTGTATATAAAAAGCGCAAAAATAAAATATTTAGCAACATTCGGGCCTATTCCTTAAACGAAACACTACAAATAACATAATCATAGTTCACCATTAAACATGTATCATACTACAAGTGGGTTTTATATACATAACAAATACCAAATCCACTTAGAAGGTGAAGTTGAATAATTACATATAATCAACTGGACTATTAAAAATATTTCTCATTGATTGTTGTTTCAATCAGTTATTTGTTTTTTTAGAAATTAAACTTTTAAATGCATTCTAAGCTTTGTAATATTTTTCAAAACTAGCTTATAACATTGTACACGGTGGTGCATTTTGGAGGTGCCACACATGGAAAACTTTTATATTTGAAGATATATTGAAAAACCGTTTACGCGAGCCAGGTTCACTTTTTCGTATTTTAATGAATGGCAAAAAAAAATTGTTCTATCTCTAATCACTTCCGCTCTATGACCGGAAGTTGATACAATATCATTTTTATGAAGTTACTGTAACTCATTTGATTTGCAAGTTATAACCTGTAACTGTAAAAACTTTCTTAAGGCAACTTTTTACTCCCATTAAAATTACATTTTATTTCAAGGACGTTTCGTTTTTGTTTTCCTACATCAAATTTACGTTTTTCTTATAGAGATATGCATATCATTGAACAGCATTTTTGATGCCGTTTTAACGATGTGCCACTTGTGTAGCTTTGTGAAAAAAATATTTTTGACTAAATACGACAAGCAAAGTAGCAGTTTATGTCAATCAAAAGTGCTTATTTAAAAAACAAAATATAGCACATCGATAGTAGTCATATTTTCTAACAAATTGCAAGCATCACCTAGTAACGAAATTGTTTACCGGTTGTCATGGCAACTTTGTTAATGACTTTTTTTTGACAAAAGTATGCATGTGGCATATCATTGAAATCAGAGTGTTCAATGATATGCATATCTCAATATGCGACCATAAGAAAAATGTGATTTTGGTATAAGAAAACAAAAACGAAACATCCTCGAAATAAAACAGGTACGTCATTTTAATAGAAGTAAAAAGTTGCCATAAGAAAGTTTTTACAGTTTGAATATAACTTTAAAAACAAATAAGTAACAGTAACTACAGAAAAACGACAATTTATCAACTTCCGATTATAGAGCAGAAACGGTTAGAGATAGATCAATTTTCTTTTCGCTATTGATTAAAACACGAAAAAGTGACCCTGGGTTGCGAAAACGGTTTATCAATATCTCTTCAAATAAAAAAGTTTTCCATATGTGGCACTTCCAAAATATATCACCCTGTACAAAGGCAGAAAAAACACACCTTTTTGTAAGTTCAATGTTCATGAATACCATCTTACATTATAATAATAATAATATTTATAATTATGCTGTATCAGCTTTGCTTTATGTCAAAAGAAACTACGCTTTCTTTTTTAAGAATTATAATATCTCTGGCCACTTGTACTTGAATATTCTAGAGTTTTAAATTGAAATTGTGTTCGTTTGGTTTTAACATCTTCAAATATTTGACATTGTTTTGTGTTCTTGATTTTTTTATAAAAAAAGCTGTGATTTAAAAGAATTAAATCTTACAAAAAAAAAACGTTTTTTTTTTTATTAGGATGGCTCCCAGGTATGAAATCGCCGTGGGCCTGAACAAGGGGCACAAAACCACCAAGATCCCGTCCGGGAAGACCAAGGCAGATAAGGTAAGGCCCGCCAGGTTGAAGGGGATCCAAACCAAGCACACCAAGTTCGTGCGCGATCTGGTCCGTGAGGTGTGTGGCCACGCCCCGTACGAGAAGCGTGGCATGGAGTTGCTGAAGGTGTCCAAGGACAAGAGGGCCCTGAAGTTTCTGAAGCGCCGTCTGGGTACGCACATCCGCGCCAAGAGGAAGCGTGAAGAACTTTCCAACATCCTCACCCAGTTGCGTAAGGCTCAGGCCCACGCCAAGTAATTTTGTTTAAAATAAAGAAAGTTTAAATAAATGATTTGTAGGGATCATTTTTCCACCCATCTTTTTGTATTGCGATATATAGAAAAAAGATTCAATTTGATGTTAAATAATTTATTATACAAGACTCGAAAAATTAAACTTCATTGTATAATAAATCTTTTAGAATTCATGTCTCAATGCAGATATTGGAAAAGATCATAGTGTACTGTTCTATTCAATAAAAAAGCGTACACTTACTGTTCTACATTGTAAAGGCTTAAAGTTTTGCAAACTAAGAAAGTGTAAGCTTATTTTCTTAAATTCAAATAGTTTAGAATTTGAAATATTCATGGTTGAAGGTTTCAAATTTGATAACTTAAACTTAAAATCTACTTAACACTGCGACTAGCACTAAATATGCACCTTTCGAAAAAAGATCAAAAAAGTCAATGTCTTAATAAAATTACAAAATAAACATTAGTAATAATCAATATTCAACAACAAAAGGTAAATCCGTCAATCTAACAAATTAAATTCCGCTTAGCGTTCACATGAGAGAAAATTAAAGTTTGTACTTTATTAAATTGCAACACTTAAAACGTCTTCAGCGATTATTTTGAAGTTTATTAAGTTGATGCATTTTATGAGCCCTTAGGTTGAAATTGTGTGATGCACCTTTTAATATGCCGATCTGATAATACTTATTTGTATAGTTTTAAAATCTTTTTACATGGACTCACCACATTATTTTTTTTTCAAATTGAGAGAATTTTGAGTTTTTTAAAAACAAAACATGACATTCTTCTACACTGAATAGGTACTTATAATTAAAAACAAAATAGTGGTTCATATAAACTTTTTTATTTTTTTATTTCTGCAAATCCAACTATAGGTTTAATGAAAACACTGCTACGCTCAGAATTTGTGCTTTTTAAAGTTGATATAAATACATTCATTAACAATGTTTTGGAAAAAAAATCCATCTTAAGCACTAGGATAAGGGATTTATAAAACGAAAATACGAGTTTAATAGAAATCGATAACTTAAAAAATAACCCAAATGATATTTGCGTAAAAAACATGATGTAGGTGCATTTGATAAAATTATTACCTGTGTTTCTGAGCTCAATGTCAACGTTACTAAATTAATTAGACTGGGTCGTAAAACAAACAAACCAAGACTACTAAAAATCTCATTAGTAAATAAATTTCAGGCTTTATCGATCCTGAAAAAGTGTAAGAGTTTCCAAGACAAATTTCCATCTTTAAATGTTTCATCTGATTTAACAATATCTCAACGCGAGGAAATTAAAAAAGTGAATGCAGACCTATTGATTCGAAAAAATAATGGTGAACCAAATGCTCACATCAGATTTGTAAGAAACAGGCCAATGATGTTTTTACGAAAAACTGATCCCTCTAATAAAATGTCTAACAGCGGTAAAAAAAACTAACTTTGTATTTTCATAATGTCGGAGGAATGAAATCTAAATTATCCAATATTATGCATTCAGTTAATTCATCTTCTTATGATATCTTGATTTTTATTGAAACGTGGTTTTATGACAGTGCTATTAATGCGGAATTAGGGTTTAAGAACTATATAATTTATGGGCAGGATCGAATTAATGACACAAGTATTAAATCTAGGGGCAGTGCCATTAAAAAAATTTTCCAGTCATCATTGTACCACGATTGACACCTTTCTTTTATGTTTTCCTAATGACAAAGGTTTAATCTGGGGTGATTACAATTTACTGGGGCTCTATGGTCTATCAACGAAAATTCTTTAACTCATTCCTTTAATACATGCGATTTGGCTGAAATTCTAAGTGAGTCATTTATATATTTTTCAAATAAATTCACTACCTAATTCTTAAAATGTTTTACTTAATTTATGTTTCTCAAATATTGAGAACGTACTCATATCTTCAAGCTGCGATGCTATTTGCGCCAATTCTATCCATCACACAGCGTATGATATTAGTGTTCCCCTTACTCTGCAAGAAAATTCTTCATATGACTATTTTAAATACGACTTTAAAAATGGCGATTATATTTCAATCAATAACTACCTCAACAGCACTAATTGGTCCTTATTGCTAAATAATGTTAATGTTGATAATGCAACATCTATGTTTTATGAAATTCTTTATATTGCCATTAATATGATCGTACCTAAGATTAGAGTGAAGAACAGTAATTAGCCACCTTGGATTGATTCTGAACTGATCTATTTAGTTCGTGCGAAGAAACTTCACACATTCAATATAAACGCACTTTAAATCCATTTGATTACGAACATTTTGCGAGATTAAGATCAGAATGTAATACTTTAAGTAAAAGATTGCACAAGGCATACCTAATTAAATTTAAGGAAATATTAATCTTAAACCAAGACGATTTTGGTCTTTTGTAAACGAACGTGTAAGACAAGTGGCTTTCCGAAATGCATGTTTCTTGATGGAAACAAATCCGATAATATCGAGCATATTACCAACTTATTCACAGAATTTTTTTCGTCGGTTTACTTTATTAAAAATTTGCCAACAACACATATTATACACAAAGATGTATTTGGAAAGTGTATACATTTATCAGTCTCAATAATTGATGTTTTTAGTAGTATTAATACTTTAAAAGACTGCTTCACCTTTGGCTCTGATGGTATTCCACCATTCTTCTTGAAGAAATGTATTTATACACTAACTCGGCCCATTACGTTATTTAAAAAATTGTTAGAAACTGGAACATTTCCAACATCGTGGAAATCAAGTTACATTGCACCTCTTTTCAAATCAGGCGATCGCGGAGATATCAGGAACTATAGGGGCATCTCCATACAATCAACCATTGCAAAATTATTGGAAAATCTGTAGTGGACGTTCAACTCTAAGTAACCTACCATTGTTCAACACATCTTTAACCAATGCATTGGACGCCGGTTTGCAGACGGATTGTATATACACAGACTTCTCCAATTCAATGAATTCATTTGCTCGTGCATCATGATTTATTACTAAAGAAACTATCCAACGTTGGTCTGAGTAACAATACAGTTAATTGGATTAAAAGTTTTCTATGTGAAAGAACACAATTTGTTAAAGTGAATAATTGTCTTTCTAAATGTATTAATGTCTCGTCTGGTGTCCCTCAAGGCTCGCACTGTGGACCGCTGTTTTTCTTAATTTTTATTAATGATATCATGTATGCAGATGATCTGAAAATGTTTAGTACCATTTCAAATTTAAATGACTGTAAAGCATTACAAGAAGATCTGTCATTTTTAGAGCAATGGTGTTTTACTAACAAGCTTTATTTACATATTAAAAAATATAGTAAAATTACGTTCTCTCATAAAAAAACAATGTTCCATATGACTGTGATCAACAATAAGATTCTCACCAATGTTGATGTTATAAACGATTTAGGTGTATTATTTGATAGCAAAGTGTCCTTTAAAAATCAAATAGCTTCAATAGTATGTAGAGCATAAAAAAGGCCAGCGTTTGTCAGACGTTTTCCTTTCAAGTTTTCTCCACACACATTACGACTTTTATATTTAACTCTTGTCCATCCAGTGTTGGAATACGCTTTTCCTGTGTGGTCACCTTTTGTAGATTGTGATGGTCTTAAGATAGAAGGTGTGCAATTAAATTTTTTTTAAATGTATTCTTACCGTATAGGTTTCAGTGATCATGACAGAACCGATATTGATACAATATTAAATATACCGTATTTACGAACACGTAGATTAGTAGCAGATTTGCTTGTTTTATATAATATACTTAACGGATTTCTAAACTGTAGTGATCTTTTAGCCTAGTTAAATTTTAGTACTTTACTTCCACAGCTACAGAGACTTCAACATTTATTTAGGATTCTATACCACTCGAGCAATTACAGTTACAATAATCCAATTTCTAGAGCAATGTGCACATATAATTCATTGCTAAATTGCATCGATTTATTTAATTTATCACGAAATGTATTTCAGAAACCTTGCTTTTTTGGCGGCGTCTTCGATAAATTCATAACATCGCATATTGTATTTCTCTAGTTATGTTACATTAATAATATTCTAGCCACAATTCAGCATGCATGCGATATTATTAGTGTTAGTTTCTTTATATTAATATATTTGTCCAGAAGTATTATAATTTTTGTAAATTTGAAAGTTTATACGTTCATTCAATACATAAATAAAATCTGGTTTGTAGAAGTTTCGTCAAGCAAGGGCGAAAAATTGTTTTTAGTAACTAAATAATTCTATCTATATTTCTGGTTATATTTTTGCAAATCTGGTTTACAAAAAAATTACCATGATTGGACAAAGCAGTTTTTTAGGGAATTGCTCGTATTGTATTGCTCGATCAGTTACCTTACAACTCGTGTAAAGTAACTGATCGAGCAATACAAAAATCGAGTAGTGGATTGATCTTGACCATATTTTAATATTAAATTCATAAGATATTGCGAAAGTAAAAACAATAAAATGCAAGTGGGTGCAACGTTCTACGTGTTCGGCAGCCCATGAGACTATTAGGTATTTTTTAATATAGCTTATAAATGTAATCAACTATACACTATAAAATTCACTGTAACGTCTGGTGTCACCAACTTCAATTAAATCTTATTCGTAGATTAAATTTATTTATCGATTGGAATAGACATTTTCCATGTCATCATGACATGCATGTAACTATTACTATTGGTTGATTTAATTGACATTGTTGAAACCAGGCATTACCTTATTTAATAAATTTAGGTTAAAATTGAGACAAAACAAGATCTCGACAAATGAAAGGAATTCATTTATCGTTTTCTGTTTTGATTATTTTATTTGAAGCTTAAATCTGTATAATTTAAATATCGTTTATGTAAATTAATTTTATCTGTTTTATTGGAAAGTCATTAAAAAGTGTGCCCGTGAAAATATAATTAGAATAATAGAAATCACTTTTGGTCTTATCATAATGTAAAAAATAATATGATTATTATTAAAATGCATCTACCTTTGATCCATTACAAAGTTTATATTAACCAATTATTTAATTGTGATTATTTGAAGCACTCAGACATAACTGATAACACAAGATTCTAGATAAACTTTATTATAAAAGTATAACATTTACAAAAAAAACATATACAAATTCAACGTTTATATCGGGTGTGGTCAAAAACAAAGGACAAGACTACCAACGAGAGATAAAAAAGAAAATATTTGTTTATTTTGGCCCTTTGTTCATAACAGATCTAATAAAATGGCCAGAAATTGGTATTGTTAATTTTAATGAAGTGATTCAAATTTACAATCTGACAACCTGTTTTTGTTACTACATGCAAATTTTACTGTGGTAACATTATCCTTAATTAAATTTTTATGAAGTAAGTTCAGGACAGCGTCGTCATTTTCTCCTTTGGTTTTGAACAAATATCTCTTAATGGATGCCTTCTACATAAATGTTTGTTTACAAAAATAAAACTTTATGTATCATAACTGACCTCCATTGAAGGGCGCATTCGTTGTTTTTGACACACCCGATATAATTAATGTTTTACACAAAATTCCAGTCTTTAATTACATCTTATGTGTGTACATCTTACTAACAATTTTCATACAATTATCAGCAAATGCTTTATTAGAAAAGAGATCATCCATACGCTTCAAACCATTTTGACCCAATTTATTCACAACCTCTTTGTTTAATAATTTCCCCATAAATTTTGCTAAACTTTCCGGCGTTGGTTCACATAAATAACCTGTTACATTATGTTCAACTGTTTCACGCGGGCCTCCGCTGTTACAAGCTATCACAGGTTTTGCAGCCGCCATAGCTTCTAGAGGCACGATTCCAAAATGCTCATTCGTAGGGGTATAGATTAAGCAATCACATGATTTAAGTAGTTCAGCTTTTAATTTGTCTGAAGGCGATTTCAAAAAAGTTACTTTGACAATGAGGTCTCTTGCATGTGTTAGCTCGACTAACTTTTTGAAGTAGAATTGATTGATTTCTGATAAGGGATCGTAACCGCCTGCCATGATTAAATGTACTCTGTTAAATTCCTCAGGACTTAACTTATGTCTTAATTCACTGATAGCTTCAATAGCCAAATTTAATTGTTTAGCGGGATGAAATCGATTGATTGATAAAAACACAACATCATCTGGTTTACCTGGGGTAATTTCAGGAGCTAATTCATGTATGGGTTTCCTTTTTGCTTGAGCTATATCACTAAGAAATGAAGTCGAAATTGATGGGTATAATACAAGAAGTTCATTTTTAACACCAGGAAATATTAAATGGAATGTTTCTAAGGTGTATTGACTATTAACTAAAATTATATCAGCCTTACTTGTACCGACCCTTTCCACCCAATTAATCAGCAAACGGTACAAGCGTTTTAGTGTTCCTCCTGGGGTACTAGATAACAAATCAGGGTGATGACAGTAGTAAATAACTGGATAGCCCATTAACTTCATTATTGGCACAGCCATTGGAATTTGATCAACGAAATACAAACTAGGCTTTCCGAAGTGATTACAAAAGAAACAATACATAAATGCGAGGTAGATCATACGAACATATGCACATAGCGCGTGGAATGATCCAAAAATGGATCTTGGTATCCAATCACCTATGACTGTAATTGGGTATTCGTCTCCCTTTAATTCTTCGAAGGAATGCTTTTTATTAAAATGGTTTGTTATGAACTCCACTTTAACCCCTTGTTGCTTTAATGCCACTGCAACATCCAATACTAGCCTCTCAGCACCTCCAATACCCAAATCTGGATGTATAAATCCTACTTTCAAATCTTCCATTTTAACCTAAAATGTCATGTGTTTGTAAATTATAAATTAGTGTTATTACAATCTCAACTTACCATTTTATTATTTTTAATTTGAAATGATTGAGATCAAGTTTTACATGCGGTTAAGTTGTTACGATTGTTACACCGGCAAGTTATCGAAAATAAATATGAGAGTTCATTTTAGGAACAGTTTACTCATTATCAACGTTATCTTTGGCCTCGTTCATCATACAAAACAAGGGGGGCTAGGGGACCAAGATTCGTACAGTATATCTATAAATATATACTCTACCAATCTTAAATGTAGTCAGCATAAATCACTATGAATTGCGATGTTGCTAAACTTTATTCAGCGAGTGGCACTGAAATGACGTAATTTTACTTTATACTGTTTGGTCAGGGCCGGCATCCCCCAACGTTGGTAGAGTATATCTTATACAGGTAATCTCATGTAAGTTCTTAAGTTGGCGAACTGGCTCCAGCTGTGACGTAAATGGGAGTGAAAACTATGGCTGCCTAGAAATAATAAAAATAATAATTCGTGGCAATAAGAAATAATTTACAATTACTCTGTTTAATTTAACTGGAAATTAATTATGCACTTAGTGTAACAGGTAGGGTCGTGTTCATATTAATTTTAAGTGTTAAATAATCATAGAATAAATTTTAGGTTACGATTGAAGGTTGTATTCCTAGACAAGAATAGACATAGATAGATATTAGTTTTCTATGATTCAATGTTATGACCCCCTGCACCGCACACCACGCTTAGCAAGAAGCCCGCCCGCTCCCCGCGCCACATGACGTCATTTGCGATTGCAGCGCTGTCCCATCGAGTGGGTCGGTTAACTAAAATCATGATACGTGGAGCCCCCCTATGAGTTATTAATCTTATTAATCTATGATTGGGCCCGTTCATCAGAGACAAACGTTGGGAGTTTACTGGCAACTGTTTGGGAATTCTCTGATGACCGGACTATTAATCGTGAACGCGTTTGAGATTTTTGCAATCGTACGAAATAGACCATACAGAATATCGTTCATTAGATACAGATATACATCGCAAAAAAATCTAAACATGTTGAGTGTTGCACATTTTGCTGAACTGGCCCATTGGGCCCGTTTATCATAATTGTACATATTTTGTACGATTGCAAAAATCCCAAACACGTTTACGATTAACAATCCGGTCATTAGAGAAGTTCCCAACAGTTGGCAGTAAGCTCCTAACTGTTGTTTCTGATAAGCGTGCCCATTGATTTAGTATGTGTGCTACCATCTATATTTGCGACCCTGGACTATTTCACTTTAATCATCTTCACCACTTTTCCATAGATAGCGCTAATAAATTGAATTTCAAATCATTTTAATTTATGATTTTTTTTCTCAAACATTTCTGACTATATTTTACCCATATATAAAATAATCTTTCAACATTTAAATAATATGATTTATAACATTTTTTATTTGTAACTATTAGAAGTATACAATTATTTTGTAAGTTAATACAGAACAGATACAAGAAAAAATAATACTTATATAACTAACTTAAGCCAGTAGCTTAGTATTCCAGCTGTAAATCAAACTTAATTGGCTCAATTGGCTTCGTTACCATTTAACCTCGAGCAATAATTTAAAGGAATTTTTTAAATAGTTCTACTTTGATCATAACCACACTTTTCTATCTGAAACGTGAGTACATTTATTTTTTAAATTTATTCTTATATATTTTCGAATAAATATTTATATTATTTTTAATTAAATTTAGTTTTCGGGTGTGTAATGATTGTTAATAATAATTAAACAAAAAAATGTGCCATATGCTTGTTGGTAACCCAGAAAATGCATGTAATTACTTTCGACATGCAATCTTATTATTGATAATTTAATTGGAGTATTTACCCATCATGCATTAAGCTGTTTATCATGTTTGTGTTAAGTGGATGTAATTTTAAGGATTTAAAAAATACTTCAGTATAACTAGCAATATTTTAATAACACGAAAGCTAGAATGGTATGCTTCAGAGCTATTGAAAAATAAATAAATAATTTAATTATTTATAAATTAGTCTATAATCATGGATATTGATCAACAATTTCATTAACGATTCTGTATCAATGGGTTAAACATTTAACATATGTAACGTCACCTTTCGGATCTGAATTTACTTCGAAGTTCTTATGACGTTGACGTGGATTATAATTTTCTTAAGTGCTTTAGCTCAAGGATATTAACTGAATTCAACTGTTCCCTAAAGTAAAATAATTGTTTTACTTTAGGGATTAGTTGAATTTATTAGTTTACTTTATGTACGTTATAACTTTTAACAGTGCTTAAAAACAACTTAAGAGCTTTTAATTTTAACAAAGATAATAATGATTTTGATATTTTGAAACTTGAGCCTATTCTTTTTAGTTTGAACGTTGTTCTAATAATTGAATCTGAAGAAGTGAAGATGCTCTCTTTAACACCAAAGCAACCCCCACTTCTTAGAGCGATAACATAATATTAATATCTAATTAAAAGCAAAAAATATTTACTCTACAATAATGAGTTTGAAAATGGAGCTTAATGGTATTTACTAGTGATTAAGTAGAAATGTGCATAATATTTGAGCTAATGAGTTATTTGCTGTTTCCGGTAATATCTGTGTGAAGAGTTAATCAATAATCAATTATAAAGAATGCAGTACATTAAGATAATAAATATTTACAAATTAGTAACATCGAAAATTGACTTTAAAATATGATAATAATAATACGGATATTATTATTATTCTTCAGGTACATTTTACAAATGCTCCTGAATTTTGATCAACTTTTCGAAATTAAAACTCAGCAAGAATGATAGAAATTCAGGAAATATCAACATACAAGTATTTAATTACTTCATTAGCCAGCCTGATTTAGTTTAAATAAAGTTATAAATAAACCTCTTTAACATTTTTATAAAATACAATCAATGTTTAAATTGGTGAAGGCCATATTTTATCAAACACATTATGGTGCAATTTGTGTTTTTTTTTTTATCCTTATCAAACTTCATTACATCAACCGTCAGAGTTTTTCAGCTGATAGCTCTCTCTAACGTTTTAACGTTTGTTCGGGTTGGACAGAAGTTTGCCAACTGGTTTTTGGTGCATACAATAAATGAATATTTATATTAAGGTATGAATCGAATTTTTATTAACTATATAATTTATATTTATTTGAAATATGCAAAATAAATCATTTCTATGAAATTACCAAAAGTATATACAGATCTGGGACACGATCACCTATATCAGCCTTTTTTTGAGAAAATGGCAACTAATAGAGAGTTGCGACAAAACAAATTATTACAAAAGCCGTATTAAAGAATCGAATGGTGATATTGTTTTTTTTGCAAAAACGTTGTCATCCCTGAAAGTTTGTCTAAAAATGTCAATGACTCCAGATTTTCAAATGGCACGATAGGTCAAAAGTGGTGGTATTGAAAAGGTCTTTAAAAAATGAACAACTTTTGTAGAAAACATAATTTTGTTACTGGCATCGATTTTGAGTAATATCTGATTAAAGTTATCAAATTGACTGTTTTGTGTTGTAGGCGTTCACTTTGTGGTACATCTTAAATCACATATGGGCAATCCCCGGCCCGCTGTAAGATATGATCCGGCCCGCGAGACATTTTGAAAAAACCCAATTAAAAAATATTACATTAGGTACTTATACTCATGGGAGTGACAGTGTGGCGGCAAACATCAAATTCTTTGATGTTTGCCGCCTCACTCTTTGATAATCGCCGCCACTCGACTTGCTCGATGAAATTCTTTGAGGTTTGCCGCCTCACGGGCGACACATCAAAAGATTTATTGCTTCTCAATTATTCTAAACTAGTTTATTCCAGATTATTCGTTCCTTTTGCCTATATAAGCGGGTGGATGGCCTGAACGTTAGTTCAGTTCTATTTGAGTTACCAATGTGATAACTTGGACAAGCGATATCCTAGCGAACTGCTCGAGCCGTCAACTTGCTTTGTGACTTTATGTGCATCTTGAGTGGTTACTAACTATAGTTTGTTATTAAGTTTATTGAACGAAAAGTAAACAAAAATTATCTCTGGTGGAAAGAAATGAAAAGTAGATACAGAGGGTCGCCATTTTCAAGAAAAATGGACTGAAGAATTCTTTTTTATCTTGCACAATGGTAAGCCTATTTGTTCGCTGTGTAATGAATCCATTTCAGTAATGAAAGAATTCAATATAAAGAGGCATTACTCAACTAAGCATGCTACGCAATGTTATTATAGTACAATTTATTAAAATAACAAAATGAAATTTAAAAAAATGGTACATTATAATTAAATCGTTAAATTTGCAATTGTTACAAACTACGAAAGTTAAATACACCGAAATCAATGAGACACTTGAGCTTGAATTTGGGAAACTAATCCATCGATATTTGGACACAAAGACGTAAAGAATTTTCCAAATTATCGTCAGTTTTGTACGATGTGTTGATTTATTAACTTTCATCAATGAAAAGAACTGTTCGCATTTATAAGTACTGCCAAACGCACAAATCAATCTACTTGCGAATTTTCTAAGCTGCGGAAAATTGTCTTCTTCTAGGTATTTTTTGTAGAAATCGCACAACTCTACGTCTTCAAATTTGGATTTTAGGAGTGAGTTTTCTTGAATCTCGATCAACTCCATTTCTAAGTGTATTGGAGCATTTTGTACAATATATGTTGTAGGAGTAGCAAATAAACTGAAAAATCTTCCATATTTTTGATGTCGCAAAATCTGTTCGAAAATTGTTCCGACAGTAACTTGAGTTCTTCAGCATATTGAGCATAAGCAATATTTTCATACGCAGAGAGCGTGTTGAAATGGTAACTGTTACCAGACAGCATCTGTGACTCCCACAAGTGTAGTTTGATCTGAAACGCTTTTAAATGACTGTACAAATCATTTACTAATTGTCCTTGTTTTTGAAGTTTCAAATTTAAATCATTCAAATAGCCTGTAAGATCGACCAGAAATGCTAAGTCACATATCCATTTTGGGTCACTTAATTCAGTGGTTTATCTTTCATTTTCATAAAGTCTGCTATCTTATTTCTAAGCTCGTAAAACCGTTTCAACATTTTTCCTTTGCTCAGCCATCTGACTTCACAGTAATATGTTACGTCGTTATATTCAGCTGATATTTCATCCAAAAACGCCTTGAACTGACAATGGTTAAGCCCTCGGGATCGAATAAAGTTGATGGTTTTTACTACCACATTCATAACATTCTGGAGTCGAATGGACTTAGAACACAAGTTCTGTTGGTGGATAATGCAATGAAGGACTATCGAAAATTCCGATGAAACCTTTACGTAAGCCGACCATAGAAGGTGCACCATCAGTGCATACTCCAATTAATTTTGACCATGGCAAGCCAAAACTTATGAATACCTTTTGAACTTCAATAAAAATATCCTCTCCTGTAGTGGTTCCTTTTAGCGGCTGTAAAGCAAGCAATTCCTCAGTAGCAGTGAACTCCTTATCAACACCTCGAATAAATATAGCCAGTTAAGCTGTGTCAGACAAATCGGTGCTCTCGTCTAATGCTATGGAAAATGATTCAAAACCAGCCATACGGTCAGTCAATGTTGTTTTTATATCATTAGCCATCATTTCTATACGTCGAACAACAGTTCGTCTTGACAAACTAATTTTTTCAAATTCTTTTTTCTTTTCAGGACACGTAATACCGCAAACTTCTAACATACACTCCTTGATGAATTCTCCTTCGGCAAATGGTTTTAATGCCTTTGCCAATTTTGAGCTAACTATAAAACTAGCTTTCACAACATTATCAATTTGTGTTCTTTGTTTATAAAACATTCGTTGCTGTTTTTCCAAATTTGCGGTAAGCTTCTGGATTTTGTCTGTTCTTAATTGTCCTGTCAGTGAGTGCAGCGTAGCGTGCTTAGTTGAGTAATGCCTCTTTATATTGAATTCTTTCATTACTGAAATGGATTCATTACACAGGAAACAAATACGCTTACCATTGTGCAAGATAAAAAAGAATTCTTCAGTCCATTTTTCTTGAAAATGGCGACCCTCTGTATCTACTTTTCGTTTCTTTCCACCAGACATCATTTTTGTTTACTTTTCGTTCAATAAACTTAATAACAAACTATAGTTAGTAACCACTCAAGATGCACACAAAGTCACAAAGCAAGTTGACGGCTCGAGCAGTTCGCTAAGATATCGCTTGTCCAAGTTATCACCTCGGTAGCTCAAATAGAAGTGAACTAACGTTCGGGCCATCCACCCGCTTATATAGGCAAAATGAACGAATAATCCGGAATAAACTAGTTTAGAATAATTGAGAAGCAATAAATCTGTTGATGTGTCGCCCGTGAGGCGGCAAACCTCAAAGAATTTGATCGAGCAAGTCGAGTGGCGGCGATTATCAAAGAGTGAGGCGGCAAACATCAAAGAATTTGATGTTTTCCGCCTCACTGTCACTCCCGTGAGTATAAGTACCTAATGTAATATTTTTTTAATTGGGTTTTTTCAAAATGTCTCGCGGGCCGGATCATATCTTACAGCGGGCCGGATCCGGCCCGCGGGCCGGGGGTTGCCCATATGTGTCTTAAAGCATGGGCATAACCATGATTTTTACCAGACATTTTTAGGGATTATTTTATTTTAGTACAAAAACGCATAAAACAATGAGTTAATATGAAGTTTAAAATATACTGTCTATATAAAAAAATATAGCCTTAAAATTTGGTTTAGTCGCTCTGCCTCGCTACGGGACCAAACCAAATTTTCAGGCTTTTCTAAACTAAACAAATTTTACTTGAAGCACCACACGTATTAAACATTGAATATACTGAAATATAGTGAACAAGGGAACTTACTTGAAATCAATGTCATTTACGCGTGGCGCATGAAGTAAAATTTCGTGTTAAGAAAAGCCTGAAAATTTGGTTTGGTTACTCCGCATGATGACCAAACCAAATTTTGAGGCTTTTCTAAACTCGTAATTTTACTTCATGCTGAACCTGAGAGTGGAAAACACTCATTTAAAGCTTCAAATTGAACTCTTTAAAAAAAACAACGAATATCTGAAGATTTTCAGCATATTATAGGGATATGTATATTTAGAAGAAAAGCACCCTGTATGATAAAATACACTAACACAAAGTATAATTTGTATTATGTAAAATCCAATGGGCCACGATAAGAAAACATACTTTATATGTGACGCTGGTAACGAACATGTTAATAACCTACTAACCATTGCATAAACATTTGTAATGTTTAGCTGGTTGTTAATAGAAATGATTTTAATCAAAGTTATTTAAAATATTACCAATGTCTAGTCACATTTATTATTTCAATGTCCTCATTAGCCTTAATGAAGAATTATACAATATTTTTTTATTTGGATATTCTAGTTATTCTATTCTAGTTAACGAATAAAATTATCTAAAGGTTTTTCCCCATATTCTGGCCGCCTTGTATAAAATATTGACGATTTTTAGTTATTTTATTAGTTTCATGATTTTCATCAATTTTTACAAACATACTAAATTTATATGAATTATATCTGTTGATTTTTATACAATTTTTACTTTAATATATAATGCAAACAGTGTCTTAATTAATAAGACAATTTAAGACGATAAATATCCATTGAAACAACTACTTCCCGTGCAAATACACCTCCGGATATTGAATTATACAATGAAATATTTAAAATCTTATTTAATTTGATTTGTTACAACGCTCTATTAAAGTATATGTAACGTTTAGGTCAAATTCTCTTCAAACCAACTAACAATAAAATTTAAAATGAAAGGAGAGATAGCAACAAATTAGAAGTGAAAGGACTTGGATTAAAACTAATGTCTTAGGCCATCTATAGACGTGTTTCGAGATTTATCTCTCTTCAGTATAGCTTTGCTTATGACGTTTAAAAAATTAGGAATAAAATTAAAACAAACTTACTTGGAAAAAGTGTTGTGTGTGGAATGAACAGGTACACAGAAATGGAATGAGTGAAAATGATGGTCGGTATTTATAGGTAAAAAAGGGGATTATGTCATTAGCAGGTATGAAGAATGTTAGACCTTATTATTTACCTTACGGTACAGTTCAAACAAGATAAATTCAAATTCAAAACTATTTGAATTCGAGAAAATAAGCTTACGCTTCTTATAGTTTGCACACTTTAAACATAATATATAAAATATAAAATATATATATATATTTATATATTATGTTTAAAGTGTGCAAACTATAAGAAGCGTAAGCTTATTTTCTCGAATTCAAATAGTTTTGAATTTGAATTTATCTTAATTTTTACTATTTTCGAATACGGGGTGTCTACGCTAAACCGTTTGTTAAAAGTTTAAGAGGTTTCCATTGTACTAAAAATTTGAAAAAAATCCTCATCACACAGTTCAATCAGTTCTCCTTATGTGAAATATTTTCAACTTTCTATCACTTGTGGCTCTACCGGAAGTAACAGCAAATTTGTTATTTTAAATGGAGCACCCTATACATTATTATATTTTTGGATTTCTCGTTTAAATTGCAACATATTTTCTAAGAAAGTATGTATATTTATCTTTTATTTATTAGGAAAAAAATATTCTAAAATGACCTCTAAAAAGCTGCTTAAATCGGTCTGTAACTAACTGTAATTGTACCTAGAGGATGCCTCTATGAGTAAAATAATTGTAAACTATCATTTTTCACGATAAGTAGTATTAAAATGTCAATATCTAAGTGCCCTTTTAAATATCTCGTAATTCTTTTTTTTTTTTAAATTGAATGACCTATATTTTATCACATGGCACGACTAGGAGATAAATTTATTACAAAAAAGTAATTTAGAGGATTCGGCAGCGTTACCTGACGGTTTTTAAAATAGCACAACTCAATCAATTTTCAAGATGTTTTTTGTCAACAGGAAGATTGGAAGTTTATAACGTATACAAAAACTTAGAACAAAACCTCAAGTAACGAAAATAACATCAGGTAAATGACGACCTCCGTTTTCGATGCACAGCTGAAGTCGGGTGGTAAAGTTAGTCATCACTCCTTGCCAGAGCTGGGATGAATCCTCAAAAACAGGATTCGAATCACGAATCCGAATCACCTAATATGATTCGAATCACGAATACTCGAATAAAGGATTCGTAAGTGAAAAATATGATTCGAATCAAAGATTCGAACCCTCATTTTTGAATCACGGATACAAATCCTTTAAAAATAAATTTGAATCTATTATTTGCAACCAGTAATATTTTATTCGATCAGTTTCTATTAAGAAAAATGTACATTTACCGACTAAATATCTGATTATATAATGATTTTAATTAATGATGATATATGTGTTATTGAACTTCGTTTTAATACGCGTGGCGCATGAAGTAAAATTTCGAGTTTAGAAAAGCCCCGTGAAAATTTGTCTCGGGTCGCTGCGCGACCCTCGACAAATTTTCTACGCGGGGCTTTTCTAAACTCGAAATTTTACTTCATGCTTAGTCTGGGAGTGGACAACACTCGTTCTTAGAAGTTTCAAATTAATGGATCACTCTAGATTACTAAGTTTATTACTATTTTACAAAGGCTACAGCTTGAAGGACCAATCATGGTATTCGGAGACCGAAGGACTACAGGGAGTCGAAGTTTATTTACAAGAAAACAACGAATATCTTAAGGTTTACAGCATGGATAGGAAAGAAAACATCTAATTTTGAAAAAATATCGAAGTTGGGTTGATTTTCAGTGCGTTTTTAACTTCACTTTAAATCAGTGTCTTATACGCGTGGCGCATGAAGTAAAATTTCGAGTTTAGAAAAGCCCCGTGAAAATTTGTCTCGGGCCGCTGCGCGACCCTCGACAAATTTTCTACGCGGGGCTTTTCTAAACTTGAAATTTTACTTCATGCTTAGTCTGGGAGTGGACCGTCAAGATTTTCTACATGTCGAGATTTTCGATATTTCTAGATTTATGTTGATTTATTCACAGTTTGTTATTGTATTAAATGCAACTTTAATATTAAATAAAAACGGTTTTTTAGGAATAGAATATTCACCCATTAAGAGCCGACCAAATTATAAAGTTAACTCTAAAAGTTAATTTTAGATAATATTTTGAATCTTTTTCTATGATTTCAATGAATGATTTATTATATTACATACGTCGATTTTTTATAAAAGTTAAATTTAAAATTCAAACGAGTGTTGTCCACTCCCAGACTAAGCATGAAGTAAAATTTCGAGTTTAGAAAAGCCCAGCGTAGAAAATTTGTCGAGGGTCGCGCAGCGATCCGAGACAAATTTTCGCGGGGCTTTTCTAAACTCGAAATTTTACTTCATGCGCCACGCGTATAAAACACTGATTTAAAGTGAAGTTAAAAATGCACTGAAAACCAACCCAACTTCGATATTTTTTCAAAATTAGATGTTTTCTTTCCTATCCATGCTGTAAACCTTCAGATATTCGTTGTTTTCTTGTAAAAAAAACTTCGATTCCCTGCAGTCCTTCGGTATCCGAAGACCATGGTTGGTCCTTCAAGCTGTAGCCTTTGTAAAATGGTAATAAACTTAGTAATCTAGAGCAGCGGTTGCCAAAGTGGGTGGTCCGCGAGAAAATTTCGCTGGTCCGCAGAAAAATGTGGAATATACTTACTCATCATGTTAAGTTATGTTTTAAGATGCATTAAAACATGATTCAATTCATAACAATACGTGACAAGTTATAAAAACTTGTGTCGTATACTGTACACACTGGCCATTGGACGAGCGGTCTTCCATCTCTGTCGCGCAGAATCGTACTCTTTCTGCGCGTAGAATAACGCCGCGGGAAATAAGTCGTACTGCTGCTGAATGTTTCAAGTTTTTTAATGTGAGTTATTGGAGTCAGTTTTAATATTAATATACTACTGAATATCTACATTAAACAATAGAACACACCGTAAGTACCAAACTTTTCATTTTAATAATTGCACGGTTACGTCAATACATAACCTCAATTTTCACACTTCATAATATTTATTTTTATTAACTAATAGCGTTCCGTGCTGAACCCTTTCGTTACGGACTCTTATATATTGACACATAGATTTAAAACAGGTATGATCTTAAATCTTAACCATGTACATATTTTCTTTTATTTGATATTTATTGGGATAAAATGAGTTTGACTTTTCTAAATTTCTTTTTTATTTTATTTTAGATTCAAATAAATTAAACCCATAATGCGTGAAAAAAAGCAAAAGAATATTTTGCATTTCTTTAGTAATGCAAAAGGTAATGAAAACGATAATAATAACATTAATAATACTTCACCTAACCGTGAACTGATCAATAAATCAGACCCTCCACAGTCTTCATCAGGCACCACACAGTGGGCGGAAAGCCCGAAAACGTGGCCAAAACTACAAATGACCTTTGATGGGGATAAAAATTGGCATAAAGGGGTTTTGAAGGTCGCTGATTACGAATCCGAAAGCCAAATTATTGTAAACAAAATGGCCGATCCAAAATGGCGGACATGGATGTGAAAAATGTGTCAGATCTTGACGAAAATCGGTATATACGGGTTTTGAAGATCGCTGTTTACGAATCTGACATCCAAATTATTGTGAACAAAATGGCGGATCCAATATGGCGGACATGAATGTGAAAAAGGTGTCAGATCTTGACAAAAATTGTATATCCGGGTTTTCAAGGTCACTGAATACGAATCCGAAAGCTAAATTATTGTCAACAAAATGGCCGATCCAAAATGGCGGACATAGATGTGAAAGTTGTGTCAGATCTTGACGAAAATCGGTATATGCGGGTTTTGAAGGTCGCTGATTACGAATCCGAAATCCAAATTTTTGAAAACAAAATGGCGGCCGAAATATGGCGGCTCGATTATCGAAATACCATTGCATATAGTCGAAAAATACTAAATTTCAGTTTTTGGGTTCACTGTACACAAATTTGAGACATTTTGTTGAAGAACGATCATATTAATAACTTTTATTTGACAAAATGTTTAAACAATTTAATCAGAGTCACATTCCTCGTCCTCGCTTGAATGCGTCTCTGCTTGAGTACAAGATATTGGTCGCTGAGCATCAGGTGAAAGTTTTTTTATCCTTTTCGTTGGAAGTTCTCGGAGACTTGAGATATAAGGGTCTGATGACACCAAGAGCCAGTTCAGCACGTCCTGCATCGTATTTTCCCGCGAGCTCTTTCGAGAGAATCCCTCTCTATATTTCTTGATGTCTTTATTTCGCGCTTCCTGTGCCTCCTCAGATAGCTGCCCGATTGGTAAAGATGCAGAAGCTATTATTTGAGAACCGTGGATCAACAGCTTATGCACTGCTGTCGGCATATTATACCACGGGTATTCGGCCACATACATTCTTGCTGTTTCCAGTGCGTATTCTTTGTACTTTTCTACATCGATATTTTTTCCACTGGATATCGCCTGTAGAATTGCGTGGAATCTCTCCATCAGCCGTTCATTCAAACCAGTTATAAGCGAAACTTCCGCTGAATTTTCAAAGAAACGCCTGGCCGTGTTACCGTCATTACTGCTACCATAACGCGGTTTTGGTCGATCTACGATGAGCCCCAAGCTCGATCGCAACTCTTTTTGAATTTCTAACTTGCGTCGATTAATTGATTCCTTATCATTCTCATTACGTGCCTGCCCCTTTTTGAGGTGCAATTTGTAGGAAATATGTAGTAAACACTCGAACATACGGATCCACGCGTGCAGTGTTGACATACCATAACTCAAATTGGACTCATTCAATGGCTTTTCCAGAATTTTGTCGATATTATTGAAGTCTTTCGATGTGGAACCGCACAGGTAGCACCTCATTGCTGAAGATGTCGATGTAACAGTGTTACATACCTTGCCATCTATCATCGTAAACAGCATTTTGTAATTGATAGTTATTGCTGAGCCATCTACAGTCATTGTATATGGTTCCAGCGAAGCTATTTGATCTTCGATATATTTTTGTTCTCTTACAGTCAATTCAGTAGTTTCATGAAGGAATTGCATTCTAATTGGTCGACAGCATCGAGTCGACGAAAGCCTTGGATTTTCCCATATGACTGTGCTGTTGAGTTTGTCAGATTCACTATCAGGAAAGGCAAGTCGAAGAGGAACGAACGAAGTAAAAAATAAACTTGCGTCCGAATCCGAATCATCGTTGAATGTTTGTTTGTATACGCTTTGACCCGAACTTCCGTCTTACATATCAACTCTGCTGTGAGACTCTGGGTAATGAGTGATTTTAAGAAATCTCTACAAGAGAGGAAGAGGCGTTTGCAGGTGTGATCCAGTAAATCTTGTAATTTTACGTCTGCACTAGTTTCTGTAACAGTAATGCTGGATGGAGGCGGATAACAGAGCTTCTTGGCTACTCGGACGGACTCGTAGCTAGGGTATAATTTGCAATTATTCTTTTTCATGGTTGTTCTAATGACGTTGTACTGTTTTCTTGTTAGTTTTGCTTCGATTATATCTGATAGCGCTTCATCCGCAGAAATCGTTGTCTCTTGTGCAGCAGATGCTTTCGCAAATGCTGCTCTATAACGTGTGGATCTCGTTGGTGAAGTCGTCATATCTTTTAAAACTTTTGCAGAATCCAAGTTTCCAGATAATCGAAGATTCATTTGTGTTGCATATAATAATTCTGCAGTTGAAACATTTTTGCGAAGCTCTTCTGTTTTTCGTCGTTTTGTGCGATCGCTTGATGAAGCGAAGTCCAACGATGGCCGACCAAGTGTGGTCAGAGATTCATTCAAGTCTTTTGCTTGATCTATTGAGTGAACGGGGAATGAGACATCCACATTTAGCCAATCCTCATTTTTGTGGAGAAAAAATTTTTCGTTGCCTTTGGCCTCCTTCCACTTCGTACGCATTTTAAAAAACAGTTTTGATAACTGCTGTCTGGCATTGGAACGTATCTTCACAGGACAATTAGCTTCTTTCGATAATTCGTGCTCAAAATTTAGCATTTGGTCGTTGAAGTCCGAGGTCATTCAGTTTCGCAGTGTGGAAAATACCTTTGTCCGTGGCCACAACATAAGCTTATCCTGAGATCCTGAAAACATACAGGTACATATAATTTACTGTATATTTAATGTGTTAAAACATCTATTATAGAGCTCTGTTTGCAGACTACATCATATATTCGATAGTTTTCAGTTATGATTTGATTATAGCAGCAGCAGCAGTTCGAATTAAGGATGTATCACACATACATTCCCAACCAAAAGATTAATCCGATGATAATTTATGTACTTCCTAATACATCAAAAATTTGAAAAAAATCAACTACGTTAAAGATATCGAGAACATTGATTTTACATAATAATAATGCTAAACAGTTATTAACAAATTGGTAAAAAACCATTGTTTTTCAATAAATTTCTTGACTTACTTTTTTTTCTCTTTAAATGAATTTATTGATTTTTCTAAAACCGTATGAATTTTTTCAAAATTTTCAACTATTTTTGAAAATGCTGATTTTGAGAAAAATATAAGGCTGTAACTATGGCTCAATCATCTGGAAACTTCTTACGTGTGGAGTGGAACCTTATTACGAAAACATATCCAAAATTCAGAACTTTTTGTTATTTTTTAAAATCCAAAAAAAAATTCAAAAACAGAACATTTTGAAAAAAATTATTCGGTTTTGGAAAAATCCGTGAATTTATTTAAAGAGAAAAAAAGTAAGTCATTAGAAATTTATTGAAAACAATGTTTTTTTCCAATTTGTTAATAACTTTTTAGCATTATTATTATGTAAATTCAATGTTCTCGAGTTCTTTAACATAGTTGATTTTTTTCAAATTTTTGACGTATTAGGAAGTACATAAATTATCATTGGATTAAACTTTTGGTTGGATTGTATGTGTGATACAATCCCAACCAAAACCAGGTTTCCTTAAGTATATAAATATATCCTTTATATTGCAAAAATAAGACGAGCTGTCTCACTTGCACTCACTAGGAGCCCGCTGCGGACGCAGCTGCTCGAGTCAGAGACCTACGTAGAACCCAGCACGCTGTGTGAAAAAAATACCTCACATCAAGGCTAGACAAAACTGGACGCTGATTTTTTCACAATCTGTTCCTAATAGTTTATACTTCAAGTCCATCGCAGAATGAACGCGGGATTCCGCGGGATTCGGTACTTTTGGTATTTATATCATCAACTTTATTTCAAACGAGTAGTCACTGTTTCGATGTATAATTATACGCAATAAACAAACAGAGCAACGTTTTTTTTCAAATAGCAAAATATTCGTAATATTCTACATACCTCCAGGAACCGAATCCATGTTTTCGATTTTCTTTTTTGATGAAAACTTTCAAGTTATATAAATATAAACTTTTTACTGCGATCGGTTCACGCGCGCGTCCTCGAAACTCCCTCGTCGCAGGTCAACTTGGGACTGAAATATTTCAACAACCACAAGTCGCAGGGGGCTCGGCCTAACGGTTTTGTGTAGGGGGTTAGTCCCTAAACGATCCCCACCAATCATAGGCTTCAAATCAAAGGTTCATAATTCGACTTTTGGCCACGTTTTCGGGCTTTCCGCCCACTGTGCACCATTAGGAAACACGTTGGAACGGGAGGTGGAGAGAAGAAAAAACACAAAGTATCAAGAAAATATCATTCCTACTACTTAAAATTTGGATTCATTGAAGAAACTGACAGTGAGCTGGATCCACGGCCTCTCTGTGTTGTATGTTCTGAAAGCCTATCTAACGATGCATTAAAACCTTTAAAACTTGAAACTCACTTGAATTCAAAACACCCGGATTTAGCAAAAAAACCGCTAGAATATTTTAAAAGAATGCATGAAA
Organism: Philonthus cognatus; assembly: GCA_932526585.2. Lineage (NCBI taxonomy): Eukaryota > Metazoa > Arthropoda > Insecta > Coleoptera > Staphylinidae > Philonthus > Philonthus cognatus. Next base: position 68,061,649 of record OW052242.1, on the reverse strand, counting down.
ATATGCAAAAGCAAGTTATTGCTTTAAGAAAAATGACCATGGAAGATAAATCATTACTAAAGGTTTCCTATCTCATAGCAAATCAGATCGCGAAATGCAAAAAGCCGTACACAATTGGAGAAGAATTAATTAAGCCATGCATGTTAAAAGCCTGTGAACAGATTTTGGGAATGCAGGCTGTTCAGAAATTGAAAGTAATTCCTATGTCTAATAATACTATCAAGCGCAGAATCGAAGATATGGCCGAAGACATTAAAAATCAGATAATAAAAATGGTGAAAAATTCTTCATTTTATTCAATCCAACTTGACGAATCTACGGACATTACAAACAAAGCACTTCTTCTTTGTTTTGTGAGGGTTGAGTGTGAAGGAGAGTTACATGAAGAACTACTTTGTTCGCTTAATTTGCCGGGTAGAACAACCAGCTCTGAGATTTTTGAAGCACTTAATAGTTATTTCCGGGAACATGAAATTGATTGGAAAAAATGTATTGGAATCTGCACAGATGGTGCCGCAAATATGACTGGACATCTTGTTGTAAAGGTGAAGAATGTTGGTCACCCAGACATTTTATCTACACACTGCATTATACACCGAGAACAACTTGCAGCGAAAAAAATGTCCCCAGAACTACACGAAGTATTATCAAATGTCATTGAAATTATAAAGAAAATTCGACACAAAGCACTCAATTCTCGAATATTTGAGGCACTTTGCGAAGAAATGGGTTCCGAGTATACTCATCTTCTTCGTCATGCTGAGGTGAGATGGCTGTCGAGGGGCAAAATATTGACCCGACTATTCGCCTTGCGGGAAGAAGTCAAATTATTTTTCGAGCAGCAAAATAATCCGAAATTGCAAAAGTGCTTGTCCGACAATGAATGGCTAGCAAAGCTTGCATACCTGGCAGATATTTTTTCCCTGTTAAATGAACTAAACATATCTTTGCAAGGACAACTTAAGGACGTGTTCACACTACGAAGTAAAATGGATGCGTTTCAAAAGAAAATATTACTGTGGCAAACGCAGTTGGTTGAAGACGATCTGCAAATGTTTTCTAATTTTGATGAATACATGAAGGAGAATGATGTTAACCAGCAAGTGGTAACCCTAGTTAAAAAGCACTTGGAATCACTTACAGAATCTTTTGCTCATTATTACCCAAAGAATGAAGATCCCAGACATGGTAATATGTGGATAATAGATCCGTTTGCAGCGAACATTCAGGATAGTAAGTTAAGCATGCATCTAAAAGAAAGCCTCATCGACCTATCGTCCGACGAAACTCTCAAATTTAAATTTCATTCATCCTTATCAAGACCTCGGTTTTGGCTTTTCATAAAAAGTGAATACCCTTTGCTTAGTGAACAGGCGATGAAAATTCTGATTCAATTCTCCACAACTTATTCACGTGAAAAGGCCTTTTCATCTGTCACAGTCATCAAATCACGGTACCGATCTCGGCTTGAAATAAATGCAGTTCTCCGTCTTGCAGTAACAACATTGGATCCAAATATCCATAATCTTAATTCAAGTAAGCAGGAACATCCATCACACTAGGAATGTATAACGCTAAAAGTTTGATATATTTAAACCATCTTTTAATTGTTTTGTTTGTACAATTTTTGTTTATTTTGTTTATTTTATTATGGTTTATTAATAAAGCTTTCATAACTTGGTTACTATTAATAGTTTCATTTTATTAACTAGGTACATTTTATGTGTTCTTTGATCACAATTTTTTTTTTATAAATATATTTAACACTTAAAAAATCCTATTAGTGGTCCGCGGGATTTAAATTATGAATTAACTGGTCCGTGAGGTCAAAAAGTTTGGCGACCGCTGATCTAGAGTGATCCTTCAATTTGAAACTTCTAAGAACCAGTGTTGTCCACTTCCAGACTAAGCATGAAGTAAAATTTCGAGTTTAGAAAAGCCCCGCGTAGAAAATTTGTCGAGGGTCGCGCAGCGACCCGAGACAAATTTTCACGGGGCTTTTCTAAACTCGAAATTTTACTTCATGCGCCACGCGTATAGAACACTGATTTCAAGTGAAGTTAAAAATATACTATTAACGTTGGATATTTTTCATGGTTAAGTAACCAAATATCCATTCACAAATATTTGAATTATTCGAAAATTTCTATATTTATATTCAAATATGAATAATTTAGTGATTTAATTATTTATATTAGAATATTTAACTATTTGAATTAATCGAATTCGAATCCCAGCCTGAATAGCGATGATTCGAATTATTTAGGAGGATTTGAATTCGTGTATGAGGATTCGAATGCTTTTATAAGGATTCGATTCCTTTTATAAGAATTCGAATCCTTTTATGAGGATTCGAATCCTTTTATAAGGATTCAAATCCTTTTATAAGAATTCGAATCCTTTTATAAGGATTCGAATCATCTACGTCTGGATTCGAATACGAATCCTTTTAAAAAAATGTAACGAATTCGGATCACGAATCCGTTTTCACTAAAGTATTCGAATACCTCTGTTAATTCCTCTAAAAGGATTCGAATCCGGGAATCGAATCCTGAATGATTCGAATCCTGCCCAGCTCTGCTCCTTGCAAAGTTGCTTGAGCAATCGCACGAATTTCTCCCTGAATATTATCACGCAGTTGAGCCAAATTTCGAGGCTTGTCAAGGTACACGTTTCCCTTTAGGTAACCCCACAAATAAAAGTCACATGATGACAGATCCGGAGAACATGCCGGCCATGGGATGTCACCGCGGTGTGAGATTAACCTACCGGGAAACGATGTTCTCAGCAGCTCTATAAATACATGTTGCCCCATCCTGTTGGAAACAAACCCTTCGAACAGGAATTCGACGCCGACGTAATTCGGGGAGGAGGTATTCCCGGATCATGGTTATATAACGTTCGGCATTTACTGTTACCGTGCGGCCGTTTTCCTTGAAGAAAAAAGGTCCGATCACTCCTGATTTACACACAGCAGCCCATACGGTTACCTTTTCATTATGAAGAGGCCTTTGATGAATCTCTTGAGGATTATTTGGTGCCCAGTAACGGAAGTTCTGCTTATTATTTACACAACCATTTAAATGGAAATGAGCTTCATCAGAAGTCAGAATAATCATCCCTGGATCCTCATTTATCATTCGCAACATGGTTTGTGCGAACTGCACTGTTCTTGGAAAATCTTTCTCTAGTAACTCGTGGACAAGAGTGATTCTATACGGGTGAAAGTTCAAGTCTTGTTGGAGAATTTGGCGGACACTTCTGTCAGACATTCGAAAAGCTTGAGCGTGACGAATAGCGGACCGAGAGAGGCTCCGTTCAAACCCAGCTCGTACCGCCTCTATGTTTGCGGGGGTCCTTACCGTTCTGGGAGACCCCCTTCTTCTCCTTGTAGTTCCGAAAATTCCGAACCCTCAACGGAATGGTCTTCCTTGATGGAATCGGCCCGCGAGAAGGAACATTGAAATGTAAACGAAAATTCCACTGTGTTAGAATCACTGAATCGTTATTACGAAAAAACGCCTCGATGGCGAACGCACGGTGTTCAGCGGTCCAAACGTCCATTGTAACTAAACATCAACATCAGGAGAATCTGCCCAGGCCACCCCCACTTCGTCCGACCACCCTTATCCCCCCACGTCCTTCTAAAAACGTCAGGTAACGCTGCCGGACCCTGTACAACCATACTCCTAAAGCAAGTAGTTTTTGAATTATTTAGAAGATTCGTTTTTCGTTGCATTTCTGCAAGGTAAAATTGCGAATAATTCACAAGTGCACTTTAGTAGGCAATTAATATGCTTTTGTTTTATCGCTATTGTAATGGTAAAATAATAAAAACATTCAGAATAAAGTAGTATAAAAATCAACAAAATGAATCATTATATAAATCGTAGGAAATAAAACACGATCGTTTGAGAATTTTCACAGTTTTTAATGTCGAACACTGCGACAATTGTTTCGCCACACAGTGGCTTCATCAGGCAGATGAGTAATGATTACATGAAACTACAATCGTTGCTTATATACTAAATCATTGTGGAGGGGGTGTGCGTAACAGTGTAATTTAATATAATATTTATGATTTAACAGAATCACATAATTAATAAAGACATTTACAATTTTACACATTACAATTTTTAGGCCTAGATTTAATAGTGGTGAATTATTTACGTCGGTTTGGTCATTGAGTATCAAACCGCGTTGATTATATTTGTTAATTTCCAGCTGCTCAAGGAGGTTTAATTTCTTGCTTTTAGCGCATCCGTGTAAAATTTTGAAGTTATTGTTGGGGTTGTGATTATGTTCCCTGAGGTGATTGGCATATGTAGATGTTGTCTTATGGTTAATGTAGCTTTTTTGGTGTTCAGCTATCCTTTCTTCAAAGCTGCGTCCGGTTTGGCCAACATATATCATGGGGCAATCTCCACATTCTAACAAGTAGACTCCTGATTTTTTGTTTTTGTCGGTTTTGTCTTTGGCATTAGTAATGAATTTATGTAATGTATTGTTAGTTTTAAAGGCTACTGAAATATTGTGTGATTTTAATTCGTTTTTTATTGTGACGGAAGGATGACCGATGTATGTTAGAGTACAATAATTTAGCTAATTTATCATTATTTGAGGGAAAAATTAAGTTGTTGATTTTTTGTTTTTGTTTTTTATTTAAAATATTCAAAATTAGGTTTTTGGGGAAGCCATTATTATAGGCGATTTCTAAGATTCTGCTTAATTCGGTATTAAAATTAGATTTTGATAAAGGAACGCTTAACAGTCTGTGGATGAATGAATTATATGCTGCAAGTTTATGGGACATTTTTTTTTTTTTTGTAGGGGCAGGAAACGGAAGTTAGGGTTATTTCTGCCCTAGCACCGCAGCCGTGTGGCTTATTGTACTTCTTCCGTTACCGTAGTTAATCAAAAAGCTCTGTTTCCTTGGCTAGTCCCAGCAGCCTTTCGATCATCTTTCCCTTCGGGAAGTGGTTTGGATTCCCTTGGACAAGGTTTGCTTCCCTCCAGGTGGAAAGTGCCTCGCACTCGAATAGTACATGTGAGGCGTCTTCATCCTCTTCCAGGCATAGTCTGCATATTGGATCTTCTGTGAACAGTTTCATGTTATGCAGGTGCTTCCTTAGGGTACAGTGTCCAGTTATCAGTCCTGTGACTATTCTAAGGTTGTTTCTACTGAGTCTGAGGGCCTCAGTTGCTAGTTCTTGGCAGGGTTTTTCCATCAGTAGTTTACTGTGTCTATGCCCTGTCAGGTTTTTCCAGCGCTCGGTGTGTCTTTCTAGGGTCCACTCTTTTGCGCTTGGTCTTATTGATTTTTTGGGGATCGGTAGCATTGGTTCTGGTCCAATGTAGGGTCTGCGTGATCCAATCTTTGCCAGAGCATCGGCTTTCTTGTTGCCATCCTCCCCTGTGTGTCCCGGCGTCCAGCGTAGTGTTACGGTGTTTTCCGTCGCCAGTTTCGTCAGGTTTTGGATGCACTCCCATGATAGCTCAGATTGGATCTTATAGCTGTTGAGTGCTCTTAAAGCAGCTTGGCTGTCGGTGAGGATCAGGATCTTTTGCCTCTTATATCCCCGTCGCAGATTTTCCATGGTACATTGGTTAATCGCGAAGATCTCGGCTTGATGTACAGTTGCCATCCTCCCCAGAGACACGTAGATGTCACATTTTGGGGTTACGCCGTGAATCCCAGCGCCTGCTCCACCTTCTTTTCTTGACCCATCGGTGTACCAGATCAAGGTTCCAGGTGAAGGGTGCGCTTCTCATTGTCCCCCTCACATTCTATTGTGAAGGGTCTCTTCAGGGAGTAGCGTGGTATCATGTAGTCACTTCCCATTTGTAATAGAGGTTTGGTAACTACCTGTTCTATTCTGGAGTGGTTTCCTGTGGGGTGCCAGTTTCCAGTTGTCCTCAACCTATATGCCCCTAGTCTGGCCTCGCTTTTAACCACTAGGTCCAGCGGTTGGAGGTTTAGTAGGGTTTCCATTGAGGCTGTTGGTGTTGTACGCAGTGCGCCAGTTATGCATAAGCAGGCTAGTCGCTGTACTCTAGATAGAGCTGCCTGCGTAGTACTTTGTTCTACTTTCGGCCACCAAGTTGTGCATCCGTAGGTGATCATGGGTTTTACTATTGCATTATATATCCACATAGTCATTTTTGGATTAAGGCCCCATGTTTTTCCCAGCGCACGCTTTGTTGTCATTAGCGTCCTTGTTGCTCTGTCGGTTGTGTGCTTTAATTGACGGTTCCATGTGAGTTTTGTATCTAGGTAGATACCTAGATATTTGACCTCATTGGTTAGTTGTAGAGTTTGGTTAAAGAAGGTTGGGGGTTTAATTCCCGCGCATTTCCTTCTCTTTGTGGGGCATAGGATGGAACGATTTAAAGTGGATAGTGGTATCTGTGTGAGTGGGTTTGTGAAAAATGTTAAATTCGAGTTTATTGTTTTTATGGGAAATTGATAGGTCTAGGAAGTTAATCGTTTGGTCAACTTCAACTTCCAACGTAAACTTTATATTATTATGCATTTTATTAAGTTGATCTAAAAAAATGTTAAGCTGTCTATTTGTACCTCGAAAGCAAACCAAGATATCATCTACATATCTGACCCAATATAAACATTTATTAAATAGAGGGTTTTTACTGATTTTATTTTCCAAATTATCAAGAAAAAGTTCTGCAAGTAATGGGCTTAAGGGGTTTCCCATTGCTAAACCGTTTGGCTGATTATAAAAGGAATTATCGAATTGCAGGTAATTTTGTTTTAAACATAAATCTAACAGGCTTAAAATTTCGGCTGATATTATCGGATTGACCGCCTTTTCTGCAAACAGCTCTCTCAAGATTTTAATTACCTCCTGTGGCGGTACATTTGTAAATAAGCTGGTTACGTCGAAAGATGCCAATAAACTATTGTTCGGGACGTTAATCTTGGAAATTCTGTCTATTCGAAAATAAAATCAGTAAAAACCCTCTATTTAATAAATGTTTATATTGGGTCAGATATGTAGATGATATCTTGGTTTGCTTTCGAGGTACAAATAGACAGCTTAAATTTTTTTTAGAACAACTTAATAAAATGCATAATAATATAAAGTTTACGTTGGAAGTTGAAGTTGAACAAACGATTAACTTCCTAGACCTATCAATTTCCCATAAAAACAATAAACTCGAATTTAACATTTTTCACAAACCCACTCACACAGATACCACTATCCACTTTAAATCATTCCATCCTATGCCCCACAAACTTGCAGCATATAATTCATTCATCCACAGACTGTTAAGCGTTCCTTTATCAAAATCTAATTTTAATACCGAATTAAACAAAATCTTAGAAATCGCCTATAATAATGGCTTCCCCAAAAACCTAATTTTGAATATTTTAAATAAAAAACCAAAACAAAAAATCAACAACTTAATTTTTCCCTCAAATAATGATAAATTAGCTTCAAATTATTGTACTCTAACATACATCGGTCATCCTTCCGTCACAATAAAAAACGAATTAAAATCACACATTATTTCAGTAGCCTTTAAAACTAACAATACATTACATAAATTCATTAATAATGCCAAAGACAAAACCAACAAAAACAAAAAATCAGGAGTCTACTTGTTAGAATGTGGAGATTGCCCCATGATATATGTTGGCCAAACCGGACGCAGCTTTGAAGAAAGGATAGCTGAACACCGAAAAAGCTACATTAACCATAAGACAACATCTACATATGCCAATCACCTCAGGGAACATAGTTACAACCCCAACAATAACTTCAAAATTTTACACGGTTGCGCTAAAAGCAAGAAGTTAAACCTCCTTGAGCAGCTGGAAATTAACAAATATAATCAACGCGGTTTGATACTCAATGAACAAACCGACGTAAATAATTCACCACTATTAAATCTAGGTCTATAAATTGTAATGTGTAAAATTGTAAATGTCTTCATTAATTATGTCATTCTGTTAAATCATAAATATTATATTAAATTACACTGTTACGCACACCCCCTCCACAATGATTTAGTATATAATCAACGATTGTAGTTTCATGTAATCATTACTCATCTGCCTGATGAAGCCACTGTGTGGCGAAACAATTGTCGCAGTGTTCGACATTAAACTCTGTGAAAATTCTCAAACGATCGTGTTTGATTTCCTACATATTATGGAATTTCACCAAGTAACAGCCTCATCTATCAAATATTATATAAATCAGCAAATTATCAAATAAAAACGAATTTTCGAAATAATTCAAAAACTACTTGCTTTAGGTGTATGGTTGTATAAAACTTTTTTAGGGTAAATTTACCTCGTGCTATGTGATAAAAAAATGGGTAACTAATTTAAAAAAAATATTTTTATCTTATTCTTAAGAGAAGTTACAGACACATTTCAAGCTGCCTTTTGGAGATAAAAATTTTAGAAAATATTTTGATTTCTTGGCAACTAAAAGAGATAATGTATGTACAACATTCCTACAGAATATGTTGCAATTTAAACGAGGAATCCAAAATTATATTATAATTCCATTTAAAATATCGAATTTGGTGCTACTTCCGGTGAAGTCAGAAGTTACAAATAGTTGAAAATAATTGACATGAGGAGAACTGATTCAACCGTGTGACAAAGATTTTTTTCAAATTTTTAGTACAACGGCAACCCCGTAAACTTTTAACAAAGGGTTAAGCATAGACACCCTGTATAATAAATACAAAGGAAATGTATAATTTTCGTTGACATTTGTAAATACATTTTCTTTGTTGTAAGCTGTAAGTCTCATCGAAATACAAATCTATTTATAATCATTGTCTGGAGCTTGATTAGTTTTTGAGATTTTACAAAATGATGACCGACAAAAATCTGACAGATACCAGAAGATTTCTGATACAAAATTGCATTCTCATCACTCTACTGTTCTGATATAAGTTTAAAAACGCTATAACCTTGTCTAAAGTTGTGAATAATTTTATTTTACTCGATTTCAAGTGTTTCTAGAGATCTATAACTTCTATTTGAAATATTAATATTTTCAAGTTTAAATATTACTACCCCTTCCTCCTTTTAATTCCAAGGTGTCCGTCAAGTTCTCACATTTCTCAAATATGCCTTTTTATCAGAGCTGCGATGAATCCTCAAAAACAGGATTCGAATCACGAATCCGAATCACCTAATATGATTCGAATCACGAATACTTTAATAAAGGATTCGTAAGTGAAAAATATGATTCGAATCAAAGATTCGAATCCTCATTTTTGAATCACGGATACAAATCCTTTAAAAATAAATTTGAATCTATTATTTGCAACCAGTAATATTTTATTCCAACAGTTTCTATTAACAAAAATGTTCATTTACCGACTAAATATCTGATTATACAGGGAGGGGCAGAAAAAGCTATCCGATTTCAAATCCCTTTTTCTCAGAAGAGAGAACAGGTAGAGTAGTGGGGTAAAAACCGTTAGAAAGCCGGTTTTATGCCATTTGTCATTAGTCAACATGCCTTGGTCTGGTGAACATCGTGCTTTTGTTATTGAGCGGTTTATCGAAAACGGCGGTTCGATAATTGCTACACAACATGCTTTTCGAATTCATTTCGGACTCGGGCGTCATGATCCTGTTCCACATCACGCTACGATTAAAGTGTGGGTGTCAAATTTTCGACAGACGGGTTCAGCATTGAAAAAGAAGTCGCCTGGACGTCCCAGGACAGCAACAGGACCTGAAAACGTGGCCAATGTGAGAGCCGCGATTGAACGTTCCCCGCGTCGTTCGGCACGAAAACATTCGCTCGCTTTGGCGATTTCCAACCGCAGTATTCGGCGAATTTTGGACCGGGACCTCAAAATGCATCCGTACAAAATGGTTGTTGCACAGGAATTAATTGAAAGGGATTTTGAAACCCGTATGAACCTGTGTCGCGATCTCCGAGAACTCCCAATAGACGATGTTGTGCTCTTCACGGACGAAGCCCATTTTCCATCAGAAACCCCTCCATAGCCCAAAAGTGACTGTGTGGTGTGCTCTTTCCCGCCTAGGAGTCTGGGGGCCTTACTTTTTTGAAGAAAATGGGTAAACCGTAACGGTCAACAGCGAGCCAAATTGTTTCATGTTGGAAAATTTTCTTCAACCCAAAATGGAAGAAAATGGCGTGGAAAATGTGTGGTTTCAACAGGATGGTGCAACCGCCCACACATCGCGACGATCAATGGACATTCTCAGGGAAATGTTTCCCGGACGCCTCATTTCTCTGAGAGATGATATTGGCTGGCCGCCGCGCTCACCGGATCTCACTCCGTGTGACTTCTTCCTTTGGGGTTACCTCAAATCGAAGGTATTCCAGCATCGACCAAGGACCCTTCTTGCTTTACGAAGGGAAATTGCTCGGGCAATTGAAGAAATTCCTGTGGAAATGACGGTGAAAGTCATGGAAAGCTACCGCGAGCGCCTAAATCAATGTATCCGCTCCCAAGGACGACATTTGAGTGATGTGCTTTTTAAAACTTAAATTTAAAAATGGCATAAAATTTGCGATATGTTAATAAAAAAAATTGTTTGTCAAGTTGAGTGGTTTTAATTTTATTACGTTTTGAAATCGGATAGGTTTTTCTGCCCTACCCTGTATAATGATTTTAATTATTGATGATATATGTGTTATTGAACTTCATTTTAAATCTGTGTTTTATACGGGTGGCGCATGAAGTAAAATTTTGAGTTTAGAAAAGCCCCGTGAAAATTTGTCTCGGGTCGCTGCGCGACCCTCGACAAATTTTCTACGCGGGGCTTTTCTAAATTCGAAATTTTACTTCATGCTTAGTCTGGGAGTGGACCGTCAAGATTTTCTACATGTCGAGATTTTCGATATTTCTAGATTTATGTCGATTTATTCACAGTTTGTTATTGTATTAAATGCAACTTTAATATTAAATAAAAACGATTTTTTTAGGAATAGAATATTTACCCATTAAGAGCCGAGCAAATTATAAAGTTAACTCTAAAAGTTAATTTTAGGTAAAATTTTGAATCTTTTTCTATGACTTCAATGAATGATTTATTATATTACATACGTCAATTTTTTAAAAGAGTTAAATTTAAAATTTAAACGAGTGTTGTCCACTCCCAGGCTAAGCATGAAGTAAAATTTCGAGTTTAGAAAAGCCCCGCGTAGAAAATTTGTCGAGGGTCGCGCAGCGACCCGAGACAAATTTTCGCGGGGCTTTTCTAAACTCGAAATTTTACTTCATGCGCCACGCGTATAAAACACTGATTTAAAGTGAATTTAAAAATGCACTGAAAACCAACCCAACTTCAATATTTTTTCAAAATTAGATGTTTTCTTTCCTATCCATGCTGTAAACCTTCAGATATTCGTTGTTTTCTTGTAAAAAACTTCGATTCCCGGTCTCCGAAGACCATGGTTGGTCCTTTGAGCTGTAGCCTTTGTAAAATGGTAATAAACTTAGTAATCTAGAGTGATCCTTTAATTTGAAACTTCTAAGAACGAGTGTTGTCCACTCCCAGACTAAGCATGAAGTAAAATTTCGAGTTTAGAAAAGCCCCGCGTAGAAAATTTGTCGAGGGTCGCGCAGCGACCCGAGACAAATTTTCACGGGGCTTTTCTAAACTCGAAATTTTACTTCATGCGCCACGCGTATAAAACACTGATTTCAAGTGAAGTTAAAAATATATTATTAACGTTGGATATTTTTCATGGTTAAGTAACCAAATATACATTCACATATATTTGAATTATTCGAAAATTTAAATATTTATATTCAAATATGAATAATTTAGTAATTTACATATTCATATTAGAATATTTAACTATTTGAATTAATCGAACTCGAATCCCAGCCTGAATAGCGATAATTCGAATTATTTAGGAGGATTTGAATCCGTGTATGAGGATTCGAATCCTATTATAAGGATTCGATTCCTTTTATAAGGATTCGAATCCTATTATAAGAATTCAAATCCTTTTATAAGGATTCGAATCCTATTATAAGAATTCGAATCCTTTTATAAGGATTTGAATCATCTACGTCTGGATTCGAATACGAATCCTTTTAAAAAAATGTAACGAATCCGGATCACGAATCCGTTTTCACTAAAGTATTCGAATACCTCTTTTGAATCCTCTAAAAGGATTCGAATCCGGGAATCGAATCCTGAATGATTCGAATCCTGCCCAGCTCTGCTTTTTACAAAAAGAAGGTTGCCGGTTGCTCGGATATATTCTTAAATTTCATTGCAAAATGTAATTGATAGTGGTTATTTCAACCTCTACCCTATTTTAATTCGATAGTTGTTTAATTTTCTAAACTGTATTATTTATTTATTTATTTATTCAGTCAATGGAGTCCATAAAAAAAAACATATTACAGGGTGCCCGTTTTTTTGAGCGGTACTATGGGGATCTCGCTTATTTGAAGCTATAGAGAATCGGTTAAATGATGGTAAAGTTGCATATTTTAGTGCTTATTAATAATCTGCTTTCATATATCTTCAGTAGATTTGTTGTACTTAAAAACAAAAAACTGAATTTTGGATTTTTAAAAATCGTCCATATCCGTTATTTTTTATATTTTTTCAAATTCTGTAAAAACTTTCTTGGAACAACTTTTTATGACTGATCGAATGGCAAGCGTTTAAAATATTCAGATCGATTCGTTTTTATTTTATAGACCCAATTTTCGTTTTTCTAATGGAAACATACAAATGTATACAGCTCACAAATAATAAAATTAGAAATTACAACTAGTTTAATCAAAAATTGTACATATAAACGTTTTTTCAGTCAGACAAATATTAATATATTCATTGAGTCTCTAGGTTTACAAGACTGGAATACTGTCTTCAATTCCATGGACAAGTCATTTGAACATTTTGTAAATATTGTTAAATCGCATTATTTCCAATGTTTTCCATTAAAAAAAGTTCTACATAAAACCAAACCTAAAACAGACATGTGGATTACTGCCGACATTATTCAAGCTAGAGACAGGTTTAATGCCTTTGCAGAGTTGGCAACTAAATACCCAATGTTTAAAAAATATAGTAAGCAACTAAAAGCTGATCTCAAAAATAAAATGAATTTGTCAAGTAGAGCGTTCTATGACGCACAAGTTACCAATGCAAAGAATAAATCTAAATCAATTTGGAGCATAATTAAGTCGAATCAAAACTGTAAATCTAGAAGCACTGAAACCATTGAACACAATGGTTCTATGCTTTCGGAAGAAGAAGCCGCAGAGACCTTCAATAATTATTTCACAGACATTCCTATAAAATTAAGTCAAGAATTGGATAGCGTATCTATTGACACAGATTTCATCTGCAAAGCGATTAAATGGAACAACAATTCTATTTTCTTGTTTCCTGTATCAGAAAAGGAAATTATAGATATAGCTATGAAAATGAACAATAGTACCAGTACAGATATTGATGATCTCTCACCTAACATAATAAAACATGCCATTGTTCATGGTGTGGCTACCATTAAAATATTTATTTAATCGAGTAATTGACACAGGTCTGTTTCCCACCTGTTTAAAAAAAGCTAAAGTTAAACCTTTGTTTAAAAAGGATTCACCTTAGAAAATAGAAAATTACAGACCTATTTGCATTTTGCCAGTATTTTCGAAAATATTGGAGCAAGCTATAAATATACGGCTAAATGACTTTTGTGTTAAAAATAATATTATAACAGATATGCAACATGGTTTTCAAAAACAAAAAAATACAGACACCGCTTTAACTGCAGCTCTTAGTAATATCAGAAAAACCATTGATGAGCGTGAATGCGCAATGGGCTTGGCTATAGATCTGACTAGAGCATTCGATACGGTTAGTCATAGTATACTTTTATTGAAATTAGAAAGATATGGTATTAGAGGTGTATGTCTGCAATTACTAAAATCATATCTTAGTGAAAGAGTACAATCAGTATCATACGGCAATGGGACTTCAACGCCACTACCCGTTGAAATGGGGGTCCCTCAGGGCTCCATTTTAGGACCAATTTTATTTAATATCTTCATAAACGATATTGTGAATTGTAGGCATAATATGCGGTCAAGTGGTATGGTCGTGTATGCTGATGATACGACCGCTATTATCAGTGGTCAAAGAGTCGATCAAGTCATAGTTGAAACGCAATACACTTACTTGCAAATAAAGACATGGTGCCAAAAAAACAAACTAACTCTAAATTCAGATAAGACATGCTGTGTCTTATTTAGAAACGGGAGATCCAATTAGGAGGTACCAACAAATTTCCTATTGGATGGCCAAGATACACTAATATCAACTATGATGAACTTATTAGGACTTACTATCGACTTCAAACTAAGCTGGGAACAGCATATTGAAACTTTAGCAGTGAAACTGAGTAGAATATGCTTTCTAATTAAATCGATAAATAAAAAGTGCTCAAAACACATTACACCGCATATTATGCCTATTTTCATTCCCATATGCGCTATGGGATAATGCAATATGGACGCTATAAAAAACTGTTATTTCAACGTCTGTTCGTGATTCAAAAACGTGTCGTCAGAGCACTAAGTTCTATAAAGCCTATGGACTCTTGTCGCCAAGGTTTCAAAGATTGCGGTATTTTAACATTAGCTTCAACGTATATATATGAAGTAGCCTTATTTGTTCGACAAAACACTCATCTATTTCCATCAGCGCAACACAACTACCCTACCAGATATAAAAATCACCTTCAACCACCAGCTCATAAAACCACCCTATTTAAAAAGGGGATCATTTATAACGGTTCCAAAATCTATAACTGTTTGCCTCATGAAATTAAAGACAGTGCATCTCTTATAATTTTCAAACGAAAACTTAAAAAATTATTGCTTGAAAAAAGTTTATATACAATTGAAGAATTTTTTGTTTAAAGAAATTGTCTATGTCTAATTATTGTTTATATTCAAATAGGTACATTTTAATTTACACCCTTCAGCTGGATTATGACGTTTTCCTTTTGAATGCATGTATTGTTTAGTGATGAACAACTGTATGTAATTTACAAATGGAAATAAATTATTTTATTATTATTATTATTATTATACACATCATTGAACTGCATTTTTAATCCTGATTTTAACAATATGCCACATGTAGGATTTTGTTTAATTATTGTTGTTGTTCAAGTTGCCATGGCAACCAAACAATACCAAGTTGCTATGCAACAGCTGAAATGTTATTTAACAGCAAGACTATTAACGATTGGTGATCTTTTTTATGCAAATAGATTATCTTTGTGGACTTTGCGCGATTGTTTCCATGGCAACATACCATAAAACCAATACATTTTTTTAAAGTCAACTTTTTTCACATCATTGAAATCAGCGTTAAAAATGCTGTTCAATGATATGCGTATCTTCATATGCGCCCATACGAAAAACAAACGTTGTGTTTGGAAATACAAAAACGAATCGCTTTGCAGTTTAATAACTTACTCCATAAGTCGACTCATAAAAAGTTGCTCTAAGAATGTTTTCACTAATTTGGAATAAGATCAAAAATAATGGAGATATAGGCAATTTTTAAATATCGAAAATTTCAGGTTTTTTCAAATTACATCGAATCATTTATAGATATTCGAAATGTTAAAGCCGGTTATTAGTACGCACTAAAATATGCAACTTTACCCCCATTTAACTGATTCTCTATCTCTTCAAAGATCCCCATAGTGCCGCTTGAAAAACGAGCACCCTGTATAGTACAACTAAAAATATAATATTACACATTAAAACATAATTTAAACTATACAATCCATCTTGAATTTGTTTTTAATTATTAATATATTGCTTGATTAGTAGAAGTTCAAAGATAGTTTTAATGTACAACATGTACTACTATTTCACATGCTTGGTGCTGTCTTCTAATGTACCATCGGTGGAAACAAACTGTTGGGACACGTAAAATTTGTTTTGTGTGTGTCAAACTTTTGACCTTTTTTTTCCTCTCATTTAAATATTTTTATTGTCACTCCATATCAGAGCTGGGATGAATCCTCAAAAACAGGATTCGAATCACGAATCCGAATCACCTAATATGATTCGAATCACGAATACTTGAATAAAGGATTCGTAAGTGAAAAATATGATTCGAATCAAAGATTCGAATCCTCATTTTTAACTCCTAGAAATTTTGTACTTTCTTTTATTTGAAGCACTATTCCGTCTAAAATAACCTCATTAGAGATGTTGTTTAATTTTCTCGCAGAAAACTGAAGCACATGGGTTTTCTTATGATTTATAATTAATTTGTTTTGTGACATCCAATTTTGTACTTCGGTATACACTGCATTTGCATTGTGTATTACATCACTGTCAGCTCTGTTTATAATAATATTTGTGTCATCTGCATATGAAGCTATTGAACACGGAAAAGGCCTCATGGTTTGCTCGAAATCGTTGACATATATAACGAATAAAATTGGCCCCAAAATACTTCCCTGAGGAACACCGATATTTGTACACGTGATGTTAGACTCTGATGTGTCTAGAATAACCTTTTGGCCTGCATTTCAAGTAAGATTCAAAAATATTTTATGCAGTACCTCTTACACCATACATTTCTAATTTTTGATATAAAATATTGTGATTCATAGTGTCGAATGCCTTCGACAAGTCTATGAAAATTCCTAGGGGATTTTCACCTTTTTCCAAAGCATTCGCAATATTACTTACATAATCAAATATTGCGGTGTTTGTATTTTTTTGTTTTAAGAAGCCATGCTGTGTGGTATTAAAAAGACTGTATTTTGAGAAAAAACTAGTGAGTCTTGATGCAACAGCTTTTTCAACAATTTTAGAAAATATGCTTAATAGTGTTACCGGTCTATAGTTATTTATATCAAGCCGATCTCCCTTTTTAAATATTGGTTTAATTACACCAAT
Organism: Philonthus cognatus; assembly: GCA_932526585.2. Lineage (NCBI taxonomy): Eukaryota > Metazoa > Arthropoda > Insecta > Coleoptera > Staphylinidae > Philonthus > Philonthus cognatus. The sequence goes on along the minus strand of OW052242.1, from coordinate 68,044,723 downwards.
TTTGAGGCACTCTGGAAATATCCCTTGCTCAAACGATCTATTTATCAGATAGGTCAAAGGTTGTTTAAGTATTTGAGCATTCATTTTTATCATTTGGGTTTTGATTTCATCGTACCCTACCGATTTTTTATTTTTCAAATTACCTATTATATTTATTATTTCCGATTCACATACAGGTTTCAAAAATAAGCTGTAATTATTTCTTGTTATATTATTAAATAGTGGTTCGTCAGAGTTTGGTATTTCATGTATTATTTTCTGCATGGACGTACTGAGATGGTTATTAAAATCGGTTGCACTATAAGGAAAATTTTATACGCGTGGCGCATGAAGTAAAATTTCGAGTTTAGAAAAGCCCCGTGAAAATTTGTCTCGGGTCGCTGCGCGACCCTCGACAAATTTTCTACGCGGGGCTTTTCTAAACTCGAAATTTTACTTCATGCTTAGTCTGGGAGTGGACCGTCAAGATTTTCTACATGTCGAGATTTTCGATATTTCTAGATTTATGTCGATTTATTCACAGTTTGTTATTGTATTAAATGCAACTTTAATATTGAATAAAAACAGTTTTTTTTTTAGGAATAGAATGTTCACCCTTTAAGAGCCGAGCAAATTATAAAGTTAACTCAAAAAGTTAATTTTAGGTACAATGTTGCATCTTTTTCTATGATTTCAATGAATGATTTATTATATTATGTACGTCGATTTTTTAAAAGAGTTAAATTTAAAATTCAAACGAGTGTTGTCCACTCCCAGACTAAGCATGGAGTAAAATTTCGAGTTTAGAAAAGCCCCGCGTAGAAAATTTGTCGAGGGTCGTGCAGCGACCCGTGACAAATTTTCGCGGGGCTTTTCTAAACTCGAAATTTTACTTCATGTGCCACGCGTATAAAACACTGATTTAAAGTGAAGTTAAAAATGCACTGAAAACCAACCCAACTTCGATATTTTTTCAAAATTAGATGTTTTCTTTCCTATCCATGCTGTAAACCTTCAGATATTCGTCGTTTTCTTGTAAAAAGAAACTTCGATTCCCTGTAGTTCTTCGGTCTCCGAAGACCATGGTTGGTCCTTCGAGCTGTAGCCTTTGTAAAATGGTAATAAACTTAGTAATCTAGAGTAATCCTTCAATTTGAAACTTCTAAGAACGAGTGTTGTCCACTCCCAGACTAAGCATGAAGTAAAATTTCGAGTTTAGAAAAGCCCCGCGTAGAAAATTTGTCGAGGGTCGCGCAGCGACCCGAGACAAATTTTCACGGGGCTTTTCTAAACTCGAAATTTTACTTCATGCGCCACGCGTATAAAACACTGATTTCAAGTGAAGTTAAAAATATACTATTAAGGTTAGACATTTTCATGATTAAGTAACCAAATATGCATTCACAAATATTTGAATTATTCGAAAATTTAAAAATTGAAATATGAATAATTTAGTGATTTAAATATTCATATTAGAATATTTAACTATTTGAATTAATCAAATTCGAATCCCAGCCTTAATAGCGATGATTCGAATTATTTAGGAGGATTTGAATCCGTGTATGAGGATTCGAATCCTTTTATAAGGATTCGATTCCTTTTATAAGGACTCGAATCGTTTTATAAGAATTCGAATCCTTTTATAAGGATTCGAATCATCTACGTCTGGATTCGAATACGAATCCTTTTAAAAAAATGTAACGAATCCAGATCACGAATCCGTTTTCACTAAAGTATTCGAATACCTCTTTTGAATCCTCTAAAAGGATTCGAATCTGGGAATCGAATCCTGAATGATTCGAATCCTGCTCAGCTCTGCTCCATATTATAACCTTTTTTTAAAAAACCTGAATTAACTGGTATAAATTTGGTTATATTTGACAATACCTAATTTTCGGTTTGTCCCAACATTTTATGTCCAACGATGGTATATTAATGAGGTTTTTAATAAGAGACTAATTAAAACAATATTCTTTTAGAACGAAATGGATCAACCAAATTACTTGCCGTTGCCAAAAGGCTTTGCCACGAGGGCCATCCATGCTGGACAGGAGCCTGAACAGTGGGGATCGATGAGTGTGGTGCCCCCACTTGTTACTTCAACTACTTTTAAACAGGATAGTCCAGCTGTATATAAAGTGAGTAATATTATGATGGATTAACTTTAACTAACTGAGTTAATAAGTAAGTATTTTAGAACTACACAATTAATGAGTGTTTTATACGCTTGGTGCATGAAGCAAATATTTCGAGTTTAGAGAAGCCTGAAAATTTGGATTAGTCACTTAGACCATTCTAAATTTTCAGGCTTTTCTAAACTCGAAATATTTGCTTCATGCGTAAACAAGGAGTAGAAAATACTTGTTGGAAAACCATTTGAACCTTCAATAACAACAGTGATTAACCAAAAGAAACAAATGGGAAAGATAACCATGGGCACCTGCAAAATTTGTTTTCTGTGAGATATTATATAATTATAATAATAACCAGGCTCGCTGCCAAATGGGGGTAATAATAGAAGTTCAAAATATATGTCCTTAGCATACTGCTTTAGTAGCATATTGCAAACTTTACAATGTTTTAATGTTGAATACGTGTGGCGCATGAAGTAACATTTCGAGTTTACCTAAACCTGAAAATTTGGTTTTGCGTCCAGCAAATCCAAGTTTTCAGGCTTTTTTAAACTAGAAATATTACTTTATTTGTGAGTCGAAAACACTAGCTTAATGTTTCAAATTGAACCCTTTTAAAAGACAACGAATATCTGACGATTTACAGTACATACGCTATAATTGAGATATGTATACTTAAAAGAAAAACACCTTGTATATCGTCTAAACCCTGGTGTTTATAGTAATACCTTTAATTTTAATTTGTAAGTTTTAATGTTTATCTGATGATGTTTATATTTATATGTATGTTCAAACAAGATAAATTCAAATTCAAAACTATTTGAATTCGAGAAAATAAGCTTACGCTTCTTATAGTTTGCACACTTTAAACATAATATATAAAATTACGAAAAAACTATTCGTGAAAATGCAAACAGTGTCTTAATTAATAAGACAATTTAAGACGATAAATATCCATTGAAACAACTACTTCCCGTGCAAGTACACCTCCGGATATTGAATTATACAATGAAATATTTAAAATCTTACGGGAAGTAGTTGTTTCAATGGATATTTATCGTCTTAAATTGTCTTATTAATTAAGACACTGTTTGCATTTTCACGAATAGTTTTTTCGTAATTTTATATATTATGTTTATATGTATGTATTTGATATATTTTGCAATGTATGTATATGATATATTTTGCAATGTATGTATATGTATCCTTATATGAAGTACTAATTTTAATTTAAGAACTTCTTTTTTTTATTTGTACTCCCTTTTGTTCTCTTCAGTTTTCCGCAGGTAAAACAAATTTTCTTCATATAGTTTATCTTTTCGTAAAATAAAAAGTTCACTTTGTACTATTTTTAAATTTCACCTTAAATTTTTTTTTAAATTATATAAGATGTTATAATTGAATGTAAACAAAACAAAGGGATAAATAAAATTCTTCGGCATTCTTATTTTTTCAATTTAAAATGTATCCTGATTTATTTTAGAAATACGATTACGGCAGGTCAGGAAATCCATCGAGAGATGTCTTGGAAACTTGCTTAGCATCTTTGGAGAATGCAAAACATGGACTTTGCTTCTCCTCTGGTTTGGGCTGCATCACCGCTATTTTGGGAATGTTCGAAACTGGCGACCATATAGTCAGCGGCGATGACATTTACGGCGGTTCGAACAGGCTCTTCAGCAAAGTGGGCTCTCGTTTTGGCTTCGAAATTTCCTTTGTTGATTGCTCCATTATCTCAAATGTTGAAAAAGCCATTAAATCCAACACAAAGGTATAGGAATATTATAATAATTATTTAAGACTTTTAGAAAAACGTTGTGGGTCTTAAGGCTGCGCTCAACCCATAATGTCGTTTCAATTTACAATTGTTTACTTCATCCCCCCTCCACCAAATACCTCGGCATTCTCCTATGCACCTGCCACCTCCCGTACCTATCGTTGTATTCACTCCTCTCTATACACCCCTGTCTTTCCTGTGCTTCCACCTCCTTCTCCTTCTCTTTCACCCACGCATCCACCTTTACCCCATTCCCCCGCCACTCAATCACCTTCGCCTCCGACAAACCCTCCCTCTCATACATTCTTCTTCTCTTGCTCCTCCATTTACCCTCTCTCCCATTCACGCACGCCACCCACACCGCCTTCACCAATCTCTCTTCCGCCAGGTCCCATAACTTCATCTCATACTTAGCCATTCTCACCATTTCCTCACACTCTAGTTTCTCTCTATTCGTTTCCTGCAGCACTATGTATCCGGGTGTCGACCTTTCCAGCCCCAACATACGCTTCAAGAACCACAACTGCTCCCTCTCTATACACTCATACCCTCTCGTCCCCCATACTTTCACCCCATACATTAACACTGACCTCACACACGCATCCCATACTTTACACCCCACTCTTACATTGTTCCCCATCCACTTCCCCCACTTTTCCCACGCTATCCCCCACGCCTTTCTAGCCTTACCCTGCACCCACCTCACATGCTCCTCATACCCTCCCATCCCTTTAAACATAAACCCTAAATACTTGAATGTTTTAACCCTCTCAATCGCCTCCCCCTTCTACTCTAATTCCTTCACCCTCCCCTCCCTCCCTTTATTTCTGAATCTCATTCATTTCGTTTTTCTAACATTCACGCTCAACCCCCTCTTATCCATAAACCTCTCCGCCCTTTTCAGCATATCATCCTCATATGCCAACATCCACACCTTACTTCTACCAATCGCCACCCCCCCTCCACCTGTCCTTTCCTCATCACCTCCTCTAACTCACTCGTATAGAGGTTAAACAACACCGGGCTCAATGGGCACCCTGCCTAAGCCCCTCTCACGTCCTAAACTTCTCCGACTCTTCCATTCCCACTTTCGCCACAGCCTATGTTTCCTCATACACTCCTCTCACGTCCTAAACTTCTCTGACTATTCCATTCCCACTTTCGCCACAGCCCATGTTTCCTCATACACTCCTCTCACCCACTCTGCCATTACCTCACTCACCCCTCTTCTTCTCAGACATTCTAACAGTCCTACCCTTGGTACCGCATCGTATGCCTCACAATGTGCCAAATCCGAGCGCGAGCGCCAGGGGGGGATTTGGAGGAAAAAAATTAAATTAAAAATTTGAAGAAAAAAACATATCCACTCCATTGTAGATACATGAAACCCTTCTAATCTTGCATGTTTATATTTTTTAACCCCCTATATTATTAACAATTAACGCTTAAAGTTGAGCGATTTAGAAAACATCAATTTTACGGCATTTCACTTGCAAGTTTAAATAATTTATTACATGGATAGTAGGCGTACTATCAATATAACATTATACACTATTGTTTATGACATAATACTGTATATTATGGTTAAAAAATCAAGTCTCTAAATATTTTAGAACTAAAGTTAAAAAAAGTTTGATATGAATTATATTTTAAATATAAATTTTAACTTTAGAAAGTGTTATATAAAAAATGCCAACTCGATGAGGTCTGGGACTATCACTAAAAATTAGTTCTATGTTTTCTCTAACTACCCTCAAAATTTCTTATCTCCACCGGTGCGTTTTAAGGGTCTTTTTAATTTTTTTATTCGACGCCACCAATTAAAATTGGGTCGGGCGACGCCCGTGTGCGGTGAGTATCGCGGAGTCGAGCGCGCTATTCTCGAGCAGCACGCAACATAATTTTTACGTTGGCCCCAAACAAAAAAATAATAAAAACGCGCTTAAAACGCACATGTAAAAATTCAAAAAAATTAGGGCAGTTACAGAAAATATTGAAAAATGTTTATATGATAGTCACAATTCTCCCGGTTTGCAATCTTCTAAAAAAAATAACATAATAATAATTCAATGCAGCAAAATTATATACAATTGTTATATTCATTACATAGGTTGTGACTTTCAGCAAAAAATGTGGTATGTTTTTAAATGCCCCAAAAACTTCGTATCTCTACATGTGCGTTTTGTGTCCCGTTTTTTCAAATGACCGAATCGATTTTTATCGCTTGCGCCTAATAAAAAATAAAACACCTCAAAAAAACGTACAAATGTGAAAAGTATTTGCTGTAATTTAAAAATAATTTAAACTGTTGTTTAAAATATGAATTTTTAATCACAATATACATTACATTTGTCTGATTTTGCAGAACGAAGTTATGTATTTTATACTGTTTTATTTACATACTTTTTTTAAATGAAAAATTGTCAGTATCCTCATCAGTCTGTTCGTCTTCGCTGTCACTTGTATCCGTTTCACAAATAATTAATTTTTTAGCGTCTGCAGGTAGTTGTTTTTTATGAATTTTTACATCGCTTCTCAAAGAAAATATTATTGGATCAGAACATACAAGAAGCATATTAAATAAATCTTGAATTGTATTAAGCCTAGAGTTTTTCCTAGTATGGTTTTCTCTAACTCTCTTATATATTTTATTGGTGGCTTCCTGTGCCTCTTCCGAAAGTTCTCCGATTGGTAAAAGACATTGCCCAATTATTTTGCTCCCGTGAATTAAAATTTTATGGACACTAGGAGGCATTCTATACCATCCATATAATGAGGTGTAAAGTCGCGCCGTATCTTCTGCATATTTATCAAACATCAATACATTTATTTTACGGGAACTCGAAATTGTTATAAGAATTGTATAAAATCTGTTCAATAATTCTTTATTCAATTCAGTGATGACAGCTACTTTCTCATAATTTCGAAAAAATATTCGAGCAACGTTGCCAGTATTTGAAGTACAGGAGATACTTCAAATACAGCAACAATATCAACCCTTATCCCTAACTCTTTACGTAATAGTTTTTGTATTCTAGTTTTCCGACTAGATATATTATTTTTCTCTTCTATCGTACATCCGTGAGTAGTTGTTTTCTTCAAATCTAATTTATAGGAGATATGAAGAACACATTCTATGAACAATCCATGCATGGAGGGAAGAAATACCATAATTTAAATTATCTTCGATAATAGGAATATTTTTAATTCTATCAATATCATTTATCTCTTTCGGAGAATATTTGCATATAAAACAATTTGAGCTCGGAGTATTTGTTAAAGTATTTATAACTTTTCCTTCGATCATTGTAAACAACAAATTAAATGTTACCTCTACATAGTTACCATTAATATAAATTTGTTGTTTTTTCAATAAATTTACCTCTTGCCTCATACTCTTAACTTCATCTAGAATAAGCTGTTTTGTTTCTTTAGCATAAATAAATTTTATCGGTGTTCATAATTTAATAGATGAAGTTTTTTGTTTTTCCAAATAACACTTTCATCAGAAAATAATCTAAGTGGAACCAGTGAAAACACAAAGACACTCTTCTCTGTAATTTCTTCTTCATCTGTACTACTATCATCAAATGGCTTTTGCATATAAGTAGAGTGCCCTGAGCTGCCATTAATTTACTAAATGATGTATCTTGAGGAAATGTAATTGTTCATATTAATCTACATAAAGTATGCTCAAGAAGGCTCTGCAAAGGTACTGATGCTCCATTTTGAGAAATAAAAATATTAGCTGGGTAACACATTGTCCTCATTATTTTAATTTTATTGTAAGATAGTAAAAGGTCTTTTGCTCCATGAGAACGTAGTTTTTTCTTAAATTTTTATAACTTGCTGCTGTCATTTTTGAATCAATAAAAATTGATAAAGCTTCTTCATCTGTAAATTTTCTTACAGTTTCAACGTCATTTGTTTTTAAATAAGCTAAGACTTTTTTTATTTTTTCCTGTGAATTTGAGAAAGCACATTCCACTAATTTGGCTGCTGGTATATTTCCTTTATCGCGTAAATTTTTTTTTGCTGCTGAAGAGTTTTGTTCTGGTGTATTTTCGGTGATCAATAAATTAGTTTGTCTTCTTTTAGATGTATTACTTTGTGTTGTGAACTGTGTACCTGATGTACTTGGTGTTGGTAAAATATTTTCTATATTTTCAAAGAGGTTTGTATTTTCAATTAAGGCAGAACCCTCGTTGTATTTAAAAGGCAGTAGTAATCAATTTCTATTTTTTTTTAATAAAATTGATACGAGATCTTGAGCACATTTTCCACTTTCTATTAAGAGTACTGCAGAAACATTTAACTTTTTTAAGAATGTCATCATTTTCACTATTGTTTTTCGTCGAAACATTTTCAATATATTTTATTAAATAATCAATGGTATTGCTTGACTGAATAAGGTTTTTAGGTTTTAATTCGTACCATACCTTATATAAATCACCGTTTGTAATTTTAATTTTCTCCATTATCACTCAGCATTTTGGATTAATTAAATTACACTAACACTAAACACTAGTTTAATTAAAGTAAACTATTAAACACTAAACTAAACTATTTTATACACAAAAAACCCTAAATCAAAGAAAGAGTATATAGTCAACAAATTAAATAACACTTAACACTAACTTAATTAATAACTACTTTATAATGTTCAATCGTTCGCTTAGGGCTCAGAAAAATATGTGAACTGTTGGAGACTTTGTTCAACACTAAACACATATTTTGGTTTTAAGAAAATTAAGAAAAATCCATTTCAGATACTTAAACCGTAAAAACTGTGTGACAACAATGCCATTTGTTACGGTAAATGACAGCTCCAATCGGACCCCTAATAAAGATGTAAACACAAACCAGATGACCTTTATCAGTAACAGATGTACATACACCCTTATATATATAAATAACAAAAAACCCATAAAAGTATTTTTGTAAATGTGATTTAAATGAATAATATGGGCCTCGCCCGACCCTATTTTAATTAGTGGTGTCGAATAAAAATATTAAAAAGACCCCAAAAACGCACCAGTGGAGATACGAAATTTTGAGGGTAGTTAGAGAAAACATAGAACTAATTTTTAGTGATAGTCCTAGACCTCATCGAGTTGGCATTTTTTATATAACACTTTCTAAAGTTAAAATTTATATTTAAAATATATTTCATATTCAATTTTTTTTAACTTTTGTTCTAAAATATTTAGAGACTTGATTTTTCAACCATAATGTACAGTATTATGTTATAAACAATAGTGTATAATGTTATATTGATAGTACGCCTACTATCTATGTAATAAATTATTTAAACTTGTGAGTGAAATGCCGTAAAATTGATGTTTTCTAAATCGCTCAACTTTAAGCGTTAATTGATAATAATATAGGGGGTTAAAAAATATAAACATGCAAGATTAGAAGAGTTTCATGTATCTACAATGGAATGGATATGTTTTTTTCTCGAAATTTTTAATTTAATTTTTTTCATCTGAATCCCTCCCTGGCGCTCGTGCTCGGATTTGGCATATTGTGCACCGCCTTCAGGTAAACAAACACCGCATACACGCTCCCTTTCTCTTCCATCACCTTCTCTACCATTCTTGCCGGGGTAAGCTATATATATTGGTACATAATTGTGCACTCTTGCTGAAAAAAAAAAATAATTATCCAATAACATGGTCAATGGTATTATGAACGATTCCTTTTTTAAAAAAAAAAGTATATTTTTTAATATCTCTACATTTTATGAGAAAATTATATTTGAATTATATAATCACAAAATCATTGTGGAGGGCATCATGAAATTATATTTTAGAGTTTTTTAATATTATTTTTTACTGTACTAAAATAAAAAATTAAATCAAATCATCATACCATCTGCAATAGAATTTTAGACAAATGTGTAAAGAAAGAATTAAAAAATTAAAATAATAACAAAAAAATCAATATTTTTAGTTTCCATACGGTAGAGCGTACTCTTAAGTAAAACTGATAAAACAATTTTAAGACCCATAACATTTTGACAACTGTATTGAATATTGAGTGCCCCGTTGCACCTAGTGGAAACAGGGAAGCGTTGCGTTGCACTGTATCAAATCATGACACGGTGCAAAGCAACGGTGTCGATCGGCCAGTTAATGGTTCTTGCCCATTGCATCAAAGGAATTGACACGTTATGGCCGCGTGCTAGTTTGGACGGGTAGGCATATCAATGCAGTCTCTTCTTATTTACCCACCAATCAACCAAGAATGTTTGTGAATTACTGCTCTTAATTCCATGTCGTCTACTCATATCATGATTATTTTCATGTGTCCATGATACGGATTAAAGTAAACAATTCATTGCACCATTGTATGTCATCAAATGTTACATTACGGTGACATGCAATGGGAAAATGTTCTAATCGATACGGGCCTTGACAATGTATCTTAAAAATTACCAGTTTTTTTTTAACCTTTAACATTTTATGAGTAAATTTTACTTGGACGTAATAGTAGTGTTGTGAGTTGGCGAAAATTCTCGAGCATGTTCTCTATGACCGAAATGGCGAAATATAGAGAATGTTCTGTTAGGGAATGACCTAAATAATTTTCATGCCTCTTCTCGCGAGCTAGATGCGCCGTCAAGAATTATCCTCCTCGCACACACTGTTACATTCTCTCCTTCTTTTAGCTAACTAGGATATCGTTTTTAAAGCATTATAATTAATATTAAATAAATATTTATTTTTTAATTTATGTGAGACTCAGCCACATGCTGTTTGCGAGAGCATCGCATGATTGAGTGTCATTTGTGAGTGTCATATACACAGGGTGGAGCAGAGGAAATACATGTTTTTCACAATTGAATACCTGAAACCTGGTTTTATTAAAAATATAATAACTTGCATTCAGTAGTAGTACTTTTATTGCATTTTTGAAATGTATATCTACATACTATTATATACGATAATTAGGTTAGAAAAATAATATCTTCGAGGTGATGTCCTTCTTGCCGGACACATAGTTGGATCTTTTCCTGAAAGTTACTCACGACTCTCTCCAACATGTTGTTCGGAATAGCTTCAATTTCATGACGAATGGAAATCTTGAGGTCATCAATTGTGCAGGGCTTGTTCCTGTATACTCTTGATTTTAAGTAGCCCCACAAAACGATTTGTAGGGCTATTTAAAATCAAAATTCGGCAAGAAGGACTTTAGTTAATATTCATTTTATTCCTTTAAAAACGATATCCTTAGTTAACTAAACAAAGGACGAAATGCAACAGTGTGTGCGAGGAAGATAATTGATGACGGTGCATCTAGCCCACAAGAAAACACCGAGCAGAGGCATGAAAATTATTTAGGTTATTCCCCAAAAGAACGTTCTCTATATTTCGCCATTTCAGTCATAGAGAACGTGCTCGAAAATTTTCGCCAACTCACAACACGAAGTAATAGGTACAGGCACAAAAAAAGAGAATCAATTTCTAACTAATCAACTTTTACAACTTAGAAACATGCATTTTACTTTCTATATTTAGATGATTTGGTTGGAAACACCAACAAATCCAACTTTGAAAGTGATGGACATCAAAGCAGTTGCTGCCGTTGCTAAAAAGCACAACGTCGTCCTAGCTGTTGATAACACTTTTCTCACTCCGTACTTTCAACGTCCTTTGGATTTCGGTGCCGACCTTTCTGTCTACTCCCTGACGAAATACATGAACGGCCATTCTGACGTCATCATGGGTTCCATCGTGACCAACAATGATACTTACCATCAGAAACTAAGATTCCTTCAAAACTGTTAGTACATTTAGGGCTATTTTGAACGAGAAATGTTAAATTTACATGTTATACTTTGGTAATTAATATGTATACAGTTCAAGACTTATAGAATACTGAATAATTAATGTTAAAGAAAAGGGGTACATGAAGAAAAAAGATAAGATAAAAATATAATCACTGAGATGATAACTTCTAGACACGAACTAAGCATTTTTTCTATAATATGCACTTGCACTCACTGCAATTGTCATAATAGTCTTTGTATCTAGTTGCAGGTGTCCTGTATGTGAGCGGTAGATAACTTCTATACTTAGAGGTTAAGTAATAACATATACGTATAAATTAAATTGCCAATTCTTGGTTGCAGAATACTTCAAACATTAAAAGTGCGATTCTTTTCGCAATCTACAACAAGTTAGTCTTACAAAGACCACATCAAACACTCATTGAAACAACTACTTCCCGGGCTAATACCCCGACGGACATTGAATTATACAACAATTCAATTATTCAATGTCCGTCGGGGTATTAGCCCGGGAAGTAGTTGTTTCAATGAGTGTTTGATATAGTCTTTGTAAGACTAACTTATTGTAGATTGCGAAAAGAATCGCACTTTTAATGTTTGAAGTATTCTGCAACCAAGAATTGGCAATTTCATTTATACTTATGTTTGAACGGTAACGTGACCGCCAGTCTAAGGTGTCAAATTGTTTAGAGGGAATGGCAAAGCTATACTGATGAGAGATAAATCTCGAAACGCGTCTATAGATGGCCTAAATAATTTGACCCAAATTGTTACATTTGCAGTAGGTTACTGTATGTAACAGCAAGCACTTGTTGTATAATTCAATGTCCGTCGGGGTATTAGCCCGGGAAGTAGTTGTTTCAATGAGTGTTTGATATAGTCTTTGTAAGACTAACTTGTTGTAGATTGCGAAAAGAATCGCACTTTTAATGTTTGAATAACATATAATTTAAATTTAACGTTTCGCGAATGGAATAGCCCCGATTATATTTATCATAGAATAGAGTATTTTCTAGTTTATGCATGTGTTGAAAACTTACAATTGCTATTTAAATCCATTGCTTTTTTTCACATTAAGAATAAACACTGGAAAGATTACACCATTTGACAAACACCTAAAAAAACAAGAGAAAATCAAAAAACCAGCACGCCAGCTGGAAAATATGATTCAATTTCTCTGTCATGAAAACTAATGCTGAGACTTTTTAAAATTTTGAATCTTCATTCAAAAACATTTGATTTATTCGACTCAAATATTTGAATATGTTTTTGAATCAATATTTGAATACTTCACTTTTAAAAATTAATCAAAACATGTGTCTTAATCTCGTGATGGATTAAGAATAACCAAGTATGTTTTTGAACTTCATATTAAATCAGTGTTTTACACGCCTGGGGCATGAAGTAAATAAAAAAAGTAAATAAATACATAAATACGATATAAACTAAATTTATTCCTACTACCCCATTCCTTACATCCTTCTTCTCCTCTGCCTCTCCCACCCTAATCCTATCACGATTTTTACGCCAGCCCCGTCCTCTTGCATTTACTCCTCTATATTTTTGTTACCTCTTGTCCATTCCTCACTTACCTCCTTACACTCTTCCGCTAAATGTTGCCACTTATCCCTTCCACTCCCGCACAACACACACCTACCATACTCTTCACCCATCCATACCTTTCTTCCTCTTTCCTCCGACCTACACCTAGCCCTAGCCAGTGCTACCTTCTCTCCTCTGCTTAGTGTACTCTTTTTTTTTTTTTCCTGTGGTGGCCGTCTTCCTTTCGGATCTGGATGCACTGCAGCCTAGGTGACTTATTGTACTGCCCCAATATTATTACACTCACAATATTGGAGCAGTACAATAAGTCACCTAGGCTGCAGTGCATCCGGATCCGAAAGGAAGACGGCCCCCACAGGAAAAAAAAAAGAGTACACTAAGCTCTTTGTGAGGTACCCTGGCAGTTTCCCGTGTGCCTACCACCTTTTATATAGAGGATTGTACCCACTCTTCTCAATAAACCCTTGACAGTCCTGCCTTTCCACTTTCTCCCATTGTTCCTTCATCCACGCCACCACATTCACCCACCCCTTTTTATAACCACTCATTTACCAAACTTTCGGACCCCCTTGCTCTTACATACATTTTTCTCCAATCACTCTCTCCTACTCCCACACATATTCTCCACACCTCTTTCACCAGCCTTTCACTACCCAATCCAATCAATTTCATTTATACCTTCCTTCCATTGTTTCTCCATGCATACATGCACTGTTTATTTCCTGAAGGAGAATGCAGCTGGGCGTTGATTTTTTCACCGCTAGTAGTTGCTTCAGGAACATCATCTGCTCTTTCTCAATACCTTCATTCCCCATGCCTCCACCCCATAAATTAAAATTGGTTTCACACATGCATCCCACAGTTTGCACGCCATCTGAAAATTCCCCTCCAGCCATTTTCCCCACTTCTCTTTCACCACATACCCCGCTTTCCTTGCCTTCAGTTGGACCTAAACACAAAACCCAAATATTTAAATTCTCACTCTTCCATATCATTTCTATCATTGTTCCTTCTCTTCTTCTATTCCTAAATCTCATCCACTTCGTTTTCCTCACATTTACACACAAACCTCGCTTATCCATATACTTCTTCACCCTTCATAACATCTCCTTCATTTCGTTTTTTTTTAATGTAATGCCATATTTACTCGGGTTTTTGACATTCGTTTTTTTTTGTGCTTGTGGAGTCTATACAAGGCAGAGCTGGGATGAATCCTCAAAAACATAATTCGAATCACTAATCCGAATCACCTAAAATGATTCGAATCACGAATACTCGAATAAAGGATTCGTAAGTGAAAAATATGATTCGAATCAAAGATTCGAATTCTCATTTTTGAATCACGGATACAAATCCTTTAAAAATAAATTTGAATCTATTATTTGCAACCAGTAATATTTTATTCCATCAGTTTCTATTAGCAAACATGTTCATTTACCGACTAAATATCTGATTATATAATGATTTTAATTAATGATGATATATGTGTTATTTAACTTCATTTTGAATCTGTGTTTTATACGCCTGGCGCATGAAGTAAAATTTCGAGTTTAGAAAAGCCCCGTGAAAATTTGTCTCGGGTCGCTGCGCGACCCTCGACAAATTTCCTACGCAGGGCTTTTCTAAACTCGAAATTTTACTTCATGCTTAGTCTGGGAGTGGACAACACTCATTCTTAGAAGTTTCAAATTAAAGGATTACTCTGGATTACTAAGTTTATTACCAATTTACAAAGGCTACAGCTCGAAGGACCAATCATGGTCTTCGGAGACCGAAGGACTACAGGGAATCGAAGTTTATTTACAAGAAAACAACGAATATCTGAAGGTTTACAGCATGGATAGGAAAGAAAACATCCAATTTTGAAAAAATATCGAAGTTGGGTTGGTTTTCAGTGCGTTTTTAACTTCACTTTAAATCAGTGTTTTATACGCGTGGCGCATGAAGTAAAATTTCGAGTTTAGAAAAGCCCCGTGAAAATTTGTCTCGGGTCGCTGCGCGACCCTCGACAAATTTTCTACCCGGGGCTTTTCTAAACTCGAAATTTTACTTCATGCTTAGTCTGGGAGTGGACCATCAAGATTTTCTACATGTCGAGATTTTTGATATTTCTAGATTTATGTCGATTTATTCACAGTTTGTTATTGTATTAAATGCAACTTCAATATTAGATAAAAACGTTTTTTTTAGGAATAGAATATTCACCCATTAAGAGTCGAACAAATTATAAACTTAACTCTAAAAGTTAATTTTAGGTAAAATTTTGCATCTTTTTCTATGATTTCAATGAATGATTTATTATATTACATACGTCGATTTTTTAAAACAGTTAAATTTAAAATTCAAACGAGTGTTGTCCACTCCCAGACTAAGCATGAAGTAAAATTTCGAGTTTAGAAAAGCCCCGCGTAGAATATTTGTCTAGGGTCGCGCAGCGACCCGAGACAAATTTTCGCGGGGCTTTTCTAAACTCGAAATTTTACTTCATGCGCCATGCGTATAAAACACTGATTTAAAGTGAAGTTAAAAATGCACTGAAAACCAACCCAACTTCGATATTTTTTTCAAAATTTGATGTTTTCTTTCCTATCCATGCTGTAAACCTTCAGATATTCGTTGTTTTCTTGCAAAAAAAATTCGGTTCCCTGTAGTCCTTCGTTTTGCGAAGACCATGGTTGGTCCTTTGAGCTGTAGCCTTTGTGAAACGGTAATAAACTTAGTAATCTAGAGTAATCCTTCAATTTGAAACTTCTAAGAACGACTGTTGTCCACTCCCAGACTAAGCATGAAGTAAAATTTCGAGTTTAGAAAAGCCCCGCGTAGAAAATTTGTCGAGGGTCGCGCAGCGACCCGAGGCAAATTTTCACGGGGCTTTTCTAAACTCGAAATTTTACTTCATGCGCCACGCGTATAAAACACTGATTTCAAGTGTAGTTAAAAATATACTATTAACGTTGGATATTTATCACGGTTAAGTAACCAAATATGCATTCACAAATATTTGAATTATTCGAAAATTTTAATATTTATATTCAAATATGAATAATTTAGTGATTTAAATATTCATATTAGAATATTTAACTATTTGAATTAATCGAATTCGAATCCCAGCCTTAATAGCGATGATTCGAATTATTTAGGATCAAATCCTCCTAATTCGAATCATCGCTATTAAGGCTGGGATTCGAATTCGATTAATTCAAATAGTTAAATATTCTAATATGAATATTTAAATCACTTAATTATTTATATTTGAATATAAATATTAAAATTTTCGAATAATTCAAGTATTTGTCCATGTATCCGGATTCGAATTTTATAAGGATTCGATTCCTTTTATAAGGATTCGAATCCTTTTATAAGAATTCGAATCCTTTTATAAGGATTCGAATCCTTTTATAAGAATTCGAATCCTTTTATAAGGATTCGAATCATCTACGTTTGGATTCGAATACGAATCCTTTTAAAAAAATTTATCGAATCCGGATCACGAATCCGTTTTCACTAAAGTATTCGAATACCTCTTTTGAATCCTCTAAAAGGATTCGAATCCGGGAATCGAATCCTGAATGATTCGAATCCTGCCCAGCTCTGATACAAGGTGTGCCACTTAAAGTAGGACAGTATAGGTAACTTTCTTATTATTAGGACATCAGTATTTATTACGACACTTTCCAAAGGCTAATGTCGTAAGTATCGCACTTGTGTCATTAAATGCTCGTTACATAAGATACCATTTCAAGTTCAAGTTGTCACTGAACAAATGTAAATTGTCACTCAACAAATTCAAGTTGGTACTAAATAAATTCAAGTCGGCACTAATCCAATTCAAGTTGTCACTAACCAAATTCAAGTTGTCACTGATCAAAATGTCACTAAATAACAGAGCTGGGCAGGATTCGAATCATTGAGGATTCGATTTCCGGATTCGAATCCTATAAGAGGATTCAATAGAGGTATTCGAATACTTTAGTGAAAACGGATTCGTGATCCGGATTCGGTAGATTTTTTTAAAGGATTCGTATTCGAATCCAGAGGTAGGTGATTCGAATCCTTATAAAAGAATTCGAATCCTCATAAAGGATTCAAATCCTCCCAAATAATTCGAATCATCGCTATTAAGGCTAGGATTCGAATCCGATTAAATCAAATAGTCGAACATTCTAATATGAAAATTTGAATCACAAAATTATTCATATTATTCGAATAAATCGAAAATTTTAATATTGAAAATTTTTGAATAATTCAATATTTGTGAATGCATATTATTTGCAACCATTAACATTTTTAATATCGCCATCAGTTTTTACTAACAAAAATGTTCAAAACCTGATTATTTACAGACTAAATTTCTAATTAATTAATTATTTTACTAAATGATGATATATGAGTTATTAAACTTTAGGATGGGCAGCTTGGTGGTGTAGTGGTTAGAGTGTTGTACTGCCACGCCACGGACCGGGGTTCAAATACCGGCCTAACAAGTTGTCTGCATTTATATAGGTTAGGATAAAAATGCCAAACACTCCGTCTTCTCGGATATGACGTTAAATGCATGTAGGCCCCGTGTACTGCCTGGATGTTGCGTGCACGTTAAAGATCCCTACCGGTGGGTTGGAACTCCCACCGGGTTCGGCAAAATTCCCGGATAGCTGTAGACCTAATCTCCGGCGTCATGATTGGCCTTAGCAGCGGAAATAGATGACGTAAAACCCAAAATAAAAAAATAAAAAAAACTTTAGGATAAATCAGTATTTTATACGCGTGGCGCATGAAGTAAAATTTCGAGTTTAGAAAAGCCCCGTGAAAATTTGTCTCGGGTCGCTGCGCGACCCTCGACAAATTTTCTACGCGGGGCTTTTCTAAACTCGAAATTTTACTTCATGCTTAGTCTGGGAGTGGAAGACACGTTAGTTTAAAATACATCACATCATAGTGAAAAGTATCAATATTGAAAATATCGGTAATTTTCGATACCAGATATGTTAGATGTAATATTTACAATTATTTATTACTGTAAATTATTTTTTAAAGGCCATCTAAGATTGATAATATTGCCAAGACTAGTTTTATGACGGTTACGAAATTATCAAATATTCATCTTTTACAAGTGGACGGATAGAAATGAACTCGACTTTAATTGTTTATTACAAAAAAAAAGAATTGTAGAGAAATCTAAAATATGTTGGTTATTTATTTAAGGAAAAAATCTCTTTACAAATTGAAAATAATTAAAAATATAAGTTCATTCTATAACTGAAATTACTTGAAAAGAATCGCTACTTAAAAGTATACCCAAAGAGATAAATTTTGTTACTTTAATAATGTTTTGATATAAATATCTTACACGTGACAAGAAAGTATAGTAACTAAGGGTACAAATATTTTTTTCTGTTAAGTACACATACAGATTGTCCTAGGATAGCTGGAACACTTTTTTATTTTCAACTTTGCGAGAACATATTACTCTAAATAAAATCATCTAGATGTTTTTACAACAGAATATAACTATTTTTCGGCAATATTATCAACCTTAGATGGCCTTAAAAAAATAATTTACAGCAATAAATAATTGCAAATATTACATCTAAAATATCTGGTATCGAAAATTACCGATATTTTTAAAATTGATACTTTTCACTATGATGTGATGTATTTTAAACTAACGAGTGTCTTCCACTCCCAGACTAAGCATGAAGTAAAATTTCGAGTTTAGTAAAGCCCCACGTAGAAAATTTGTCGAGGGTCGTGCTTTTCTAAACTCGAAAGTTTACTTCATGCGCCACGCGTATAAAATACTGATTTATCCTAAAGTTCAATAACTCATATATCATCATTTACTAAAATAATGTTTTGATATAAATATCTTACACGTGATAAGAAAGTATAGTAACTAAGGGTACAAATAATTTTTTCTTTTAAGTACACATACAGATTGTCCCAGGATAGCTGGAACACTTTTTTGTTTTCAACTTTGCGAGAACATATTACTCTAAATAAAATCATCTAGATGTTTTTACAACAGAATATAACTATTTTTCGGCAATATTATCAACCTTAGATGGCCTTAAAAAAATAATTTACAGCAATAAATAATTGTAAATATTACATCTAAAATATCTGGTATCGAAAATTACCGATATTTTTAATATTGATACTTTTCACTATGATGTGATGTATTTTAAACTAACGAGTGTCTTCCACTCCCAGACTAAGCATGAAGTAAAATTTCGAGTTTAGAAAAGCCCCGTGTAGAAAATTTGTCGAGGGTCGCTGCGCGACCCTCGACAAATATTCACGGGGCTTTTCTAAACTCGAAATTTTACTTCATGCGCTGTTTTATCCTGAAGTTCAATAACTCATATATCATCATTTACTTAAATAATGATTAATCAGATATTTAATCTGTAAATAATTAGGTTTTGAACATTTTTGTTAATAAAACTGAAGGCGATATTAAAAATGTTAATGGTTGCAAATAAAAAAAAAAAGACCTTTGTTGGCATATCTCCACAGTTTACATAACATTTACATTACACTCCCGTATCCCTCTTACCCTCCCTTCTCTTTTCCCTCTCCCTCCCCAGCTTTTCCAAAGTCCTTACCCCGCTCCCATCCTCCCTCATCCACTCCACTACCCTTCTATTCCCTTTCGCTCCCAGCCACTCCTCTTTCACCCCCTCACATTCCTCCGCCAAGTGTCCCCACGTATCCTTCCCCTGTCCACAAAACACACACCTTCCATATTCTTCCCCCATCCATACTTTCCTTCCTCTCTCCTCCGATCCACACCTCGCCCTTGCCACAATCACCCTATCCTCTCTACCCCATCCCTTCTCTATCAAATACTTCGGTATCCTCCCATACACCTGCCACCTCCCATACATATCATTATACTGACTTCTGTCAATACACCCTTGCCTTTCCTGCCCTTCCACCTCCTTCCCTTTCCCCCTCACCCACTCATCCATCTTCACCCCATTTCCTAGCCATTCCATTACCTTCGCCTCTGACAGCCCTACCCTCTCATACATTTTCCTCCTCTCCCCCCTCCATCTACCCTCACCCCCACCCACACTCGTCATCCATACATCCTTCACCAATCTCTCCTCATCCAGTTCCCACAATCTCATCTCGTACCTCACCACCCTCACCATTGCCTCCCACTCTAGCCTCTCTCTGTTAGTCTCCTGAAGCACTATGTAGCCAGGCGTGGACCTTTCCACCCCCAACATGTGCTTCAGGAACCACATCTGCTCCCTCTCTATCACCTCGTACCCTCTCGTCCCCCACACTTCTACTCCATACATTAGCACCGTTCTTACACACGCATCCCATATCTTACACGCAACCGTCACATTGTTCCCCATCCACTTTCCCCACTTGCCCCACGCCATTCCCCACGCCTTCCTCGCCTTACCCTGCACCCACCTCACATGCTCCTCATACCCTCCTGTTCCTTTAAACCAAAACCCCAAATACTTGAAACTCTTCACCCTCTCAATAACTACCCCCTTCCACTCCAATTCTTTCACCTTCCCCTCCCTCCCTTTGTTTCTAAACTTCACCCACTTCGTTTTCACTACATTCACATTCATTCCCCTTTTATCCATAAACCTCTCCACTCTCTTCAACATCTCTTTCATCCCTTCATACTCTCTTGCCACCAACACCACATCATCCGCATACGCCAGCATCCATACCTTCCTTTTACCCATCACCACTCTCCCCGCCTGCCCTTTCCTCATCACCTCTTCCAATTCAGTCACATATACATTAAAGAGCATCGGGCTCAGCGGGCACCCCTGCCTCAAACCCTCCCACGTTCTAAAACACCCCGACACCTCCTTCCCCACTTTCGCCACCACCCATGTCTCCTCATACACTTTCCTCACCCACTCCACCATCCCCTCACTCACTCCTCTCCTTCTCAAGCACTCTATCAAACTCCCCCTCGGTACCGAGTCATACGCTGCCTTCAGATCCATAAATACTGCATACACACATCCTTTCTCTTCCATCACTCTCTCCACCATTCGCGCCAGGGTAAAAACCTGCTCCCTCGTCCCCCTCCCACTTCTAAACCGCCCCTGCGCCTCCGGCAGCATCCCCTTTTCCTCCACCTCCACCTCCATGCGATTCCTCACAACCATCATCGCTATCTTATATCCAATGCTCGTTATCGTTACCCCCCTATAGCTACTGGCCTCCTTCTCATCCCCTCCTTTATACACCGGGCACATCATCCCAACCCTCCATTCTTCCGGAAAGCTCACCTCCCCCCTCCACATCTGATTCAACAGCTCCCTGAATTTTTTCTTCCCCTTTTCCCCAATTCGTTCCACATCTCTGCCTTGAGACCATCCCTCCCTGCCGCCTTTCCACTCTTCACTTCCTTGAACGCCCGCTCCACCTCCTCCTCCGTGAACTCTTCCCCTCTGTCTCCACCTCTGCTTTCTCCAATCTCCCCTGGTACTCCGCTTCCTTCTCTGCATTTCCTTGTCCATTCCCTCAGCGAAACCCCTACCTGCCTCCTTCTCTCCCCTCTCCTCAAAATTCTTCACATTTCCACCTCGTTCTTACATTCCCTCAAATCCTCGCTCGCTTTTTCCACCACCTCTAGCTCCTTCTTCTCACATACCTCCTCATATCTCCTCCTTACCTCCGCCACTCTCCTTTCTCCCCCTTCGACTCCTACACACTCTCTCACCGCCTTCCTCACCTCCCTCTTCGCACGTTTACATTCTTCATCAAACCACTCTTGCCCCTTCTTCCTTGTTCCCTTCATCTTTCTTCCGCATCCTATTATGGTCTTCTCCATCTCCTCCATTGAACTTATCTCCTTCCATTGTACCTTCTCTAAATTCCTCCTCATGGCCTCAATCGCCTCTCTCCCACTCTCTAGCTTCTCATTTCCTTGCTCCTGTTTCCCTTCTTCATTCCTTCCTATCCTTAGTGCCACTCTCAACGGCAGGTGATGGTTGCAAATAATAGATTCAAATTTATTTTTAAAGGATTTGTATCCGTGATTCAAAAAAAAAATTCATATTCATATCATCATATTTTTCTTTTACCAATCCTTTATTCGAGTATTCGTGATTCGAATCATATTAGGTGATTCGGATTCGTAATTCGAATCCTGTTTTTGAGGATTCATCCCAGCTCTGCTAAATAACACATGTTTTCGATTCATGCTTTAATGAATGTTTGTATTAGTCTGTGTAAGACAAAAAAAATAGTAGTAAATGGTGTAAACAAAAAATAAAAATAATCTAGATACCTGTCGACAGTGTGCGGACTGTTCAAATCGAGTCGATTCGTTCATGACGGCGCTCGAATAATCATGAAAGATCTTCTTGGAGTGCTGCAATACAAAAAAAAAATAAACAAAATCAATGCTCAGTCGTGTAGAAGTTTTCAGATACTGTTGAAAATGGAAAAAATGACATTTCAAATAAATAATATTTTGACATATCATAATTTAAATTTTGCATTAAAAACCGAAAAAAATTAACATTTCATATCGCAAATAACATTTTAACACATAACATCATAGTTGACATTAGTCATTAAAAGTTGAAATAAAAAGGTAGAAAAAAGTATACCCATATATAATGTATCATTCACTATATTCTTATTAATTACTTGGTGAAACATGATTAAAATAAAATTTGAAATGAAAAAACACTTGGTTTGTTGTACTAATGTTTTAATTTATTCCGACTAGTTTTGGCTACACGCCATTATCAAGGAATGTGATTATGACTTGTAGCTGAAACTAGTTGGAATAAATTAAAACATTAGTGAAACAAACCAAGTGTTTTTTCTTTCAAATTTTTCTTATATTTAATATTCCATATTCCAAATATTCATATTTCAATATTCAACTACTTGAATATGTACTCGAACCCCAACCTTAGCAAAAACCTCAATTTAAACAAGAAAATTTAACTAGAACTGCTTAACCAACTTTTGACAATCAAAACTGTTTTCTTATTCATATTTAATAATGTATTATATAATCTTGACCAAGATTGATATCTCTGTAATATTTGTTAATTACTGAATTATTTAATAAGCAATGGGAATCGTTCCTGCACCATTCGATTGCGCCCAAGTCAACAGGAGCTTGAAAACCTTGGCTATCAGGATGCGCCAGCACAACTCCAACGCCATGAAAGTTGCGGAATTCTTGCAAACCCACCCATCAGTCGAGAAAGTCATCCATCCCGGATTGCCCACACATCCCCAACATGAGCTTTTTAAAAGGCAGACCTCCGGCCACAGCGGAATGATCACTTTCTACCTGAAAGGAGACCTAGAGTGCTCCAAGAGATTCTTGAGTGCAATTAAGGTGTTCACTTTGGCTGAAAGTTTAGGAGGATACGAGAGCTTGGCTGAATTACCGTAAGTTAATCGTTGCAAATTATTTTATAAAATAAAAATAAGTATAATACATTTTTTTTTAATATGACCAATCAAATTTGACATTTCAAGAATTTAGTGGTGTGATGCAGGTTGTGTGTTTTAGGTTAGGACAAGATTAATCACATGTTATGTTGTAAATCAACTTTTAATTTGTAGGTTATATGAAGGGAAATATGACATTAAATTGACAATTCAATTAACTCACAAAGATTACGATTACAAATGTAAATTAACTTTACTCGTACACAAACCGATTTTTTAAAAAGGAATTTATTTCTTAACACCCGTGTTCACGGTTTGGTCTCTAATTCATAACTAACGATACAATAACAATACAGCTTGGTGGTGTAGTGGTTAGAGTGTTGTACTGCCACGCCACGGACCGGGGTTCAAATACCGGCCTAACAAGTTGTCTGCATTTATATAGGTTAGGATAAAAATGCCAAACATTCCGTCTTCTCGGATATGACGTTAAATGCATGTAGTGTACTGCCTGGATGCATGTAGTGTACTGCCTGGATGTTGCGTGCACGTTAAAGATCCCTACCGGTGAGTTGGAACTCCCACCGGGTTCGGCAAAATTCCCGGATAGCTGTAGACCTAATCTCCGGCGTCATGATTGGCCTTAGCAGCGGAAATAGATGATGTAAAACCCAAAATAATAAGAAAAAAAAATAAATAAATAAAAAAAAAATAAAAAAAAATAAATAAATAAAAAAAAAATAAAAAAAAAATAAATAAGATAAAATAGCGAAATAAGCATAAGATAACAATTATGCAAAATAAGCAGAATAATATATAAATGAATAAATAGATAATAAGTCGTATTGTTTATGATGAAAGGAGTCTGTTGTGTTGGCGTCAGGTAACTTGTATTTACTTATCACCACCTCAAACTATTTGTATCTACTACCAATTTAATAAAGTGTCTCTGAGGATCAGGTAATATTCCTTGCTCGGAAATATCTGTCTTCTTTATTATCTGCCTATTTATATGTTCAAATTTTAAAAGAGTTCTAAATACAAGGGATTTTTCTTTTAGGTATACATATTATCAACGTAAGTTTTCAGACATTAGTGATCTTATTAGAAACTTTTAATTCAAAAACTCTAACGAGTGTTTTCCACTTCCAGGATAAGCATGAAGTAAAATTTCGGGATTCATTGCATATCGATTTACCATGATTTTGGAGATTCTGAAAATGGAATCAGGGTAAAGGTGTATGGGAGGCACGAATCTAAAGTTCGTTGGTTAAGGCGACTAACTGCTTGGCCGCAAATCGAATTTTAAGTTCCACTTTTGAGGTTATATATGGTCGTGTTTTCGGCTAAATAAGCACATTACAGATACAAATTACACACATGATGAAATTATCTCCAAAATGAGGACGTAATTCATCCAATTTGTAGTGTTATCTTCATTAATTCAGCCAATATCACGATATTAGTTTTACGCTAGAATTGACGTCTACTGACGTTTATTTAAAATAATGGATATATAAATCGAGATTGATTATTAAATCATAGGTCATTTAATTTACGATATAAAAAATAGATGGCACCTTCGTACGATAACTAGGATATTTACTGCAATAATAAAATATTAACAAATAATATAACAATATATAATTCACTGTTTTTACTAAAATTATATTTGTACAGCATATCCAGTTTGGTTAGTAGACACAGCTAAATTTAAATACAATTAAAATAATTGAATAGAACCACATAACCAAGCAAAATTATCTGATTTAAGTCTTAGTATAGACACACATTTTTCTATAAAATAATAAGATGCAGATAAACATTTTATTATGCTTAGGCGATTTTATATGTTTTTAAGTTAGGTTAGTAGAAAGATTTGCAATAGAATAAATTGCAGAAGTCTTTTTGCGCAAGTTAAATATTTCACATATTTCTAGGTTAGGTTAGGTTTGGAGAAAGGTTTGCAATAGAATAAATTCCGTTTGTCTCTTTGCAGACGATGACTATTTCACATACTTCTAAATTAGGTTGCTTAAATCTCTTTGCGCACGTTAATTATTCTACATACTACTAGGTTAGGTTAGGTTAGGAGAAAAGTTTGCAATAGAATAAATTGCGTAAGTCTCTTTGCGTGTACGTAATAGCCCCTGAATATTTAAATAATAACATTAATATTTTACATCATTCCCAAAGATGACACTTTTCGGAAACAGTTAATATTTATTACATTTTAATACATCTAGCGCCATCTATTTTTTTATATCGTAAATTAGAATACATATGATTCACTAATCAATCTTGATTTATGTATCCATTCTTTTAAATAAACGTCAGTAGACGTCAATTTTAGTGTAAAATTATTATCGTGATATTGACTGAATTAATGAAGATAACACTACAAATTGGATAATTTACGTCATCATCTTTGAGATAATTTCATCATGTGTGTAATACGTATCTCTAATGTGCTTATTTAGCTGAAAATACGACTATATATAACCTCAAAAGTGGAACTTAAAATTGAATTCGTGGCCAAACGGTAAGTCGCCTTAGCCAACGAACTTTAGATTCGTGCGTCCCATGCACGTTTACCTTGATTCCGTTTTCAGAATCTCAAAAATTAAGGTAAATCGATATACAACAACCCCTTGGTTCGAGTTTAGAAAAGCCAAATCAGGCTTTTCTAAACTCGAAATTTTACTTCATGCGCCACGCGTATAAAACACTGATTTAATGTGAAATTCAAAATATACTGCTTAGTTCTGATCATATGTTCATTAATTTTTCAAATGTTTATATGGAATATGTGAAAGTATACTTAATAGAAAAAAACCCAGTATGTGCTGTAAAGTTTTTTGTTCTAGAATTCTCTTTTTTAAAAATCTCTGCATCGTGACAATTTATGTGACAAATTATGATTTATTTGTCACATTGATAATCATTTATCAACATCTTAAAATTTGATGTTAAAATACCCTACTGTTAAAGCAGGACTGCAACTGTTCGTAGTAAATACACCCTAAGTTTGGTCATATTAAAAAAAAAACAGAGTTTAGGTTATCTGCTACATAGCAGATAATATCTAATTATCAATTTGCATTGTTTTTCACCGACTGCTCTGTAAGGAAGGTATTGTCATCGGTCAAAAATTGACCTCCATTTTTTTGATTTAAATATCTGTTTCGGGGTCCCAGGAATCCGAATCAAGTGTTATCTCAATGATGTTAGTCTGTCCAGTCATTTTGTAGAGAGATTTTAGCAAACGGCGGATGGGATTTTCATCAAATTTTGTATTTGGGTTCTACCTCGTAATATCTCGTGAACATTAACTTTTGGGTAAAAACCGGAAGTGAATGCTTACTCTTACCGTTTTCTTCGCATCTTATAAATTATTAACATAATCGAAAAAATTACATGCTGTTTGGCACACCAAAGCTAAACCTGAAGGACCTGGAGAAAACTTCACCTGACAAGATCCTTGACTTCATCAAGAAGATGGACTTGGAAGGTGAGCTGTAAGGTCGGATGTTCGACCTTAATTGTGAGCCACAATAGATCCTTGCGGTCGCAGTGGAGGGTAGCATAACTACCCACTCACTTTCAATAGAATAGAAATAGAATACTTGCTATTTTATTTGAGCATGTCATTTTTACCGACCGTCGATTGTTGTAGAGAATCAAAAAATAAACATTTAATGTGAATATACTTTTTGTCGTAGCTCATTTAACTTTTATTGCTCTATCTCAATAAACATAAATAATAAGTAATTGGAATAATCAATTTAATAATCCTATATTATTTTAGTTCACGGTCGGTACCTGCATTGGCCATTGCAGATTATTTTTTTTTAAGGGCCTCTTAGTATTTACTAAACCCTTTTGCTACGAGGAGGAGTGTTTTGTTTTTATGTGCTCCATGTGTAAACAGCGTATATTTTCAAAAGCCTGTAAATTGTGAGCGGATAGTGTACGAAGTTTGTGCACCTCTCTTCAATGCGCAGTCTATAGTGTATTTAAAAAAAAATCCATGGGAAACTTTTCTTTGTTTTGTTTTTTTGCATTTTTCTCAAAGAAAATGTAATGCAAGCCTATGAAATGATTACATCGTCGAAGAGCTCAGAAAAATCTCTATAAAAAGGTATTATAAATTTTTTGTGGTGCCATTTAAAAAAAATGGTGAATGACGTCATTAGGACAAGATGGCTGCCCTTAGAAAAAAATCTGTTACGGGCAGATTGTAGTAATCAACACCCAGTTTTATAATATCTTTTATTTTTCATTTTTATTTAACAATAAAGCCGCTGGGAGATAAGGTATATAATGATATGAAAGGGTTAAAGCTAATTAAAGCAAGCTCTGGGATAGAAAAATTACACATTAGTTTCATTCTTGTTCAAATAAAGATCGAGTATCTCAAGTATTGAGCGAGGCATGAACCGAGCAGTTGAAGTATCGAGCATCTCGATTTGTTTGATCGAGCTGCTCGATCTTTACTAACAGCTCGATACTTCAAGTACTCGATCATCCCTCGCTTGATACGCGACAGAGCTGGGCAGGATTCGAATCATTCAGGATTCGATTCCCGGATTCGAATCCTTTTAGAGGATTCAAAAGAGGTATTCGAATACTTTATTGAAAACGGATTCGTGATCCGGATTCGTTACATTTTTTTAAAAGGATTCGTATTCGAATCCAAACGTAGATGATTCGAATCCTTATAAAAGGATTCGAATTCTTATAAAAGGATTCGAATCCTTATAAAAGGATTCGAATTCTTCTAAAAGGATTCGAATCCTTGTAAAAGGAATCGAATCCTTATAAAATTCAAATCCTGATACATGGATTCAAATCCTCCTAAATAATTCGAATCATCGCTATTAAGGCTGGGATTCAAATTCGATTAATTCAAATAGTTAAATATTCTAATATGAATATTTAAATCACTAAATTATTCATATTTGAATATAAATATTAAAATTTTCGAATAATTCAAATATTTGTGAATGCATATTTGGTTACTTAACCATGAAAAATATCCAACGTTAATAGTATATTTTTAACTTCACTTGAAATCAGTGTTTTATACGCGTGGCGCATGAAGTAAAATTTCGAGTTTAGAAAAGCCCCGTGAAAATTTGTCTCGGGTCGCTGCGCGACCCTCGACAAATTTTCTACGCGGGGCTTTTCTAAACTCGAAATTTTACTTCATGCTTAGTCTGAGAGTGGACAACACTCGTTCTTAGAAGTTTCAAATTAAAGGATTACTCTAGATTACTAAGTTTATTACCGTTTTACAAAGGCTACAGCTCAAAGGACCAACCATGGTCTTCGCAGAACGAAGGACTACAGGAAATCGAAGTTTTTTTACAAGAAAACAACGAATATCTGAAGGTTTACAGCATGGATAGGAAAGAAAACATCTAATTTTGAAAAAATATCGAAGTTGGGTTGGTTTTCAGTGCATTTTTAACTTCACTTTAAATCAGTGTTTTATACGCGTGGCGCATGAAGTAAAATTTCGAGTTTAGAAAAGACCCGCGAAAATTTGCCTCGGGTCGCTGCGCGACCCTCGACAAATTTTCTACGCGGGGCTTTTCTAAACTCGAAATTTTACTTCATGCTTAGTCTGGGAGTGGACAACACTCGTTTGAATTTTAAATTTAACTCTTTTAAAAAATCGACGTATGTAATATATTAAATCATTCATTGAAATCATAGAAAAAGATGCAAAATTTTACCTAAAATTAACTTTTAGAGTTAACTTTATAATTTGTTCGGCTCTTAATGGGTGAATATTCTATTCCTATATATATATTGAAGTTGCATTTAATACAATAACAAACTGTGAATAAATCGACATAAATCTAGAAATATCAAAAATCTCGACATGTACAAAATCTTGACGGTCCACTCCCAGACTAAGCATGAAGTAAAATTTCGAGTTTAGAAAAGCCCCGCGTAGAAAATTTGTCGAGGGTCGCGCAGCGACCCGAGACAAATTTTCACGGGGCTTTTCTAAACTCGAAATTTTACTTCATGCGCCACGCGTATAAAACACTGATTTAAAGTGAAGTTAAAAACGCACTGAAAACCAACCCAACTTCGATATTTTTTCAAAATTGGATATTTTCTTTTCTATCCATGCTGTAAACCTTCAGATATTCGTTGTTTTCTTGTAAATAAACTTCGATTCCCTGTAGTCCTTCGGTCTCCGAAGACCATGATTGGTCCTTCGAGCTGTAGCCTTTGTAAATTGGTAATAAACTTAGTAATCTAGAGTAATCCTTTAATTTGAAACTTCTAAGAACGAGTGTTGTCCACTCCCAGACTAAGCATGAAGTAAAATTTCGAGTTTAGAAAAGCCCCGCGTAGAAAATTTGTCGAGGGTCGCGCAGCGACCCGAGACAAATTTTCACGGGGCTTTTCTAAACTCGAAATTTTACTTCATGCGCCAGGCGTATAAAACACAGATTCAAAATGAAGTTCAATAACACATATATCATCAATAATTAAAATCAATATATAATCAGATATTTAGTCGGTAAATGAACATGTTTGTTAATAGAAACTGATGGAATAAAATATTACTGGTTGCAAATAATAGATTCAAATTTATTTTTAAAGGATTTGTATCCGTGATTCAAAAATGAGGATTCGAATCTTTGATTCGAATCATATTTTTCATTTACGAATCCTTTATTCGAGTATTCGTGATTCGAATCATATTAGGTGATTCGGATTCGTGATTCGAATCATGTTTTTGAGGATTCATCCCAGCTCTGATACGTGAGATACTCGATCTTGTCCATTAAAAATAAGTGTTATCATAAATATATACCGTGTGTCCCATTTCAAGACGCATCATAGGGAATTCCCATGTTAAAATTTCAATTTTAGTTTGTATCTCTATTTTTAAACCAAGATGATTAAAATAAAATTATAATCATTCCTTCATCTACTAGCATTGTTTTCTAAGTTTTATTTATGTTTTCTCTTTAGTTTTATTCGAAATATAGCTCAAAAATAGTGAAATATTCGAAAATAAAATCCTTAAAATAGTAGTTGCTATGAAAAGTCAGTGTTTGTCATCTAAATTTATTAAGAGACAAAACATTAATTCAATTCAACATGGGTGTTTATACCACAAAAGAAAAAAATCTGATCATAAAATGAACTTTTAGTGGACATTCTTTGCATGCTAGGTATTTCCGACTTATTTAGTATTAAGGGTATTATCGCAGTGTAACACGCCGATCGTGTTGGAAAGACCCACATAGTTTGAGTAGCTCATCCGATGCCAAATTTACAGGACAAGTGGGGCGAATACAGTCAGAGAGAAAAGCGGCAGTTCACTGTGCATTTGTGCATTGCTCCTTGGCATGAACGGATAGGGTCTCGCGTCGCGTGGAATAGACGAAAAAAAAACCGTATAAAAAAGACGGATCGAAGGAAAGTGTCGATTCGTATTATTTAAACACGCTGATAATACATACAAGCTATGTATTGTTTTCAATTCGTTAGAAAGCGATCCTGTGTTATTTTTCGGTATTTACAAAACCGATGATTCTTATTCTTGTCATTATAACTAATTATTTTTACTTTTAAGACTCCAGTTTCGACAGCTGAACAAACTATGTGTTTTATTTTATTAAATTAGAGATTATTTCTTAAAAATATAATAATAAAAGAGTTTTATGTAACACAGAACATTTTCATAACGAGAATTTGTCTTTTAAGTATACAGAAGCATACGTTGAACATTTGCCGATGCTAGGTTTATTAAAAGAATTTAATTTGAAGCTTTAAACGAGTGTTTTCCACTCCCAGGCTAAGCATGAAGTAAAATTTCGAGTTTAGAAAAGCCTGAAAATTTGGTTTGGTCGCGTAGCGCGAAGCGCGGAGCGGCCAAACCAAATTTTCAGGCTTTTATAAACTCGAAATTTTACTTCATGCGCCACCGGTACTAAACACTGATGCAATAGAAAGTTTATCGGTGTGTTTTAAACTTCGTAATTTGTCAGTGTTTTGTACCGGTGGCGCATGAAGTAAAATTTCGAGTTTAGAAAAGCCTGAACATTTGGTTTGGCCGCTCCGCGCTTCGCGCTACGCGACCAAACCAAATTTTCAGGCTTTTCTAAACTCGAAATTTTACTTCATGCTTAGTCTGGGAGTGGAAAACACTAATTTCAAGTTTCAAATTATTTTTTTTAACAACGAGTATCTAAAGATTTACGACATATACTGTGTAATTCTCACATGTATACTTGAAAGAAAAACTCCCTGTG
The DNA here is from genome assembly GCA_932526585.2 of Philonthus cognatus. Classification (NCBI taxonomy): domain Eukaryota; kingdom Metazoa; phylum Arthropoda; class Insecta; order Coleoptera; family Staphylinidae; genus Philonthus; species Philonthus cognatus. Next base: position 68,012,779 of record OW052242.1, on the reverse strand, counting down.
TGTACAAATTGAGGCATTAATTGCGATTGATTGGCTACAGTTTTTAATGGTCATAGAGGCAACCCAATTTACACATAACTTAAAAAATAAAGGTGTCAAAATTGTATTGGATGAACATGTTCGGTGTTATATAAAACTCTCTGTATATGAAAAAAACGGAACATAGGATTTTCAATGATATTTTTTATATAGGAATATTATCTTTGATAACTGCTATTGCCATGAAAATAATGTGTATTAATTTGGCCTCTGCCAAATTGGGTAAATACCCCAGATTTTGGGGAGAATTTCAATTTTTATTTTATCCAATATTCTAGTTTTTATGAATGCAACAAATAAATAATAGATTGAAAAAAATTAAACGGACAGCTGCCCTTTTTTTTTATAATTAGTACAGGGTTTACAAAATGATGATGTGTATAAATAGAGGATTACAATAACATTCAATTACAATTCATTTATTCCTTATTTACTTACTATCAAAATATGACTCATCATAAATCAGCCAAATTTGAAATAAAATATATTGGGTTCGGTGCAATGTTGAGCAAGAAGCTTGTTATTTGAAATGCATTATAATAACTACCTTATTATTATTATAGTTCTATTTTTTCTAAAATAATTAACAATGAATATGCACGCAGTTAAACCCTACATTTTTGTAAACATTCGTCAAACATATATTACCTGTGCTCAGTAAAAAATAGTTGATTTGTAACATTAATCTACGACAACGTCATATTGGTGACGTTATTCTCACTATTCTTATAGTTTTGATATCATTGATTCGTTGATGAAGTCGCAGTTGGTTCAAATATGTCCGATTGCTAGAAACTTTACAATTTACTTTAATAGTTTTATTGCGAGAAGTTTAATGGCATTTAACAACTGTTTTAACAACGAAAGATTTAAGACGAAATAATGATTTGAACAAGACTGATTGTTATTCGATTGCTTCTGCTTATTAATCAGCTTAAAACACTTTAAAAATAATTTAATAATACCGACACTGTCAAATAATTAGGAAAGCCAATATTAAAGGTATATTACACATCTTTATTTAAATTAGTGAAACATTTCGTGTTTTCTATATTAGTGAACATGCAGTATAAAAAAATACTTATTCCATTAGTAGTCAGAAAGCATAAAAATAAAACACTAGTACAATAAAATATCGATTATAATTGCGAAATATTAATTTTACGAGAATAAATGCTAACGACGCGAGCCGTTTTTGTTAACTATGATTGAGAAAAGAAAATTAAAACAAACGCGAAGCCCCGCAGCGTTCACCGGCCCAGGGATAAACGCTGGCCGCATGCTGCCCGCCCCTCCAATAATTGTGCAGATGAGTGTACAACGCGTTCAACTAAGAGAAGATCCGCAAGGCGGCGGTATTTTACGGTCTTATTTTTTAAGATTTTTATTTTAACCTGACTCGGGCATGAGCTATCGCATCCTTATAAAATGTTCACATTATATTCCTTATAGTATAAACTAGTAAGATATGGGAATTTTTTTTTTAATTTAGAAAAATATAACATTATTTTTTTCATACCTCTGAAAGCAAATTGTTTAAAAAAAAGTACTTCGATATTTAACTAGATAATTGAGCTTAATATACGCTGTCAAAATTTCAACTTTCTAGGATCTTTAGTTTTTAAATAAACCTGACATTAAATTTCAGACCTCTGTTATATTCCCCTTAATCAACAATTATTACAATCGTTCAGAAATTTGAGGAGAATAATTGCGTGAACGATGAACATATCGTTCGTTATGTTTAATAAAATTGTTAGCATTAATAATAGATTCATTGTGATATCGATTCTGTCTGTGGCTCAAAAGATCTCCATTTTTGCCTAATTATTTAGAGTACTTATTGAGTGGGAACCTAACTTATTTATGTAATGATGTTTTTTTATGAATTCCGCCATACTTCGCAAATACAGCGCAATATTTATAAAATAATCCATTCAAAGTTACTGAATAAGTTAACTAGTTAAAGGATTGAACATGTTTTTTGACAAATAACACTTGTTTTTCTTTTTCATATGAACTTAAAATGGAAAAATGAAATGATCATTAGGTACGAACGCGTTTGTTAATGTATCGAACTTTTTTGATCAGAAATACTATAATATTTAGTTACTAATTTTCCTGTATACACTATTAAAATACAACTTGTATCGTTTAAACCACATATGGGCAACCCCCGGCCCGCGGGCCGGATCCGGCCCGCAAGACATTTTGAAAAAACCCAATTAAAAAAGTATTACATTAGGTACTTATACTCACGGGAGTGACAGTGAGGCGGAAAACATCAAATTCTTTGATGTTTGCCGCCTCACTCTTTGATAATCGCCGCCACTCGACTTGCTCGATGAAATTCTTTGAGGTTTGCCGCCCCACGGGCGACACATCAAAAGATTTATTGCTTCTCAATTATTCTAAACCAGTTTATTCCAGATTATTCGTTCATTTTGCTTATATAAGCGGGCGGATGGCCCGAACGTTAGTTCAGTTCTATTTGAGCTACCGAGGTGATAACTTGGACAAGCGATATCCAAGCGAACTGCTCGAGCCGTCAACTTGCTTTGTGACTTTGTGTGCATCTTGAGTGGTTACTAACTATAGTTTGTTATTAAGTTTATTGAACGAAAAGTAAACAAAAATGATGTCTGGTGGAAAGAAGCGAAAAGTAGATACAGAGGGTTCCTTTTTATCTTGCACAATGGTAAGCCTATTTGTTTGCTGTGTAATGAATCCATTTCAGTAATGAAAGAATTCAATATAAAGAGGCATTACTCAACTAAGCATGCTACGCTGCACTCACTGACAGGACAATTAAGAACAGACAAAATCCAGAAGCTTACCGCAAATTTGGAAAAACAGCAACAAATGTTTCATAAACAAAGAACACAACTTGATAATGTTGTGAAAGCTAGTTTTATAGTTAGCTCAAAATTGGCAAAGGCATTAAAACCATTTGCCGAAGAAGAATTTATCAAGGAGTGTATGTTAGAAGTTTGCAGTATTATGTGTTGTAATGGGTCAAAGGGCACACATGTGCGATTTTATTTTTGTATTTTTTTTTCATGGATTAATGCGTCAGTATAATTATGGGGATCGAGAATAATAAGATTTCAGTTTATTTTTCTTGTTGAATAGTTAGGGAAGCACGCGACAGAAACACTTGAAGTCATTAAGATAAGAGCGCGAGGGAAAAATGCATATGTAGGTTTTAGAAGGAGAGATCTAAAAATAAAACACGATCAGCAGTAAGGGTTAATGAACTAGATAGACGAGAGGGGATTCCGGGAAGAATCGCGAGCGGTGGAAGCCGATTTCCACCTCCAAATTTTCGAATTAATCGCCGCATAAAAGATCAGGAGAAAGGGGAAAGAGGACAGTGAAGCTGAAGTCGCGAGAGGGAAAAAAGCCCAATCATTTTAGTACGGCGAGGGGAAGTTAAGTGTAAGTTCAATCTGAGATTGAAATAACTGTAAGTACGAGTGAACATGGTGACAAAGTAAAACAAAGTGAGCAGAATCCAAGGAACGAAATAAATTTGTTTCCCAATTCTTTTGCTGCGCAAAAGACGTTGAACGGAACGAATTTACACAAACAAATTGATTTATTTCCCAATTCTTTTACAAATACGTAAAAGCCGATTGGAAGGAATAAATCAGCACAAACAAATGAATTATTTCCCAATTCTTTTACAAATACGTAAAAGCCGATTGGAAGGAATAAATCAGCACGAACAAATGAATTATTTCCCAATTCTTTTACAAATACGTAAAAGCCGATTGGAAGGAATAAATCAGCACAAACAAATGAATTATTTCCCAATTCTTTTACAAATACGTAAAAGCCGATTGGAAGGAATAAATCAGCACAAACAAATGAATTATTTCCCAATTCTTTTACAAAAACGTAAAAGCCGATTGGAAGGAATAAATCAGCACAAACAAATGAATTATTTCCTAATTCTTTTACAAATACGTAAAAGCCGATTGGAAGGAATAAATCAGCACAAATTTCCGAACAAGTTCCACTACACCGACGACGAGAAAATGCTCGAAATAAATCAAATAATTAAGTATCACGTGTTCGCTGGTACGCAAGGAAATTAATAACTTAAATGAAATTCAAGTAGGGATGTGGGGAGAAGGAAAGTTTAAATTAGCACCCCAGTTGACTGCATCCGATAAGGTAAAAGAATTCTATTACATACATTTCCTTTGAGCATACTGTCCAATGAGGTAAACTCTAAAATTGTCTATTAATCTCAAAGATGTTTTTCTTTTGAGTATATAAATTAATGCATTTGATCGTAATTTAATTGTTGAAAATTATGTTGTTGTAAATCTGATTTCAATTTCCATTTTAATAAATTGGCATTGGTTTTATCTCACTTATTCCTTTTTATTTATGTGTTCCCAAGCATACCTGGTCCGACAAATAAAAAAGCAATTATGCAAGATAAAACACATCGACAAGAGGAACGAACCTGGTAAATAAATTAAAGAGTTACTACATACACAACACAACGTAAATTTTGTACAAATTATAAATTTGTGTAATGTCTAGGGTCGAACCGTTACAGTGTCCTGAAAAGAAAAAAGAATTTAAAAAAATTAGTTTGTCAAGACGAACTGTTGTTCGACGTATAGAAATGATGGCTAATGATATAAAAACAACATTGACTGACCGTATGGCTGGTTTTGAATCATTTTCCATAGCATTAGACGAGAGCACCGATTTTTCTGACACAGCTCAACTGGCTATATTTATTCGAGGTGTTGATAAGGAGTTCACTGTTACTGAGGAATTGCTTGCTTTACAGCCGCTAAAAGGAACCACTACAGGAGAGGATATTTTTATTGAAGTTCAAAAGGTATTCACAAGTTTTGGCTTGCCATGGTCAAAATTAATTGGAGTATGCACTGATGGTGCACCTTCTATGGTCGGCTTACGTAAAGGTTTCATCGGAATTTTTAATGAAAAAGCAACAGAATTAAATGTGCAAAAAGATGATTTGATAGTCCTTCATTGCATTATCCACCAACAGAACTTGTGTTCTAAGTCCATTCGACTCCAGAATGTTATGAATGTGGTAGTAAAAACCATCAACTTTATTCGATTCCGAGGGCTTTACCATCGTCTGTTCAAGGCGTTTTTGGATGAAATATCAGCTGAATATAACGACGTAACATATTATTGTGAAGTCAGATGGCTGAGCAAAGGAAAAATGTTGAAACGGTTTCACGAGCTTAGAAATGAGGTAGTAGACTTTATGAAAATAAAAGATAAACGAGTATCTGAATTAAGTGACCCAAAATGGATATGTGACTTAGCATTTCTGGTCGATCTTACAGGCTATTTGAATGATTTAAATTTGAAACTTCAAAAACAAGGACAGTTAGTAAATGATTTGTACAGCCATTTAAAAGCGCTTCAGATCAAACTACGCTTGTGGTCAGCGTCACAGATGCTGTCTGGTAACAGTTACCATTTCAACACGCTCTCTGCGTATGATAATATTGCTTATGCTCAATATGCTGAAGAACTCAAGTTACTGTCGGAACAATTTTCAAACAGTTTTTGCGACTTCAAAAACATGGAAGACTGTTTCAGTTTATTTGCTACTCCTACAACATATATTGTACAAAATGCTCCAATACACTTACAAATGGAGTTGATCGAGATTCAAGAAAACTCACTCCTAAAATCCAAATTTGAAGACGTAGAGTTGTGCGATTTCTACAAAAAATACCTAGAAGAAGACAATTTTCCGCAGCTTAGAAAATTCGCAAGAAGATTGATTTGTGCGTTTGACAGTACTTATAAATGCGAACAGTTCTTTTCATTGATGAAAGTTAATAAATCAACACATCGTACAAGACTGACTGACTGGAATTAATCCAAATATCGATGGATTAGTTTCCCAAATTCAAGCTCAAGTGTCTCATTGATTTCGGTGTATTTAACTTTCGTAGTTTGTAACAATTGCAAATTTAACGATTTAATTATAATGTACCATTTTTTAAATTTCATTTTGTTTTTTTAATAAATTGTACTATAATAACATGTCGTATTATTTCATGTCTAATATCTATCGCAAAAAATATTATCACTACTTTAAAATGCACTAAATACTTTTAAACCCGGCCCGTGAACGTATTTGCACGCTAAAGTTTGGCCCTCAACATGTCAAAGGTTGCCCATACCTGGTTTAAACCATCTATAGGTTGAGAATTTTCCCTATTTTTTGCAGTATTTTTTTCAATTTTGGTCTGGATTTCAGAAAAATGTTCTTTGCAACTGCAGCAACTAGCAAATGGATCTGAGGTTGGGTCAAGTTTTTTTTTGATTTCCTTATATCAGAAAAATGTTCTTTGCTACTGCTCCAACTAGCGTGTTTTTGGAAAGTGGAGTGGAAACCATTCCAGTTTTTTGTTATAAACATAACACATTTTTAAAATAGTCTTACGGTTCTAGGGGAAGGGACTGTACCCCCTGTAGCCTCCCCTTGAATAACATATCTCTAATAAAATGAGGAAATGTAGAGAAATTGTAACAAATGTATTGGCAATGATAAGAGTAAATCTAATAGTAAGTGTAGGCAAGAAGTCTTCAAATAATCTTTTATATTCATTATTTACATACGCATTCTTTCCAAATTTTGAATCGTCTAATATTTGTAGATTACTGGACATGGTTTCCAAATTTTATACAAAATAAATGAGAAATAGTAAGGTGAATCTTATTCTGTTTAGATTAATTGTACCTTTTAGGATAGTTCATTTCACTAGGTTTGTTCGTTTGTACTGCACTAAGTTAAACTGAGTTCAAGTTTGTGACGTCACCAGTTCACGACAGTTTATGTCAGTGTACATGAACTGAACTGAAAATAAACGAACACTTTTGGTGTAAAATATAATTTCTGCAATACACTACAAAACAATTTAAGGAAACTCTAATAATAAAATGTTGGTACTGTATTTTATAAACAAATAAAACTAGAAAAACTGAAAGAGATCCGTGTTTCATAATTTAATAAAAAAACTTAGGGTTTTTGGGTGACGATTTCAGAATGTTTGGTCGTTAATTCACACATTGCACAACCATGTATATCTCCCACCCCACTCTGGACCAGGGGCAAACAGTGCAGGTTCGGTGCAAGTAAACTGACTCAAACAAACACAGTTCAGTTTAACTTAGTGCATGTAATGAATGGTTTCGATGAAAAAAGTGTAAAAAGTGCTGCGCCAGTTCATGTAACGAACAAACCTAATATAAATAATGAAATTTTGCCTGAACTAGCGTCTGTAATTTTTAGATGTCATGTACTGACTTTTCAAAATAGTAGTTATTTTGATGATTTTTTAAGTTCATTTTGAAGCAACGAAATAAATTACGAAAAAAATATTCTTCTGAAAATTGTTATTGAATAAGAGAACCATTTGAATTCTGACCATTTAAATTTAATAATAGAGATAGAAATTCAAATTGAAAAATTAACATTTGAATTCCCTATAATGCGTCTTGAAACGGGACACACAGTATGTATTTTTGCAAATGAATAGAAAAATGACACATTAGTATCATTTTTGTTTAAATATCTGTATGTGGGAGGTAAACTACACCAAGTCACAATTTTGAAATTTTACAATGCTATTTACCTCTAGACAAAGTAAAAAATCCTGATTACAATAGTATAAAAAACATATTTTGAAAAAAATGTGACTTGGTGTAGTTTACCTCCCATATACAGATATTTAAACAAAAATGATACTAATGTGTCATTTTTCTATTCATTTGCAAGAATTGAGTAAACAATATTTGAACATTTCAACCAAATTTTCAGGCTTTCCTGAACTCGAAATTTTGGAAGTTTTATACAGCGTGTAATCGAACTAATGTACATCCTCTTAAGGGCGTATACACAAAATATTTTGACACCAATTGCAGCAAAAATAAAATCGGAAAAAAAATATTGGATTTTTCATAATTTTTCATGCATTTTTTACTTTTTGAGAACTTCTGGTTACCTGTGTTCATGATATTTTTCGTGGATGCGTAAGTTGTTGTATTTTTTATTTACTTTTACTACTGCGAGGCGCATAAATCACTTCGCACGCACTATCGAGACCTATAAATCACTTAGCACGCACTACACACACACACACTGTCTAGAATTACTAGATGAAACTGGGTCACGTATAAAAAAAATCACAATAACAACATAGACATAATTCTTCACAATCTGACCCACTTTTCTCTGGATGGTGTAATTCGATATCCAAATCGTTTAAAAACTACCAGTCTATGTGGAATCTCTCTTAAAATACGCAATTTGCGCGTATACCAGATACCACAAACATGTGGCCTATTATTATTAATTATTTTTAATAATTATTTGTGAGCTATCTACTAAAGGTATGGTATTTTCAAATGCAGGTATTGTTTATTTAAACGCTGCCCCTTATGTGGTAGAGAGCCTGTACAGTAGTTCGTTTACACGCTGTATTAAACACTCATACACCAAGTAACTAGGACTAACTTAACCTGATAAAATCAACCTAATCTAAAAACCTAAAATAGTTACAACATTAAAAGTGCGATTCTTTTCGCAATCTACAACAAGTTAGTCTTACAAAGACTATATCAAACACTCATTGAAACAACTACTTCCCGGGCTAATACCCCGACGGACATTGAATTATACAACAAGTGTTTGCTGTTACATACAGTAACCTACTGCAAATGTAACAAATTGTTTAGAGGGAATGGCAAAGCTATACTGAGGAGAGATAAATCTCGAAACGCGTCTATAGATGGCCCGAATAATTTGACCCAAATTGTTACATTTGCAGTAGGTTACTGTATGTAACAGCAAACACTTGTTGTATAATTCAATGTCCGTCGGGGTATTAGCCCGGGAAGTAGTTGTTTCAATGAGTGTTTGATATAGTCTTTGTAAGACTAACTTGTTGTAGATTGCGAAAAGAATCGCACTTTTAATGTTTGAAGTATTCTGCAACCAAGAATTGGCAATTTTATTTATACTAAAATAGTTACATATGACATAGTTAAAACTGCACAACCTATTCAGTTATGTAACATGACCTAACCTTAGCTAAATTAGGTTAAATTAGGTTAGGTTATATTACTGTTAATTATTAAAAAAAAATTAAAAGTCATTGTTATGCCTACTTTAAAATGGATCTGTTTGGCTACAATAGCTCTTTAGGGCATTGTTTATGATATAAAACAATAGAAAAACATGCGTTCAATTTTTCTTTGAATAATGTTTTACAATAAGCACTTTTTATGAAATATAGTCAATTTATAAAAATCATGATGTGTCCATCATAGTACTTTTCCCGTCAGTCATATAGCATTTGGCGGGAGGGCAGCGTCAGCCGCACACACTTAGGCCACAGTGGGGCCCATTGTAGTTCCTCCCCCCTAATGGTTAGACCCACTCCGCACTGTCCGCAATTGCCAAAATTTGTACGGGTGACCATTGCCATCTAGGTCCTTCACGATATGGGGTTTCTTCTCTTAGTACCTTCCTTATCTTTGACAGCGCTGGACACTCGTGAAGTATGTGTCTTGCTGTTTCTCTTCTTCATTGCATCCTCCACAAAGGTCACTGGTGGCGATTCCCATTTTGGCGAGATGATTTTGTAGTGTCCAGTAATGTAGCCGGTTAGAGTACGAAGTTTCTGTTTTGTGAGTTTTAGAAACTTCTTTGTTTTTTGGCAGCCCCCTTTAATTATAGATTTTGAAAATTAGATAGATTGTTAATATAAATAACTGTTTAATTTAAGTACTTTTTATTTAAAATTACATATTCTCATTAATATATTTTTTTGTTAGATCTGTAATGACGCATGCCTCCGTACCCGAAGATCAGAGGAAAGTGCTGAACATCACGGATAGTCTGGTTCGTTTATCCGTTGGATTGGAAGACGTAGAGGATTTAATTGATGATTTGAATCAAGCACTTAACTCTTGCAAAAAGTAATAGCAAAAAACTAAAGTCACATTTAATAAAAATTGATTATTGTCTCGAAACGATTCAACATGACCTAAATGTTAAATTTAACGAACATGTTATTATTAACATCATAATCTAACCTGATTTGGTATTTGATATGTATACTTGAATTGTAAGGTTAAAAGATTAACTTATTCGTTAAACATTAAATCTATCTACAGCAGAATAAATGTAGTTGTTTCAATGTTCAATTTCTATTAAATAGTAGACTCATTAGTAAAAAATAGTGCCTCTTGTATACACGAATATGTATTTTAATAAAAAAAGTGCAAGCATCTACTTGAATACATGAGTTTTATTTAATCCAGTTACTTTACGTATTGTTGTACAATATCTTCATTGAAATACATGTTTAAATGTATTGCAGAGCAATAAAAATAATTCAAAACAATTTTAAATTATTCAGTAACTTAAAGAACAGCTTACACGATCAAAATATTTACACAGAATTATTTGCATTGCCACATTATAGATTTATAATTCGTGAGTGCTGCGGTAAGGGCTAGTTGCACCAAAAACGTTGAACTGATAGTTTGTATTGTTGTAATGTTACTTTGAACGTGAAGTTTACAGTTGAACCAGTTCAACTTACTTGGTGCCCTAACTGAGTTCAAGCACAGTTCATATATATCCAGTTAGCCAGTTCCCATATAAATTTTGGGTACACGCGAATGGCAGCAGAGCGCTGGATGCCAAATTCGTGTATATTTCTGCCTATATACACCAGTCTGGCTTGCTGCGGTTGGTCGGTCACGACTATTTTGCTCCAGATGTCGCGAAATCAAGTCTCAGAGAGAGAGTGAGAGAGAGAGACAATTTCTTTCTCCCTCTATTCCGCGCTTCTCGTTGTATCATATTCCAGATGTTGATTTTTCAATCTTGAAAACACGTATTTTTTTTCTTTTAACGAGATAAGGATGCGTGTTACATTCATTCATGCGTTTCCTTCTACAATTTTATTTTCTGCGTTATTAGAGAATAGATTTTATGAAATTATATGTGAACGTTGTAAAATTCATTAAGTATTATCTATTTTGTACAAGAAACTTAAAATACAAAACTATTTAACTTTTGATAAAAAGTAAAACAAATACATCAACTTATCATTTTATTAACTAATCAGATCAATCCTATTGATCAGATCAAATCTACTGATCGATAAGGGTTTCTTTTTTAATTAGAGGGGTCAGTGCAAAATGCAGTTAAGTCATTTTTTTTTAGTTTTTGAATTATTACCGTTTGAAGTTTTTAACCCATTAAGCGCCGTTGATCCATACACGCAACATTATTATTTTTTGATAATTAAGTTACTAAATAAGTTTATTTGATATATTATATTATTTGACCTGAATTGAAAATGTAACAAAAAAAATTTAAATATTTTGTTATTTAAAGTGTATTATAAATACTTCACAATATTACAATGTTTTATACGCGTGGCGCATGAAGTAAAATTTCGAGTTTAGAAAAGCCTAATTTGGCTCGGTCGCTCCGCTTCGCTACGCGCCCGAGCCAAATTTTCAGGCTTTTCTAAACTCGAAATTTTACTTCATGCTTAGTCTGGGAGTGGATACACTCGTTCTTAACTTCATACTGCACGTTTTTATATAAAATCGACGAATGCCTGAACATTGACAGCGTATACATTACATTGTTGAGCCACTAATTTTTTGAAAATCCATTATCACTTTAATATAATAATAAACTATTTATGATTTTTAACTTTTTATTAAATTCACGTATACATTATGTGTATTTAAAGAAAAAATTCAAGTATGTAATGCAATAAGTCATTCATAGAAATCATAAAAAGAAGTGTAGAATTATAATTAAAATTAACTTTTAAAGTTAAAATTGCTTGGCCGTTAATGGGTTCAAATAGTTTTAAATATACTATGTGTCCCGTTTCAAGGCGCATTGTATGTTTCATGCAAAGATTTCCAATGTAATTGGAATTTGAGTTTGTATCGCTTATTGAACGAAAACGATTACAATAAAATTAAAATCATTTGTTTACCTACTAGCAGTATTTTCTGAAAAAATATACCTCAAAACTATGTATATTAAAGCGCCACCTATTGTTCAACATATGTATTATTGTATTCTGTGGTGTGTACAAATAAAGGTTCAGACAAGTCAGTCTGTGCGCAACGTTCATACAAGTCAGTTGTTACTCGTTCTTTCTTCCCCGCTGCATCCTTAACAGGTTATGGGCCCAGGATCACGTGTTTTATAAAAAAAAAAGAACAGAAAGAGTAAAAGATGTCTTCAGGCTATTTAGTGAATGTTCCTAAACTAAAAGGAAGGGAGAACTATGTCGACTGGGCGTTCGCTGCAGAAAATTTTCTGATATTAGAAGATTTAGCAGGATGTCTCAAGGCACAACATGAAGACGCCGCCGTGGACAACAAGGCAAAAGCAAAGTTAATTCTCACGTTGGATGCTTCGTTATACGCTCATATTCGAGATGCAACGACAACCAAGGAGTTATGGGACAAGCTCAAGACGATGTTCGCGGATTCAGGATTTACCTGAAAAACTATGTATATTAAAGCGCCACCTATTGTTCAACATATGTATTATTGTATTCTGTGGTGTGTACAAATAAAGGTTCAGACAAGTCAGTCTGTGCGCAATGTTCATACAAGTCAGTTGTTACTCGTTCTTTTTTCCCCGCTGCATCCTTAACATTTTCGAGGTATTATTTTTGAGTTCTCCTCAGTTTAATTTGAAATATAGCTTGAAAATAGTGAACGATTATACGAAAATAAAATCGTCAAAACAGTAGTTGCTACGAAAAGTCAGTGTTTGGCATCAAATTTATTAAAACACAAAGCAATAATTCAATTCAACATGAGTGTTTATTCTGCAAAAGAAAAAAATCAGATCCCAAAATGGACTCAGTATATATTTTAATCACGATGCGTATTTTATTAAATGAACCATACTTCTAATAAATATTAACAGTTTCAGAAATTTGTGACTACTTTAATTATCCGTTTACTTTGAACGATTATTACATGATCAACTTGTACTTTTCCGATTGAAATTTTATAAACGCTTATTGTGTGCCATTTGACCAACACCGACAACACTCAGCGGGCACTAAAATGTCCATTTAAAAAAGAATAAGCAGAAATATTTTTCGATATTCTCAATACTTCCCGAGATACACGAAATGTTATATAGAGAAAGTACAAATTATATAAAAATCATGAAACTTTATAATTGAGAATATTATCAAAAACTGCGAAACAAACACACTTGCTAAATCAAGTAATTAGTCACATTAATAACATTATAAATTTTACATTTTAATAATTGTTACCGACCTCATGGCTACCTTTTTTGTACGGAAATATACGTTTTAGGGTCCCAGGAATCAGAAACAAGTGTTATCGATAATATTTGAGATAATTGGCTCAAATATTGAAATATGTTGAAAAGTCTCGTTAAGTGATGATAATCAAAAACATTTAGAAAACAACAAGATGTCTTTTAATAGAATAAGTATAATAATTTTCTCTGAGAAGTGTAATTGCAAAAATTATTGAATACTCTATTTCCAGTTTACAATGTTTTGTATGTCAGGTTAATTCAATTATTTCAATGGTTTTATTCTTAGTCAGATTACATTTACAAAAGGTACTGATGGGATTATGTTACAGACTAAATAGGTAAGTAAAAATAATTCAAAATGATTTAAGAAAACCCGATCAAAAAGTGTGTAACTAAAATATCGGTTAGTGAAAAACATGATAAGAAATTACCGAATTGGATTCTGCGGATACGGATTAAATATGTCAACAGTAAATAATCTTTTTAAATCCCAAAATATTTATGGTTTTTAGAAGGTTGCGGATTATCTGTAAGTTGCAGTGGTATTGTTCTGGTCGCGCAATACTTGAGGGTATACACCATAATAAAAACGTGGTCGAAAAAATGCCTACAAATAGGTAAAAAATAGATAGATCACTTCGAAGAATTTGATTTTTCATCCCTTCAATAAAGCTATCCCCACTAAAATAATGAATATTGTCCAAAAAGAAAATAGTCAAGGAAAAGAGTTAATTCGATATTCAAACACGTTATTCAGAGTGTAAATGGATGAAACGGAACGTAGCAATTTTAATGTTAATTTCTCAAAATTAAAATATTATCTTCCCTAATTATTTCAGGGAAATTATTATATTCATTTGGTTAGAGTGAAAATATACACACCGAGCTTTGCTATTTATTGCATTTTTAAAAACCTGAGTGTCATGAAATTAAACAAGCAAATGAGGTGTTGATTTGTTGGCTTTTTATTTAAAATATATTCTGTTGATTTTGTGTTACACTTTGATCTATTCTGTATAATTATTACTGAATAAAAAAAAAAACGAAAAAACTGCTTCTAAAATATCGTTAATAAATAAGAAAACAGTTATATGTATATTTAATATAGTTTTTTAATGTTTGTTAGTTTTTTGTATATATGAATGTTTATATGAATCTATATTGCTATGTTTTAGTTTTGTGTATTCGTAAATAATTTATCTATTTTATTGAAATAATTTCTGTTTTTTTATTATCAATTCCAATTAAAATACCCATCAAACATTTTTCAAATTGATTTTTTTCATTGTAAAAAGATTTTTGTATTTATCTAACTTTTAAATAAAAAATGTTTAATAACATAAATATATTAAAAATTATTAATTTTTAAACACGTTTTTATTAAAAATATATATAATAACTAAAAATGTTGGAAATATATTTTACATTTTTTCATCGTAAAATGATTTTGTTTATTTATACAAATTATGAATATTTGAAACAATAATCTAATAATCTAATAATTTTAACAATTTTTTTATTAAAAATATATAACATAACTAAAAACGTTAAAAATATATTTTAGAATTGTTAATTTCATTGTAAATTTGTTTTTATAAAATATATTCCCGAATTTTATAGATTGGAACACGCTTGAAATCTCAAAATAAAAGAAATATTTTCGAATAGACTTTTTGTGGTGATAATAAATTTTATTATTCGTCTACCACAGTTCATATACAGGAAGTTTTCCGTTAAAGTATACATATATTTCAAATTCACCTAATTTTCTTTAAATCTGTAGATATTCGTTGTGTTTTTAAAAGAGTTCAATTTGATGCTTTAAACGAGTGTTTTCCTCTCCCAGACTAAGCATGAAGTAAAATTTCGAGTTTAGAAAAGCCCCGTGAAAATTTGTCGAGGGTCGCGCAGCGACCTGAGACAAATTTTCGGGGCTTTTCTAAACTCGAAATTTTACTTCATGCGCCACGCGTATAAAACACTAAAATATTGTGAAATTTAAGTATATTTGAACCTCACGTATAATCAGTGTTTTGTGCGCGGGGCGATGAAGTAAAATTTCGAGTTTAGAAAAGCCCAGAAAAATGTACAGTGTATTATGTATATTGAGTTATTTATACTTAAAAAACTCTCTGTATAACTAATCAATAATATAAATTATTTGCCAAATTTGGTACATACCAAAGTTTTAATTGAATTTATGAAGAAAAAAACAATCAAGATAAAAATAATATCAAATGAATTCTTTAATGTAAACTGATTGAATTTTATTTTTTGATTTTTAGTTAAATTTTAGGTTTATTTAGGAGCTTTTTAAATATATCTGATTCCCAAAGTCCATAATTTTGAACACGCTAGAAATCTGAAAATAAAAGAAATGTTTCGGAACAGTTTATTTTTTCTGAAGGTCATCAAATTTATCATCGTACAAGTGGTGTAGACGGGATCAAATTACACGACGAAATAAGAGCGAGCGCGTTTGTGTGTGTGTGTCTGTGTGTGTGTAGACGCAACCGGAGCAGTTTTCTCACCTCTGTTAAGATAGCAGTGCCAAATGGGCAGAATGCACTGTAACCTATACTAGAATTAAGGGCTAATTAAGGGCTATTTTAGTGCCCTATTGTCGATTTTAGTGCTCCACCCTTAAGGGTGCAAATCGCAACATAGCCACCTTAACATTAAGCTGGCAAGGCAAACTTACAAATCAGGAATTAAAAAACATTTTCTGTACGACATAATTAAGGGCTAATTAAGTGTCCTATAAGCAATTTTAGTGCTCCACCCTGTACTTAGAAAAAAAATATTTTCTACTACAATTTCACCTTTCTCGAAAATGGACGAGCAGACTGCAACAAAACTATAGAATAATTTAGAGCTCCTTGCTTACTAATTAAGTGCCCCATTAGCGATTTTAGTGCTCCACCCAGTACTTAGAAAAAAAATATTTTCTACCCCAATTTCAGTTTTCTCGAAAATGGACGAGCAGACTGCAACGAAACTATAGAATAATTTAGAGCTCCTTGTCTACTAATTAAGTGCCCCATTGGTGATTTGAGTGCTCCACCCTGTACTTAGAAAAAAAATATTTTCTACCACAATTTCACTTATCTCGAGAATAGACGAGCAGACTGCAACGAAACTATAGAATAATTTAGAGCTCCTTACCTACTAATTAAGTGCCCCATTGGTGATTTTAGTGCTCCACCCTGTACTTAGAAAAAAAATATTTTCTACCCCAATTTCAGTTTTCTCGAAAATGGACGAGCAGACTCCAAGGAAACTATAGAATAATTTAGAGCTCCTTGCTTCTAATTAAGTGCCCCATTGGTCATTTTAGTGCTTCACCCTGTACTTAGAAAAAAAATATTTTCTTCTCCAATTTCACTTTTCTCGAAAATGGACGAGCAGACTGCAACGAAACCATAGAATAATTAAGAGCTCCCCGCCTACCAATTAAGTTCCCTATTGGCGATTTTAGTGCTCTACCCTGTATTTAGAAAAAAAAAAATTTCTACCACAATTACACTTTTCTCGAAAATGGACGAGCAGACTGCAACGAAACTATAGAATAATTTAGAACTCTTCACCTACTAATTAGGTGCCCCATTGGCGATTTTAGTGCTCCACCCTGTACTTAGAAAAAACATATTTTCTACCCCAATTTCACTCTTCTCGAAAGTGGACGAGCAGATTGCAACAAAACTAAGATACAAATGAAAAAATTTACAATAATTTTGATATCTACCTTATGATATTATTTACAATATGATTGGAATTGTAAGTTTTGGTTTTTCTCTTAAATCTGATATGTCACTTGACATACTTATTTATAAAAACAAGTTATTAACAATTTTATATTTTATTTAGAACAAAATAATAGTTGGCAACGAAACTATGACAATTATACAACAATTGCGATTGTTTGTAATGTATGAATTTGTTTCATTTTTATTAAATTAGTTTATTTGGAAGTCACTGGTAAGGAAAAACAATAGCAATTGTTTCATTATGGTCATTGTTTCATGGCTAACTCTTTTTTATCTGTAAATAATAAAGATAAATGTTAATAACTCAGTTAATTTTATAAATACATATGTCAAGTTTTATATCTAATTAAAGACGAAAACATGTCTTTTAAATGAGACGATAACAAACTATGATTTCCATTTAAAAAAATGTAAGTTTGTGTTACATCTCGAAAACCAATATCGATGTAAAAAATTCGTTAATATTTTATAATTTAGTGTAAAATTAGCTACAACTTTATAGTTTTTATGTGTCTTTTTTATAACCGAGAAAAATCGATTTGAATAAATTGCCACTTTTCACATTTATCACAATATTTTGTTACCCTTGACTTTTTCGAAAAATTTAAAAGTGTCTTTATATTCAGCTCGTAAAACTGCACTACTTTGCCCATTTAACCGTTTCTCTATCTATTATAGTTTCCGAAATCCCAATTGAGAACATGAAAGAAACTCACCCTGTATGTACATACATCTTAAATAATATCATTAATTAAGATCTCGTCGATCTTACGTACTATGAACACATTATGATCCCAGTTTAAATTTATAGAGATAATTAACAATTACATGAACTATTATTATACAGAGTGTCCCGCCGAAACACATTAAAAGTATATGGACTCTTTCTGCTGTATGTTAAAAATCTATGTGTAATTTTCATAAGTGTGCTGTGTTCTATATATTTCAGTAGTTGTGAAAATAAATTTGACAAAACATCAAACATTGCATTTTGAATATTGATGTAAAGTTGCCTCTAAAATGCCAACTCCCGAAAGAGCCCAATGATGATTTATTTTTTGAAAAATGATATAAAAAATGTTCAAAATATACTACTATACTAATATATACTACTATATTTAGTCAACTTTTAATCTCGATTCTTTTCAAATAAACACCCTGTACATTATTACATATTCTTAGGCGGAATACAATTCTGCATTGATATACACCGGCATACCCTATCTTCTTTAATTTGTAAGAAAAATAAGAGAAGATAGGTATACAGAGATTTCATTTAAACCATTAACACTAAAATCGCCAATGGGGCACTTAATTAGTAGGTAAATAGCTCTAAATAATTCTCTAGTTTCGTTGCAGTCTGCTCGTCCATTTTCGAGAAAAGTGAAATTGTGGTAGAATTTTTTTTTTCTAAGTACAGGGTGGAGCACTAAAATCACCAATGGGGCACTTTATTAGTAGGCAAGAAGCTCTAAATTATTCTATAATTTCGTTGCAGTCTGCTCGTCCATTTTCGAGAAAACTGAAATTGGGGTAGAAAATATTTTTTTTCTAAGTACAGGGTGGAGCACTAAAATCGCTAATGGGGCACTTAATTAGTAAGCAAGGAGCTCTAAATTATTCTATAGTTTTGTTGCAGTCTGCTCGTCCATTTTCGAGAAAAGTGAAATTGTAGTAGAAAATATTTTTTTTCTAAGTACAGGGTGGAGCACTAAAATTGCTTATAGGGCACTTAATTAGCCCTTAATTATGTCGTACAGAAAATGTTTTTTAATTCCTGATTTGTAAGTTTGCCTTGCCAGCTTAATGTTAAGGTGGCTATGTTGCGATTTGCACCCTTAAGGGTGGAGCACTAAAATCGACAATTATGCACTAAAATAGCCCTTAATTAGCCCTTAATTCTAGTATAGGTTACAGTGCATTCTGCCCATTTGGCACTGCTATCTTAACAGAGGTAGTTTTCTCTAGAATACTTCTACGTTTACTCTATTCATAAGTAGATAGACCCACTTCCCGACCACAGTCTCTCCTTTTCTATCCTCGAAAACTCGGAATCCAGTTCTCCCATAAGCATTGTCTACCCTTGGTTCAAGTTTGTGACATCATTAGTTCATGTTAATGTAAATAAACTCAACTTGACATTGATGATGGTGCATGTCCGGTTCATGTAACAAATAGATTCAGTGCAAAAAGTGCTGTACTAGATCATGAAATGAACAGACCTTATGTTAAGAATATTGTTGAATGCATGTGTTCTACAAACACTGACATAAATCGATAAAGTGTCGAAAATAAAGATACTTAAAATATTTATTAATAGGCTTTTTAAAAAATAAGCTTTCAGATTTGCTTCATCTAAAATAGGAAACCATTCACAAAATTGTGAAGGGTTTCTTATTTTGGATGAAGCAAATCTGAAAGCTTATTTATATCAATCAGAGCTGGGACGAATCCTCGTGAAAAGGATTCCAATCACGAATCGAAATCACCTAATATGATTCGAATCACGAATACTCAAATAAAGGATTCGTAAGAGATTAATATGATTCGAATCAAAGATTCAAATCCTGTTTTTTCGAATCACGAATACATCCTTTAAGAATAAATTTGATTTTATTATTTTTTTGCAACCATTAACATATAAATATCGTTATCAGTTGTTTTAACAAAAATATTCAAAATCTAATTATTAATTATTAACACTGAACATCGTTAATAACAGACTAAATATCTATGTTACTCTGATTAAAGATGTATTTGTGCGTTTTTAAACTTCACGTCAAATCAGTGTCTTGTATGCGTGGCGCATGAAGTAAAATTTCGAGTTTAGAAAAGCTCCGTGAAAATTTGTCTCGGGTCGCTGCGCGACCATCGACAAATTTTCTACTCGGGGCTTTTCTAAACTCAAAATTTTACTTCATGCTTAGTCTGGGAGTGGAAACACTCGTTGAAAACTTCAAATTGAACTCTATTATAAAATCGGAAAATGCCTGAATATTACGTAAATAAAAAATTCACTGAATATTATTAAAACCGAGAAAGTCAGAGAAAAGTCATGGTATTTTATTCAAATTGACCAAAACAATATCAAAAAAGCCATCTCATATTATTAACTTTGTCAGAATCAACAGGCATCATAAATATTACAAAACACGTAAAAATTTATAAAACCAACTTAAATTGACAAAAACAATGAAAATAATTTAACAAACTGGGGGTTTCCCACAGAAGAAAGTTGTATTAAAAGGTCAGGGAAAAAAATCTTGAATCAGGGAAATGTCTGAAAACTTCAATATTTCAGATTGTGGCTATCAGGTCAGTTTTACTTCAAACAATGTCAAACAACATTTTGAAAACTAGATTATTATCTTTAAAAACATGTTCAGTCATTTAATGTCATTATCAAAGCAATCAGTTTGAAGTTTTGAACGAGTGTTTCCACTCCCAAACTAAGTATGAAGTAAAATTTCGAGTTTAGAAAAGCCCCGCGTAGAAAACAGTTCGAGGGTTGCAGCGGGTCGAGATACATTTTCACGGGGCTTTTCTAAACACGAAATGTTACTTCATGCGCCACACGTATAAAACTGATTTAATGAGAAATTTAAAAACACACAAAACAAATTTTTCATGTTAATCCTTACAATTAATTCGAATTATTTTTAAGGATTCAAATCCTTTTGTAAGTATTCGAATCCTTTTGTAAGTATTCAAATCCTTTTGTAAGTATTCCAATTCTTCTATGAATATCCAATCCTTTTATGAGGATTTGAATCATTGGCATTTGGATTCGAATACGAATCCTCCTAAAAAAAATGTAAAGAATCCGGATCACGAATCCAGTTTAACTAAAGTATTCGAATGCCTCTTTTGAATCCTCTAAAAGGATTCGAATCCTGAATGATTCGAATCCTGCCCAGCTCTGTATCAATCAACTACTGCTAAAAGCTCAAAAGTCCCGATTTTACAAAAAAGTGTCCTCGTAATTCAATATTATTGATTTATCAATAGTATAAACATCTACATAAAATACTTACCTAAAATCATGATATGATTGCGCAACTCATATAATAATTAAATATTTGGTGCTGTCAAATTTCACATTTTGCACTTGATAGTTGATTGATATGAATTCTTGTATTCGCAAGAATCAGAAATCTTCCTAAAACGATATTGTGATTATATTATACTTGTAGGTATATATCCACAAACAAACTTTGACTTGTTGTGATAAGAAAAACTTACACAGTTTTGCCAC
The DNA here is from genome assembly GCA_932526585.2 of Philonthus cognatus. Lineage (NCBI taxonomy): Eukaryota > Metazoa > Arthropoda > Insecta > Coleoptera > Staphylinidae > Philonthus > Philonthus cognatus. The sequence goes on along the minus strand of OW052242.1, from coordinate 67,991,343 downwards.
ATTTTTTTCAGGATCTTAGACACAAGCCTAAAATTTCTATATAATTATTCAATTCAAATTTTAGAGAAGTTTACATTTTGTCTTTGATTTAGATACTAAAAATGTAATTATATCCCGATTAGACAAAATAAACGTGTGTAAAATGTATTAACCTGAGATCAAATTTAAGTAGTATATTTTGAACATCACTTGAAATCAGTGGTGGACCAAACCAAATTTTCTAAACTTAAAATTTTACTTCATGCTTAATTAACGATAGGAAACACTCGCTAGGATCTTTAAATTAAACTATTTTGTAAAAACAATGAATATTTGAAAATTTGCAATAGTAAAATACTTCAACTAGTTTTTCATACAGTGATTTTAGTTATTTACACTTTACGTATCCTGGTAAATGATACGTAAAGTGAAAATAACTAAAATCACTGTATGAAAAACTAGTTGAAGTATTTTACTATTTTGAAATAACTGACTGAATTCTGTATAAATTCAGTGAATTTTCTTACAAAATAATTTGTTAATTTTTCAATTTAATAATAATAATAATAAATGCCTTTATTTTGTTCAGATATGTTACAATACATGTTATATTGAAGATATGTAGGCGAAGTTCAGTCTTTAGTCTCGTTGACTACAGAACACATTTCTTTTAACTATTATTTTGTCCTAAGTTTTTGTTTCTATTTCACTTTAACATATCAACATTAATTTATTTAAAAAAAAATCGTGTCAAGATTAATGAAATAATTACCTATATAAAAGTTATAAATATAAAAGCGAATTTGTCGTTTTTCCGCTAACATTTTTTGTTATACATTGAAAATAACATCAATAAATTCGCTTTTATAATTTGTAAATTCAATGTGACTTAATGATAAAAAAAGTTAAAGATAAAATAATCTGTCGATTTTTGTTCAAAACTTTTTTTAAAATTTTTGCTAAAAGCAAACAATAGAGAGTTTTATTTTATCGTTTTACGAAATATGATAAAGGAAACCCCTACACTAAACTTGTTTATTACTCGGTAACAAGCAAGTTTACCGTATTTCGAAACGATAAACTAATATTCCCTAGTTACTTGAACTTTTGAAAAAACTTGTCCAAATATTTGAATTCTAAATAAAGAGTTTAACTTTGTCTAAACCTATTAGACATCTGTTGATTTTTTTTTAAATATACTAAAAACTAATGTTAAATTAAATTTAAAATAAAATTAAGTAAGTATTTAGTTTGATTTAATATTTTCATATCTTCATATTTATTTAAGTGCGTAATAATATTGGAACGAGTGTTTTTCACTCCTTGGTTAAACATGAAGTAAATATTAAGAGCCTGAACATTTGGATTGGTCGCTCAGCTTTGTTACAGCCTTTCACAACTTGAAATATTTACTTCATGCGCCAAGCGTCAGTTTTGGTTGGTTAATTGCCGTTTGATTTTTTAAAAAGTAAAAAATCTTTGAGAGCGAGTTTGAAAAGAGTAACTACAAGAATGAATTACTTCTCAAGACTAACTTTATTATTCATAAACGCAAAATATATAATACTTTATTTGATAGCGAAAATGCTGACTGTTGTTATGATGGTACGTAGTACGTCGTATTGTTGTGGGCAGCAACCTTGAGTGTCGTCTTAACTCCTCCGGGCGAAGTTCGAGCTTTCCGGGAAGGCGAGATTAAATAATGATGTTTTCTTTCTGGATTGGTTCCAATATGTTGGTTTTTCTGGATTTCCATTTCTTGATCATCTTGTAGATCAGGAACAGTATTATTACTCCGAGAATGATATAGATAATTATTGTCCATATGCTCATTTTGTAGTTTAATAATTGTTCATTTGTTACTTTATTAATAGCTTCATTTTGATTATTTAATAAATGTTGAAGGTTATCAAAATTGTCCAAGTTTAAACTTTCTAATTTTATAGGCTTCAGTTTTAATTCCATTTCTGATATTCGTTGATGGTTAAACACTAGTTTAGGTAGTTTATTTTCTTTAAAATTTGTTTTTAGATTTTTATACACTTTTAATCTTGTTTTGTCAAAATGAATTTGACATGGTGGATCAAGTTCTAGTAGAAATGTTCCTTTGATGGGGATATTTTCTGTTGTTTTTCCACATGTTTGTACTGCTATTTTTTCCATGGGTGTTATTATAATCCATTTATTATCTTCTAATTTTTGAATTCGTGTTGAATTTAAATGTGTTAATATTTGTTGACAATTTTTCAGATTATCAGAAAATTTGATTATTTGAATTTCGCAGGGCGAGTTTTCATTAATCTCTTCGTAATTTGATTTGTAGCATAGAAATTCTTCAGCGGTGATTTCTTCACATGGCTCGTTCATTTGTGAGTAAGTATTATCATGTAGGATAAGATATTTTGATTTAGGAGGGATTATTTTAAATTTATTTTCGGATGGTGTTGGTAAAGGATATAAGTGAAAATAATTATATATTCTAATTTTATTCCCTTTAGCATAACTTTGGATTTTCATTATTTTTTCAAATAATATGTTTTCAAGTTTTGCTTCAAATGGCAATTTGTTTTGGTCAAGATTTTTATTAATAACTTTTAGTTCATGTAATAATTCTAAAGGTTCTAAAATTGAATTATGAATTATATTCAATTTGGAAAATGTGATCGTTGTTTCTAATTTTTCTAATATATTATGTATTATCTGCATTGATGATAGAATTTGAGCTATAACTGTATGGAATAAAATACATTCGTACACATCCGTATTTTCTAGTGTTTTTGTTTTTACTGCTTGTTCCACTTGCATAAGACGAGCCTCTAATCTTTGTTGATTATGAGCCAATTTTTTAGTGTTGTTTTTGAATGTTTCCATTGCTGAATGCAATATTGTAATTTGATCTTTTACTATTATTTTTATCTGTCCTTGATTTTTAATTATTGCTGTAATAGCATCATCATATCTTTTAGCATCATTTTGGTCTAAATTTCCTGTTAGAATTTTGATTATTGATCCTAAACCTCTTTTTGTTCGTTTATTCAGTATAGGGTTTATTTCATTTATCTGTTTGATAATAGTTTGTTCAATGTTAGATATAACATTGTATGAATTATAAAATTCTCTTTTATGAGCTGTTGAATTTTCAAATATTGATTTTAGTTTATGATATTGATTTTGTATTGAATGGAATTCGTCAATTATATTGGAAATATCGAAAATTTGAACGAAGGACCAGTTGTCGATTATATTTTGAGCTGTGCCTAATTTTAACGGTAACAGTCCAGGATTATCGTTAAGGGGATTATCGCAGTGTAACACGCCGATCGTGTTGGAAAGACCCACATAGTTTAGAGTAGCTCATCCGATGCCAAATTTACAAGACAAGTAGGGCGAATACAGTCAGAGAGAAAAGCGGCAGTTCACTGTGCATTTATGCATTGCTCCTTGGCATGAACGGATAGGATCTCGCGTCGTGTGGAATAGACGAAAAAAAAGCGTATAAAAAAAACGGATCGAAGGAAAGTGTCGATTCGTATTATTTAAACACGCTGATAATACATACAAGCTATGTATTGTTTTCAATTCGTTAGAAAGCGATCCTGTGTTATTTTTTGGTATTTACAAAACCGATGATTCTTATTCTTGTCATTATAACTAATTATTTTTACTTTTAAGACTCCAGTTTCGACAGCTGAACAAACTATGTGTTTTATTTTATTAAATTAGAGATTATTTCTTAAAAATATAATAATGAAATAATTCATGTTCATAAGCTCCTTGTGAATATTTATATGCCGGATATACAAAGAGTTTTATGTAACACCGAACATTTTCATAACGAGAATTTGTCTTTTAAGTATACAGAAGCATGCGTTGAACATTTGCCGATGCTAGGTTTATTAAAAGAATTTAATTTGAAGCTTTAAACGAGTGTTTTCCACTCCCAGGCTAAGCATGAAGTAAAATTTCGAGTTTAGAAAAGCCTGAAAATTTGGTTTGGTCGCGTAGCGCGAAGCGCGGAGCGGCCAAACCAAATTTTCAGGCTTTTCTAAACTCGAAATTTTACTTCATGCGCCACCGGTACTAAACACTGATGCAATAGAAAGTTTATCGGTGTGTTTTGAACTTCGTAATTTGTCAGTGTTTTGTACCGGTGGCGCATGAAGTAAAATTTCGAGTTTAGAAAAGCCTGAACATTTGGTTTGGCCGCTCCGCGCTTCGCGCTACGCGACCAAACCAAATTTTCAGGCTTTTCTAAACTCGAAATTTTACTTCATGCTTAGTCTGGGAGTGGAACACACTCATTTCAAGTTTCAAATTATTTTTTTAACAACGAGTATCTAAAGATTTACGACATATACTGTGTAATTCTCACATGTATACTTGAAAGAAAAACTCCCTGTGTGTACAAGTTGAGGCATTAATTGCGATTGATTGGCTACAGTTTTTAATGGTCATAGAGGTAACCCAATTTACACATAACTTAAAAAATAAAGGTGTCAAAATTGTATTGGATGAACATGTTCGGTGTTATATAAAACTCTCTGTATATGAAAAAAACGGAACATAGGATTTTCAATGATATTTTTTATATAGGAATATTATCTTTGATAACTGCTATTGCCATAAAAATAATGTGTATTAATTTGGCCTCTGCTAAATTGGGTAAATACCCCAGATTTTGGGGAGAATTTAAATTTTTATTTTATCCAATATTCTAGTTTTTATGAATGCAATAAATAAATAATAGATTGAAAAAAATTAAACGGACAGCTGCCCTGTTTTTTTATAATTAGTACAGGGTTTACAAAATGATGATGTGTATAAATAGAGGATTGCAATAACATTCAATTACAATTCATTTATTCCTTATTTACTTACTATCAAAATATGACTCATCATAAATCAGCCAAATTTGAAATAAAATATATTGGGTTCGGTGCAATGTTGAGCAAGAAGCTTGTTATTTGAAATGCATTATAATAACTACCTTATTATTATTATAGTTCTATTTTTTCTAAAATAATTAACAATTAATATGCACGCAGTTAAACCCTACATTTTTGTAAACATTCGTCAAACATATATTACCTGTGCTCAGTAAAAAATAGTTGATTTGTAACATTAATCTACGACAACGTCATATTGGTGACGTTATTCTCACTATTCTTATAGTTTTGATATCATTGATTCGTTGATGAAGTCGCAGTTGGTTCAAATTAGTGATGGGCGGTAACGAATGATTTCAATAATCGAATGATCGGTACTTGAATGATGTTGATAATCGAATGATCATTCGAATGATCATTCAAATGATCGTTCGAATGATCATTCGAATGATCATTCAAATGATCATTCGAATGATCATTCGAATGATCATTCAAATGATCATTCGAATGATCATTCAAATGATCATTCGAATGATCATTCGAATGATCATTCGAATGATCATTCGAATGATCATTCAAATGGTCATTCGAATGATCATTCGAATGATCATTCGAATGATCATTCGAATGATCATTCGAATGATCATTCGAATGATCATTCAAATGGTTATTTAAATCATTTAAACAGTGATTCGAATTACCTATTTATGCTTTATTTTGTTGAATCAGTCTTATTTTTTTGGAATAGTAACACATTTTTATTACATTTCCCATATTTAAATAAAAGTTTTTTTGAAAACAAATATTTTATTTCTACACCATATCTGGAACTAGTCTCAGAACCAGGAGGAGACATTACTATTAACTAGACAAAACCATAAAAAATATAACTACAATTGCTAAATAAAATCCTTTATATATTTATCGCAATGCATTTAGAATTTTCTATGCAGTGTATTGGTACAGTTAATAATGTTATTTATTCTAATTTTATTTATTTTCAATAGCTTAACACTTTCAATCATCTGCACGTAACCCATCAAGTGGATTTGATATTTGTTATGTTTATAAAATGTACATTCAAGTGTACGCACGTGTATTAATAATGAATTGCTTATACATTGAGTTTACATACATTTTTAATTATTCGAGTAACTTGATACACTTTATTTACGATTTTCGGTCATAAGGATTAACGTATTAAATTATAAGTGGTTTGATTATATTTGTTTCTTGCAATTGTTGTAAATATGTATAGTCATATAAATACTTCGAGTCTTTTCTGAAGATCGCAGCACATTATTCCATTAATGTAAATACACTCAAGAATTAAATATTAAGCAAAACAATATACCATTGAAGGATACTTGGACACTATTTTATTTTCACATAAAAAGTAATTTTCTCGACACCCTAAAGGGTAAAAGGGATTTTAAATGATTATATATATATATAAAAAGTAATTTGAGTATATGAGAATTGTATATTATTTTAATGTTATATGCACATATTGCATTATATACTTGAATTGGTAACTTATTCCGCCGATTAGTGTTTAGTAGAAATTTAGTTTTCCTGTGAGATAGTCGTCGTGCAACAAGTTTTTTTTTAAATTGTGCTTCTGTTCAAAATGAGACCCGGTGCGAAGAGATCCATTGTTTGGGAATATTTTACGAAATCAACAGATGGGAAAAGTGTATCTTGTAGTTTGTGCCAAAAACAATTTATATTTTTCAATAATACTACCAATTTAAAACAACATTTGTTAAGACTTCACCCGATACATATGTGCTCCCCAAAAGAGAATCAACAAATCAACGCAACAGAAAGTGTCACGGACGACCCGGAAATGCCAGGGCCATCCTCGTCTTCTACAGCAGTCAATAAAATACGTGAAAAAAATAAGAGAAGCGCCGAAGAAGAAAGTATTGTTCCACCACTTTCTAAAAAACCACGTCAGCTAAAATTATTTGGAGCAAGCAATATTAATTTAAGTGATAGTGATATAAGTGACATTAACAAAAAACTATTAAAAATGATTGTGAGTGACTTCCAGCCATTATCAATTGTTGAAAATGAAGGGTTTATAGAATACTCAAAAAAACTTCAGCCCCTATATAGTTTGCCTAGCAGAAAATATTTAACTTCAGTGTTAATGCCAAAATATTATGAAGAAGAGACAATAAAATTGAAAAATAAATTGAAGACTGTAAAAGCTGCCTCAATTACGACGGATTTGTGGACGTCTGACAGCAACAAGCCTTACATTACAGTAACAGTACATTTTATTTTGGAAGGGAAGCTCTGGTCGCATACACTTGCTACCAAAGAAATAACGGGACAACACACAGGACCAAATATTGCCGAGGAAATTCAATCCATATTATATGAATGGGACATCTTTGATAAAGTCACACACCTGAACAAGGAACATCATCCATGTGTCGCTCACACTTTAAACTTATGTGTTAAAGAAGCACTCGATGGATGTGAAAACTTGAAAATGTTAATAAAAAAGTGCCGGTCATTAGTGACGTATTTTAAACATAGTGTGGTGGCGACAGAAAAATTAAATGTACAACAGCATGACATGAATCGACCACTATTAAAAGTGAAACAGGATGTTCCCACTCGGTGGAATTCAATGTTAATAATGATCGAACGATTGTTAGCGATTAAGGATCCGTTATCAATTACTATTAGTAATTTGGAAAGGGCACCGGAATATTTAGATGCTGCCGAGTGGAAATGTTTGGAAGATATTGTTCCAATTTTAAAACCAATTGAGAGTATCACAACCATTTTATCTGCAGAAAAATATCCCACTATGTCAGTTATTGTTCCGTTAATTAGAGGATTATTACATACATTAGGCAATAGTATTTCAAAAACAGAAATTGGAATTAACCTCTCCAACAATTTATTAAATATCTGCAACCGACGTCTTGGACCATTGGAGAGCAATGAAACAGTTGCAAAGGCTACACTTCTCGACCCTAGATTCAAAAAAATTGGATTCGGTGTCGAAGAAAATGGTAATATTGCCCAAGACTGGCTTACAGATGAATTATCCAGCGTACTTTCTTCGGAAAATTGTATACAAGAAGAGGATGTGTGCGAGGAAGATAACGCGGCTTCACTACCTACAGATATATGGGCTCATTTCGATAAGAAAATATCAAACATTCGCACTAACACCAGCGGCAGTGGTATGGCAGCACTCTTTATAAATCAATATTTAGATATGGAGAATAGAATTTTGGGAAAAATACAAACCAACTTTTCCAAAGTTGTATCAATTAGCCTGCAAATACCTATGCGTGCCTGGCACTTCAGTACCTGCGGAGCGAGTATTTTCAAAAGCAGGGCAATTGAGTAACGTTAGAAGAAATCGTTTATCATCAAAAAATGTCAACCAAATCATATTTCTTAATGGAAATCTTTAATTTATTATAAAAATAAAAAATAAAGATTTTAATTAACATATATACTTCATGTTTTAATCACTTACTTTTTTAAACAATCCCCATTATGTATTCAACGGCAGATATTTTAAAGGTACGTAATGATTTTCTTTTGTTCATCACTACAAACCGAACTAATGTACTGGGGTTCTACCGGCGCTCAAAAATGAACTTTTTTTATTATTGATTCAAAAAATGTTAAACATACTAGATATTATTACAAAAAAATCATAATAAAATTTAAACAAAAATTAGAAACAAATATTTTATCAAAAAAGCATCCGTCTTTTAATCGAGATTCCACATAAATTCTTTTAAACGATCTCAGTTTGAGTATCGAATTACCCCATCCAGAGACTGAATGAATGAAATGTAGGTGAAATTTTAAGTAAGGCCAAGGATGTTTTCATGACTAATAAACTTCCCAATGTAGGTCAGATTGGGAAGAGATGTGTTTGTGTTATAGTGTTTATAAGTACCCATGCTGATGGAATTTATTGAATTTTTTTATAAGTGACCTTGTTTCATTATCCATTCATCCCAGACACGCACTATGCGTCTCGTCGTAGTAAAAGTAATTAATCCGCACAAAATACTACATCCACGAAATTATTGTTATGAACACAGTTAATCGGAAGTTCTCAAAAAGTAAAAATATGCATAGAAAATAGGTTTAAATTATTTTTTGTACACCCCTTAAGAGCATGTACAGTAGTTCAGTTACACCCTGTATATTAATAGAGGTGATAAATATAGATTATACATTTTTTTCATGGATACCGGTCATTAATTAAGCCTTGTATGAAATAAAACCGTTTTGGATATTACAAGGAGGAAAAAAAATCTTGAATTTTCGATAGTTTTGCATGCATTTTGAGAACTTCCGATTAACTGTCTTTATAATATTAATTTCGTAGATATATTGTATTTTTTACAGATTATTTACTTTTACAGTAAATTACCCCATCCAGAGAATGTATGCAATGTAGGTGGAATTTTAAGTAAGGCCAATGATGATTATTCATGACTATCAAATTTTCCAATGTAGGTCAGTTTCGGTAGAAATATGTTTGTGTTATCGTATTCATAAGTAGCCATGCTGAAGGAATTTATTGATTTTTTTTATAAATGACCTCGCTTCAGTATCCATTCATCCCAGACACGCACTATGTGCCAAGTGATTTATGCGTCTCGTCGTAGTAAAACTTTTACTACTTAATTTACTGTAGAACTTACTACTTAATTTTGTAGAAAAATATATGACTTTTGAGAGAGATATAAAAGAAATTATATCACATGTGGCTAGAGATGGGCATAATCGATTATTATAACCGATTATAATCGTTTAAATCATAATTTAATGGAAATGTACTTGTGTTTCATACTAATAAAAAGAAGTGCCATTAGATTACTACTTCCTTTTTGTCTTCATAAAATAAAGTATGATTCAATTAAATGATAAATTGAACAAATATAATCGATTATATTAATCAAATTTAATCGATTATGCCCATCACTACTGATGTGGCACAATAGAAATTCTAAAGTCATGAATTTCTTTAGGGCTCTAATATTTTCGTAGAAATGCCGAATAACGGCAATGAACTTTATTTTGAACAAATTCATGTTGATTACAAATTAATTATTATTCATTCTATTTTAATTACCATTTAAATGATCATTCAAATTATCATTCGAATGATCATTCGAATGATCATTCGAATGATCATTCAAATGATCATTCGAATGATCATTCGAATGATAATAATAGATTATTAAATAATCGATTATTTTAATAATCGAATGATTCGATTATTCTCACTCGAGTCGGCCCATCACTAGTTCAAATAGGTCCGAACTTTACAATTTACTTTAATAGTTTTATTGCGAGAAGTTTAATGACATTTAACAACTGTTTTAACAACGAAAGATTTAAGACGAAATAATGATTTGAACAAGACTGATTGTTATTCGATTGCTTCTGCTTATTAATCAGCTAAAAACGCTTTAAAAATAATTTAATAATACTGACTGTCAAATAATTAGGAAAGCCAATATTAAAGGTATATTACACATCTTTGTTTAAATTAGTGAAACATTTCGTGTTTTCTATATTAGTGAACATGCAATATAAAAAAATACTTATTCCATTAGTAGTCAGAAAGCATAAAAATAAAACACTAGTACAATAAAATATCGATTATAATTGCGAAATATTAATTTTACGAGAATAAATGCTAACGACGCGAGCCGTTTTTTGTTAACTATGATTGAGAAAAGAAAATAAAAACAAACGCGAATCCGCGCAGCGTTCACCAGCCCAGGGATAAACGCTGGCCGCATGCTGCTCGCCCCTCCAATAATTGTGCAGATGAGTGTACAACGCGTTCAACTAAGAGAAGATCCGCAAGGCGGCGGTATTTTACGGTCTTATTTTTTAAGATTTTTATTTTAACCTGACTCGGGCATGAGCTATCGCATCCTTATGAAATGTTCACATTATATTCCTTATAGTATAAACTAGCAAGATATGGGAATATTTTGATTAATTTTGAAAAATATAACATTATTTTTTTCATACCTCTGAAAGCAAATTGTTAATAAAAAAAGTACTTCGATATTTTACTAGATAAATGAGCTTAATATACGCTGTCAAAATTTCAACTTTCTAGGATCTTTAGTTTTTAAATAAACCTGATATTAAATTTCAGACCACTGTTATATTCCCCTTAAGATTATAAAATGTCGGTGTTTTCAATTCTATGGTTGCGTATGAGCAGAGTCTGTAACAAAAGGCGTTTTTAATTCTTTAATATGAATAATTTCATATTTATCATTTGAATTATTTTTGATTTTGCCTTTATTATGTTCTAATATTTCGATTAATTCATATGGTCCTGAAAATTTATTTTCTTTTCTATTTCTTCTATCTTTCTTTTTATATACTGTTTGTCCGATTTTAAATTGATGTTGATCAGGGCCTTTAATATTTCGTTTTTGTAATACTTTTATTTTATCGTCTTCTAGCTTTTGTGAAATGTTTTTATAAACATGTTTTATTAATATTAATTGTTCTTCTTCATATTTTATTGTGTTTACTAATTTTGTGCATTTTATTAACTTTAAACCCTTTTCATAAAAATTCTGTAAATAAACTTCATTAAAATTTTGGTACATAGCGTCATCATAAAAATATAAGTAAAATATTTTCTTATCCGTTGTATAGTTTTTTAATAATTCCAGGATTAATTTTTTATTGTTTGAATCAGGAATTTTAACGTTTAAGATTTTATGATTTGCAAATATTTCTTGTTTTACGTATAATTTCTTATATGGATGTTTCATTATTAAAATTTGATTGGTTTTATTATTTATTATATCGTCTAAAATAGTTATTCCGGCATTTAAACTTATGTCGTTAGTAACAGAGTATGATGTTGATTGTAAAGTTAATTCTTCAAAATTTTCTTGGAATTGGTCAGGTGGCTTAACTTTAACATCTTGTAAAATTTGAAATTTTAGATTATTTATTGATTTACTTGTAGATGGTTGAGGATAATTTTCATTAATTTTCTGCAAGATTTCTTACATATTCTAAGATTTCTTCATTTATTTCTCCAGGGTTGTTTGTTAAACTTTCAGTTTCTATTGCGTTTAATTTTATTCGAGAAAGTGCGTCTACGTTAGTATTTTGTTTACCATTTTTGAAAATTATTCCATAATCGAATTCTTCAAGTCTCAATCTCCAGCGGATTAATTTACTGTTTGGTTCTTTCAAATTAAAAAGCCAGGTTATCGGTCGATGATCCGTGTAAATTTTAAAAGGTCTTCCGAAAAGATATGGTCGGAAATATTTACAAGCCCAAACTATTGCTAGTAATTCTTTTTCTATTGTTGAATATTTTGTTTCACTGTCATTTAATGTTCTCGATGCATAAGCAATAGGTTTGTCATTTGGAATATCACCTTGTGATAAAACTGCTCCTAGTTCATAGTCACTTGCGTCTGTTGTTAATACAAACGGTTTATCAAAGTCTGGGTATTGGAGTATTGGTGGATTAATTAAAAGTTGTTTACAGTGTTCGAATGCGGATATAAATTCAGGTGTATGAATAACTTTTGAATCTTTCTTTAAACAAAGTGTCATTGGTTTTGTGATTTTAGCGAAATTATTTATGAAACGTCTGTAGTAACCTATTAAACCTAAAAATGATTTTATTTCTTTTTGAGTCCGAGGAATTGGAAAAATGTTTATTGATAAAATTTTATCAGGGTTTGGTTTTATTCCTATTGGGGTTATTACATGTCCTAAATATTGAACATCTTTTTTCAAAAATTCACATTTATCAAGTTGAACTTTAAAATTTGACTCTCGTAGTCTATTGAAAATTTTTCTAAGATTACAAATGTGTTCTTGTAAGGATGTATTGAAAACTACTATGTCATCTAAGTAAACTGAACAAATTTCATTCTGCAAACCTCTAAGATCTTAGAGGTTCTGTTGTCCATAATTCTTTGAAATGTGGAGGGTGCGTTTTTTAATCCGAATGGCATTCTTTTATATTCATAATGTCCATTTTCTGTTGAGAAAGCTGTTTTTGAAATATCTTTCGGATCCATTTCAATTTGGTAAAATCCGTTTGCACGATCTAATGTAGTAAAATATTGGCTTCGACCTAGTTTATCAAGAATATCCGTTATATTGGGAATTGGATATTTATCATCAATGGTTTTTGAATTTAAATTTCGAAAGTCTATTACCATACGCCATTTTCGTTTACCACTAGCGTCAAGTTTTTTTGGGACGATCCATATTGGACTGGACCATGGGGATGTCGAATTTTGAATTATGCCTTGCTTTAAAAGTTTTTTAATTTGGTCTTTAACTTCAGCTTTATGGATTTGAGGATATCTATAACTTTTGGTGTAAGTAGGTGTATCGTCTGTCAATTTAATTTCATGTCTTATTTTATTAGAGAAGGTCAATGGAATGTCTTCTGAATAAAAAATATCACGATATTCAAAACAAAGTTTTCTAATTAAGGGGATTATCGCAGTGTAACACGCCGATCGTGTTGGAAAGACCCTCATAGTTTAGAGTAGCTCATCCGATGCCAAATTTACAGGACAAGTGGGGCGAATACAGTCAGAGAGAAAAGCGGCAGTTCACTGTGCATTTGTGCATTGCCGCTTGGCATGAACGGATAGGGTCTCGCGTCGCGTGGAATAGACGAAAAAAAAAGCGTATAAAAAAGACAGATCGAAGGAAAGTGTCGATTCGTATTATTTAAACACGCTGATAATACATACAAGCTATGTATTGTTTTCAATTCGTTAGAAAGCGATCCTGTGTTATTTTTCGGTATTTACAAAACCGATGATTCTTATTGTTGTCATTATAACTAATTATTTTTACTTTTAAGACTCCAGTTTCGACAGCTGAACAAACTATGTGTTTTATTTTATTAAATTAGAGATTATTTCTTAAAAATATAATAATAAAATAATTCATGTTCATAAGCTCCTTGTGAATATTTATATGCCGGATATACAGAGAGTTTTATGTAACACCGAACATTTTCATAACGAGAATTTATCTTTTAAGTATACAGAAGCATACGTTAAACATTTGCCGATGCTAGGTTTATTAAAAGAATTTAATTTGAAGCTTTAAACGAGTGTTTTCCACTCCCAGGCTAAGCATGAAGTAAAATTTCGAGTTTAGAAAAGCCTGAAAATTTGGTTTGGTCGCGTAGCGCGAAGCGCGGAGCGGCCAAACCAAATTTTCAGGCTTTTCTAAACTCGAAATTTTACTTCATGCGCCGCCGGTACTAAACACTGATGCAATAGAAAGTTTATCGGTGTGTTTTACACTTCGTAATTTGTCAGTGTTTTGTACCGGTGGCGCATGAAGTAAAATTTCGAGTTTAGAAAACCCTGAACATTTGGTTTGGCCGCTCCGCGCTTCGCGCTACGCGACCAAACCAAATTTTCAGGCTTTTCTAAACTCGAAATTTTACTTCATGCTTAGTCTGGGAGTGGAACACCCATTTCAAGTTTCAAATTATTTTTTTTAACAACGAGTATCTAAAGATTTACGACATATACTCTGTAATTCTCACATGTATACTTGAAAGAAAAACTCCCTGTGTGTACAAGTTGAGGCATTAATTGCGATTGATTGGCTACAGTTTTTAATGGTCATAGAGGCAACCCAATTTACACATAACTTAAAAAATAAAGGTGTCAAAATTGTATTGGATGAACATGTTCGGTGTTATATAAAACTCTCTGTATATGAAAAACACGGAACATAGGATTTTCAATGATATTTTTTATATAGGAATATTATCTTTGATAACTGCTATTGCCATGAAAATAATGTGTATTAATTTGGCCTCTGCCAAATTGGGTAAATACCCCAGATTTTGGGGAGAATTTCAATTTTTATTTTATCCAATATTCTAGTTTTTATGAATGCAACAAATAAATAATAGATTGAAAAAAATTAAACGGACAGCTGCCCTGTTTTTTTATAATTAGTACAGGGTTTACAAAATGATGATGTGTATAAATAGAGGCTTGCAATAACATTCAATTACAATTCATTTATTCCTTATTTACTTACTATCAAAATATGACTCATCATAAATCAGCCAAATTTGAAATAAAATATATTGGGTTCGGTGCAATATTGAGCAAGAAGCTTGTTATTTGAAATGCATTATAATAACTACCTTATTATTATTATAGTTCTATTTTTTCTAAAATAATTAACAATGAATATGCACGCTGTTAAACCCTACATTTTTGTAAACATTCGTCAAACATATATTACCTGTGCTCAGTAAAAAATAGTTGATTTGTAACATTAATCTACGACAACGTCATATTGGTGACGTTATTCTCACTATTCTTATAGTTTTGATATCATTGATTCGTTGATGAAGTCGCAGTTGGTTCAAATAGGTCCGATTGCTAGAAACTTTACATTTACTTTAATAGTTTTATTGCGAGAAGTTTAATGGCATTTAACAACTGTTTTAACAACGAAAGATTTAAGACGAAATAATGATTTGAACAAGACTGATTGTTATTCGATTGCTTCTGCTTATTAATCAGCTTAAAACACTTTAAAAATAATTTAATAATACCGACACTGTCAAATAATTAGGAAAGCCAATATTAAAGGTATATTACACATCTTTATTTAAATTAGTGAAACATTTCGTGTTTTCTATATTAGTGAACATGCAGTATAAAAAAATACTTATTCCATTAGTAGTCAGAAAGCATAAAAATAAAACACTAGTACAATAAAATATCGATTATAATTGCGAAATATTAATTTTACGAGAATAAATGCTAACGACGCGAGCCGTTTTTGTTAACTATGATTGAGAAAAGAAAATAAAAACAAACGCGAAGCCGCGCAGCGTTCACCAGCCCAGGGATAAACGCTGGCCGCATGCTGCTCGCCCCTCCAATAATTGTGCAGATGAGTGTACAACGCGTTCAACTAAGAGAAGATCCGCAAGGCGGCGGTATTTTACGGTCTTATTTTTTAAGATTTTTATTTTAACCTGACTCGGGCATGAGCTATCGCATCCTTATGAAATGTTCACATTATATTCCTTATAGTATAAACTATCAAGATATGGGAATATTTTTTTTAATTTTGAAAAATATAACATTATTTTTTTCATACCTCTGAAAGCAAATTGTTAAAAAATTTACTTCGATATTTTACTAGATAATTGAGCTTAATATACGCTGTCAAAATTTCAACTTTCTAGGATCTTTAGTTTTTAAATAAACCTGACATTAAATTTCAGACCACTGTTATATTCCCCTTAAGTCTCGTTCTTCTGAGTTACAGTGATTTAATATTAACTTTTTTAAATTTGATTTAAGAATATTATCTTGATATGAATTAATTTCTATTTCGTTTGTGTCCATTTTGTCTAAGAAAAAATTCACTTCGAGAATGTCTAATTTTTCAATATCGAAAGGAGAAGTTATTGTAAATTTGATAGGTATTTCTCCTGAATTAGTGATACAAGTTGTTGCATAATTATTCTCTACGTTAACTAATGCTTTGGGCATTTCTACATTATTTCCAAAATTTATATAATTTAATATTCCTATTCCATTTTCTAACTTAACAGGGATTTTTGAAATTTTGTGTGTTCGAGGAGGTATAATTATCATTGTGTCTTCATTATTTTTATTTATATTTTTTTTGTAAATAATGGGAATTTTTACATTTGGAGTAATCAATTGTCTAGTTTGTATGTTCAAATTAGCATGTAATTGTGTTAATAAGTCAATACCTATAAGTCCATCAAAATTTGGTGAAAATTTAAAAAGATATAATTTATGATATTCGTCAGTTTGAAAAATTCTGAATAATTGAATAATTGCAACTTCGTCATGATTAGTTATTGCATGGGCTGTCTGAATGTAAAATCGATCTTTTTTGATACAATTTTTAAAATATTTGTAAGCAATTTTTGGATCAATTAAACTTCTAGAACTTCCTGTGTCAATTAAAAATTTTGCATTAATTTCGGGAATGTTAATAAATGGTAGATTTGAATTTAAATTATTTATATTTATTATGTGTTGTTTTCTTGAAGGCAAGTTACTCGAAAATTTTCATTGTAAATATTTTCTTGGTTATCGTCAAAGTTTTCATTTTGTTGTACAATATTTGGATTGTATTCAGGAATGTTGACATCATTCGGAATTTGTTGATTTTGGTCATAAGATTGATTATTATTTTCAAAATAGTTTTCAGAATATTGATATTCGTTGGATAAATAATCTTGATCATAGAATTGTTCAATTGGGTTTCCAATTTCGTGAGAAAATAGTCTTTGTGTATGATTTAGTTCATGTCTAGTTCTTAATGTAGAAGTATCCATCGGTTCTGGTGTGAATTTTTTTTGATTTAAATTTCTTGTCATAGAGCTTTTTTGAAAATTGTTTAATTTATTAACAGGTAAATTTTGGTTTTGATTAAAGTTATTGATTGGTGGATATTGGTTGAAATTCTGTGATTGAAATTGAATTTCTCTCATTGGTTGATTAAAATTAGAAAAATTTGGTGGTTGACTATTATTTCTTGGATGTTGATAATTATTAAATGTTTGTCTTTGAAATAGTTGAAACTGATTAAATCTAGGCAAATTTGTTCTTTGTATATTTTGATTTCTTTGGTTGGTAAAATTTTGATTTATGTTTTGAGATTTGTATAAGGGGTTTTGTAAATTTTGGTTTTGTCCTAAACTAAAATATTTAAAATTTTCTTCTTCTTTTACAAATGATAAGACTTGTTCTAAAGAATTTGGATTTTTTAATCTAACTATCAATTGCATTTGATATTGTAGGCAATTGATAAATGTTTTTAATGCGAAATCATCATAATGTGTGATTTTTATCATTCTTTCATTAACATCTTGAATTGTTGTATTTAATTTAGCAAAAAGAAGACTTCGTGCGTCCTGAATTCTCATGCCAAACTGTGAGGGTGTTTCATTTTTTTGTGGTTTGATTGAAATTAAATCCCGTATAAGACAATCTGTGCCTCTTTGATCGGAAAATGTTTGATTTAATGCATTTTTAATAAGTTGCCAATTATTAAGTTCGGCTCGTGTGCCAATTAAATCAGCTGCACGGTTTTTGAGTTTACTGAGAATCGTATCAAGCAAGCAGATGTTTATCGGATCATTAACAATTTGCATGTTTTGAAATGCTAGAAGGAAATGTTCACATGCGTTGATAAATCTATTTAATTGTTTCGGGTTACCATCAAATGTTGGTATGTTATCAGCTTGATAACGTAAAAGTGCTACATTTACTTCCATATTTCTGTTATTATCAATTTCTCTTTCAAATTCGTTTAACTGTTCAAGTATATCGTCAAATTCTAACATTAATTATGTAAAGTCTTAAAATTAAATTTAAATGTATGAACTTAAAATTATTTTGATCTTAAAATTATTGTTGAGATTAAAATTATTTTTTGTTAAAATTATTGTTGAGATTAAATGCTAAAGAAAAGCAAGTATGCAATGTAAATGGAAAATTAACTTACAATAGGATTATTGTAATTTAATAGTTGAGGCTGTTACTTGGTGAAATTCCATATCAAAAACTTTTAGTAAATAACACACTTGGTTAAGATTTCACTGTCCATTGATTGACACTGCAACAATTGTTTCGCCACACAGTGGCTTCATCAGGCAAATGAATAATGAATTACAAACTTAAACTAACGCTTAAATACTAATGACGTGGAGGAGGTGGTGTTGCTTAGGGAAAGGGGTGGGGGGTGGTAGTGAATTATGTGAGAAATATATATGCATATAAACATACATAAGTATATACAAACGTTAACATATCGTATAAACAGAGGATAAAATGTCAGGACAAATTAAATTAATAAATAAAGATAAGTATAAAAATCAAATTCACACAAGTAAATATATACATATACGTATAAAAACATTAACCTATGCCATATACATATATACAACAAGCTAAAAATAAGAAAAATTACACCGTACAGAAATGAAAATATAGCATGAAAAAATGTTTACACTGAAATTTACAGAATTACAAATTTAGTAGTGGTGAATCAATAAACAGTGAAATCTTAACCAAGTGTGTTATTTACTAAAAGTTTTCGATTATTGGAATTGGTAAGGATTTCTTCATTGTTTTGTTTGTTTTTGTTTCTTATCCTAATGCCTCTAGAAACCAGCGATGTGTGTCCGGAATTCCAGGTCTTCCTAATCCTAAACTCTCTTTGGCAATATCCCTTTTCTTTTCGGATGCAGGTACTTCCGGCGATTCTTGTCCTTTGAAGATTTCTAACACTCCGAAATGTTTGTTTTGCGGATCGTTCGTCGAACTAACCGATTAACGGACCAGATTCACGATTGAACTGTTTCGATTCGTTTGTCGAATTAACCGAACTAACCGATTGATCTGTTTCAACAATCCTACCGACTGCGCCAGTTTTGGTTGGTTAATTGCCGTTTGATTTTTTAAAAAGTACAAAATCTTTGAGAGCGAGTTTGAAAAGAGTAACTACAAGAATGAATTACTTCTCAAGACTAACTTTGTTATTCATAAACACACAATATATAATACTTTATTTGATAGCGAAAATGCTGACTGTTGTTACGATGGTACGTAGTACGTCGTATTGTTGTGGGCAGCAACCTTGAGTGTCGTCTTAACTCGCGGCATTCACTTGTGTGTGTTTTTTAAAATTGCGGGAATTCGTTGTTTCAAAGCGGTTAATTTGAGGCTTTTAACGAGTGTTTTCCACTCCCAGACTAAGCATGAAGTAAAATTTCGAGTTTAGAAAAGCCTAAGAATTTGGATTGGCCGCGCAGCGAAGCGGAGCGGCCAATCAAAATTAGGCTTTTCTAAACTCGAAATTTTACTTCATGCGCCACGCTTAAAACCACTGATTTACAGTGAAGTTAAAAAAAACACACACATACAAGAACGATTATAGGCAACCTAATATACGTTAGAGTTATTGGTTTGCCTATAATCACTGTTATAAACAATTTGTTCAGCGCAGAATTTGACTCACGTTTTATTCACATCTACATATTAAATTGCTAAAGCCATATATTTTAAACTTTGCGATATTCAGTGTTTTATACGTGTGGCGCATGAAGTAAAATTTCGAGTTTAGAAAAGCCTAATTTGGATTGGCCGCTTCGCTTCGCTACGCGGCCAATCCAAATTTTCAGGCTTTTCTAAACTCGAAATTTTACTTCATGCTTAATCTGGGAGTGGAAAACCCTCGGTAAAGCCTTAAATTAACCGCTTTGAAACAACGAATTCCCGCAATTTAAAAAAACGCTGTAATTATCGGGATGACTCTTGGCAAATTTGTGTATTGTCTCATTAACAGTATCCATTTCCAAGTCCCTGTGGAGGTCACTGTTTCGGAAATACCAAGGAGCATTGACAATACTCCTCAGTACTTTATTTTGGTATCGCTGGATTATTTCTATATTGCTCTTTTTGGTACAACCCCACAGCTTGATTCCATATGTCCATACGGGCTTAAGAATTTGTACGGGCAGCAGTAATTTATTGTAGATTGACAGGATGGAGTTCCGACCAAGCAGCCAATACATTTTTCGAAATTTGATGTCCAGTTCTTCTTTTTTCTTTTTGACATGAGCTCTCCAGCGTAGCTTAGCGTCCAGTGTAAAACCCAAATATTTTGCTGTATCAGCATATGGTACCTGGATATCATTCATACTAACAGGGATATGTTGATTTCTTTTATTTGTGAAATTGACGTGGACCGATTTAGTCTCATTCAATTTGATTCGCCATTGCTTAGTCCAGATGTTAATTTTATTTATCGAGGTTTGCAGATTTACTGCTGCTTCTTCGTGATCTTTGCCTACAGCCAATATAGCAGTGTCGTCGGCAAATGTGGCTATCGTATCATGGTCTAATTCAGGTATATCGCTGGTGTATAATAGGTAGAGGACTGGTCCTAGCACACTGCCCTGTGGCGCACCTGCCTTTATTTCTTTTAGTTCAGAGTAAGCATCTTCCTGCTTAATTCTGAAAACTCTATCTGAAATGTATGATTCTAGTATTTGTGAATATAGTCTGGGTAGAAGTTTTCTTAATTTGTATTTAAGTCCGTCGTGCCACACTTTGTCAAAAGCTTGCGCTACATCAAAAAAGATAATAGAGCAAACCTTTCTTTCTTCCAGTGACTTTTCAATTACGTTCGTTATTCTGTGGACTTGATCTATAGTTGAATGACATTCTCTGAAACCAAACTGATGTTCTGGTATTATGTTTTTGCCTTCAATAATTGGTTTAAATCTTTTAAAAAGTATTTTTTCAAACATTTTTGAGATTACAGGTAATAAAGAGATTGGTCTGTACGAAGAAACTTCATTTGGTGGTTTTCCAGGTTTAGGAATCATTATCACTTCTGCTACTTTCCATATCTTAGGAACATATTTTAATCTAAACGATGCATTAATAAGATATGTAAGTTTTACTATTGCTTTACGAGGTAGTTGTTTCAGAATTTCGCTAGTAATTAAGTCAAATCCTGGAGCTTTCTTAGTGTTAATGTGATCTTTAATTATCATTTCAATTTCTCTTGGGGTAGAGGGTCTAATTTCACCTTCTTCCTGGGTAATATTTTCCCAGTCCAGAATGGCTACACCCTCATTCGGTTGGAAAGTCCATTCAAGATATTCGGCAAACCTATTAGCCTTTTGATTATTGCTTTTTGCATATGTCCCATCTGCATTTCTAATTGGAGAATTCTGCAAGATTGGTCTCTTCAGTCTCTTAGTAGCTTTCCAGAGTGAATAATCAGTTTTACCGTCATTTGTTAGTCCACTGAATCTCTCTTTTGAGTTGTTGTGTTGCGTTATTTACTCTAGTTTTATCTGCTGGGCATCTAGATTGGTGCCAGATTCTTCTGAGTCTTCTCTTTTCGAAAATAAGGGCTCGAATTTCTTTTGGGGTAAATATTACGTTTGGTTCGTGGGGTAATAATAGGGGTATTATCCCATGTAGCTTATTGGATATTATCAACAAATTTTTCCGCTTCATAGTCTAGCTGGTCTTCGTTTCTTATTGAGGATGACAAGTTGATAGTGTCTTCAAGTTGAAGTTTAAAGCTCTGCCAATCGGTAAATTTGTTAGTCAATCTAGCAGGTATTTCCTTTTGTATAATACTATCGCTTAGAGCAGTGATGGGGAAACTACGGCCCGCGGACCAAGTCCGGCCCGCGGAAAGGTTTAATCCGGCCCGTTTAAAAGTGCCGTCGTCTTACTTCGTAATGTGACGACCCGCATAAAAACTACCTGCAGCGATATTCCAAACAATAGTATTCTGGACAAATCCATCCGACCTAAACAGAGGACTCATCTTCGCTCGAAACTTGTTTTCTCGAAAGAACCGGAAAAATCCAATTCCCGAACAATCCTTGCAGGTAGGTATAAATACAAGCGAGGCCGCGCGAAGATCAGTTAGTTAGCGACTTAGTCAGTCATCTGCAACGACCCGCTGTGACTCGAGTAATTGTTTGTGTAATCCCCGAAACTCCCACTGCCTCAACAAACACCCGCGCAAGAGCATTAGTTAGCAGTAAGCTTTCGTCAATTGCGTTTCTGTGTGTTGTTCTCCGTAGTAGGTAACGTCTAAAATGGATGTTAAAAAAAGAAAAGTGGATTCAGAATGTCGAGTTTTTAAAGAAGAATGGACGTGGAAATATTTCTTTACTTTATTTAATGAAAAACCTGTGTGCTTACTTTGCAATACAACTGTTGCAGTTTTAAAAGAATATAACATTCCACGCCATTTCAAGAGCAAACATGAAAACCACTCCTACTCATCGTTAAGTGAAGAGGTGAAAAAAATTAAATCGAAAGATTTAATAAAAAATTTATTAAGTCAACAACAATTATTTCAGAGAGCTAATCATTCTCAAAGATGCGCTACGAAAGCCAGTTATGTGTTGGCTTATATTATTGCTAAATCTAATAAAGCATTTTCAGAAGGTGAATTTATAAAGCAGTGCATGATAGATGTGTGCGATATTATATGCCCTGAAAAGAAAATTGATTTTCAGTCACTGTCTCTCTCAACAAGAACAATCACCGAGAGAATTGAAAATATTGATAAAAATCTAATTTCACAACTGACTACAAAAACTCAAACATTTATTTTTTATTCAATTACCATGGATAAAAGTACAGATATCAGCGATACTGCGCAGTTACTCATATTTGTAAGAGGAATCAACGCCCACTTTGAAATTACAGAAGAACTTGCAGGGCTGCAGTCAATGAAAGGAACAACGACTGGTGCCGATATATTTTGTGAATTTGAAAAGTGCATCGATAAACTTCGTTTACCTATTGATAAGTTATGTAATATAACTACAGATGGTGCTCCTAATATGGTTGGAATCAATTAAGGATTTGTTGGGAAATTTAATTCTAAGTATCCGGAAAATGATGTTGTTTTTTTGCATTGCCTTATACATCAGGATGCTCTCTGTAAATCAGCTTTAGATATTGACCATATACTTAATATTGTTGTAAAACTAGTAAATATGATTCGTTCCAGAGGATTATTACATCGCCAGTTTCAACAGTTTTTGGAGTCCGTACATGCTGAGCATTCCGATATCCTGTATTATTTAAAAGTTCGTTGGTTAAGTGCTGGAAAAGTATTTGAAAGAATTTGGGATTTAAAAGACGATATTGTGAATTTTCTTCTTGATAAAGACATTTATAATCAATTTGACGTCTTAGAAAACGAAACGTGGCTTTCTGATTTCGCTTTTTTCACAGACCTCCTCGTACACATGAATAAACTTAATCTCAAATTGCAAGGGAAAAATCAGTTTCTTTACGATATTTGGCAATACCTGAAAAGTTTCAAATTACAGTTATTATTATTTGCTAATCAGATCTCTAAATCTGATTTTTCTCATTTTCCAAGAATACAATCTTTAAAATTCACTATATCAAACAATAAGATTAAAAAATACGAAATTAATTTGAGAAAACTATCTTCAGAATTTGAAAGGAGATTTCAGGACTTTAGAAAAATGAAACCAGAGTTTAGTATTTTTGCGACCCCATTCAATGTTAATTACGAAGAAGTTGATGCAAAATTTCAACTTGAGTTAATAGAACTGAACTGTAATACTCTCCTGAAACAAACTTTTCATACAGTACCATTACTAGAATTTTATAAAAATTTAAGTCCAGATAATTTCCCAAATCTAATTACTCATGCAATGAAGATAATGACAATGTTCGGCTCATCTTATATATGCGAACAAATCTTTTCAACAATGAAGCTTAGGAAAACTTCTTTAAGAAACAGAATTACAGATAATAATAATAATAATCTTTATTTAGCATCTTTGCTATATTATAACATAGAAAAATATATGTATATCTATATATATATATAAAATAAACATTTGATCATCCTTAATCTATAAATTGTGTATGTATAATAAATTTATCACATAATAATACTTAATATATGATGAGCACCTTTCATCAGTTTTAAGAATTTTTGCTTCGCAAATGGATCCGGACTATAATGAAATTTTGATGAAATCGTCTCAATTTCATGTTTCTCATGCACCATCAACCAGTAATGACACCAGAAAATAAAGTGATAATACTTCACATCAAGAACTACACTAAATTCATTTTATATTTTGTGCTTATAATTTTCTTACCTTTTGCTTTTTTACTATTAAAATAATAAGTGTATCTAATAATATATGTATATGTTTATAGAACACATGCATTTTTTAACGATTAAACATTATTCTTTGGCCCGCTACGATTGTCTGGTTATTACAAATGGCCCGTCTTAAAAGAAGTTTCCCCACCACTGGCTTAGAGTGAGGACAATCGGAGAATGGTCAGAATTCATATCCCAAGCCTCTTCCACGTACATGTAGTTAACAGACACATTTCGTGTTATGAAAAAATCAATTAAATCTGGAATTTTATTAGGATCTGTAGGCCAGTATGTTGGTTTGTCACTTGAAATTGTTTCGCATTTTAGTTGGTTGACTGCCTGTAGTAGTTCCTTTCCTTTTGTAGTTGTCAGTCTAGATCCCCATTGAATGTGTTTAGCATTAAAGTCGCCTCCAATGATAAATCTATATCCCTGTTTATTTAGAAAGTCTAAATATTGTTCTTTTTTGAGAGCATGTCTAGGCGGACAGTAGACTGCAGAGACAGTGATATCGTATGTTTTTGTTTTAATATTTACAGAAGCGGCTTGAAATTCATCTGTTTTATATCCCATATCTTGGTTATGTTTAATTGTTTCCTTGATTATGATAGCACTACCACCTCTGGCTGAATTTCCAGGATGTATGGTATGATATACCTTATATCCATTGAATTTGATAAAGGTACTTTTGTATTTTGTATATCTAGGATTGCTTGCAATTCTTGTTGGTGTTGCAAGAGTCCACTGGCATTCCATTCCATAATCGTAAGGTTACTTGACATTGGAGTTTTTGGGAATAGCTCCTTTAGTGCTATGTTCAAGTCTGCTTATACGTTCATCCATTTTTGTTAATTTCTCCATAATCTGCTGAAGAGTGCTTTGAATGAAAGCGTTTTGATCTTGCTTTTGGGATTCATTTTTATTATTATTTTCGGACTTGTTAATGACTGCTTGTCTGTATGACTTTTCCTCTGTAATTGTGCTGGCTACAGGTACTTGTTGGTTATTTCTCTGTGGCTGTTTAGGAAGGGTTGTTTTTTTATTGCGTTTGTCTTTTAACTTTTGCATTTCTTTTGCAACCATGCATCCTCTGTAGTTAGCCGGGTGTTCTCCACCACAGTGAATACATTTTGGGTAAGCATTTTTAGGTTTATCACAGTTTATTGTCAAGTGCTTCCCGGTACATCTGACACAGCGCGGTTCCATTGCGTATGACTATATACTTGACATTTCTTGCATTGCGGCACAAGTCTGGATTTTCCCAAGGGCAGGATTTCAACTCCTACTCCTAATATATCTTTTATTCCATAGATTTTATCAACACTCTCATCGTGGTTGAATGAGAGCATAAACATATTTAGAGGTTGTTTTGTACCGTATTTTAGTTTGGGGGTGGCTGCAATGAGTTTGTAGCCACGTTTTTTCATTTCCTGGATAATATTATCTGGGTTTATGGAATGATACAGCTTGTTGGCCATAACTTTAATCGGCCTATTTTGCTTATTCTCGTAAGAATGCCAAAGATATTCTTTTTCGTTCAATGCTGTCTCATCTTGGACATTAATTTTAATGTGTTTATCATTAATGACTTTAATCTGAGCGTTAGGAATTTCGCTTACCATAACATGAAGTTCATTAAAATTATTATTGATGTCCACTATGATAGGTGGAGGTGTAAGTATTTTTTTTTGGGTTTTTCGACATTGGCTCTGCTGGTGCTTTGTTTTGGTGGTGTCAGTGAGGTATTCAATTTTCTTTTCTTAGTATTTTTCGCACGAATCCACCCTGTCTCTCGAGCTAATTCTTCTTCATCGGTGTGGTATTCTTCTGTCAATTCTTGCTGCTGCTGCTGTAGTTGTTGGTTTTGTGTATTTAATAATTGTTGATATTTTTCTTGAATAGCAGTTGTTTGTTGCTTCAAGTCCTCAATTGTTTTGCTATTTTCTTTTCTTTCAGATTGCAAGGTATTGTATAGTACTTGCTCGTTTGGAGTATTTGGAATAAATTTCTTGGACATAATTATTGCGTTATAATTCGTTTATCCCGCTTTATTTATTATGATTATGATATTTAATCATGATTCTGAAACACATTAGTGCATTTGTTCCACATTCACTGTTATTGTTTTTAATGTTGCACTTGATCCACTATAATTGCAGCGCCCGTAAAATAACTAGGACGCGTTACGACATTAAATTTTACACACTCGAGCAAACAAAATACACATCCGTATCGTACGGAGGTCTGACACTGACTTCAACACGTCAACATCGAAGCCATCCAGCTCCTCGATAACACGAATTTGACCAGAAGACTACAGCGGACTAAACCGTTCGAGTTAGTTTAATATTGTGTTAGTGCAAAAGCAGAGCATAGTGCTAATGTACACATTAATTAGTGGAATTAAGTTATTAAAATCTAAGGGATACTAATGAGTAAACCCTTAGTATTAAACCTTTAGTAAATTAAGTTAGCTAAATATTACTCATTGATCCATTTGTGATCAGATTGTAATTATAGTAAAATACAACTAAGTGTTTTGCAAATAATAAATAAAAAAATTATCGGGATAAGTATACTTAAAAGAAAAATGCCCTGTATGTTCTTGACTATTACAGCGTTTTTTAAAATTGCGGGAATTCGTTGTTTAAAAGCGGTTAATTTGACGCTTTTAACGAGTGTTTTCCACTCCCAAACTAAGCATGAAGTAAAATTTCGAGTTTAGAAAAGCCTTAGAATTTCGATTGGCCGCGCAGCGAAGCGGAGCGGCCAATCCAAATTAAAAAAATTCTATATTAAAATAATTAAAGCTGTAAAACCAACTCAGAATTGCTAATAAGGTATCAATGTCGTAATAAGTTTGCTGTAAAAACAGCAGTTTGAAAAGCAAAGATTAAAAAAAAGTGTAAAATATCTAAAACGCCACGAGAACAAATCATAAAAATCTGCGAGCAGTGGCTTAGAATCGTTAAGATAACGACTTTTTCAAAGAAATCCCGCTAATTGTTGTCACGTAAGACCGTCATCTATTAAAGACACCCTGAACTGAAAAATACCTCATTTACGCTATACAATCATTAGGTAGCGTGACGGTATGCGGAAAATTGCAAAACGAGTGAAAATTTTTATTTGAGCCTTACCAGGCCATTTCGTAAAAATCTAACTTTACAAAAATGTTCAGGGGGCAAAAATAGGTCCGGTGTGCATCGGTTTTGAAATTCCGTGAGAATTTTTGAAGATTATTTCGTGATTAAAAATTATTGTAATTTTCATGATTTCTTTTCAGAAAAACGATAGTAGCTAGAATCATAAGCGATGCACACAGGTCCTAAAATGGGGTCAAGATTATGTATGAATTTTTTCATAACTCTAGCTTTTCTGGGAAGGCTGGAATAAAAAATGACGATTTTCGTACATCAAAAAAGACCCTTAAGATAGCAATTTTGTAATAGGTTTGCTGTAAAAACAGCAGTTTAAAAAGCAAAGATTAGAAAAAGTGCAAAATATCTAAAAAGCCACGAGAACAGATCATAAAAATCTGCGAGCAGTCTCTTAGAATCGTTAAGATAACGACTTTTTCAAAGAAATCCGGCAAATTGTTGTCACGTAAGATCGCCATCTATTAAAGACACCCTGAACTGAAAAATACCCCATTTCCGCTATACAACCACTAGGTGGCGTGACGGTATGCGGAAAATTGCAAAACGAGTGAACATTTTTATTTGAGCCTTCCCAGGCCATTTTGTGAAAATCTAACTTTACAGAAATGTTCAGGGGGTAAAAATAGATCCAGTTTTGCAAATCCGTGAGAATTTTTGAAGATTATTTCGTAATTAGAAATTATTGCAATTTTTATGATTTATTTTCAGAAAAACGATAACAGCTAGAATCATAAGCGATGCACACAGGTCCTAAAATGGGGTCAATATTATGTATGAATTTTTTCGTAACTCTAGATTTTCTGGGAAGGCTGGAATAAAAAATGACGATTTTCGTACATCAAAAAAGACCCTTAATGTTTCTATGACGTTTACGCTTTCTAACGATCTTCGAAACAATATTTACTGAGTAATACAATTTGTTGTTAACTTTATGATCTTTTTATTTAAATAAAGGGTATTTATTCAATTCTGTTGAATACATTTTTGAAAAATGTGATTGAGTTCAGTCGGGTTGCCCGCGCATACAGGAACTGTCAAAAAAACGAATCGGCCATTGGTCATTTGAAAAAATGGCGTTTAGCGTTTAATTTTTTTCGAACGTAGTCAAAATCGCAGTTTGAGAAAGAGCAACGTACTTTTTAACACCACTCGGTAAGGATATCATTTTCTTATGTGAAGCATGTCTGACGGCGAGGTTAAGGAGTTCTACGCCAACGACGTCGTCTACCGTTTCGATAAACGCAAGAAGATCATCTTCGGCGTTGTGGTTGATAGCTACGAATCTCTGGATTCCGACGAGAGTCATGCCTTGCAAAAGGGGCAGATTAGAGTGTATTGGTTGAACAACTATGCGGAACAAGTATGGAAACAGAACAAGGTGAAGTTGATGAGCCGTAGTGTGATCCCAGGGGATATTGTAAGAAGGCTCGAGCAAGGCAAGGAGACCCAAAGGGGGTACTGCCGAGCAGCTCAGCAGTATGCCACGGTGCAGATTGTGGGAACGGATAAGGTCATCGAGAATGTGTCCAGCCAGAGGCTTTCAAATGTACTCGATTTTGATTACGGCACACCAGTTTGTTTGGATAAGAAATTTGGAAGGATACAGGTTAGTCAAAAATCTAATTAAGGAAATAATTGCATTGGCCTTTAAATTAGCAATATTCGCAGCGAAATAATGGAAACAGCTGATCCTATATGTAGACTGTGATCAGCTGATTTTGCCAGTTTCTGAATTTTGTGTAATTACACATTTTGGAGCTATTATTATTGCTGTACTAGTGAATTTAGTAGATTTATAGAGTCTGAAGTCAATTGAATCAGTTAGGTTTTTTATACTATACCTGGGCTGCCGACCATGTAGAGTGATCACGTGAACGTAGGAAGCCAATAGAAATATCTGTTGATTAATGTACATATTTCACCGACTAATAGCAGCCGCCAGACTGCAATCAGCCTATTTATATGACCCAAGTTTAAATAATATTTATACAGTCTAAGGGTAGGGTAAAATTCCTAAACGGCTGTAGTCCGGACTGCGGGCCCAAATCATTTCTTCAAATTCCTATGGCTGTTATTACTTCAATTCCTACGTGATCGTTACAGAGAATATAATTTTTGTAGAAAAAATTATTAAAAGTAAAAAAAATTTTTAATGATGATGTATTGTACGGATTGCCTTTTATATTTCGGGATTAGAGAACAAAAATAAATATTAATCATTGAAAATCGCTTTATTGTTTTTCAAAATATTCCCCATTGAGATCTATACACTTTTGCATGCGTTTGAACCAATTGTCGAAGCACTTTTGCCACTCTGATTGAGGTATCTCCAAACATGCATTCTGAACGCATCAACCGC
Source organism: Philonthus cognatus (assembly GCA_932526585.2). Lineage (NCBI taxonomy): Eukaryota > Metazoa > Arthropoda > Insecta > Coleoptera > Staphylinidae > Philonthus > Philonthus cognatus. Next base: position 67,961,200 of record OW052242.1, on the reverse strand, counting down.
TTCTTCAGGTGTCGAAAAGCGTTGACCTCTCATTTTATTTTTTACGGATGGGAATAAAAAGAAGTCATTTGGGGCCAAGTCAGGACTATATGGCGGATGACTCATCAAATCGATGTTTTGCGTGCTCAAAAATGCAGTTGTTTGAGCCGATGTGTGAGAGCTCGCATTGTCGTAGTGAAGAGTGATCCGTTTTCGGCGGTTGGTTTTCCTGATTTCTTGGATGACAACTGGCAAACAAATGGTTGTGTACCACTCAGAATTGACTGTTCTGCGTTGTTCTAGTGGTACGGTTGCGACATGTCCAGTTTTTCCGAAAAAACAGGCGACCATTTGCTTGGAAGTGCTTCGTGCGCGAACAACTTTTGTTGGATTTGGCTCATCTTGAAAGATGTCGACTGCTGTTTACTTTCGGGCTCATATGCGTAAATCCATGATTCATCACCTGTCACGATGTCATAGACGTGTTTCGAAGCACCGCAATCGTATTTTTTGAGCATTTCTTTGCACCAATCGACACGAGCCTTTTTTTGAGCGATTGACAAATTGTGTGGGATCCAACGCGAACAAATTTTTTTGACAGTCAAATGTTCATGCAATATTGAATGTATGCTGGTCCCACTAATGCCTAAGGTTGTCTCAATCTCACGATAGGTCACAGGACGATCTTGCAATATTTGTTTGCGCACAGCATCAATGGTTTCCGGAACAACAACTGATTTTGGACGACCTCCACGAAATTTGTCTTGGAGTGAACTACGACCTCGGTTGAATTCATCATACCATCGATAAACACTGGTCCTTGATGGAGCTTCATCGCCAAAAATTTAATTAAGTTCATCCATGCACTGTTGTTGAGTTAATCCACGTCGAAAGTTGTAAAAAATAATCGCACGAAAATGTTCACGATTTAATTCCATTCTTTGGCCGAGATAAATCTTTTAAGTTAGTGTAAACGACACAAATAACTCTCATATGTCAAAACGTTCTGAGTACGTATAACCTCAAAAATGTCAAACTTTACGATAGAGCTCTCAGTTGCCAGATTGCAACACTAGGGTTGACCAATCCCGAAATATAAAAGGCAACCCTCGTAAATATCAAATGAGAGACTAACAAAAGTTTATTTAATTAAAATTAAAAATAAGTTGTTTATTGCATAACTTTATTTGGGATCTTGTTAGAAAAATATTTGTATATACTTTAAAATGATTAATTAAACTCAATTTGTGTTAAAAGCTGCTCTTACAACTATACTGGTCTTTGTACCAGTAAAAACGTATGGCTCAACTCGCCTCCTAGAGTGGTTTTGATTTATATGCAAAGCAGTCTTATTTAGAGTCGAATGGCCCAGGTCATGCGTCTAGGTCTCCTATCTTTAGATTAATACTGCCTCAGAATTTACTTATGCCTTTGAAATCTTCACAAAAAACAATTATACTCCCTGTGCTGTTGTAATCTACAGTGTTTCTTAAAAAGGGAAACAAAATTGGGAAGACATTTGTGATCTAAAAAATAATAATTTACCTCCATTCCTTGTTTTTGCTTAATAGTCATTTTAAACTGTCGTCGTGCATGTGTTATATTTTTTAATTGTATTTTATATTTATAATTTTAATGTGGTAAATAAATCTATATTACTAGATGTATCAAATAGACTCAGTTAACTAAATAAATAAATAAAAGAAGAAATATTGGCTTTGAACTTGAACTTAAGTCAGTGCTAATAAATAATTAGGTTTTGAATATTTTTGTTAAAACAACTGGTAATGATATTTATATGTTAATGGTTGCAAAAAAATAATAAAATCAAATTTATTCTTAAAGGATTTGTATTCGTAATTCGAAAAAAACAGGTTTCGAATCATATTTATCTCTTACGAATCCTTTAGTCGAGTATTCGTGATTCAAATCATGTTAGGTGAATCGGATTCGTGGTTCGAATCCTTTTTACGAGGATTTGTCCCAGCTTTGGGATGCAATAACAAAAGTTGCAATGATTAAACTTGAAGATTGGTTATTTTTTTAAAACATCAATTTTAATCAGCAATTGTTTATGCACTAAAATTGAATATTAAACGTGGTCACAGTTTTTACTATTCTTATTTTATTTGTTTCGTAATAAATGTCTATCTTTGCAGAATTTTGAGCAAAAAATTACGATGCTCTCAAAATGTGGATCTGTAGTGGAGATTTTAAATAGCATCAATAGTGATATCGAGGATTATTGGTTCACAAAGAAAAATAGGAGTTTCATCGATGAGTATCATGCCGGCCAGGAAGTGGTAAGTACTCAAATTATTTGCTTGGAGAAAAAAAAAATTTAATAAATAGTAGACCCCGATAATCCAAATTAAGCACAAAACGAATCATACCGCGCAGTTGACTAAAGCTGCATTTACACTACTCTGATATAACGTGTTGAGACCTGGTGACGACAATATTAGCTGACGTGTTAACACGTCAGTGTCAGATAGGGTGTGCACTCTACCTTAAGGGACGTGACGAATTCACATAATTTGTTGTTTGGTTCAAACAAAATTGGGTATTATTTGACATGCTCGATGAGCTCTTCGTTCACGTTTATCTCTGACATACACTGACGAGATCTGAGAATTTATATTTGTAGCTGACACATGTTGTTCTTTTTAACACTATGACTGCTGCGCAAGTTAAATACAACTCAGATGTACTCTAGGCCAGCGCTTCCCAAACTATTTTTGTGGAGAACTGGTATTTTTGGTCTTAGTTTGTCACGGACCAGCATCCATGGAAGTCAAGAAATCATAAAGTATAAATAAAAAATTGATTTTTTATAGCATTTAATTATGTAAGGTACGATTCATGAGAGGTGTCCTATGGTTTCCTTGATTTGTAGTGCTTTCTGCACCAATACATGTAATACGAAAATAGTTTGATGTCATCAGATTGCGTTCGTGAAAACAGACAGAAATCTTCAATATAAGTCTGCTATGGTTTTTAGATGGAACATGGGAAAACATAAACGCTGTTTTTTTTAATATGACCAAACTTAGGATGTATTTACTGCGAACAGTTGCAGTCCTGCTTTAACAGTAGGGTATTTTAAATATCAAATTTTGAGATGTTGGTAAATGATTATCAATGTGACAAATAAATCATAATTTGTCAAATAAATTGTCACGATGCAGAGATTTTCAAAAGAGAGAATGCAACAACTTGCAACTTTACAACACACACAGGGATTTTTTCTTTTAAGTATACTTTCACATATTCTATATAAACATTTATAAAATTAATGAACATGTGATCAGAACTAAGCAGTTTTGAACTTCACTTTATTCGCGTAGCACATAAAGTAAAATTTCGAGTTTAGAAAAGCCTAATTTGGCTTGGTTGCTCCATGATCAAGCCAAATTTTCAGGCTTTTGCAAACTCGAAATTTTACTTCATGCTTAGTCTGGGAGTAGAAAACACTTGTTACAGTTTAAATTGAAAGTTTTTAACAAGATCACGAATGTCTGAAAATTTACATTGAAAAATTGTAACATGTATACTTAAAAGAAGAATTCCTTGTATTTAGAACTTGTGTAAATTTGAACATATAAATGGGCAGATAATAAAGAAGACATATATTCCTGAGCAAGGAACATTGCCTGATCCTTCTATCCTACCTAATCCTCAGAGACACTTTATTAAATTGGTACTAGATACAAATATTTTGAGGTGGTGGTAGGTAAATACATTTGTAATCTTCTTATTGCAAATTTAATGGCCTCAGCTATACAGCTCTGTTGACCAGCCACAGCAATTTTAGGGAAAGTTGAAAGGTACGAAGGATATACTTATGTTTAAAAAAGTTTAGTTAGGAGGGGATTTTCCTTGAAAATGAAAACAATTACATTAGTTTTTAAATAAATGTATTTGTATCTTGTAATAATGAATATAAAAAGATGTAACTTTTAATACACCATTTAGTTGAAACTAATATAATAGAAAGAGGCGCTGTATGGCCAGCAGAAATAAGGGAAGAGTACACATTTTGGCATTTTTCATAATAATTATTACATGAAAAGAATATATGTTATGATTTAGGTCTCCAATATCACCACAAGTGCAATTGGGAGTATCTACGAGCCCTAACAACTATATATTGGGACAAAATCAAATTCATGTATAATTCAAGTATTAGACAGTTTATTTCTTTTTTTCTTATTTTTCTAAATTTAATTCTATGTAATTAGTTAATTAACGTCAATGAGGGCCAATCAGCAACACAAAAAACAAAATTATTATACTATTCTATTCTATCATCTCTAATTAACAAGGAAAATGTTCATTTTGTGTGGCAACTAAATATTGGGACAGTATAAAATAACTGTTAAAAATGAAACAAAATAAGACAAATAAGCTGTGAAAACAATGCAGAACGAAACGTCAGATTACTTGGTAGTTGCTTTCTTATCGTATCGAATGAATCGCTGCTTTTATTGAACAAAATGGTGCGTGGTATCTCTACAAGTTCCAAAATTCGTGAGTTAGTGATTAAAAATTATTGCCGAAATACAACGATACGTGAAATGGCGGATGAACTTAATATTCCTAAAACAACAGTGTGGAATATAATTAAGCATTATGGAGAAACCGGGAATATCCTAGACAAAAAAGGCAAAAGTTTGGGTCGTCCAACATTAGTTTCTGATAGAAACAAGAGATTATTAGTAAAACTGTGCAAAAAAGGGAGAAGAAATACTTTAAGGCAAATTACGATTGAATGGAATCACGAAACTGGATTGAATCTGTCAAGGGAATGCTGCCGCCAGTGGATTCATAAATGTGGACTCAAGTTTTATAAGGTTGAATTTCAAGTAGCAATTTAAAAGTGCATTTAAAAAGAAATATTTTCTTGTAGGCAAAGGAAAAACCACTGTTGACGGAAAAACAAAAGAAAGCCAGACTCACATGGGCAAAATCTAAATTATCTTGGTCAGCTACAGACTGGTCCAGAGTAATTTTTACTGACGAATCAAAATTCGACGTATGTGTTGGTGATTACCGCAAACGCGTGATTCGCTCAAAACATGAGCATTTCATAAGGATTGCCTAAAACGTACCGTAAAATTTCCTAAAGGAGTGATGATTTGGGGCTGCATGACAGCTTCAGGATTAGGAGGTTTTGAATTTATTGATGGTACCGTGAATGCTGCGAAATATCAACAAATACTGCAAAACAGTTTGCTACCAAGTATCGCCAAGTTAAATGTTGACGAAAATTTCATTTTTCAACAGGATGGGGCAGCCTGTCATACGGCCAAAACCACAAAAAAGTGGTTTGGCGACCACAACGTAAATGTTCTTTCTTGGCCTTCCAGCAGTCCTGACCTTAATGTCATTGAAACAGTATGGCATAAAATGAAACAAACATTGAGGAACAACCCACAACGGACATTACCTGAACTTAGAGACAAGATAGAGCATATTTGGAATTAAATTTCTCCTGAAACTTGCAGATCCTTAGTTGAGTCAATGCCTAGCCGAATTCGAGCTGTCATAAAATATAAGGGCGATGTTACTCCTTTTTAGAAATAAAATTCGTGCAATGTCCCAATATTTAGTTGACAAACAAAATTAACATTTTTCTTGTAAATTAGAGGTGATTGAATAATTAATTTGTTTTTTGTGTTGTTGATTGGCCATAACTGTTGCTAATTAACTAATTACATAGTATTAAATTAAAAAAATACTAGAAAACTTAAATAAACTGTCCAATACCTGAATTTTATATGAGTTTGATTTTGTCCCAATATATAGTTGTTAGGGCTCGTATACTTCCTATTTTGTATAAATGACTGGGAGATGAGTTATGTCCCATCTTTATACGAATAATGGATGTAACAAATCTCCTACCTCTAACTTTTTGATCAAAGAACCATACACTAGTAGGAATTACCAGGTGTAAAGAGTAGTATTTAATATGAGAGGAAGTAGTGGACCAAACGGATTGCCATTTTAATCTAAGGCTGGACATAAGCGTTTTAAAGTAATCTATGTAAGGTGATGAATATTCTGACAAAGGGTTATCCTTTACAGATTTAGCCAACAAATCAGCAGTTTCATTTCCCAAAATACCTACATGACTAGGAACCTAACATAAATTTATTTTATAACCTTTATTAAACAGCTCAAACATTATTTTTTATTTACGTAATTTTCAGGCATTCGTCGATTTTATAATAGAGTTTAATTTGAAGTTTTGAAGGAGTGTTTCCACTCCCAGACTAAGCATGAAGTAAAATTCTGAGTTTAGAAAAGCCCCACGTAGAAAATTTGATGACCGTCGTGCAGCGACCCAAGACAAATTTTCACTGGGCTTTTCTAAACTCAAAATCTTACTTCATGTGTTACGCGTACAAGACACTGATTAGAGGTGGAGTTCAAAAATACACAAATACATCTTTAATCAGAGTAACACAGATATTTAGTCTGTCATCAACGATGCTCAGTGTTAATAATAAATAATTAGGTTTGAAAAGACAGGATTCCAATCTTTGATTTGAGTCATATTTATCTCTTATGAATCCTTTATTCGAGTATTCGTGATTCGAATCATATAAGGTGATTCAGATTCGTGATTGGAATGCTTTTCACGAGGATTCGTCCCAGTTCTGACTCTTAATAATCTCAATGAGCTCTTTAATCGATAAAGTAACGTGTTTTCTTTTGGAAGTCATCTTAGCTTTAAATTGCAGTGCAAACTTAACTCAGTAACAGACAAAGGTCTAATGAACAATGAACAGTTAGAGAATATGAAATCAAGGGATTCCCTCGTTTAGGTAACAGAAAATATGAAACCAAGTGATTCCCTCATTTAATTAATGATTTACGAGGCGTTGTTCAGATTATGGCTCCAAGTTATCGCTGTTCGGGATACTGGAGGTTGGGATTAGAGCATGTTCGGATTAGAGAGGTCATATATTGTAGATGGCGTTTAATAAATAACTAGTATCGAATGTAATGATATTGGCCATATGGTATCGATATTTGTGATATATCGGAAAAATAGATATTGATATAAATATTGATTATTTTGTATAAAAGTATCGATATTTCGAGATATCGATATATATCGAACATCCCTAGTGCAGCCTCACAGCACCTTTACCAATTTCTGGTGCGGCAGTTGAAGTGTGAAAATAATGGGTTAATTTTTTTTGTCACTCGTCAGTTGACGTGTCAACACGTCACGTCAGCTTATTATCTAAACTAGCTTATCCAAAAACGCTCTATTGGAACACTGCATATTAATTTTATCTTTTAGACTGCAGTACCGTCCAGTTTTGAACAGCCAAACTGGATAAAAAAATCCAAATCTATGAAACGCAACATACACACGAGGCAGCGGTTCACCGTTCAGAAAGTTGAGATCAGCAATGTCGAGGTCGCCTGGCACACACCTGATGAAGACGACAGCACTTATTCCGATATAAAAGAAGAGGACATTCTAAAGTGAGTGCATTAAAAACAGATAAATAGTTAACGCATTTTTTTAGAACCGTGTCTACGTGTTTTAGTTTTTTAGATTTAATTAAATATTATGCAAATACTCAATTTTGTTCTCACTAGTGTGATAATGGAGACAGAGTAATAATAATCTTTGTTTAAGGCTAAAGGTGCTTGATAGTGTCGAGGATTCGGTTCTGGAGCGTAGATTATTGAAACTATCGTCAAGTGACATTTTGATGAAGAAACGGGATTGGATTTGTTATCAGTCTGTCATGTGTCGCTCCGACAAACAAAAAGTAGTCCATGTCTTTAATAGAAATAACAGTAGAAGGTAAGCGTAACACAATTAGTAATAGTAATAGATTGTCATCTATGGCAGTGTTTCTTAAATCAGGGCTGGCCAACCCAAATTGCTTCGAAGGCTAAAATTAACACCTAAAATATTTCAAGGGCCTCAGAAATATATATTCCTTTGCAAAATCAAGTTTTTTTTCATATTTTAGTTTTTGTTTAGAAGTATAAAAAATTTTTACATTTTTTATATTTTGCCCAAAAGTTCAGGAATTTAAATTGGGTTTGAATTATTTATTTATATATTGTTTCATGCATGAGTGCTTTAGAATAATTAAACCCTATGCTAGAACAACATTGTAACCGCCAATATGTGTAAAAGTGGTATTTCTGTGGAAGAATTTTGTATGCGGCCTAAATAATCCGCCGGCATAATAGTGGACTCATAGGAAATATTTTGGTGGTTTTCTAGTGTCATTTCGATCAGTCGAGTTTAGTTATTCTGTGGAACAACGTTGTATGGCAGTCTCGGCTTTTAGTTTCCCGCGCGTTTGCTTTATTTACATATGTTAACATTGTAACCGCCAATATGTGTAAAAGTGGTATTTCTGTGGAAGAATTTTGTATGCGGCCTAAATAATCCGCCGGCATAATAGTGGACTCATAGGAAATATTTTGGTGGTTTTCTAGTGTCATTTCGATCAGTCGAGTTTAGTTATTCTGTGGAACAACGTTGTATGGCAGTCTCGGCTTTTAGTTTCCCGCGCGTTTGCTTTATTTACATATGTCAATGAAAATATTAAGGGCGATGCCTAAAAATATATATATATAATCATTTAAAATCCCTTTTACCCTTTAGGGTGTCGAGAAGATGCCTAAAAATATGTACTGCATTTCATTTTTGTTTCATTTGATTAATAAAAATGCGTTTTTTATTTTCACTTGTACTTTGTTTTTAATCTTAAAGCAATGTTGTAACCGCCTTAGTTCCGTAAAATAACGCTGTAACCGACGTGGATGTACAACGTTGTTTGATTGAAATGAGCAAAATATGCTTGTAAATCACAATTCTGTATGTAGTCACATATCACTTGGGTAAAGAAGAAAAAATCAGGTATTGAGAGTCTAATAATACTTTATTTGCAAATATACAAATATACAAGTATGTAATTTTAACTTTGTATTGTACAAAAATATATACTACTTAGTGATTAAAATTTGAGGTTCCATTAAAAAAAAAAAACATTTTAAGTGCAAATTTGATGACATAGAAATAAATATTTGGAAAATTGATTAATTGAGATAAAACAGAAGCGGTATCATTTAAACTTAAACTTCATGCGTGACGCATGAAGTAAAATTTCGAGTTTAAACAAGCCTGAAAATATACGCTACGTGACCAAACCAAATTTTCAGGCTTCTCTCAACTCGAAATTTTACTTCATGCTTAGTCTAAGAGTGGAAACACTTGTTAGAAGCTATTATAATCGTAATTAAATATTACCAAAAGTAATATATATACAGAGAGTCAATGTTAATTTTCCTATGTTCGATGTGTACTGGGACGCATCAAAGCATTGAGTACAATGTGATTGGCTACGATTTCTAATGTCAATATAGTCAACCCAATGTATACTCTCCCTGTCAAAAATAAATTAAATTTTTCAATTAATATGTCAACCACAATATGTTGTATTATGAATATTTTAGTTCAACGGAATGCTTATCAACTTTTGTTATATTTTTAATCAGAAAATACTAGTTAAAGAAGGTTAGAAGATATAAACACTTCATCAGTAAACACATTTTTTCGCAACATTTTGTTGTTTAATTTAACATATTAAATACAATTTTACAAAAATGTTATTGCTTAATTTTGTCATACAGCAACTAGTATTGTTGGAATTTGTAGTACCTAAACTTAAATTCTTGTAGAACACTTATGCACAGGGTGAGCAAAACTCGATGTCTCAGCTCTATTATAAGAAAAGGAAAAATGATAGAAATAATCTGAAAAGAGGTTCATAAATTTGATTGAGTGAGGTGCACTTTAAGCCAAAATTGCATATTTTTCTAACTTTGGAAACTGAAGTAATGACGTCATCAAATATTCTTTTCCCAGAAACATACCTATATTTTTCGATATTTCAAAAGAGCTATTTTTTCTGAATAAACTTTGTAGAGAAGAAAATTTGCTATCTTCTACTGTTAACAAATTATAAGCAAACTTAAAAGAAAGTATTATCAAAAATTCACAATTGTCACGGTTTAAACAAGTAGCTTTTCTAAGCAAATATCAAAGTCGCATCTGTCAATAATTAAACATTATTAATTACTATTATTAAATAAACATTAAAAACACATGATATGTTACTATATTACTATTAGTTATTTATTTATCTAGAGATTTCTCCTATTCACAACATTACAAAAATGTATGAAAACAAAATAATAATACGTATAAGTTACAATAAATAAATATCGCGTTTAACACTAAACAAATTACCACATAAAGAAACAAAGCATGTGGGCAATCACTACAACAAATTTTAAATGTAGCCACCTCCTACTTCTCTAGATAGTTCATCGCAAGCATGTCTGATTTTTTTCTTTTAAATGTTCCAAGTTAACAGATGGTCTTATGTAAACCATGTTTTTCAAAGTTTCCCACAAGGAGAAGTCTAGTGGGGTCAAGTCCACTGTATCGGCCCATTTATACCTATCCAATTTTTTCCACAAGTTTAATTTAAATATTGTGGGACAACTCGTGCTATATGCGGTGGAGCTCGGTCATGCTGAAAACACATGTTTATTCGCAGCTATAATCGCACATTTTTGAGAAGTGCAGAAAGTGGTTCTTAAAAAAATTGTAAATATTGCTCACTGCGTAAAATTTCTTTGTAAAAATATGGACCAATCAAATGCCCATTATTAATACAACATCAACCGATAATGCGGAAGTGTCCTTGGTTTTCAATCGGATTGACAAAATGTAGATTTTTAGTAGCCCAAAAATGTTCATTTATTTTATTAGGCTTACCGTTACTAACAAAACGGCTCTCATATGCCCACAACACATGCTGGAAAAATCGATTGTCATTGATTTCTAAGTTTATCATCACTTGGGCAACATAATTTATTCTTCGTTGTTGATGCTTTAGAGATTCTCCATAAACTAATAACATGTTGACTTTTTCGTTGTGCGTGAACATTTTTCAAAATTAAATGACAAGAAAACAATATTTTTCAACCATTAGTTTAATTATTGACATATTCGACTTTGAATTAAGAATTATTAAAAATTCACAATTGTCACGACTTAAACAAGTAGCTTTTGAAAACAAATAATCAAAAGCTACTTGTTTAAGTCGTGACAATTGTGAATTTTTGATAATTCTTTTTTTTAGGTTTGCTTATAATTTTTTAACGGAAAAAGATAGCAAATTTTCTTCTATATAAAGTTTATTCAGAAAAATTAGCTCATTTTAAATATCCAAAAATATAGGTATGTTTCTGGGAAAAAAATATTCAAAGATGTCATTACTTGTTTCCAAATTTAGAAAAATATGCAATTTTCGGCTTAAAATGGACCTTACTCAATCCCATTTATGAACCGCTTTTCAGATTTTTTCTATTGTTTTTCCTTTTTTATAATAGAGCTGAAACGTCGAGTTTCGCTTACCCTGTACAGGGTGGTCTAATTTCGATGTTGCTTATGGGCATCTCGGTAAATATAAGAGTTATAAAATAACTGATGGTGCAGTCGCGATCCCTTTTTTGAGACTAAGATAATGCCGAAAACAAAAATGCACCATCTTATTTTTTTTCAGTAGTTATAGGGAAAAATCAGGTTTTCTTGATTTTTAGCTTTAATTAATATCTTGCCTATAGTCTGTTTAAAAACTAGAAGGAGTAAGGGCCAGAGCCCAATTTACACTATAAAAAGTTACCAGAAATATCACTAGATAAATTTGGCGGAAATTTTAAATAATTTCATAATTACTCTTTAAATAAAATCAAATATCCATTTTGTACTTCTTAATTGTGGTTAAGTATTTTCTTTTCCATCGCACGATATCGTCATTATGTTCATAATATAATATGGAATTTATATAATAATGTGTCTCTATCAAAGCTGGGACGAATCCTCGTAAAAAGGATTCGAATCACGAATCCGAATCACCGAATATGATTCGAATCACGAATACTCGAATAAAGGATTCGTAAGAGATTTACGAATTACGAATACCAATCCTTTAAGAATAAATTTGATTTTATTTATTTTTGCAACCATTACTATATAAATATCGTTACCAGTTGTTTTAACAAAATTATTCAAAACCTAATTATTTATTATTACCACTGAACATCGTTGCGAACAGACTGAATATCTGACTTCCTGTTACTTTTATTAAAGATGTATTTGTGTGTTTCTGAACTTCACATCAAATCAGTGTTTTGTACGCGTGGCGCATGAAGTAAAATTTCGAGTTTAGAAAAGCCCGAAAATTTGTCTCGGGTCGCTGCGCGACCCTCGACAAATTTTCACAGGGCTTTTCTAAACTCGAAATTTTACTTCATGCTTAGCCTGGGAGTGGAAACACTCGTTTAAAACTTCAAATTGAACTCTATTATAAAATCGACTAATGTCTGAAATTAACGTAAATAAAAAAATCACTCAATATCATTAAAACCGGAAAAGTCAGAGAAAAGTCATGGAATTATATTCAAATTGACCAAAACACTAACAAAAAAGCCAAATGATATTATTAAATTTGTCAAAATCAGCAGGCAAATTACAAAACACGTAAAAATTTATAAAATTAACTTAAGAGGCAATATGCTAGCCCGCTCGGTTCGAAATCCACCGATTCCCCTGGTTTTCGTTCCCCACCACTCGCTCTATTACGGACGGAGTTTTAGTGTATTCCCCTCAACCGAAGCGCGCTGGGAAATACACGCATGGCACGCTCTCGTTACAAATACGTTTTTTTTAATTCAGCTCAGATTGATTCAAGGGCACGTGTTCACGATGCGTTCAGCCGATTGCCGACATATACCGAATGTACCGTTTCAAGACGGTTCGGTTCACCTCGAGGGAATTTCCATGTTCATATTTTGATTGATTTATGATCCCTAGTATTTTGATTAAATGGTTTAAATCATATTAAACTCATTCTGTTATTTAATATCTAGCTTTTATTTTATATTTTGAATCAGTTTTATTCGAATTATCGCAGAAAAATCACGACGAAACTAAAATACTACCGTATAAATGTTCAATGACTTAGAATTGAAAATAATTTCTTAGAAAATAAACAAATCCAGTTTTTAATTCAAAATGAATTATAATACAATTTTATCAATCAATAAAATTTTCAAAAGCTGACAATTTCACCAAAATATACATTTTCATTTCGAATATTGTAATGTTTTGTACATTACAAATCGATTACCCTCAATTTATTTATATACGCGATAATCAGTGTTTCTTTCAGCTTATTTAATCCGGGGTGGCTGATCAGATATTGGGGTGAAGGGGAGGTGGGGCAGCTCATTTCGTGTATTATAGCATTATTTCGACTTAGGGCAGTAAATGTTTCATACAAACTGAAAATATGCGAAACGCATTTTGTAATACATTTACGTTACGATGGTAATCATAATTCACATTTTACGTGTATCGACGAAATTTCTCCGGGGGGGCTTCGCCCCCCCGGACGGGTGCCTGAAAGAGACACTGGCGATAATAGTAAAGAAATGTCGAATACAATAAAATGAAAAGATAAATAAAGATTTGAGGAAAAATCATACATTTTAAATAATACTCGTACCTAATTATTATTTTGAATAGTATCGTCAAAAGTAACACAACCCACACATTAATAAATCGTCAAAATCAATTAATTCGAACTAAAATCATAAAAAATAATTATTCATATCTAAAAAAAAAAAAAAATATAAAGATCCTAAAAATAACAAAAAATAACTAAAATTGTAGCGTAAGGAAAACGTTAAAATTGGAAAATTTAACAAAACCGGCTTATTATAATTTACACAAACCACACAATTGGCAATAGTTAATAAAATGGTCAACATTGATAAATTCAACAAAAATTTGTCAAATTTGATAAATTTAATTTTAAAAATGAATTATGAAATTTTATCTTCTTTTATGAAATTTGTCGAATTTGTGTTGAATTTATGAATGTTCACGATTTTATCAATAACATCTACTCAAATTTTCCTGGTTGCACTCCGGATGCAATTATGATAATATTAATATAACACAATAATTGTGTCTGATTAAATTTCGTTTCCTTTATTTTAAAACACAATCATGTTAAATTTTGTACTCGTGTAATAATTGTTTAAAATAAAAAAATATATATGTATTTTAAAAGCATTTGAACCCGGGCTCAGAGCGAGCGCTACGTCCGAAATTAGGCCGTGCGTGATTTCGGCAAATGCTCGAAAACAGCCAACACCGTTTTTGAATCAAGAAATGCATGAATAAGAATTCAATACCATCGGAATAGTAACAATAACAAACAGAGAACACTCGCTGCGCGCAGGCATTGTGGGAGAGAGCACGCAAGTGTAACTAAGAGAGAGAGTTTCTCACAGTCGGCAGTGCTGGCGAAGGGTGGGGATAGCGCCTGAGATGTAAACGCAATTATAATGTAAAACACATAATACTGGAATCATAATAACAAAGTTATTTGTCGATAAAATATTAATATAAAAATCGATTTATGTTAAGGAAGGTACAAAGACCATCTTGACCTTTTTTTCATTTTGATAACTATTATGATTGTTCCGTAATAAATGTTATAATCCTAGGCAAATTAACTAAATCATGCATTTATAATAATTATTTTTGCAATATTTATTATATAAGTTGAAATATAAAAAACTACACAATCGAGAATGTACCTTTAGGAATGCCTACGATTTATTTCGTTTCCATGTATGAATAAATAAACTCACTAGAAAGCTTCCCGTTTCATGGTTTTAGGGACAATTAATACGCGCGCTCGGGCAACACACTACCTCTTAAATATTGGCAATAACAATGAAAACTATTAAACAGAATGGGGGTTTCCCACAGAAGAAAGTTATATTAAAAGGCCAGGGAAAAACAATTTAACATTTCAGATTGCTGCCATGTCAGTTTTACTTCAAACAATATTAAACAAAATTTTGAAAACTAGATTTTTATCTTTAAAAACATTTTCAATCATTTAATGTTCTTATCGAAGCATTTACTTTGAAGTTTCGAACGAGCGTTTCCACTCCCAGACTAAGCATGAAGTAAAATTTCGAGTTTAGAAAAGCCCCGTGAAAATTTGTCGAGGGTCGCGCAGCGACCCGAGACAAATTTTCGGGCTTTTCTAAACTCGAAATTTTACGTCATGCGCCACGCGCATAAATCAATGATTTATCGTGAAATTTAAAAACACACAAAAAAACATTTTTCATGTTATTCCTTACAGTTAATTCAAATTATCATTATTTTACGATTCAAATCCTTTTTTAGTATTCGAATCCTTTTACAAGGATTCGAGTCTTTTTATAAGGATTCGAATCACCGACATTTAGACTCGAATCCAAATCCTCTTAAAAATATGTGAGGAATCCGGATCACGAATCCAGTTTGAGTAAAGTATTGTTATGCCTCTTTTAAATCCTCTAAAAGGATTCTAATCCAGAATTCGAATCTTGATGATTCGAATCCTGCCCAGCTCTGGTCTCTATCTTACTTTAAATTGGTTTCTTTCATAAAACTATACAAAGTAGAACGACTCATCTTCGGCATGCCTGCATGATCGTTTACTTCTTTTAAAACTTTATGCAAAGTCGGCAGTACATTTTTATAGAAGAAACTATGCACGGATCTCTTCACTATGTCATCAAAACTTGTAATTATGTCCTCCAAGCTGTTTAGGGCTACAAATCTCTCCGGATTTCTTATATTCGCTAATGGTACGATAGACAGTGGAATTTACAACTCCTACAAATGAAACATTTTATTATTTGATGCATATTCTTATGCTATTTGATATCTCACCTACTGCACCAACAATGTCTGATACAACAGCATTCATTTTCATATGTGGATTATCTGTTATCATCTGCTAATCTATATTTATTATGCACTGTTTTTCAGACAGATATAAATGACCCAAATCCAACTTCTTACGCTTTTTTGGAGGTGAAGGTGATATTATCACCGAGCTTGTACTGGGTCCATAATCCATCGCAACAAAATAAACAAAACTAACTTTTAACTATGCTAAAGAAACACCGCACAAAAGGTTATTACGGAACAGACAAAGTTGCAACTCGGTAACGCTTCGAATTAAGGTTATGTCAGCTGTTGCGTGTAATAATGACATAATTAGCATAGTGTAAAATGGGCGGGCTCTCGGCCAATCAGAGTTGTAGGTTTTGGCGCGTGAAATTTAAAACGCTCCTCCTAGTTATTAAACAGATTATAGTTTGTGAGATAGACAAAAACTACAAATACCATCTTACACTTTTTTGAGTAGAATCCAGTGGCGTAGGCATTTTTTTTTTATACACACATTTTCGAGCTATGGCCAAATATTGTTTATTTCAAATGTAAATCATAGTTGGCTTTGGCACAGTTGAAAAGAGTGTTTTTCACTGATTTTAAAATTATATACTATTGTGAATTTATCTTAAAAAACAGTGTGCCTATAGAGTAGAAACTAGCTTTTAATCTGCTAAATAATATAATATGGAAGACAACAGCTATTTTTGATTATTTGCATGCTCAGTTTTAATTATGATAAACATTATAAACTAAAATAATAATAATTCTTTTTTGAGTATTAAATATTTTATTAGGCAGAACATAATTTTATTTTAAATATTTATTAACATTTTTATTTATTAAGAAAAAAAAAACACTTACTTTAAATGTTCGAACTGATAGCCATTATTTTTAATGCATCTTTTGCATCTACCTCTTACACTTCAAATGGCATTATAAATTTGAATGTTAGGAACATTTCCTATGAAAATCATGAAAATGTTGCTGCAATACGTCTAAATTATAGGCTGCTAGTAAATTTTGTTCTTCAGGTATTCCCATACAAAAATCTAACGGTGTCAGATCTTGAGATTTAGCAGGCCACCTAACTAACCGGTCTAACGACCGGTTGCATAATCAAGTTAAAGCTACTTTAAATATTTAAAGTCAACTTTAATATAAAATTCTGTTTCATAATGCTAATTTAAAGCAAAAGTCGGTTTTAAAGTTAAAGACGGCTTTTTGACACTTTCAATAGATAAAGCTGGTTTTCAAACTAACCTAAAAATATTCTCAAATGTTAAAAAGGCCCAATCGCATGCTTGACATGGCTGCGAAGCGAGGGTCATTAAATTCACAAAAAATTGTGTTGATGCATTCAGCGGTACGGATTTTCCCCCCAAATTTTGATTATTAAATACAAATTAAAGATAAGAGTTTACTTGAATCGACCGGGTTAATTGATTAAATTTATTTTATTTCGTTAAGTGGTACATTCAGCCAATTCAGCAAATAATTGAATGCAAATTGATACAGACGTTTTACCTTTTTCGATTGTGACAATTTATTTGTTTTTTATTGCATGTTGTTTTCACTGTTAACAAGTTAAATTAAATGTAATTCCTCTTTGTTTGTACTATTAATTCCTTCAATGATTTTAATGGAATTCATTCCTTTAAAAACCTTAACTTTTAGAAGAAATAGCGTCAGAAAACAAAAACGAATTCAAGAAGTTCTCAGTGATGAAAGGTATTATTACATTTTTGCATAACGTTAGAAATGATTGATTGATAAGGCTGATAAATGTTGAAAGTTCATCTTCACTTTTATATAAATAAAATAAAATAATTTAAAACTTTCAAATATATATTGTAAACTCGCTACAATTGTTTCGCCACACTGTGGCTTCTTCAGGCGAAGAAATGATAAATTACATTTGTCAGTACAGGTATATATACAATGTTTATGGGGGGGTGGGTTTTTCAGCGAAATTTAAATTTAGGAGTGGTGAGTTTGTTAAGTCTAATTGGTCGTTCAAAAGTTGTCCTGTGTATTTTCTTTTATTAATTTCCATGCTCTCCAAGATGTTAAGTTTCCGGCCTTTTTCTTCTCTGTGAAGCACTTTGAAGTTTTCGTCGAAGTGGTGGTTTTCTTCGATGAGGTGGTTGGAGTATGTGGAGTTGGTTTTCCTTTGTTCATAAGAGGTTTTGTGCTCTTTGATTCTTTCTTTGAACGACCTTCCGGTTTGTCCTACATATGTCTTAGGACAGTCTTTGCAATTTAGCAAATAGACTCCACTTTGTTGAGTTATACAGGTTTTATCTTTGTTATTTTTAATTATTTTCCCTATTGTATTATTTGTTTTGAATGCTACCTTAATATTTATTTTTTCCAACATTTTCGCGACTTTATTGCTTATTTCTCCTGTGTATGTTAGTGATGAATAGTTTTTTATAGATTTGTGTTTGATAATAGGGTAAATAGAATTAATTGTTTTATGTCTTTGTTTTGTTTGTACTATTTTTTCAATTATAGATTTTTTGAAACCGTTTTTGTATGCAATTTGAAAAATAATGTTTAATTCTTTATCATAATTGTGTTGTGCCATTGGGATTGATAGTAACCTATGTACCATACTATGGTAAGCAGCTAATTTGTGTGAGATTGGATGGTTGGATTTATAATTAATCGTTGTGTCTGTATGTGTTGGTTTGTGAAAAATTGAAAAATCATGTCTATTATTAATTCTTTTTATGGTTAAGTCTAAAAAATTTATGGAACCCTCTGTTTCTATTTCTTTTGTAAATTGTATTTTATTATGTTGTGAATTTAACAGATTTAAAAATGAATCTAATTGTCTGTCGGTGCCATTGAACGCTAAAATAACATCATCGACGTACCTGAACCAATAAACGCATTTCTTAAAGACCGGCAACTGAGATAATCCCTCTTCAAAGTTATCCATAAATATCTCCGCCATGGGGGGGCTTAGTGGGTTTCCCATGGCCAAGCCTTCCTTCTGGCGAAAACATTTATTATCAAACCGTAAATAGTTCTGCGAGAGGCAGATTTCCAAAGGGTTCAGAATTTCCGATTTTATTACGGGATTTGTGTTGTTTTTTATTAGCCTATCTTTAATCAATGCGAAAACTTCGGTCAGGGGCACGTTCGTGAATAAATTCTTAACATCAAATGACACTAGTTTTGTTGTGTTAGGTAAATATATGTCTTTGATTTTATTAATTAATTCTACGCTATTTTTAATTGAAAACTTTGATTTGAATTTAGTGTGTTCTATAATAATGTTGTTTAACTTCTTAGCTAGTCGGGTACATGGGGCATTAACATATGACACAACCGGTCTAATTGGGCTGTTCTCTTTATGGAGTTTAATTAATCCATATAACTTAGGGGCTTGCGGGTTCATACATGTCAAAAAGTATTTTTCTTTTTCAGAGAACAATGCGTTAGAGTTATTTATTGCTGCTTTTACATTTTTTTGGAATTGTTTTGTCGGATCTTTAGTGATTAATGTGATTTTATTATCCGTTAAAACGGTTTCTATTTTTTTGATGTATTCATTCTTATCTATTGCTATTACCGTGTTACCTTTATCAGCTTTAGTAAAAATTAAATTATGTAGTTTTGACAGTTCTATAATTGATTTCGCTATTTTAATTTCATTATTATAATGATTAACACATTTCATATTATTTTTGTTCTTCAGGTAATTTGCGAATTTATATTTTTCTAGGAAAGTATTATCTATTTTATTTAACGCAAGTTCGGTTTCTGTTGCTAATAGTTCAATTTGTTTAATATTTTGATTTTGTTTAATATTGTATTTGAAACCTTTTTCTAACAATTCTATTTGATTTTTGTTGAAATTGACCTTTGATAAATTTCTGAATCTATTGAAAAAAATATGTTCTTGTACATATTGTTCGGTTATTTTATGAGTTGATTTTTGTTTTATTAATCGTTTAATTTTGTCGTTTTGAATTCTACTTTTTGAAAATGTAATTTGATTGACTTTATCTCTAATGTCTCTATCTATAATATCAAACTCAACATTGTGTAATCTATTCGCTAATTCACTCTGACATACCTTCAAGTAGGCGGACAGCATATCTCTTTTGGCGTTGAGGATGGCGATTTCGTCACGTAACCATCTTCGTTGTCCTATGTTTTGGCCGTTCTTCGCGGGTCTGCTTATGT
Source organism: Philonthus cognatus (assembly GCA_932526585.2). Lineage (NCBI taxonomy): Eukaryota > Metazoa > Arthropoda > Insecta > Coleoptera > Staphylinidae > Philonthus > Philonthus cognatus. The sequence goes on along the minus strand of OW052242.1, from coordinate 67,941,153 downwards.
TGTTAGTTTTGAGGGATATGTGTTATGGTGTAATGTCGTTTTCCTTGCACTGATGTTCGAACCATATGTTTAGTTCGCACGTTTTGTACTTCAATCGTAATTTGAAATACCATTTAGCCAATTCACCATCACTGGATTGTTTCAAATAATTGATTGATAAGGCTGAAAATGTTGAAAGTTCATCTTCACTTTTATATAAATAAAATAAAATAATTTAAATCTTTCAAATATATATTGTAAACTCGCTACAATTGTTTCGCCACACTGTGGCTTCTTCAGGCGAAGAAATGATAAATTACATTTGTCAGTACAGGTATATATACAATGTTTATGGGGGGGGTGGGTTTTTCAGCGAAATTTAAATTTAGGAGTGGTGAGTTTGTTAAGTCTAATTGGTCGTTCAAAAGTTGTCCTGTGTATTTTCTTTTATTAATTTCCATGCTCTCCAAGATGTTAAGTTTCCGACCTTTTTCTTCTCTGTGAAGCACTTTGAAGTTTTCGTCGAAGTGGTGGTTTTCTTTGATGAGGTGGTTGGAGTATGTGGAGTTGGTTTTCCTTTGTTCATAAGAGGTTTTGTGCTCTTTGATTCTTTCTTTGAACGACCTTCCGGTTTGTCCTACATATGTCTTAGGACAGTCTTTGCAATTTAGCAAATAGACTCCACTTTGTTGAGTTATACAGGTTTTATCTTTGTTATTTTTAATTATTTTCCCTATTGTATTATTTGTTTTGAATGCTACCTTAATATTTATTTTTTCCAACATTTTCGCGACTTTATTGCTTATTTCTCCTGTGTATGTTAGTGATGAATAGTTTTTTATAGATTTGTCTTTGATAATAGGGTAAATAGAATTAATTGTTTTATGTCTTTGTTTTGTTTGTACTATTTTTTCAATTATAGATTATAGATAGATAGTTCATTTTGAGGCTTTAAACGAGTGTTTTCCACTCCCAGACTAAGCATGAAGTAAAATTTCGAGTTTAGAAAAGCCCCTTGAAAATTTTCCGGGCTACTTTAAACTCGAAATTTTACTTCATGCGCCACGCGTATAAAACACTAAAATATTGTGAAATTTCTGTATATATACCTGTACTGACAAATGTAATTTATCATTTCTTCGCCTGAAGAAGCCACAGTGTGGCGAAACAATTGTAGCGAGTTTACAATATATATTTGAAAGTTTTAAATTATTTTATTTTATTTATATAAAAACGTTAGAAATGGATATTGCTTTTGACATAAATTTCACTTTAACATAATTTGTTATTTATCATTTGTGTTATGTAACTATTTATCACTATATTAAATAAAATACTTAAAAAACCTTCATTATCAGGTCGTAAACGTAAAATTTCTGTAAAGCAATATGAAAAATAGTTTTATCTTTATAAATTGTAATGATTTGAACTAATTTTACAACATGTGATTTTTGAAAATATTTAAAGCACAATGAATGTTCTAAAAATAATATATGGATAATCAAATATTTCAGTTTTTTATAAAACGCCAAAATTAAATCTGCAAATGTTTGTAATATGTTATTTATACAGGGAGTTTTTCTTTAAAATATACGTATTCCAAATTCAGTTTATTTTCTTTAAATCTTTAGATATTCGTTGTTTTTTTAAAAGAGTTCATTTTGAGGCTTTAAACGAGTGTTTTCCACTCCCAGACTAAGCATGAAGTAAAATTTCGAGTTTAGAAAAGCCCCTTGAAAATTTGTCTCGGGTCGCGCAGCGACCCGAGACAAATTTTCCGGGCTTCTCTAAACTCGAAATTTTACTTCATGCGCCACGCGTATAAAACACTAAAATATTGTGAAATTTATGTATATTTTAACCTCACTTGAAATCAGTGTTTTATACGCGTGGCGCATGAAGTAAAATTTCGAGTTTAGAAAAGCCCAGAAAATTTGTCTCGGGTCGCTGCGCGACCCTCGACAAATTTTCACGGGGCTTTTCTAAACTCGAAATTTTACTTCATGCTTAGTCTGGGAGTGGATAACACTCGTCAAATTGAACTCATTTAAAAAACAACGAATGTCGGCCTAAAAGAAAAAAATCGTAACACACTTTTTATGAAAATGTTCATTAAATTTAAAAATTAAGACGTTTTGTTTTATGAATTTACAAGATTCCAGTTAATCTTAAAAACTCTGATGATTTCCATGATTTTCTTTAATTTTAAAAATTTGGAAAATTTTTATGACTTCGCCAATTTTTAAAATCTCTTTTTGTGCGTTTTCGAAACTTTCGTAAAACTTAAAAACGTAGATGATATTCATATATTTCCACGCTTTTAGTTAATTTTCAAATTGTCGGCGATTTTTTAGTTAATTTTTGAAAATTTGTCATTTTGCGTGAATGTTTAGGATTTTTGTTAATCTCCAAAATTTCGACATCTTTTGTCAATTTCTCAGATGAAACAATTGACGTCTTTAATACTTTTTTGAGATTCCTATAAACAAAAATCTTGAGGATTTTCGTGAATTTCATGGATTTTTGTTGATTTTCAAACGCTAGGGCGTTTCACATACATTTTCAAGATTTCGATTTTTAAAATGTTGACACTTTTTGTGAATTTGCAAGATTTTTATAAAAATATATGTCATTTTTTACTGATAAAAAAAATCATAGTTTGTTTGTTCACTGTTAACAAATTTCATAGCTTTTCTTAATATTTACCATTTCACGACTTTTCTTAATATTGCATATTTTTTTTAATTAAACAGAAAAACACAAAACAAGCTATTGACAATTGTCGAACGAGTGTTTTCTACTCCCAGACTAAGCATGAAGTAAAATTTCGAGTTGAGAAAAGCCCAAAGAATTTGGATTTGGACGCGCAGCGTCCAAATCCAAATTCTGGCTTTTCTCAACTCGAAATTTTACTTCATGCGCCACGCGTATAAAAACATTGATTTAATCTAAAGTTTCTTCTCATTTCACAAAAATGATATAATTATTATTTTTACTGTTTGTTTGTTGTGACATTTCCAATGTCATAATTGAAGTATAAACAATCAAAATGAGGGTTGTGCAACATTATATAATAAAAATAACTATAAAAGGCGCTACCAACCTATATTCATTACCTTAAAGTCGACTTTTATTAAAGAGGGATCAGAAACTGATTATAAAACGCATCAATATTTAAAGTCGACTTTAACTTGAAGTCGACTTTTGATAAAGTCACTTTAATCCAATTATTATGAAACCGGCCCCCAACAGATGTTCCCAACCAATTGTTCCCTAAACTTATATTCAAAATCAATCTGCTCCATCTTGTTTCAAGAACAGAACACTTTGCTGTTACAATGGAATAATTAATTAAAATTGAGCATGTAAATGATCAAAAATATAAGCTAGTTTCTACTCTATAGGAACACTGTTTTTTTAAGATAAATTCACAAAAGTATACATTTTTGAAATCAGTGAAAAACACTCTCTTCAACTGTGCCAAAGAAAACTATGATTTACATTTGAAAAAAAATAATTTGGCCATAACCCGAAAATGTGTGCCAAAAACTAAAAAAATGCCCACGCCACTGGATTTTAACTAAAAAAGTGTCTTGTTATAGTTTTTGTCTACCTTACAAATTACGCAAGATATTATTTAAATTTAAAAATAAAGAAAACTCGATTTTGACCCATAACTTCTGAAAAAACAAGATGGTGTATTTTTCTTTTCGGCATTATCCTAGTCTCAACAAAAGAGATCGCGATTGCGCCATCAGTTTTTTTCTAACTCTTATATTTACCGAGATGCCCATAAGCGTCACCGAAATTAGACCACCCTGTATAAAGGATTTTTAAATAGTAAATGATTTTGCAGTAGTAGGAATATTATTGGACACTCCCCAACATAACAGAAGTTGTTTAATTTTATCTCTTCCGATAATATCGGCGGACTTCTAACTTCTCGCTTGTAAAATTTATCCAAACAAACTGTTTTATAAGGTTCGAAATGGTTTAAATAAAAGTTATTGGTTAATCAGAAAATTTTACAGAAAATACATCATGGGAATTTATTGAACTGTTTTCTCCATGGTATAAGTTTACCAGAAAAATCTTGTCCTCCTTTGTATCCATTATTGATATGTTCAACTCTCCGTTCTTCGTCTATGTCTACTTTAAGTGCTAGAACAACAAATATCACTTGCTTGCGGTAACTGACAGATTTCATTTATTTTTGAAGGAAAGAGTGTAAATTGGGTTGCCTATATTACAATTTGAAACCGTAGCCAATCACATCACACTCGATGCTTAGTTGCGTCCCAGTACACATCGAACATAGGAAAATTAACAATTAGTATATTTTAGCATGTTCGGTCTTACATAAAACTCTCTGTATGTTTTACTTACTATATATACAGGGTGTCCCAGTCCACCTGTTCCAGGCAAAAAAATAATTTTACTAAAGCCATAATAAAGAATCGAATAGTGATATTGTTTTTTTCCAAAAAAGTTGGCATCCCTGGGGCACCCTGTATGTGTATTACCCTGGCATCTCTGGGACACCCTGTATATGTATTACTTTTCGCTTTTTTTTATGCAATAAATTATTCAAACTTTGATTTGGATAAAAAGTGTATTAATCAATGAAACAATATTCCTAAAAAAAAACAACCAAGATTTTAGAAAACCAAATAAATAATGATTTAAAATCAGGGTTGTTAAAAAAGTTTTTTTTTATTTTAATTAAAACAAACAGTTTTTTTACAAAATGTGTTTTTTTCATTGAAACGGTGAAACATTAACAATTAAAAACATGTTTAAAACGTTTTGAAAATTTATTTGAAACATGTTTAATAATACACCCCTTAGCAAAACTCATAAATATGTGCATACGGGAAAATTGTTTTCCGAACAGTTTTAAAATTTCTAAATGTATACCCATACATAAAAAAAGGGATCCGGATAATATGAACAACTATCGACCCATTTCAATTATACCAGTCATCTCAAAAATGTTGGAACTGTTGCTCTATGGACAGCTGGCTGATTATTTTGAGAGTAATAACCTGCTTTCAAGTAATCAGTTTAAATTCCGTAGAGCCAAATCAACTGTGCATGCCATGACAGAATTTATTGATGGTATATTGAATGGTCTGGAACAGACACATCATGTTTTAATAAATTTCATGGATCTATCAAAAGCGTTTGATTGTGTTTCACATAAAATTTTAATCAATAAGCTATATGGGTACAATATGTCCACCTCTAGCTGCCAATTAATTGCATCATACTTGAATGATAGGAAACAAATTGTCATAGTGAACAATCAGAGATCAAGGGAGGTAGTAATATCACACGGTGTACCGCAAGGATCACATTTGGGTCCTCTCTTATTTTTAATCTATATTAATGATTTCTCCAACAACCTCTCTAAATATGGAAATGTATCAATAGTGCAATTTGCGGATGACACATCAATATCAATAAAAGATACATCAATTGATGAAGTCGTAGCAACTGAACATCAAGTAAGTCAACAATCCAAGTGCTGGTTTAGAAATAACAATCTAAGCATGCATGACCAAAAAACTGTTAGATTATTATTCTCGCTGAGAGATCATGCAGAACAGACGGGTGTAAACTCAGCTAAGTTTCTTGGAATACACATTGACCAAAATCTTAAATGGGATGTCCATGTCAATGATCTGGCAAAAAAACTGCCAAAAAATATGTACTTACTGAGGAACCTAATGAGGTGCCTCTCTAAGGAAATTGTTAGAACAGCATATTTCGCACTTTGTCATTCATTGCTTTCATATGGTTTGCTGGTATGGGGTCACTCGGCTGCTGCTAAAAGGATATTTTCCCTGCAACGCAAAGCAGTGCGAATTATTGCAAACCTGGGATACTGCGACAATTGCAAACCTGCTTTCATTGAACTGGGCATCTTGACATTACCAAGTCAATACATTTTGCACTGCTTAATATGGGCTTAATATGGTGAATACCACAATTACAATACACGGAACAATGAGCAGATGAGGCAAGTGTACAGTAGACTTAAATTAACACAAAATAGAACTAGGTACTATGCTCCTAAATTATTTAATATGGTGCCGAATACTATAAAATGTTTGGAAATTAAAAATCCTTTTAAAATGTAAGCCAGATTAATTTAATGTATTTCATATTTTATAAAATATTTGTCTGTTGTTGTATATATCATAGTTTATCTCAATTTATTGTTTTTTATCTCATGTTGTTAATGTGTCTTTGTTTAGATGTATTTTTATCTCAACTTAATTTTTTTATCTATTATTTTATCTTTTAACTAACTGTATGTCGTACAAATTGTGTTTTGTTTGTTTATACTTTTTTAATTATTTATTCATTTAACTTAGCATTAGATACTAAACCTAACATTGTTTCGCACGCCACCAAAAAAAAAAAAAATTACATCGTAATTGTATTTATATATTATAGACCTGTGTAAACTTCTTGTAATGCACTAATAAATGAAATGAAATGAAAAATGAAATGAAACACGTTTTAAGTCAGTTATAAAATTGTATGTTTAATAATGTCATTTGAAATATTGTCAACAATTTAGGTAAAATTTGTTTTGCAAACATTTACAAAACTACAGGTAAATTAATTATTATTGATTCAATTCAACAATTTAAGCATAACTAAGTAATAACACCATAACACAAACAGAAAAATAACATATTTAAACTTCACATTAAATCACTGTTTTATGAGCCTGTCACATGAAGTAAAATTTCGAGTTTAGAAAAGCCTAAAAAATGGATTTGGGCACTCGCTTCGCTCTGCGCCCAATTCAAAATATTCAGGCTTTTCTAAACTTAAAATTTTACTTCATGCTTAAGCTTGTAAGGACTGGGAACTCTCGTTTAATACACAATATAAAGAAATAAAGGTATCACTTTTACTTTAAATAATATCAAGCAAAATTTTATTATTTGGTAACGAATCACTTCCAATTATGAGAAGTTATTATTATTTAAATATATTTGCAGACATTTGTTGTTTTTATCAAATACTTTGAAACTTCTAAAGAGTTTCCAAATCCAAGTTTTTAGGCTTGTCTAAACTCGAAATTTTACTTCATGCTCCACCGCTATAAAACATTAAATTAAAGTGAAGTTTAAAAGATACTTCTCAGGTTTAATCTCATGCTAACAAATATTACAAATGTTTATTTTGTGTTTTGTTTGAATTGTATATAATAATGATTCTTTGGCCTGGTTGCATAAAGCTTTGTCAAGTCCTTTGTTAGCTAACATCTTGTCAGAGTGAACAAAATGCTAACATTATGTCAAATCTTATTTGGTTTTATAAAAAGTGTTTGACATTATGTTAACTAATCAATGCTTAACACAACGTTGACAAAATGTATTGGGTTTTTTTTTGTCCAATATACATAGGTTGGTAACAGCAGAAGCCTATTTTACAACCGTTGTTAAAAGAGGACTAGAATATTGATGTAAAATTATAACTTGTGTAATATTATGTTTTACAAATACATTCCAGGAAAGAAAAGGAGAATATTATAAAGTGTAATTTGACACTCCTTTCAACTTGTTTCTTCTTCTCGGTTTTCGTCCTCGGTTGTGTGTAAGCTGTGTAAGACGGGCTATAACCTCAAATTTTTACGATCGGGCAAAGCATTTGCTTCGTTTGTTTTTAACGTTTGTCTTTAGACTTGTGCGACTTGTGAGTTGTATTAGACTGCAGTATTCATCAAAATAATAAAACGTGCTTCTAAGTTTTCTCTCAGAGAAAAGATGCGATTAATTAAGCTAACAGAAAACTAAGTAATTGTTATTTTTATTAGAGATAATCCCATTCAGCTGATTACTAAGCCTTAGTTTAAATAAACGTTTTTCCAAACATACAGCTTAATTATGTAATGCAAAATGTCAAATAATAAAAACAATTAGTACAAAGTTATACAGAAATCAACAAAATGAATAAATACACCCATCAACAAATTATCAATTTATTCTTTATACATGGTAACTGCTATAGAATTGTTACTCGAACATGTAGAGTATTTAATGAAATTTATCCACATTTGCCACCGATGAATAAAACAGGATTTAGAAGATTATAGTCAAATTTTGTTCAATTGGCAGTTGCCATGTATAAAGAATGAATTGATAATTTGTTGGTTTGTGTAATTATTCATTTTGTTGATTTCTCTAAAACTTGGTACTAATTTTTTTTATTATTTGATATTTCGCAATACAATCGCTACGAAACAAAAGCATACTACTTGCCTACTAAAATTCAATTCCAACTTATGCGCGCATTATACCCTGCATAAATGCGACGAAAATGGAATTTTTGAAATAATTCGAAAACTACTTGCTAGGAGTATAGTTGTAAAATACTTTTTTGTAGAAAATTTTCCCCCCAATCGTACCACATGATAAAAATTAGGTCATTCTATTTAAAAAAATTGAATTACTAGATATTGAAAAGGGCACTTCGATATTGACATTTTAAGAACACTTATTGTCAAAATTGACAGTTTCCAATTAATTCACTCATAGAGGCATCCTCGAGGTACAAGTAGAGATATAAGTCATATTTGTATCTTATTGTTAAGAGAAGTTACAGACACATTTCAAGATACCTTTTAGAGGTCAAAATTTTCGAAATATTTTTTCTTCTTTGAAACTATGAGATAAGTTTACATATGTTCGAAAAAAATATGTTGCAATTTAAACGAGCAATCCAAAAAATTACTAATATATAGGGTGATTAATTTAAAATAACAAATTTGGTGCTACTTCCGGTGGAACCGGAAATGATATAAATTTGAAAATATTTTACATGAGGAGAAATGATTCCACCGTATGACAAAGATTTTTTTCAAATGCTTAGTGCAACAGCAACCCTATAAACTTTTAACGACTGGTTTAGCGTAGACACCCTGTATAGTTTAGATAATTTAAGATTATAAAAATAACTTTTTAAGCATGTTTTAAACAAATTTAACATTTAAAACATGTTTAAAACACTGTTTTGAAACAAATTGTTTCAAACATTACAACCCTGTTTAAAATCACTTGGTTAAATTCCACTAATATTGGTTTTGTTTTAAAATGATAGTTAAAAATGTTTCACCATACAAAAGATGAGAAACTTATTGAAGATAAATATCAATAAAGTATCAAAAACAAATCACCATAAAATTTCGCTACTGAAATTAATTCAGTGATTTTCATGTTGGTTTGTTTACATTTTTGTTAACTTTTGCTAAAGTTAGTAGATTTTCTCTTTATGCTTGGTTTTGGTTCTGGTTCTTCGGGGAGTGCGCATTTCTGCACTGCACTTAGCCCTCATTAGGCCCATTGCGCTTCTTCCTGTCAATTACCCAGCCTCAGCTCAGCCAGCCTACCTGGTTTAGGTAGTCTACTAAAGCCGAGGTGGGTAGATCCCTTATGTAGGCCATCTTTGACCCAGTAAGGAGCCTCTAGTTGACGAGAGTGCTGGGCAATCACTGAGAATGTGCCGGGCAGTCTCGTTTTCCATGTTACAACCTCTGCAGGATGGAGAGTCAACTATCCCCATCCTGTAAAAAAAAAAAAAAAAGACCTTTATTGGCATATCTTAATATCTTACAGACTATTTACAATTCATTCGTTATTTCTCCATTTCCGTATCCCTCTTACCCTCCCTTCTCTTTTCCCTCTCCCTCCCCAGCTTTTCCAACGTCCTTACCCCGATCCCATCCTCTCTCATCCACTCCACTACCCTTCTATTCCCTTTCGCTCCCAGCCACTCCTCTTTCACCCCCTCACATTCCTCCGCCAAGTGTCCCCACGTATCCTTCCCCTGTCCACACAACACACACCTTCCATATTCTTCCCCCATCCATACTTTCCTTCCTCTCTCCTCCGATCCACACCTCGCCCTTGCCACAATCACCCTATCCTCTCTACCCCATCCCTTCTCTATCAAATACTTCGGCACTCTTCCATACACCTGCCACCTCCCATACATATCATTATACTCACTTCTCTCGATACGCCCTTGCCTTTCTTGCCCTTCCACCTCCTTCCCTTTCCCCCTCACCCACTCATCCACCTTCACCCCATTTCCTAGCCATTCCATTACCTTCGCCTCCGACAGCCCTACCCTCTCATACATTTTCCTCCTCTCCCCCCTCCATCTACCCTCACCCCCACACACACTCGTCACCCATACATCCTTCACCAATCTCTCTTCCTCCATTTCCCACAATCTCATCTCGTACCTCACCACCCTCACCATTGCCTCCCACTCTAGCCTCTCTCTGTTCGTCTCCTGAAGCACTATGTAGCTGGGCGTGGACCTCTCCACCCCCAACATGCGCTTCAGGAACCACATCTGCTCCCTCTCTATCAGCTCGTACCCTTTCGTCCCCCACACTTCCACTCCATACATTAGCACCGATCTCACACACGCATCCCATATTTTACACGCAACCGTCATATTGTTCCCCATCCACTTCCCCCACTTGCCCCACGCCATTCCCCACGCCTTCCTCGCCTTACTCTGCACCCACCTCACATGCTCCTCATACCCTCCCGTTCCTTTGAACCAAAACCCTAAATACTTGAAAGTTTTCACCCTCTCAATAACTACCCCCTTCCACTCCAATTCTTTCACCTTCCCCTCTCTCCCTTTATTTCTAAACTTCACCCACTTCGTTTTCACTACATTCACATTCATTCCTCTTCTATCCATAAACCTCTCCACTCTCTTCAACATCTCTTTCATCCCTTCATATTCTCTTGCCACTAACACAACGTCATCCGCATATGCCAACATCCATACTTTACTTTTACCCATCACCACTCCCCCTGCCTGCCCTTTCCTCATCACCTCTTCCAATTCACTCACGTATACATTAAAGAGCATCGGGCTCAGCGGGCACCCCTGCCTCAAACCCTCCCACGTTCTGGAACACCCCGACACCTCCTTCCCCACTTTTGCCACCACCCATGTCTCCTCATACACTCTCCTCACCCACTCCACCATCCCCTCACTCACTCCTCTCCTTCTCAAGCACTCTATCAAACTCTCCCTCGGCACCGAGTCATACGCTGCCTTCAGATCCATAAATACCGCATACACACATCCTTTCTCTTCCATCACTCTCTCCACCATTCGCGCCAGGGTAAAAACCTGCTCCCTCGTCCCCCTCCCCCTTCTAAACCCCCCCTGCGTCTCCGGTAGTATCCCCTTTTCCTCCACCTCCATCTCCATGCGATTCCTCACAATCATCATCGCCAGCTTGTATCCAATGCTTGTTATTGTTATCCCCCTATAGCTACTGGCCTCCTTCTCATCCCCTCCTTTATACACCGGACACATCATCCCAACCCTCCACTCTTCCGGAAAGCTCACCTCCCCCCTCCACATCTGATTCAACAGCTCCTTGAATTTTTTCTTCCCTTTTTCCCCAATCTCCTTCCACATCTCTGCCTTGAGACCATCCCTCCCTGCCGCCTTTCCACTCTTCACTTCCTTAAACGCCCTCTCCACCTCCTCCTCCGTGAACTCTTCCCCTCTGTCTCCACATCTGCTTTCTCCAATCTCCCCCGGTACTCCGCTCCCTTCTCTGCATTTCCTTGTCCATTCCCTCAGCGATACCCCTACCTGCCTCCTTCTCTCCCCTCTCCTCAATATTCTCCACATTTCCGCCTCGTTTTTACATTCCCTCAAATCCTCGCTCGCTTTTTCCACCGCCTTTAGCTTCTTCTTCTCACATACATCCTCATACCTCCTCCTTACCTCCGCCACTCTCCTTTCTCCCCCTACGCCTCCTACACACTCTTTCACCGCCCTCCTCAGCTCCTTTTTTCTCTGCCTGCATTCCTCATCAAACCACGCATCCGCCCGTCTTCTCTCCCCCTTTCTCTTTCTTGCACACCCCACTATTATCCGCTCCATCTCCTCTATCGTGCTGACCTCCTCCCATTTAACCCTCCCCAACTTTCTCCTCATATCCTCCATCGCTTTTATCCCGCACTCCAGCACCTCGCTTTCCTGCTCTCTTTCACTCCCGTGTCCCTCCTTTATCCACATCTTCACCTTTAACGGTAGGTGATCCGATCCCAACACCTCCTCTACCTCCATACTCCTTATCTCCCCTCTTGCTATTCCCTTCACCACTACATAGTCAATCACTGATGCCCCTCTTGCCCCTATGTACGTTTTCTTCCCCTCCCAGTCCCCCTCCGTGCACCCGTTTAACAGTTCCCACCCTTCCTCCATCACCCACTCCTTCATTCTCCTTCCCTCCCCGTTTATACATTTATCCTGCGAGCTCCTTTTCCTCATTGAACCGTCCTCCTTAAGTCCTCCCCCTGCTTCTCCTATTCTCGCGTTGAAATCCCCCCCCCACCATCCACCTTCCTCCTTCTCCTGCTCTTTCATCTATCTCCCTCCTTACGTCTCCCCAGTTTTTACTCACATATAACACCTCCACGTTCATCTTGTATCCCCCTCGCTGGTACTTGACCCACACCAGTCCTTCACATCCCTCCATCATCTCCCCCTTGCTTCCTTTCCTGTCTTCTTTCCATCCAACAATCATTCCCCCCTTCGCCCTTCCCTTTTTCGCACATTTGGTCGCCTCTTTCATCTCCCATCTAAACCCCCTTGGTAACCATCCTTTCACCTCCCTCCAATCCTTCTTCACCATCCACGTCTCCACTATCCCCACTACGTCCTTCCCGATTACCCACTCCTCAAAATCTCTCCTCCACTTGCACTCCTGCCCTTTAGACTTTATTCCCGCCACATTCCAAAACCCTAGCGTTATCACCTCTTCTTCCTCCCCTCCCCCACACCTGCTTCCTCGTCCCCCGCTCCTCTCACGGCTCTTCCGCCTCTGCCCTATCTTCCCCCCTTTGACCCTTCTATCTCCGCTCTCCCCATCTCTCCTCCCCCCTTCCTCCACCTCCACACTTTTCCCAACTTCCTCCTCCATCCTCCTATTTCCACCTTCCTCCCCTCCCACTACCTCACTCCTTCTTACTTTTTTGCCACCTCCTGCCTCTCCAACATCTCCTTCTCCTTGTTCCATCTCCACTCTTCCCCGTTAATTATCACTTTCTGGTACCCCACTCTTGTCACTTTCCCCTTTTCCCTCTCCTGTCTGCTATCTCTCTTAGGCGTTTTTGCACCCTCCTCTCCTCCTTCGTCAGGTCCTCGTCTATAAAAATCCTTTCTTTCATTTCTCTTAATTTACTTTTGCTTCTCAATATGGCCAGTTTTTCGTCTAGTTTTCCCAGTTTTACCACCACCAATCTTCCCACCCTATCCACCACATAACTCTCCTGCACCTCCGCGTCTATGCCCAGCGCCTCCTTCAGGAAGTCCTTTACTTCTCCCTTCCCCTCTAACACCTTCCCTTTTATTACGATGTTGTTCCTCCTCTCCTGTTTCTCCCTCTTCTCCGCCTGCCCCTCCAGGTCCACTATTTTGTGTAGCAACTGCTCTCTTTCCCTCCTCCATGCTTCTTTCATCTCCCTCATTTCCTCTCTCCACATCTCCCTTGCTTCTCTCATCTCCTCCTTCCACATCTCCCTCTCCTTCCTTATCTCTTTTAGCACTAATTCCACCATCTCTCTACAATTCCCATTGCATCCTTCACCACTCTTTTCTTCATCCCTTCCCTTTTCTCCTCCCGTCTCAAACGAGGTGTCTGCCACCTTCCTCTTATCCCCTCCCTCTCCCTCTCTCAACTCCCCTGTTCCTTGCGGCGATCTCTGAACTCCCGCTCCTCGACCAAACACCCCCCTCCTGACCTCCTCCTCCTGCCTTTCCCATCCCTCCACCTCCTTTCTCTCTTTCTGCCTCTTTGCCGTCGCCATTCTCGCTCCTCGGCCTCTTTATGCGCGCTGTAGCCGAGCGTATTACAAAAGCTGTATTATTTGTTTTAAATTCTGTATAGGTGTGCATTTGGCCCACAGTGACCAGTCAGGGCGGCATATCTTGATGCTTATTCAATTGAAAAAAAAACTTCTCAAGATAATCATAATAATAAATGAATTCTGTATAAAGTAAGATTAGGTTCATTTAGTTTTAATTAAACTTATTGAATTTTATATTATTATTTTTGCCGGATTTTTTTTTATAAAAAAAAGACTATTGGCATAATACTATATTACATCTGCACACTAATCGTTGCCCCCTCTCTTCCTTCTGCTTTACCTCTCTTCCCCCAACTTCTCCAGCCTCCTTACCCCGGCCCCATCCTCTCTCATCCATTCCGTCACTCTTCTATTCCCTCTTATTCCCACCCATTCCTCCTTCACCCCCTCGCACTCCTCCGCCAAATGACTCCACGTATTCCTCTCCCGCTCCCACATTACATACCTCCCATACTCTTTCCCCATCCACACCTTCCTTCCTCTCTCCCCTGACCCACACCTCGCCCTCGCCAGCACTACCCTTTCCTCCCTACTCCATCTCCCCTCTACCAAATATCTCGGCATTCTCCTATGCACCTGCCACCTCCCGTACCTATCGTTGTATTTACTCCTCTCTATACACCCCTGTCTTTCCTGTGCTTCCACCTCCTTCTCTTTCGCCCACTCATCCACCTTTACCCCATTCCCCAGCCATCCGGGTGTCGACCTTTCCAGCCCCAGCATACGCTTCAAGAACCACAACTGCTCCCTCTCTATACACTCATACTCTCTCGTCCCCCATACTTCCACCCCATACATTAACACTGACTTCACACACGCATCCCATACTTTACACGCCACTCTTACATTGTTCCCCAACCACTTCCCCCACTTTTCCCACGCCTTTCTAGCCTTCCCCTGCACCCACCTCACATGCTCTTCATACCCTCCCGTCCCTTTGAACATAAACCCTAAATACTTGAATTTTTTAACCCTCTCAATCACCTCCCCCTTCCACTCTAATTCCTTCACCCTCCCCCCCCCCCTTCCTTTATTTCTGAATCGCATCCATTTCGTTTTTCTAACATTCACTTTAATTATTTAATTTTGAAAAACATGGTCATTTTCTTTAGAGCAAGCGAATATTTACTAAAATTTATTTAAGTGCTTTTAAAATAAAAATAAGTATTCAGTTTAATTTACCTTTTTCAAATCTTCATATTTATTCAAGTATTTAATAATATTCTAATGAGTGTTTGCACTTCTTGTTTAAGGTCGGAAACTTACATGTTATTTGGCCATAAGAACGAACAACGATTAATCTTCCCTAATAATGAAAATAGAGCATTGAAACTTATACATATTGTACATTGAAGCTTTGCAAATAAATTGATGGTATTTTTAAAAAAATATGTTTCTTAAATTGAATAATGGAACACTGTCAAATGATTACATAAATCTGTGTATTACTTCCATAGGACATATTATTTGTTCTTCATATTGCTTTAATTTATTAAGGTTATTATTATTAACATGGTGTATTAAATAGATTGATCTAAAATATATGATAAATAAAATTAATAGTTGCTTACAAATCTCCATAAGAGCAATGTACATTTTTATTATACTTCCAATAAATAGGAGGCAGCATCCTGCCTTTTTAGTAATATTTTAAAAATATACTGTGGTTTCTAAAAACATGTGAAAAGAAATTAGGATTGATATGTAGAAATTGTGTACGACATTTGTCTCTACATGGGCTCCTGGCTCCCGACCTTGAGTTGCAAATGTATTTTTACTGACGCAGGCCGTTCATTCATTATGTTATTGATACACAATAAAGAAAGACATTATTAAAATATTTCCCAATAAATTTTGTAAATATAATTGTATTTCTGGATTCATGTTTTGAGTAGGAATGTGGAATGCCAGTAAATGTTGATTCAAGTGCAGAGTCGGAAAAATTCTTTTTCATTTATAATTTACAAAATTGAATGTGCGGCATTCGGCGATTTGATCACCGAGTCAACTTAGTGTTTTTTTAGGTTCCGTGAATATTTAGTGGACATTGTTGGCGTACTAGGCATTTCTGACTAGTACATATGGAATTCTGATTTCACAATTATTTATTACAATACGCTGAAAATCGACTAAATATATTTATGCTACGATTTGTAAATGTGCATACATGATCAATATATTTTGAGCTTTGGAATAAAAGTGTGTTTTGCGCGCATGGCGCATGAAGTAAAATTTCGAGTTTAGAAAAGCCTGAAGAAAATATTTTCGATACTTCTCAAAATTCCAAGATTTCTGTTAATTTTCAAAATTTCGACGGTTGAAATCCAAAGATTTTCGATAATTTTCAAAATTCCAAGTTTTTCGTTAGTCTTCAAAATTTTCATACAAGTGTGAATTTGCAAGAAGTTATCAAAATTGAATTTCTAGTAATTTTTAAAATTATCGTGAATTTTTCAGCATCGATTAATTAATTTAGACGTTATATTTATCGTTAACGATTGATAAACGTTTTGAAGAAAGGCCTCATATTTTTTATCAAATAAATTTCTTTGAAATTTGCGAACCCGAAAATTAACGAAATTCTTGAAAATTCATGAATACCGGCAATTTTTTTTAATTAACGAAAATCTAGTAAATACATGAAAGGCTGACGCCTTTCATGTATTTACTAGATTTTTCAAGTTTCAAGAAGCAACGAAAGAAGTCAAGAATTTAAAAATCAGCAAAATCTTGAAAAATTCATGGTTTTTGTCAAAATTGTAAAAATTGTTATAAAAATAAGTTTGGAAACAACAACCGTATTGAAAAATTCACGAGTCGTAAAAATTTTGAAAATTAATTCAAATCTTGGAAACTAACCAAAATTGACAAGATTTTAAAAATTGAACAACCAAAACTTGAAAGCCCTCAAGATTTTGTAAATTAATGAAAGTATTGTAAAAAGCCAGTGATTATTTTTTAACGAATGTTTTTCACTCCCAGACTAAGCATGAAGTAAAATTTCGAGTTGAGAAAAGCCCTAAGAATTTGGATTTTCACGTCCAAAATCGTCGAAATTCAAATTCTGGCTTTTCTCAACTGGAAATTTTACTGCATGCGCCACGCGCATAAAAATACTGATTAATTGTTAAGTTTAAAATATTTAATTTTTTTATTATAGATTATCACTTTTCACATACTTCAAATTTCAATATTTCTTGACATTTCATCACTTTTTGACATTGTATTAACATTTTATCAAATTTAAACATTTGATCTATTTTCGACAGTTTTCGATTGTTTCAAAATTCTGGCAATCTGGCATGAATCCAAGAAGGACATCAACCCAGAAGAAAAACTTCTTCCTCCAATTGGAATCCAGAAAATCCAGAAAATCACCTCTCATCCATCCCTTTCTTCTAATCTTAATTTTCGAATTAAGCAATCCAATATGGATGGAAATATAACATAGATACTCCGAAATCAATAAATTAATTGAAAATTCGGAACTAAAATAGAGAACATAAAAACACCGGTTTCAATAATTTTGAAATGACTTAAGTAGTAGTTTTCCCCTCTTTTTTTCCATTTTTTTTTTCTACAGCAAGAAGTAATCGAACATAATAAAACAATAAATTATAATAAAATTGATGAAGATGATCATTACAAAACATACCTGCGACAGTGGGCAGTTCTGTAAGAATACTTGGATTAGGTTGATAAAAGATTTCAATCAAGATTTAACAAAATGTCGGATCCCTCAATGATGTTAAAATCGATTAACATCTAAGGTTCCACAAGTAATCCACCGAAGTGATATGCGTATTCGTATCACACCAACAAATAACGCAGAAATGATGAATCTAATTTTTACTTTAAATCCGATATAAAAATCGATATTCAAATAGCAAAACTCGCTCTATTTAAATTTGTAAAAAAATATATGATTCACGTTCACCATTAGAATTGAAAATCACAGATGAGCGGTCTAATGCACAATTAATTTAAAAATAGAATTAAATTAGCGTATGCTAATAAAATTGCATATAAGAAAACCCTATAAAATAAATTTAAAAAAACCTAAATCAATTTTATACCGTTACAATTCTTATCTTACACTTGTGGATTAGAAAATAATACATTTCTTATTTTTCTTAAACATTGGAAATAAAAAGAACACCTTGATAAATAATAAAACAACCTCTCTGATTTTTACATATCCAAGCATTTCTATGTATTTGTTTGGCCAACATGACTAGTGAGTTCTCGGAGGATGTCCTGGCTCATGCTAAAGATAAAACAAGAAGTTATGATGATGATGTACACAAATTTAATCCATTATTTTTTTAAAAGAAGCAGTTCTTTTGATTATTACAAATATTTGCATGTAATTATTTGTTTCAGATCAGGCAATAAATACCGTACTACCAGCTCAAAAACAGCACTGTCAAGTCAATGTGATAACAACGATGATTCCACCACGGTCGATAAAATAGAAGAGGTCGACGATGACGATTGGTCGACTGAGGGTGAGGATATCGACTACCAATCCGATAACGGCAGCACTACCTCTGCAACCACGAAAAACCTTCGTAGGAGACACTTTCCGCCCAGGGCGAAGGAACTCGTTGCGGGGCACACCGTCCCCGTCGAAGTAAGTTTTACGCACTGTAAAAATAAAATATGTCACAGGTATTAGATACCTCATAGTACTTCTAGCAGTGCTGTATTACTTTGAAATACAGGTTGTCTCGTTAATGTGGGGAAATGGCTTAAACATAGATTCCTGGAATCATGATGTAACACAACTTATCTATATCCAAAAGTCTACGGTTAAGCCGGAATTAGTCGTCAAATTTCAAAAAATATTAATTTTATTTATAACAATTGAATGCTATGATTGTACGACGTTTTTTCTACTCCATTTTTTCTACCCATTTTTTCTACTCCGATTTTTCTACTAATTTTTTTCTACTATTGTTATTATCTACCCAAAATAATAATACTCAAACGTCAATGAAAAACTGATTTTTTATTAAAATGTAATGTAATGTCCGACGTCTTTAAGGTACAATAAAATTTCATTTTTTCGTTCTTCGTACTGAAGCACAACGTTGCTGATTCGGTCTTCTTGCTGCTGTCTCGATTGATTCCTGTCTTTTTTCATTCGTTTGCCTAAATCCAGTTCACGGATCATACACTCAGTGTCCGCTTGTTCCTTTAAAAGTTCTTTCATAAATGTGTATAAACTCGGATGATTTTTGCCCACAACAATTTGGAACCGGTTATGCCAGCCTTCAGAAACATTGTTGGTACGGGATAAATTTTGAAGAGTTGCATCGTACATATTCCACAGCTCTGGTGGAAATCTTGGTGATGTAGCGCGTCGTCTACCTCGCGCAGTTCTTCCGCGTACATAGTTCTCCTGCCAGAATCAGAAAGGTGTAAAAAACTGAAGTTGTATATTAATTATACATTAATTACCGCGTAATAATCTATGATCGGTTTGAAATCTTCCGCAGCTTGTCGCTCAAAAGCAGCGAAGGTTCGAACGACATCTTCGATTGGCACAAATGCGGTTGCGCACATCATTTGGGCAGCTATCTTAATATTTCGCTCATCATTTCGGTCACTATAAGCTTGTTGTAGACCATGTTCTTGAATGCGTCGAAACACTGCTTGACGTAGGTGGAAGAAACAAGCCTTGACAGTAGTGTTGCCGATGGATTTAGCTGCATTAATAATGGCCATTTCGAAATCTGTCATAACGACAACCGACACAGTACGAGGAATCCCAGATGTTTGACATGCAGCGTTAACCACTGCAAATACTTTTTCGTATGCCACCTCTTTTTTACCGTCCATTAAGGCGTATACTAGCGGTAATGCCACAATGTGGGTTACTCCACGGCGAATTTGTTGGAAAGAGGCTAAGATGGCGAAAAGTTGGAAAAAAATATGAGGCACGACCTGAAAATAAAATTAACCGGAATCAACCGAATAAACCGAAATCAAATCAAATCAAATCAAAATTTAAATCAAATCAATCAAGCTACCTTGAAGGTCCCATCGACGTACCAATTGGAACTTCTCATGAGGCGCCTCAAATTTTCTTTTGTGTCAAAAATGATTAGTCGCCCGACCGATTCTATTTCATCCGTATCCCAAGAATCGTACAGCAAAAATTTTTCGCCACCTGCCGTATCCCGATACCTTTGTGGAATTTCTTCCAAATCATTTATGTCAGTGGGGTTGGTCGGCATGCTTTGGAGTCTTTGGCGTTGGATAGCTCTGGTTAAGTTAGGTCGATTAGGAAGCAAGGCTAATATTTCGGAAGGCACATCATGCAATTCGCTCCGGAGCAGTTGCACAGGTGGAGCTTCCGGGTGATCTTCCGCTTTGCGTTTCAGGCGATTCTGAAGGTAAAAACCCCGTGAACACCATACCACCAACCTGATTCATTAATTCAACCTTTATTTTCTCGGCTTCGACTTCTTCCATGTTGGGTGCATGTCCCTGGTGAGGCGATTCATCCGGACCCCTCAAGAGTTCAACGGCTTAGCCGTGGGTTAAATAAGAACGGGTCACCGCTCGAGCGCTGCACTCCGGATATTGGCGGCACTTCCAATTTACTCGCCCGTTTTTTTCATTGTTTTTGGAATACAAATATCCCCCAATGTGCAACAACGTACTTCGAGATGTTTTAATCAGTTCCACGTCCATAATTTTAAAAGAAGTTGAAAGAATATTATCAAAGTTACAAATGTGTCAAATTATGAATGAACGTGAAGTTGTCATGAAGATGTCAGTGTTCTAATGTTTTTCGAATGTTCGAAAATTCAATAAATTAATATTGGTAGAAAAAGAAATTAGTAGAATTTTTTATGCAGTAGGAAAAAGAATAAGGTAGAAATAATTATTAGTAGAAAAAAAGGAGTAGAAAAATGGACGCCCTACGGAATGCTATATTAGATCCGACTGAAATTTATTATTTGATAATTATAATATAACACATCATTTCAGTTCTAAGGACCATAAGAATTGAATGACAAGAAGTATAAAAAACAGTAATACCACAGCAGAGCTGGGATGAATCCTCAAAAACAGGATTCGAATCACGAATCCGAATCACCTAATATGATTCGAACCACGAATACTCGAATAAAGGATTCGTAAGTGAAAAATATGATTCGAATCAAAGATTCGAATCCTCATTTTTGAATCACGGATACAAATCCTTTAAAAATAAATTTGAATCAATCATTTGCAACCAGTAACATTTTATTCCATCAGTTTCTATTAAGAAAAATGTTCATTTAACGACTAAATATCTGATTAAATAATGATTTTAATTAATTATGATATATGTGTTATTGAACTTCATTCTAAATCAGTGTTTTATACGCGTGGCGCATGAAGTAAAATTTCGAGTTTAGAAAAGCCCCGTGAAAAATTGTCTCAGGTCGCTGCGCGACCCTCGACAAATTTTCTACGCGGGGCTTTTCTAAACTCGAAATTTTACTTCATGCTTAGTCTGGGAGTGGACAACACTCGTTCTTAGAAGTTTCAAATTGAGTGATCACTCTAGATTACTAAGTTTATTACCATTTTACAGAGGATGCAGCTCGAAGGAACAATCATGGTCTTCGGGGACCGAAGGACTACAGGGAATCGAAGTTTCTTTACAAGAAAACAACGAATAAATGAAGGTTTATAGCATGGATAGGAAAGAAAACATCCAATTTTGAAAAAATATCGAAGTTAGGTTGGTTTTCAGTGCATTTTTAACTTCACTTTAAATCAGTGTTTTATACGCATGGCGCATGAAGTAAAATTTCGAGTTTAGAAAAGCCCCGTGAAAATTTGTCTCGGGTTGCTGCGCGACCCTCGACAAATTTTCTACGCGGGGATTTTCTAAATTCGAAATTTTACTTCATGCTTAGTCTGGGAGTGGACCGTCAAGATTTTCTACATGTCGAGATTTTCGATATTTCTAGATTATTGTCGATTTATTCACAGTTTGTTATTATATTAAATGCAACTTTAATATTAAATAAATACGGTTTTTCTTAGGAGTAGAATATTCACCCATTAAGAGCCGAGCAAATTATAAAGTTAGCTCTAAAAGTTCTTTTTAGGTAAAATTTTGCATCTTTTTCTATGATTTCAATGAATGATTTATTATATTACATACGTAGATTTTATAAAACAGTTAAATTTAAAGTTCAAACGAGTGTTGTCCACTCCTAGACTAAGCATGAAGTAAAATTTCGAGTTTAGAAAAGCTCCGCGTAGAAAATTTGTCGTGGGTCGCGCAGCGACCCGAGACAAATTTTCGCGGAGCTTTTCTAAATTCGAAATTTTACTTCATGCGCCACGCGTAGAAAACACTGATTTAAAGTGAAGTTAAAAATGCACTGAAAACCAACCTAACTTCGATATTTTTTCAAAATTGGATGTTTTCTTTCCTATCCATGCTATAAACCTTCATTTATTCGTTGTTTTCTTGTAAAGAAACTTCGATTCCCTGTAGTCCTTCGGTCTCCGAAGACCATGATTGGTCCTTCGAGCTGTAGCCTTTGTAAAATGGTAATAAACTTAGTAATCTAGAGTGATCACTCACTTTGAAACTTCTAAGAACGAGTGTTGTCCACTCCCAGACTAAGCATGAAGTAAAATTTCGAGTTTAGAAAAGCCCCGCGTAGAAAATTTGTCGAGGGTCGCGCAGCGACCCGAGACAAATTTTCGCGGGGCTTTTTTAAACTCGAAATTTTACTTCATGCGCCACGCGTATAAAACACTGATTTAAAGTGAAGTTAAAAATGCACTGAAAACCAACCTAATTTCGATATTTTTCAAAATTGGATTTTTCTTTCCTATCCATGCTGTAAACCTTCAGATATTCGTTGTTTTCTTGTAAAAAACTTCGATTCCCTGTAGTCCTTCGGTCTCCGAAGACCATGATTGGTCCTTCGAGCTGTAGCCTTTGTAAAATGGTAATAAACTTAGTAATCTAGAGTGATCACTCAATTTGAAACTTCTAAGAACGAGTGTTGTCCACTCCCAGACTAAGTATGAAGTAAAATTTCGAGTTTAGAAAAGCCCCGCGTAGAAAATTTTCACGGGGCTATTCTAAACTCGAAATTTTACTTCATGCGCCACGCGTATAAAACACTGATTTCAAGTGAAGTTAAAAATATACTATTAAGGTTGGAAATTTTATATGAATAAATAACCAAATATGCATTCACAAATATTTGAATTATTCGAAAATGTAAATATTTATATTCCAATATGAATAATTCAGTGATTTAAATATTCATATTAGAATATTTAACTATTTGAATTAATCGAATTCGAATCCCAGCCTTAATAGCGATGATTCGAATTATTTGGGAGGATTTCAATCCGTGTATGAGGATTCGAATCCTTTTATAAGGATTCAAATCCTATTATAAGGATTCGAATCATCTATGTCTGGATTCGAATACGAATCCTTTTAAAAAAATGTAACGAATCCGGATCACGAATCCCTTTTCACTAAAGTATTCGAATACCTCTTTTGAATCCTCTAAAAGGATTCGAATCCAGGAATCGAATCCTGAATGATTCGAATCCTGCCCAGCTCTGTACCACAGCATAAAAACTAAAATATGTTTTTATTGGACCACCTTGTAAAAATTTAAAAAATACTACTTGAAAGATTAGTTCATTTTTTTGGTCTCTTATTAATGTTTTATATCTTGTAGGGGCATAACTAGAGGCGTTGATACATCCTTGACAGAGTATGATATTATAAATGACGTTATATTGAATAAAAAAGTGATAGGTGCTAAAGGCATTCACAAAAGGGTTAAATATCAAGAAAACGAACAAACAAATTTGTACCTCGTAAAGTGTTAATTCTGACATTTGAGGGAACCGATTTACCAAATGAAGTAAAAATATACAGTTGTTATTTTGAAGTTACCGCTTATATCCAGCCAGTACTACAATGCTATAACTGTTTAAGGTTTGGTCATACGGGTAAAGTATGTAGAAGCTACAGGCGATTCAAAAAGTGTGGCCAGGAACATCAAAATGATTGTGGGATATTGACTAGTGATGGGCAAGATCGATCAAAAAAGATCGACTGATCGATCCTTGCAAGTGATCGATCCCCTCGATCTCTTTGAGCGAATCGATCTTTTCGATCGGATCGATCTTTACGATCGGATCGATCTTTTCGATCGGATCGATCTGTTCGATCGGATCGATCTGTTCGATGGGATCAATCTGTTCGATCGGATCGATCTGTTCGATCGGATCGATCATTTCAGACCGCTCGATCGGCTTGATCTTTTCGACGACTCGATCTTTTCGGACGGCTCTATCTTTTCGAGCGACTCGATCTTGGGGGCGGTTCGATCTGTGCGAACGGGTCGTGCTGATCGATGTGATCAATCGGCTCGATTAGATTGGTCATATCGATCGGCACAAGTGGATTGATCAGGTTGTGCGGCTCGAGCAATGATCTTTTTGAGCGGATCGATCATTGAACGATCACACTATTTTTGTATTGTGTTTTGCGCAAAGTGAGAAAAAAAGGATATAGGCAGGGTCTTGGCAGGGCCGAGAAAAAATTACTAATGAGCCGGTTATTTTTCCCGGGCTAGTCTCACACTTTATATCCGAGCGTGCTATTATATTATAGAGATTTTAATAAAAATTTATAATATTTCATTTCATATTAGCTATTTATATATTTAGTAAATACATAAATAGCTAATATGAAATGAAATATTATAAATCTTTATTAAAATTAATACTATTTAGTAACAGCTGTTAAATAACGTTCAAAATAACTAGTTATCACCATTATTGAAAATTAAATTAACTGCTTCTCTCATCTTTAGTGTATACTAAAGAACAAAAATGGTGATGTGTCCATCATAGTACTTTGCCCGTTTAATTATATAATTGAATATAATTAAAAATAAATTAATTAGAAATATTAACACAGAAAGCGGGGAATGGAATCGAACCCGCACTTCTCAATTAAGAGTCCGGTGCGCTACTGCCTGCGCTATGACACTTGATTCAAATAATGCCTTATCGGTGTTATAATATTCGATCCAACATTATATATCTATTTATTTGATTTTATTTTTTCGAAACCTGTTTCTGTTTTCGTTTATTACGAGTATCACATGCTAATAATTTTGTCTTTTCTGCTGGCATATACGTCTTTGCGCTCTCTTGAACGCTAAACGTCTGTACCTTTCATTTTATGCTTACTAGAATTTCTGGATACAGATGTTTATTTATTTCATGAGTAAGTTTTGGCTCGCTCTTGAAAATGAATTCGTCATCATTCCTAACTTATGATTTTTTTCCCGTTAATATTTAGTTTCAATTTATTTTTTTATTAATTTTTTTTTTTAGTCATTATTTCTGTGCATTTTGCAAGTATTTATTTCTTTTCATATACTTTTAGTGATTAGTTTTGTTGAATGAACGAAAATATATTTAGTCTTGGTTTGCCATATATTTGGTGTTTACCCGTGTTTTTTCATGTACCTATTTTTGATTGTTGATTTTATTATTTTTACCTAAGTGTTGCTAACTAGCATTACCGAATTTAGACTGTTTTTCCTTGTCTTTTTTGTGAATTTATTATGCGCGCTTTGTGCATTCCTGCATTTCTATCCTAATAATTTTTTTTGTTATTCTTCCTTTTTTAGTATGTTTATTTTATAAAAAGTAGGCCAGTGATTGAACTTGAAATACCAACACGTTTGTTTTGATTTTTGAACCACTTGCGTTTGCATTTTTTTTTATTGGTGTCTGGAATGTCGGTTAGTGCTTCTTTATGATTATTCTGCCTCGTTTTGCCTAAGCGCCTATTTTCTGAATATAGGTCAGCGTTTGGATTTGAAATTAAAACTAGGGATGGGCAAGATCGATCAAAAAAGATCGACTGATCGATCCTTGCAAGTTCGAAAAGATCGAATAGATCGAGCCGCTCAAAGAGATCGAGCGGCTCGATCTTTTCGATCGGATCGATCTTTTCGATCGGATCGATCTTTTCGATCAGATCGATCTTTTCGATCGGCTCGTTCTTTCTGATCAGATCGATCGGATCGAGCGGCTCGATACTTCAACTGATCGATCATTGCTTGATCGATCTTTGCAATGATCGATCTTGCCCATCACTAATATTGACACTATATTGCTTACACTGTAAGGAATATGGACACTCGGCAATTGATAAAGATTGCCCTACTTTTCAAAAACATAAACTAATTAAACAAAGAATGGCGGATACTAACTCATCATTCAAAGACATTGAAGTATTGAATGAAGCAACTTTCGCAAATATTGTCGCCCGCAAAAATGCATTTTCCTTTCAACCTATGCAAAAACCAACGAATAGCGTAGCATCACTCCACCCATTTCCTCCATTGCCCCAACTGTCACACTTACACAATAACCTATCCGAGTAATACAAATACACTTAAAATAGCTGCCTATAAAAAAAGAAAACCATCCTCCCACATAATATTCACAACCCCATTATATGATAATAACAAGCTAAACAATACTGCTAAAGAAGCATGCGTATTACCAAACCCACACCGGTATGAATTTATTTACAATAAGAAGAAATTTGTGAGAAATTGGAATCATTTCTCACACGATTGATAAACCCAATAATTAGGTTAGTCAGATTGAAAATTAAAGATATCATTAGCAAAATAATAAATGAGATCATACCTTCTGATTCTTCACATTCAACAGCATAAGGAATGTGAATAATCTGAGAGTAGTACAATGGAATGCACGTTCAATAAATAGCAATAAAATTATGTTTATAGAAACTATAAAAGAAAATAGAATTGAAATTGCACCTATCTGTGAAACTTGGTTAAAACCAACAAATACATTTACAATAAATAGATATAATATAATACGTAAAGATCGATGAAACGGCAAAGGCGGTGTAGCAATAATCATTAAAAACCATATTTATTACGAAGAAATAAATCTTAACCATAATAAAAAGTCAATAGAGGTATGTGGAGTGAAAATAACACTCAAAAATGAAAAACTTGACATTCTTATCAATATATAATCCACCTAGTATAAATAACACAACAAGGGACTGGACAAATATATTTAACCAGATTCGAAATAATAAACTGATTGAGAGTGATTTTAATGCACAAATAATCTACAAATAATAATAAACAGGGCTTAATATTAATTGAAGTATTAGCTGAGTATGACTTAGTAGTACTTAATGAACATATCCCCACGTGAATAGCTACAAACACAGGGTGGGCCATCTAGTGGTTTCTTTTTAAATCATAGGTTATTTTGACACTGACATCTTTTTCCCGCTCGAAATCTTGACAGAGTTGGTATCATTCCTCCTCGGTACTAAATGAGTCGCTTTACGCTTGAACAACGTTGGGAAATATTGCAAACTTATTTCCAAAGTGAGTGCTGTGTACCCCAAACAGTGCGTTTGTTGAAAAGAAGTTTTGGCAACTTCAACTCCGCTTTGTACAGGGAGGTTTAATTTCGATGTTGCTTATGGGCATCTCGGTAAATATAAAAGTAACAAAATATCCGATCGCGCAGTCGCGATCTCGTTTTTTGAGACTAGGATAATGCCGAAAACAAAAATGCACCATCTTGTTTTTTTCAGAAGTTATAGGGCAAAATCGGGTTTTCTTGATTTTTAACTTTAATTATTATCTTGCATAATTTGTAAGATAGACAAAAACTATAAATACCTTCTTAAGGCACTGTTTTGAGTAGAATCTAGTGGCATAGGAATTTTTTTATTTTATGCCCACATTTTCGAGTTATGGCCAAATTATTTTTTTTTTTAATGTAAATCATAGTTGGCTTTAATACAGTTGATAAGAGTGTTTTTCACTGATTTTAAAAATATAAAGTTTTCTGAATTTATCTTAAAAAACAGTGTTAATATAGAGTAGAAACTAGCTTTAAATCTGCAAAATAATATAATACGGAAGACAATAGCCATTTTTGATCTTTTGCATGCTCAGTTTTAATTATGATAAACAATATAAATAATAATAATTCTTTTTTGAGTAATAAATATTTTATTAGGCAGAACATAATTTCATTTTCTAATCTTGTTGGAAGAACAGAACTCTTTGCTGTTGTAATGGAATAATTAATTAAAATTGAGCATGCAAATGATCAAAAATGGCTATCGTTTTCCGTATTATATTATTTAGCAGATTAAAAGCTGGTTTCTACTCTATAGTAACCTTGTTTTTTAGGATAAATTCACAAAAGTATATATTTTTGAAATCATTAAAAAAACACTCTTATCAACTGTGTCAAAGCCAACTATGATTTACATTTAAAAAAATAATTTGGCTATAATTAGTCACTAGCTTCTACTTAAAAACGTGTCTTAAGAAGATATTTATAGTTTTTGTCTATCTTACAAATTACGTAAGATATTAATTAAAGTTAAAAATCAAGAAAACCCGATTTTGCCCCATAACTTCTGAAAAAAACAAGATGTTGCATTTTTGTTTCAGGCATTATCTTAGTCTCAAAAAAAGAAATAGCGATTGCGCCATCGGCTTTTTTCTAACTCTTATATTTACCGAGATGCCCATAAGTAACATCGAAATTCGACCACCCTGTACATGCGATCTGAATCTGAATCCGTCCGAATCGGATGACTAATGCGTTTGCTCGAATCCGCGCACAACATCAACTCCGCTTGTATATTCGATCTGAATCTAAATCCGCCCGAATCAGATGACTAATGCGTTTGCTCGAATCCGCGCACAACTTCAGTTCCGCTTTGTACATGCGATCTGAATCTGAATCCGCCCGAATCGGATGACTAATGCGTTTGCTCGAATCCGCGCACAACATCAACTCCGCTTGTATATTTGATCTGAATCTGAATCCGCCCGAATCGGATGACTAATGGGTTTGCTCGAATCCGCGCACAACTTCAACTCCGCTTTGTACGTGTGGTCTGAATCCGCCCGAAACGATTTTTCACGACTTGCAGAATCGAACCCGCTGCGCCAGCCTTTATTGGTATTTTGTACGACTCGACGCGTAATTTAACAGCTAATGTTTTTTCTCTACTTATGAGACAAATCACAGAGCATCTACAAGATGAATTCAAGCCACCGAAGTTTTATTTCGAACAGCTTTACAACTGAAAAGGCAAAATTATTTAATAATTTAAAAATAAATATAACAAGACATTTTGAATCATAGTTAAATTTGTATATATTTGCTTTATTTTTTATAGATACATATCTTTCGAATAAACCTATCATCTTTGAATTAAATTATACAAGTTAATTCCCTTAAAACGGTATACGCTCGTTTAACTGATGTTATTGGGTCGGTCGTCTATTTCGGCGCCGTTCGGTATGGCACGAACATATATTATTATCATTATTATTATTACTATTAGTATTATTATTCAATTTTGTGCGTAGTTATTGACGGTAAGTAAATGGTCACGGTTTATGAAACAAATGTCTGTCATCACAATAAAATGAGATTTTAAGAAATGATTCGGTTGATTCGAATCACCTAAAAGATTCGAACTTCCCATATCTAATACAGAGTAATGTGGTGTGCGTCAGCAAGAAGTTTTTGTTGTCTGGTTGAGCGAACTGGAACGTTAATACCAATAGACGGCAATATAGTTTCAGTCCATTCAGTATACGATATGCAAAGCATAGCATAAAATAAATCCTTCGTTTTCAAAAGACAACAAACCGAGATGTGTACGAAGTTTAATTAATTAATTTTCAAAAGAAAAATAATAATTTTCAAAATGTTGTCGACTCGGGAATAACTCATGACATTTTTTTTAAATTTTGACAAAAACCATGCTTTTTCCAAGATTTTGCTGATTTTCAAATTATTGACTCCTTTCGTTACTTTTTGAAACTTTGACGCCTTTCATATATTTACTAGATTTTCGTTAATTTTAAAAAAATGCCGGTATTCATGAATTTTCAAGAATTTCGTTAATTTTCGGGTTCGAAAATTTCAAAGAAATTTATTTGGCAAAAATACAGCGTGTAATCGAACTAATGTACATCCTCTTAAGGGCGTATACACAAAATATTTTGACACCAATTGCAGCAAAAATAAAATCGGAAAAAAATATTTGGATTTTTCATAATTTTTCATGCATTTTTTACTTTTTGAGAACTTCTGGTTACCTGTGTTCATGATAGTTTTCGTGGATGCGTAAGTTGTTGTATTTTTTATTTACTTTTACTACTGCGAGGCGCATAAATCACTTCGCACGACTAGATGAAACTAGGTCACTCATTTGTGGTATTGTTTATTTACTGTTACTACTGCGAGACGTATAAATCACTTAGCACGCACTACACACATACACACTGTCTAGAATTACTAGATGAAATTGGGTCACGTATAAAAAAAATCACAATAAGTATCCAATTTGCACGAACAGTAGCAAACATTTCACGAGGTTTTTCACGAATGGTATTAGCCGCGGCGTTTACTCGTTCTATCAGCATTGTCAATTTCCGTAGTGTAGACTTCACTTTTAAAGTATCCCCAAAGAAAAAAATCTAAGGGGTTTAAATCCGGACTTCTTGGAGGCCATGGTACAGGGCCTCCACGACCAACCCAACGTCCTGGAAACTCATCATCCAAATATCTTCTAACGCGCCTTTCATAGTGAGCTGGCGCACCATCTTGCAAATACCATATTCTTCTAAGAACCGCTAAGGGTACATTTTCTAGAAGATCTAAAAGGTTATCTTGCAAAAATCGTAAATATCGTTCTCCATTCAAATTAAATGGGAACATAAATGGCCCAATTAATTGATCATTTAAAATACCTGCCCAGATATTAAGGGAGAAGCGATGCTGGAAATGAGTTCTACGCGTAACACGAGGATTTTCCATTGCATAAACATGCATATTATGGAAATTAAAACTTCCATTACGCGTAAAGCACGATTCCGTCGGTCACTAAAATGTCTTTGGTAAAGTTAGGATTTTGAACATTTTGTGCCAGAATCCATTGACAAAATGCAATTCTTTTGGGAAAATCATGGGGTTGAAGATGTTGTACACGCTGGTAGTGATACGGATAAAAATTATTGTCTCGTATAACACTGCTGACAAATGTGTGCGATACATTTAACTGAGCGGCGATAATACGGGTACTTAAACCAGGATCCGCTTCCAACAGATTCAAAATTTCATCTTCCGCTCGCAAATATAGCATTGGACGGTCACCACCTCCGACGGCTCCGGCGACGGGCTGCAAACTTCCAGGGTCGCGTGCTCTTTGTAATAAATTTCTAAATCGGTTTGGCGGTGGTAAGTGTCGTTCAGGAAATCGCTCTTGATAAATTCTTACAGCTTCCGCGGAATTACACCGAGTTTCACCGTAAATAAGAAACATGTCTGCCAATTCAATGTTTGAATAAACGTATCGCGCCATGTTACAAAATGTAGATGTTTCATGGAATAAGTTTCACCATAGACTAAACAGCAAACTATTTTTATGTTTAAAAATCATCCACCCTCGCCGCTCTTATCTAAACATTTCAATAAGAGTGGAGATAAAGTGAAGTGTGAACCTAATTAGGAAAAATATTGAATTTCATTAACACGTTTAGAAAATATTCGGAATTTAGTCAGCAATGGGTACTTATGAAAACGATAACATAGACATAATTCTTCACAATCTGACCCACTTTTCTCTGGATGGTGTAATTCGATATCCAAATCGTTTAAAAACTACCAGTCTATGTGGAATCTCTCTTAAAATACGCAATGCGCGCGTATACCAGATACCACAAACATGTGGCCTATTATTATTAATTATTTTTAATAATTATTTGTGAGCTATCTACTAAAGGTATAGTAATTTCAAATGTAGGTATTGTTTATTTAAACGCTGCCCCTTATGTGGTAGAGAGCCTGTACAGTAGTTCGTTTACACGCTGTATATTGTGATAACTTCTTGCAAATTCACTTGTATGAAAATTTTGAAGATTAACGGAAATCTCGCAATTTGAATATTCTCGTAAATCTTTGCATTACACGAAAACCGTCAATATTCTGAAAATTAACGGAAATCTTGGAAATTTACAAAAAGCGTTTAGATTTTTAAAATTGATTAAAACGTTAAAAACTCACGACTTTTTTTGAAAATTAACTAAAATTGTGGAAATTCATGAAAAAAAAAAGTTTAATAAATTCACGAAAATTGCTAACGTTTTAAAATATGACGAAAATCTCGAGAATTCGTGAATAGCATCAACATTTTAAAAATTTACAAAATTCACAAAAACCGTTACAATTTTAAAAATTATCGAAAATCGTGGAATTTCATAACACGCGTCAAAATTTCAAAAATTAACAAAAATCTTGGAAAAACTCACAGAAACTGAAAAATTGACGAAATATATCAACATTTTTAAAATTAAGAATAATGTAAACAATTTAGGAATTTTAAAAATTAAAGGAAATCTTGGAAAAGTTACGAAAAGCATTAACCAACATTTATTAAAAATTCTCAAAACTTTGAAAATGAACTAAAATCTTCTCAATTCACGGGGCCTAATAATTATTATTAAATAAACGTAATAAAAATCAATTAAAATCTTTTATAATGTCGAAAATAACAAAAATTGAGAAAACCCCAAAAATTTTGCAAATCATCAAAAACATTAAAAATTGATAATTTTAACGAAAACAATACAATACAATACAAATATTTATTTATGCATAAAAAAAATCAAACACAAATCGTTAAAATTGACTTAAAAAAGTTAAAATTGCTTAATTTAACAGAAGTATAATTTACAGAAACGACAAGATTCAAAACACATACTATCAAAATTGACATACTCATTAAAAATTCTGTTAAATTGATAAAGTCAATATAAAATGATTTAGAACTTCAGAATATAAAAATCTAATGTCAGTTCTAGAAAATCTGATTATTACAAAGGAATATTTAAATATGGTATATTGGTAAATGAGTGGTTGGAAAAAGGAGTGAATGTGGCAGCGTGGATGAAGGAAAAATGGAAGGAAGTGGAAAAACAGGAGCGTCAAGGGTATATTGAGAGAAGTACCTATAATCCTCTATATAAAAGGTGGCAGGTACACGGGAAACTGCCAGGGTACCTCACCAGGAATTTACTAAAAATAGGGGAGAGGGTAGCACTGGCAAGGGCTAGGTGTGGGTCAGAGGAGAGAGGAAGAAAGGTATGGATGGGTGAAGAGTATGGTAGGTGTGTGTTGTGCGGAAGTGGAAGGGATACGTGGAGACATATAGCGGATGAGTGTAAGGAGATAAGTGAGGAATGGACGAGAGGTGTTAAAAGGATAGAGGAGTGGATGCGAGAGGATGGGGTGGGCGTAAAGATTGTGATAAGATTAGAGTGGGAGAGGGAGAGGAGAAGAACTGATTAGCTGGGAATTTGGTTTCATGTGTTTAGTTTTGTATTGTGTTTATGGAAATGTATATTAGTTTTGGATGCCAATAATTTTTTTGTTTAAATATTAGATTTTAGGATATATTGAAATATTTATACTGTAAATTTTCAAGCATTTTCAAAAAACGCTAAGCTGACTTGATGATAAAATCGGCGAATGCTGCACATTCAATTTGGTATATTATAAATGTAAAGATTTTTTCCTACTCAGCACTTGAATCAACATTTACTGGCATTCCACATTCCTATTTAAAACATGAATCCGGAAATGCAATTATATTTACAAAATGTATTGGGAAATATTTTATAATGTCTTTAAAGAATGAATGAACGGTCCGTTCAGAAAAAATACGTTCGCAACTCAAGGTCGGGAGCCAGGAGCCCTTGTAATGCCGAATTCTACATATCAATCAATCCTAATTTCTTTTCACATGTTTTTAAAAATCACAGTTTATTTTTAAAATATTACTAAACGATGCTGCCCCCTATTTATTGAAAGTATAATCAAAATTTACATTGCTCTTATGGAGATTTGTAAGCAACGATTAATTTTATTTATCATTTATTTTAGATCAATCTATTTAATACAACATGTTTATAATAATTACCTTAATAAATTATAGCAATATGAAGAACAAATGATATTTCCTATGCAAGTAATACACTGATTTATGTAATCATTTGACAGTGTTCCATTATTTAATTTACATTTAATTTAGGAAACATTTTTTTGAAAAAAAAAACTATCAATTTATTTGCAAAGCTTTAATATACAATATGTATAAGTTTCCATGCTCTATTTTCATCATTGTGGAAGATTAATCATTGTTCGTTCTTATGGTCAAATAACATGTAAATTTCCGACCTTAATATTATCATAATTTTCTAAAATGCAAGTATTTTTTTAATGTAGAATGTGTTGAATATTGAGGAAACTAATAAGTTGGTTAAATAAAAATATTCATATCCTTATAAAGGGTGTCTCGACAAGAGCGCTGGATTTAATTATCAAGAAAAACATTTTTTTTTGGAATTTAAGCAATATTTATATTTCAGCGTGAAAAGGAATAGTTGCGATTAAACATGAAACAGGACATCCGGCACATGGCCACCACGGAATCTCTGGAATAAAGTTATTACACAACTGTGGCCTTATTTCGCCAATAACGCGCCGTATTTTAAAAAAGTTTTTGAGTTGATGTGGAGGATATGTCTTTCCAACAAGACAGTGCGACCTGCCATACAGCACGCAAAATAATGGTTTCCAACCAATCAAGTTTCCAGCCGTGTTATCTCTCGGTTTAGCGATCAAAATTCGCCACCAAGATCGTGCGATTTAATGCCGATGCAGTTCTTTTTTTGAGGCTACGTAAAGCCACACACATTTGAACGTCTTAAAGAAGAGATACAGCACGTTATTGGCTAAATAGAGCCACATGTATGCAAAAACGTTATCCAGAATTTCATGAAAAGAATGACACTGTGCCAGGGATTTCGTGGTAGCCATTTGCCGGATGTCCTATTTCATGTTTAATCGCAACTGTTCCTCTTCACGTTGAAATATAAATATTTGCTTCATTTGTTGAGACACCCTTTAGAAAGATTAATGAATAAAATCATACACTTTTTAAGTTATTTATGATCTTAAAATAGTTTTTAAGAGAGCATATAATTTCCTAGGTCATTTGCATGGAGACAAAAGCGACGATCGTATGGCAGGACGGCACAGAAGAAAAAGACGTGCCCACTACGCAACTATATTACTCCATTTCACTGGATGACCACGAGTTTTTCCCAGGCGAGTGGGTAATGGCGAATGGAAAAGCGGATATGAAAAAATACGGGGTTGTCCAAAAGGTTGACTACTTGGAACGAACAGCCACTGTAAGTAGAATGAAACGGGCGATCAAATGAATTTAATGAATAATTGGAGTAGGGTCTGATTTTTTTTTTGCAGTTTTCAGTGTTTAAAGGCTGTGACATAATTAACTCAAATTATTTGATTTTTCAAATAATTGTCGTTATATTTTAATAGGGAATTTTTCTCATGCGCGAGAGAGGCATGGAAATAATTTTAATTGGATACCTAAAAGTTTTAGAGTATACTAGGTATCAGAGCTGGGACGAATCCTCGTGATAAGGATTCCAATCACGAATCCGAATCACCTAATATGATTCAAATCACGAATACTCGAGTAAAGGATTCGTAAGAGATACATATGATTCGAATCCTATTTTTTCGAATCACGAATACAAATCCTTTAAGAATAAATTTGATTCAATTATTTTTTGCAACCATTAACATAAATATCGTTATCAGTTGTTTTAACAAAAATATTCAAAACCTAATTATTTATTATTAACACTGAACACCGTTGATAACAGACTAAATATCTACTCTGATTAAAGATGTATTTGTGTGTTTTTTTAGTTCACTTTAAATCAGTGTCTTGTACGCGTGGCGCATGAAGTAAAATTTCAAGTTTAGAAAAGCCCTGTGAAAATTTGTCTCGGGTCGCTGCGCGACCCGAGACAAATTTTCTACGCAGGGCTTTTCTAAACTCGAAATTTTACTTAATGCTTAGACTGGGAGTGGAAACACTCTGTCAAAACTTCAAATTGAACTCTATTATAAAATCGACGAATGTCTAAAAATTACGTAAATAAAAAAATCACTGAATATCATTAAAACTGGGAAAGTCAGAGAACAGTCATGGTATTTTGTTCAAATTGACGAAAACACTAACAATAAAGCCATATGTTATTATTAAATTTGCCAAAATCAACAGGCGTCATAAAAATTACAAAACATGTAAAAATTTATAATACCAACTTAAATATTGACAAAACAATGAAAACAATTTAACAATCGGGGGCTTCCCACAGAAGAAAGTTATATTAAAAAGTCAGGGAAAAAATCTTCAATCAGGGAAATGTCAGAAAACTTTAACATTTCAGATTGTGGCTACCATGTCAGTTTTACTTCAAATAATGTTGAACAAAATTTTGAAAACTAGATTATTATCTTTAAAAACATTTTTAGTCATTTAATGTTCTTATCAAAGCAATCAGTTTAAAGTTTCGAACGAGCGTTTCCACTCCCAGACTATGCATGAAGTAAAATTTCGAGTTTAGAAAAGCCCCGCGTAGACAAATTTTCACGGGGCTTTTCTAAACTCGAATTTTTTACCTCATGCACCGTGCGTATAAAACAGTGATTTAACGAGAAATTTAAAAACACACGAAACAAATTTTTCATGTTAATCCTCACAATTAATTCGAATTATATTTGACGATTCAAATCCTTTTGTAAGTATTTGAATCCTTTTGTAAGTTTTCGAATCCTTTTGTAAGTATTCCAATCCTTTAATAAATACTTGAATCCTTTTATGAGGATTCAAATCACCTGTATTTGGATTCGAATACGAATGAATCCTCTTAGAAAAATGTAACGAATCCGGATCACCAATCCAGTTTAACAAAAGTATTCGTATGCCAATCGTCTAAAAGGAATGATTCGAATCCTGCCCAGCTCTGCTAGGTATACAGTGCGTTTTATTTAAGTATGGCCATATGGATTTACATGGTAAAAATTGTACCCTATGTTAACTTTTGTAGTCGTACAAATTTGAAACAATTTTTTGGTTTTATCAATAAATCAAACATGTTTTTACGAAATGTTTATTGTTAGAAGGAGATAAACATGTTAGAATTCGTTGGGATTATTATTAATTTTTTCCATTCAAAATTCACAACATTTGATCCTTGGCAAGTCATTTTGTGGTAATAATTTGTGCGCATTTTTAATTTTATGTGATTTATACTTTTCCATTTTTAATATACTTTAATTTAATTTTAACAATTGACTGCGTACCGCCCTGATTAGGTAGAACGTTCCGGCGTCATTATTGTATTATATAGTATGTCTTGTTATGTAGGTGGCTACTGCACATATGTATATATAGTATATGTATACATATATATATATATATAGTATATGTATACATATATATATATATATAGTATATGTATACATATATATATATATATAGTATATGTATACATATATATATATATATATATATATATATATATATATATATATATATATATATATATATATATATATATATATATATATATATTCCGTATATATATATATATATATATATATATATATATATATATATATATATATATATATATATATATATATATATATATATATATATATATATATATATATATATATATATATATATATATATATATATATATATATATATATATATATATATATATATATATATATATATATATATATATATATATATATATATATATATATATATATATATATATATATATATATATATATATATATATATATATATATATATATATATATATATATATATATATATATATATATATATATATATATATATATATATATATATATATATATATATATATATATATATATATATATATATATATATACATATATATATATATATATACAGGGTGTTCATTTAAAAACTTCCCAACGCGGATTTATGGAAAACCACTGATTAAAAGAAAAAACGCCGAGACACGTCCAAAGATTTCCCAAGGGGGACAACTTTTTAACCAAAAACGACTTCACCCCCTTTTACCCTCTGCCCCCCGGGGTCATCCCCTTAAAAATTTTAAATGACAAGGGGTATCAAGTAATAGCTTAGCTAAGATAAATAAAGATTTTTCTAATTTTTCCGTAAACAAATCGACCGATTTTAAAAATTCAAACGTTAAAATAAAGCACTTTGAAAAACCTTTCAAACAAGCTATTACTTGATACCCCTTGTCATTTAAAATTGTTAAGCGGATGACCCCGGGGGGCAGAGGGTAAAAGGGGGTGAAGTCGTTTTTGGTTAAAAAGTTGTCCCCCTTGGGAAATCTTTGGACGTGTCTCGGCGTTTTTTCTTTTAATCAGTGGTTTTCCATAAATCCGCGTTGGGAAGTTTTCAAATGAACACCCTGTATATATATATATGCGCGTCTGTGTATGTGACTATTATACAAATTACATATATTCGGATATACAGTGTTTTCCTTATATCGTGCTAGGTATAGTCAAAAGCCATCCGGTATAACGAGGTTCTACTGTCATTTATTTGTAAAAATTAACAAACTTTCGTGCGATTTTATAACATTTACTTGTCAATTAGCATTATGACATTTTCGCCAAGTTGATTTTTTGGGTTGATTATTTGCAAGGTTGTTATGTTTAAATCACTTTGTTTTAAAACAGTGTTTTAAACATGTTTAAAAACACCCGTCGTGTTTTAAATGGTTTTGTTTTAAACATGTTTTAAATCTTAAATTTGTTTTAAATGTTTTTATTTTACTATCTTAAATTTGCTAAATTACATTTTGTACTACTTCATTAAGATTTTTTGTTTACGTTTTTAAATTTTAGCTAAATTGTTGAAGATTTCTCAAATTACATTATTAATCATAAGATTTTATTACAACAAAATATCACAACTGTGTGTGCATAAATGTGATTTTTAAATACAGGGAATTTTTCTTTCAGGTGTACATATGCATACACTGTAAATTTTACGACATTCGTTGTTTTTTTAAAAGATTTCAATTTGAATCTTTAAACGAGGGTTTTCCACTCCCAGACTAAGCATAAAGTAAAATTTCGAGTTTAGAAAAGCCTGAAAATTTGGATTGGCCGCGTAGCGAAGCGGCCAATACAAATTATGCTTTTTTAAACTCGAAATTTTACTTCATGCGCCACACGTATAAAACACTGAAATATAGTAAAGTTTAAATTATATGGCTTTAGCAATCTAATATGTAGATGTGAATAAAGCATAAGTCAAATTCTGCGCTGAACAAATTGTTTAAAACAGTGATTATAGGCAACCCAATAACTCTAACGTATATTAGGTTGCCTATAATTGTTTTTGTATGTGTGTTTTTTACTTCACTATAAATCAGTGTTTTTGAGCGTGGCGCATGAAGTAAAATTTCGAGTTTAGAAAAGCCTAATTTGGATTGGCCGCTCCGCTTCGCTATGCTGCTAATCCAAATTCTTAGGCTTTTCTAAACTCGAAATTTTATTTCATGCTTAGTCTGGGAGTGGAAAACACTTGTTAAAAGCCTCAAATTAACTGCTTTGAAACAACTAATTCCCGCAAATTTAAAATAACGCCGTAATTATCGGGATATGTATACTTTAAAAAAAATGCGCTGTATATTCTGTTTAAAACGTGTTTTAAACATGTTTTAAACACATTTTGTAAAAGAAACTGTTTTTTTTAATTAACATGAAAAAAAAAAACGTTTTTTTTAACAACCCTGATTATTTGTGTTATTAATTTGAACGTTCAGAGCGAAAATAAAGAAATCTAACATGTTTATGTCCTTCTAGCAATGTATATTTAGCAGAAAAATGTTTGATTTATAAATAAAACCTAAAAATTGTTTCAAATTTGTGCGACATGGGGTTCAACTTTTACTGTGTAAACCCCAATGGCCATACTTAAATAGAACGCACTGTATAATTACGTAAAAAAAAGGATGTTTGTTTTGCCGCAAAATCTTAAATTAAATGATCCTTAAGGGGTTAAGTGCTACCCAGTGCTACCATACTAAACTCAAACTTCATTGCTTGCTTGGTAATAAATTCATTTGATTGCCCGGTACATTTCTAGCTGATAATATACATTTTCTATTCGACTAACTTACAGAAGAATAAATTTTATTAATAGTGCACAATAATTTTTTGGTTAGATTAAATGGTTTATATCTGATATCGATAAAAAACCTGTTTACGATTCCACAAATGAGATGAGCGTCTACGACATAGCGAAGCACCCGAAGTTTCCATTCCGTCCAGGCAGTATAGTCTATGCCAAACCCGTTCAAAAAGAAAAGTTGGGAACGGTTATTGATAGTTATCCACAAGTAAGTTCTTTTTTTTTAAATGATTATTTTTGTAGATCGGAAAGGTTTTTTTATGCCGATTGTGTTTTAAGATATCTGTAAACTAGTATATAAAGTGTAATTTAGAAAGGTAAAAAATAAGTCACAACTCTAGCAGGGGCAACATAAATCAAGTTTTATTTCATATATTCACCACTGCTATTTTTGTCTCAAAAGTAGGAGGAGCTTTCCAGTTTACGCAGCCCAAATATAAATGAATATTTTGATGAGTGGGAAGAGGTAATACAGAAATACTTACTTTTAACACTTTGATAACATTGTTCAATCACTGGATGTGTAAATAAATGCAAACTGCCCCTTGGTAAAGAAACGTCAGTTGTGATTCTAACATGACAGCCAAAATTCCGTGGGCTTATACTCTATTCACTTTAAGAAAAATTTAACTAGAAGCCAGAAGTTGGTTAGCCTATAATCCGTTTTTAAAATAAGGTGTTAAAATAAAGCTGTTAAGCAAGAATATTTAAAGTTAATTGTATCTTTAATGCCCAGTTGCATAAAAATTCCAGTCAACCTCTAGTTGACCAACTAGACGTTGAAAGCTCAACGTCCGTCTGACTAAAAATGAGTTGCATTAGGTCCGGTTTGGTTATAGTTTAGTACTGACAGTTTAATTTATGTTGGCTGTCCTAGTCGTTGACTAATTGATAACCAATCACAGGAAAACTTCAAAAGACGCAAAGAGAAAATATTCAAACTTAAAAAAGGAAATAAACACTTTTAAAAATTGACCAGCAATTATTTATGAAAGAAGAAAAGCCTTCTCTAAATGTAAATCTTCAGATATTCGTTTTTCTTTGAAAACAGTTCAAATTAAAACTTCAATAGAGTGTTTTTCACTCCCAGATAAGCATGAAGTAAAATCTCGAGTTTAGAAAAGCCTGAAAATTTGGTTTGGTCGGTCAAGCCAAATTTTCAAGCTTTTCTAAACTCGAAATTTTACTTCATGCGCCACACTTATAAAACACTAAATATTGTGAAGTAAGTAGTATATTTTGAACTTCACTTGAAATCTGTGTTTTATACGCGTAAGCATGAAGTAAAATTTCGAGTTTAGAAAAACCTGAAAATTTGGGTTGCTTAATCTGGGAGTGGAAAACACTCGTTTAAAGTTTTAATTTAAGCTTTAAAAAAAGCAACGAATGTGGAAAAATTTATAGCCTATGCATATATTCATTTACTTTATCATTTCAAAAGACTTGTGTCAGAAAAGCACAAATCACTAGAATAAACCAATTTTTATAGGAACACAGATTTTGATAAAATAAAGAAATCACTTATGCAAAATCATGTGATTTCTTTATGTTATCAAAGTCTGTGTTCCTATGAAAATACCTTTTAAATAACACATGTAACCTCACTTTCGATTTTGATTAGCTGTTATCAAGTTTCGGTTGGATCACACTCAGAGCTACATCCATCAATTGAATTAACCTGCGCTTGAGGTGGACGTTGGCTGTCAACTGGAAAGTTCTAGTTGACCCCTGGTTGGACTCCAACCTCTAGTCAACTAGACATTATAAAACCGGGCTTAAATGTCGTATAACTCATATTTACAATATTAATAAAAAAAAAATCCCACCATTGGGATTTCGTAAACTATTAGAGCTACATAGGCGGTTGAATTAAATAAGGTATCTATTTTTAATACAAAACAAAATTGTGTTAACAATTTTCATATACAGTCATTTGTGTTAGAAATATTGTGAAAAAGTGAAAATCGACAACATTTTCTTTTTGCTATAACTTTGTTAATTGGAATGTTAACAAGCTAAAATTTCAAATATACTCCAAATAATATCCGAGAAACGTAACAAAATTGACAGGTTTTATACGGGCTGTCCCATTTACAGGATACTACATTTAAGTTCATTTTTTCTTATGGCAGCCATATTTGATTTTTACACCATTAATTATAGCAGAGAAGTTGAGTCGGAAATCATGCGTCATATGTCAAATTAAAATTATAATTGTCATGTCAATAAAATGCAACACCCTGGATAACATTTGATAATTTATTCGCATTTCTAATGACTCTTATCTTAACTTAGTTATCTTTATTGACCAATAAAGCACTGATA
Organism: Philonthus cognatus; assembly: GCA_932526585.2. Taxonomy (NCBI): domain Eukaryota; kingdom Metazoa; phylum Arthropoda; class Insecta; order Coleoptera; family Staphylinidae; genus Philonthus; species Philonthus cognatus. Next base: position 67,898,670 of record OW052242.1, on the reverse strand, counting down.
ATATTATTATAATTTATGCCAATTATGACAATAATGTCAATGTATGTCAACAAAAGTCAATTTATGTGAAAAACGTTTAACGTGCTGTGTGCTTTTCACGTCAAAATGTTAAAAAGTGCATTCTCTTGTAAAACAAAGATTTATTTATTAACACATTAATCTTTACCACATATAAATCTGGTCTTGTGTTATTGTAAGTCAAGTTGATGTGTGTGTGTGCGCCTGTGTGTTTGTAAACTTGAAATTTTACTTCATGCTTAATTAAGGAGTGGAAAACACTTGTTAGGATTATATTAAATGCTTTTATATAAAAATACTGAAAGTACAAAAAAATATCTGCTTAATTTTACGATTTATTGAATTTTGTAAAATTAATTGATTAGTTTCTGTAACTAATGCATTTTCTTAACTCAATCTTCTTTAAACTTAAACTTCTCATTGATCAATTTAAGATTTAAATCTAACGAATAAATAGTTTCAAGCTAAAATGTCCCCTAAATGTAAATTCTTAATGCTTTTAATCTATATTTAGATAGTTTGCTCAAACTTTATTTATTTGATTTGTTTTTTCATAAAGTCTTATAATATATTTTATATCATTTTGTGTTTCAAACTTTTATTTATATATTAAAAATAGTATCACTTTATCTCCGTTGTCGATAATTCTCCATGGTTACGATACACAAGGCAACTTTACTTATTTATAAATTTAAATACAAAAAATAAATTAAATTAGATCAAATATAATAAATTGGATTAGAAATATGAAACTCGTCAGCTATCGCCTTATAACTCGTCAGCTATCACCTCGGAGTTATAACAAAATCTCCTCAGATTTTAAGCACCGCTTGATCTTCTAATTACATAATATACAGGGTGCGCATCAAATGGAATGATATGGATAAGGTTTAAAATTTAGATTTGATATTTGGTAGGTTTAAATTAGATATAAATACCCATATTTTGAGATGAGTTTGATTTGTTTTGCACGATTGCTTTTGTCATAGGCAGCCATGTTGAATTTTTCTAATTGGCAACCAATTTTTTTTTGGTATTATTTGAAAGGTTATTTAATTAGAAATACGTTAGTATGTTTATTCTAAAATAACGATGAAAAAAAATAATTTAAACAATAACTGAAATTTGGTTTGGTCGGCCAAACCAAATTTTCAAGCTTTTCTAAACTCGAAATTTTACTTCATGCGCCACGCTTATAAAACACTAAATATTGTGAAGTAAGTATTATATTTTGAACTTCACTTGAAATCTGTGTTTTATACGCATAAGCATGAAGTAAAATTTCGAGTTTAGAAAAACCTGAAAATTTGGGTTGCTTAATCTGGGAGTGGAAAACACTCATTTAAAGTTTTAATTTAAGCTTTAAAAAAAGCAACGAATGTGGAAAAATTTATAGCCTATGCATATATTCATTTACTTTATCATTTCAAAAGACTTGTGTCAGAAAAGCACAAATCACCAGAATAAACCAATTTTTATAGGAACACAGATTTTGATAAAATAAAGAAATCACTTATGCAAAATCATGTGATTTCTTTATGTTATCAAAGTCTGCGTTCCTATGAAAATACCTTTTAAATAAAACATGTAACCTCACTTTCGATTTTGATTAGCTGTTATCAAGTTTCGGTTGGATCACACTCAGAGCTACATCCATCAATTGAATTAACCTGCGCTTGAGGTGGACGTTGGCTGTCAACTGGAAAGTTCTAGTTGACCCCTGGTTGGACTCCAACCTCTAGTCAACTAGACATTATAAAACCGGGCTTAAATGTCGTATAACTCATATTTACAATATTAATAAAAAATAATCCCACCATTGGGATTTCGTAAACTATTAGAGATACAAAGGCGGTTGAATTTAGAGATACATAGGCGGTTGAATTAAATAAGGTATCTATTTTTAATACAAAATAAAATTGTGTTAACAATTTTCATATACTGTCATTTGTGTTAGAAATATTGTGAAAAATTGAAAATCGCCAAAATTTTCTTTTTGCTAAAACTTTGTTAATTGGAATGTTAACAAGCTAAAATTTTAAATATACTCCAAATAATATCCGAGAAACGTAACAAAATTGACAGGTTTTATACGGGCTGTCCCATTTACAAGATACTACATTTAAGTTTATTTTTTCTTATGGCAGCCATATTTGATTTTTACACCATTAATTATAGCAGAGAAGTTGAGTCGGAAGTCATGCGTCATATGTCAAATTAAAATTATAAATGTCATGTCTAATAAAATGGAACACCCTGGATAACATTTGATAATTTATTCGCATTTCTAATGATTCTTATCTTATCTTAGTTATCTTTATTGACGAATAAAGCACTAATAATATTATTAAAATTTATGCCAATTATGACAATAATGTCAATGTATGTCAACAAAAGTCAATTTATGTGAAAAACGTTTAACGTGCTGTCTGCTTTTCACGTCAAAATGTTAAAAAGTGCATTCTCTTGTAAAACAAAGATTTATTTATTAACACATTGATCTTTACCACATATAAATCTGGTCTTGTGTTTTTTTTTTCCCGTGGGGGCCGTCTTCCTTTCGGATCCGGATGCACTGCACTGGTCTTGTGTTATTGTAAGTCAAGTTGATGTGTGTGTGTGCGCCTGTGTGTATTATTTGCCTGTGTGTATTATTTGAATAAATTAGTGTTTTATACTCGTGACGCATGAAGTAAACTTTCAAGTTTAGAAAAGCCTAATTTGAATTGGTCATCCACTTCGCTATTCAACCAATTAAAATTTTCAGGCATTTGTTCACTTGAAATTTTACTTCATGCTTAATTAAGGAGTGAAAAACACTTGTTAGGATTATATTAAATGCTTTTATATAAAAATACTGAAAGTACAAAAAAAATATCTGCTTAATTTTACGATTTATTGAATTTTGTAAAATTAATTGATTAGTTTCTGTAACTAATGCATTTTTTAACTCAATCTTCTTTAAACTTAAAGTTCTCATTGATCAATTTAAGATTTAAATCTAAAAAATAAATAGTTTCAAGCTAAAATGTCCCCTAAATGTAAATTATTAATGCTTTTAATCTATATTTAGATAGTTTGCTCAAACTTTATTTATTTGATTTGTGTTTTCATAAAGTCTTATAATATATTTTATATCATTTTGTATTTCAAACTTTTATTTATATATTAAAAATAGTATCACTTTATCTCCGTTGTCGATAATTCTCCATGGTTACGATACACAAAGCAACTTGACTTATTTATAAATTTAAATACAAACAAATAAATTAAATTAGATCAAATATAATAAATTGGATTAGAAATATGAAACTCGTCAGCTATCGTCTTATAACTCGTCAGCTATCGTCTTATAACTCGTCAGCTATCGCCTCGAAGTTATAACAAAATCTCCTCAGATTTAAAATTGATCTTCTAATTACATAATATACAGGGTGCGTAAAAAATATCGCATCAAATGGAATGATATGGAAAAGGTTTAAAATTTAGATTTGATATTTGGTAGGTTAAAATTAGATATAAATACCCATATTTTGAGATGAGTTTGATTTGTTTTGCACGATTGCTTTTGTCATTGGCAGCCATGTTGAAATTTTCTAATTGGCAACCTAGGTTTTTTTGGTATTATTTGATAGGTTATTTAATTAGAAATACGTTAGTATGTTTATTCTAAAATAACGATGAAAAAAAATAATTTAAACAATAACTGAAATTAGAATTAGAGTTGCAATAATAAACATTCCTCCGGCACATTTGTAGAATACACTGGGCATTTTTGTTGATGGACTTTCTTATTGCCAAGAAGTGAATGGACAACTGTCAATTCCCGGGAAGGTACCCTGAGGTACTGAGGAAGGTACTGATTACCAACTAGCTCAGGTTGGTTGAGGTTATGGTAGATGAGCAACTAACTTTTGAAGCACGTATGCTGTTTTAAAATTATTTATGTTAAACAAAATAAAACAAAAACATTAAAACAACAAAAGAAGTAAGGAAGAGTAAGAGAAACACAGTGCACGAAATTACAGGGCAGATTCGGTGTGGCGTCGGCGTCGCGATCGGGATTTCTACTAGCCCAGCGGTGGCGCCTGGCTAGTGGTGGCTTCCGGATGGAGGCGGCGTCCAAGTAACAAGACGGCGTCTCGGTGTGAGACGGCGTCCTGTGGTCGTCGACGGGATGTGGCGTCGACGTCGGTGGGGTGTTGCGTCTGGCTGGATCCGGAGGCAGCAACAAACACTACGCTCGTAGTGCGGGACGTCAGGAACGACTGCAGAACGGCTACCGTTGGCGTCGGGCAAAGTTTCCTGGCGTCGGTGGGTTGCTGGCCTGGTCTGGATCCGGCGGAAGCAACAAACGCTACACTGGAGCGTCGTTGTGGCGTCGAGGCGACTGCGCTTGCAATCGGCTGGGACGGCTAACGTCGCCGTCGGTTGTTTCCTGTTGTTGGATTCTTCTTCTGGCGGCAGAAACGACGGCTAGGACATCTGGCGTCGGTCAGAGCTTCCTGGCTCAGACAGAAGTCGAGGAACAAAAGTTCCTCTTGAATCCACATGCTATCCCCTGTACAGCACAAGAGTGGACTGCCTTCCTGGATGCCGTCCCCCGGTATTTATACCACGAAAATTGGCGTCGTGTAACGAAAACTAAATAAGTCTTACATTTTATACTTGCCTTTGGGCTGCTCAGTTTATTTCCCGGTAGGTCGTGGGTTATTAAGGAATTTATTTATGGGCGCCAGCATACTCAATTAAATAATACCAAAATAATTAACTTTCTCTTATAAAATATAAGTAAATTAGAACAATACTTAAATTTTCCTTGTCAAAAAAATATGGAGCGGCACCAATCTTGTCTCCTGGCCAGGTCAAGGTCCTCCAGTCCGGTTGTCATTGAGTTGTTAAATTGCAGTATAGCCAATCGCCACCCTGCTGTTTTACGGTTAGTTTGCGGGTTGACTACTACGGCTCAGTTGTTTTGCGCCTGCTGTCAAAAGTGGTGGGGTGATTCCTCAATTCAATGGTTTTGTAACGAAACGGGAAGCTGGTCGGAATCCTCTTCTGTCCTCTTCTGACCCTTTTCACGGAAACACCAGGGATTGGCCCATTGTCGATAGCATGAATAATTCAACAGTATGAATATTCACAAGGAAAATTTTAATATGAATATTTACAAAAATATAGTTGCTCAACAAAATGAATTTAATATAAACAAAATAATTGGCCAAATAGTAATTAATCAATAATACCTTTTTATTTTTAAGGTTATAGACACAATGAATTGTTTCAAAACTTATAACAACCATGTGACTGAAATTTACAGAAATACTGCTCAATTTAAACTACGCTGTGCGCAATGTTAGTATTAATAGAGAAAATAGAAATTTAATAAAAACAAAGTGAAATGTGACGAAGTTCAAAACAAAAAAATAATATTAATTAAAATCTACGTCATCCGCTTGGAGCGAGCACGCGTGTGTGAGGATTCCATGAACAAAAACAATAAAGTCCACCTGGTGGAAACAAAAACTGTACTGAATAACGCCGTAGTTTCACCGCATGCAAAATACACCAATGAATTACGTGCACTTTACACAAAATCTTACTGCAAGAAACCTAAATCAAAACTGCACTAATGGGCCTAACCCTTCACTAATTTCCTTGCAGTACCTAACCTCAAAATTTGCGATTAATGAAACAGGCTAATAATTTTAAAGTAACTACAAAAATATTTCCACCAGCAGAACAGAAGTTTAAAAAAAAGGTTCAAAGAATACTCACACGCTAGCTTCCAAACCCCGGATGGACGAGATTTATTTTAGATTCCCCATGCGCCACCCGATGGGACTGTCCCCATAAAACCAAGAACCAAACCGTGCGTGACGGCTGTCAACAAGAGAAGACCCCAAAGACCTAAGGAAGCACCAGATTCGCACGCAGGACGCTTGAGCCGAATCTGACAATTCCGTTGAGTAACTTAAGTTGCCTATAATAAAAGTCCATAATTTAATTATTTTAAATAGTGGAAGACTGACGTTTCTCAAATGTAACGAAAATTAAAATTAAATTTCGAAATTTTCGTTACAAGAGAAGGGAGGTTTTTAGGACTACGTCACCGTTGGCAAAGAATTTGCTAGAAAGCAATTATCGCAGACAAGATAATTACTTTCAGCGAACTCTTAAATCCAAACAACCGTTAAGCTGCAATTTGAAAGAAGTATAGAAATTTATAATCTCTCTGCAATGGTGGTCATTAGTCCTCTCCCTTAAATACCCATTTTGAAAAAACCCGAGGGACAATCCGCCACACCTGCCCAGGTAGATGGTGGCCCGAGCACAGTTCGAACCACGGGAGATAATCCTTCGGACCGGGCAATTAGTTAATTGCTGGGTGCGAACTCATTTTAAGTAAAAGAAAAATTGTAAATGTTATTTACAATTCTTGTTGCTGGAGATTAAAATAATCCCCGGTAACACAACTTGAGCACCTATATGATTTTCTTAGGTTTCTTGTTAATTTCAGTTTTTGTTTAAATTATTTATTTTTTTCGTTATTTTAGAATACACATGCTAATGTTATAACACGTAGTATTTCTAAATAAATACCCTTTCAAATTACACCAAAAAATCTCTGACAAAAGCAAGTCATGCAAAATAAACAAAACTCATCTCAAAATATGGGTATGTCTATTATCTAATTTAAACCTATTAAATGTCAAATCGTTTTTATATAATTCCATTTGATGCAATACTTTTTACGCACCCTGTTTATTGTATTATAGTATTTGGCATTGGTGAGATTTAATGATGAATAAGAAAAATTAAACATGGTAAATCGAAGTAAATTAAAAAAAACCATAAACCATGCATTGTTAAGTTACAACTATTTGTAATTTTTTTTTTGTCATTATGGTTGTCATTTATGTATTGAATGTTCATAACAGATTAAAAACTGAGTGTATGAACTGTTTAAAATGATTTCATTCTCGATTATGTACGTCATTTAGCAAAATTAAGCATGTTCTGATTTCAGAAATTGTTGTAGTGTGTGTTATTATTATTATTCAGCAGAGCTGGGATGAATCGTCAAAAACAGGATTCGAATCACGAATCCGAATCACCTAATATGATTCGAATCCTCATTTTGGAATCATGAATACAAATCCTTTAAAAATAAATTTGAATCTATTATTTGCAACCAGTAATATTTTATTCCATCAGTTTTTATTAACAAAAATGTTTATTTACCGACTAAATATCTGATTATATAATGATTTTAATTAATGATGATATATGTGTTATTGAACTAAATTTTAAATCTGTGTTTTATACGCGTGGCGCATGAAGTAAAATTTCGAGTTTAGAAAAGCCCCGTGAAAATTTGTCTCGGGTCGCTGCGCGACCCTCGACAAATTTTCTACGCGGGGCTTTTCTAAACTCGAAATTTTACTTCATGCTTAGTCTGGGAGTGGACCGTCAAGATTTTCTACATGTCGAGATTTTCGATATTTCTAGATTTATGTCGATTTATTCACAGTTTGTTATTGTATTAAATGCAACTTTAATATTAAATAAAAACGGTTTGTTTTAGGAATAGAATATTCACCCATCAAGAGCCGAGCAAATTATAAAGTTAACTCTAAAAGTTAATTTTAGGTAAAATTTTGCATCTTTTTCTATGATTTCAATGAATGATATTATATTACATACGTCAATTTTTTAAAAGAGTTAAATTTAAAATTCAAACGAGTGTTGTCCACTCCCAGACTAAGCATGAAGTAAAATTTCGAGTTTAGAAAAGCCCCGCGTAGAAAATTTGTCGAGGGTCGCGCAGCGACCCGAGACAAATTTTCACGGGGCTTTTCTAAACTCGAAATTTTACTTCATGCGCCACGCATATAAAACACTGATTTCAAGTGAAGTTAAAAATATACTATTAACGTTGGATATTTTTCATGGTTAAGGGCGTATTACCACTAGGACAGCGTTTTTTTTTTTACGGTTTTTAGAATTTTTATTTTTGGGAAATTTAATACATGCGATCTTGCGGTTTCTTGCAACTTGTTTATAGATTCATAAACTATAAAAATGAATTTTAATTCTTTTCAATCGTCCGGCTAAACCTCGAAATCCGGCCTCAAATAAGGCCGTGTCCGCCGTGTTTTTCCTCATGGCCGGAAAGATTTTTTCGATTCTGTGATTTGAAACGTAAAATGAAGTAGTAGTCATTAATCTGTATTAAATTATCTGGAGTTTGAACCACCGACAATAAAAAATCTCGATAAATAACGAAATGGAGGCCATTCGAAAAAAGTGGTCGCTTTTTGCCCCCCTTTTTCTGACTTTAAGGCTCTATGAAAAATATCAAATGTTAATATATTTGAATGACGATGGTTCAAACTCCAGAGGAAAATGGGGAGAACCGAACACTAAAAGCTCAAGTCAATCCGTTTCATCGTTTGAAAAGAAAGTTTCCGGCCAGCGAAAAAAAAGTGGTTTCGAGAAAAACGCGTTTAAAGTTTTGACACAAGTTTTAACTATTTTTGGAGATTTTTGGCTTTAGTCAGCTATGCCAGCTCCGTACACTAGGCCCTCCTCTTCCTCTAAAAACTGGGTTTGAGTGATTTACTCCTGCCAGCGTTGTTGGATGGCCTTATGAGTTGCTGGAGTCAGGCAAAATTCGTCCCACATCTCGCGCTCCGCGTCGGTCCGCACCGGAAAGCCTTGGCTTGCAGGCCGATATGGATTCCCAGTGTCTCTATCGTCTTAAAAACTGCCGAGTATCCGTCGTTGAAAATGCTGGTAGCTATGAAAGACGCGATAGCGACGGTTTTTGCACCACAGTTGAGGTGCTTCGAAGCCAGCTTCCAGACACAAGCATTCAAACTTTCGTTTGAGTTCTGCGTATTTCCACCCAGCCACCTACTCAGCATTGTTTACTTCAACAAGCAAAAATCTAACTAACGAATTCGCCTATTGTAAAACAGCTTTCGGACATGAAACTAGATACTATCAAGTATCAATAAATGCAAAAAAAAATCAATTTTTTATAACTTCCGAATGGTAATACCCCCTTAAGTAACCAAATATGCATTCACAAATATTTGAATTATTCGAAATTTTAAATATTTATATTCAAATATGAATAATTTAGTAATTTAAATATTCATATTAGAATATTTAACTATTTGAATTAATCGAATTCGAATCCCAGCCTTAATAGCGATGATTCGAATTATTTAGGAGGGTTTGAATCCGTGTATACTTTTATAAGGATTCGAATCCTTTTATAAGAATTCGAATCCTTTTATAAGAATTCGAATCCTTTTATAAGAATTCGAATCCTTTTATAAGGATTCGAATCATCTACGTCTGGATTCGAATACGAATCCTTTTACAAAAATGTAACGAATCCGGATCACGAATCCGTTTTCACTAAAGTATTCGAATACCTCTTTTGAATCCTCTAAAAGGATTCGAATCCGGGAATCGAATCCTGAATGATTCGAATCCTGCCCAGCTCTGTTATTTAGTTTTAAAAGTTATATCTTTGTGTATTTTTTTTTACGTATTTTGTCTCTTTTGCACCCTGTTGGACATAATGTCTGTTGGGTTTGTATTTCTAAATATTTATTTATTTATTCCTTTGCCTATCTACCTTTCGGTGTAAGGCTTACATTACTAATTTTTATAGTATTCTCTCCACTTCTTCCTGTCCTTTGTTATTTCATTTATTTCTTCCCACGTGTTCCCTTTTCTTGTTGCCTCTTCTTTTATTACGCTGTTCCATTCTCTTCTTGGTCTTCCTCTTTGTTTTTTTCCTGTTGCTCGTGTCTCATATATTTTTTTGGTATTTCTTTCTTCGCTCATTCTTCTTATGTGTCCATACCACCTCATTTGTCCTTCCGTGATTTTTTCCTGTATTGGCTTTATTTGTAGGTTTTTCCTATGTGTTTCGTTCCTTATTCTGTCTCTTATTGTTTTGTGTTCGATTTTTCTTAGGAATCTCATCTCCATTGTATTAATTCTTTTTATTTGCTTTCCTGTCATCGTCCATGTTTCACTACTGTATGTTAGCGTTGGTCTAATTACTTTTTTCACTATCTCTGTTTTTGTGTCTCTTGATATTTCCTTTTTACTAAAAAATGTGTTTTTCAACATGTTATAGAGTTTTGCCGTTTTTCCTATTTTATCATTAATTTCTTTATCTAGTTTGCCATTACTCTGAATAATGGTTCCTAAATATCTATATTGTTCTACCTGTTCGATTTTTTTACCGTGTATTTTTATTTCGTGTTTCTTTGTTCCTTTGGCAATTATCATTGTTTTTGTCTTTTCATAGTTTATTTTCATGTTTATTTTCTAAATAAATAAATAAAAATAATGACTCTGACAAACATACGTGCATTTCAATTAAATGAAAACATCAAATTTGATTAAAAATATAAAGTGAAAATAAAACTATAAATGAAAATAATAAAATTTGGTTGGTTTTTAATTTCAAAACTAATTAATATTAGTTACTCAATAAATTGAAAAATGAAGTAGATATTGTTTTGCTTCCTGTATTTTTTTTTATAAAAGACAATTCAATTTAACTTGTTACAGTTTTTACATTTGGACAATCATTTATCGATTTGGGCAGGTGGTGGCCGGAATCGGACGTCCTGTATATAATCCGTCAATTTTGTTATATTCTGCGATTGCTATGGGGGTACATTTTAAATTTCAGCTAATTGTCGTTAATTAACAAAATTATAGTAAAAAGACAATTGTGCCGATTATCACTTTTTTACCATATCTTGAAAAAGCTAGTTTAAGTTTGTTAACACAGTTTTTATTATTTTTTTAACAGGCATACATGATATGTATTTATAATTTTACCCTTTCTCTTGAAGGAGTGGACAAAACGTCGTATGGATTTTTTTTTCATATTCGGTCAACTTTGCATATGTATCACGACACACTTTGTTTTTCGGTTGTGTTTTAATTTCTGTTGATGCCATTACAGCAATCATTTTGTATATGGAAGATATTGATATTACTACATCAGCAGCTGCAAGATTTTTACCTTCGGTTTTCTTTTTTCCTAAAGACTTAAACAATTAGTGAATTCCATTCCTATTAATTTTTACAAATTAATTTACATATATTTTAATCATGTTTTATCAAGTGATCAATGAGAACCAAACTAAAGATATCTTAAATAAACACTGAGGGCCATCAACTACTGCCCACTTCGAATGAATTTACCTTGTTCCCTTGTTCATTTTTAGAAAAAAGAAACAGTCTGTTATGTCCGTGAGGCCGAGATGGACATACAAAATATATTGAAGAGTTTTCTCACATACACGATTAAAACGCCGTTTCTGCTTAACTCAAACTTTATTCTCCGACGGTCGGGACAACACTCCTGTGGCTCGCAAACCTGCGCCCAATCTGACGGGGTTTTTTGTAGCCACAAAAACTCTCAACTCAAATAATAATACATTCAATTCAATTCGTGAAATACATTACACAGTCGTTTGTTTTTTGATATCAGACACAATAACCAAAAAAGCGATGACACAGTGACAATTCATTATCTACTATAAGTGAAAGTGTGTGGGGAATAAAATGAATTGTCTATCGGCTATTTCAGTTTTCTTTCAATTTCGGCCAATCAGCGATCAAGGTCAAATACGCCCTATATTTCATAACATTTTTCTTGAAGTGAACGGAGTATAGATCTGTAAGCTTCAGTTTAAATTTGCCTTTTCGGTAGCCAATAAGGTCGCTTAATTTGATTAGCTAATATTTGTTGTGGTCCACCTATTTTTGAGACAATAGTGATATGTATTAATATTATATCATTTTGTATTGTGGAGGCTTCTACTTTGTTGTACATGTTAATTTCTATGTCCAATAGTGAGCAGTTTTTACTTTGTTTGTATAATACTTCATGTTTGATAATGTCAAGCCAAATTTGTTGAAACTGCAGTCACATTAAATATAAAACTTGTTATACAAAGTAAAAAGTGTTTTATTGTGAAATTTGTATCATTAATCAAAATAGAATTTGTTAAAAGTAATAATATTTTTTAATAAAAGCTTATTTTAACTGTAAAAATTTGTTATTCTATATATTTATCATTTATTAAGGGCTACATTTGTGTTAAATGGATATCGGGCGAGGAAGAAAACTGTTCACCATTGGACATAGAACTGTTACCAGATACAATAGATTTCGTGGACGATTCTGATGACGAGGATAACGGTGATATCAGTGTTCAAGTCTCCTGGGAAACAGAGAGCATCGAATCAGTTCCCGGAGATATATCGAATGAACCGACGCTGCAGAATTTGGCTGCGCGTCTGGACTTTGTCAGGAGTCGAATCGTCTTTTTGAAGGAGGCCTTCCGACAACACATACTCCCTGAAAATTTAGGGGTGAGATTCAGTCTTATGGGCAAACAGTATATTGAAGTGGGTTTACAATTATCATCTTAACAGAGTATTTTTCATAATCACATTAATATCAATATCTTTTCTTCTAGTGGTTACGGGATTTACTCATAGTGTACGACAACTCCAGTTACTTAGATAAGCTGCTCGATACCTCATTCTTTAGTGTCAAAAGTAAACATTATCAGGCTCTACTGCAGCAAGTGCGCGAGAAAGCCAAACAGCACGGCGTAGAGGTGCGTGGTCGCCTCTTCTCCACCGACAATCAGTCAAGCAATAAAGTCAAATCTGCCGAACGTGAAAATATCAACAAAGTGCTCAAATTGGAAGCCAAGATTAACTACCAACTGTTCAATAATAAAGATACCAGCGGCGGTGAGTAACTTACATTTTCCCTATGATTTTAGTTTAAATAAAAAACTTATTACTTTCAAAAACAATTTATTGTACTCGTGACAGTTGTTTTGCCACACTGAAGAAGCCACAGTATGGCGAAACAATTGTTACGAGTACAATAAAGTGTTTTTGAAAGTAATAAGTTTTTTAATTAAACTAAAATAAAAATGAACTATCAACTATTATCTGTCTCAACAATTAAGTTAACTCAGATTTATTATTTCACACAGCAATAACTCATAGTATAATACACTCGAGTTGTGAAAGTGTTTGTCGATGCCAAAATAATTGGTTCCGAGGTAACTTCTGAGGTGGAGGTGTTGCAGGTAGTTGAGAATTGCTCCACCATCTGGGCCATTCGATATCACTATAAAAGGACGCGGACATATAGACGCGAAACAAATGGACTCTCGACATTTGGATGCCTGCATATACTTATAGCATTCGACAATAATAGAATAAATTGTACAAGTCATTTTTTTAGTCATTTTTTTTTAAGGAGAAAGGTTTGCAATAGAATAAATTGCGTATGCACGATGCTTATTCCACATACTTCTAGGTTAGGTTAGGTTAGGAGAAAGGTTTGCAATAGAATAAATTGCGTATGCACGATATCTATTCCACAAACTTCTAGGTTAGGTTAGAAGAAAAGTTTGCAATAGAATAAATTGTGTAAGTCTCTTTGCGCACGATCCTTATTCCACACACTTCTAGGTTAGGTCAGGTTAGGAGAAAAGTTTGCAATAGATTTTATTTAATTATATAGTTGTGTTTCATTATTTAGAGGTTTTTTCACACATAATTCATCTACCCCATTACCACGAGCAGTAAAAATTATGTTTTAATTTAGTGTACAATGATTTAGTTTGAATTTTGCGCTTTTAGCGCATCAAAATGGATGCCAATTAGCGGTACTCCCTTTCATATAGGGACACTACAAAGTACTAAAGCTATCTCCACTAAAAGCTAGCCGTCCAAATGTCGCGCGTCCAAATATCACGCGTCCAAATGTCGTCGCGTCCAAGAGTCGGGCGATTAAAAGACCGCGTCCAAAAGTCGCGCGTCCTTATGTCCGCATCCAATTTTCGTATATCCGGGGCATTCTTGCTTAAAAATAAGTTTTCATCTAACCACGCAGATGGAAAAGGGTATTTTTTACTATTTCCACAGAGTTAGGTCATGGGTTTGAATTAGGGATGTTCCCATTTCAAAAAATGTATCGATATTGAATATCGATTATATCGTCACGCGTACAAACACTAAAATATTGTGAAATTTATTTGAACTTCACTTGAAATCTGTGTTTTATACGCGTGGCGCATGACATAAAATTTCAAATTTAGAAAAGCCCAAAAAATTTGACAAAATTTTCACGGAGCTTTTCTAAATTCGAAATTTTACTTCATGCTTAGTATGGGAGTTGAAAACACTCGTGTAAAGCTTCAAATTGAACTCTTTTTAAAAACAACGAATGTCGGAAAATTTACAGCTTATGCATATGTTTATCTAAGAGAAAGATTAACTGTATGTTGCTGGTATTAGGATTTTGCCAGGAAATTAAGGATACCATATTCATATTTTATATTTTTGTGGCAAAACCGTACAAGATATCAAACATTATTAAGAGAGATAAAAGCTTTCAAATGAACCAATCAATCTTTGAAGTAATATTTTTATAAGGTGCGCCAGTAAAAACATATTTTATTTTTTATGTTGTGGTATAGATATGGGTCGTTCGTGAATGATTCGTTTAAAAGAACGATTCTGTACGGTGATTTGAATGAACTGATTCCGTATTTCAAGAAGAATTGATTCGTTAATGATTCATTCACTCGAGACCACCGACCGAACGATTTTAGTCGAGCGGAATCGTATTCCCGATTCGGATTTATTCATGCGGTCTGAATCTGCCCGAATCGGATGACTAATTCGTTTGCTCGAATCCGCGGGCAACTTCAACTTCGCTTTGTACAGGGAGGTTTAATTTCGATGTTGCTTATGGGCATCTCGGTAAATATAAAAGTAAGAAAAAAACCGACCGCGCAGTCGCGATCTCTTTTTTTAAGACTAGGATAATGCCGAAAACAAAAATGCACCACCTTGTTTTTTTTTTCAGATGCTATAGGGCAAAATCGGATTTTCTTGATTTTTAACTTTAATTAATATCTTGCATAATTTGTAAGATAGACAAAAACTATAAATACCTTCTTAAGGCATTTTTTTGAGTAGGATCCAGTGGCGTATTTTTTTATTTTAAGCCCACAGTTCCGAGTTATGGCCAAATTATTTTTTTTTTTAATGTAAATCATAGTTGGCTCTAATATAGTTGATAAGAGTGTTTTTCACTGATTTTTAAAATATAAAGTTTTCTGAATTTATCTTAAAAAACAGTGTTACTATAGAGTAAAAACTAGCTTTAAATCTGCCAAATAATATAATACTGAAGACAATAAGCCATTTTTGATCTTTTGCATGCTCAGTTTTAATTAGGATAAACATTATAAATAATAATAATTCTTTTTTGAGTAATAAATATTTTATTAGGCAGAACATAATTTCATTTTCTTATCTTGTTGGAAGAACAATGGAAAGAAGCAATGGAATAATTCATTAAAATTGAGCATGCAAATGATCAAAAATGGCTATTGTCTTCCGTATTATATTATTTAGCAGATTAAAAGCTGGTTTCTACTCTATAGTAACATTGTTTTTTAAGATAAATTCACAAAACTATATATTTTTGAAATCATTAAAAAACACTCTTATAATAATAATAATAATAATCTTTATTTAGCATCTTTGCTATATAATAACATAGAAAAATATATGTATATCTATATATATATATAAAATAAACATTTGATCATCCTTAATCTATAAATTGTGTATGTATAATAAATTTATCACATAATAATACTTAACATATAATCTTTTTACTATTTTAATAAAATCAGTCTAAAACCATACTTAAATATCTATGTAAAAATAATAAATCCATAATACAACAATACTTATACATTTATGCAAAAAAACAATAACTAAAAAGGTAATAATTCTTATTTAAAATTTGTACTTATACATATAGGAACAATTAATAATATATACACATAATGCACAGCCCATACACTACGACTATTTCTGAAGACTCTTCAAGTAATCTAGCAACTTTGATTTAAACTTATTAATATTTTCTTCTTCTTTTATTTTTATTGATAGCTTGTTGTGTTCTTGAGCAGCTTTAAAAAAGAGTGAATTCTGTCCTGCCTTTGTGTTTTTGAATGGGAGAAAAATATTTCCTCTGCCTCTTGTGTTGTACGTATGGATGTCTGCATTAGTGATGATACTTTCATCAAAGTATTTGGGCATCTTCCCAGTGTAAACTTTGTGAATAAAAATTAATGCCTTAAATTTTACAAAATTCTCTATGTTTATCCAATCCAGTTGTTCTAACATCGTTCTTATACTTGTATATTTATTACAATTTAAAATTATTCTCATTCCTTTATTTTGCAATATTTGGAGTCTATTCAAAGATCCACTATTTGCAAGATAAAGAATAGATCCTGCAAAGTGAAAATGTGGTAGTATAATAGTGTTATATATTGTTTTTTTGGTAGCTTGCGACATATAATAACTACTTCGTCTTAATACTCCTAACTTTTTTCCTATTTTTTTACATGTATAATCTATATGTTCATTGAACTGTAATCGTTTATCTAATTGAACTCCTAGGTATTTTATTGTATTGACATATGTTATGGGGCTATTATTGAATTTAATTGTATTATTTTCTATGGACTGATCTTTTCTGCTAATTATCATTCCTTTTGTTTTGGTTGTATTAATTTTCAAACTATTATCCTGTAACCAATTGTTTAAATTAATTAAGTCGCTATTTATTTCATTTGTTGCTTTTATTATGTCTACTGATGTTCTGTATATAATAGTATCATCTGCAAATAGATGGAATTTGCAGTGACTTAAGCAGTTTCCAATATCGTTTATATACAACACAAAAAGCAGAGGTCTCAAAATACTACCCTGTGGTACCCCTGTTTCAATAGATAGAGTATCCGATAATTTATCTCCAATCTTTACTTTCTGGGTTCTTTTATTCAGGTAACTAGTAAACCAATTTAGTACTGTACCCTCCACACCATAATTTCTGAGTTTTATAAGTAGTCGCTTCCTATCTATTGTTTCAAATGCTCTCTTGAAATCTAAGAAAACGATACTAGTACTTTGTCCCGCATCTAAATTATTTTTCCATTCATTCACAAGATACTGCAATGCCGTTTCACAATTATACCCTTGTCTAAATCCTGACTGATGTTCTATTAATATATCTTGTTCAACAATATGCGCTAGTATTTGTTCATATACAATTCTCTCTAATATTTTTGATATGGTTGGTACTGTATTAATTGGTCTAAAATCTTCAATTTTTATACTATTTCTCACTTTTTTAATTGGTATTATTGTACTGCTTTTTAGTTTTTCTGGAACTTGTCCTGTCTCTAATGAAATATTTATTATATTAATAAAATGCGGTAAACTATTAGGGAGACTAGTGATCAAAACTTTACCAGTTATTTCATCCGGACTTGATTTGTTTGGTTGGTCAAGTATTATTTTCATAAGTTCTTCTTCACTAATTAATTTAAAATCTTTTATTTTTACATTAATTATAATCACATTATTTACAGTACTTGTTCTATTAGTAATTGTATCTAAAATTTCGTTTATGCTACTGATAAAATATTCATTGAATATATTGCCAATAATTTGCGCGTCTGTGTAAACTACTCCATTACATTCTACTTGATTGTATGTATCTGTTTTATTGTTAGAAATGACTTGTTTTAATGTTTTCCACATTGTTTTTGGGTCGTTTTTATTGGAATCTATATATTCTTCATAATATTTCTATTTTTCTTTTCTTATTGCATCTACAACTTCATTGCGTGCTTCCTTGTATTTCTCCCAATCCCCTTGTGTTTTTGTATTACAAAACGTTTTATATCTATTATCTCTGCTTTTTATTTTATTTATTATATTTAAATTAATCCATGGACAGGATTTGTTCTTTATACGAATTTGTTTTATTGCAGAGACTTCATTAAATATATTCATCAAGTTTTCATAATATGTATCATATTTTACATTGATATCTTGATCCCTATAGTTAAAAGGTATTTCGGCAATTTTTTGCCTAAATATAGTTTCATCTGATATTTTTGACCTAATTGATTTAATATGTACATGCTTTGATTTATTATTATCCAGATTTATTTGTATTAATGAGTGGTTATTGAAAACTGTTGTGTGAAGCATCTTACAAATTAGATTGTAATTATTACTTATAACTAGATCAATCTTAGAACAACTCCCATTGGGTGATATATGAGTCCAATCTTTTACACATTGTTTAAAGCCTGCTTCTTGAACTGTTTCTCTTAGCTTTTTGGTATACAAATTTTCTCTATTTTCATAATTTATGTTAAAATCTCCCATTACTATAATTTCTTGTTTATATTTTTGTGTAATTTCTTCAAGATATTCTTTAAGAAAGTCCACAAATATGACATCGCTACTGCTTGGTGAATGATAAATTCCTACTAAGATATATGATTTCGTTCCGAAATCAATTTTAATTGTTAGCACCCAATAGTTCATTTGTACAATGACTTCTTGTAATTTAATTGCTTTGACATCTTTTTTAATATAAAATACTACTCCCCCCGTATGTCTGCTAATCGAATCGGCCCTAATATTGTAATATCCCTCAATTTCAATTTCTTGTTCTTCTATTTCATTGGTTATATGGGTTTCAGTTAAGCACATAATTGGAGTATGGTTATTTTTAAGAAACAGTTTAAATTCATCAATATGATTAACTAAGCTTTGTGAGTTCTGTAATAATATATGGGACTCTCGATTACTTCTCATTGATTGCTAGATATTACCTGAATTTATGTTATAATCAATTCTTTTTTTGTATTGTTCAACTTTCCTCTTATATACATCGCAGTCCGGGCTGTACACTGAGTGGTTTGTATTATTTTGCAAGTTGAATTTATTATTTACTGTAGTACAGTTTATACAATTATATTTTTCTTCCTTGCATTGTTTTGTTGAGTGATTATCTCTACCGCAATACCCACATATTTCTTTATTAGTGCAATTAAATGACGAATGATTGTACCCGTTGCATTTGAAACATCTGTGAATGTTGAAGTGTTCGTATACTGCGCATAACTTGTATCCTATGAATAGTCCCCGAGATTTCTTTATTATATTGTTGTATATTTCTGGCTTACAATTAATTATTGCTGAGTAAGTATATTTCATTTTCTTAAGTGAAACTAGTTCTATATCACTTTCGTTTGGTATAATTGCCTTATTTTGACTTTTAATTATGTATATTAACTGTTCCTTTTCATATTGCTCCTCGATGCCTGTTATCTTAATACTGGGTTTCTTCTTTACTGCAACACTAGCCGTGTATTCATCTCCTAGATTGTCCCTAATGTTATCTTGTATCCTTTCTGCATCCTCTTTGTTTTTACAGTTTATTAGCACATTCCCATTCTTTGTTTGTCTCACGCCTGTTATATGTACTTCCAGTTCTGCAGGTTTAATTTGTTTTTTGATGTTTTCTTTTATGTTAGTTGAATTTTCTTTAGTTGATTTAACTATAACTACATTATCCGATAATACGTTGGCATAAGATTTCTCTTCGGTCACCTCTTGTATTGGTATCTTGGTATTCTGTTCTTTATTCCTATTATTCTCTTCCTCCAGATCATTGATTCGTTTTTGAAGTAGTTCAATAATCATGATTTTGTCTTGGATTATGATATCTTTGTTGTTGTTTAGAGCTATCAATAAATCTAGTCGGTCACTCTTTTGTTCCAGTTGGTTTGCATTTGAGGTTATGTTCTCATAGCATATGATTTTATTTCCTTTCACTACCTTTATGTTTTTTATCCGACTTGTACAACTACTGTGGTATATTCCGAGGCACTTAACACACACTTGTACATTACACTGTTTACTTTTACAGCATTTAAAACATGTTATTTGTTCAATTTTATCACTGGAACTGTTCACGTTGGCCGCCATAATCAACTGTGTCAAAGCCAACTATGATTTACATTTAAAAAAAATAATTTGGCTATAACTCGAAACTGTGTGCATCAAATAAAAAAATGTCTACGTCACTAGCTTCTACTTAAAAACGTGTCTTAAGAAGATATTTATAGTTTTTGTCTATCTTACAAATTACGCAAGATATTAATTAAAGTTAAAAATCAAAAAAACCCGATTGTGCCCCATAACTTCTGAAAAAAACAAGATGTTGCATTTTTGTTTCCGGCATTATCCTAGTCTCAAAAAAAGAGATAGCGATTGTGCCATCGGTTTTTGTCTAACTCTTATATTTACCGAGATGCCCATAAGCAACATCGAAATTAGACCACCCTGTACATGCGATCTGAATCTGAATCCGTCCAAATCGGATGACTAATGCGTTTGCTAGAATCCGCGCACAACATTAACTCTGCTTGTATATTCGATCTGAATCTGAATCCGCCCGAATCGGATGACTAATGCGTTTGCTCGAATCCGCGCACAACATCAACTCCGCTTGTACATTCGATCTGAATCTGAATCCGCCCGAATCGGATGACTAATGTGTTCGCTCAAATCCGCGCACAACTTGAACTCCGCTTTGTACATGTAGTCAGAATCCGCCCGAAACGATTTTTCACGACTTGCAGAATCGAACCCGCTGCGCCAGCCTTTATTGGTATTTTGTACGACTCGACGTGTAATTTTATCCGCTAATGTTTGTTCCAGAGCTGGGATGAATCCTCAAAAGCAGGATTCGAATCACGAATCCGAATCACCTAATATGATTCGAATCACGAATATTCGAATAAAGGATTCGTAAGTGAAAAATATGATTCGAATCAAAGATTCGAATCCTCATTTTTGAATCACGGATACAAATCTTTTAAAAATAAATTTGAATCTATTATTTGTAACCAGTAATATTTTATTCCATTAGTTTCTATTAACCAAAATGTTCATTTACCGACTAAATATCTGATTATATAATGATTTTAATTAATGATGATATATGTGTTATTGAACTTCATTTTAAATCTGTGTTTTATACGCGTGGCGCATGAAGTAAAATTTCGAGTTTAGAAAAGCCCCGTGAAAATTTGTCTCGGGTCGCTGCGCGACCCTCGACAAATTTTCTACGCAGGGCTTTTCTAAACTCGAAATTTTACTTCATGCTTAGTCTGGGAGTGGACAACACTCGTTCTTAGAAGTTTCAAATTAAAGGATCACTCTAGATTACTAAGTTTATTACCATTTTACAAAGGCTACAGCTCGAAGGACCAATCATGGTCTTCGGAGACCGAAGGACTACAGGGAATCGAAGTTTATTTACAAGAAAACAACGAATATCTGAAGGTTTACAGCATGGATAGGAAAGAAAACATCTAATTTTGAAAAAATATTGAAGTTGGGCTGGTTTTCAGTGCGTTTTTAACTTTACTTTAAATCAGTGTTTTATACGCGTGGTGCATGAAGTAAAATTTCGAGTTTAGAAAAGCCCCGTGAAAATTTGTCTCGGGTCGCTGCGCGACCCTCGACAAATTTTCTACGCGGGGCTTTTCTAAACTCGAAATTTTACTTCATGCTTAGTCTGGGAGTGGACCGTCAAGATTTTCTAAATGTCGAGATTTTCGATATTTCTAGATTTATGTCGATTTATTCACAGTTTGTTATTGTATTAAATGCAACTTTAATATTGAATAAAAACGGTTTTTTTTAGGAATAGAATATTCACCCATTAAGAGCCGAGCAAATTATAAAGTTAACTCAAAAAGTTAATTTTAGGTAAAATGTTGCATGTTTTTCTATGATTTCAATGAATGATTTATTATATTACGTACGTCGATTTTTTAAAAGAGTTAAATTTAAAATTCAAACGAGTGTTGTCCACTCCCAGACTAAGCATGAAGTAAAATTTCGAGTTTAGAAAAGCCTAAACTCGAAATTTTACTTCATGTGCCACGCGTATAAAACACTGATTTAAAGTGAAGGTAAAAATGCACTGAAAGCCAACCCAACTTCGATATTTTTTCAAAATTAGATGTTTTCTTTCCTATCCATGCTGTAAACCTTCAGATATTCGTCGTTTTCTTGTAAAAAAAAACTTCGATTCCCTGTAGTTCTTCGGTCTCCGAAGACCATGGTTGGTCCTTTGAGCTGTAGCCTTTGTAAAATGGTAATAAACTTAGTAATCTAGAGTAATCCTTCAATTTGAAACGTCTAAGAACGAATGTTGTACACTCCCAGACTAAGCATGAAGTAAAATTTCGAGTTTAGAAAAGCCCCGTGTAGAAAATTTGTCGAGGGTCGCGCAGCGGCCCGAGACAAATTTTCACGGGGCTTTTCTAAACTCGAAATTTTACTTCATGCGCCACGCGTATAATACACTGATTTCAAGTGAAGTTAAAAATATACTATTAACGTTGGATATTTTTCATGGTTAAGTAACCAAATATGCATTCACAAATATTTGAATTATTCGAAAATTTAAAAATTGAAATATGAATAATTTAGTGATTTAAATATTCATATTAGAATATTTAACTATTTGAATTAATCGAATTCGAATCCCAGCCTTAATAGCGATGATTCGAATTATTTAGGAGGATTTGAATCCGTGTATGAGGATTCGAATCCTTTTATAAGGATACGATTCCTTTTATAAGGACTCGAATCGTTTTATAAGAATTCGAATCCTTTTATAAGGATTCGAATCATCTCCGTCTGAATTCGAATACGAATCCTTTTAAAAAAATGTAACGAATCCGGATCACGAATCCGTTTTCACTAAAGTATTCGAATACCTCTTTTGAATCCTCTAAATGGATTCGAATCTGGGAATCGAATCCTGAATGATTCGAATCCTGCCCAGCTCTGGTTTGTTCTCTACTTATGAGACAAATCACAGTACATCTACAAGATGAATTTAAGCCACCGAAATTTATTTGGAACAGCTTTACTACTGAAAAAGCAAAATTATTTAATAATTTAAAAATTAATATATAACAAAACATTTTGAATTATAGTTAAATTTGTATATATTTGCTTAATTTTTTATAGATACATATCTTTCGAATAATGGATTTTCACATGTTCTGAAAGAGAAATGTTTGCTGAATCCATGATTTTTTTTCAAAAATCGAGTAAAAAAAGATGCATTAGTTGACAGATTTATTAGTGAAGTAAAATCTCTAAAACAGTAAAAAAATAATGTGTTCGCATTTTAGAATAAATATAGGCTTTCATTTAAGACACTTTTCATTGTCCTAACTTAATAATTATTATACGCACGCTCAAAGTTCCCTTCTAGTTACCTTCTTTATTATTATTATTATACAGTGCGTTTTATTTAATTATGGCCATATGAATTTACATGATAAAATTGTACACCATGTTAACTGTCAATAAATTAAACATTTTTCTACGAATTGTTCATTGTTAGAAGGACATAAACATGTTACAATTCTTTATTTTTGCTTTCAAAGTTGAAATTAATAACACAAATAATTAAATAAAAAGATCAACTTAGTGAAAATGTCATAATGCTAATTAACAAGTGAAGGTAATAAGATCCGCCCAAAGTTTGTTGTGATTATTAAAGAAAATGTCTTTTTCTACTAAAAAATGTTTGTAAATTGTTACGGCATACGTACAGGGCGTTTTTCTGTAATTATAACTGTGGCTTTGGGGATTTATTTGTTGTATATATTAAAACGTTTTAACATTGACTAAGTTAGCTACAGAGTTTTAAAAACCTGCGTAACTATGTTTAGTTATTGTTTTTTTTAAATTTATTAAAACAATAAAACTATAAAGATAATTAAACACAATTTAAACAAAAAAGTATTTATTAAAGAAATTGTTTAAAATGCTTTCCTTCCATAACTAAACAATAACCTAACCGATCGTAAAAATGTCTTCGAGTGTTTAGAACTCTCTCACTGTGATGGAGTTGCAAGCTTCTGTAACTCGTTTTTTTACTTCTCCAGATATTCGGACATTGTCGTACACTTTGTTCGATAAATTACTTCACCGTTTAAATGATCCAAATCGTTCTATCCAACTGCGGCACTATGAGCTGGGGCTCTATCCTGTTGGAAAATAATTTGCCTGTTAGGTCTCACATCGTCTAGGCCAAATCCAAATCTAAATCGTTCTATCCAACTGCGGCACTATGAGCTGGGGCTCTATCCTGTTGGAAAATAATTTGCCTGTTAGGTCTCACATCGTCTAGGCTAGGGCTCACTTCTATTTGAAGTAGATTTAAGTATTTGTTTTAATTCAGATTGCCGTCATAAAAAAAATGAGCCCAGATATTGTTGCCGATAATTTCAACCCACACATTATTTTTTCAGGCCATTGTGTGTGTGTCTCTTTAATTTTGTATGGATTTTCTCTTGCCCGAATGCGTCCATTTTGTTTATTTATTGTCCCATTTGACACAAACGTATTTTCATCAGAAAATAGTATTTTGTTTAAAACATTGGGATCATTATTAATTTTTTCCATCCAAAAATCACAAAACTCCATTCTTCACAAGTAATCTCGTGGTAATAATTTGTGCACATTTTTAATTTTATATGATTTATACTTTTAAATTTTTAACGTCCTAAAGCAGTGATGGGGAAACTACGGCCCGCGGGCCAAGTCCGGCCCGCGGAAAGGTTTAATCCAGCCCGTTTAAGAGTGCCGTCGTGAGAATGTTTGAACGCGTTCTTACTTCGTAATGTGACGACCCGCATAAAAACTACCTACCTACGATTAAGCATTATTCTTTGGCCCGCTACGATTGTCTGGTTATTACAAATGGCCCGTCTTAAAAAAAGTTTCCCCACCACTGTCCTAAAGCAACTACTTCTTGAAAGATTAAATTGATCCACAAGTAGATCAAACGTGGTTGAACCCTCATCATCAATCGCCAAGCACAGATTCGTGTTGCTCTTCTGTAAGAACCAAAGATTTTCTCACACGTTTTACATGCGTAAGATTCACACAACCTTTTGTGCAAAAATGTTCGTACATTTTAAGCACTGAAGTCTTACTTGGAATAGGACGATTTGGATGTGCTGCTGCGAAGTTGTCTGCAATTTCTCGGCTTGACATGCATTATGTATGCCGTTACAATTTCTACTCGTTCTTCAATGTTATAAACAGACATTTTCTTCAAAATTCACCTTTACAAAGTTTCGTGCGATGTTATAACATTTACTTGTTAATAAGCATTATTACATTTTCACCAAGTTGATTTGTTGGCTTAATTATTTGTGTTATTAATATCAACTTTAAAAGCAAAAATAAAGAAATCTAACATGTTTATGTCCTTCTATCAATGTACGTTTCATAGAAATATGTTTGATTTATTAATAAAACCAAAAAATTGTTTCAAATTTGTACGACAACTAAAGTTAAGATGGGGTATAATTTTTACCATGTAAATCCCTATGGCCATACTTTAATAAAACGCACAGTATATTATTGTATACTATTGACGAGTGTAAACATTTTTTTTTTGTATCAGCACTAATAAAGAATAAAAAACAAAAAAAAGTTAGCGAATTAAAGTCACACAAACGAGTGACTTACTCTCCTTGATTAACCATGAAGTAAAATTTCGTGTTTGGAAAATACTGAAAATTTGGATTGGTCGCGTAGCGAAGCAACCAATCCAAATTTTCAGGCTTTCCTAAACTCGAAATTTTACTTTCGAAATTCGATGAAAAAGTTTTAGTTTAAAAAGCACTTCACGAAACAGGTAATTCCTCTTGTAATTCCTAATTGAGAACTAACATAACTGATGAGGGCGCTGGTGTTGCACCGAGGAAGGAGTACTTTCGATCAGCTGTTCTGGCCTTTATAATAATATAATAAAGAATATTTGTTCAGCACTTTTGCTATACATAAAAATATACTATTACAAATTTAACTAGAAATATATACAGGGTGTCCCAGACCACCCGTATCGGCCATTTTTTGAGAAAACAGCTGGTTCTAGAGAGTCAGGACAAACAAATTTATAACATATTATTAAAGAATCGAATGGTGATATTGTTTTTTCGTAAAAAGGTTGGCATCCCTGAAAGTTTGCTTAAAAATGTCAATAACTCAAGATTTTTAAATGGCACGATAGGTTAAAAATGGTATCATTGAAAAGGTCTAAAAAATAAGCAACTTTTGTAAGAAACATAATTTTGTCGATTTTGTGTAATATCTGATCAAAGTTATTAAATTTCAATTTTTCATATCTAACTTATTTTAAAAGATTGAGTTTCAAATGTCAGTTAGACCTCTCAGATACATTCTGACCAAGTCTACGGAGTCGCTAAAGAAATATTCGACTCCAACTTCGACTCCGACTCTTCCATTTTTCGATATTTCTATGCCAACTCCAACTGCTGCTTCGAATCATATAAACATTTTAAAACGTTACCTAATAATGCAATTTTTTGGAATACAAATCAATGTTTAATGGTTACTATATCTGCATAAATGCAATCTAATAGTTTTTTTTTTTAAATCGAAATTTTGGTTTTCTCTTATATGCAAATTACATAAATTTCCATTGTAATTAAAAACTCTATTTGGATTCATCACAAAAATACTTAAATTCCGACCCCACAGTTTTGACTCTAACGCCGACTCAGAGTTCACAGCACAGGTTCAAACTGTTTTTCATTTACTTCTAAACACTGTTGAACTGTTCTTGTCCTAATACCAGTGGCCCTAAGTATCTACTTTTAAAATAACGTAGCCATGAGATATTGATATTTGGTAACTTCAATCGAAAATTACTGAAAACAAACGCCAGTTACAAAAATATTTTTTCTACAAAAATTGCTTATTTTTCAAAGACCTTTTGAATAATACCACTTTTGACCTATCATGCCATTTGAAAATCTTGAGTTTTTGACATTTTTAAGCGAAATCTCGGGGATGCCAAACTTTTTCTGAACAAACAATATCACCATTCGATTCTTCAATATGGCTTTAGTAATATTTTTTTTATCCCAACTCTCTAAGACTAGCCATTTTCTCAAAAAATGCCTGATACGGGTGGTCTGTTTATATGTATAAACTAGAAAATTAAATAATATAAAACAAAAAATATTAAGAAAAAAAAAAATAAAAAACCACATAATATAAAATATGACGTATTGCACAACGTTTAACATTAATCATTATTTTAGGAAAATTTAGTAATATGTTTATATTAGTGTAATATAGAAACATAGATATTTGTAGCGAATGGCACATTATCTTCTCTCAGAAGGGGTGCCAGGACCTTTTTTTAAAGAAGATTATTTTAATGTTATTCATGATAAACAGGGAAAATCAATACGTTCCGCAGTAATGAAAACTAAAATTATTTTTTGTTTTTTCTTCAGATACAATATGTAAGCTGCTCCACTTGTTTTCATTTACACTTAATTCACTTATTAAAAAATAATCCCATTTTCATTATTTAATGCAACACAGATGCAAAACATAACCTTCAGTTCTTTCCACAGTTTGGAAATCTGTGGATGCTAAGTGCAATATTTCAACCTTCATTGTAATTGTGCTTCTATAAGCAACAGTTCAACGTTTATGAGAAAAATTAAGCACAACAAAACACTCTCAATACGTACACGTTGTTTATAACAGTACTCCTTTCTCTAATATTTGTTCCTGCCACCAGGTCTCGTATTCGAACACGTTAGTTCTTAATATTATGTGGAAGTAGATATCTATTTTATGTAAAATGTGTTTTATTTCTTTCTTAATTTAATACAATAGATGGCGTCTAATGAATAACTAGTATCGTATCTAACGATACCAACCATATGGTATTGATACTAGCAATATATCGGAAAATGAAAGTACAATTATTTTTGCAAAATATGAATATTTCAAAATCCCTAGTTCGAATCCCATCCGGTAAAACCATTTATGAGTAATGATTAATTCCAATAGGTCCTTGGATGTGTGATGTCCTACATGTTAATTTCAACACGTTGATAGCCGCGCGGCATTCACTTGTGCCGCAGTGAAATTTGCGTTTAGGCCCCGCGGCATGTAACTTCTGCCGCATCCAGAAACAACTTTTAAAGCACCGTGGCATGCTGTCACTAGGTGGTCCGAATGTTTAAAAACGTTTATGTCACTTCAAGGTTTTGCTTTATTATTCTGTATAATTGGAACAATAACTTAGCAGCGGCCTGAGGTAATATTTTTATTGTTATAAAGGTGGTGGCGATCAACGTGTTAAAAAACTAAATTTCGTAATCAGCGAAGAAAAATATTCGTTATGGATTCAAGTAATTATTTATTTTTTTGCATTCATAACTCAAAAAACTAATAAATAAGTGGCCAATTTCATGAAAATGAAAGTGCTATGAAGTAGCTGGCTGTTTTGTTGGCTTTTACTTGAAAATGTAATTTCTGTTCATTGGGTCTTAAACTTTGAATAATTGAGGGCCTCAGTAAAAAAGTGACATGAGATTTATTTGTGTAAATTGGAGTTAAAGTTTCACTTTTATAAAAAAATCTGTAAATGTCTAATCAATAACATTATATACTATATTGAGAAATACACATATTCAATTGTATCATTTTTTTCTATCACTAAATAATACACTGAGCCTCTCAATTTTAAATAAATTACTAAGTTTTAAAAGTTAAAGCTGTTAAAAACTGTTTTATTTATACAAATTTTTAAACTAAGTCCCACAAAAATAGTGAAGTTTTCGTTGTGTAATGAATTTAATTTCTATTCATTGTGTTTTATATTTTGATCAATTTTACATAAATTATCAAACTCAATTATAAAGCTCGGAATGGTAATTAAAAAATTATTCTATACAAATTATTAAACAAAATCCCACTGAAATGTTCTACATTTTACACTAAATTTTTATTTTGAGTAGCTGTAATTCTACTTTTGGGAGAAAAATTCAATTTCTGTTGATTGTATTTTGAACATTAATTTAATCTACATAAATTTTCAATTCATTAAAGCTTTAGCGAAGATATTTAATTTTTAAAAAATCTTCAAACACATTCTGACTGAAATAACCAATAATGTTTTCTTAATTTCCATTTTGAGTGGCTGTAATTTCACCACAACTTCTCAAAATAATTTTGGCTAAAGTTCAGTTTAGTTTCACAGTTATTTTTACAGATATTTAATGGTATGTTATGAATTTTTTACCATAATAGCAAGGCAGAAAAAGAGTTTTTGATGTGATTAGACTTACTGTTTACTCAAAGCTTGTGATTGAAAATTACGTTTTGGACAAGTTATATTTGTTATTTATGTGCGTTTACTCCGGTTCTCATTAACATGCTAACTGCGTTATGGGTCGCCCGGGACCGATGCTGATCTTCGTTGTGGTTGGGGGCTATATTTATGAACACTTTCATACCTTGCGGAACTTTTAATTTCAAATTAGGCTTTTCTCGAAATTTTACTTCATGCTTCATGCTTAAAAGCACTGATTTACAGTAAAGTTCATAAAACACACACATACAACTACCCAATATACGTTAGAGTTATTGGGTTGCCTGTAATCACTGTTTGTAGGTTGCCAAAGCCGTATGTTTTAAACTTTACGATATTTCAGTGTTTTATATGTGGGGCGCATGAAGTAATATTTCGAGTTTAGAAAAGTCTAATTTGGATTAACCGCTACGTGGCCAATCCAAATTTTCAGGCTTTTCTAAACTCAAAATTTTACTTTATGCTTAGTCTGGAAGTGGAAAACCCTTGTTTAAAGATTCAAATTGAAATCTTTTACAAATACTACGAATGTCGTAAAATTTACAGTGTATGCATACAGAGAGTTTTATGTAACACCGAACATGCTAAAATGTACTTAATGTAAATTTTCCTATGTTCGATGTGTACTGGGACGCATCAAACATTGAGTGCGATGTGATTGGCTACGATTTCAAATTGTAATATAGTCAACTCAATTTATACTCTTCCCTTTAAAAATAAATGAAATCTGTCAGTTATCGCAAGCAACTGATATTTGCTGTTCTAGCACTTGAAGCAGACGTAGACAAAGAATGGAGAGTGGAACATATGAATAATGTAAACAAAGGAGGGAAAGATTTTTCTGGTAAACTTATACCATGGAGAAAACAGTTCAAGAAATTCCCATAATATATTTTTTGTAAAAAGTTCAGATTGACCAATACCATTTATTTCAACCATTTCGAACCTTATAAAACAGTTTGTTTGGATAAATTTCACAAGCGAGGAGTTAGAAGTCCATCGATATTATCGGAAAAGATGAAATTAAACAATTTCTGTTATGTCGAAGAGTATCCAATAATATCCTTACTATTGCAAAATCATTTAATATTTAAAAACTGTCTGTACAGAAGAGTTCTATAAGAATTTAAGTTTAGGTCCTACAAATTCCATTACTAGTTGCTGTATAACAAAATTAAGCGATAAATTGTTTGTAAAATTGTATTTAATATGTTAAATCAAACAACAAAATGTTGCGAAAAATTGTGTTTACTGATGAAACGTTTATATCTTCTTACCTTCTTTAATTAGTAAGTAAAATATTCAGAATACAACATATTGTGGTTGACATAATAATTGACAAATTTAATATATTTTTGACGGGAAGAGTGAGTGGTTTGGTCGCTCCGCTTCGCTACGCAACCAAACCAAATTTTCAGGCTTTTCTAAACTCGAAATTTTACTTCATGCTTAACCTGGGAGTGGAAACACTCGTTCAAAACTTCAAATTGAACTATAACATAAAATCGACGAATGCCTGAAAATAACTTAAAAGATAAATTCCCTGAATATTATTAAACGCGAAAAAGTCCATAAAAAGTCAGGTAATTCGATGCAAATTGACCAAAACACTAAAACATGCTTTTTAAATAAATTGTGAAAAGCAAAAAAAATATACAGAAATTATGAAACATTTCAAAATTATTGACATTTAACAAGAATCATGAAACAATAAAAAAAATCAATATTAGCAAAATAAATTAAAATAAGAAATCATGAAAAAATACTAACACTATTATAGAAATCTAGAAAAATTGTTAGTCAAAAAAATTTAATATCAATTGTGTAATGTTCAATTTTGAAGATTTCTATTTCTATAGTCTGTTTAAAAACTAGAAGGAGTAAGTGTCAAAGCCCAGTTTACACAATAAAAAGTTACCAGAAATATCACTAGATAAATATGGCGGCAATTTTAAATAATTTCATAATTACTCTTTAAATAAAATTAAATATCTATTTTGTACTTCTTAATTGTGGTTAAGTATTTTATTTTCCATCGTACGATACCGTCAATTAAAATGCTTATACGGCATCTCGCCATAATCTGTGAAATAATACATATTTACATTATGTTCATAATATAATATGCAATTTATATAATAATGTGTCTCTATCAGAGCTGGGACGAATCCTCGTAAAAAGGATTCGAATCACGAATCCGGATCACCTAATATGATTCGAATCACGAATACTCGAATAAAGGATTCGTAAGAGATAAATATGATTCGAATCCAAGATTCGAATTCTGTTTTTTCGAATCACGAATACAAATCCTTTAAGAATAAATTTGATTTTATAATTTTTTACAACCATTAATATATAAATATCGTTACCAGTTAATATT
Source organism: Philonthus cognatus (assembly GCA_932526585.2). Classification (NCBI taxonomy): domain Eukaryota; kingdom Metazoa; phylum Arthropoda; class Insecta; order Coleoptera; family Staphylinidae; genus Philonthus; species Philonthus cognatus. Next base: position 67,867,045 of record OW052242.1, on the reverse strand, counting down.
CGTTACAAAAATATTCAAAACCTAATTATTTATTACCACTGAACATCGTTGATAACAGACTAAATATCTGACTCCCTGTTACTCTGGTTAAAGATGTATTTGTGTGTTTCTGAACTCTACTTCAAATCAGTGTTTGTACGCGTGGCGCATGAAGTAAAATTTCGAGTTTAGAAAAGCCCTAAAATTTGTCTCGGGTCGCTGCGCGACCCGAGACAAATTTTCACGGGGCTTTTCTAAACTCGAAATTTTACTTCATACTTAGCCTGGGAGTGGAAACACTTGTTCAAAACTTTAAATTGAACTCTATTATAAAATCGACTAATGCCTAAAATTTACGTAAATAAAAATTTACTGAATATCATTAAAACCGGGAAAGTCAGAGAAAAGTCATGAAATTATATTCAAATTGACCAAAACACTAGAAAAAAAGCCATATGATATTATTAAATTTGTCAAAATCAGCAGGCAAATTACAAAACACGTAAAAATTTATAAAATTAACTTGAATATTGGTAAAAACAATGAAAACTTTTAAACGGAATAGGGGTTTCCCACAGAAGAAAGTTATATTAAAAGGCCAGGGAAAAAATCTTTAGTCAGGGAAATGTTGGAAAAATTTAACATTTCAGATTGTGGCTACCATGTCAGTTTTACTTCAAACAATATTAAACAAAATTTTGAAAACTAGATTATTATCTTTAAAAAAAATTCAATCATTAATTGTTCTTATCAATGCACTTTGAAGTTTCGAACGAGCGTTTCCACTCCCAGACTAAGCATGAAGTAAAATTTCGAGTTTAGAAAAGCCCCGTGAAAAATTGTGGAGGGTCGCGCAGCGACCCAAGACAAATTTTCTGGGCTTTTCTAAACTTGAAATTTTACGTCATGCGCCACGCACATAAAACAGTGATTTAACGAGAAATTTATAATACTTTCTTTTAAGTTTGCTTGAATTTTCATAAGGGGGTTCAAACCCCTTGAAATTTTAAAAATGTTACATTTTTGTATGTAAAAGCGGCCATGTAAATCAAAAACAATATTTTTACCATTAAAACCCCGGCTTTGCTTATGGGTGCTGCCTGCCCACTCCTACAATCATCTAATTTGAAACATTTTAATATATATTTCTAGAGCCATCAACGCCGTTAGCTCAAGATGCCTGCAACCAACAAGACAACCTCTATGTGGAAATCCTCTCGATGTTGAAGGCCCGCATGGACTTGGCCTATGCGGAGATCATCGCCCGTATCGGCGGCACCCAAGCCCTCTCAGTAATGACGAAGGCGTCAGAACCTGTTGTCACACCCACCACATCCACACCACTCCCCAGCCTCCCCACCACCCCCGACGACTCATTCACCAGCCTCACGCCCCCGCCAAAATTCACACTAGTCAAAAACGCCATTAATTTCGAGAACGAAGCTTACAGTACGCTGGACGAAGCCCCCAGCACACACAGGTTTTATAATAATAAAATAGAACCAAATGACAAGCAGCGGTTTTTCAAAGCGGTGCAGAAAGAGAGTAAACTGTTAAGGGAGTCGCTCCCGCCTGGGGTTTGGGTGCGTTCGTATGCCAACCGTCTGGATTTGCTCTCGGTGATGATCCGCGGGCCGAATAAGACCCCTTACGAGAACGGGCTTTTCCTCTTTGATATCCAGTTGAGCGTCGACTATCCCAGATCTCCACCTCTGGTGTTTTACATCAGCTATAGTTCAGAGCGTTTGAACCCGAATTTGTATGTTGAAGGCAGGGTTTGCGTTTCTTTGTTAGGGACGTGGCTTGGTCGCGGCACGGAAGTCTGGGGCCCCGAAAGCACTCTGCTGCAACTGATTGTGAGCATACAAGGGCTGATTCTAGTGGCAGAGCCTTATTACAACGAAGCCGGTTATGAGAAGCAGAGCGAGTCGCAGCAGGGCTACGAGAACTCCCGCACCTACAACGAGCTAGTCCTGCTGAAATTAGTCCAATCGATGACCGAGACCCTCCTCTCCCCGCCCAACGTTTTCAAACAGGAAATCCTGTTTCACTTCTCAGAGAACGGGGAGTGCATGGTGAAACACTTGAAGGGTCTAATCAACGATACAGATCCGGTCAAACCGGAGTTCCCCCTGTTGCCTGTTAGTAAGGGGCTGAAGTTGAGTTTGAACAACGCACTGGATCGCTTCAAGGAGGTGCTCAAGGACGTAATTGCGCAGAACGCTACGGATGTGAAAGTTTTTGATTGATTTTGTTTTGATTTTTGGAAATGTTTTGTTGCAACGGTGCCTTCGACGCGTGTTTAAAAAAAAAATTAAATATTACGCGCGAGTTGTTTCATTTTGTATTGTAATTTTTGTCTTATTACTTAAGACAAGTTCCTTATTTGTTCTGCATTAGCTGGTTTTGAAGAAAAGTTTAAATAAAATAATGAAGGGAGGAGAAATAGAAGTATTCTCTTTTGGTCTTCAATACAGTAAACAAACTACACTAAATTTCAAGGGCACTGCTATGAATTATTTATTTCATTACAATAAAATAAGGCTGGGAATCTTTGAAATTCAAGTATTTGAATATTTAAATTTGCAGGGTTTCAGTTAACCAATAAAACTCGGGTAATTTTAATTATTAATGAAATTGGTAATAAATATAAGCTGGGTTCTATTGGTTGTAATTTAAAATATATTTGTGTTTTACGATTTTATATATCATTTGATTGAGCATTTGAATTATCATTCAAATGACCACTAATGATCATTCAAATGACCATTTGAATAATCATTCGAATGATCAGTCAATTATCATATGAATAAACATTCAATTATCAATAATGATCATTTGATTATTAAAATCATTAATTTACGACCATTACTACAGTAATCATTGAAAGTCAAACAACCAATCTGGTTTTAAATATAAAGTTATTCAAATCAGCATTAAAATTAGCATTCAGATGACTACTTGAATGATTATTCGAATGATCAGTCGATTATTCAAATAATCAGTCGATTATCATTCGAATGATGAGTTGATTATCAGCCTGTCAAGTGCCAATCATTCGATTAGTGAAATCATTAATTTATGCCCACCACTGTAATCATTGAAAGTCAAACAACTAATATTTGACTTTCAATGATCACAGCACAGAATTTTGTTAATATTAGACATGATTGCAGAATTTCACATTCAACGAAGGCTTGAGCCTCATATCATGGTATAATTTTTGGTTATTGTTGTAAATAAATCCTGATTAAATAAAATTATTGAATTTAGTCATGACTATAGTCATTTCATTAATGACCATAGTCATTTGACTTAAACTAATAACTATTTAATTAATAATACAAAATGATACCAATAACTGTATTAATTTATTGGCTTAACACAATTCTGCACTGTAATCATTGGCAATCTAACAATTAATGTTGGATTTGAATGATTACCGTACACAATTTTGTTAATCTTAAAAATGATTAGAGTAATTTACTTAAACTTCATATTATGATATAATTGGGTAATTGTTGTAAATTAAGTTTAGTCCGGATTATAGATATTCTATTGTTTTTAATGATTCAATCATCGACTTAGGTTATATTCATATCGACTAAAATTATTGAATTTTGTCACCGTTTGTCATGGCTATAGTTATATTTCATTAATAACTATAGTGACTTGACTTAAAGTAATGACTATTCAATTAGTTACATAAAATGAAAGTCACTTTAAAGTTTACGATAAACATTTAACTTAAACTAATGACTATTCAATCAATTACATAAGATAAAATTGATCTTAAATTTTATGATAAACTGAACTCTGAATAATTATAATAAACTGCTAATCAGATTCTAGTAGACAAGGCTGTTTTAGTACTGAAAAGTTTAGTACTTAATCAACATACCTTTAAGAAAAGTCGAACCATATGCTGTACATTCTAGAAACAAGATAGCCATAATATCTAATAATAAAATACTTAATAAAAATGTTTACAGTAAATTACAACTCTCACAGAATGATTAAAAAAAATAGATTTTTAAATGATTCAATTATTAACAAATCTCTAATAATAAGATAGTAAACATGTTTGCAGTCAATAACAACTCTAAGAAATTTATTAAAAAAACAATTTTTACATGTTCTAATTTTCACATTTATCATATTTTTGAATGTTTAAATTATTAATAATCTCTAATATTATCTAATAATAAAATAATTAACACAGAGGGAATTTTTGTTTTAAGTATACATATTCCCATGTATACGCTGTAAATTATCAGGAATTCATTGATTTTATAAAAGTGTTCATTTTAAGCATCTAGCGCTTGTTTCCACTCCTTGATAAACATGAAGTAAAATTTTGAATTTGGAAAAGCCTGAGAATATTAAATATACTCCTTTGGGATATTAATGTGAGATTTAACTTGAACATTATATTTTCAACTTCACTTTAAGTGAGTGTTTTGTATGCATTTTGATCGTTCCACTTCTCTACGAGACCAATCCAATTTTTACTTTATGCTTAGTCAGTGAGTCAACATTCGTAAGAAGCTTTAAATTGACTGCATTTATAAAAACAACGAACTCCTGTAAACTTATTAAACGCTGTAATTATCGGGATATGTTAACTTAAAAGAATAATTTTCTGTATTGTTACATTTTAAATTGGTAATTCAATACAATCATAATGTTTTTATTCCTAATACTGTAGTAGATTAAAAGAAAATATTTCTATACTTTTCTTAAAAAAAAGCAGTTGAAATACATGTTATTTTTCTTTATTAACTTAATTGTATTTATTTATTTATTTTTTGTTGGCCATTCAGTATTATTTGATAGGAGGTGTGTTTGTGTGCATACTCAGGGACACATGATGCTAAAACACTGTGCTTACATACACGATAAGCAATCTCTATTCGTTGAAAATATATAAAAATCGACAAAATCAACAATCACAAAACGGAGAATATGTTTAAAGACAAAAAATATATTTGAATTCTCGTTTCTGGAATCTCTTTGTCTCGATTTTTTTGTTTGTTAAAGATGAATTTAATAAAGCGCACTTTGTTTTTGTTGGAGATGTTATAGAGTTATTTCTTATTGAATAAACAAAACTGTTCGAAAATTTTGCGTTGTTTTATTTTGTTGATCAAAACCATTATTATAAATTATGATATATAATATATATATTATAAAAAGGCAGCACAGTTTTCTATTAAGCAGTATCCACATTCAAATACTTAACTATTATGTTGTAACAGCTGATTTGCGATCTCTACAAACTTTTTGTAGTAGAACCAACTAGCAAAATGTAGGTAGTGGTTTCCTCGTTATAAATATGGCTAAATAAGCTTGAATGACAAGTCATGAAGACGAAGGCTATCAAATTTTAATAACGAGGTACTATTGGCAGCTGTGGAAAAAGATAAAAGCTCAACAACCCGAATGCTGCTTTACGTTTTATCAACAAAAGCTCGGAAACATGTGGAACGTCTCAGGCAGTTTTCATAGGCAGACCATTGTAAGTGCTTGTCATTGGTGCAAAGATCATCAATATAAAAAAAATACCTGAAAATAAAAACTAAAAATCTAGTAAAATAAGGCGTGCCATGTTGATCGTGACGTGATCGAATCCATTGTCAATCAGGGATAGGATTTGCTCTCTTCTCGACTTTATTTTCCTACAGAGGCTCCCACAAACTACAATGGTAATCGTTCACTAGAAATGAGTTAGTAACTTGATATCAAGTTATGATATGGTCATATCATTGGTCCTTCTTTACTCGTGGTATCGACTGTCTTTCAAGCAAATTAAAAGGTGTTCTTGAAGTAGATGATGAATATGCTCCAGAATGAAATTTTAATACTGGTTTCAATGTATTTTGTTTTGTATAAATAACTATTGTTAATAATAGATAATTGAGTCGCCTATTTCCAAAAACCCCTAAATCCATTCTTTACAAAAATTAAACTAGTATCACCATTTGTTAGTATACAGGGTGTCTACGCTGAACCGTTCGTTAAAAGTTTATGGGGTTTCCGTTGCACTAAAAATTTGAAAAAAGTCCTTGTCATACGGTTGAATCAGTTCTCCTCATGTTAAATATTTTCAGCCGTAATATAACGAGTGGTATGATTATTATCGATGATATTTTGGAGTTGATACTGAGCTGCAGATTCAACGAGTGCGCCGCACGAGTTGAATGTGCTGCTTCGGTTTCAACGACAAAATATCATCGATAATTAATCATATCACGAGTTGTATTTAGTGAGAGAATATAACGAATAAAATAATGTGAGTCTGTTAACATTATCGACAGCTGAGATATTGTTGATTCCCTATTGATTGGGAATTTTTTAACCGCACAAAAGTACGTAAACTGCCGCCACTGTGATTCTTTAATTTTGACGGTGTTTTTGGCGTCGCACTTTTCACTTTTCTATTAATAACACTGCACGAAACTTTACCTATTTTGACGTTTCGAATGACAGGACAACTTATCACCCACCGCTTCTTTTGTTTTTTATTATCGCGGTGATAGACATGTACCTACGGCTTTCCTTGCATCTCATTGGTTTAAAATTCGTTCTAGTAGGCTATGAGTTGTATTCTCAACTTAATATCACTTCCGGTTCCACCGAAAGAAGCACCAAATTTTTTATTTTAAATAGAACGCCCTATATATTAGTAATTTTTTGGATTCCTCGTTAAAATTGCAACATATTTTATTTGAACATAGGTAAACTTATCTCTTATAGTTTTCAAGAAAAAAAAATATTTCTAAAATGTTGATCTCTAAAAGGCATCTTGAAATCTGTCTGTAACTTCTCTTAAGAATAGGATAAAAATATGATTTATATCTCTAGTTGTACTTAGAGGATGCCTCTATGAGTAAATTAATTGGAAACTGTCAATTTTGACAATAAGTGTTCTTAAAATGTCAATATCTAACTGCCCTCTTCAATATCTAGTAATTCAATTTTTTTAAATAGAATGACCATTTTTTTATCACATAGTACGATTGGGGGAAAAGTTTTCTACAAAAAAGTATTAAACAACTATACTCGTAAAGCAAATAGTTTTCGAATTATTTCGATAAATCGTTTTTTGTCGCATTTATGCAGTGTATAATGCGCGCATAAGTCGCAATTGAATTTTAGTAGGCAAGTAGGATGTTTTAGTTTTTTCGCGATTGTATTGTGAAATGTCAAATAATAAAAAGAATTAATACAAAGTTTTAAAGAAATTAACAAAATGAATAATTACACAAATCAACAAATTATCAATTTATTCTTTATACATGGCAATTGCCAATTGAACAAAGTTTGATTCTAATCTTCTAAATCTTGTTTTATTCATCGGCGGCAAATTTAGAAAAGTTTCATTAAATACTCTATATGTTTGAGTAACAATTCTATCGCCGTTGCCATGTATAAAGGATAAATTGATAATTTGTGTAATTATTCATTTTGTTGATTTCTGTATAACTTTTTACTTATTGTTTTTATTATTTGACATTTTGCATTACAATTGCGACAAAACAAAAGCATACTACTTGCCTACTAAAATTTAATTGCGACTTATGAGCACATTATTCCCTGCATAAATGCGACGAAAAACGAATCTTCGAAATAATTCAAAAACTATATACTCGCTTTAGGAGTATAGTTGTACAATACCTTTTTTGTAGGAGATTTTCCCCTCAATCGTACCATGTGATAAAAAATGGGTAATTTAATTTAAAAAAAATAATATTGACATTTTGACATTGACATTTTAAGAACACTTATTGTCAAAATTGACAGTTTCTAATTACTTTACTCATAGAGGCATCCTCTAGGTATAAGTAGAGATATAAATCATATTTTTATCTTATCCTTAAGAGAAGTTACAGACAGATTTCAGAGATTAAAATTTTAGAAATATTTTTTTTCCTGAAAACTATAAGAGATAAGTGTACATATGTTCGAATAAAATATGTTGCATTTTAAATGAGGAACCCAAAAAATTACTAATATATAGGGTGTTTCATTCAAAATATCAAATTTGGTACTACTTCCGGTGGAACCGGAAGTGATATTAAGTTGAAAATATTTCACATGAGGAGAACTGATTGACAAGGATTTCTTTCAAATTATTAGTGTAACGGCAACCCTATAAACTTTTAACGAACGGTTTAGCGTAGACTCCCTGTATAGTTAGAGGAATATTTCAGCACGATATCAGTCATCAAATTGAATTAAATCCTGCCGAAAAAATGTGTGTAAGATCGCTGTTGGTTTCAATAACCCCTAAATCCACTTGCGTTTAGTTTTCAAACACCGCTGAATCCAGTGACGCACTTGTTAAACAAAAACCGCTAAATCCATCGCAGGCTTTATTGTAATATTAAATATTATAACAAAAGTAGCTAAATCTAATTTTGTCGATTTTCGTGCTTAATTAACGAAAAAATATATAAAATCACGATACAATAATCGGCAAAACGACTTTTACAATATATTTAAAAAATTTAACTGTGGGAAGAAATTAGATACCATTCTTAAACCTACTTCTCCGCTTCATGTTAAATTAAATTCTTGTAAAAGAATTGTGTTGACAAAAAGCAAAACAGGAATCATATTAGTTAATGATGAACCACACTACAACTCAGATATTACCAATTCTTCATACAAACGAGGTAAACAAAATCTCTCAACTAACCCATTATTTGTAAAATTAGACAAAGTAAAACTAAACCCAGAAACAATTAAGAATGTAAATGAACTCCCCTCAAAAGTACGGCATTAGCTGGCAGGGAAAAGCGATAGAAAAAACCTCAACCACTACAAAAACGGCATTAGAAGATATAAAGCTAGACGAAGACAAATATAGTCTTATTACCTTATTGCAGGTCAAAGTATAACCTAATCGTAAGTCAAAATGTAGCCTTCTTCCAATTCAGAATATAGCCATGCCACAGACCTACATTAACCTATCTTTTAAGTTAAAATATAGTCTTGTCTTAGTTTAATATATTGCCTCATCGTAGGTCAAAATATTGTCATACGTCAAATTATAGCTTTATTACAGGTCAAAATATATGTATTTAAAGTATGGCCACATTTTGCAAAACAAGGCTATATTTTAACCTTCGACAGGCCTTGCCTCAGGGCCAAATATAGTCGTATTGCAGATTGTAATATAACATTATCACAGGTCAAAGTATAGCCTAGTCATAGGTCAGTTGTGTCATGTTGAGAAAATCTTGATACAATAATGTTTTAATCTTAATTTTTAATTTGTAATTCAATCTTGTAACAATATAGAATTTCTACTTACGCTTTTTATAAAAAATATATTGTAACGTTATTTGTCTTCGAAATATGTACGTGAACTATTTATAATGATATTAAAATAACGATTTAAAGCTAAACTTTATTTAAATAAGAGATGTAATAGAATTTCGGATTCGGTAGGCCGCGAGACTCGGGTATGGGGGCCGATTTTTCCGGGTGTCTAATCTCTAAGATTGCTGAAATTTCTGGGGGACCTAGCTCTACAAGTGGTTACAAACATTTTAAGCTAGAGGAAATTTCTGGGGGACCTAGCTTAATTATTCCTGTGCGATTGCATCATTCGTTCAATAATGCAATCACAACATAACACAATTCCGGACAATTACCTGATGCCCCACTTACGCAAGAATGACGAGCGCCAGTCCGGCCGATCCACAGCTACAACTTCTGCAACTCAGCGGTGGACTCGTGGACTTTGTGATCATCGGCGTCCCAAATCGCCGGGCCAACTCTACCAGTCAGCACCAACATCAAATATAAATACCTGCAAGACGGCCCACTGACCAGAGTTATTTTGACTCTCAAATTGATTTCAACCATGTCATGTATTTAAGTTATTATGTTACAATATATACCTATTTTAAATCCACTACTCTACCCTGAACTATTACATGGTCCTTCGAACAAAACAGCTAACTGGGTCAAGCCCGTACCAAGCCTAAGCGCCAGTTAGTTCCTATCAATCCGAAAGCTGGGTCCAGCACGCACCAAGCCAAAGCGCCAGCTTTCATTCCAAAAAATAAATCCAAATTGACTAGGTCAGCCCGCACCAAGCCTAAGCGCCAGTTAATTTTCCTACAAACCGAAAGATGGGTCTAGCAAGCACTAAGCCAAAGCGCCAGCTTTCAATCCAAAAATCAAAATTGACTGGGTCGAGCCCGCACCAAGCCTAAGCGCCAGTTAATGTTCCTATCAATCCGAAAGCTGGGTCTAGCACGCACCAAGCCAAAGCGCCAGCTTTCATTCCAAAAAATAAATCCGAATTGACTGGGTCAGCACGCACCAACCCTAAGCGCTAGTTAATTTTTCTACGAATCGAAAGACCGCACCCCATTGACCGCCAAAATGGAACGTGCCAACGAACTCGCAAAAGACCAAGAAGAATTGGGTCAGAAAATCAGTCAACTGGGCAGCAATATCAAGAAAGATTCGGACTCAAGAAAATCAAAAAATTACTTCATCAAACGTCTAGAGACATTGGAAAATCTCTGGGGTGTAGTTCAGAACAACGACGATCTCCTAAAAGAATGCAACGTCTCCGAAGAACACACATATTTCACAACCAGATATTTTCAACAAATCGAAACAATATACAATGAAACGAAAAATTACATAATCAGAAATGCAAAAAGTCTAAATATGTGGGATGATGACACCGATTCATCTCACGATCACAGAAAAGAAACGGATACAAAAACTCCGTCTCTAACGGAGCAGCAAATTCGATTGCAAAAGCAACAAGAAAAATTCAATCGTCTCACGAGAACAATGAATACCATCATCGAAGAAAAGAGCCAAGAGAAACCAAAACAGCGATACCAATCCCTACTGGAACGACTACAAAAACAATGGGACAATGCGCAAGAACTACATGAAGAAATAATGGGGCACGAGCAGGCCTACACTGATGACTACTTTGTGAACAACGAGTTTGAAATATTAGAAACCAACGTTGACGCATATTCAGAAATTCTCCAAAACAGAATGCGCGAAATTCCAGCAGCACATGTAGTAAATTTGCCGAAAATCGAATTATCAACATTCTCGGGCAGCTGCGAAAAGTGGACATCGTTCAAAGATTTATTCAGCAAAACAATAATTAATAACATTGCCCTAAGCAAGACTGAAAAGTTGCAATACTTGAAGTCGTACATAAAAGGTGAAGCCGCAGCACTAATTCAACATCTAACCATCTCCGAAGATAATTTCAAAGCAGCCTGGCAGATCCTAGACGAAATATATGAAAATATACGATTACTGGTATCCAAATTACTAAAAAGAATTCTGCATCTCCCGCAATCACAACACGAATCCGCAGAAAACCTGAAACGGATGCACGATCAAATTAATGAAAGCATTTCCGCACTATCAGCAGTAAAGTTAGATGTCAACGCAATGGGACCGATGATAATCGAAATCATGTACGAAAGATGGGACACAGAAACAAGAAGATTATATGATCAAGGTTTAAAAACTCCGAACGAAATTCAATCATTAGAATCAGTGTTTCTATTTCTAAGACAAAGGTTCCAGTCGCTAGAACATTCTAACAACAAAGACCATCAATTAAAAGTTGTATCCCAACATCCATCAAGACACCAGGGGCAAAACAACGTGAACAACCAAAAACGTGAGCCAATACACCACAACAAGAAGTGTATATTTTGCTCTAAATCACATTCTATTATGGAATGTGATAGATTTAAAAACCTATCTGCAAAAGAACGGAATGCGGAGATAAGACATAGACGTCTATGCATAAACCCTCAAAGATCATCCGATATCGCAGTACAGGAGTAACAGAGTATGCTGGCAATGCAAAGGGTTCCATCACACATTGCTGCATTGGGATAGGCCACAAAACAACACAGCATCCCGACAAACAGTTCAACAATCCACTGATAGACGACAAAACAACTACAACCCAAGAACTGCTTGTGCAGTAACTGCAGATAAACAAAGTTATACTAAGATCCCTGTATTGGCTGCCGCCATTATACAAGCAAGAGGTGCAAATGGCGAAAACAAATATTTGAGAGTTCTAATCGATACAGGGTCACAAATCTCATTAATCACTGAAGAAGCTGCGCAAAGATTGGGGCTCCCTAAACAAAGAGTTCAGGCTACGATTACTGGAATCAACGCAACAGCAATTCAAACAGCAAAATGGAAGATTAACGTAATCATGCTGCCGAGATTCCCAAGCATATTCAACATGAATTCAGATTTTATTATCATTCCAAAAATAACAAAGTCTCAGCCAATATACAAACTACCGAACTTAGATAGTACTTGGAACAACAAGTGGATAGCTGATCCCACATTCAACATTCCAGGACAGATTGATGCACTAATCGGAATCCAAGAATATGAAGCCATTATCTTGGAAGGATTGATCAAAACAAACAACCTAATAGGGCAACAATCCGAATTAGGTTGGTTAATAAGCCGAGCTTCACGAACCGCAATCAGCCAGAATATTCCGAACAGCTGCAGCATGATGGTAATTATCGAAGATCAGCAACTTACAAATTCTGAGAGACAGAAGAAATACCTACACCCAAACCACCAAGTGATGCGGACAGAGAGTGCGAAGACTATTATCGAAGCATAACCACGCGTGAATCTGATGGGAGATACATGGTACGCATCCCGTTCAAATCCACAACGTTAACATTAGGAGATTCTCGTAGACAGGCAACCGCACGACTCATTCAATTAGAAAAGAAATTTGCGAAAAACAAAACGCTTGCTCAACGGTATTCAAGTTTCATACAAGAATACATTGACTTGGGGCACATGATACAAGTTCCGAAACAATCATACAGTCATGGAGCATACTACATTCCCCACCAACCAGTCATCAGAGAGTCAAGCAGTACAACAAAACTCCGTGTTGTCTTTGATGCATCTAGTAAAACGACATCCAAAGTAAGTCTAAATAACATCATCCACACCGGTCCACAGTAGGCTACCTCGCTTTAAAACCTGGCCACATTAGGAAAAAAAAAGGTGCGCGTTCGGACTTTAGTTCCGTGAAATCGTATATAGATGACACTAGTGCATACTAGTCCAACGCTGCGGTGGCATTCCACTCAGTAATTTGTATGATACGGATTGTGACAGTTTCCGGTAAACACGGGTTGGAAAAACAGCACATTTTTGACCATTTATATTGTGTTATTGTTAACGAGTGACAGTGATCCGGCCCAGTTATCAAGATCACATGAGATGGGTAGCACCTTAAAAGGTAAGACTATCACATTTGTAACCCTTTTAATAAAGTATTTTGACTTAAAACTAAAGTACATTTAACCTGCGTAACACCGAAATTCTCAAAAATCATTGTCTACAAAATTTGTTCTGTGACGTTCCACTTCACTGAGTAGCTGTGGTACTACCTTAACAATGTCGTTGAAGATTTCCAAATAAATCGGGTGCGCATGTTTGCGCCATTTCCGTGTACGATGGTTCTTCTGTGGTGTGAACGTGTTTTTTATATTTACTATTACGAGGTGCGTTCTAGATATATCATATCCGATTTTTTTTTCTCATGACTGAAACAGATAGAAACATGCAGTTTGTTTTAAAATACTCGTGCACTCGTTGTGGATGCGTGGTATTATTATCATCACTGTATGGCAGACAGAACTCTAGCGACAGCGCCGAGAGTGAGGACTGTATTTGATGCTTAAAATTTCGGGTAAGCGTCATTGCTACAAAAAAAATGCATGGTCACCATCATTCTGGGACAGCGATGGGGTAGTTCTTATTCATTGCGTTCGAGAGGGCACTACAGGTGCATCCTACCAAGTTGTTTCAAAGAACAATCTCCCAGCATTTCGTAAAAACGACCAGAACAGGCTGCATTTCATTGCATATGGGATTTTCCAGTGGTAAAATCAGACTCCTAGCGTTCTCAGCCACCATGGAATCATGGTTTATATGGCCAACATGATTGAACATGATGGCTATATAACCATTTTTTATAGATAATCCTGTGATGAACATTTTGAATAATTTCTTTTGCAGCATCTACTTCAAATTCAAAAACTTACTCGCGTAGGCAAATATTTGACTGTGTGAAAAATGTATGGACAGCAGGTACTAAAAGTCAATTCGCGGCTGTACAGTCCAAATTGAGTGAAGACTTAGGCATCCCGTTTCAGCTGAGCTCTGCTAACGAACAGCAATTACGATTGATTTTGTCAAAGTTGTGGATAAGGTGGAACCAGGCTCAACGGAAACGAGACCGATTTGGCGTTGCCAATAAACAGTGGTTGGACGGATCAATTACATTTGTGGTGAGTACCGTCCGCGTTCGTATTATTGCTTATTTGACATTACTGTATAATAATAAGCTTTCGTTGCAGAATGATCTAGTAACGGAACAGCAGTCCACACGAAGCTATGCAAGGAAGACGTATGGTCGAAATCGTTCCTCATTTGAAGTCACTAGCGACAGAACAAAGCGTCGAAGAACGAAGGAACTTAGATCTTCGACCATCACATCTGAATTGGCGTACGCCACGCAAATGAAACTTTGTGCTGATGGTGCCCATGCAGCCTCCAGTATATTGAAAGCGGTAACAACGAATTCACCGGAGCGAGCGGCTAAATATCAGAAGGCGTATAATGATGCGCAGAAACCAATGCTAAGCGAGATATCTGCCGATTTGGCTCTGAATATGATGATCTCAGCTAGAATGACAAAGGCAGCATACCTCATGGTACGAGATGTGACGAATAAGAACCGCCGTGCATCCGTATATCCATCGTACGCCAAATTATTGTCAGCTAAAAAACGTTGTTACCCGCCAAGTTCGAGTATTAAAATAACAGAGACTGCTGCGGAAGTGCAACTGCAGGCACTGCTGGACCATATTACGGTGAGGTTGATTGACGTGGCGAGAAACAAAATTAACGCGATAGATTCAGACTTTTTGGGCAATTGTACCTTAATTTGTAAGTGGGGCTGTGATGGATCAACTGGTCAAATGTACAAGCAAAAATTCGATAACGAAAAAAGCAGTGATGCAGATGTGTTAGTTACTTCGGTCGTACCATTGGAACTGACTGCTGCCAAAAATGATAAAATTGTTATTTGGAGGAATCCGAAGTCATCGTCGACCCGATTTTGCAGACCGCTACGACTGCAATTTTTGAAAGAGTCTGCTGACAATACTCGAGCCGAGAAAGAACATATTGAAAACCAGATTAAATCTCTTGTGCCGTTCCATACTGTTGTCAATGACAGAAATATAGCGGTTAAATATCACTTGGTTTTCACTATGGTCGACGGCAAAGTGAAAAATGCCGTAACGAACACTTCATCGGCTCAACGTTGTTACATTTGTAAGGCAACATCGAAACAATTTAATGACATTGATTCGATTGTGGATAAGGAGATCGACTACGCAAACCTTGCTCTTGGAGTATCTTCACTCCATGCCTGGATACGGTTTATGGAGTGGTTTGTACATTTAGCGTATAAGAACGGAGAAGAATCGGAGAAAAAGTAGCAGGCTCGGTCTGTAGAGCAGAAACAGCGTGTCGCGACTCGCAAAGCTGAAATTCAAAGCGATTTCAAACGCATTTTTGGTTTGCTGATTGATTTTCCCAGACAGGGATCAGGTACCACAAATGACGGCTATACTGCTAGGCGCTTTTTTGACGATGTTCCCTTAACTGCTAACATTTTGGGAATTGATGAGGAGTTAATGATGAAGTGCAAAATAATTTTGCAGACAATATCAAGCGGATGTGCCATTGATATCGATAAATTCAAAACGTACTGCTTGAATGTAGCCAGACGGTACGCAGACTTATACTCGTGGTACCTGATGCCGACATCAGTCCATACAGTTTTGATACACGGACACGCCATAATCGAAGCTGCTCCGTTGCCAATCGGTCGGCTATCTGAAAATGCGCAGGAAGCTCGGAATAAAAACATCCGGCGTTACCGAGAAGACTTTACACGTAAATATTCCCGGGAGAAAACTATGTATGACGTTTTCCATCGTCTTCTGGCATCTTTGGATCCATTAATATCGACCTTGCAGCAAATCACAATTGGAGAAGATAAACAGATACTACCTGTAGTAAGAGATCTGCTTCTTGAGTCAGCGAACAACCCGATATCGACTCTTATGACAGTAATGTTGCTAGCGATAATGAAGTCAACGATGAATATGACTACGATTTCGATTGAAAAATGCTACATACCGGGTGTTGATTCGATCAGGTATTCATAGGGATTAAACATGTCGAATCACATTCACGCATTTTCCTGCTTCCCGGGCCGGGTATCCGGAAACAATATGAGCCTTTTGAGCACTTGATTACGGTCATTTAGAGGTCTAATACTCGACATCCGTATCAAAAATGATAAATGACGATGGGTGTTCCGGTGGCTTTCTATTTTTAATTTTCGTTATTTTCAAAACTCGATCAAATATAGTAAATGACTTTCAACCAACTATCGCCCTAAACACTTGGGTTTTTTTTTCGTAATTTTTATTTACTCTTGTACCTTTGTTTGCTCTTGCACTTTTCCTCACCTTGGAAGCAGGAAAATACGTAAATGTGATTTTACATGTTAAATCTCTATATATCGAATCAACACATATCTTAATCGTTATTGGCAACCTCAAAATACCTTAAGTTTCACGCGAATTCGCAAAATTTATAAATTTTCATCCGCCATATTGGATCCACCATTTTGAATTTTGCGATTCTAGCATCAAATTTGTAATCAGCAACCTTCAAATATCTTATACCCGAAGTTTTACGTGAATCCGCTCAATTTATAATTTTTCATTCGCCATATTGGATTCACCATTTTGAAATTTCCAATTCCGACATCTAATTCGTAATCAGCGACTCCCAGAACCTAATAGGACAAAGTATTGTAGGATTTTAGGTACATTTTCTTATTATGGCCAGGTTTTGAAGAGCTTTGGCCCACTGTGCGGTCCCTCACTACAACAAGATCTTTCTGAAATCATGTTACGATGGCGCATGCACAAAATCGTAATCACCTCAGATGTAGAGAAGATGTACAGGCAAATCAATATACACCCCAATGATCAACAGTACCAACGAATATTATGGAGATTCAACCCCAAGGAAGCAATTGAAGAATATCAACTGACAACCGTAACATATGGAACGGCATCACCACCCTATTTAGCAATTCGCACTATGCAACAACTTGCACGTGATGAAGCAACAAATTTTCCGAAAGCTTCATTAATAACACTCAACGATTTCTATGTAGACGATCTCTTATCAGGCGCCAACTCCATAGAAGAAGCAATTGAGCTACAACATGAACTTATACACATGCTCAAGACAGGCGGCCTGGTACTTCGTAAATGGTTAATCAACGCACCAGAACTATTAGCGTCCCTGCCAGAAGATTTAAAACGGAAAGAACCCATTGAAATCCAACAAGAAGAACTTCGAAAATCACTTGGAATATGGTGGTCCCCTCAACAAGACACATTCCAATTTAAGGTTCACATAACACACAAAGACGCCCCAACAAAACGACACATAATCTCAGAAATGTCAAAACTATTCGATCCACTAGGCTGGTTATCGCGAATTATCGTGCGTGCCAAACTACTAATCCAAGAACTATGGAAGCAGAAATTAGATTGGAATGAAGCAACCCCTAAAACCATCACAACGTATTGGCATCAGTTCCAACGTGATCTTAGAGATGTGTGGAACAAATCATTGTCCCTCGCAAAATTAAATTTACACAACACACGGAAATACATGGATATTGCGACGCATCTGAAAAAGCATATGGAGCGGTAGTGTATGCGAAACCATACCATCGACGGTATCACGTTTACAACAATACTTCAATCAAAATCCAAGGTGGCTCCCATCAAATCGAAGCTGCCTATTCCAAAATTAGAATTAAGTGCTGCCCCGCTTCTAGCTCATCTCATTCAGAAGATATCAAAAACACTTCAGTTTGAAAACATTTTTGCCTGGACGGACTCAATGATCACACTGGGATGGATTCAAGGTGATCCAGCGAAATGGAATCAATTCGTATCTAACAGAGTAACTGAAATAATACAAATCATACCCAAGGAGAGATGGAATCACGTGGACACAAAAGAAAATCCTGCCGATCTAGTCTCCAGAGGAACAACACCAAATAATCTTCGATTCAACAGATTATGGTCGAAAGGTTCAAGATGGCTGGACGATCAAACTACGATTCCAAAACCAGTAACCTCAGTTCACAAAGAAGAATTAAAGATATGTCTGGCAACCTCAATGAAAGCACAGGTCGAACCCCCAGATGATATGACAGATTGATTTTCCAACATGTCAAGAATGCTACGAGTATTAGCTTATTGTAAACGTTGGAAAACAAAAATCAACAATCCCTATTTGACAGTGAAAGAACTAGAAGACATACTTAAAATTGTCATAAAATCTACACAAGCAATAACCTATGGAGATGAATTAAAATATCTACGAGAAAACAACAATGTACCAAAATCAAGTAAATTGGCAGTTCTTAACCCGTTTGTGGACGTCAACGGAATACTTAGAGTTGGCGGACGGCTACAAAATGCTACACTCCCATTCGATACTAAACATCAAATCATAATTCCGCATCAATCCAATCTAGCCAAGCTTATCATCCGTGATGCACATATCAGAACTCTTCACTCAGGAAATCAATCAACACTTGCATACATCAGAAGAAAATTCTGGATCACGCGTGGAAAGAGCGCAGTCAGACTAATTATAAGCAAATGCACCAGGTGTTTACGCTACAAAGCAACTACGGCACAACAGTTAATGGGGCATCTTCCGGAAGCCAGGGCAACGTCGTCACCCCTCTTCACACACTGTGGCATCGACTACGCCGGACCCATTCCGATTCGAGCCTACAAAGGTCGTGGATATCAAGCTCTTAAAGGCTATGTAGTAGTTTTCGTATGCTTATCAACAAAAGCCATTCATCTAGAAGCTGTAAGTGATCTCACTACAGACGCCTTCCTAGCAGCATTCAAAAGATTTACATCGCGGAGAGGCAATTGTAGACATATTTACAGCGACAATGGCACAAACTTTCAAGGCGCAAGCAAATTACTCGCAGCAGAAATTCAAACTACGGTGAGAAAATCCAAAATTCAAGACACTCTAGCCACCAATGGAACTCAATGGCATTTCATTCCTCCAGCAACATCACACTTTGGTGGAATTTGGGAAGCCGCTGTAAAGTCAATGAAGCATCATCTACATCGGATCATTGGAGAATCTAAACTCACGTTTGAAGAACTATCTACGTTACTATGTGAGATAGAGGCTTGTTTAAACTCTCGACCACTCTGTTCAATTTCCACAGAACCAAATGACATTATTGCAATCACGCCCGTTCACTTCTTAACAGGGTGTGAAATGAAAACACCTTACCTAACAAGGTCCTAAGCTATATCATTGGATCTCAAGGGAAGATGGAAATTATTACAAAAATGAAAACAGATTTCTGGCAAGCATGGCACAACGAATATTTATCTCAACTTCAAGTGAGATACAGATGGAACAAAACGCATCCTAATATGGCCCCAGATACAATAGTTATAATCTAAGAAGATAATGCCAAACCGCAGCATTGACTATTAGGAAAAATAATTAAAACTCATCCATTAAAAGATGGAATAGTCAGACTGGTCACAGTTATGAAAAGTGGAGGAAATACTACAAAAATAGCGATACATCATCTTATTCCACTTCTCAAAGATGAAACTAACGAAGAAGAAGAAACAAATATGAAAACAGAGCTGCACACGCATATGGCATTAACAAAATAAAAAAGAATTAGAAAACAAAAAAGCCCAATCATCATACTAATATTTATTATCTTGCAGTTATTTCAAGTTGCAAGCAGCTACTACACAATTAAACATCCCCACGGCGGATTATATATTGAATACTTTGGCAGCGCACAAACTGAGAGAGGAACCTTTCGGATCCATGCAGAATATAACCGAACTCTTCTAGAGGATGATATACGTCGAGCTAGTAACGTCACCTTGCGATTTCTACAACTATGCAAAGAAACCCACAAAGTAACAACAGACGTGGAATGCAAGAGTCTAGTACATAAGAGAAATACTAAAAAATATTGAAGAAACCTTCTCAGGCATAGCAAATCAGGACAAATCACGCAACAAACAATGATCACTAGGAACATTAATGACCGCAGTATTCGGAGTTAATGACGAAGTTTACACAGATATTGACCGCCTTGATGCCAATCAGAAGCAGCTCATCCATTCAGCACAACATCAAACAAAATTAATGATATCTGCCATGGCAACATTCAACAGTACAGAAGAAGTCATGGCAAAGAAGTTGGATTATCAATTAAAGATAAACCAAGGTTTCCAATTATTCCATGAAATGTCAAAATGGTATGCCGCCATCAATTCCAACCAATTAAATATCCACCTCCTTAGTGCATATCAAACAGCTCATAATTTCCTCAGCGAAACCTACCAACACCTCTCCAAAATTTTAAGCATCCAATACAGACAAAATAACTTCAGAATTCTAATACCTCCTGCTCAGATTAAATCCATCATAAAACACGCAAATCTGAAGCTCCCATCCAATCTACAAATACTATCGGCACCTATCATAAATGTGCAAAGCAAGCATTATAGCAACACATTACACATTTATGGGCACTTCCTTATTGTGAATACATCAAAGTTCACAATAATGAAAGCAACAGCGACACCATGTCAAATTCATAAAACATACTACGAGGCGCTGGATATATCTCAAGACACCATCGCAGTTGAGTACAATCAACAACTTTACTTCCATTTGCAAGAAACAGAATTTTCGGTTTGCAGAACACTGACACGACACAAGTATGTCTGCGCACCCACCCAAATCATGGACATCGAGACACATCCCGTATGCATCATCTGTCAAATATTCGACCGAGATGACAAGATACATTGCAGAACAAGAAATTTTCCATTACTTTCAATTACATGGAAGCAACTACATATGTCAAACACATGGCTATTCATCACACCATCACCCATCAAAATAGCCGTATCCTGCAATGGTACACCAGAGGATGTTCAACTTAGCAACACGGGAGTAATCCAAATAACCCAGGATTGTATCATGCATACCCAACATGTGATGCTAACGCCAAACCAGATGGATTCCAAAGCAATACTGGCCACCTATTCAAAGAAGGCTAACGTTTTACTTATAAGTGGACAAATAGTACCACCTATAAAACCAATTTCATTCAAATCTATTCTACGATCACAGAACAATAAGATGGCAACTGGCATAATCAACAAAGAAGAGGAACTTAGGGACCAACTTTCAAACATCAACTGGAAACACATCAGATACCACTCGTCCTGGACCAGTGCTGTAACGACCATAGGCATAACATATTTGGCGTATTAGGACTAGGAATTGCAATCATTCGGCACATCTGGAAGAAAAAGCAAAGTGGCGAAACCTTACCGGCTGGATATCCAGAAGAACTTCAAATGGTTCCAAGTCCAGCTTCCAGAGCATCTCCAGAATACTGTACAGTCCAGAGGACACCAAAAAATGTCAACCCATACCCACGTCCAAGAAAATGATCACCGACAGAGTCCATCCAACTACGACCACTGGTATTCCACATTCCCGGCGGGCAGAGTGTCTAATCTCTAATACTGGCCACCTATTCAAAGAATAAGATCTCTAATTATTAATTATTCCTTTGCGATTGCATCATTCGTTCAATAATGCAATCACAACATACCACAATTCCGGACAATTACCTGATGCCCCACTTACGCAAGAATGACGAGTGCCAGTCCGGCCGATCCACGGCAACAACGTCTGCAACTCAGCGGTGGACTCGTGGACAATGTGACAATCGGCGTCCCAAATCGCCGGGCCAACTCTACCAGTCAGCACCAACATCAAATATAAATACCTGCAAGACGGCCCACTGACCAGAGTTATTTTGACTCTCAAATTGATTTCAACCATGTCATGTATTTAAGTTATTATGTTACAATATATACCTATTTTAAATCCACTACTCTACCCTGAACTATTACACCGGGAGTCTGTTAAAGGTGCCAATCCATGCCTGTTGAAGGATGATGGTGAAAGATATTCAATATCACACATCCACAATATTGTTTCTATATTGTATGCACATTGTGTAACAGTTTCAATATATAATCAACATAACAATATACAGGGTGTCTACGCTAAACCGTTCGTTAAAAGTTTATGGGGTTGCCGTAGCACTAAAAATTTGAAAAAAATCCTTGTCATATGGTTGAATCAGCTCTCCTCATGTGAAATATTTTCAACTTTATATCACTTCCGGTTCCACCGGAAGTAGCACCAAATTTGTTATTTTAAATGGAACACCCTATATATTAGTAATTTTTTGGGTTTCTCGTTTAAATTGCAACATATTTTATTTGAACATATGTACACTTATCTCTTATAGTTTTCAAGAAAAAAATATATTTCTAAAATGCTGACCTCTAAAAGGCATCTTGAAATCTGTTTGTAGCTTTTCTTAAGAATAAAATAAAAATATGATTTATATCTCTACTTGTACCTAGAAATTGGAAACTGTCAATTTTCACAATAAGTGTTCTTAAAATGTCAATATCTAAGTGCCCTCTTCAATATCTAGTAATTCAATTTTTTTAAATGGAATGACCCAATTTTTATTACATGGTACGATTGGTGGGAACATTTCCTACAAAAAAGTATTATAAAACTATACTTCTAAAGTAAGTAGTTTTCGAGTTATTTCGAAAATTCGTTTTTCGTCGCATTTATGCAGGGAATAATCAACAAAATTAATAATTACACAAATCAACAAAGTAACAATTTATCTTCTAAATCTTGTTTTATTCATCGGCGGCAAATGTGGATAAGTATCATTAAATATTCTACATGTCAATTCTATCGCAGTTGCCATGAATAAAGAATAAATTGATAATTTGTTGATAAGTGTATTTATTCATTTTGTTGATTTCTGTATAACTTTGTACTAATTGTTTTTATTATTTGACATTTCGCATTACATAAGCCACAAAACAAAAGCATTACTACTTGCCTACTAAAATTCAGTTGCGACTTATGCGCGCATTATTCCCTGCATAAATGCGACGAAAAACGAATCTTCGAAATAATTCGAAAACCACTTGCTTTAGGAGTATAGTTGTTAATACTTTTTTGTATGAAATCTTTCCCCCAATCGTACCACGTGATAAAAAATGAGTCATTCCATTTAAAAAAATCGAATTACGAGATATTGAAGAGGGCACTTCGATATTGACATTTTAAGGACACTTATTGTCAAAATTGACAGTTTCCAATGAATACACTCATAGAGTCATGCTCTAGGTACAAGTAGAGGTATAAATCATATTTTTATCTTACACTTAAGAGAAGTTACAGATAGATTTCAAGATGCCCTTTAGAGGTCAAAATTTTAGAAATGTTTTTTTGCTTGAAAACTATAAGAGATAAGTGTACATATGTTCAAATAAAATATATTGCAATTTAAACGAGGAATCCAAAAAATTACTAATATATAGGGTGTTCCATTTAAAATAACAAACTTTGTACTACTTCCGGTGGAACCGGAAGTTATATAAAGTAGAAAATGTTTCACATGGGGAGAACTGATTCAACCGTATGACAAGGATTTTTTTTTCAAATTTTTAGTGCAACAGCAACCCCATAAACTTTTAACGAACGGTTTAGCGTAGACACCCTGTAGATACAAGGAGTTTTTCTTTAATGTATACGTATTCCAAATTCAGCTTATTTACTTTAAATCTTTAGATATTCGTTGTAATTTTAAAAGAGTTTAATTCGAAGCTTTAAACGGCTGTTTTCCACTCCCAGACTTAGCATGATGTAACATTTCGAGTTTAGAAATTTTATGGGCTTTTCTAAACTCAAAATTTTACTTCATGCGCCACGCGTATAAAACAATAAAATATTGTGGAATTTATGTATATTTAAACCTCACTTGAAATCAGTGTTTTATTCGCGTGGCGCATGATGCAAAATTTCCAGTTTAGAAAACCTCAGAAAATATGTCTCTGGTCTCTGCGCGACCCTCGACAAATTTTCACTCGGCTTTTCTAAACTTGAAATTTTACTTCATGCTTAGTCTGGGAGTGGAAAACACTCGTTAGAAGCTTCAAATTGAACTCTTTTTAAAAAACAACGAGTATCTAAATATTTAAAGAAAATAAGCTGAATTTAGAAAACGTATACTCTCTGTATAATATTGCTACAAGATTCATTTCAACTAGGGACTCTTTACAAGAAAACTAAAGGATTTTTTTAAGTGAATGCTCTGAAAATTTTGCGACATTCGTTGTTTTTGAGTTCAATTTGAGGGTTAAACGAGTGTTTTCCACTCCCAGATTAAGCATGAAGTAAAATTTCGAGTTTTGAAAAGCCTGAAAATTTGGTTGTTCGCTCCGCGTAGCGGAGAGGCCAAACCAAATTTACCGGCTTTTCTAAACACAAATTTCAAGTGAAGTTTAAAATATACTGCTTTAATTTAATTAAAACATATTTTAACATATAAGTTTTGTGTCACATGTTTAAAGAATAACATTTAATATATTTATGTTTTAATTTTTATACGTATTATATAAAACTAAGTGATTAGATAAAATGTACAAAAATAAAATGATTGAATAAAAGTCGGAAACCCCTAAATCCCGATTTATTTTCAAAACCAGTTAAATCCAATTGTTTTTTAATGAGTCAAGAAAAAGTATGAAAGTAACATTGTACTCATTAGATTATTGTAAATACTAGCGATTTCTGCTATTGCAATTTTAATTATTCGTTATTCATTAAGTGAATATAAAAATATTAAATTACTCGAAACCAATCAAAGTGGATTTAGGGGGTTTCGGAAGTAGGCGACTTAATTATGCACCACCCTAATACGAGCCCTAACACATAAATGTTTGAACACCACGTATTTATTTGAAAAAAACATATTTAAATAACAAACTAGGAATCATTTATAAAATATTTTTCATTAAAAAAAAAATTGATTGTAAGTTACGTGAAGATCAAATTAATTTGACGAATAAAGCACTAAAAACCTTTCTTCACATTTTTATTTGAATTACCAAATGTACATTTCAGACACAAAGAGATCATTATCAATGGATTAACACTAGTGTTAATCCATTGATAATGGTCACTTTGTGTTCGAAATGTACATTTGGTAATTCAAATAAAAGTGTGAAGAAAGGTTATTAGTGCTTTATTCGTCAAATACTTTTTATTATCATATAAAAACATAGTTTTTTCATTATTATTATACAGGGCGGCCGTCGAAGTATCCGAGATACTTCGAATATGAATTCACTGGCTAATTTTAAGCAATAATGAAACTTTTCACTTTTCTCGAATTCCTAATGATTCTTGAAATATCAGAGTGTAAAGCGTCCTTAAGCTTTTACTAAAATAATCCACATTTTTAAATAAGCCCTCTAGTAATTTAGTTTAGCTTTAAACTCCGATAAAGCTGAACTAAATTACTAGAGGGCTTATTTAAAATGTGGTTTATTTTAGTGAAAGCTTAAGGACGCTTTACACTCTGATATTTCAAGAACCATTAGGAATTCGGGAAAAGTAAATAGAATTATTTTTGATATAAAGTAAACAATTAACTTTTTTATACCACTTTTATTTTACTTTTGTAACTAGTTTCAATTACACGGTAATCATTGTTAAACTTAGTTTGACAATGATTACCGTGTAATTAAAACTAGTCATAAAAGTAAAATAAAAGTGGTATAAAAAAGTTAATAAGTGTTATCTTTATATCAAGTTGAAAATATACCACGAAGTGAACGCCTTCAAGATTCAAGAATCATTTTTGCTTAAAATGAGTCGTTGAATTCATATACGAAGGATCTCGGATACCTCAACGGCCACCCTGTATATTTAAACAATATTAGAACTTAATACACAGGTAAAGTGATAATGCTAACAAATTTCTTTGACACGTAAATATTTGGAACAGAATTACATAAGTCTAATAAGGAGTAACACTACCTATGGATTTTATTTTTGCTGCTCAATAGTAAAAAATACCAAACTTTTATAATTTGTATATACGAAGGATTTGGGTAATCGCTTAATACTTGTTTCATTTTATGCCATATGTTTTCTGGTAATGGTATGATCTTTTAACTAATATTTCGTTGTTTTTATAGTGTGGCAAGATGCACCGTCTTGTTAGAAAATAACTTTTCCATCTGGTGACAATGCAGAATAGAAGATAAGTTATTTTCAAAAATAACTTATAATCTTAGCAAATTATGAGACCCCATTCAATTTAACAGTACGTTTGAGGCACTCTTTATGGAACACTTGAGTATACTTTTAATAACAATTTTTCTATTGTCTCTAACACTCAGACAAAATCGATATTTGTCACTATAAATGATTTAAACATTTTCGTAATTTTATATATTATTTAAAGTGTGCAAACTATAAGAAACGTAAACTTATTTTCTCGAATTCAAATATTTTTGAATTGGAATAATTCTTGTATAAATGATTTTTTTTCAATCCTCGAATGTTCTGTGTGTTTCTTCCTCTTGACAGATTTGCATTTGTTTGCTCAATCCATCTTGTCGGTATTTCTTTTAAAGTGTCCCTATGTCCAGATTTATAAGTTTTCACTAGAATATTTTGATTTCTTGGCGAAACTTTTTATGGCCATCCAGAACATATTCTTATTTTGATTGAAGTCGTATCCCCAAACCTTTGATGACTAAATTTATTTAACTCTTCACTCATTATTCGAAAGAATTTTCGTGTGTGCTTGAAATTTACAATGAGCTCTAGAATTTTTGAATTTGAACTTCACCGCGATGATTTTTTTTATAACAAATCAATTTAATAGAAGCAAACTGACATAACAAGAAATTGTATGTTCGGTAGAATCAATACCAATCATGATACTTCAAGAAAAATGTTTGTTTTGATTATTTTAATTTGTGTGTCCAAATATTTGTGTCAATAAAATTTAAATAAAAATACTCCTGAAAATAGGCTTTTGCGGTGTATTGACAATGGAAGGCACAATTTACGAGATTTTTATTTGTAAACAATACAAAAAATAAATTCAAAAGAACATATAAGCCTTTCTAAAATATTAAAATATATTTTAAAAAAAATAGTATGATGCACAAAACTAATCTCTGGCAGTTCAAAAAATATGAGCCGAGTAAAGCCTCAGGTAAGGAAATTTAGTGAAAAAAACTTTAAAGCAGTAATAGTTTTCCACTAAGTTATGTCAAATATATTATACTTTCATGTTATACACTTTTGTTTAAAAATGTCTCTTCGTTTTTGTTTTATTGACCTCTGAATACGCGACAATCACCCTGTATTTAAGATTATTGAAAAAAAAGGTGGTTAGTAAAATATATTTCAAGTGAATAATAGAAAAAAAAAAATAATATTTCTTTAATCAAATTATAGCATAAAATATGAAGAACTATAATCTCGGTTGTTAATAATCGGATTAAAATGGGACTTGGCCTAACGTATGTGTAAATTTTATGTCATCAATGATTGTACACAAAACTTTAAAAAAACTTCAGGTGTATTATTAAAATCGAGACATTTTTATATCGAAATCAGTTTTCAGGCCGCAGAGAGAGATGCGAGTATTCAAACTCATCGTTCGTAGGCGATGATACACTTGTTGAAGCAACGCGGCCGTCTTCCCTTTCATTATAAATCTCTCATCGTCGTTCGCATACCAAGCATAGTATACAAGCGAGCCCCATATATGGAATATTCGATATTTTGTTGGCCCTGACCGTAGTTATTTTCCATCTCTTCGTAGCGTTTTCAATCAACAAAATATCGAATATTTCATATATGGGGCGAAATTTCTTAACTGCACCCTCCTAAAATTTTGTTCGTCTCCAATTTTAACGAATGTTTAGCAGATGACAAAACGTATAGCTCTCTTAAAATTCACCAAAGCGTTTATCCATATTTTGTTGATTGCCAAAATTAGGTTATTAAAATGTGTTTGTTGTGCATTTAATTTTTCTTGCAGGTATAAAAAGTAAACTTAGTAATCTTTTACTTAAAAATCTTTGTTTGATGTTACTTACAGTTTTTAAGATTATTTCTTACATTCAATAAATCTTTTTAATTTTTTCTCAAATTTTGGTCATTTTAATATTTTTCAAATTATCTAAATAGAAAGCCCATACTTTTCTCTACAAATTCACCTAAAAATGAAAATGGGATGGAAGTTATTAATTGAGCTACGAATTTTTAAAGTCGCCATTAATGTTTCAGGTGATTCTCATTTGGACATATTTGTGCTCTAGAGCGCTGAAAATTGTCATTAAGTAATACAATTATACTAAATACTTTCAATAACATAATTGTTGAGGCAGGTAATAATTGCAAGTTCATTTTCATTTTGATTTAAAACACTTATTACTTTCAAACACTTTATTGTACTCGCGACAATTGTTTCGCCACACCAAGGGTAGACAATGCTTATGGGAGAACTGGATTCCGAGTTTTCGAGGATAGAAAAGGAGAGACTGTGGTCGGGAAGTGGGTCCATCTACTTATAAATAGAGTAAACGTAGAAGTATTCTAGAGAAAACTGCTCCGGTTGCGTCTACACACACACACACGCGCACACACACACACACACGCGCACACACACACACACACGCGCACACACACACACACACACAAACGCGCTCGCTCTTATTTCGTCGTGTAATTTGATCCCGTCTACACCACTTGTACGATGATAAATTTGATGACCTTCAGAAAAAATAAACTGTTCCGAAACATTTCTTTTATTTTCAGATTTCCAGCGTGTTCAAAATTATGGACTTTGGGAATCAGATATATTTAAAAAGCTCCTAAATAAACCTAAAATTTAACTAAAAATCAAAAAATAAAATTCAATGAGTTTACATTAAAGAATTCATTTGATATTATTTTTATCTTGATTGTTTCTTTTTTCTTCATAAATTCAATTAAAACTTTGGTATGTACCAAATTTGGCAAATAATTTATATTATTGATTAGTTATACAGAGAGTTTTTTAAGTATAAATAACTCAATATACAGAATACACTGTACATTTTTCTGGGCTTTTCTAAACTCGAAATTTTACTTCATGCGCCCCGCGCACAAAACACTGATTTTACGTGAGGTTCAAATATACTTAAATTTCACAATATTCTAGTGTTTTATACGAGTGGCGCATGAAGTAAAATTTCGAGTTTAGAAAAGCCCAGAAAATTTGTCTCGGGTCGCTGCGCGACCCTCGACAAATTTTCACGGGGCTTTTCTAAACTCGAAATTTTACTTCATGCTTAGTCTGGGAGAGGAAAACACTCGTTTAAAGCATCAAATTGAACTCTTTTAAAAACACAACGAATATCTACGGATTTAAAGAAAATAAGGTGAATTTGAAATATGTATACTTTAACGGAAAACTTTCTGTATGTGAACTGTGGTAGACGAATAATAAAACTTATTATTACCACAAAAAGTCTATTCGAAAATATTTCTTTTATTTTGAGATTTCAAGCGTGTTCCAAATTATGAAATTCGGGAATATATTTTATAAAAACAAATTTACAATGAAATTAACAATTCTAAAATATATTTTCAACGTTTTTAGTTATTTTATATATTTTTAATAAAAAAATTGTAAAATTATTAGATTAATCGATTATTGTTTCAAATATTCATAATTTGTATAAATAAACAAAGTCATTTTACAATGAAAAAATGTAAAATATATTTCCAACATTTTTAGTTATTATATATATATTTTTGATAAAAACGTGTTTTAAAATTAATAGATTTTTAATATATTTATGTTATTAAACATTTTTTATTTAAAAGTTAGATAAATACAAAAATCTTTTTACAATGAAAAAATCAATTTGAAAAATGTTTGATGGGTATTTTAATTGGAATTGATAATAAAAAACAGAAATTATTTCAATAAAATAGATACATTATTTACGAATACACAAAACTAAAAACATAGCAATTTAGATTCATATAAACATTCATATATACAAAAAACTAACAAACATTAAAAAACTATATTAAATATACATATAACTGTTTTCTTATTTATTAACGATATTTTAGAAGCAGTTTTTTCGTTTTTTTTTTATTCAGTAATAATTATACAGAATTGATCAAAGTGTAACACAAAATCAACAGAATATATTTTAAATAAAAAGCCAACAAATCAACACCTCATCATTTGCTTGTTTAATTTCATGACACTCCGGTTTTTAAAAATGCAATAAATAGCAAAGCTCGGTGTGTATATTTTTACTCTAACCAAATGAATATCATAATTTCCCTGAAATAATTAGGTAAGATAATATTTTAATTTTGAGAAATTAACATTAAAATTGCTACGTTCCGTTTCATCCATTTACACTCTGAATAACGTGTATGAATATCGAATTAACTCTTTTCCTTTACTATTTTCTTTTTGGACAATATTCATTATTTTAGTGGGGATAGCTTTATAGAAGGAATGAAAAATCAGATTCTTCGAAGTGATCTATCTGTTTTTACCTATTTGTAGGCATTTTTTCGACCACGTTTTTATTATGGTGTATACCCTCAAGTATTGCGCGACTAGAACAATACCACTGCAATTTACAGATAATCCGCAACCTTCTAAAAACCATAAATATTTTGGGATTTAAAAAGATTATTTATTGTTTACATTTAATCCCTATCCGCAGAATCCCATTCGGTAATTTCTTATCATGTTTTTCACTAACCGATATTTTAGTTAGACACTTTTTGATCGGGTTTTCTTAAATCATTTTGAATTATTTTTACTTACCTATTTAGTCTGTAACATAATCCCAGTGGTACCTTTTGTAAATGTAATATGACTAAGAATAAAACCATTGAAATAATTGAATTAACCTGCCATACAAAACGTAAACTGGAAATAGAGTATTCAATAATTTTTGCAATTACACTTCTCAGAGAAAATCTATTATACTTATTCTATTAAAAGACATCTTGTTGTTTTCTAAATGTTTTTGATTATCATCACTTAGCGAGACTTTTCAACATATTTCAATATTTGAGCCTATTATCTCAAATATTAGGGATAACCCTTGTTTCTGATTCCTGGGACCCTAAAACGTATATTTCCGCACAAAAAAAGATAGCCATGAGGTCGGTAGCAATTATTAAAATGTAAAATTTATAATGTTATTAATGTGACTAATTACTTGATTTAACAAGTTTGTTTGTTTCGCAGTTTTTGATAATATTCTCAATTATAAAGTTTCATGATTTTTAAATAATTTGTACTTTCTCTATATAACATTTCGTGTATCTCGGGAAGTATTGAGAATATCGAAAAATATTTCTGCTTATTCTTTTTTAAATTATCCCCATGCAGCCGCACGACGGATGCCATAAATTTTAATCCAAAAATTAGGTAACATTTTAGTGCCCGCTGAGTGTTGTCGGTGTTGGTCAAATGGCACACAATAAGCGTTTATAAAATTTCAATCGGAAAAGTACAAGTTGATCATGTAACAATCGTTCCAAGTAAACGAAAGTAATTAAAGTAGTCAGTGCAAAAACCACACATTTCTGAAACTGTTAATATTTATTAAAAGTATGGTTCATTTAATAAAATACGCATCGTGATTAAAATATATACTGAGTCTATTTTGGGATCTGATTTTTTTCTTTTGCAGAATAAACACTCACGTTGAATTGAATTATTGCTTTGTATTTTAATAAATTTGATGCCAAACACTGACTTTTCGTTGCAACTACTGTTTTGACGATTTTATTTTCGTATAATCGTTCACTATTTTCAAGCTATATTTCAAATGAAACTGAGGAGAACTCAAAAATAATACCTCGAAAAAACTGCTAGTAGGTAAAGAAATGATTTTAATTTTATTGTAATCGTTTTGGTTCAATAAGCGATACAAACTCAAATTCCAATTACATTGGAAATCTTTACATGAAACATACAATGCGCCTTGAAACGGAACACATAGTATATTTAAATCTATTTTAACCCATTAACGGCCAAGCAATTTTAACTCTAAAAGTTAATTTTAATTAAAATTGTACACTTCTTTTTATGATTTCTATGAATGACTTATTGCATTACATACTGTGAATTTTTTTTTAAATACACATAATGTATACGTGAATTTAATAAAAAGTTAAAAATCATAAATAGTTTATTATTATTATTATATTAAAGTCATAATGGATTTTCAAAAAATTAGTGCTTCAACAATGTAATGTATACGCTGTCAATGTTCAGGCATTCGTCGATTTTATATAAAAACGTGCAATATGAAGTTAAGAACGAGTGTATCCACTCCCAGACTAAGCATGAAGTAAAATTTCGAGTTTAGAAAAGCCTGAAAATTTGGCTCGGGCGCGTAGCGAAGCGGAGCGACCGAGCCAAATTAGGCTTTTCTAAACTCGAAATTTTACTTCATGCGCCACGCGTATAAAATATTGCAATATTGTGAAGTATTTATAATACACTTTAAATAACAAAATTTTTAAATTTTTCTTGGTACATTTTCAATTCAGGTCAAATAATATAATATATCAAATAAACTTATTTAGTAACTTAATTATCAAAAAATAATAATGTTGCGTGTATGCATCAACGGCGCTTAATGGGTTAAAAACTTCAAACGGTAATAATTCAAAAACTAAAAAAAAAATGGTGATGTGTCCATCATAGTACTTTCCCCCGTAAATTGCGTATTAAATCACTTTTAAAATATTTGTAGCATTATTATTTTCAAAATGTCTTCAACTTTTTGATAACTACAACTTTTATTTGAAACATTTTTCAATTGTATCAACACATACACTGAGACAAACCAATGACTAGATAAAAGAACATTATTTATTAATTATCTCAAAAACTAAGAGTGCTATGACAAAAAGTAGAGATACAAAAAATCTTTAATATTTTATTACCTACAACTTTTATTTGAAACATTTTTCAATAGTATCAACACATACACTGACACAAATCAATGACTAGATAAAAAAACACTATTTATTAAATATATCAAAAACTAAGAGTGCTATGTCAAGAAGTGAATCTACAAAAAAATCTTTAGTTTTTCATTTCCTACAACTTTTATTTGAAACATTTTTAAATTGTATCGACACATACACTGTCACACACCAATAACTAGATAAAACACATAACTTTTGAAATATCTCAAAAACTAAGAGTGCTATGACAAAAAGTAAATGAACAATACATCTTCATTTTGTTATTATCTACAACTTTTATTTGAAAGAATTTTTTGTTTGATGAACATTTATAGAAAAAATCTGAAAAAACTGAAAAACGCTAAGAGTAAAGTACCACTTCCGGTTTTCCGATTTTCACCAAAAGCTTTTCAGTTCTTCCGATTGTAACAAAAAGCTTAAGTTTCAAGTTTCATCTCGATAACTTTAGCGGTTTTTGCGGTACAGCGCACACAGACTCACACACAGACACACAGCAGACAGACATTTTTCAAAAATGGTCTTATTCGACTCAGGGGACCTCAAAACGGATATTTCCGCTAACATTTTTGATTCGAAAATTTTCACGAAAACAATACTTTCCCTTTGTATTACCTACGGGGGAAAGTAAAAATGACAACTGCATTTTGCACTGACCCCTTTAATTAAAAAAGAAACCCTTATCGATCAGTAGGTTTTTGATCAATAGAATTGATCTGATTAGTTAATAAAATGATAAGTTGATGTATTTGTTTTACTTTTTATCAAAAGTTAAATAGTTTTGTATTTTAAGTTTTTTGTACAAAATAAATAATACTTAATGAATTTTACAACGTTCACATATAATTTCATAAAATCTATTCTCTAATAACGCAGAAAATAAAATTGTAGAAGGAAACGCATGAATGAATGTAACACGCATCCTTAGCTCGTTAAAAGAAAAAAAAACGTGTTTTCAAGATTGAAAAATCAAGATCTGGAATATGATACAACGAGAAGCGCGGAATAGAGGGAGAAAGAAATTGTCTCTTTCTCACTCTCTCTCTGAGACTTGATTTCGCGACATCTGGAGTAAAATAGTCCTAACCGACCGACCGCAGGAAGCCAGACTGGTGTATATAGGCAGCCATATGCACCAATTTGGCATCCAGCGCTCTGCTCCCATTCGCGTGTACCCAAAATTTATATGGGGACTGGCTAACTGGATATATATGAACTGTGGTATTACTAACATTCTCTAAGAATACACAGGCCAATAAAAATCAACATTGTTTTAGGTGCCCGGAATGTTAGACCTAATTATAGATTATTTTAGAGCCGCTGATTCCAAAATGCTATCTGTATCAGCTCTAGTTTTGAAGATACAACAGAATCAACGATTTTCGTTATTTTTTGAAGAACAATTCAGATTTAATTGAAAATTTGTTTTTGAGGAACTTGATGGTTGCTGAAGAAAACAGCCAGATCAACGGACCTTTAGTTCCCCTAGAGATGATCTTGTTACCCCCTGTACATAGACTTGATGAGTCACTTTTTAAGGTCATAAAATTGTGCTTCCAGTATACGGTGTCATCAGGGTGCCCGTTTTTCAAGCGGCACTACGGACATCTAGCTTATTTGAAGAATAGAGAATCGGTTAAATGGGGGCAAAGTTGCGAATTTTAGTGTTTATTAATAATCTGTGTTCACATTTAAAATACCTTCAATTGTTTCATTTTATTAAAAAAAAAAACTAAAAATGACGATTTTTTTATGTTACCCATATGTCCGCTATTTTTTTTTTATATTCTGTAAAAACTTTCTTATAAAAACTTATTATGATTTATCGAATAGTTAACGTTTAAAATATTCAAAGCGATATGTTTTTGTTTTATACACTCAACTTTTGTTTTTCTTATGGAAATATGCACATCATCTAAACGCCGACAATTTCAAATCTGAATTAAATATTATAAAAATAATAGCAAATAACAACGGATATTCAGAACAGTTAATAGATCATTTATTAAAAAAGAAAAAACAAAGTCAATTATTAAAATATTTTTACGCAACCTATCCAAATTCTAAAAACACCTGGCAAAAAATAGATTATGTGGCAGACCTTTCTGTAAAATTAAAAAATACTTTGAGAAACAACAAATTTGACATCATTCTAACAAACCCCATTAATTTAAGTAAATTATTAGTGAATAATAAGTTTGAAAACGATAGAATAGAACTATCAGGTGTTTATGAATTAAGATGTAACGACTGTGATGCAGTATATATAGGACAGACCGGACGGTCCATCCAAATCCGTCTCGACGAACATAAAAAAGATGTTCTAAATAAAAAACAATCAACGGGTATGTCCAAACACTGCATCACAGCCGGTCATCTATACAACAGCAATAATTTTAAAATATTGTATACAGGCAATAAGGGTCGTATACTGAATTTCAGAGAAGGCTTGGAGATAAATAAAGCAATAAAATCGGGAAAACATGTGGTCAATGACAATGACGAGCTATGGATCTTCCCAATAATGAACGCCCTTATTACCTGATTTTGTATATAAATATCGTGTAAAAAAGTATTCTCTGTACATTCCTTGATAATGGCTAGAAGCCGAAACTAGTCGGAATAATAAGTAAAACGTTAGTGAAACAAACCAAGTGTTTTTATTTCAAATTTTATTTTAATCATGTTTCACCATTGTAAAAGATATTAAAATGCATTTTTAATTTTGATTTCAATGTGTGGAATATACGTATGCTTTTGTTTAATTATTAATATATATTGATTCTGAACTGTATTCGCAGTGGCGTCACAAATTTATTTATTATTGTTTAATAAAAACCAATATTCTCAAAACTAACAGTAAAATTTGGATTTTAAAACCAGATATTACTTTAACAGTGCCTAAAAAACATATTGTTATTAATGAAAAAAGTGAAAAGAAGTGATATATTTGCATTTTCTCTTCAGAATGTTGAAGCTAGTCCATTTCTAAGCAAATGCTGTGATTCTGAAATTTACGAAAAGACGCGTTCATTTTTTATAATTCTTCAAATAAATTCCAGTTTTAACTCGATATTTTCTTTGATCACCAAAATTATTTTATTTTCACATGTCAAACAAAATTTGACAAAAAATGACAGCTTATCAAAGTTAACTGATTTTTGTTGGTAGTTTTTTTTTAGAGGTATTCTAATTGATATATTGTCAAACTAGAAAATTGTATATTATTAATTTCAGGCTGTCATTGCCTTTTTTGAAGCGTTTAATTTGACGAGTGTTTCCGCTCCCAGATCAAGCATGAAGTAAAATTTCGAGTTTAGAAAAGCTTGAAAATTTGGATTGGTCACGTAGCGCGTAATGCTTTTTTGCTTCATGCGCTACGCATAAAAAACACTGATTTTAAGTGAAGTGAAGAAAATATACTGCTAAACCAGTTTTAAAATTAAACTGGTAAATCAGGATTAAAATATACTGCTAAACAAAAATACTCTGAATTTCGCAATGTTTTACTGTTTCATACGCGGTTAGGTCACTCTGCTTCGCTACGAGACCAAACCAAATTTTCAGGCTTTTATAAACTTGAAATTTTACTTCATGCTTAATCAAGGAGTGGAACTACTCATTAGTAGCTTCAAATTACAAAGAAGCGTATTCCTTGTTTGCTTTAATTAGCAAAATGATGATGATGAGAAAACTTTCTTTAAAAATTTGGCCCAACTGCTTAAAAGAGTGGCCATCCATGATGTAAGTCGTTCTCTTTTCGCGATACATATTTATTAACATAAATAAATAAACCATGATTAATATGTATTACAAGGAATATTTATTACGGTAATATAAATCAAACATTTTGTAATAACTAAAACATGCTGTTATTAACAGTAAATTGTGTTTTATTGTTAAAATCTAAATTGTTCAAATCGGTGTAATTAAGAGTACAATTTGGTGGTGGAAGAGTTCGCCTTAATTTCGTAATACTACAATAAATCAATGGTTTTACGGGTTTCATCTTGTGTGTTGAATTTAAATTGCTTGGCTCAATTACAGATCTCATTTGTAGCAGATGTTCCTCTTAGATTTGGAATGCAAGGAAGTTATCGACGCGCTGTGGGTATTCAGACAAAAAAAGGAAAGGGACAAAAGGTTTAATATATTAGGATAGGAGTTTCAGTTGTGAACTATAAGAGATAAATTCAAGGTCTTAAACAGAGATAGATTTTATTTAACTTTTAATTTTATTAATCCTATACAGGGTGCCCGTATTTCGAGAGAATGTATGAAGATCTCAGTTATTAGATAGAGAGTCGGTTAATTGGGGCAAAGTTGCGTATTTTAGGGTCTAACAATAATCTGAAAACAATTTTGAAATATTTTTGTTTGGTTTCGAGATATCAACAAAAAACAGATTTTTTGAAAAATCGTTTTTATTTTTTTATTCAAAAACTACTGAATCTGGACATTTAGAACTTTGAAATTATAGAGGCACTTTTTAATGAGGAATCTAGTACCATATTTTTGTTTTTCTTCTGGGCGCCATTTTGGATTTTCACAGTTTTTGAAAGAATATTTTTTTCTGAACTCAGGGATGTATCACACTCATAATTTATTTTAGATTTAATATTTAAAATTTAATTTATTTTAATTTAATTTAATATTTTCTTTATTGTCTTGGAAACAATGACATCATATCTATTAATCAATAAAATCTTGAAAGCAAGCAACCATTGTTAGCAGTCAAAATTATTTAATAGCTGTCAATCTTTTGTAACAATAATAATACTTATCGATCATCGCACAAAACATAAATTAAAAAAATGGTGATGTGTCCATCACATTTCCGTTAAAGATATGATTACCTAAATATCAACAGTATGGAAAAGTTGCACAAACTAAATTTATTCTACTTTTATTATTATTATTATTCCGAAACTATTCACAAAAAAAGTAATTCTTTCATTTTCACTACATCTCAATAAATATTGATCACCACCACATTTAAGCGTTATATATTTTTAACTTTACTGTAAATCAGTGGCTTAAACGCGTGGCGCATGAAGTAAAATGTTGAGTTTAGAAAAGCCCCGTGAAAATGTTCTACGCGGGGCTTTACTAAACTCGAAATTTTACTTCATGCTTAGTCTGGGAGTGGAAGACACTCGTTAGTTTAAAATACATCACAAGTGGTGATTTAATTAACCAACAATTATAGGTCCTAGTAGGTGTCAAATGAGTGAGTTACTCAACTGTTTCCAAGGCACTTTTTACAAAAAAAAATAAACTATAGGGATAATACATCATTGAATTCAGAAAAAAATATTCTTCCAAAAAAATATGAAAATCCAAAATGGCGCCCATAAGAAAAACAAAAGTTGGCCATGGTCCCTGGATAAATGTTATAGTTATCTTAAAATAATATATATTACTAGATTTCTCGTTAAAAAGTGCCTGTATAACCTCAAAGTTGGAAATGTCTGGATTCAATGGTTTTTGAATAAAAAAATAAAAACAAAATTTCAAAAAATCATTCTTTGACAATATCCCAAAAACGAAAGGAGATATTCTAAATTTATTTTTAGATTATTATTGGGCCCAAAAATAAGCAACTTTACCCTAATTCAACCGACTCCTCTCTATCTATTCAAATAACCAGGGGATCTTGGTTATACATTCTGTTGAAATACGGGCAACCTGTATTTTAACACACTTACACATAGAAAAATATACAAATGACAAACGAATAATATAGTCATGATTGAGAAATATTCACTTATTTACCCTTTGGTGAATTCGCCGGGGCGGTAAAAAAATGTTAGTAACAGTATTAGGTTTTTTAAACTATGAATAAACTAAAGTATTTTTGGTAGATGGTTGGTAATATTTAGCATCTACCTTACTTGTTTAAGTTTATTTTATTTAAAACATAATACTGTACCTAATTATACCGTTCCTTCAAATAAATTCTAATTTCTAATTAAAATATGTGTCAGTGTCACTGCTGTGCCGTAATTAGAAATTGCATGGTCTCAATTTTATAGTGAAATGGAAACCTACCCTAACCGAAATCTTTATTTGTACACAGGTTATTACGTAGAATTAAAATTTATTGTAATACAGGGTGTTCAAAGAGGGTATTGGCACTATGATTTGTGTATAAATAAAAAACCTAAAATGTCTGTGTTCATTTATTTATGAAAAAGTAATATGCAGACAATGGGAGTTTTTGAGCAGAAAACAAAGTTGTCTAAATCCGGGATGGCCAACCTAAACTGCTTCGAGGACCAAAACTACACCTAACATTTTTTAAGTGCTGCACCTTAGAAATATCCCGCGTGTTTCAGACCACTCGTCCTAGGCCTTTTTCTCGAAAACGTGAAAAATAGCATTTTCCATTGCCTACCTGAAAAATTTAATGGAGGTAATTTCGACTTCCGGAAGTGGGCGTATCTGCACTCAACTTTAGAATTTCAAATGGCAACCTAGGTTGTGCGGGGTATCGTTAGATAGGTATTTTAAAAAGAAACCACTTTTGTTTGAACAAATTATTTCTAGATGTACTTAACGTAAAAGAATGATTTAGTCATCATAGTACTTTCCCCGTACTTTTCTCTAAAACTATGAGGTTTGCCCGAAAATATTATTGTTTATAAATTACTCAATTATTATTTATTTTTTATATTTACTTTTTAAATAAATTTCATGTTCGTCCTATAGTTCCATAATAATAAGCAAAAAATTAAAACACTTTCCATTTTTAATTTTTTTTTCGAAAATCAAGGTTTATGAAATGAAATTTTGTACGTAGGCCATATTCAATAATCTGAAGAATCTTTTGGTAAAACTTCGAACACCGGAAGTGGGTGTTTACCTTCACCGTTTTTCTGTTTTTTTTCTAATAATTTTGTAAATATGCAAAATAGCCCAAAATATTTCGAGTAAAAGTTAAAGATAATGAAAATATTAACAACTTTTGTCTATATACATTAATAATTAATATTATATATATTAATTATACTCGTCATATGAAGATTTAAAGAAAACAGATACACACAAACATACGGACGATAACGCAGCAGCCGGCGATAAATTCATCACGGTCACCACGGCGCGAAAGAGAGGACGAGGACTGCCCAGAAAAAAACAGAGCACTAAAAATAGACAACAGGTAATATAAAAATTTCGAAAACCACGACCACTAAACTACAACAACTATTATCAAATATTTCAACACACCAAACACAACAATTACAACAAACATTAAAAACTACAGTTAAACAAACAGCTTCTATTTCAGACGCCATACAACAATCTACAACACAACAATTAACAGCAAAACAATTAAAACAAATACAAGAAGTAACACAAAAGAATTCACTATCACAGCCGTCATTATCCAATCAACACACTACACAATACATTCAAATAGCAACTACGTCATATATGCCAACATCAAAACCTCATGAAAGTAATTTTAAAAATATTTATTTTTTAAAACCATCATGCGAGGTTACTCGTATACAAATAGCAAAAATATGGGATTCCTATATATTCGACAATGAGTACATCAAAATCATTAAAACAAAATTTGGATTCCTTTTCAAAGCTAATCAAACAAAAGACGCAATTAATAAACAGCTTCAGCGACTGGTGACAGAAAAAGTAATCAGTTCATTTTCTAAATATAAAACAAATACCAACACCAACGAGCGCAACTCAACAAGCCAGTCATACTGTTGTGTTATCCGAGGAGTGGAATTAGAAATAGAGGATGAAACCGTTAGCAACCGCCTAAACGTCCTAGGAATACAACCGCTACTGTAAAAGAATCACAGCAAAGGCTACAGGGGAAAAAACCAAAATAATCGCACCCACGGAGCCTGGTCGACCAAGTGCCCGAATAGACCGCTACAGCCGATTCAAGGTATTCCTAATGTACAAATCCACTCCATACACAAAAAATCATCCCAAATTGACCCAAAACTTACCAAAAACTCCCGAGTCCATCAGCCCATAACCCTGCACGATTATATTATAGATACCTATATATAGTACAGAAATAAATAACAGCACCAACAGTGAAAGACAAGTTCTACTGAAAAAAAAACTCAAAGAACGATTTACAAACTCTTTCCGCTCCGACATACATGCATCGTTCTCGGGAAATCGAATGCTTATCTTTATGTTTGATTTAGACTACCTAGAAATTATTCCCATAGTTATCTCAACAGTAGGCGTACAGTCAGGTTCAACAGAAATTGTAAGTAAAAATGGCTAGCGATGTTTGTTTTGTATACACCAACTCCTTTCGCATAAAATCCTAACTCGTAAATCATTACCTTTCCAACAGTCCTGTCTATATCAATATGATGGTATAAACAAAATTCCCGAACCCCAACTCCTTCCGTACTTGGTCATCAATTCAAATGCCTGCCTCTGTATACAACTAAAACCGACGAGGGGGCGTTTCTATATTAACCCACCCCTCCATATCATTAGGCAAAGCTATTCCGCCTCGTATAAACAATATCCTTAACGAATATATACATGCAACCCTCAATTTCCCATCCTTTCAAATTCATCTATTCCTGGTGTACATCTATCCTTCTTCGTCCATTGAAGACACAATATTCATTAAGGCCTCCCTATACGATAATGCTATTATTATAGAAGACTTCAATATAAATACTGCCTAGAAGAAGCATTTGTCACATTTCCTCTACCACTCCAATTTTATTCAAGTTAAAACCGATTCAACCTTTATTATAAGTCAACACCAAGCTTCCACCCCTGATATCCTATTATGTACCAATAATTTAAAACCTCTTATTAACTCAGTCCAACTAGTTTCAGATGTTCAGACCATCTTTCCATTTTCTTCAAACTTAAAGTCCAACATAATCCTACCCAAATATTATCTGAATCCATACCAGATTTTTAAAATGCAAACATCCTACAAATATCGAATGACATCCAAAAATTTATAAACAACTACCCAGAAATAGAAACCTGTACCACTTCCCAGTTTAACAAACTACTAACAAAATCGATAGTCCTACTTACCCCACAAATTCCCAAACAGCACTACAAATATCCTTTGCCCAAATTTACCCTCCGCTTAATAAAATGTAAAAGACAACTATACCGAGACAGTTAGAGGACGAACAAGTCAAAATCACATTCAACAGACTAAACAAGGACATAAAAAACTCATCATGAAATACAAAACAAATGGCTAGAAACATGCAATAATTTAACGACCTACAAGGCAAGAAATACTGGACTGAAATAAAAAAACTCAGCAAATACAAAACTTACAACGCTATCTGTAAAATTATTGACCCAACAACAATCGACATACGAACAACAGACAAAAACATTTCAGAGATATTTGCAAACAATTTCAAAAACGTTTATAAAATGACACACGATACATCTTTTGACAATGACTTTTTCCAGGCAGTAAACATTTGGTATGAAAACCGCTCCTCCACGAACCCCCCCCCCTCGACTACAGACATGACCTCCCCCCGAGCTCGGAAAATTGTACGAATCCCTCCTTAAAGAAACTCAAATCCCAATCTACCAATATGGCTTCCTACCAAATCGCTCCACAACACTCCTTTTAACAATTCTCACACTCAACTGCCAAACAGCTCATCTAGAAGGCAAAAAATAGGCCACTCTTTTTCTTGATATGTCTAAAGCCTTCGATCCCGTTTAGCACCGAGGCCTTTTATATAAATGCAGTATCCTTAATCTACCCAACCACCTCATCAACCTAATCCAAAACTTCCTGCTCAACCGCAAACTTCAAATCCGAATACGAAAAACCTTATCCTCGATATTTCATCCCAAACAAGGTGTTCCTCAAGGCTCCCCTTTATTTATAGACCCAATCTGTTATCCCCTGCAGTTTGATGATACTGCCTTAATCACCTATTCATCAACCCTAGCCTAAACCCTAAACTCTCTCCAAGAATTTATAAACCGATCCGCCATTTAGTTTTCGAAGTGGAGCCTTAAAATTAATCCCAACAAATCCCAACTCTTCCTATCCTACCATCGTATTCCACTTAATCCTCTTTCCATAACCATCAACGGATCCACTATATACTCCTCCCCATTGTGTACATACCTAGGAATCCTTTTAGACCCAAAACTATCCTTTAAAAAACACATCTCCGATATAAAAGCAAACATCGTAAAGCGAGCGAAACATTTCCGTTGCCTGACTTACAAGAATCGAGGAATTAGTACCAATACCTGTACCAACATTTATAAAATGATTTGCCGTCCCACCCTATACTATAGACAACCTTGAAGTAGCCGAAAGATCCTCCCTCCGTACCCTTACCAAACTTCGACACCCTCAAAATTCCCTCCACAACCCATCCAATCTACTCCTTTACGAAACAACACAAATTACCCCAATAAAAGGAAGACTTCGATTTCTTTTAGAACGATTCGCATGTGACGAGTCGAATTACGAACGTCTTAAAAAAATGAGCATCCCTAGAAAACCCGATATAATCCCAACATACAAAAATTTATCTATAACCCTATATGAATACATCTCTTCCTTTT
Organism: Philonthus cognatus; assembly: GCA_932526585.2. NCBI lineage: Eukaryota > Metazoa > Arthropoda > Insecta > Coleoptera > Staphylinidae > Philonthus > Philonthus cognatus. The sequence continues at coordinate 67,823,269 of OW052242.1, read as the reverse complement.
ACCCTACTTTCCCACCTTGAAAACGACAAAAAGAAAAACACATAATACAGGGCAGAAAGACCTATTCTGATATATGTATACATATTATAAATCGTATTTAATTATGATGTATTTCTTTTTTTCAATAAAGATGTTATAGTAGTAATAAAACAAAACAATATAAATAATAGTACTATACATATAATCAACAGCTCAAGTCAAGGTAAAATTGCTCAATTTAAGAGAAGTATAATTTACAGAAAGGAGATTCAAAACACAGATCATCATCAAAATTGACATACTAATTGAACATTCGGTCAAATTGATAAATTCAATATAAAATGATTAGGATCTTCAGAATATAAAAACCTAATGTTTTTCTACGTTCGCCATGTTAAAGTACATGTATTTTTTGCAATTTGCCAAAAGTTTTCAAAAGTGGAAAATGTGAGTTTTGCAGTTAGACCACTCATATATTAAAATATGTATACTATACATTTTCAAGCACTCGTGATATTTAAATGCGTTCAAGGGGGAGTTTAAAACGAGTGTTTTCCACTTCCAGATTAATCATGAAGTAAAATTTCTAGTTTAGAAAAGATTAAAAATTTGGTACCAAACCAAATTTTCAGGCTTTTCTAAACTCGAAATTTTTCTTCATGCGCCACGCGTAGTAAACACTGGTTTATTCCAAAGCTCAAAGTATATTGATCATGTATGTACATTTACAAATCATAGCATAAATAAATATATTTAGTCGTTTTTAAGAAATCAGAATTTCATATGTGCGGGCGCCCACATGATCATAATAATTGTTGATTGATACTGTCCACCAAAGCTGTTCAGGATTTGAATCATTCAGGATTCGAATCCTTTTAGAGGATTCAAAAGAGGCATTCGAATACTTTAGTTCAACTGGATTCGTCATCCGGATTCGTTACATTTTTTTAAGAGGATTCGTATTCGAATCCAAATGTGGGTGATTCGAATCCTTATAAAAGGATTCGAATATTTATAAATGGAATCGAATATTTATAAAATGATTCGAATATTTATAAAAGAATTTGAATACTTACAAAAGGTTTTGAATCGTCAAAAATAATTCGAATTAATTGTGAGGATTAACATGAAAAATGTCTTATGTGTGTTTTTAAATTTCTCGTTAAATCACTGTTTTATACGCGTGGAGCATGAAATAAAATTTCGAGTTTAGAAAAGCTTAGAAAATTTTTCACGGGGCTTTTCTAAACTCGAAATTTTACTTCATGCTTAGTCTGGGAGTGGAAACGCTCGTGCGAATTTTAAATTGAACACTTTTGTAAAATCGACGAATGCCTGAAAATTGTGTGTATACATTATGTATGTTTGAAACAAAAAAGAAGTATTTGTTAAACATTAAAGTTGCATTTAAAATAATAACAAACTGTGAATGTAATTAGTTAACGAAACACATAGATTAAATACACTGCGCCGCAAAATTAACGCAAAATTCGAAATTTCGTTTAAAAGAAATAATTTTATTGTTTTTCCTGAATTGAGCCTTCTTCTCTTTTTCTGTTTATCACAAAAACTGAAAATATGTATAAGTAGGCTAAAAACAAACCTTATTATCTGCCAAACAGGTCTTTATTTTCTTGTTAAAAGAGGCGAGTATCGTTTGATAAGTAAGTTCTTTGATTTCTGGAGGTTTATTTAGAAAATTGTAAAAACAAACAAAAATGAATCCCCCTGGACGAGTTTCAAGAAATCTTACACATGAAAAATGTGCTGTTGTAGTGGCGCTGTAAGAAGAAGGGTTTATTGCAACTTACATTGCCCAACATTTGCATGTTGCTAATTCCACAATATCGCGAGTTCTTTCCCGCTTCAGAGAAACAGGACGTCACGAAAGAAGACGCGGCCAGGTTCGAAAAAGAATGACAACGCCGAGGGAAGACAGATTTATGCAACTTCAAAGTTTAAGGCAACGATTCCTAACGAGCACATACCTGCAACAACAATTTGTTCTAACCTATGGTCGTCGACTAAGTCAGGATACGGCCAAAAGAAGACTTGCTGAAGTTGATCTTCGACCCTATCAAGCCGCTAAAGGTCCTTTGTTAACCAGAGAGCACCGACGAGAGCGCTTAAGGTTTGCACAGGAACATCTTAATTGGAACAATGCTGATTGGGGTAGAGTAATCTTTAGTGACAAGTCCAGATTTTGTCTGTATAGTGACGACCGCTGTAGAAGAATATATCGACGTCCTGGTGAAAGATACAGCCAGGGGTGCATACATTAATGTGTACCAACGCTGTTGTTGCTTGCGACGTGATGCCTGCCCATACCATGACAGAGCCTCCACCATATTGCACCGTTCCTCGTATGAACGGTGCAATATGGTGGAGGCTCTGTCATGGTATGGGCAAGCATCACGTCGCAAGCAACAACAGCGTTGGTACACATTAATGGTGGTCGGTTAAATGCACATCGATACATCGAAGAGGTGCTTGAGCATCATGTTGTACCATTTGCCCCATTTATTGGGGATAATTTCCTTTTTATGCAAGATAACGCCAGGCCGCATATCGCAGGAATTGTGAACCATTACTTTGACCATTTGGGAATTGTTCGTATGACCTGGCCACCACAAAATCCCGACCTCAATCCCATAGAGCATCTGTGGGACATTGTAGGGCAGAAGATTAAAGACTTGCAGCAACCTCCTGCAAACCTTCCAGAGTTAACACTCAGATTAACGCAAGTGTGGGAAGAAATTGAGCAGCAAGAAGTCGGAAGTTTTATTGACAGTATGCCACGAAGGATGCGAGCTGTCATCAATGCTCGAGTAGGCAATACTCGCTATTAAGACCAACTGTACGACTGTTACACGCTATTTTGCGGATCAGAAGAATCATTATTTTTTTGTATTATTGCAGTTTGTTGTTTATTTTCTCATTTTTTGTTCACAAATAAGCAAATTAGTTTTAATAAGTATCTATTAGGAACCACTTTGGGAAAAAAATGGAGAAAAAAAAAATAAAAAACAACAAAATTAATTTTTAAACAAAATTTCGAATTTTGCGTTAATTTTGCGGCGCAGTGTATAAACCAATACACAATTTAAACAGTATTAAAAGGCTATTTTTTGTTTAACCCATTAACGGCCAAGCAATTTTAGAATCAACTCTAAAAATTGATTTTACTTAAAATTCTACACTTCTTTTTATGATTTTTACGAATGACTTATTGTATTACATACTGTGCATTTTTCTTCTAAATATACATAATGTATACACTGTAAATATAAGGCATTCGTCGATTTTGTATAAAAACGTGCAATATAACGTTTAGAACGAGTATTTCCACTCCCAGACTAAGCATGAAGTAAAATTTCGATTTCAGAAAAGCCCCGCGAAGTAAATTTGTCGAGGGTCGCGCAGCGACCCGAGACAAATTGTCACGGGGCTTTTCTAAACTCGAAATTTTACTTCATGCGCCACGCGTATACAACACTGAAATATTGTGAAGTTAGAAATACACTGAAAATATTTTTTTTTTAATGAGTAATAATCGAGATATTTAAATAACAAAACATTTACGTTTTTCTTCATACATTTTCAACTCAAAAATATTATAATATATCAAATTAACTTATTTAGTAATTAAATGAACATAAAATTAATAATGTTGCATATATGCATTAATGGCACATTATGGGTTATGGCATACTTCGTTTATTGCCAAAAAATCATGTGAAAAGAATTATTATATTTTTTTTCTGGTATAAATATTAAATTAAAATTAACACATCGGGCATAATTGGATCCAGAAAAACAATGTCTAATATAATAACATTATAAAAATATATGGGTTAGGTTATGTCTAATCTCCATAGACATAAATTAATTATTAATTATTAAATACGATTGCATTACTCACTTCAATAATGCAATCGCAAACAAACACAATTCCAGACGGTCACCTGGTGCCCCACTTACGACAGACACGGCGACCGCCAGCCCAGCCGACGGATTACGCAACTCCTACAAGTCAGCGTTTTACTCCGTGAACTTGTGACCATCAGCGTCCAAATCACCTCGAGTCAGCACCAACATCTAATATAAATACCACCACGGAAGACGACAAAAACAGAGTTATTTCGACTCTCAAACCATTAACTACCATGTCATGTATTTAAGTTATTATGTCACAATATATACCTATTTTAAATCCACTACTCTACCCTGAACTATTACATGGTCCGTCGAACTGGATTATGGTCCTTCGAACCGGATACATGGTCCTTCGAACCGGATCATGGTCCTTCGAACCGGATCATGGTCCTTCGAACAAAACAGCTAACTGGGTCAAGCCCGCACCAAGCCTAAGCGCCAGTTAGTTCCTATCAATCCGAAAGCTGGGCCTAGCACGCACCAAGCCAAAGCGCCAGCTTTCATTCCAAAAAATAAATCCAAATTAACTGGGTCAGCCCGCACCAAGCCTAAGCGCCAGTTAATTTTCCTATCAACCGAAAAGCGAATCTACGCCCAGAAAGCGACAGATTTCAATCATCCAAAAGCGAATCTACGTCCAGAAAGCGACAGATTTCAATTTCAATCAACCAAAAGCTAATCTACGTCCAGAAAGCGACAGATTTCAATTAATCATCCAAAAGCTAATCTACGTCCAGAAAGCGACAAATTTCAATTAATCAACCAAAAGCTAATCTACGTCCAGAAAGCGACAGATTTCAATTAATCATCCAAAAGCGAATCTACGTCCAGAAAGCGACAGATTTCAATTAATCAACCAAAAGCGAATCTACGTCCAAAAGCGACAGATTTCAATTAATCAACCAAAAAGGTAATCTACGTCCAGAAAGCGACAGATTTCAATTAATCAACCAAAAGCGAATCTACGTCCAGAAAGCGACAGATTTCAATTAATCAACCAAAAGCGAATCTACGTCCAGAAAGCGACAGATTTTAATTAATCAACCAAAAGCTAATCTACGTCCAGAAAGCGACAGATTTCAATTAATCAACCAAAGCGAATCTACGTCCAGAAAGCGACAGATTTCAATTAATCAACCAAAAGCGAATCTACGTCCAGAAAGCGACAGATTTCAATGTCTATTAATCAAAAGCGAATCTACGTCCAGAAAGCGACAGATTTCAATTAATTAACCAAAAGCGAATCTACGTCCAGAAAGCGACAGATTTCAATTTCAATCAACCAAAAGCGAATCTACGCCCAGAAAGCGACAGATTTCAATTAATCAACCAAAAGCGAATCTACGGCCAGATCATCACACGACACCGTAGCGTGAACACGTACGATCGATTTTAAAAATGCCACCAAAGACAAGCGGTAAAGCTGCCAAGAAGGCCGGCAAGGCCCAGAAGAACATCTCCAAGGGGGACAAGAAGAAGAAGTGCAGGAGGAAGGAGAGTTACGCAATTTACATTTACAAAGTACTGAAGCAAGTACATCCCGACACCGATATCTCCAGTAAGGCGATGAGCATCATGAACAGCTTCGTTAACGACATCTTCGAACGCATCGCCGCCAAAGCTTCGCGTCTCGCTCACTACAACAAGAGATCGACCATCACCAGTAGGGAAATTCAAACTGCTGTCCGTCTCCTCCTGCCCGGTGAATTGGCCAAGCACGCTGTCAGCGAAGGCACCAAGGCTGTTACCAAATACACCAGTTCCAAGTAAATTCAATTGTTTGGACAACATCCAGAAGAACTTCAAATGGTTCCAAGTCCAGCTTCCAGAGCATCTCCAGAATACTGCACAGTCCAGACACCAAGGAATGACAGAAGATATCCTGTTCCAAGGAAGATCGAGTCCATCCAACTTCAACCACTGGTGCCCCATACTCCCGGCGGGCAGAATGTCTAATCTCCATAGACATAAATTAATTATTAATTATTAAATACGATTGCATTACTCACTTCAATAATGCAATCGCAAACAAACACAATTCCAGACGGTCACCTGGTGCCCCACTTACGACAGACACGGCGACCGCCAGCCCAGCCGACGGATTACGCAACTCCTACAAGTCAGCGTTTTACTCCGTGAACTTGTGACCATCAGCGTCCAAATCACCTCGAGTCAGCACCAACATCTAATATAAATACCACCACGGAAGACGACAAAAACAGAGTTATTTCGACTCTCAAACCATTAACTACCATGTCATGTATTTAAGTTATTATGTCACAATATATACCTATTTTAAATCCACTACTCTACCCTGAACTATTACAGGTTAGGTTTATATGGCAACAGCCGAGGCTGTTCACTTAGGCCCATAGGGCCCGGTGTGATACCATGAGAGATCCTTCCTCTATACAACCCAATTCGAGCACCTAATGAATCCGATCAGATCTCCCACCTTTATAGGTGAGAGATCCGCCAGTTCACTTGCGTGGTGCAGACCGAGGTACTTCATTCGTTTCCCCTCAAGAGCAGGACATTTACCTAGATAGTGAAGTACTGTTTCTTCCTCCTCCTCATCTAGGCATTCTCTGCAATAGTCATTGTATTTGAGACCCATCTTTTGTGCGTGTCCACCCAGAAAACAGTGACCCGTAATGATGCCTACTGCCTTCCTTATGTCGATTCTGCTAAGTGCAATTAATCTTTTACTGTTTATAGTGTCACATATAGGCCATAGCTGCCTTGTTATGTGACACGTGTCTTCTTCCTTCCACCTAAGGTTAACCCATGATGTCATTTGGTCCCTTAATAGTCTCTTGCATTCCCCAAGAGGAATGTCGGCGGAAAGTTCAGTAGATGTGTCTCTCATCCTTGCCCCCTTCCTTGCGAGGCAATAGAGTTTCCCTTGATATCACTGTGACCTGGTACCCAGATGAGCCCCACATCACAGCTGTTAGCGAGCTTGTTAAGCATTTTTCTGCAGTCTCTGACCACCTTGGAGGTGCAGTAGGGACTATTTAATGTCCTAATGGCGGCCTGGCTATCGGTGACGAACCTGATATGGTTTACCTGAAGGTCGGTTTTACCTATCCAGTCCACTGCCACTCGGATAGCCATGACTTCCGCCTGTAGGACGCTGCAGTGGTTTGGGAGTCGAAAAGATTTTTTGAGGTTGAACTCATGTGAGAAAATTCCACCCCCTACTCTGTTTTCGGACTTGGAGCCATCCGTGAAGAGCCAGACTTCATTTCCCTGAACAATCTTGCCCTCCACCCATTCGGTTTTGTCCGGGATGGAAATGGAGAACTTGTTCCCAAAGGTAAGTTCTGGAAGACAGCTATCAGTCCTCAGTGGGATATCGACAAGCTCATTCAGGATCCTTCCATGGCCCTGTTTGCTACTATTCCATATCCCGATCGAGTTGATCCTGATCGCTGTGGTAGCTGCAGCATACCTGCAGTAAAGGTCAACAGGAGCTAGATTTAGTATTACATCTAGCGCTTTGGAGGGGGTAGATCTAACCGCGCCTGTTATGAGCAGTTCGGCTGATCTCTGTACCTTACCCAGTGCGGTCCGGTAAATTTTCTTATCAAGAGCAGTCCACCAGACTGCAGCGCCGTAGAACAGAATGGGTCTCACCACAGTCGTGTACATCCAGTGGACAACGCTTGGTTTCAGTCCCCAGTTCTTGCTCACAGCTCTTTTGCACGAGTACAGCGCGACCTGCGCTTTCCGTACCCTCTCCTGAATATTGGGCTTCCAGCTTAACTTCTTATCGACTAAGTGCCCAAATATTTGGCTTGCTCCTTTACCACCAGTCCCGTGCCGTTTTGGACGGGAGTTTTGAAGTTTGGTATCCTATGCATTCTGGTGAAGAGTACAAGCTCAGTTTTGAGGGGATTTACCCCCAGTCCACATTCCTCACACCAGCGGGTTACCTTGCGGAGTGCCCTCTCCATGAGTTCAGATAGGATGCCTACGTGTTTACCAGAGGCCGCAAGGGCCACGTCATCAGCATAGGCAATTGTTTTACACCCCGTAGACTCTAGTCCTTTCAGTAGTTCATTCGTAACTATATTCCATAGTAGTGGAGAGAGGACACCCCCTTGAGAGGTACCTCTACTGACCTCTCTTCTTGAGCGTGAGTAGCCCAGCGCAGTGACAATGTGCCTCCTCGTTAGCAGCTCCTCTACGAAGAGGCATATCGACTCATCCATGTGCAGATTGCCAAGGGCCGACAAAATCGCCCCTGGGCGCACGAAGTTGAAGGCTCATTCGATATCCAGGAATACCGCCAACGTGAACTCTTTCTCACACATAGAATTTTCAACTTGACTTAGGAGGGCGTGCAGAGCTATGTCTACTGATTTGCCCCTAGTGTACGCGTGTTGGCTAGTCGACCAGAGGTCTGGATGTATGCGCTCTTTTATGTACGCCTCCACTAACCTCTCCAGCGTCTTGAGTAGGAAGGAGGATAAGCTAATCGGCCTATAGTCCTTCGGTGTTGAGTGAGATATTTTTCCCGCTTTGGGTATAAACACCACATTAGTCTCGTTCCACCTCTGCGGGATGTACAAAAGAGTTAAGCAGGCTTCGAATATTATTTACAAACAGGGATTGATAATATCCGCAGCCATCTTTAATTCAGCAGGAATAATCCCGCCCGGGCCTGCGGTTTTGAAGGGCTTGAAGCTGTTCACACTTCAAGCCAATTTATCCTTGCTCAGGATATCCCCCGTCGGGCAGCTCCTCTTGGGTGTCCGGAGAGCCCCTCTCCCACCAGCCTCGGAGGGAAAGTGAGTCTCCATTAGCACCTCTAGGGTCTCCTTGCATGAGGTGGTCCACTCACCACCCTGCTTTATGAGAAAACCCGGGATAGCTGGGTTCCCCGACAGTATTTTCCTGAGTCGGCTGGCCTCAGAGGCTTCCTCAATCTGGTTGCAGAAAGTTCTCCAGGAGGCTCTCTTTGCCCGCCTGACAGCCTTTTTGAAGGCTCTGAGGCTGTCCTTGTACAGAGACCATTCGCTGGTTTGTTTTGCCCTGTTGAACAGCATATTGCACTCCTTTCTTAGGGAGGAAATCTCCTGGTTCCACCATTTAGGCTTCTTTTTTCCTCTAGGGATTTTTCCAGGACAGGCTGCGCCCATTGCGCTATAACAGGCATCAGTGAGGGTAGTTACCAAGCAATCCAACTCTTCCTCATGGAAGGTCTGCGTGATGTATCGCTAGGCAAAACCCTAGTGAGGACGGCCCGATAAGTGTCCCAGTTCGTTAATCTTTTGTTAGTGATTATAGGATTTACTGGGATACGCATATCCACCTGAAATTCTATATACCACTGACCTTCCAGTTTTTAACTTTAGTGTGCGCTTGGTCTGAGACCAAAGTTATGTCTAGAACCTCGCGTCTGTTGGAGGTAATAAACGTGGCTTTGCTACCAATGTTACATATGGAAAGGTTAGTGGCCAGAATAAAATCAAGTAGCAACTCACCTCTGTCATCCACCCCCTTTCGGTTAGCTTCTCCCACCGCCATTGCCATGCCTTCTGGGGGGGTTCCCTTGTTATGGGCCATGTAGGAGGCCATCCAAAGCTGGTAAGGGCCACTCTCCATGGAGACGGCAGCTGTGTCACAGTCGCTGAAACAGGGAAGCAGGAAAGCAGAGTGCCTTTTATTTATTAAGATACATGATCTGGGTTTACCTACCCCTTGTTTTTAAAAGACCTTAAAGTCAGCTGAGCCCAGTCCGCAAACCCGATCTCCTACGATCCATGGTTCTTGGATCAGGGCGACATCGTACCCATCCCTTCCCAGGGTAAGGATTAGCGCAGCCGAGGCTGCCTTGCAGTGATGCAGGTTAATCTGAATCACCTTCGCCATCGTACCGCTTTAGGGGTTGACGACCGTGGTGTTCAGGTCGTCATCATCCGGATCGGATCCGGAGAAGAGAGCGAGATCCTCGTCTCCTTCAGGACAGGCTGCGCCCATTGCGCTATAACAGGCATCAGTGAGGGTAGTTACCAAGCAATCCAACTCTTCCTCATGGAAGGTCTGCGTGATGTATCGCTAGGCAAAACCCTAGTGAGGACGGCCCGATAAGTGTCCCAGTTCGTTAATCTTTTGTTAGTGATTATAGGATTTACTGGGATACGCATATCCACCTGAAATTCTATATACCACTGACCTTCCAGTTTTTAACTTTAGTGTGCGCTTGGTCTGAGACCAAAGTTATGTCTAGAACCTCGCGTCTGTTGGAGGTAATAAACGTGGCTTTGCTACCAATGTTACATATGGAAAGGTTAGTGGCCAGAATAAAATCAAGTAGCAACTCACCTCTGTCATTTGTGTCGGAGCTCCCCCATATTGGGTGATGAGCGTTCGCGTCAGCGCCGATGACGAGATCCACCCCCTTTCGGTTAGCTTCTCCCACCGCCATTGCCATGCCTTCTGGGGGGGTTCCCTTGTTATGGGCCATGTAGGAGGCCATCCAAAGCTGGTAAGGGCCACTCTCCATGGAGACGGCAGCTGTGTCACAGTCGCTGAAACAGGGAAGCAGGAAAGCAGAGTGCCTTTTATTTATTAAGATACATGATCTGGGTTTACCTACCCCTTGTTTTTAAAAGACCTTAAAGTCAGCTGAGCCCAGTCCGCAAACCCGATCTCCTACGATCCATGGTTCTTGGATCAGGGCGACATCGTACCCATCCCTTCCCAGGGTAAGGATTAGCGCAGCCGAGGCTGCCTTGCAGTGATGCAGGTTAATCTGAATCACCTTCGCCATCGTACCGCTTTAGGGGTTGACGACCGTGGTGTTCAGGTCGTCATCATCCGGATCGGATCCGGAGAAGAGAGCGAGATCCTCGTCTCCTTCACTCTCCCCCGTCTTCTCCGAGTGCGTACGCAGACGATTCATAGCCTCCAGTACAGGCTCACTGTCCACATCAGTGTGGGGACCAGTTTCCACACCAGGGTGTGGAGCTGTTTTCATCGGCACCTCAGAGGCCGCCTCCTTCTTGGAATTAGCGGTCTCCCGATCCTCCCTATAGATTTTGTGGGTGATCGTCCCAAAGCCATAGCTTATCACCCCTCCACAGGTCTCTAGAAGGGCGACGGACTCCTCGTTGACGGTGATTGTCACCGGTCTGGTAATGCCCCTCGCCTCCCCTACACTGACCACCATCCAATCCGCTGTCGGCAATTCCGGGTTGCTCATACGGATGAATTCTTCGATCGTCGGCGGGTCAGCAGGCTCAGTCGGGACCCAGGCCCTGCACCGAGGTCTATTCGGGATCTTGTCCCTGGTAACAGCCTCGATAGCAGCACCCGGCCAGACCTCATCTACCTTCCCTATGGCCAGCCTGAACAGGTCATCAGACCTCTGATCTGCACAGGCCACCAGTTTGACGTGACTCTGGTGCCAACCTGCGCCTCGACACTTGGGAGCCGTTCATGGATTAGCAGACAGAACCTCCTTATAGACTTTAAGGAGGGCCATCTCTGCCAGCTGCCAGTTCGCCGGCGAGATTGAACCCTCCCTGTGGCTTCTATCTATTACCGCAAATATAGTGTGCTCCTTGAGGATGTCACTATAGGTGCGGTCTGGTGTAATTTTCGGAGAGGGCCCGGTCCTCCTTACCTTTTTAGGGCACGGTGGGGTCGCTGCGATCGCTGCCTCATGGGCGTTGCGGTCGCAGCGGGTTTCTCCCCGTGTTCCCTAATTATTTTCCTAGCCCATTCCAGAGACTTTTTATCCTGGTTGGAAAGCTCGGTCTCTGGAACAGACTCGAATTTCAGGCGGATTCGGTGAGCCGCTCTTCTGTTTCTGAATGCCCTTGCAGAGGGTTTCAAGTCTTTATTGTATGCCTGTCGCTTCTGGCCAGCCATAGCCGTAGCCTTCCCCGACTTTTTGAAGTCCTTCTCGGACTTGAGTTTGCCTTGAAGGCCTGACACGGATGGACAGTTGCCCCCTCCAGATCCGATGGGGCAGCCCGCTGACGCGGGGTGGGATTTTTGAGTACCCACCTGGAGACTAGTTCCTACGTTTTGCTTGTCCATTTTTGAGTGTATAGAAGAAGATGAAGAAGATTGATAGTTCAAAGATTGCAAGCTGGGTTTAGATCCCCTTTTGAGTCCCGATCAGTTCGGTGAACTGAAGGGGATCCAGAAATGATTGAAGAGTTTGCCAAGAGTGGCTGTATAGAGGTGAAGCGATTCTACAAAGGAGACTGTAACAGCAAGGAGGTTGTATCAGCCTCGGAACGCAGCACAGGGGTCCGGGTCTCCATAGAGGAGGCCCGTATCTCCGCGCTCCGCTCATTGGCCTTCAACCTTTCCTTGCCCCCACACCACGTCAAGGTACGTTCCTAGCGTGAAGGATATAAAAAAAATATATATATGCAGCTATTCAAAAATTTAAAGTTGACTACTATTTGGCAATGAAGTTAATTTTGAAAAAATATATAACTACTGTCAATTTATGGTATTGAAACAGCCATTGGCTTTGTTTTTCGGTTCATTCAAATTGGTCAATAACTAACAGAGTTATGGCGTTAGGCGTATATTATCGAACACCCGGTACATATTTATTATTTCAATGGCCTCGTGTTACTAAGGCTCACGAGGCCATTGAAATAATAAATATGTATGTATGAAACCATACATTTTTTTATTTGGATTTTCTACTCGAAATTAATCAATGAACCACTCTACCTTTTCTGGCCGCCTTGCATACTTTACGTTAAATCGGTGGTTTATACGCGTGGCGCATAAAGTAAAATTTCGAGTTAAGAAAAGCCTGCAAAATTTGGTTTGGTCGCACCGACCAAAACAAACTTTCTAAACTAGATATTTTACTTTATGCTTAACCTGGAAGTGGATGACACTTGTTACTTTAAAACATTTCACAACTGTCAAAATGTGTGTCGTAACTGCCACATAGAAATATAATAACATGACAATCATCATAGTTCAAATCAAACTTGTGTTAAGTTGACACAATGGAATAAATGTAGATTGAAGCTAACTCGTATCAAAACCACCATAGTATAATTATTGATATCGATAACCGTCAAAAATGAAGCATTACGTCAATAAAGCTATGATATTTTAAAAATCGTTAAAGAAAATAACGATTTTATTTTAAGTCGGTCGGGATGGTCATTATGTCCACATTTAGGTTAGTAGAAGAGATAGAAAAAATGGATGATGCATCTCTCTCTTTTTTCAAGACAAACTTAACGGCGAAAACGAAAATCTGCTATCGTCTTTAGCCAAAAATTCAACGAAGTCTATAGTCAAAAACTCATAATTTTTTATTTTAGATTTTAAATATTACCTAAGTTATTTTTTATTTTACTAAGATAAGATTTATATATTTTATAGGCACCTTTTTAAGAAGAATTGAATAGAATTAACCAAATGGTAGTATCTTTATTGCTAAACAAAATACAAGACAAAGTTGTGTTTTTTTTAATAGAATTCATAGTTGGCTTTGCTATGAATACATAGATTTTTTTTCTCTTTTCAATGATGTATCATATGACGATGTTATATTTGCGATTTTATATCAATCTATATTATTCTCTTTAAACATTTTAAATGTGCCTCACTGAACTTAGTAGGTTTGTTAAAATCAAATTATTTATTAATAAACAAATTATTTATTAATAAATTATGAAGAGTGTTAGTTAGAATGCTTTATTCCAGGTAATAATAATTCACATTCTTAATTAAACACATTTTAATTGCTATACAAAAAGATGACAACCGAATTATTCTATGTTTGTTTAAATGATTAAAACAAAAATGGCAATAAATGTTTAAATTGATCTTCGTTACTCAAAATGTATGTGCTCATGGTGTCGACCAATTTGAAATGTTAAATTTCCCTGACTCTCCCCTGATGCAAGATATTTTTCCCTGACTCCTTAAAACAATTTCATATAACAAAACCAAATATAGGGGAGATAAAAGCGATTCAACTTATGTTAAGAGGTGAAAAGAAAACATATTATAAAGCACGAATTTAGAAACAGCAAGATTTGATAATACTATACCGGGTGTTGACTTGGCGGACGCAACATAGGAAATCCCATGTTAATTTTAAAGTGTTCAAATATTGGCTTTCCTATTTATTTTAGAGACAAAATGACTTTTTTGTAGAGGGAAAAATTCTAAATTTATAATTGTTCACACTTAACACTTTAGGTTTCTCTAAGTTGAAATAATTCAGAAAAAGTAATGGGATTTTATAAAAATAATGACATACCATGTGTAATGATTCGACCCTAGGTATTGTACAAATTTATAATTTGTATTTTATCTATGTTGTGTTGTGTATGTAGTAACCCTTTAATTTATTTACCAGATTCGTTGTTTGTGTCAATATGCATTATCGTAAATACTGTATCTTTCTTCCCTTTTAATGACCAGGAATATGTGTGGACAATAAATAAAACAGGATGTGAGTTTAACGGATGCAAAGTTTATTGACCTAAATTATGACATTTTTAATTAATTTGTGTTTCTTAAATTATTTATATTCTCAAAATATAATATTTTCGTTTGTACTTAGAAGCCATGTGCATTTTAGTTAAACTCAAAAAGTATATGACTCTACTTGTGGGAGCGAAATTAAATAACCCCTGCATTTGCATTACGAGATGGGAAACCCACAAAAACCATCTCGGAGCTTACCAGACAACCAACTAGCGGGAACACTCCTCTGATTAGCAAACAGATCCCGACGTCATCCGTTGATTGTTTTGTGTCATTAACTAGCGGGAACATAACTCTGCAGTACTAACTCTGGACGACCACACCCGTTAATTGTGATCAGCAATTAACTAGCGGGAACACTCCTCCGTTTTCCACGCACAGCTCGACCACACCCGTCCACTGTTTTGTGCTATTAACTAGCGGGAACATAACTCTGCAGTACTAACTCGGGACGACCACACCCGTTAATTGTTTTCAGGCAATTAACTAGCGGGAACAGTCCTCCGTTTTCCACGCACAGCTCGACCACACCCGTCAATTGTTTTTGTGCTATTAACTAGCAGGAACATAACTCTGCAGTACTAACTCGGGACGACCACACCCGTTAATTGTTTTTAGGCAATTAACTAGCGGGAACACTCCTCCGTTTTCCAAACACAGCTCGACCACACCCGTCAATTGTTTTTGTGCTATTAACTAGCGGGAACATAACTCTGCAGTACTAACTCGGGACGACCACACCCGTTAATTGTTTTCAGGCAATTAACTACCGGGAACACTCCTCCGTTTTCCACGCACAGCTCGACCACACCCGTCAATTGTTTTTGTGCTATTAACTAGCGGGAACATAACTCTGCAGTACTAACTCGGGACGACCACACCCATTAATTGTTTTCAGGCAATTAACTAGCGGGAACACTCCTCCTTTTTCCAAGCACAGCTCGACCACACCCGTCAACTGCTTTTGTGCTATCAACTAGCGGGAACATAACTCTGCAGTACTAACTCGGGACGACCACACCCGTTAATTGTTTTCAGGCAATTAACTAGCGGGAACACTCCTCCGTTTTCCACGCACAGCTCGACCACACCCGTCAACTGTTTTTGTGCTATTAACTAGCGGGAACATAACTCTGTAGTACTAACTCGGGACGACCACACCCGTTAATTGTGATCAGCAATTAACTAGCGGGAACACTCCTCCGTTTTCCACGCACAGCTCGACCACACCCGTCAATTGCTTTTGTACTTTTAACTAGCGGGAACATAACTCTGCAGTACTAACTCGGGACGACCACACCCGTTAATTGTTTTCAGGCAATTAACTAGCGGGAACACTCCTCCGTTTTCCAAGCACAGCTCGACCACACCCGTCAATTGTTTTTGTGCTTTTAACTAGCGGGAACATAACTTTGCAGTACTAACTCGGGACGACCACACCCGTTAATTGTTTTCAGGCAATTAACTAGCGGGAACACTCCTCCGTTTTCCACGCACAGCTCGACCACACCCGTTAACTGTTTTGTATTTTTTTTTGTTGTGTAGTTTTTATATTTGTTGTATAATTTTGATTTTTGTTGTGTTATTTTTATTTCCCTCTGTGATTTGGAACTTGTGGTGCTTTTCGTGATGTTCTTCTTCCGAACTGTTTCTTGACTCTTGAACTCTCTCTTCACTCTCTCCCTAAAACTTCCCATTTTCAACTGTCCCCATTTACATTCAGATCCTGACTGTCCCCGCCCCGGTCGCAAAACGAACTCATTTTTAGAATCGTTTCTTTGCTGCTCTCAAAGTTCTCCCCTCCCCAAATTTTGTTGCTTAAATTTTATCTACTACCATATATGGTCACAAAACCCTTCCCTCTCTGACGTCAACTTCATTTCCCTGACTTTGCACACTTGTTGTGTTTGCGTTCGTTAAACCCTGAACTGAATCTTTCTGTATGTCTTAGCATTTCTCCACGCGCCGGTACTTGTTTATTATTTTAAGGCGATGCTGCATTTATTATTTCTTTCACATAAAAAATGTTGATCGACTAATGTTATTCTCGTATTTACTGGATGTTGATTTTTCTTTATTATTTTCTTGGGTGATTTTTGTATTAATATTTTAATTTAATTTCGTCAAAAATAATATTTGCACATGACCCCTACTGACCCATTACACATGGAATTGATACAACAATTGCGGATAATCCCTGTTTTTTCAAAGTTCAACGTATAGCTTTAAACAAGTGTTTTCCACTCCCAGATTAAGCATGGAGTAAAATTTCGAGTTTAGAAAAGCCCCGTGAAAATTTGTCTCGGGTCGCTGCGCGACCCTCGACAAATTTTCACGGGGCTTTTCTAAACTCGAAATTTTACTTCATGCGCCACGCGTATAGAACACTATAATATTGTCAAATTTATGTATATTCGAACTTCACTTAAAATCTGTGTTTTATACGCGTGGCGCATGAAGTAAAATTTCGAGTTTAGAAAAGCCCCGTGAAAATTTGTCTCGGGTCGCTGCGCGACCCTCGACAAATTTTCTACGCGGGGCTTTTCTAAACTCGAAATTTTACTTCATGCTTAGTCTGGGAGTGGAAAACCCTTGTTTGAACTCTTTTAAAAATCAACAAACGTCAGAAAATTTACAACTAAAATAATTAAGTAAAAGTAATGTAATTTTATAAAAATAATGACACACCATGGAATTGATACAACAATTGCGGATATTCCCTTTTTTTTAAGTTCAATTTAAAGCTTTAAACAAGTGTTTTCCACTCCCAGACTAAGCATGAAGTAAAATTTCGAGTATAGAAAAGCCCCGTGAAAATTTGTTGAGGGTCGCGCAGCGACCCGAGACAAATTTTCTGGGCTCTTCTAAACTCGAAATTTTACTTCATGCGCCACGCGTATAAAACACAGATTTTAAGTGAAGTTCGAATATACATACATTTGACAATATTATAGTGTTTTATACGCGTGGCGCATGAAGTAAAATTTCGAGTTTAGAAAAGCCCAGAAAATTTGTCTCGGGTCGCTGCGCGACCCTCGACAAATTTTCACGAGGCTTTTCTAAGCCCGAAATTTTACTTCATGCTCAGTCTGGGAGTGGAAAACACTCGTTTAAAGCTTCAAATTTACCTCTTTTAAAAATCAACGAATGTCAGAAAATTTACAGCTAAAATAATTAAGAGAAAGCAATGTTTAACGTTTTATTTGGAAAGTAATGTGATTTTATAAAAATAATGACATTTTTCTTGTATCTTTTGCCATTTTGACATCCGCAATTGTTGTTTCAATTCCATGGCCTGTCATTTTTGTATAAAATCACATTACTTTTTCTTAATTATTTTAACCTTTAGAAACGCAAAGTGATAAACGTTAACACGAATGAATTCAGAATTTTGTCCTCTGCAAAAAAGGTAAATACATTTTGTTTCTAAAATAAATAGGGAAGACTAAATTTAAACATTTCAAAATTTACATGGGATTTCCTATGTTGCGTCCGCCAAGTCAACACCCGGTATATATTTTGAACTTCAGAATATTGTCAATGTTTTATACTTTTGGCGCATAAAATAAATTTCGAGTTTAGAAAAGCCTGACAATTTGGATTTGCAAATCCAAATTTTTAGGCTTTTCTAAACTTGAAATTTTACTTCATGCTTAGTCTGGGAGTGGACGACACTCGTTACAAATTTTAAATTGAACTCTTTCTTCAAATTGTCAATCAGGTTAACAAATCTGCTGAAATGTCAAACGTTTGACATTTCCGCAGATTTATCAATTTAATTGACAATTGTCTAAGCGCAAGCTAGAGTAAGATATAATAACATATTTTTTTTACTGAATGTTGAGCTAATTGAATGCAAAATGTACGGACACCCTTGAATTTAAAGTACCTCAAGTTTTTGTTGCCTAAAATGATTAAATAAATGACGCAAAAAATAGTTATGTTCAGAATTTTTTACAAAAGAACTAGATATTTTAATCATTTTAAATTGGTGACATTAAAATCCTACAAATTTTAGAATTATTTTGATGTATCATGCAATGTTGTCTCGTATTCAGAACATCAATGGTGCTGGAACTAGTTACTACTCAAAACGTGGGATTTTACCCATAATACGTGGTGTATCCAGGAAGTAAGGTTTGTTTGTATTTCTGGCCACCGCAGATGGCGCATGCGCGATACTTTCTATAGCTTATTGAGAAGAAGTTAACGTTAATTTGAATTTGCTGAGTGTTGTGTACGCTTGGTGGTGCTTGTTTGAAATGACGAATAAAATTGAAAGTCCCGCCACTTGTAAGATAAGGTCTGCAATTCCTTTCCTCAATGCGAAGAACATGAAACCAGTCCACAGTTATCAATTGATCTGAGAGGTGTATGGAGAAAATGTGATAAGTGATTCAATGGCAAGGAAATCTTCACCCATCTCCTTCTCCATCACTTAAAACATTTTCAATGAAGGATGTGAAGGACGTGATGTGTTTGATGACGAACGAACTGAGCGTTAATTTTTGACTAGTAATGAAGTGGTTGCTGCAGTTGAAAATATGATTCTCGAAACCGAAAGTGTACAATTTCTGCTCTTCCTATGAGTCTTGGTGGCAACGACGATGAGATGAAGGAACATATCGTAACTTGGTTGACATTACAGGCGGCACCTTCTTATAATGAGGGAATACAAAGGCCTGTGCCTAGCTATGACAAGAGCCTATACAATAGTGGGAGATATATCAAAAAATAATTTAAGGTCCGATGATTGTTTCACTATAATATATTTTTCTGAATATGAATTTGTTTTATTCAACCAGTCAAACGAAACTTACTTTGTGGATATACCACGTAAATCGCAATCTCAATGGCAATTACCAGAGCTGGGCAGAATTCGAATCGTTCAGGATTCGAATCCTGGGTTCGAATCCTTTTAGAGGATTTAAAAGAGGTATTCGAATACTTTAGTTAAACTGGATTCGTGATCCGGATTCGTTACACTTTTTTGAAAGGATTCGTATTCGAATCCAAATGCTGGTGATTCGAATCCTCATAAAAGGATTCGAATCCTCGTAAAAGGATTCGAATCCTCATAAAAGGATTCGAATCCTCGTAAAAGTGTTCGAATCCTCATAAAAGGATTCGAATCCTCATAAAAGGATTCGAATATTTATAAAAGGATTCGAATAGTTACAAAAGGATTCGAATCGTCAAAAATAATACGAATTAATCGTAAGGATTAACATGAAAAATTTGTTTTGTATGTTTTTAAATTTCTCGTTAAATCACTGTTTTATACGCGTGGCGCATGAAGTAAAATTTCGAGTTTAGCAAAGCCCCGTGAATATTTGTCTCGGCTCGCTGCGCGACCCTCGACAAATTTTCTACGCGGGGCTTTTCTAAACTCGAAATTTTACTTCATGCTTAGTCTGGGAGTGGACGACACTTGTTTGTAAGTGATGAAATCAATTAAATTAATGATTTGTGTTAAATTTGACATTTTGATAAATTTTGATGATTTTTGCCAGATTTGAGATTTTTAATTGTTTTTCGGTAATTTCGCCAAATATAACATTTTGATGAATATGAATTGACATTCCCAATCAATTTTTTACACTTAACATGTCGATTTATAACATTTTTATAAGATTTTCAACAAATCGATATTTTCATAAAATTATCATCATTTCAAGATTTTCGTCGATTAATCAAATTTTTATCAGATTTTGCAATATTTCCTCAATTTTCCTTAATTTATCGAATGGATGAAATTTTCAATATTTCGAGATTTTTAATTAATTTATGAAAATATTTATCAGATTTTCAACATATCTTGATTTTTGATATTTTGTAATTTTTATCGATTTATAAAATTTTGATGAAATTTTCGATATTTCGAGATTTTCTCGTCAAATATATAAAATGTTTATATGTAAGATTTTCAATATTTTTATTCAGATTTGTAACGATTTTCAAAAATTATTGAATCATAATTTGAACACACAAATTTAAGATTTTTTTTTCTACAAGACATATTTAATCAATTTTGACATTGAATGACATTTTTGATATTTTTTACCTTTTGAGATGACATTTTTGACAATAGATTATATTTTTGATATTAGACTACGTTTTTTGACATTAATTGACATGTTTCACATTAGATGTTACTTTTGATAAACAAGACATTTTGTACATTTTTACTATTTCTGATGTTGACATTAAATTACGTATTTGACATTAGATGGCAGTTCTGACATTTTCTATCTTTTTAGTTTTTTGACATTAGACGACAATTTTGACATTTGATATTTTTGATATTACATATTTACTTGATTTATATTAGATAATAATTTTTATATTATTAGATAACTTTTTTGACATTATTACTGATTTTAACAGAAATTTTCGTTTTTGTAAGAACGTTTTTGTCAAACTGTCACGTACTGACATAAAATGATAATTTTTACGTAAATCGATTTTATCAACACGCCGAATTTTTGACGTTTTTGATATTTTTTATATTTACTAGATGACATTTTGGTCATTTTGATGTTTTTGGCAATTTTACATAATTTTGACATATTCTGATAACTTTTAATACTGAAAACAGTTTCAATATGTTTTTATATTTTTAACTTTACTTGAAATCAGTGTTTAATACGTGTGAAGTAAAATTTCGAGTTCAGAAAAGCCGCGTGAAAATCTGTCGAGGGTGTCTCCACTCCCAGACTAAGCATGAAGTAAAATTTCGAGTTTAGAAAAGCCCCGCGTAGAAAATTTGTCGAGGGTCGCGCAGCGACCCGAGACAAATTTTCACGGGGCTTTTCTAAACTCGAAATTTTACTTCATGCGCCACGCGTATAAACCATTGATTTGAAGTGTAGTTCAAAAACACACAAATACATCTTTAATCGGAGTAACACAGAAATTTAGTCTGTTATCAACGATGTTTAGTGTTAATTATAAATAATTAGGTTGTGAATATTTTTGTTAAAACAACTGATAACGATATTTATATGTTAATGGTTGTAAAAAAATAATAAAATCAAATTTATTCTTGAAGGATTTGTATTCGTGATTCGAAAAAACAGGATTCGAATCATATTTATCTCTTACGAATCCTTTATTCGAGTATTCCTGATTCGAATCATATTAGGTGATTCGGATTCGTGATTCGAATCCTTTTAACGAGGATTCGTCCCAGCTCTGGCAATTACAATAGGTAGGCTGATTATTACTTATCTAGTTATTTCATTCATTATTTAATTTGCTATAATTGTACAACATTTTTCAGTTCTCGCAGTAAAATTATTCATTTAATTTGGTGTTATTATTGTACTCGTATAAAAACATATATCACACGAATGTGCAGGAGAGAGATTTATGCGACTATAAAAGCTGAGTAAATAATACGCCATTCCTTATGATTTCCCAAGAAATGTATCTCTCCGCGATCTAATAAAGCCGTCTTGAAATACAGAATGAGTTTCTTACACCTGGCGCACTTCACAGACCATCCCCTTAAATAAAATCGCACAAAAAAACACCAACAAACAAACTTATTTGTATTTAATTCCCCTCCTTTGCTTCCTCTTGTCTTCTTATTTTCCTTGGGGGATTACTATTCACAATAAAAGATATATGCTACGAGTTACGAAACAGACTTGAATAAATAATACCGATGAATTATTTTCTTAATAAAAGAAAACACTATGATTTTTCGTTTAATTTTGTAACTTAGATTATATTTTTATCTATTATTTATTACCTTACTCCTAAGTTAGTTTCTACTATGGGGTGTTTATTATGTATTATTAAATATATCTTTTATAAAATTAAAACATTTTTTTTCGAATATTCAATATACTATGTAAAATTACGATAATGTTCGTATAAACCGCAAACAATAAGTCTTAATTAATTTCAGTAAATTTATTGATGGGCCTTCCTATATTTATTAGGTATGAATGGCAGAGCTGGGACGAATCCTCGGAAAAAGGATTTGAATCACGAATCCGAAACAATTATTATGATTCGAATCACGAATAAAGGATTCTTAAGAGATAAATATGATTCGAATTAAAGATTCAAATCCTGTTTATTCGAATTACGAATACAAATCCTTTAAAAATAAATTTGATTTTATTACTTTTTTGCAACCTTTAACATTTTAATATCACTACCAGTTGTTTTAACAAAAATATTTAAAACCTAATTATTTATTATTAACACTGAACATCGTAGATGACAGACTAAATATCTGATTGCGTGTTACTCTGATTAAACATGTAATTGTGTGTCACTTGGAATCAGTGTTGTACACGCGTGGCGCATGAAGTAAAATTTTGAGTTTAGAAAAGCCTGAATTTGGATTTGGACGCTTCGCGTCCAAATCCTAACGTTCAGACTTTTCTAAACTCGAAATTTTATTTCATGCTTAACCTGGGAGTGGAATCACTTGTTCAAAACTTCAAATTGAACTTTTGTAGCAAATCGACGAATGCCTGAAAATTATATAAAAGAAAAATTCACTGAATATCGTTAAAACCGGAGAAAATTAACCAAAACACTAAAAAAACGTTTTAACTTTATCGTGAAAAGTAACAAAATATACAGAAATTATGAAAAATATGAAAATTATTGATATTTAGGAAGAA
Organism: Philonthus cognatus; assembly: GCA_932526585.2. Taxonomy (NCBI): domain Eukaryota; kingdom Metazoa; phylum Arthropoda; class Insecta; order Coleoptera; family Staphylinidae; genus Philonthus; species Philonthus cognatus. The sequence goes on along the minus strand of OW052242.1, from coordinate 67,800,212 downwards.
TCATGAAACAATAAAAAAAAAATCAATAAGCAAAGTAATAAGAAATCATGAAAAAAATACTAGTACCGTCAATAGTTATATAAATCTGGAAAATTATGAAAGTCAATAAAATTGAATAATAATTGTACAATGTTCAATAATTGTTGTCATTATTTTAAATGTTGACAATTATCATTATTATTCCCATTATAAATTATATAAATTTAGACAATAACAAATTCTATAAATATAATGTATAATGAATGGCAACAGGATTGAAAATTATCAACATTTTAATTGGTAACATAAACTATAAATGACAGAAATCTTATAAATTAAACATTATACAAATAATATTAACTTATAAAAAAAGTAAAAATTGGAATAATCATTAAAATTAACCTAATTAGCAAAAAATTGTTAATATTGACAAATTCAAGCAAAATAAAATTAAAAATTAACTTGTTAAAAATCAAATAGGACTTTTTCTTCGTTATTTTTAGTAATTTTGTTCTCTTCATATGTATTATTTTATTATTTAAAAAATGTATCTTTCTAATATTACTCTGTAATTGGGTTGTCCTGTTGGATAATAAATATTATCATTATTATTAAATTAAAAAGACGTGTACAATAAAAAAATCGCCAACATTAAGTAAAAAATTATAACATTTCTAATTGATAATTTTTCTAAATCGATAAAACTCATAGAAGTGATTCTAAACAAATTTGAAAATTATTAAAAAATAGTCAAGCAAATTAAAATCAATAATATTTATGTGAATATTTCAAAAATTAACATAAAGAAACACTGAATTTACCAATTGTTTGCAGAATATTAACAAATTATAATTTTTAATTAATTTTAATTCGTTTTTATGTTAAAAAAATTGGCAAAAAAACATAAACTTTCAACAAAATTGTCAACATAAACAAAAATTGTTAGTTAAGTTTTTATGCGTAATTTTATATCTTTAGTTGTATTATATTATGTATTGTTTAAATGTACTCCGTTGACTGAATATATAAATAAATTGTCAAATACGTGTCAAAATCTACAAAAAAGTATAACTATATTTATTTAGATTTCTGCGTTGTTTTTTATTTGGTAAAAAATGGAAAAAATTCAATCGCATTAAGAAAATATTAAAATTAAAAACCAATATCTCAAAAATTACAAATTATTAATCTAAAAACATATTTTTATATATATAAACATCTTTATTGTGCACTAAAAAAATTACAGTTTGTTTATTTTTACACTATATTTTATTTTTTTTTTGGATCCTTGGCTATCGACCATCGGTCTTTCAGCCTGAGTTGTAGTTGTCCTTGTCTTGTTAGTTAGTTATGATTCATGTGAGATGAAATGAATTGATAAATGGTGGTTTCTGGGTTGTTGAATTTGGGAGAAATATTGGGGTTTCGTACTAAACAGAGGTGATTAAGGATGTCATGGATGTGTGGGTTAGATGCGAATTTTTGGGATAGTTGGGTAAGTCGTTGTTGGATAGGGATTATTTCCGTTTTTTCATACAATAAGGTATTGGAGGGGTTGTGGAGTGGGTTATTAGGGTGTCGGATTTTTGTGAGGATTCTAAGGGCTGATCGTTCTGCGACTTCGATATTATTTAATGTTGAGGGACGAGGGTTAAGAAAGAGGATTGAAGCATATTCTAATAGGGGGCGGCAGATCATTTTATAGATGTGGACAGCTGTTTTTGTCGTGATCCCTTTATTTTGGAAGGTTAACGATCTGAAATGCCGCGCCCTATTTTGAATTTTTGTTTTCATGATTTGGGAATGGAGTTTGAAGGATAGTTTGGGGTCGAAAGTGATGCCAAGGTATTTACACGCAGGGGATGGGCTAATTACGGTGTTTGATATGGTTATGCTAAATGGGGAATTTAGCGGTCTGTGGAAGGGTATGAATAGATAGGATTTATTGGGATTAATGGATATTCTCCATTTGGCAAACCAAAGAGATAGCGAATCTATTAGCCCTTGGAGAGTAGAGAGAGCACATATTTTTATTTTATATAAAAACTTTAAAAGCAACAAACGATGAAAAAAATATAAAAAAATCTTTAAAATTGTTAAAATTCACACTAAGCAAATATTAATCAAATAAAAATATGAAACTTAATAATTTCTAAGTGTCTACAGAATAAAAAAACACATAAATAATGGCCAAAGTTAACGAAAAAATGAAAATTGTAGTTACTTAATTGACAAATTCAATATTAGAAATGCAAGAAATAATAAAATAGATGGTATAAAAAAAAACTAAAAATTGACTACCATATGATATTAAATTTGTGAAAATCAACAGGCATTATAAAAATTACAAAACAGGTATTAGTTAATAAAATCAACTAAAATATCGACAAAACAATGAAAACAATTAAACAAAATGGGGGTTTTCCACAGAAGAAAGTTATATTAAAAGGCCAAAGAAAAAAAAAATCTCGAAACTGGAAAATGTCGGGAAAGTATAATATTTGAATTGTGGCCACCATGTTAGTTTTACTTTAAATAATAATAAACAAAATTTTGAGAAGTAGATTATTTTCTTTAAATACATTTTCAGTCAATTGATGTTTTTTTTTATCAAAGCATTTAATTGGAAGCTTATAACGAGTTCTTCCACTCATTGATTAAGGATGAAGTAAAATTTCGAGTTTAGAAAAGCCTATAAATTTGGTTTGGGCTACGCGAATAAACCAAATTTTTAGGCTTTTGTAAACTCGAAATTTTACTTCATATTTATACGCCACGCGAATATAACACTGGATCACGAATCCAGTTTAACTGGAGTATTTGAATACCTATTTTGAATCCTCTAAAAGGATTCGAATCCTGAATGATTCGAATCCTGTCCAGCTCTAGTATATGGTATAATTTTATGGAAATAAGGATATTTGTTTATTATTTATTTAAACTTTAAATTGAACTTTTCCAAAAACTATGAATGCCTAAAAATTTTTGGGGAATGCATCGGGATATGTATACCTAAAAGAAAAAGTCTCTGTATAATTTATTGCTGAAGCGATTACTTTGTTGTACATGTTTAATATTTATTGACTAGTTTAACATTACAGTAAAGTTTGACAATGTGTTATTTAGTCAACTAAGCCACTAATTTGCAAAATATTCGAGCACGTATATTTGAGATTCAAAACCATTTGAATTTGAGAGAATAAGCTTACTCTTTTTTTAGTTTGCAAAACTTTAAACATAATGTTTAAAATTACTTTGGGGTTGTTGTATTATATTTAAGGGAATAGTTCGTTGGTTAATGTTTTTATTTACAGCGGTGTGTATTTACAGGTGCTGCGCTTCAGCAGCCCTCCTGCTCCTTGTTCGGACGCTGAATCTACGGGGGTCCTGTAGGGAGACTCCTAGGGGGTCGATCTCGGTGTATGGCAGAGGCGGCGCGTGCAATCGCCGTAGTGTCGGGTAGGTCGGTGTCCTCGGGCTGTACCTGTCGACTGGCCGATGACGTGGGGGTCCCTCCGCGATCCTCCTGTGTGCCTTGCGGGGTGACGGAGGTATCGGAGAGAGCGGACGTGGCACCACCAGGTATGGGGAGGTCCTTCGCCTTCTGTGCGCCTTCCGGAGTGATGGTGGCAACGGAGAAGGTGGCCGCGGTGCCACCAGGTACTTGGCCGACCTTCTGATCGCGTTCTGGAGCCTCTTGCGGAAGAAGGCGTAGGTACCCGGTTCGGAGGTTGTTATGGTTGAGGCAGAATCCGGCATTACCGTGTGGATTGTTTTAGCCTAGTGTGCTATGGTGAGCTCACTTAGCATGTTCCTCTAATTAGCTAGCTAGAGTAGAAGGAACTGATGCAGTTTGTGGGGGTGTGCGCCCTATTTAAACCTTGCGGTTCGGCTCTTTCATCCCTGGTCGTACCGCGTGACGTACGCTCGCCGCAGAGTGGTGAGTCACCCTACTGGCGAGCGCTTTTCACGCACCCGTGCGTGCTCTGACGTGTCTTCACAATTACGATAATGTCCGTATAAACTGCAAACAATAAGTCTTAATTAACAAGACTACTAAGGCAATAAATTTTCATTGAAACAACTACTTCCCGTGCAAATACACCACCGGATTTCTAATTATACTTCATGCTTAATCAAGAACTGGAAATACTCGTTAGAAGTTTCAAATGAAACGATTTTCAAATACAGCGAATGCCTGAACAAACAGAGTATATATCGGGATATGTATACTTAAAAGAAAAATTCCATTTATAAATATGTCTGTTCATTTAAAAAGATGTGTCTGTAGTTGGAACATCTAGTCATGGCATTATTACCGAAATCAATAAATATTCACAATTCCCAAATTTAATCCTTCTAGCGAATATAAACAATCAGTGACATTTTCTGGTATTGTTAACGCTCGGTGTGGTCTGATACTAATCTATTGTTAGCAATTGTATTTCGTAAATGAACGTCTGGCTTATTTCGAGAGATTGCCTCTCGGTTTCAACGGAATGAATTTAATAATACCCCCTTTACCGCGCAAACCTTTCCTGTTATGCAAATTAATTAATCCGGTGTATTATTAGGAATCTCTTGTCACTGTAATGAAAGCAAAAATCGCGTCTTGCTATGTAATATGTTTATATAGGTACTAAGTAATTTATCAAGCGTTGAATTGATTTTATTTATTAGCATTAATTTAACTATTAAATACTTAAGAGTAAACAATGTTTGTCAGATTAATTATGGAAGGGTTATTTATTTAAATTCTTATTTGCCGTCATTTTACCAAAATTATTTATTTATTTATTTAGTCAACGATGTAAGTGCGATTCTTTTCGCAATCTACAACAAGTCAGTCTTACAAAGACTATATCAAACACTCATTGAAACAACTACTTCCCGGGCTAATACCGCGACGGACATTGAATTATACAACAAGTGTTTGCTGTTACATACATATTAGCCCGGGAAGTAGTTGTTTCAATGAGTGTTTGATATAATCTTTGTAAGACTGACTTGTTGTAGATTGCGAAAAGAATCGCACTTTTAATGTTTGAAGTATTCTGCAACCAAGAATTGGCAATTTCATTTATACTTATGTTTGAACGGTAACGTGACCGCCAGTCTAAGGTGTCAAATTGTTTAGAGTGAGTGGAAAGCTATACTGATGAGAGATAAATCTCGAAACGCGTCTATAGATGGCCGGAATAATTTGACCCAAATTGTTACATTTGCAGTAGGTTACTGTATGTAACAGCAAACACTTGTTGTATAATTCAATGTCCGTCGGGGTATTAGCCCGGGAAGTAGTTGTTTCAGTGTTTGATATAGTCTTTGTGAGACTGACTTGTTGTAGATTGCGAAAAGAATCGCACTTTTAATGTTTTTTTTTATATGCATAAGCTGTAAATTTATCGACATTCGTTGTTTTTTAAAAGAGTTCAATTTGAACCTTTAAACGAATGTTTTCCACTCCCAGACTATGCATGAAGTAAAATTTCTAGTTTAGAAAAGCCCCGTGCAGCGATCCGAGACAAATTTTCTGAGCTTTTCTAAACTCGAAATTTTACTTCATGCGCCACGCGTATAAGACACTGATTTCAAGTGAAGTTCGAATATACATAAATATCACAATATTTTAGTGTTTTATACGCGTGGCGCATGAAGTAAAATTTCGAGTTTAGAAAAGCCCAGAAAACAAGACCCGAGACAAATTTTCAGGGGGCTTTTCTAAACTCGAAATTTTACTTCATGCTTAGTCTGGGAGTGGAAAACACTCGTTTAAAGCTTCAAATTCAACTTGAAAAAAAACAAAGGGTATCTAAAGATTTACAGAAAATAGGCTGAATTTGGAATACGTATACTTAAAAGAAAAACTCCCTGTATCTGTTTGCTCCGAAGGAATATGAATAATTATAAACCATAATGAGGATACAAATTATTTCTCTAAAAACACTTGTTAATTAATATTATACACAAATGACGTTTGTTAAACAATGGCGGCGACAAAAAAAATGTATTTTTATTACATAAAAACGAGACTTCGTTTTTACTAAATAACAAAAAATAATTTATTTGCATTTTATTTTGTTGTGGCAAAACCGTACAAGATATCAAACATTGTTAAGAGACACAAAAGCTTTTATACAAACTAATCTTTCAAGATGTATTTTTAAATTTTTATAAGGTGCGCCAATAAAAACATATTTTAGTTTTTATGTTGTGGTACTATTGTTTTTTATACTTCTTGTCAATCAATCATGACCATAATAACTGAAATGATGTTATATTATTATAATCAACCATAATAAATTTTAGTCGGATCGAATATAGCGTTCAATTGTTATAAATAAAATTAATAATATATTTTTGAACTTTGAAGATTAATTCCGGCTTAATCGTAAACTTTTGGATATAGATAAGTTATTTTAAATCAACATATTTTAATCCCCGGAATCTATGGTTAAGCCATTTCCCCACATTAACGTGACACGCTGTATTTATTTCGACTTGAATTTACTGTTATTAATTACTTTCAACATTTAAAAATGTTATTGATTCGTAAAACGTTATGCTGTTTGCCGCTTTTGACGATTTTATTTGATATTTATGAATTTTGTCAATTTAAAAAAAAATCATTGATTTTGATTATTTTTTATATATTTTTTTATGAATTAGTTTGTTTACTAATCACGTGTTTTATCAATTTATAAAAATCCACAAACTTATTTTATTTTGTTTTAAATTTTGACATGTTGTGTCAATTACAGATTGATTTGTGTCCACTTTAATACTTATGACGTAAGATTATTTATTTATTCAGTTTTCATAGTTTACTAAATAATACACAAAATTGTACAATAATAATAATATAAGTATAACTCATTAAAACTAAAAATATACAATACAATTAAAAAGCACAATGCATGCATGGCTATTTGTATCAATTTGTGTGTTTCTTTACTTTGTTTAATTTTATTGAATGTGTCAGTTTGAATGATTTTTTAACATTTCTAGTTGATTTTTTAATTACTGTTTGTTGTTTTTACGAATTTTGTCAACTTTCAAAAACCAATTTGTTTTTTCGGTATTTTTTGTTGTTGTTCCGTTTCATTCTGGTCGCTAACGTCTAACATTTTGAACATCTAAACCAGTGATAGGGAAACTACGGCCCGCGGGCCAAGTCCGGCCCGCGGAAAGGTTTAATCCGGCCCGTTTAAGAGTGCCGCCGTGAGAATGTTTGAACGCGTTCTTACTTCGTAATGTGACGACCCGCATAAAAACTACCTACCTACGATTAAGCATTATTCTTTGGCCCGCTACGATTGTCTGGTTATTACAAATGGCCCGTCTTAAAAAAAGTTTCCCCACCACTGATCTAAACTAACCATGTGCTTAACTAAAGACCAGAGGCGTAGCGTAGTGGGGGTGGCCTGCTCCGGGCGGCACTTTTTGGGGGCGGCAAATTTTCACAATAAATAATAATAATATCTTGTACTCTGAATTTAAAATGTTAACTATTTTATTTGAAATTTGGTTTTACGATGGGTGATCGGAAAGTAAGGTTACATAAAACGTGTACATTTTGTTACCTTACTTTTTTAATACCCCTCGTAATAATGCTTACTACTAATACCAATTTTCCGAATATTCCTCACAATTGCCATAAGCAATGCCAGCTGTGTGAGCAGTTTTTTAAAATTCAGGTTAATCAAAAATTATTTAAGACCAAGAGTAAGTACTTGAAAGTTAACCAATGACTATCTTATCTATAGAAAAAGAAGTGTGTAATGAGATAGACATTGATAGTAGATGACAAGTTTTAGTTAAAGATTTATTTGTAATTTTATTAATTTTTTAATAAAAGTATATATGGTGTTAGCATCATTCTAGTTATAATTGGAAGTTGAAAAAAGGGATTTTAAGAAACGTCGTATAAATGAGAAATGACTTGTCCATCAAAAATTGAAACATGAATTTTAATAAAATTTGATAGAAAGAAATTGGGAACTCAGGAAAAGCGTCAATATTTTAAATACCGACGAAATATTCGTAATATTCTTGACGTTGTTTTAACACCAAGATTTCGAAAATCAACGGAAATCTTGGATATTCTACAAAAAAATAAACAAACTCGAAAATCGTCAAAAATTTGAAAGATAACGGAAATTTATTGAGTTGACAATATTTTGATAACTTACGGATATTTCCGAAGATCAAGAATAAACATAATTATTTTTAAAATTCGCGAAAATCTAAAATAAACATAAAATTAACGACTATCTTAGGAATTCGTGAAAAGTATCAATATTTTTAAACTTAATGAAAATCATGAAAAAAATCGCGATAGGCGTCAAATTTTTGAAAATTCTCAAGATTTGTAAAATAAAAGAAAATCAAGGAAATTCAGAAAAATTATTAAAAATTATTACAAATTTTGGAAATTCACGAAATATTGTCGAGATTTTTAAAATTGACTAAAATTGTGGAAAATTTATGAAAACTATCGAAATTTAAGAAGTTTAGGAAAAATATCATGATTTTAAGAAAAAGATGACAAAAAATCATGAAGAGCGTCAAAAACGTTCATGCAACGTAATTGTGTTCGGTGTGACTGACTCTAATTTATTTTTAACGCTTAGATGTGATGGTAATCAATATTTATTGGGATGTTGCGAAAAATGCAAGAATTGTTGTTTTTGTAAATAGTTTTGGAATAATAATAATAAAAGTAGAATAAATTTAGTTTGTGCAACTTTTCCATACTGTTGATATTTAAGTCATCATATCTTAAACGGGGAAAGTACTATAATAGACACATCACCATGTTTTTACTTTCCGTTTTGTGTGATAATCGATACTTATTATTATTATTACAAAATATTGCCAGTTATTAATTAATTTTGACTGGTAACAATGATTGACTACTGCCAATATTTTATTGATTGATAGATATGACGTCATTGTTTCCAAGGCTCTCTTTGTAAAAAAGAAAATATTATAATTTTAAATATCAAATCTTAAATAAATTATGAGTGTGATACACCACTGAGTTAAGAAAAAATAATCTTTTAAAAAATTTTAAAATCCAAAATGGCGCCCATAAGAAAAACCAAAGTTTGCTATGGTCCCCGGGTAAATGGTATGATGCGGTTACTATAGTCTGTTTAAAAACTAGAAGGAGTAAGTGCCAAAGCCCAATTTACACTATAAAAAGTTACCAGAAATACCACTAGATAAATTTAGCGGCAATTTTAAAAAATTTCATAATTACTCTTTAAATAAAATCAAATATCCATTTTGTACTTCTTAAATGTAGTTAAGTATTTTCTTTTCCATCGTCAGTTCAATTAAAATATGTATTTGTGTGTTTCTGAACTCCACTTCAAATCAGTGTTTTGTACGCGTGGAGCATGAAGTAAAATTTCGAGTTTAGAAAAGCTCGAAAATTTGTCTCGGGTCGCTGCGCGACCCGAGACAAATTTTCACGGGGCTTTTCTAAACTCGAAATTTTACTTCATGCTTAGCCTGGGAGTGGAAACACTCGTTCAAAACTCCAAATTGAACTCTATTATAAAATCGACTAATGCCTGAAATTTACGTAAATAAAAAATTCACTGAATATCATTAAAACCGGGAAAGTCAGAGAACAGTCATGGAATTATATTCAAATTGACCAAAACACTAACAAAAAAGCCATCTGATATTATTAAATTTGTCAAAATCAGCAGGTAAATTACAAAACACGTAAAAATTTATAAAATTAACTTAAATATTGGCAAAAACAATGAAAACTATTAAACAGAATGGGGGTTTCCCACAGAAGAAAGTTATATTAAAAGACCACGGAAAAAATCTTTAGTCAGGGAAATGTCGGAAAAATGTACCATGTCAGTTTTACTTCAAACAATATTAAACAAAATTTTGAAAACTAGATTATTACCTTTAAAAATATTTTCAATCATTTAATGTTCTTAGCAAAGCATTCACTTTGAAGTTTCGAACGAGTGTTTCCACTCCCAGACTAAGCATGAAGTAAACTTTCGAGTTTAGAAATGCCCCGTGAAAATTTGTCGAGGGTCGCGCAGCGACCCGAGACAAATTTTCTGGGCTTTTCTAAACTCGAAATTTTACGTCATGCTCCACGCGCATAAAACAGTGATATAACTAAAAATTTAAAAACACACAAAAAAAAACATATTTCATGTTATTCCTCACAATTAATTCGAATTATTTTTGACGATTCAAATCCTTTTGTAAGTATTCGAGTCCTTTTACAAGGACTCGAATTCTTTCATAAGGATTCGAATTACCCACATTTAGACTCGAATACGAATCCTCTTAAAAAAATGTAACGAATCCTCTTTTGAATCCTCTAAAACGATTCTCATCCAGGATTCGAATCCTGAATGATTCTAATCCTGCCCAGCTCTGGTCTTTATCTTACTTAAAATTGATTTGTTTCATAAAACTATACAAGGTAGAACGACTCATCTTCGGCATGCCTGCAAGATCGTTTACTTCTTTTAAAACTTTATTCAAAGTTGGCAGTTCATTTTTGTAGAAGAAACTATGCACGGATCTCTTCACTACGTCATCAAAACTTGTAATTATGTCCTCCAAGCTGTTTAGGGCTACAGATCTCTTCAGATTTCTTATATTCGCTAATGGTACGATAGACAGTGGAATTTGCAACTCCTAAAAATTAAACATTTCATTATTTGATGCATATTCTTATGCTATTTGATATCTCACCTACTGCAGCAACAATGTTTGATACAACAGCAGTCATTTTCATATGTGGATCAACTATTATCATCTGCTTATACATATTTATTATGCACTGTTTTTCACACAGTTATAAATGACCAAAATCCAACTTCTTACGCTGTTTTGGAGGTGAAGGTGATATTATCATCAAGCTTGTACTGGGTCCATAATCCATCACAACAACATAAACAGAACTAACTTTTAACTATGCTAAAGACACACCACACAAAAGGTTATTACGAAACAGACAAAGTTGCAACTCGGTAGAACTTCGAATTAAGGTTATGTCAGCTGTTGCGTCTAATATTGACGTAATTAGCATAGTGTAAAATGGGCGTGCTCTCGTCCAATCAAAGTTGTAGGTTTTGGCGCGTGAAATTTAAAACGCTCCTCCTAGTTATTAAACAGATTATAGATAGGGCGTAGGTAAATATATCATAACAGTCAACACTTGCAACTAAAAAAAAAAACAATATATTTATTCGATTTCTGAGAAAATTTAATAGTATCCAAATATTTTCCAAGTTCTATATAAAATAAAAGTTATTATTTAAAATTCATATTTGTAATTATTGAAGTATTTATTTTTAAATTTTATTTAATTTTGATGTTTAAATTAAATAAAATTTAAAAATAAATACTTCAATAATTACAAATATGAATTTTAAATAATAACTTTTATTTTATATAGAACTTGGAAAATTCAATTGATATTGACAGCAGCTGACAAATTTTAAAAATTGATGAAAATGGAAGTTTTCAAAAAAGGATTTTATATTAAAAAAACTGGGAAAAACATTCTTGAAGTTTATTAATAATACCTATAATACCTAAATGAGGGGGAGGCAAATTTGGCCTCCGCCCCGGGCAGCTGAAACCCACGCCACGCTACTGATGGAGACAGTAGTACATGTGCGATCAGTATTTAAATGTAAAATATACGCAAAATAAATAGTTTTCGTTTCTTAAAGTGTGTATATATTTTTCTTGCAGTAATACAGAGGTAATACTGAAGCTTCAGTAAATAATATGACATTTTGTGTTAGATTGATATTTTAATAATGTTTACTATCTCATTAGGCACCTATGTAATGCACATGTTACAACAATAACATTTATGTGTAAGTTAAACAATTTATAAATCCCTTTTCTCAGTATTTACTTAGTACGTAATCTGTGTATACCCCGTAAAATAAATTGTATTTATCTAAAAAAAAGGACGCCGTTAAGAAATAACGTTTTCCCCCGACACCGAGAACGCAATTCTGGAATTCAATAAATCCTACCCGAGGTCCGAATGCTATCGGTAGTAGATTGCAACGAGCAACAATATTACAGGAAATAGAGGGTGTATTTTGAAAAAAAAGACGACAAAAAAAGTAAAAGAGTTTGCAATCAATTTGATCTTATTGATGGATTTAAGAGAACATGGAATCTTATTGAAATATATTTCATCTGCGTTTGTAAAAACATGTAACGTATAATTTAAAGTTCTTCATAGAATTTGATGAGAAATTATCCCCATTCTGAACGTTTGTAATTTCGTTTTTAATCCTATGTTAATTTTTCACTATTTTTCACGTTTACAATATTAGAATTTTGTTATAAGTACTGTGTTTTATAATAGTGTTATTTAGCATGAACTAATTACAAACTTAAGATCACATTTAATTATTTTCTTGCTTTCCAGGTCACTTTAAAGACAAAGTACAAGAGTAATAAAAAATTAGAAAATTAATTCCACGTGTCAACGTCACTAATTAATAAATATATATAATCGATTTAACACCCTGTATATATACAGAGAGCTTTTCTTTTAAGTATACCATTCGTTTGTTTTATCATGCTCACCATTGGGATTTCGTAAACTATTAAAGATACAAAGCCGGTTAAATTAGACAATTTTTTTCAATTTTAATACAAAACAAACATAAAATAACTGCATTGACAAATTTCCTCTAGCGAAATTCGATTTCAAGATATGGCGAAAGAAGTGAAAATTGACAATTTTATTTCGTTATAATTTTGATAATTAAAACTATAACGAGCTGAAATTTGAAACGTATCCCAAATAATATTATAGAAATATAACAAAATTGACGGATTTTATACAGGGTGTTATATATACAAATGTAATAGACCTGATGTAAATAAGGTTGCCTAAGATGTACACATGACACTCCTCGTGCTCGACCAATAAACCAGTCTACGCTCAACTGCCTTTCATTGAACACGACCTAACCTAGAGATACAACATGGCGCAGTCACGTGCATTAAACAAAAAGCATAATCACGAAGATTAAACAAAAGGCGAAGGAAAATACTGTAAAATTATAATAGTACAAGAGAAGACCTACATAAATAAGGCAAAACAGTAAGTAAACGTTAATAAACACAATGGATGGAAAAGGATTAAGCGCGTTAAAGCTAAACGAAAACGTGGACGAGAACTGGAAAGCTTGGAAGCAGAAATTTGAAATTTTCTCAACGGCGATTGAATCGGATAAGAAGAGTAAACAAGTACAATGTGCTCAATTACTACACCACATGGGAGAAGAAGCAATCAACATTTTCAACACTTTCCACTTCGCAGACGACGAACAGGACAAAATATCGGTGATAAAGAAAAAATTCGACAACTATTTTATTCCCAAGAAAAACTTAGTATATGAGAGATACAAATTCTTCACTGCACGACAAAACAATGCATCAATAGAAGAATTCATAAGGGAAATAAAAAATCAAGCACAACAATGCGAACTAGGAGAATTGAATTGGGAACGAAGCGATAAAGAAAAACTACTGCAAATAGAAAACGTAACACTGAAGAAAGTTGTGGAATGCTGCATCGTAACGGAAAAGTCAAGACAACAACTCAAAATAATGCAAGGAAATCCAGAGGCATCGGGCGCAAGGAACCGGTCGGAATGGTTCAAAAGAACTACAACAGACGAAACAAAACACCGTCAGCTGATTCAACAAACTCCACCAGTGCATGGGTAAATATAAAATCAAAAAAGTATGTAAAAATTGTAATAGATGCGGAAAAAATCACGTTATTAACAAATGCCCTGGCATACGGTAAAATATGTAATAATTGTAAAAAATGTAACCACTTTTCAAATGTATGTAAGAATAAAAGAACTAATGAAATTGAAAATGAAAGTAATGACGTTGAAGCTCAGGTAGAAATTAACAACATAAATGAAATTAAAAAAGCAAACAGCTGCGTTGCAAATTTAAAAATTAACAATTCAACAATGCAATTTATAGTAGATATGGGTGCAAATGCTAATATAATAGTGCGTAAAGTTTTGAAGTCAATAAATTATAACTTAAATTATATTGAAAGAACTGATGACAAATTAGTAACATACACTAATAAAGAAATACCAGTAATAGGTAAATGTAAACTAGACATTAAATTTAAGAATATAGTTCTAAAACAAGTTGAATTTTATGTTTGTGATTCAAGTAATTGCATTCTAAGCCTAGATACATCAAGAAAGTTAGGAATGATTAAATTTGATAAAGAAATTCAATTAAATGTGATCAAACCATAAAGGAAAATACACAGTACAGTAACTTAATTGCTAAATACAATGACATTTTCCAAGGGATAGGTAAAATTGGTAAACCACACCACATTGAAATTGAGGAAGGTGCAATACTTGTAATTAACCCAATTAGAAAAGTTCCTTTCATGCTAGAAAATGAGTCTAAAAATACTCTAAATAAGTTAGAAAAAGAAAAGATTATTGAAAGGGTTACTGAAAGCACGGAATGGCTAAACTCATATGTATTAGTTAAAAAAGCAGATGGCAAATTGAGAATTTGCCTTGATCCGAAAGATTTGAATCATGCTATAAAGTCACAAACATTTAAAATACCCAATATTGATGAAATTACAAATAACTTAAAAGGTTCACAAATATTTAGTATACTTGATGCTACTAGTAGGTTTTGGAATATTTGTTTAGATGAAAGTTCAAGTAAATTATGTTCATTTGGCACACCTCATGGTAGATTCAATCGAATGCCATTTGGCATAAAAACAGCAAGTGAAGTGTTTCAAGAATACTTTAGAGAAATATTTCAAATTGATAATGTAGAATTATATACTCAATGACATTAGAAGCGTAACGCCAAGAAGGAATGATTTTTTTGAATTCATATTTTAGCAACATAGTGACTATATTTAAAGCATACATTGATAACAATTTCAACCTTGTGCCTTTTATATTTATTGTGAAAAAAAAAATCACTTTTTCTTTTTTGATAAAACTATTTATATGAGCTGTTTAGTACAGATGTTTTTAGTTTTCGTGTTTCCGTTGAGTGTGTTAAGCTTAAATAAAATGCCTCGAGTCCGAAGACGTCCACAATATCACCATTTGAGCGATTTTGACCGGGGTCGAGTTGTTGCTTATCGAGATGTCGGTATGTCCTATCGCGAAATTACCCGCCGTATTGATTCCACTGCAGCAACTGTAATACGTGTGTATCAGGTATGGACAGAAGAAGGTAGAGGAGCAAGAAGAAGACCAATTGGTCAACCAAGGCGTACCACAGAACGTCAAGATCGGCGCTTAAGACAAATAGCCCTGCGAGACCGTTTCGCTACTACGCGTCAAATCGGTGATCAATGGATTGGAGAAGAAGGTAGGCCCGTTAGTATGCGAACCTTATATCGCCGCATTCAATCCTTTGGGCTTCTTTCGTACCGTCCAAGATTAGTGCTTCCTTTAACAGCGAGACACTGTCGCCAAAGGTTGGACTGGTGCAGAGAACGGCAGCATTGGGAGGCAGAATGGCACGATGTCGTATTCAGCGATGAATCACGATTTTGTCTAGGCACGCATGATGGCCGTATAAGGGTACGACGCTACCGTGGAGAACGACCTGATCTTAGGTTTGCTATTGAGAGGCATGTACACAGGACTGCTGGAGTAATGGTTTGGTGGGCTATTGCTTATGGTAGTCGATCACCTCTTGTATTCATTCGAGGCAGTATGACAGCTGCGCGTTATGTTGAAGACGTCATACGACCGACTTTGTTGCCTTATTTAGATGGCCGCCCAGACGTACTTTTTCAACAAGATAACGCACGTCCCCATATTGCTCGTCGAACTATGAACTTTCTTAATGAAGCTGGTGTTAATGTTTTGGCGTGGCCACCCCGTTCGCCGGATTTAAATCCCATTGAACATGTGTGGGATATCATGGGAAGAAGAATATTCTCTTTGCACCATCCTCCACAGACTCTAGCACAGTTGATCGATGAAATTCAAGTTGCTTGGAACGAGATGCCTCAAGAAGACATCGACCATCTCATTTTGTCGATGCCCAGACGTCTACAGGAGTGTATACAGCAAAGGGGTCGCCAAACACATTATTAATTTTTTTTAGATTGTTTTTTAATAAAATTTCTTAAAAATGTAATCATTTTATTCTTGATTTAAGACTACCATACTGGCAAAAAATCAAGTTAAAATAATAACTCCTTCTGGGTGTATATATAGATGATTTGCTAATTCATGGTAAAACAGTAAAAGAACACGATGAAACACTAGAAAAAGTATTTAAAATAGCGAGAGAACACAATATAAAATTTAATTTAAATAAGTCTAAATTAGGATTAGATGAAGTAACATATTTAGGTTACAAATTTTGAAAACAAGGTATTAGCATAGATGAAGAAAAAGTTAAGGCAATAAATAACATGCCCACACCTAAATGCAAAAAAGATGTTCAAAGATTCTTAGGAATCATAACTTATGTTGGTAAATTCTTAAAAAATTTATCAGAAAAAATTAAACCTCTACGAGACTTAATAAAAGAAGATAACATTTTCAATTGGGATACTCCACAAGAGAAATGTTTTAATGAATTAAAAGCAATTGCAATAAAAAGTCCAATACTTCAATATTATCACAATAACAAACAAATAACAGTATCAGTAGATGCATCAATTTATGGTCTAGGAGCACTACTACTCCAAGAAGACAAACCTTGTGCATATGCTTCTAAGGCTCTAAATGAAACACAACAAAAATATGCTCAAATTGAGAAAGAATTATTAGCGATATGCTTTGGTCTAGAAAAATTTTATCAGTATGTATTTGCTAAACCAGTGACAGTACAAACAGATCACAAACCCTTGATAAGCATATTTATAAAACCACTAAATTCATGCTCAGCAAGATTACAGAGAATGATGCTATCACTACAAAAATATCAAATAAATTTAATTTATAAACCCGGCAAACATATAATAATTGCAGATACTTTATCACGTGCTAACTTAAACGAAACATATAATGAACCATATGACATAGAAAGTCATATCTGCATGATTGAAAAATCAGTTTCAATATCTGATGAAAAACTAAAAGAACTACAACATGATACAGAAATTGATGACGACTTAAAAATTGTAAAACATTACATTGCGAATGGTTATAAATAAAATAAATAAATAAAATAAATAAAAGTTCACCTAAGTTGAAAACGTATTACAAATTAAAATCACTAATAAGAATAGGAACAAATGATCTAATATATATGAATTATAGAATAATAATTCCCACTTCTCAAAGAAATTTAATACTAAATAAAATTCATACAGGACACATTACAAAAACAATAGTTAAAGCACAAAATACTGTTTATTGGCCCAATATTAATCTGGATATTGAGAATTTTATAAACAAATGTAAATTATGCAATAAATATGCAAATTCTAATAAAAAAGAAACCATGATCACAGAACAACTTATAAAACAACCGTGGTATAAAATAGGAATAGATATCTATGAAGTATACAAACAAAGTTTTTTAATAGTAGTTGACTATTATTCAAAATTTCCCGAAATTATGTCCCTACATAACAATTTAACAGCCAGCAATATCATAAATAAACTAAAATCTGTCTTTGCAAGACACGGAATACCTCAATTAGTAGTGTCAGATAATGCTGCACAATTTAATAGTAAAGAATATATTGAGTTTGCTAAACAATGGGATTTTCAAATTAAACTCGCATCACCACATCACCAACAGTCTAATGGCCTAGCCGAAAGAACTATACAAACTTTAAAAAAGATAATAAAAAAATCTATTGAAGGAGAAGAAGATATATATTTAAGATTATTAGCCCATCGCAATACACCAATTTATAATTCACAATTTACACCATCTCAAATACTAATGTCAAGACGATTAAGAGATAATATACCGATTCAAAATAAAAAACTCTTTCCAAAAATTGTCAACAAAAACATGTTAGGTAATAAGCTTGAAGATCAACAATTAAAGTCAAAACAGTACTATGATAAAAAAGGTACTAAAGATAGACCTGATTTCAAAATAAACGACAAAATCTGGTATCAAGAAATGCCAAAGAGTACCTGGAAAACCGGTAAAATTGTAGAAAAAAAAAAACAGGAAATGGGTCATATAAGATTGTAAAATAAGATGGAAAATTTCTAATTCGAAACAAAATCTAGAAACATGTTAGTTCAAATCTTTCATATTCTTATGAGAAATATGTACATATACCTAATAACAACAGACTATGTAATCCAAATGTAAATAACACGAATTCTGTACCTGTCTCACCAAATGTAAATGTACAAAGAAGACATAGAATACCTCCAAGAAGATTCAATGACTATGTTATGTAAAAAATTACTGAAAATATTCATTTTATGTTAACAAAGGAGATGTTATATATACAAATGTAATAGACCTGATGTAAATAAGGTTGCCTAAGATGTACACATGACACTCCTCGTGCTGGACCAATAAACCAGTCTACGCACAACTGCCTTTCATTGAACACGACCTAACCTAGAGATACAACCAGGGTTTCCTTATTTCAATAAACAACATCAAACTTACATTTTTCTTATGTCAGCCATATTTTATTTTTACGCCGTAAAAAGGAGCAGGAAATTTGAGTTGAAAATCAAGTGTTATATTTCAAATGTAAATGTCATAGCCCATAAAATGGAATACTCTGCATAACATTCGACGATTTTCACGTATTCCTAACAACATAATTATGTACACTTTGTTGATGTGTGTGTATGATTTAGAACTTGAGAATAAATCAGTGTTTTATACGCGTAGCGCATGGAGTAAAATTTCGAGTTTAGAAAAGATTTGGATTTGCCAAATTTTGTTCTGGGATTATTATGAAGTTATAAACAACAACAAAGAAATGAAGTTGGAGGAAAATTGTGCTAGTTTAAATTTATAAAATTAAGATTGTAAGTTAAAGGGGGGTATTTTACCTTGACATTTTTTTATTTAAATTTGAAATCGATCAACCAAAAGTTGAAGTTTGAAGAAAATTAAGTTTAGAAAATTCAATAGACTGAAAATTTGGTTAGATCGCTCCGCTTCGCTACTCGACCAAAACAAATTTTCAGACTTTTCTAGACTCGAGATTTTACTTCATTTTAGTCTGGGAGTCGAAAACACTCGTTTATAGCTTCAATTCTTCAAAAACAATGATTATCTAAAGATTTCCAGCGTATGCATACAGGGTGTCTACGCTAAACCGTTCGTTAAAAGTTTATAGGGTTGCCGTTGCACTAAAAATTTGAAAAAAATCCTTGTCATACGGTTGATTCAGTTCTCTTCATGTGCAATATTTTCAAGTTTATATCACTTCCGGTTCCACCTGAAGTAGCACCAAATTTGTTATTTTAAATAGAACACGCTATATATTAGTAACTTTTTGGATTCCTCGTTTAAATTGCAACATATTTTATTCGAACATATGTACACATATCTCTTATAGTTTTCAAGAAAAAAAAAATCTAAAATATTGGTCTCTAAAAGGCATCTTGAAATCTGTAACTTATCTTAAGAATAAGATGAAAATATGATTTATATCTCAGCTTGTACCTAGAGGATGCCTCTGTAAAGTAATTAAAAACTGTCAATTTCGACAATAAGTGTTCTTAAAATGTCAATATCGAAGTGCCCTCTTCAATATCCCGTAATTCATTTTTTTAAATGGAATGATTCATTTTTTATCACGTGGTATGATTGCGAGGAAGATTTCCTACAAAAAAGTATTACACAACTATACTCCTAAAGCAAGTAGTTTTCGAATTATTTCGAAGATTCGTTTTTCGTCGCATTTATGCAGGGAATAATGCGCGCATAAGTCGCAATTAAATTTTAGTAGACAAGTAGTATGCTTTTGTATTGTCGCGATTATAATGTGAAATGTCAAATAATAAAAACAATTACTAAAAAGTTAAACAGAAATCAACAAAATAAATAATTACACAAATAAACAAATTATCAATTTATTTTTTATATCGTATGTTCAATAAAATAAAACCTCTAGAGTGCCATGGAAAATATTGTAGGTTGGCAACTCTGAAATTATACATTATAATTATTATGTCTGACGTTTTATATGTCAATTCCTAAAGCGTGTAGCCAACTTAAATTAAACAAAAGATAAAATCATGGCACTCTAGAGGTTTTTTTTTTATTGAACATACGATACATGGCAACAGCGATAGCAATGTTACTCGAGCATGTAGAGTATTTAATGAAACTTATCCACATTTGCCGCCGATGAATAAAACAAGATTTAAAAGATTGGAATCAAATGTTCAATTGGCAGTTGATAATTTGTTGATTTGTGTAATTACTCATTTTGTTGATTTCTGTAAAACTTTGTACTAATTCTATTTATTATTTGACATTTCGCAATACAATCGCGACAAAACAAAAGCATACTACTTGCCTACTAAAATTCAATTGTGACTTATGCGCGCATTATACCCTGCATAAATGCGACAAAAAAACGAATTATTGTTGTTGAATTTTCGATTCGGTCGATAATATTGCTACAGTTGGTGAGTGAGTACTAAAGGAATAAATTTGGGCTAGACTTTCTCGTTTCTTGATCAAAAACAAAATTGTTTATACAAAATTTGTGGGTTTTTTCGTTGGCTACAATTTTTATTTGAGATATTTTTTAAATAAGTAAATGTGTTTCTATATTTTTAACTTCACTTGAAATCAGTGTTTAATACGCGTGGCGCATGAAGTAAAATTTCGAGTTTAGAAAAGCCCCGTGAAAATTTTCTACGCGGGGCTTTTCTAAACTCGAAATTTTACTTCATGCTTAGCCTGGGAGTGGAAGACACTCGTTCGTAAATTTTTGAATTATCATAAAGTTGTGTATTTTTTCGTAGTCTGCAATTTTTGTTTGATTGAATCGATAAAATAGCTACAGTTAATGAGTGATTAGCAAAATATATCAAATAATTCTTTCTCGGTTCAACAACTTACCGACTATGGCTTTCGACGTCTCAATCGAAAAATGTTTCAAACAAAAGTTGTAGCCAACGAGAAAATAAACCACTTTTACCTTAACTCTTTTTACCTCAGCTCTTTTGTTTTTGTATTGAACAAAAACAAAAGAGCTGAGGTAAAAAGAGTTAAGGTAAAAGTGGTTTATTTTCTCGTTGGCTACAACTTTTGTTTGAAACATTTTACGATTGAGACGTCGAAAGCCATAGTCGGTAAGTTGTTGATCTAAACAATTTTTTTTAGTTTCTCGTTCATAAACAGAAGAACTGAGGTGAAAAGTGATAATATAAAATTTTGTGGTGGGTTCTGTTATTATCTTTTGTGTAAAACTTTTTTTGATTAGGTAACTAATAAAGCAGCAATTTGTAAGTAATTATCAAATAAATATCTCCCCTAGGCTCTTTCGTATAGTGATCATAAACAAAAGAGTTAAGGTGAAAAGTTGTGTGTTTTTTCATTACCTACAACTTTTGTTTAAAACATTTTTTGAAAAACTATAAAGTAATGGAATACATAGAGGAATAGGTAAGCATTAAATTTATAAAATTTCAAAAAGATATTGCTTAAAAATGTTTATGAAAAAGTTTTAAATTAGCAAATATATGTCAAAAAATGAAAATAAAATGAAAATATTTTTGAAAATTCTTCAGTCTCAGAAAGTTCCTAATTATTTCAGAGTTTTTCGTTGTTAACATATTTGAAATTCGTTTAATAAAAAACAGAATAATGTAATGATTTATGGTGATTTTTAACAAAAGACTTTTTAGACATTTGATGGTTTAGAGTTAGCAACACTGTTTACTGTTTTAATATTAATAATAATAATGGCCATTGCCTAACAGAAAACATTCCCAATTACACGACAATTTACTATTACCAAAAAAGTTTTAAACAAAAGTTGTAGCCAAGGAAAAAATAAACCACTTTTAACTAAACACTTTTCACCTCAGCTCTTTTGTTTTTGTTCACTCATCAATTGTAGCTTTATTATCGATTCTATCAAACAAACCTTCAAACAAAAGTTGCAGACAACGAAAAAACACACAACTTTATGATAATTCCAAAATTTAAGAACGAGTGTCTTCCACTCCCAGACTAAGCATGAAGTAAAATTTCGAGTTTAGAAAAGCCCCGCGTAGAAAATTTGTCGAGGGTCGCGCAGCGACCCGAGACAAATTTTCACGGGGCTTTTCTAAACTCGAAATTTTACTTCATGCGCCACGCGTATAAACCACGGATTCCAAGTGAAGTAAAAAATATAGAAACATATTCACTTAATCAAAAAATGTCTCAAACAAAAGTTGTAGCCAACGAAAAAACACACACATTTTTTATAAACAATTTTTACCTTAGCTATTTTGTTTTTGATCAAGAAACGAGAAAGTCTAGCCCAGATTTATTCCTTTAGTAATCTCACTCACCAACTGTAGCGTTATTATCGACCGAATCGAAAAATTCAACAACTCACCGACTATGGCTTTCGAAATAATTCGAAAACTACTTGCTTTACGAGTATGGTTGTATAATACTTTTTTGTAGAAAATTTTCCCCCCAATCGTATCATGTGATAAAAAATGGGTCATTCCATTTAAAAAAATTGAATAACTAGATATTGAAGAGGGCACTTTGGTAATGACATTATAAGAACACTTATTGTCGAAATTGACAGTTTCCAATTAATTTACTCATAGAGGCATCCTCTAGGTACAAATACAGATATAAATCATATTTATATTTTATCCTTGAGAGAAGTTACAAATAGATTTCAAGATGCCTTTTTGAGGTCAACATTTTAGATATTTTTTTTTTCTTGAAAAGTATAAGAGATAAGTGTGGCTATGTTCGAATAAAATATGTTGCAATTTAAACGAGGAACCCAAAAAATTACTAATACATAGGGTGTTCCTTTTAAAATAACAAATTTGTTGCTACTTCCGGTGAAACCGGAAGTGATATAAAGTTGAAAATATTTCACATGAGGAGAACTGATTCAATCATATGACAAGGATTTTTTTTTTAATTCTTAGTGCAATGGCAACCCCATAAACTTTTAACGAACGGTTTAGCGTAGACACCCTGTATGTATACCTAAAAGAAACGTTCCCTCACAGTGTTGCCAACCCTACCGATTTTTCGGTAGATCTACTGATTTTTAGGTGATTATACCGATCTACCGATTTGCTTCTAAATTCTACCGAATTCTTTATTTTTTTCGATTTTGTAGTATTCTGTATTTATTTTTGAAATATAGTTCATAAGAGGCCAGTGAATCCCCTTATGTATTGATATAGAGTGCGGGGAATTACTTATAATGGTCTTTTCGCAGAGGGGGAATTATTTCCCTCGAAAAATCGTAGTCCGGTCAGTCCGATGTTGAACTTGTACTAAGTTTCGCTTAGAAAGTGTACTTTGTAATTTAACATGAGTGATTCAAGTAATAATGGTGAAGGTTCAAGTGCTGGAGTCATTAAGAAAAAGAAGTATTTACAATTTTATAAAAACGAATGGGAAAAGATACCTGAGTATAAAGAATGGCTAACAAATAGCAGAAAAGGCGTACAGTATGCAACATGTAAATCATGTGACAAAGATATTAATATAACAAGTGGTAAAAATGCATTGTTTAAACATAATATTTCAACAACGCATCAGGCAAAAGTGAAAAGTATGTTAAAGCAATCTACATTGACGGCTTTTACCACTACAGGTTCATCGAAAGCAAAATGTGACGAGGATATTAAAAATGGTATATTATAATGTCGGTTCATTTTTATAAACAATTGTCAGTTTGTAACGTAGTCTCATTATCATTCATTATTATTAAGATTTGTTATTACTTACCTATTATTATTAACACTCTGTAAAAAATCGATTTTCGTAATTTGAAAATGTATTTGCCAACAATGCCAACCTTAAATAATATCAATAAGCGAGTGCGTAAAAGACGCGATCAATTGCAGTTTAAGGAAGATTTATACCAAAATGTCAAAATAATGATGAAATAAATATTACGCAGTGATAAATATTAATTGATGAATTATTATTTAAAAATAAATAAATAGTTAAAAAAACGTGCCACTATTAGCCATCAGGTTACAAACGCAATTGATCGCGTATTTTAAGCATATTGAGTATTGTAAAAAATATTGTATTCTTTTCCACAGCCGACATGCGACACAGGCATGTTGCGTATAAATCAGTCAAAAAACTCTTTTTAAATAAAAGAAAAGATTCGTTCCTTCCTTCACATTTTATACACTGTTTGATATTGGCAATTGTTTATTATAAATAATAGACTAGACTAAATTAATTGTTAATGTGGTTACTATTTCTAGGAGAAATACGTTTAGCAGCAGAACACAATTTGTCATTTGTTGTTATGGATCATCTAGTCAAAGTAATTGCTGCTGTTTGCCACGATTCTAATATTGCTAAAGGTTTAGCTTGCGGAAGAACAAAAACTACTGCAATAGTCAAACATGTTCTAGGAAAAGAAGCCCTGGATTCACTTTGTGAACATCTTCGCCACAATAATGTTTCCTTAATAGTAGATGAATCTACGGACAGTACAACAGTACAACAAAGCACTTGTGTTTAACAGTAAGAACTGTTTTAAATGATAGTGTCTCTGACATGTTTTTGGGTTTAATTAAACTTTCTGGGGCTGATGCCACTACACTGTACAGTAAGATTGCAACATTTTTTGAAAAGCATGAAATACCATATAAAAAGAATTTAATCAATTTAAATGTAATGATGGGGGAACATCATTCCTTAATGTCGTTATTGAAAAACGATATTCCCTCATTATATGTAATGAAATGCATTTGTCACACATTTCATTTGTGTGCCTCGTATGCCTGTAGAAAAGTTCCAAGGTTTGTAGAAGATCTCACGAGAGATATTTATAATTATTTTGGTTCGAGTCCTAAACGAATTTCAGAGTTTACAGAGTTCCAAAATTTTTGTAATGTCAAAGTGAACAAAATTTTACACCCATCCCAGACAAGGTGGTTATCTGTTCTGTCAGTAGTATCAAGAATTTTGGAACAATATGATGCTCTGCAATTGTTTTTTACAAATGCAGTCAGTAGGAAAGATGTGTTAGCGCGCAGAGAATATATTATCAAAATTAAATGATCCAGTTGCAAAATTATTCCTACAGTTTTTAGAATTCGTATTGCCTTTTTTTAATAATTTGAATAGAGAAATGCAGTCAGAAAGTCCAAAGTTACATCTTATTTATAGTAATATTTGCAAAATTTTAAAAACTATTTTTGACTGTTTTATTAAGAGAGATTATTTGCAAAATACTTCAATTGAAAATATTGACTTTAAAAATTCTAAAAATTATTTAAATATTGATGACATGTACTTTGGTGCTAACGTAATCCAAACAATTGCTAAAGAAGAGATTACTGATGAGAAAATAAGTTCTTTTAAATTAAGATGTTTGGAATTTTATATAGAGAGTTGTAATCAAATAGTTCAACGTTTTCCACTAAAAAACAACCCACTAAAATTATTTAAGTTTCTTGATCCTGTGGTAGTTAAATCTGGTTCTGTCCATTCGATTTCAGACGTGGCCATATTATTTCCAAATTTAATAGATCACACAAATTTACAAACATTGGACAGTGAGTGGTGATTGTTGAGAAATACTGATGAGATACATTCATTATCCAATGATATACAAACATTTTGGAATGACGTTCACAAATTTAAATTCGGTGATGAAACTTTAATGTTTAATTCATTAACAACTTATGTGTACAACTTATTATGTCTTCCACATTCATCAGCCAACGTAGAAAGAATTTTTTCATCTATAAATTTACTAAAAACGAAACAACGAAATAAACTGGAAACAGACACTATTGTAGGATTATTACATACTAAGCAATATATAGGTGACCAAGAATGCCATAATTTTAAAATTGAAAAAAAGTTAACATCACTTATGAATAAACATAATTTGTATGAAAATATTAATGAATCCCAAGACTGATAAATTGCCCCATTGGTTCCCTATGGATAGAAATTATTAGTAAATATTCATATTATTTATTATAAACTATTATTTTTTGCATAATTCTTTTTGTTCATTATTTATATAAGTATAAAGATTAGTTATATAAGAAATGTTTAAAAATTTTTGTTTAAAATTGTTCGCAAATGTATTTTATTTTTGTTGTATTATTTATAAAAATGTAATTTTAATAAATTTGTAAGTAACATTTAATAATTTTACTTTTAATCCCTAAATAAAGACAAAATAAATTAAATAATATACAAAATTTAAATCTACCGATTTTTGTGCGTAATCTACCGAAAAATTACGGCGATATCTACCGATGAAGCCTTGCCGAGGTTGGCAACACTGTTCCCTCAATATTTTCTATTTAACTAGCAATCTAAAAACTAAAACATCTCTGAATTTCCACTTATTTATTGTTTTATCCTTTAAAACCCTTGGGATTTAAAATCAAATTAAATTATAATTACTGTAATTATCAAAATAAATTTCGTCAAGCATAAAAGGAAACAATTACACCTGAAAGAAAGACGTTGAAACTGAAATGGGGAAATGGGTCATCTTATTAATATTATTTTATTACAACGCGCCTGAGGGTCTCGGAATGAGAAAACAGTAAAAAGATCCGAATTAATTGCTTTAATTAAGGATAAGGAATTTTTATACGCGAACCTTTAAGAAAACAACGAGCACTTCACGATTCGTAATTGAATTCTAAAACTGAATTGTGTTATCTTGTTTCAACTCGTATTTTATGTCATAACGATAATTATTTCTCATAATAAATATTTTATGTTAGGAGGAGGGAAATTATTATTATTATGTATTTGTTTTAAATAGGCAGAAATAATAACAGTGATCTTTTCTTTTTTTTGTGTTTACATTTTTTATTAGTGCATGCTAAATAACTGTAATAAAATATAGTACTCATCAGAGCTGGGCAGGATTCGAATCATTCAGGATTCGAATCCTGGATTCGAATCCATTTAGAGGATTCAAAAGAGGTATTCGAATACTTTAGTTCAACTGGATTCGTGATCCGGATTCGTTACATTTTTTTAAAAGGATTCGTATTCGAATCCAAATGTGGGTGATTCGAATCCTTATAAAAAGATTCGAATATTTATAAAAGGATTTGTATACTTACAAAAGGTTTTGAATCGTCAAAAATTATTCTAATTAATTTTAAGGATTACCTTGAAAAATGTCTTTTGTGTGTTTTTAAATTTCTCGTTAAATCACTGTGTTATACGCGTGGCGCATGAAGTAAAATTTCGAGTTTAGAAAAGCCCAAAAAATTTGTCTCGGGTCGCTGCGCGACCCGAGACAAATTTTCACGGGGCTTTTCTAAACTCGAAATTTTACTTCATGCTTAGTCTGGAAGTGGAAACGCTCGTTCAAAACTTCAAACTGAATGCTTTGACAAGAACATTAAATGAGTGAAAATGTTTTTAAAGAAAGCAATCTTTGTTTAATATTATTTGAAGTAAAACTGACATGGTAGCCACAATCTAAAATGTTAAAGTTTTCCGACATTTCCCTGATTCAAGATTTTTTTCCCTGGTCTTTTAATGTAACTTTCTTCTGTAGGAAACCCCCATTTTGTTAAATTTTTTGGAATATTTTTATCTATATTTAAGTTAATTTTATAAACATTTATAAATTTTGTAAGTTTTGTAATTTACCTGCTGATTTTGAGAAATTTAATAATATCATATGGCTTTTTTGTTAGTGTTTTGGTCAATTTGAATATAATTCCATGGCTTTTCTCTGACTTTCCCGGATTTAATGATATTCAGTAAATTTTTTATTTGCGTAATTTTCAGGCATTCGTCGATTTTATAATAAAGTTCAATTTGAAGTTTTGAACGGGTGTTTTAACTCCCAGGCTAAGCATGAAGTAAAATTTCGAGTTTAGAAAAGCCCCGTAAAAATTTGTCGAGGGTCGCGCAGCGACCCGAGGCAAATTTTCGGGCTTTTCTAAACTCGAAATTTTACTTCATGCGCCACGCGTACAAAACACTGATTTGAAGTGAAGTCAGAAACACACAAATATATATTTAATCAGAGTAACAGGGAATCAGATATTAAGTCGAAATGTACTCGAGTACACCCAAATGTACATTGAAGTGTATTCAAGTACAGAAATATTTACTTGAGTACACCCAAATGTACTTAAGTAGGTTGAAATGTATTCAAGTACAGAAATATTTACTTGAGTACATTTTGCGGTTAAAAGGCGTTGAGTGCAAGTATAAGTACTTAAATAATATAGTACTCTTGGGCTGAGTACCGAGTACATGAAAAGTACTCAGGGTACAATTTTTGAGTACTTGCACTCGAGTACCACCCAGCTCTGTGTGATATCAAACTTTACTGCTAATGTTTGATCTCACATTGTTTGGCTTGCCCCTAAGATGAAACTTTTTAACTTTACTTTAAATCGGTGCTCTGTACGCGTGGCGCATGAAGAAATATTTCGAGTTTAGAAAAGCCTGGAAATTTAGTTTTGTCGCTCCGCTTCGCTGCGCGCCCAATTCAGTAAATTTTTTATTTGCGTAATTTTCAGGCATTCGTCGATTTTATAATAAAGTTCAATTTAACTCCCAGGCTAAGCATGAAGTAAAATTTCGAGTTTAGAAAAGCCCCGTAAAAATTTGTGGAGGGTCGCGCAGCGACCCGAGACAAATTTTCGGGCTTTTCTAAACTCGAAATTTTACTTCATGCGCCACGCGTACAAAACACTGATTTGAAGTGAAGTCAGAAACACACCAATATATCTTTAATCAGACTAACAGGGAATCAGATATTAAGTCTGTTATCAACGATGTTCAGTGTTAATAATAAATAATTAGGTTTTGAATATTTTTGTTAAAACAACTGGTAACGATATTTATATATTAATGGTTGCAAAAAAATAATAAAATTAAATTTATTCTTAAAGGATTTGTATTCGTGATTCGAAAAACAGGATTCGAATCTTTGATTCGAATCATATTTATCTCTTACGAATCCTTTATTCGAGTACTCGTGTTTCGAATCATATTAGGTGATTCGGATTCGTGATTCGAATCCTTTTTACGAGGATTCGTCCCAGCTCTGGTACTACTCATAATAAAATTCTAACATTGTATTTTTCCTTTTGTTAATTCAAAAAATTTTATTTATTTTTATGATGTGAATAAAAATTCCTCAACTAGCTTCGGGGTATTCAATCACAATCAAGGTAATATAAAATAAATCAAATAGGTAAATAACAGAGCTGAATCCTTTTAGAGGATTCAAAAGAGGCATTCAAATACTTTAGTTAAACTGAATTCGTGATCCGAATTCGTTACATTTTTTTAAGAGGATTTGTATTCGAATCTAAATGCGGGCGATTCGAATCCTCATAAAAGGAATATTTATAAAAGGATTCGAATACTTAGAAAAGGATTCGTCAAAAATAATTCGAATTAATTGTGAGGATTAACATGAAAAAAATGTTGTGTTTTTAAATTTCTTGTTAAATCACTGTTTAATACGCGTCGCGCATGAAGTAAAATTTTGAGTTTGGAAAAGCCCCGTGAAAATTTGTCTCGGGTCGCTGTGCGACCCTCGAGAAATTTTCTACGAGATTTTTCTGGGAGTGGACACGCTCGTTCGAAACTTTAAACTGATTGCTTTGATAACAACATTAAATGAAAATGTATTTAAAGATAATAATCTAGTTTTAAAAATTTTGTTTAACTTATTTGAAGTAAAACTGACATGGTAGCCACAATCTGAAATGTTAAAGTTTTCCGACATTTTCGTGATTACAGATTTTTTGTCCTGACCTTTTAATATAACTTTCTTCTGTGGGAAACCCCGATTGTGTTAAATTGTTTTCATTGTTTTTGTCAATATTTAAGTTGGTTTTATAAATTACGTGTTTTGTAATTTTTATGATGCCAGTTAATTTTGACAAATTTAATAATATCATATGGCTTTTTTGTTAGTGTTTTGGTCAATTTGAATAAAATACCATGACTTTTCTCTGAGTTTCCCAGTTTTAATGATATTCAGTGCATTTTTTATTTACGTGATTTGCAGACATTCGTCGATTTTATAATAGAGTTCAATTTAAAGTTTTGAACGAGTGTCTCCACTCCCAGACTAAGCATGAGGTAAAATTTTGAGTTTAGAAAAGCCCCGCGTAGAAAATTTGTCTCAGGTCGCGCAGCGACCTGATGCCAATTTTCACAGGGCTTTTCTAAACTCGAAATTTTACTTCATGCGCCACGCGTACAAGACACTGATTTAAAGTGAAGCTTAAAAACATACAAATACATCTTTAATGAGAGTAACACAGATATTTAGTCTGTTATCAACGATGTTCAGTGTTAATAATAAATAATTAGATTTACAATATTTTTGTTAAAATAACTGATAACGATATTTATATGTTAATGGTTGCAAAACAATAATAGAATCAAATTTATACTTAAAAGATTTGTATTCGTGATTTGAAAAATATTTATCTCTTATCCTTCATTCGAGTATTCGTCATTCGAACCATATTAGGTGATTCGGATTCGTGATTGGAATCCTTTTCACGAGGGTTCGTCCCAGTTCTGGTACATACATGGGGCGCCATAAAATAGAAGCAGATGCAACGTTCTTATTTCAAATGGTTCATCTTGCATATTATTTGGTTCTTTTAATCACTTAAGAAATAGTAGGTATCTATTTTTTCATTAAGTTATATTGCTTACAAGCAAAACTGATTTATAGAAAAAACCATTACGCCCTCTATACTCTACACAATAATGAAAACGAAAAGTTTATATGCTATTTAATTTTGGAGATATTTGATGTTCCAATAGCACTGTAAACGTAAACTTCAAAAACATATCGAATAACTCTAACCAGAAAAAAAATCCATATTCATCCTGTATTCGTTTTGAGTTACACATTTCTTTTTAATTCATCACTATCTATTTTATCGTGCACCCTGTATGTATTTAAGAACATGCATATTTTTTTCTATAACTCCCACCAATCTCGTCATCGATACAATGAAAAGTACTTATTGTAATTCGAAATGTACTCGAGTACACCCAAATGTACTTAAGTACATTGAAGTGTATTCAAGTACAGAAATATTTACTTGAGTACTTAAGTAGGTTGAAATGTATTCAAGTACAGAAGTATTTACTTGAGTACATTTTGCGGTTAAAAGGCGTTGAGTGCAAGTACAAGTACTTAAATAATATAGTACTCTTGGACTGAGTACCGAGTACACGAAAAGTACTCAGGGTACAATTTTTGAGTACTTGCACTCGAGTACCACCCAGCTCAGTGTGATATCAAACTTTACTGCTAATGTTTGATCTCACATTGTTTGGCTTGCCCCTAAGATGAAACTTTTTAACTTTACTTTAAATCGGTGCTCTGTACGCGTGGCGCATGAAGAAAAATTTCGAGTTTAGAAAAGCCTGGAAATTTAGTTTGGTCGCTCCGCTTCGCTGCGCGCCCAAATCAAATTTTCAAGCTTTTCTAAACTCAAAATGTTACTTCATACTAAATCTAGCAGTGGAAGACACTCGTTAATTTAAAGATATCACAACCGTCAAAATTTGTCATAATTGTCAAAAGAAAAAAAAAACAATAACATGACCATCATCAATCTTAGTAATAGGCGTGAAGTGTGTGTGCGTTAAGTCGAGTGATTTTGTTAATGTAACATTATTGTTAATACAGTGCGCTGCAAGGTTTCTTTGGTGCATACGCGAGCGCTTACCAGTGGCAAGTTGGAAGCAGTCAAATTTGCATCAGGGCCGTGACGAAATTGTTTATAATTCGACTCGGTTCCGTCTGTGCTCGCTCATAACCTCAAAACTGTGCGGGGTTACGATCCCGACCTATATCTTGCAAAGACAGACTAAACTACTACTACTATTTATCATTGTGTCCAGTTGTCGCAGTCGGTTAAACCGCTCGACCATAATCCGAACATCCCGTGTTCGATCCTCGAGTGCCTGATCGTTTTTGTCGCTTATTTTAATTATACTATTTTAAACTAGTTTTAATATTTTCAATCGTTATATCACCTTTGTAAGCCCTATGTTACCCTACCGTGGCCTACTCTTGTTTGTTAATCTAGCCCACTTGACAGGCCCCTAGTGGTGAAGAAGTGCCCAGTGACTTTCCTTTGCTCCTAATCTTAATAAAATAATGTTTTAACACCATTGTGTTGTTTAATTCTCAACAATGTCGCAAAATCTCACATTTAAATGTTGTAAAAATATCGCCTTTAAAAACTATATATATAGTATATATTATATATAGTATAAATTGTTAGTTATAGCATTTATCACTCAGCATGTAAAGACAAATTAAAACGGATCAAAATTGTTGGAGGTCATAAAATAATTTGCTGCACTAGGAATTTAAATAACTCTAGCCTAAACAACAGCTTTGAATCCGTGAAACAAGAAATCATCGATGAACTTAAAATCGAGTTGAAAAATAAAACAAAACACATCGAAAAACTGACTAACAGAATAAAGCTAATAGAAAGCGAGGCGATCGAAGGAGAAGAATTATTTATAAACAAAATTAACGAACTCGAAAGCGAAACAAAGGTATTAAAAGCGGACCTGATCAAATACAAGAAAGTTAGCAGAGACCTTCAAGATGAATTAGACAACTACAATCACCCTCCACAACGACCATCTACAAATAATTTCTCGATATCATCATCCCCGATTGTTCAATCAGCAACTTACAACGCGGACCAGAATTTTACGCAAGACGGAATTCACGACATTATCAAGGTAAATAAAGTAATTAAAGAGAAACTAAAACTAATGAAGGACGCTTTAACCGAATTAAAAACCAAGAACGCACCACAAGATGAAATATTTAAAAATAATTCACGAATTCTAGTACTGTCCGATAATCACGGGAAAAGTATCGCAAACCACGTCAGAAAAGCAATCGACCAATACATTTATAAGCCAAAAATTACATCGATCTTTAAACCCAACCACAGTTCATATATATCCAGTTAGCCAGTCCCCATATAAATTTTGGGTACACGTGAATGGGAGCAGAGCGCTGGATGCCAAATTGGTGTATATGGCTGCCTATATACACCAGTCTGGCTTCCTGCGGTCGGTCGGTTACGACTATTTTACTCCAGATATCGCGAAATCAAGTCTCAGAGAGAGATAGTGAGACAGAGACAATTTCTTTCTCTATCTATTCCGCGCTTCTCGTTGTATCATATTCCAGATGTTGATTTTTCAATCTTGAAAACACGTTTCTTTTTCTTTTAACGAGCTAAGGATGCGTGTTACATTCATTCATGCGTTTCCTTCTACAATTTTATTTTCTGCGTTATTAGAGGATAGATTTTATGAAATTATATGTGAACGTTGTAAAATTCATTAAGTATTATTTATTTTGTACAAAAAACTTAAAATACAAAACTATTTCACTTTTAATAAAAAGTAAAACAAATACATCAACTTATCATTTTATTAACTAATCAGATCAATCCTATTGATCAGATCAAATCTACTGATCAATAAGGGTTTCTTTTTTAATTAAAGGGGTCAGTGCAAAATGCAGTTGTCATTTTTTTTTTAGTTTTTGAATTATTACCGTTTGAAGTTTTTAACCCATTAAGCGCCGTTGATGCATACACGCAACATTATTATTTTTTGATAATTAAATTACTAAATAAGTTTATTTGATATATTATATTATTTGACCTGAATTGAAAATGTACCAACAAAAATTTAAATATTTTGTTCATTAAAGTGTATTTTAAATACTTCACAATATTTCAATGTTTTATACGCGTGGCGCATGAAGTAAAATTTCGAGTTTAGAAAAGCCTAATTTGGCTCGGTCGCTCCGCTTCGCTCCGCTTCGCTACGCGCCCGAGCCAAATTTTCAGGCTTTTCTAAACTCGAAATTTTACTTCATGCTTAGTCTGGGAGTGGATACACTCGTTCTTAACTTCATATTGCACGTTTTTATATAAAATCGACGAATGCCTGAACATTGACAGCGTATACATTACATTGTTGAGGCACTAATTTTTTCAAAATCCATTATCACTTTAATATAATAATAATAATAATAATAAATTATTTATGATTTTTAACTTTTTATTAAATTCACGTATACATTATGTGTATTTAAAGAAAAAATTCACAGTATGTAATGCAATAAGTCATTCATAGAAATCATAAAAAGAAGTGTAGAATTTTAATTAAAATTAACTTTTAGAGTTAAAATTGCTTGGCCGTTAATGGGTTAAAATAGTTTTAAATATACTATGTGTCCGTTTCAAGGCGCATTGTATGTTTCATGTAAAGATTTCCAATGTAATTGGAATTTGAGTTTGTATCGCTTATTGAACCAAAACGATTACAATAAAATTAAAATCATTTCTTTACCTACTAGCAGTATTTTAGAGGTATTATTTTTGAGTTCTCCTCATTTTTCAAATTGATTTTTTCATTGTAAAAAGATTTTTGTATTTATCTAACTTTTTAAAAAAAAATGTTTAATAACATAAATATATTAAAAATCTATTAATTTTTAAACACGTTTTTATTAAAAATATACAGGGTGTCCCATTAGTGCGGTCTCGGAAGATATCTCAGCTCTCGTTAAAGATAGAAAAAAAATGTTTTCACGAAATTTGCTTGATTTTGAGAGCTGCATAACCTAAAATTATTTTCAAATATACAGGGTGTCCCATTATTCCATACTTAATACCAACTTTCTTATTTTAAATGGAACACCCTATATATTATTTTTTTATTTGATCCGCCTTTAAATAACCTACACAAAGATATATCATTATCGGCACTTTAGGTAATTCGTTACTTAAAAAAAAAAATATTCTTTGAAAATTTTGGCAGTTTTAGTACTTTACTTAAAAATTCACTGTGTTCGTATTTTTTAAGATACCAGTCTGAAATTTTACACACATATGCAGTAAAGAATGCTTTATCCATTGACTATAACACATTTTAATATTACTTATAAAACCTAATAAAAAACTACCCTCGAATATTTAATATTTAAAATGTACATTACTTCATTTTTTTAAATGGGACATCCTATATTTTTTTATTTTATCAAATCCGCAATAAAAAATGCTTTATTTCTTGTATAACATACCCTATATCTATTTTCATTAGTTTTGGAGATATTAACATTTTTCTGTCAAATATGGGAAATTAGGTCACAATCAGCATTAAATTAGTCTTTAAAGGTTGTCTAACTTTAATGGTATTTAGATATTTCAGTATTACTTTACTTTATTTATTTATGACATATTATAATTACATTTATAATATCAAAGTAAACAATATAAACAAATTTTGTCATTTTTTAATATATCATGAATGCAATAAAGGAGGCCATGAAAAACAATTGATAAAGTAAACAAACGTATTTATTTGACATACAGATAAATAAAGTGCTGTTAACACTATTATTAATATTATTGAATTTTTGATAACGCAATAATGAATTTTTCAAAAGAAGAATTAATAAAAATGACATACGTTTTGGGTGCAAGTGAAGAAAATTGTTTTCTTGCAAGTCGAATATATGCACAAAAGTATCCAAATGCGGAACGGCATCCTAATGTAGCAGCGTTTGTGAGATTGAAGAACCGATTTGAAAGCACAGGAAGTATCATGTACCCTCTAAAATTAAAGAGAAAGAAAAGGACAACGAAAGAAGAGAATGAACATTTGGTAATTCAGTCCATTGTTGAGAACCCTCAAATTTCTTCCCGCCAGTTAGAAAAACAACTTGATATTCCCAAATCAACAATAAACAAAATAACAAAGAGATTAAAATTTCATCCCTATCACGTTCAGTTGGTGCAGGAATTAGGTGAGAATGATTTTTTAAAAAGATTGGATTTTTGTAATTGGGCGTTACAAAAACATCAAGTTGAACCGAACTTTTTTAACAATATTTTGTTTACCGACGAAGCGATATTCCATAGAAATGGTTTCGTTAATAGACATAATTATCATTATTACGATGACCATAACCCGAACCATATTGTTTGTATAGACCATCAACATAAATGGTCTCTTAATGTTTGGGCTGGAATTATTGGGAATAGGATTATTGGTCCGTATTTCTTTAATGGAAATGTTACTGGTGATACGTTTTTAAATTTTCTTCAAAATCAGTTCGAAACCTGGTTGGATGAATTGCCGTTAAGAACGTTACAAAATGCATGGTTAGATGGCGCACCACCACACTATAGTCGACAAGTTAAACAATATTTAGACCAAACTTTTCCTAACAAATGGATTGGAAGAGGAGGACCAATTCCATGGCCAGCGAGGTAACCCGATTTAACAAAACTGGACTTTTTTTTTATGGGGTGTTGTGAAGGAAGAAGTTTATAAAATACCTGCAACAACACAAGAGGATATGAAAAATAGAATTAGTAATGTTATGCGTGCCATTACTGTAGACAACTTAGTAAGTGTCAATCAAAGCTTCATACGGAGGCTTCAAGTGTGCCAAAACCAAAATGGAGGCCATATCGAACACTTAATATAATTATCAAATTCATTATATGCTAATCTGTTAATATTAATACGGTTTACTTGTTTCCATTGTCGTTATATTGTTTACTTTGATATTATAAATGTAATTATATTATGTCATAAATAAATGATTTGAAGTAAAACTGAAATATCTAAATACCATTAAAGTTAGACGTCCATTAGAGATTAATTAAATGCTGATTGTGGCCTAATTTCCCATATATGACAAAGAAATATAGGGTGTCCCATTTAAGAAAATGAAGTTATGTACATTTTAAATATTAAATATTAGAAGGTAGTTTTTTATTAGGTTTTATAAGTAATATTAAAATGTGTTATAGTCAATGGATAGAGCATTCTTTACTGCATATGTGTGTAAAATTACAGACTGATATCTTAAAAAATAAGGACACAGTGAATTTTTAAGTAAAGTACTAAAACTGCCAAAATTTTCAAAAAATATTTTTTTCTGAAGTAACAAATAACCTAAAGTGCCAATAATGATATATCTTTGTGTAGGTTATTTAAAGGCGGATCAAATAAAAAAATAATATATAGGGTATTCCATTTAAAATAAGAAAGTTGGTATTAAGTATGGAATAATGGGACACCCTGTATATTTGAAAATAATTTTAGGTTATGCAGCTCTTAAAATCAAGCAAATTTGGTGAAAACTTTTTTTTTCTATCTTTAACGAGAGCTGAGATATCTTCCGAGACCGCACTAATGGGACACCCTGTATATAATAACTAAAAATGTTGGAAATATATTTTACATTTTTTCATTGTAACATGACTTTGTTTATTTATACAAATTATGAATATTTGAAACAATAATCTATTAATCTAATAATTTTAACAATTTTTTTATTAAAAATATATAAAATAACTAAAAACGTTGAAAATATATTTTAGAATTGTTAATTTCATTGTAAATTTGTTTTTATAAAATATATTCCCGAATTTCATAATTTGGAAGACGCTTGAAATCTCAAAATAAAGAAATATTTTCGAATGGACTTTTTGTGGTGATAATAAATTTTATTATTCGTCTACCACAGTTCATATACAGGAAGTATTCCGTTAAAGTATACATATTTCAAATTCACATTATTTTCTTTAAATCTGTAGATATTCGTTATGTTTTTAAAAGACTTCAATTTGATGCTTTAAACGAGTGTTTTCCTCTCCCAGACTAAGCATGAAGTAAAATTTCGAGTTTAGAAAAGCCCCGTGAAAATTTGTCGAGGGTCGCGCAGCGACCCGAGACAAATTTTCGGGGCTTTTCTAAACTCGAAATTTTACTTCATGCGCCACGCGTATGAAACACTAAAATATTGTGAAATTTAAGTATATTTGAACCTCACGTAAAATCAGTGTTTTGTGCGCGGGGCGCATGAGGTAAAATTTCGAGTTTAGAAAAGCCCAGAAAAATGTACAGTGTATTCTGTATATTGAGTTATTTATACTTAAAAAACTGTCTGTATAACTAATCAATAATATACATTATTTGCCAAATTTGGTACATACCAAAGTTTTAATTGAATTTATGAAGAAAAAAAAACAATCAAGATAAAATTAATATGAAATGATTTCTTTAATGTAAACTCATTGAATTTTATTTTTTGATTTTTAGTTAAATTCTAGGTTTATTTAGGAGCTTTTTAAATATATCTGATTCCGAAAGTCCATAATTTTGAACACGCTGGAAATCTGAAAATAAAAGAAATGTTTCGGAACAGTTTATTTTTTCTGAAGGTCATCAAATTTATCATCGTACAAGTGGTGTAGACGGGATCAAATTACACGACGAAATAAGAGCGAGCGCGTTTGTGTGTGTGTGTGTGTGTGTGTGTGTGTGTGTGTGTGTAGACGCAACCGGATCAGTTTTCTCTAGAATACTTCTACCTTTACTCTATTCATAAGTAGATGGACCCACTTCCCTACCACAGTCTCTCCTTTTCTATCCTCGAAAACCCGGAATCCAGTTCTCCCACAAGCATTGTCTACCCTTGACCCAACGCAACATTCAACGGAGTCATCGAAGACATAGAAAATCTGACAACAGACTACACCTTCAATACCCACGTATTTATAATGGCCGGTACAGTGGATGCCCTTAAGGGCAACTCCTTGGTTACCGACTCATTAAGAAGACAGCTAAGGCGAAGAGCAGGAAACACTAATATATATTTTATAGAAAATCCTTTGTGGATATTCTAAATAAGTTTATAACTACGGTCAATAAGCAATTGCTTCAATTAGCAAATGACTCAAGCGGCGTATTCATAGCGAACAAATGCACTTCACACAATAATTTCCGCATCGAATATAAGTCAAAATACTTAATGGTGAAACACATATTAAAAAACATACAGAGTGAACTACACAGAACAGGTGTTTTAAAGACAGCTGCTCCAATAAACTAACAAATCCCAATCTCCGTAATCTACCAGAGCACAACGACATTGTACTTCCAAAAACTAATAACACTATTAATACAACCAACAAGAATATAAGATGTAACAATCATAATATCACACTAATGCATTTTAATATACAAAGTCTAACAAAAAAGAAAGAAAAGCTGGAAGTCATTCTACACGAAAACAACGTAGATATGATCTGCATTACGGAACACTTTCAAAAAGAAAATATCAACTTACTAAAATTAGGCAATTTTACATGTAGATCGTTCTACAGCCGAAACGAATATAAAGGTGGTGGAGTCGCAATCTTTTGTAATATTAACATAACGACGGAAACTATAAACTTCAATAATAGCGTAGAAAAAACGTTTGAAATGACGGCAGTAAAATGCACTTTTTCAGAAAACACCACAATAATACTCGCAGCAATCTATAGGTCTCCCGGAGCAAACTTTCAAGAATATGTACTTAAACTAAACGAAATGCTCAGCAAAATATACAATCCAAAGTTCAGGCATATTATCTGCGGCGACTTCAACATCGACTTCTTAACATATAGCAATTATTCGAAAACTATAATTAATCTCTTCAAAGAATTCAATATGAATTTATGCATAGAACAGTACACCCGTTTAACAACTACATCAAAAACATGTATAGACAATATATTCTCCGATACGACCACATTTAATGTCAAAGTTAGAGATACCCCATTATCAGACCATACATTCCAAACAGTCCAAATCTCTACGAAAAAACAAACGCTACCCAAGAAAATGATTAAACGAAATTTTAACGACAGCTATTTCCAAACCTTTGTAGAAACGATTTCAAAAATCGACTGGAAAAAAGAATTACATCGGACAGACAACATCAACACTAAATACGATACGTTTTTCGCGTTGTTTAA
The DNA here is from genome assembly GCA_932526585.2 of Philonthus cognatus. Lineage (NCBI taxonomy): Eukaryota > Metazoa > Arthropoda > Insecta > Coleoptera > Staphylinidae > Philonthus > Philonthus cognatus. The sequence continues at coordinate 67,760,184 of OW052242.1, read as the reverse complement.
CACAACTTTTCTAAACTGTTTTCCCATTCAGCAAATAAACCCACGCCGAAACTCAAAAAACAAGTGGATGGCGCAGGAAATAGTAAATATATCAAATATGGTAAACGAAATGAACAACTTAAGGAAAATATACAACAGAGAGTTCTACCACCAACAATACAGATATTTGAAATCATTGTACGAAGAAATAGTAGTTCATTCCAAGAAAACACACTATAATAACAGATTATTAAACTCAGAAAATGTAAATAAAGAAACCTGGACGATTATAAACGAAAATTTTAACAGAAAACCTAAACACGAAATCGCACGTATTGTCGAAAATTCTGAGATAATTACCGATAAGGACAAAATCGCTACAAAATTCAACGATAATTTTTATAAATTCAGTCATAGCCCTCAATTCCAATATTGCCAGTGCCGACAACCCAAAAGCCAACTCAAAAACAAACGCATCGTTATTTTTAAACCCCACCAATAAATTCGAAATCGAGAAAATAATCACCATTACCTGCAAAAAGAACTCATCAGGAGAAGATAATATCCCTGGCTCAATTATCTCAAGCGTAAAAACATCTATTGCCCCAATATTAGCAGATCTGATAAATAATTGTTTTCAAGAAGGTACATATCCAAACAGATTAAAGCTATCAAAAGTAGTCCCTATCTTCAAAAACAAATGTAGTCAAGACAATGTCAATAACTATAGACCTATAGCTCTCCAAAGCCACTTTTCCAAAATAATTGAATATTGCTATAACACTAGGCTCAACCATTTCCTTGAAAACAATAATTTACTTTCCCAATACCAGTTTGGTTTCCGATCCACCAAGTCAATAGACAAAGCTATACTCACTGCAACGGAAAAAAATCACACAGCCATTATAAATAAAAATGTAATACTCGGGCTGTTCGTCGATTTTAGTAGAGCTTTCGACACCATTGACCACCGTCTCTTACTCGAAAAAATGAACGATTTAGGTATTCGAGGAGTAGCCAACTCGTTTCTTAAATCCTATCTTGATCAAAGATATCAGCAGGTAGAGGTAGACGGATATCGATCCGAAAAGAGAAAAATAGGTATAGGTACACCACAGGGCTCATGTCTATCACCTACCATTTTTAATATATTCATCAACAACTTGGGGGACAAAATCGCCAGCATCGCTTTACTAGTATATATTATACGCGGACGATGTTAGTGCCATAATCACAGCCGACACAGAAACCGAAGCAATATATAAAACCCAACAATGCCTCAACCTAATATCTTCCTGGGCTATGGTTAATAAGCTAGCTATAAATAAGGATAAAACAGTCTTTATGCAATTCTGCCCCAAAAATAAAACTTTCATCTCTTCGCCGTTTATAAAACTAGGGAATAAAAGTATAACAGATACAGATAATGTCAAGTTTTTAGGCCTTTACATCGACAGAAAACTGACCTGGAGAAATCACACCAACTACATTCTAACGAAATGTAGCAGTAAGCTATACCTTATAAAAAATATCAGACACCTAATATCGCCCAGCGTTCTTAAATCTGTATATTTCTCCTTAGTTCAATTAACACTGAATTACGGAATACTATTCTGGGGACCATCATATACGGACGTTTTTACAATCCAAAAGAAAATAATAAGAGCTATGTGCAATAAACCCATCTACACACCATGCAGACCGCTATTCCGCAAACTGGAATTGATGACACTCCCAAGTCTGTACATTTTTAATCGTATAATGTACATATACGATACAAAACCAAGCAGAATAACCAGAGAAGACTGCCATTGCTACAATGTACGTAATAAACGCGATTTAAACACACCCGAAATTAGACTGGACATAAACAAAGAAAATCCCTCGTATATTGGAATAAAATGCTACAACAAAGCGATGTGTTATGAACAATTAAAACATGCAAAATCGCGCAGGATATTCAAAAACGAACTAAAACAAATACTAATAGAAAAATGTTGTTATTCCCTCTCAGAATTTCTTTAGCAAATAAGCGCAAATTTTTACTTAAAAATTCTATTTATAATTTTACTTAACTTTAACTACCTCAAATTTTAAAATGTCAATTGTATGTCTATATTGTGTCCATGTGATTATGTGTATGTAATATTTTACTATTTTTAACTATTTTGACTATCTTTGCTTTTAACATAAATTTTAAAATGTCAATCGTTGGTCACCTTACCTACAATGTGATTATGTTCATTTATTATTTTAACATTTTTACTATTCTCAAGTATTTCACCTATATTTACTTTTGCCTAAAATTTTAAAGTGTTGTTTGTCTACATTGTATCCATGTGATTATGTTTATTTACTACTTTAAGATTTTTAACTATTTTAACTAATTCTACTTTCGCCTAAAATTTTAAATCGTCAATTGTCCGTCTATATGGTAGCTATGTGATTATGTTTATTCGCTATGTTAATATTTTTACTTTATTATTTGAATATTGGCGTCAAGCCAAATTTGACCCACCCATGAATGTAAATCTATTCTATTTGGAAATAAATGCTTTTGAATTGAATTGAATTGAATAGTTTGATTCAAACTTATGTCAAGTTGACATGATGGACTAAATATCGGCAGAAACCGACTCGTGTCAAAACTATCATAGTCAATGTAGATGAAATTTTGAAAATCGTTGGAGAAAGAAAATCGACTTTGTCTTAAATCGGTCGAGGCGATTTTTATGTAAATTTTAATTTTCGAGTATAATGTCATTTTTATCTTTCTCCGACGAACAAATGTAATGTTTGTTTTAAATTTTAGTCAAAGACAAATCAATATAAAATCTGACGTATAAAGTCGAAGATTGTCAATTTAGTTATTATAGTCAATGGGACCGTTCATCAAAAACAATAGTTAGGAGTTTACTTCCAACTGTTGGGGAATTCTCTGATAACCGTCAACGTGTTTTGGATTTTTGCAATCGTACAAAATAGATCGGCCGGAGTACCGTTCATTAGACACCAAAATTGAATGTACAATTCCAATTATGTTGAATATTGAACATTTTGATGAATGTTATCGATAAAAATAAAATAATGGTCAACATAATAGATATAGTTAGTGTTGTCAAATGGCAGTCAATATAGTTTCAGTATAGTAAAGACATTGACTGTCTTAATCAACATGTAATCTAGAAAGTCTAATGACAGTTAAATTGATAATTACGACATTTTACAATAAATCACTGTCGTTTTTTTTAAAAGCTATAACATTTTGAGTTAAAATTTCTTGGTTGGCTGTCTTTTTACTATGATAGTATTTTGTCATTTCATTTCCCTATTCACTGTGTTATGACTATATGTCACTAAATTTACTGGTTTTTGACTATGATAGTATTTATCAGAGCTCTGACGAATCCTCGTAAAAAGGATTCGAATCACCAATCCGAATCACCTAATATGATTCGAATCACGAATACTCGAATAAAGGATTCGTAAGAGATAAATATGACTCGAATTAAAGATTTAAATCCTGTTTTTTTCGAATCACGAATACTTTAGGAATAAATCTGATTTTATTATTTTTTTGTAACCATTAACATATAAATATTGTTACCAGTTGTTTTAACACAACTACTCAAAACTATTTATTTATTATTAACACTGAACATCGTTGATAACAGACTAAATATCTGATTCAGTGTTACTCTGATTTAAGATGTATTTGTGTGTTTTTGAACTTCACTTCAAATCAGTGTTTTGTACGCGTGGCGCATGAAGTTAAATTTCGAGTTAAGAAAAGCCTGAACATTTGGTTTGGTCGCTCCACGCTTCGCGCTACGCGACCAAAACAAATTTTCATGCTTTTCTAAACTTGAAATTTTACTTCATGCTTAGCCTGGGAGTGGAACAACTCGTTTAAAACTTCAGATTGAACTCTATTATAAAATCGAAAAATGCCTGAAAATTATGTAAATAAAAAATTCACTGAATATCACTAAAACCGGGAAAGTCAGAGAAAATACATGGAATTTTAATCGTCTCTACTAATTTTATTTTAAATTGCCCAAAACACTAACAAAAAAGCCATATGATATTATTAAATAAGTCAAAATCAACAGGCATTATAAAAATTACAAAACACGTAAAAATTCATAAAACCAACTTAAATATTGACAGTTTTATTTCAAATAATATTAAACAAAATTTTGAAAACATTTCTAGTCATTTAATGTTCTTATTGAAGCATTCATTTTGAAGTTTTCAACAAGCGTTTCCACTTCAGACTAAGCATGAAGTAAAATTCAAAGTTTAGAAAAGCCCCGCGTAGAAAATTTGTCGAGGGTCGCGCAGTGACCCGAGACAAATTTTCACAGGGCTTTTCTAAACTTGAAATTTTACTTCATGCGCCACGCGTATAAAAAACTGATTTAACGAGAATTTTAAAAACACATAAAACACATTTTTCATGTTAATCCTCACAATTAATTCGAATTATTTTTGACGATTCAAATCCTTGTGTAAGTATTCTAATCCTTTTATAGATATTCGCATCCTTTTATAATAATTCGAATCACCCGCATTTGAATTCGAATATGAATCCTCTTAAAAACATGTAACGAATCCAGATCACGAATCCAGTTTAACTAAAGTTTTCGAATGCCTCTTTTGAACCCTCTAAAAGGATTTGAATCTAGGATTGGAATCCTGTCCAGGTCTAGTATTTAGTAATTACATTTCTTTGTCTATTGCAACATTGATATAAGTTTATAAGTATAACAGCATTTTGTTAATAAATCATTCTGTTGATTGTATTTGGACTATTGTATTATTATGATTGTAAGTTACTTGGTAAACTGTCCTTGACTAAGATAGGAATTTGTCATTAAATCATTCTGTCCACTACATTTTGACTATTGTGATACTCTGACTATAAGTCACTTAGTTGACTGTCTTTTGACTTTATGATAGGATTCTCTTATATATTGATTGTATTTTGACTATTGTGACATTACAGTTGTTAGTCACTGTTTTGACTACGATATTTACATAAGTCAGTATAAACTGACATTTGGTCCATCGTGTCAAATTGACATTAGTCGGGGTCAGCCGACATTAGTCTGTTGTATCAACTTGACATAAGTCGAGGCTAGCTAAGTATATTAAAAAAATATATCTGGGCTGGAATTTTTGATAACAAAATTATTGATCCCTTCTGAATGGATGCAAATTTCAATTCAGAAAATGATTTAGACATTTAGTAAGTAAGGTAGGAGATTTGGTTTCAACAACAATTATGCCCTTTTTTAAAGATTATATTTTAACTTGTAAGATTAGTAGAGGCGATTCTATAAATTGGTCTTCTGATTTAGATTGTTCGTTCAGGTCAAAATCTTCAGCAAACGGACATGGCCTTAATGTACGAGGAAAATTTTAAAATAAATATTATCATTAAGATAAACTTTTATTTGACATAATATTTTTAAATCCAAGCAATATACGTCTTTTCACGTCGGAATAAAACATAGAAAATTTATTTACTCACACTTTACAAGTGCGATGGTGGTGTAATGGTCAGCATAGTTGCCTTCCAAGCAGTTGATCCGGGTTCGATTCCCGGCCATCGCAGATTTTTTATCTAAATACAATAACATGCTTTTAAAGAAAAATTATACCGAATTGAGAGAAGCAGTAGTAGTAGTATAGTATATATTGTTTGATAAGTTTTGAAAGCTTCGTGTTGCATGCGAATATCAAATTGCATTTACGAGACCGCAGGGCGAGTAAATGCAAGGTATGAGTATGCAATGCAGCTTTCAAAACGTTTTTAAATATCTGCTTTTCCTACGACCAAACGCCGGCATTAATTGTTCTTCGTCTTTACTAATTTTATTTTAATAATTTTGACACTAACGTTTGAGGATTTTACTTTCAAAACTAGTTTTGAAAATTCAAGTTTCTAGTGTGACCTTACTTGTCAAAATACTAATATACAATACAACATTCAACAAAACAATACAAGAAAGAAACATTTAATTGTATAAACTGTAGTATAGTAAATAATAAATTCAACTTACAAAATAATACTAATCATTCAGCGTACAGGGTGGTTTATTTTCGTTGATATTATAGGGTATAGGCTAAACGGTACGAGATACAAAACAACTAAGATATGTGTCTCGTTTTCTTTTTTAGTGTTTAGTTTAATGGCGCAATCAGATCTACACTAACTAGATTGGTTTAGAAGATACAGGGTGATTCTCAAAATCTGCCGATTTTTATTATCTCTTATGACTCGGTTATTTATGGAGATACAAACAAAATTTATATATGAAAGTTATGACTTTTTACGTAGAATCCAGTGGCGTACTTAAAGAAAATATAGATTTTTTAATTTTTGAGATATTATCAAAACCACTATTTTCTTAAATCCATGTATCTAAATATCTCAAAAAATGCATTTTTTCTTGTGATTGCAACAGTATGTAACACTTGATATTGTATCTTATCCTAAATAGCTAAAATACCAAAAAACAAAAAAAAAATTATATTATTTATATTATATTTCTTTAAAAAAGGAGTCTAAAATGAATATTTCTATAAACTATGAAAAATTAAACATTTTGGGTGCTATATTCAGGGTAATGTAAATAAATACCTATATTTTAGACCTATATTTTGAGCGTTATCCGGACCGACGACAGCCAGAAGAAGAAATGTTTTAAATATATTTATAGCACACATTTTAAGTGAGTATAGATCACAACCACCTTGTACAGGCCAGACTGTAATGTTTACCGATTGTAACACAAAATGGAATTGTTATTAATTAAGATATCAATATGAAATTTTTTACATTTATATTAATAACAATTTAAAGTTCAATGGTGATTATTAAACTTTAACAGCACTTCCGGTTTCACCGGAAGTGACTTCAATTTTGAAATTTTAAATAGATCACAATATATATTTTTTTGTTTTCAGGTACAGAATCTCATTTCGCCTTCAAATTAATTGTTAAAAAATATAAAATTACTAGTGTCATATTTTTTTTCAAAAAATAATAGTTCATCTAGGTTGCTGTGATCGCCCTAATATGTTTTTTTTTCGTATCATAGACGTGTATAAAATAAATATTACCAATTTTTGTTTCTTAATTTGGCCAACAGATGCCTTCAAATTGTATTCGATCGTATTTTTTAAATAACTCAATTTTTTCAAATAGCAACATGGCAGATCATTATGCTTTTTTAAAAGGTTAGCTATCCAAATGTATTTATTTAAAACTTAGAAAAAACTAAAAAAGTATACGTATTTAATTTAGTAACTGCGGTATTTTTTAATCACATAGGCCAAGTTTAAGTAACAATGAAACATCTAGTAGGATATGTTTGGCATTTAAAACGATGAAATGAATGAATGATAAATCAATAAACTAAGAAACTAAATTTGTTTTTATCTAACAAATCCATTTGTGTGTGTATATTTTTAGGGTAACAATTTATTAAAATGTCTTACAGAAGTAAAAAAGTGGATATGATATGATATGATTAATATATGAAGAATGTAGAAAAAATGTATACATTTTAATAGGTAGTACAGGGTGGGGCAGAAAAACCCATCCGATTTCAAAACGTTATAAAATTAAAACCACTCAACTTGACAAAAATTTTTTTTATTAACATATCGCAAATTTTATGCCATTTTTAAATTTAAGTTTTGAAAAGCACATCACTCAAATGTCGTCCTTGGGAGCGGATACACTGATTTAGGCGCTCGCGGTAGCTTTCCATGACTTTCACCGTCATTTCCACAGGAATTTCTTCAATTGCCCGAGCAATTTCCCTCGTAAAGCAAGAAAGGTCCTTGGTCGATGCTGGAATACCTTCGATTTGAGGTAACCCCAAAGGAAGAAGTCACGTGGAGTGAGATCCGGTGAGCGCGGCGGCCAGCCAATATCACCTCTCAGAGAAATGAGGCGTCCGGGAAACATTTCCCTGAGAATGTCCATTGATCGTCGCGATGTGTGGGCGGTTGCACCATCCTGTTGAAACCACACATTTTCCACGCCATTTTCTTCCATTTTGGGTTGAAGAAAATTTTCCAGCATGAAACAATAGCGCTCGCTGTTGACCGTTACGGTTTGCCCATTTTCTTCAAAAAAGTAAGGCCCCCAGACGCCTAGGCGGGAAAGAGCGCACCACACAGTCACTTTTGGGCTATGAAGGGGTTTCTGATGGATTTCCCGAGGATTTTCGTCACTCCAACATCGAAAATTCTGCCTGTTTACGGCGCCACAAAGGTGAAAATGGGCTTCGTCCGTGAAGAGCACAACATCGTCTATTGGGAGTTCTCGGAGATCGCGACACAGCTTCATACGGGTTTCAAAATCCTTTTCAATTAATTAAAGATATAATGATTTAAATATCAACAACATCGAAAAGTTGCTCAGACTAAACTTAATCTACTTTTATTATTATCATTCCAAAACTATTCGCAAAAATATAATTTTTGCATTTTCCGCTACATCTCGGTAAAAATTAATCACCATCACATCTAAGCGTTATATATTTTTAACTTTACTGTAAATCAGTGTTTTATAAGCGTGGCGCATGAAGAAAATTTCGAGTTTAGGATAGCTACGCTACGCAACCAAATTTCCAGGCTTTTCTAAAATATATCACAACTGTCAAAATGTGAGTTATAACTGTCACAAAGAAAAATAATGACATCGCTGCTTTGCTTTGATAGTGGCACAACTAAAAAAAAGTGACTTTGTTTCAATACAGTTATTTATTGAATACAGCTTTAAGAGACACAAATAAAAATGCGTGCAAAAATTAAGATAAATCGAGTAAAGATAGAGATTTCAATATTTGAATAAAAGTGTCTTGTAAACTTTTGCAGGCTCCTCCTTTAAAATTAACAAATTTCACTTGGGCCATTATCAAAGCAAAGCAGCGACATGACCATCATTATAATTCAATTCAAACTCGTGTTAACTTAAGAGGAGGTCGACCCCTATCTAAACATATACAAACTTAGCAATACGACAATATGTCGTCCGAACTACATTTTTATTTAGAGATGAAATATTTCGAAAAAATAGGCATATAAGGAAAGTACAATCTTCATGCCTGTCTGAAATATTTTCTAATTATACCGTTATTTCATAAAAATATATTAATTATTGGCAAACTAACGTAATCGCTTCTTAAATTTTTCTTATATCTAAAAAATTTATAAAAAAATATTGAAAAACTAAATCAGTCACATTGCAAAAGATTACTTTCTAAAGTATTTTAATTTTTGCCATTGATTCCTATCCTACAATATATTTACTACGATGTCGCGTGATATTGAATTTTCAGCAAATTTGAAAATCTGTTTTTGCGCGCGACATGCTAGTGAGTTTATTACAAAAACGCCGGCTTTGTAGCGAATCAATTCGCCACTATGTAATTTGGCAACTTACGGCCATATCTATCAGGCTAGATAATTTTACAAGCTGCTAGCTATGCAATTTGCTCTAAATCGAGGTTGATTTTTTAAATGGCATTCTTCAAATGCTATAAGAAAGCTATTTATGGAAAGTGAAGCCTCGCGATTACTTCAATAAAGAACAGAGAAATACAGCATACGATGAATTACTAGAAATTTGTAAATTATATTATGCCCATGCCGATGAAGATTTTGTGGTAAATAAATCAACATTATTGGTTGTTAGAATCGTCTTTTCTACTCATTACAAAATTGTAATCATGTGTCTTCATCCACTCTTAAATAATTGAGTACATCTTTGAGACGCGATCTTCTATCATCAAATATATTGTTTTTAAAGAGGAAAAGTTGTCTCTTCCTAAATTTGGTTCTCATTAATAACTTGATGAAACATGTTTACAATATTGATAATTAAATAAAAGTCACTTGGTTTGTTTCACTAATATTTTTTATTCTCTCCGACTAGTTTCGATTTATCGTCATTTTCAAGGAGTAATACATACAAATGTTTTACAAGATATATATACATATTTTTTTTTTAGGTCAGGTAAAAAGGGCTTTGAGAATTGGTGAGTTCCAGAGCGACGACACGAAAATATCTAAAATTTTCAGATTTCTATCACTTTCCTAAAATGTTGGAGGGTAGGGGGAAAGAAACCGAGCACTCCGGGGGTAATCCATTATGAACACCAACTGCATTTTTTGATGTCAATGTCAACCCGATATTAGCAGGTAGTAAGAAGTCTATTTGTTTTCAGCCAGCGCGTAGCGTTATCTTTTGTCCGACTTGGGGTGGTTTTGATAGGAATATTTATTTGATATTTATGAAATTATTTAAAATGTAATTATAGTTAATACGACATTTGTAAAATAAAGTCGAAATTATGTCTACGTGTACAATTTTAGGCCAATAGAATTTTTTAAAACGTATCTGACGTTTACATCTCGGTAAATATTGATCATCACATCTGAACGTTATATATTTTAACTTTACTGTAAATCAGTGGTTTATACTCGTGGCACATGAAGTAAAATTTCGAGTTTAGAAAAGCCCCGTGAAAATTTGTCTCGGGTCGCTGCGCGACCCTCGACAAATTTTCTACACGGGGCTTTTCTAAACTCGAAATTTTACTTCATGCTTAGTCTGGGAGTGGACAACACTCGTTCTTAGAAGTTTCAAATTAAAGAATCACTCTACTAAGTCTACTAAGTTTATTACAATTTTACAAAGGTTACAGCTCAAAGGACCAATCATGGTCTTCGGAGACCGAAAGACTACAGGGAATCGAAGTTTTATTACAAGAAAACAACGAAAATCTAAAGGTTTACTGCATGGATAGGAAAGAACACATCTAATTTTGAACAAAATATCGAAGTTTTGTTGGTTTTCAGTGCATATTTAACTTCACTTTAAATCAGTGTTTTATACGCGTGGCGCATGAAGTAAAATTTCGAGTTTAGAAAAGCCCCGTGAAAATTTGTCTCAGGTCGCTGCGCGACCCTCGACAAATTTTCTACGCGGGGCTTTTCTAAACTCGAAATTTTACTTCATGCTTAGTCTGGGAGTGGAAAACACTCGTTAGTTTAAAATACATCACAATTGGTAAAATATGTATCGTTGGATGCCCGTCTTCAGGGGTGATATGTAAGAAAATTATGGGTCTTAGGAGTTGTCATATAAGCGAGTTACTCAACTGTTTCCAAAGCAATCTTTACGAAAACAAAAGATTAACATTTTACATATAAAATGTACAAGGTGAGAAACTCGATGTCTCGGCTCTATTAAAATAATAATAATAATAATAATAATAATAATAATATATATTGGTGTTAATACAAGATTGTTTACATAGGTCACAGGTAATTTGAAATACTTCTATGTATAATAACATTCACAATGGCGACCACTTAACATATTAAAAGTATACATTATTTATAGCAGATCACAGATTATTGATATGAAACAGACATCTACTATGAACAAACAAGACATGGTTAAAATATGGTTGTATATGATAAAATAATTTTCTGGACAAAACTAACATATTAAAAGCATAAATTACAAATAATTGATATAAAACAAACATTTACTATGAACAAACAGAAACATGATGAAAATATGGTTGTATATAATAAAACATTGTTTTGAACAAAACAAACATATTGAAATTTGTGTTTCTTGCACTCCTGAAAGTATTCCTCGAAGGAATAGAAAGCATTTTGAGCCAAAAACGATTTACACCAAACTTTTAAATGTTTTGGTTTTAGCTGTTGGATCTGTGTAGGAAGAGCATTAAAAAATTGTATACAGTGGTATCGTATTCCGGTTTTAGCTTTTGTGAGCCTTTGAAATTGTATCCGGATATCATTTTTTGTTCTTGTATTGTGCTCATGATAAAACCTATTACTTTCGTATTTATCTTTATTGTTTGTTAAATGCAAAACGCATTCCAGTATAAAAACACACGGGACTGTTAAAATGTTCAAATCTATAATGCATTGTTTACAGTCCGATCTATAACTTATTCCTGCCAGCACTCTAATAGCTCGACGTTGCAAACGAAAGATGTTTGACAAGATGCTTGAATGACCCCACAATATAATTCCGTAGGACATGTGCGAATGAAAATATGCATAATAGATATTTGTTAGCATTTTGGTCGTGACAGACCTGGATAAGTTTCTTAAGACATATACTTGCTTGGCAAGTCTGGCTTCAAGTTCTTGTCCGTGTTTTTTCCAGGTTAGTTTTGAATCGACAAATATGCCTAGGAATTTTATTGATGAGTGTTCTATAGGTTGGTTTTGCTTTAAGGTGAAAAATATTTTATGAGTTTTGTCCGCATTAAGTTTAAGGCAATTACAATCGAACCAACATTTTATAGAGCTCATATCTTCATCAAGACAATTCTCTATCTCCATTACGGTACTACCCCTAAATGAAATTGTAGTGTCATCGGCATATAGAACACTTGAACCATGCTGTAGCTGGAGAGGCAGATCGTTAATATAGATCAAGAATAGAAGGGGACCTAAAATAGATCCTTGTGGAACACCGTGTGTAATGCGTTTCTCCCTGGATAATATATTGTTGAATATTACCCGTTGTCTTCTATTCAATAAATATGATAAAAGAGAAGGAAAACCGATAGAAAAAATCTGAAAAGTGGTTCATAATTGGGATTGAGTAAGGTTCATTTTAATCCAAAATTGCATATTTTTCTAAATTTTGAAAGTAAAGTAATGACGTCATCGAATATTTTTTCCCCAGAAACATACCTATATTTTTGGACATTTCAAAAGAGCTAATTTTTCTGTACTTTGTAGAGAAAAAAAAATCGAGTTTCGCTCACCCTATATAATAAACTATAAGTGTGATACATCATTGAATTCAGAAAAAAATATTCTTAAAAAAATATGAAAATCAAAAAGAAAATCCAGAAAACGTGAACGCCATCTACTCCCAATAGCATTGTCGATGGTACTCACAGAATGACTATTATAAATGTCAATTGATTGCGCATTTTGAAATCCAGAAGGAAACTGAACTTCTATAACCATTTTAGTAGTCATATGCAATTTTCATATAAATTGACGATGTGAACGCCATCTGCTGCCAATTTTTGAGCAGTATCGTTACAGCTATTAATAGTAGATGGCGTTCACGTCGTTATTTAAATGTAAATTACATATGAGACTATTAAAATGAATAAAGATGGTTAGTTTTCTTCTGGATTTCTAATTGCACTATAAATTGGCAATTTTAATAGTCATATGTAATTTACATTTAGGTTGACAACGTGAACTCCATCTACTGCCAATAGTCTTGTCTATTGTACTCACAAAACGACTATTATAAATGTCAATTGATTGTGCATTTTAAAATCCAGAAGAAAACTAATCATCTATAGCCATTTTAGTAGTCATGTGTAATTTACATATAAATTGACGATGTGAACGCCATCTGCTGCCAATTTTTGAGCAGTGCTATTTACAGTAGATGGTGTTCACGTCGTTAATACAAAAATAATATATATGTTCATTATAGCACTTTTTCCGTCATTTAAAGAATTGATGATTGTCGTACTAAACGTATTTTACTTGCAAATTGGTTGGTTATAGACCATTTCACATTAAATCAGCGTTTTATACGCGTCGCACATGAAGCAAAATTTCGAGTTTAGAAAAGCTTAATTTGTCTCAGTCGCTCTGCTGCGCTATGCCCGAGCCAAATGTTCAGGCTTTTCTAAACTCAAAATTTTACTTCATACTAAATCTGGGATTGGAAACACTCGTTAGAAGATCAATCATAACCAGGGTTGTTATGTTTAAAACACTTTGTTTTAAAACAGTGTTTTAAACATGTTTAATAACAGCCGTCGTGTTTTAAACGGTTTTGTTCTAAACATGTTTTAAATCTTAAATTTGTTTAAAACATGTTTTAAACGTTGGATTTGTTTAAAACATGTTTTAAACGTTGGATTTGTTTAAAACCGGTTTTTTATTATCTTAACTGCTAAAAATAAATATTTGCTAAATTATATTTTATATTACTTCATTAAAGTTTTTTGTTTGTTTTTAAGTTCTAGCTAAATTGTTGAAGATATTTCAAGTTACATTATCAAACATAACATTTTATTACAATAAAACTGTGTGTGCATTAGAGAACTGCACGAGTACGTATGGAATCGGCGATTACAGATACAAATACTCATCGTTGCAATGCAAAGATGAGTATAAACATACTCGTAATCGTACTCATGATTACACGATTATAATCGTTAATTTATGCAGAATCGTATGAGTAATCAGTTATACAGGTACATTGTCTCAATGATTTTAAACAGTTATTAATATCTTTAGATATAACTGTTATATAAAAAATATGTTTTCACTCAACATAGCAAAGCACATCAATTGCAAAAATTAATAATCTTAAAAGGTGTATGTGTTGCAACGTCTACGTTTATTTCAGACAAAAAAATTGTTTTAAGTCATTTTTGGGGACATGTTCCTCCGCTCAGCGATGGTTAAAATTGTGTTCTGTGCTAAATTAAAATATATTAAGTCGCTAGCAGAGCTGGGCAGGATTCGAATCATTCAGGATTCGAATACTGGATTCAAATCCTTTTAGAGGATTCAAAAGAGGCATTCGAATACTTTAGTTTAACTGGATTCGTGATCCGGATTCGTTACATTTTTTTAAGAGGATTCGTATTCGAATACAAATGTGTGTGATTCGAATCTTTATGAAAGGATTCGAATATTTATAAAAGGATTCGAATATTTATAAAAGGATTCGAATATTTATAAAAAGTGTCGAATATTTATAAAAGGATTCGAATATTTATAAAAGGATTCGAATACTTACAAAAGGATTTGAATCGTCAAAAATAATTGTAATTAATTGTGAGGATTAACATGAAAAATGTCTTTTGTGTGTTTTTAAATTTCTCGTTAAATCACTGTTTTACACGCGTGGCGCATGAAGTAAAATTTCGAGTTTCGAAAAGCCCAGAAAATTTGTCTCGGGTCGCTGCGCGACCCTCGACAAATTTTCACGGGGCTTTTCTAAACTCGAAATTTTACTTCATGCTTAGCCTGGGAATGGAAAACACTCGTTCGAAACTTCAAACTGAATGTTTTGATAAGAACATTAAATGACTGAAAATGTTCTTAAAGATAATAATCTAGTTTTCAATTATTTTTTTTAATATTATTTGAAGTAAAACTGATTCAAGATTTTTTTCCCTGGTCTTTTAATATAATCCCCATTTTGTTAAATTGTTTTTATTGTTTTTCTCAATATTTAAGTTAATTTTATAAATTTTTACGTGTTTTGTAATTTGCCTGCTGATTTTGACAAATTTAATAATATCATATGGCTTTTTTGTTAGTGCTTTGGCCAATTTGAATATAATTCCATGACCTTTCTCTGACTTTCCCGGTTTTAATGATATTTAGTGATTTTTTATTTACATAATTTTTAGGCATTCGTCGATTTTATAATAGAGATCAATTTGAAGTTTTAAACGAGTGTTTCCACTCCCAGGTTAAGCATGAAGTAAAATTTCGAGTTTAGAAAAGCCCCATGAAAATTTGTCGAGGGTCGCGCAGCGACCCGAGACAAATTTTCGGGCTTTTCTAAACTCGAAATTTTACTTTATGCGCCACACGTACAAAACACTGAATTGAAATGAAGTTCAGAAACACACAAATATATCTTTCATCAGAGTAACAGAAAGTCAGATATTTAGTCTGTTATCAACAATGTTCAGTGTTAATAAGAAATAATTATGTTTTGAATATTTTTGTTAAAAGAACTGGTAACGATATTTATATATTAATGGTTGCAAAAAAATAATTAAATCAAATTTATTCTTAAAGGATTTGTATTCCTGATTCGAAAAAACAGGATTCGAATCTTTGATTCGAATCATATTTATCTCATACGAATCCTTTATTCGAGTATTCGTGAATCGAATCATATTAGGTGATTCGGATTCGTGATTCGAATTTTTTTCGCTAGAAACCTCCGAACACAGGCAAACTTGGAAGGTGTTTGAAATTTTGGCCAGAAATTGACGTGAAGGAAAGCTACTACACCAATGTGTTTAGATCAAAGAGAGATAATTATTATTGTTTTGAATTAATTGAAGATTAGGTTTAATAAAGTTCTGGTCGGCCAATGTAGTCGGAGTTCAACACTTTGTCTGTAAAACACTGAATTGAAATGAAGTTCAGAAACACACAAATATATCTTTCATCAGAGTAACAGAAAGTCAGATATTTAGTCTGTTATCAACAATGTTCAGTGTTAATAAGAAATAATTATGTTTTGAATATTTTTGTTAAAAGAACTGGTAACGATATTTATATATTAATGGTTGCAAAAAAATAATTAAATCAAATTTATTCTTAAAGGATTTGTATTCCTGATTCGAAAAAACAGGATTCGAATCTTTGATTCGAATCATATTTATCTCATACGAATCCTTTATTCGAGTATTCGTGATTCGAATCATATTAGGTGATTCGGATTCGTGATTCGAATTTTTTTCGCTAGAAACCTCCGAACACAGGCAAACTTGGAAGGTGTTTGAAATTTTGGCCAGAAATTGACGTGAAGGAAAGCTACTACACCAATGTGTTTAGATCAAAGAGAGATAATTATTATTGTTTTGAATTAATTGAAGATTAGGTTTAATAAAGTTCTGGTCGGCCAATGTAGTCGGAGTTCAACACTTTGTCTGTAACTCGGACACTTAACGGTCAATGATTCATCAGTAATTTATTTTATTAATAAATTTTACAAAAAAATATCCAAAATTGGCACTTTGGCTATAGGATTTAGTTACAATCGCGATTTTTTTATACTTGAAAAAAATAATATGAATTCAACATAAAAATATTCAATTGAATATAATATTACATCACATAAACACGATTTACTCACAATAAACATAAAACATATAAAGATGATTCGTCATAAAATGGCCTTGAAGCACGTTAAGACTCCCAACAAACAGCCGAAGTTCTACAGAGATTATTGATGAATCAAACGCAATAGTTTATTATCTGTAGTATCTTATTATACTATACTACGTTACTCTTTTCTTAATAATTCTAATAAATTTTACAAAAAAATATCCAAAATTAGCACTTTGGCTAAAGGATTTAGTTACAATCGCGATTATTTTATTCTTGAAAAAAAATAATATGAATTCAACATAAAAATATTCAATTGAATATAATATTACATCACATAAACACGATTTACTCACAATAAACATAAAACATATAAAGATGATTCGTCATAAAATGGCCTTGAAACACGTTAAGACTCCCAACAAACAGCCGAAGTTCTACAGAGATTATTGATGAATCAAACGCAATAGTTTATTATCTGTAGTATCTTATTATACTATACTACGTTATGGTCTTTTAGAATATGTATATTTGTTCTAATTTTTAAAATGAAAAGAAAATGATGTGGCAAACACCATCAATTTTGAAATGTTTCGTTTCAAGATGAACCCTAACTTCAACAAACGACTAAGCCAAAGCTTTAAATCCCTCCCTATTTACAACATCCAAAGAACGTAGATCAGTTGCCACAAATTTTACATAATTGTTCATTATTTCCTGCCTACGCTTATGCCTGTTCAACTATCATCCCCATGTTCGTATTTATTTTGAAGGACTGCACCGTTTTTCGAATTAAAATATCTGCTCACATACCACACATTTTAGAAATAGTGCGATTTCTTTCGTTGCACTGTTGACAATCTTTTTAGAAAAAAGCTAGACCGCACTCGTACCTGACTCTTACAAACTTTTTAATTTTTTTCGGAAATATAAATTTGTAATTGAAATTGTTTACCAACAAAGAACGAAATATATCGATCACCACTTATATGACACAATGAATTACAAATGTCAAACGATACTGAAAGTTTAAATCAAATTATTATTTTTGATTAATAATCGGTACAGCCTGACAGATCTGACATGATTATGTTTGAATTGTAATCGCCGATTATTAATCGTTACAGGTTTACGATGCGACGATGCCGACGATGACGCTCCATGAGTATGTAATCGTATCGCGTAGCAACGTAATCGGCGATTATTAACAGGATATATTTTTACGTACTCGTGCAGGACTCTAGTGTGCATAAATGTGGTTTTTAAATACAGGGATTTTTTCTTGCAGGTATACATAAGCATACCCTGTAAATATTTCGAAGTTCGTTGTTATTTGTTCAAGATTTCAATTTAAATCTTTAAACGAGTGTTTTTCACTCCCAGACTAAGCATGAAGTAAAATTTCGAGTTTAGAAAAGCCTGAAAATTTGGATTGGCCGCGTAGCGAAGCGGAGCGGCCAATCCAAATTAGGCTTTTCTAAACTCGAAATTTTACTTCATGCGCCACGCGTATAAAACACTGAAATGTCGTAAAGTTTAAATTATACGGCTTCAGCAATCTAATATGTAAATGTGGATAAAACGTGAGTCAAAATCTGCGCTAAAAAATTGTTTAAGGCAGTGATTATAAGCAACCCAATAACTCTAACGTATATTAGGTTGCCTATAACCGTTGATGTAAGTGTGTGTTTTTTGAACTTCACTGTAAATCAGTGTTTTTAAGCGTGGCGCATGAAGTAAAATTTCGAGTTTAGAATAGCCTAATTTGGATTGGCCGCTCCGCTTCGCTACGCGGCCAATCCAAATTTTTAGGCTTTTCTAAAATTGAAATTTTACTTCATGCTTAGTCTGGGAGTGGAAATCACTCGTTTAAAGCCTCAAATTAACCGCATTTAAACAACGATTTCCCGCAACTTTAAAAACGCTGTAATTATCGGGGTATGTATACTCAAAAGAAAAATGCCCTGTATATTCTGTTTTAAACACGTTTTGCTTGATTAGCGTGTTCTATTTAATCGATTTGATTAAAACGTGACCAAATAATACCATTGCATAACATATTGATTAATGAGTTAAATTGTTAGAGTCATCAAATGAACATGAACGACCATTTAAAACGCTTGAAAAGGGAAAAAAGGGAAACTACCTGCTATTCAAACAGATAAAGTCATGAATTGTAACATCAACACATCATAAATTGTGGTTTCTTTTCTTCCATTATACTTCTGCGCTTGTAGAGGGTGTCTCTCTTCAAAATTTGCTGGCTTAGATATTTTGGAGAGACCCTGTTCCAGATGTCTTCGTACTTGTTTACGATGTGTTTTCCCTGTTTTATTGCCTTGCTAATTTCCAGGCCTTCTCTAAAATTCAATTCTCGTCCCTTATTACCTGAATATATAATTTGAAAATCGTCTGAATTAAAAAAGCGATTGGATGCGATGTAATGACGGGCAAACCCCGTTGTTTGTTTGTTATTTATAATGGATTTTTTATGTTGTTCAAGTCTTTTTTCAAAACTTCTACCCGTTTGTCCAATGTGCATTGCATTGCATTCACTACATTTGATTTCGTAAATACCGCATTTTTGATTTTTATTAATTTGTGGTTTATTATTTACAAATAATTTTCTCATGTTAAGTGGATTCGTCATAATAATATTAAATTCTTTTCCCTTTATGCATTTTTTTTATTTTTTGTGATAGGCCGTTGATAAAATTTAATTTACTCCAGTTTTTGTTTTCAATGTAATTATTCCTTATAAAAATATACTCTTTAAGTTGGTTTCAATCACAGTGTACTATTATCGCAAGTACGTGTAGACATTCTCTGAATATTCACAAGAAATTATGATTTTAAGCTTTTCTAGAAGAAAGAACACTAATATACTGACATGTTGGGGGTGGAAAGGTCCACGCCGAGCTACATAGTGCTTCAGGAGACCAACAGAGAGAGGCTAGAGTGGGAGGCAATGGTGAGGGTGGTCAGGTACGAGATGAGATTGTGGGAACTGGATGAGGAGAGATTGGTGAAGGATGTATGGGTGACGAGTGTGGGTGGGGGTGAGGGTAGATGGAGGGGGGAGAGGAGGAAAATGTATGAGAGGGTAGGGCTGTCGGAGGCGAAGGTAATGGAATGGCTAGGAAATGGGGTGAAGATGGATGAGTGGGTGAGGGGGAAAGGGAAGGAGGTGGAAGGGCAGGAAAGGCAAGGGTGTATAGACAGAAGTCAGTATAACGATATGTATGGGAGGTGGCAGGTGTATGGGAGGGTGCCGAATTATTTGATAAGGAAGGGATGGGGTAAAGAGGATAGGATGATTGTGGCAAGGGCGAGGTGTGGATCGGAGGAGAGAGGAAGGAAAGTATGGATGGGGGAAGAATATGGAAGGTGTGTGTTGTGTGGACAGGGGAGGGATACGTGGGGACACTTGGCGGAGGAATGTGAGGGGGTGAAAGAGGAGTGGCTGGGAGCGAAAGGGAATAGAAGGGTAATGGAGTGGATGAGGGAGGATGGGAGCGGGGTAAGGACGTTGGAAAAGCTGGGGAGGGAGAGGGAAAGAGAAGGGAGGGTAAGAGGGATACGGGAGGGTAATGAGATAAGCTAATGTAAAGGTAAATGTAATGTAAAGTGTGGAGATATGCCAATAAAGGTCTTTTTTTTTTTATACTCGCGACCTAAACAGTATGACATTGTCATGTAACGTCAAAATTTGACACAGCTATGAAAAATTGTTGCATATACACCTGTCGACATACTCTCAAAAAAAAATTAAACCACACATTCCACATCAATGAGTCATAGGACATCTCTCTCGAATTTCACTATATGTGTATACGCGCTGCCAATTTGACGGCTGTCACGGCAAACTTTGGTATTTGATTTGTGTAGCAGAAAATAGCTTATAAAGTCGCACCGTCTAGACGAATTTTTTGCTATAGCGTTGACACAAGCGGCAGACAGCCCGTAAAAACGCATCGTGTCAACCAGCTTTAAGATACTGTACAGAAATGTAACTTTTTTTTAAGAGTTACCCGATGATGAGCTTAAGGCTGGATTTTTTTCAGCAGGACGGTGCTACTGCGCATTACACGTTTGATTCATTAAATTTTATACGAGAGTTTTTTGCTGATCGAGTAATTAGTCGCAATACAAACAATCCGTGGCCCACCCGAAGTTGTGATCTTACACCATATGATTTCTTATTATGGCCTTACCTAAAAAACAATATTTATAAGACATCAGTATAAAATTTTGAGGATTTGCAAGAGATTTGCGAGGGACAAGATTTCCAACATTTGTTATCATTTTCAGTTATATTGGTTTCGTTTATTTATTTACATTTCTTTTCTAATCCCTTCTGTAAACAACAACAAAACAAACAAAAACGACTTGTAATAGGTCATGTGCAAATATTATTTTTTGACGAAATTCAATTAAAATATTAATACAAAAATCACCCAAGAAAATAATAAAGAAAAATCAACATCCAGTAAATACGAGAATAACATTAGTCGATCAAAATTTTTTATGTGAAAGAAATAACAAATGCAGCATCGCCTTAAAATAATAAACAAGTACCGGCGCGTGGAGAAATGCTAAGACATACAGAAAGATTCAGTTCAGGGTTTAACGAACGCAAACACAACAAGTGTGCAAAGTCAGGGTAATCAAGTTGACGTCAGAGAGGGAAGGGTTTTGTGACCATATATGGTAGGAGATAAAATTTAAGCAACAAAATTTGGGGAGGGGAGAACTTTGAGAGCAGCAAAGAAACGATTCTAAAAATCAGTTAGTTTTGGGACAGGGACTAGGACAGTCAGTATTTGAATGTAAATGGAGACAGTTGAGAATATTAAGTTTCAGTGGGATGTGAGTTAGTGCAGTAATGTTAATAAAAAGAGTTAAGTATTGAGAATGGAGTTAGAAAATGGAGAATGGAGTTAGGGATAACAGCGCTGGAGAGACTATCACGTAAGAGTAAAATTAATTCTACATCAAACCGACTAAGTAGAAATGAAACAAACAAAACCAACGAAATAATTTAAACATCTGGGAAAAGGGGGAAGATGAAGGGGGGGGGGGGATGAGAATGAGGGATGCATGGTGGTTGATATGTAAGGCCGAATCGAACAAGAACACGAGGTATGTCCTACTAACTAATCGACCCAGTCGATTGATGTGTTAGGCCAATCCGAGTTAGTATTGCGCTAAATGTCCTACTAATTAACCACACGAATGAGGGATGTATGGTGATTGATGTGTAAGGCCGAATCGAACAAGAAAACGAGGTATGTCCTACTCACTAATCGACACAGTCGATTGATGTGTTAGGCCAATCCGAGTTAGTATTGGTCTAAGTGTCCTACTAACTAACCACACGAATGAGGGATGTATGGTGGTTGATGTATAAGGCCGAATTGAGCGAGAAAACGAGGTATGTCCTACTAACTAATCGAAACAGTCTATTGATGTGTTAGGCCAATCCGAGTTAGTATTGCACTGTGTCCTACTAACTAACCACACGAATGAGGGATGTATGGTCGTTAATGTGTAAGGCCGAATTGAGCGAGAAAACGAGGTATGTCCTACTAACTAATCGAAACAGTCGATTGATGTGTTAGGCCAATCCGAGCTAGTATTGCGCTAAGTGTCCTACTAACTAACCACAAGAAAAAAAATAACTCGATTATGAGTGGAACAAGGTGAAAGGTCGTTCCGCTCATTAATCGAAAATGAATGGCGATTGATGTGTAGGGCCGATGTGAGAGATTGTCCCACTAACTAATCGCAAGTGTGTCGAGTGTGTGATGCTAGCTCCGAGATGGTTTTTGTGGGTTTCCCATCTCGTAATGCAAATGCAGGGGCTAGTTAATTTTGCTCCCACAAGTAGAGCCATACATTTTTTTTTTGAGTTTAACTAAATGCACAAGACTTCTAAGCATAAACGTTGGGTAATATATATTTTGTGAATATAATTAATACAAGACATACCAATTCATTAGAAATGTCATGAAAGGTCAATAAACTTTGAATACGTTAAGCTCATATCCTGTTTTATTTATTGTCCACACATCCTCCTAGTCAAATTAAAAGGGAAGAAAGACACAGTATTTACGATAATGCATATTGACACAAACAACGAACCTGGTAAATAAATAATAGGGTTGCTACATACACAACACAACGTAAACAATAATACAAATTATAAATTTGTACAATACCTAGGGTCGAATCATTACAGACTTACCTGCTTATTTTCCTTCATATGAGCGCGCATTGAAATACCGAATAAAATAATAAACTTTTATAAAACTGGGTTAGATTAACATTGACAGGAGCGACTGAAAATTTCACGTACGACCTACTTCCTAATGTTTTGAACGACCGCGCCGGGCCCCTCTAATCACGAGCCCTGTCAGACCACCTCCTTGTGTGGGTGTAAGTAACTAATAATTATTACTAAATAGCGATGAAATAGTTCTTCTTTATTTATCCATTCCACAGGAACTTAAATCCCCAGCACACGGTTGCAACGGCTCCCTAGCAGTTCGCAGCAAATTCCAATCGGAATTGATAATTAATTTAGACGTTTATTAAATCAAGCTTTAAGCCCAATTAATTACCGACAACTTCCCAACTTCATCGGGCTCATTGATAATTAACCGCACACGACTCGCGTGGGAATTGTACGTGTGAATTTTAGATTATGCTCGGCTGTTCAGCCTGCAATGATATCGTCTTATAAATTTAGATTCTCATCTAAGTAATATTTCAATATGTCAATATTATATTAAAATTGAAAGCAAAAATAGGATTATAAATTACATTACTTCTAAATTCCACTTTATGAGTATTACCTTATGATTTTACTCAATTTATGAATGTGAATAATTTATCATTTATCATATCGACTTCTGCATGTGGATGGAACAAATCTTAATCTGTATACAATTTATTGTATACGTATACAACAAATAAATAAAATGTTTTTTTTTATTTGAATTATATAAATAGAAGTCAGAAAAATGACATAGCCCAAGTTATGACAAAAATGATATAGCCCAATAATTTTAAATTCCGCTCATGTGGGAACGATATCGTATAATTTATCTATATTTCATCTGGTTTCGAGGAAAAGGGGGATGATTTCACCTAATATCAGTGTATTTTATTTAAATTAGGGAGGTGTGTGTATCTGGTTAACGATGCGTAAACGCGCAACCCTGCTCCCATAATTTAGTCGTAAAGTATTCCGCACAAGAACAATCGTAGAATAAATCATTCCGTATACTGCTAACTGGGCCAAAGAGATAATCTTTTAATGAAATTGGAAAATGATGGAAGACATTATGTGCGCACCTTCTTCTGCGTGGGTTTGTATTGGGATGTAATTTAAGAATTTTACGTTTATGCAATTATAGAAGTATTTAATTTGTATATTTTAATATGAGAAAGATAATTAAGTAAAATTTATGAAATGTTGCGTTTTACAATACGATTAAGAAAAAGTAATTCTTATATTATGCATACATTTTTAATTTAAATTAGAGCAGGACTACTTTAAAAATGTTCTTAATCAAAATTATTAAGTTTTTAATTAAAGCTATTCAATTGGAAGTTGTAAGTACGAATTAGAAATACACCGATATTTTTAAATACCCATATTTTGGTATATTTATCAACCAAAACTAATGTATCGGTAATTTATCGGTATATCACAATATCGTTATTTTATGATTGAAAGTCATTAAGTGCATTGTAAATTAAATAGCATTTAATTACTTTCACCTTTTCACTGGCTATATTATTCAAACGTTCAGGCTTCTCTAAACTCGAAATTTTACTTCATGCTTAGTCTATGAGTGGAAGACACTCGTTTGAAGATTGAACAAAATTTATGTAATAATATTTTACAATTTTTTCTTAAATACACATATGGATAAGTTTAATTAGAAGCTTTAAACGAGTGTTTTTCGCTCCCAGACTAAGCATGAAGTAAAACTTCGAGTTTAGAATAGCCTGATCGTTTGGATTTGGACCGAAGCGTCCAAATCCAAACTCAGGCTTTTCTGAATTCGAAATTTTACTTCATGCGCCACGCGTATAAAACACTGAAATATTTTGAACTTACAAATATACTGCTGGTATCTGGTATAAGGGGGAGTGCGCATTGCTGCACTGCACTTAGACCTCATTAGGCCCATTGTGCTGTCTCCGACTACGGGTCACCCATCCCCAGCTCAACCTATACTGCTAAATTAGTACTTAAAAAAAACAGCTACAGCAGGATTACAAATATTCTGCTAGACAAAAATATTTTGAATTTTAGAATATTTCAATGTTTTATACAAGAGGCGCATAAAGTAAAATTTCGAGTTTAGAAAAGCCTAAACATTTGGTTTGGTCTTGTAGCGCTACGCGCTACTCGAACTAACCAAATTTTCAGGCTTTTCTAAGTTCGAAATTTTACTTCATACTTAGTCTGAGAGTGGAAAACACTCATTCTAAACTTAAAATTGAACTCATTAAAAGAACAACGAATGACTCAAAACGCATACGCCGAATCGAGATATGTATACTTGAAAGAAAAATTCCCCTTATATATGTTTTTTAAGTTTTGTATTGAAAATATTTTCTAAATAAATTAATAATTTAAAAATGAATTCATTTTCTTTACAATTATTAAAGGAAAAAATGTTCACACATTCTCGACGATTCAACAACAAAATCGTGTTGTTGAATAATACACTATTATACCATAAATAGTATTTCAATATTATTTGATTAGAATTCACATATAAAGCCACTAAAAACTTCTATATATACTGGAGCTACAAAAGTATGTTTACATTTTCCTCAGAATATAGACGTTACTTTTATTGCTTTAATAATTTTGTATTGGAATTCCAAAATTTTATAAAAGAATTAATGGGAAATCTCTGTAAAAATAAACGAAGGAATGAATGTTGAAGCCGCGCGCCTATATATCTACCTACTCATGCCATTGTGCCGTACTCAGGGTTGTTATGTTTAAAAGACCTTGTTTTAAAACAGTGATTTAAACATGTTTAAAAACAGCCGTCGTGTTCTAAACGGTTTTGTTTTAAACAAGTTTTAAATCTTTAATTTGTTTAAAACATGTTTTAAACGTTAAATTTGCTTAAAACGTTTTTTTATTATCTCAAATTTGCTAAATTATATTTTATACTACTTCAATAAGATTTTTTGTTTAAATTTTCAAATTTTAAGAGGGAATTTATCTTTCAGGTATACGTATGCATACACTGTAAATTTTACGACATTCATTGCTTGTTTAAAAGATTTCAATTCCAATCTTTAAACAAGGGTTTTCCACTCCCAGACTAAGCAAGAAGTAAAATTTCGAGTTTAGAAAAGCCTGAAAATTTGTATTGGCCGCGTAGCGAAGCTGAGCGGCTCATCCAAATTAAGCTTTTCTAAACTCGAAATTTTACTTCATGCGCCACACGTATTAAACACTAAAATATCGTAAAGTTTAAAATATACGGCTTTAACAACCTAATATGTAGATGTGGATAAAACTTAAGTCAAATTCAGTGCTGAACAAATTGTTTAAAATAGTGATTATAGGCAACCCAATCTAACTCTAACGTATATAAGGTTGCTCCGCTTCGCTACGCGGCCAATTCTTAGGCTTTTCTAAACTCGAAATTTCACTTCATGCTTAGTCTAAGAGTGGAAAACGCTCGTTAAAAGCCTCTAATTACACGCTTTGAAACAACGAATTCCCGCAAATTCAAAAAAACGCTGTAATTATAGGGATATGTATACTAAAAAAAATGCCCTGTATGTTTTGTTTTAAACACATTTTAAACTTGTTTTAAAAATGTTTTAAACACGTTTTAAACATGATTTTAATTGTTAATGTTTTAAATGCTGTTTCAATGAAAAAAAAACACGTGTTGTTACCAAAACTTTTTGTTTTAATTAAAATGAAAAAAACCTTTTTTTAACAACCCTGGCCGTACTATTTCGCCCTTTAAACGAAGAGTGGCGTCCCGCCGTTGATGGCGCATCAGTACGGGCGATAGCCCATTTTTGAAACCCCGTGTTTACAAATTTAAAATTATTCATTTTTTTTTACTAACATAATTAAGTAATTTTTTGTTGAGGTAAACATACATTTTTTTCTTAATATTGCAAATTAATTGCTTTAATTTTGTTTATTAAAATGTTTATAACAAAGCATCTTTCCCTTTAAATTATTTTTTTAGAGAACTGTGCAAAATTTTAAGTTGAAATATTGATGGGTTTTTGAATTATTCATCAAATTCAAATACAATGACTTCACAATAACCTTAAGTGCTTCATCAAGTTAGAGCCCTGCGCTAGCGTGTGCTTAAAAGTTACGCTCTATAAAATTGCCATTGTTTTAGCACATATTTCGAAAATTATGAAATTTTTATGAAACATGTATTTTAATTTTTCGACTACATTTTAATATTCATTTAAATACTAGAAATATAAGGAAAATATGTTAACAATATAATTAAAACACTTAACTTTGTTTTACCACTTTTATTTTACTTTTCAGTGACTATAGTTTCGACTACAAGCTAGTCATTATTTTGATAATGACTTGCTTGTAGTCGAAACTATAGTCACTGAAAGGAAAAATAAAAGTGGTAAAACAAAGTTAAGTGTTATAATTAAATTGTTATGAAGATGTACTACAAAATGAAGCCAACTAAATTAAAGATTTAAATATGTTAACATCACTTTATTGTACAAAAATATAAAATCATAAAAAATCATTATTAAAATTCTCAATTCTGTTGTAAATTATGAAAATAATAATAATATGAAATTCTGCGAATTAAGTAACAGAAATGTTGTAGTTAAGTATCTTATGAGCTGAAAATAAAAGTAATTTTTAATTCCAGAGAACTGAAAATAGTAGGGTTTTGTCGCCGCCCGGACCACTGTGCGGTGTTTCAATTCCTAGTTGTAAGGTCGCTGATAATATTGATCAGATCGTTTTAAGAAATCAATTGAGCGAGATAACGTAAAGATATTCTTACATAAACACTTGTCTCCCGCAAATTTCTCAACAGACTCAACTACCATTTATATTACACTATGGGCACATTTGTTATCTACATTTATTTAGAATGTTTTTTTTTATTAAAAAAATCAGGGATGAACTTTATTCTCCTCGAGAGAGCAAGCGGGCTTGATGGACCGGCAGGAGAATTAATATTCCGAATCGGCAATTCCCTCTTTCCTTGTTTGTACTCTCCCTGGGAAAATCGTATACAGCGCAAAGGGGAAATTGCTTCTAATTTCAACGCGTTGCTGTCTGCGACTTAAAATACTGACAATAACACTGTTTCACTGACTTTGGGAATGAAAATTACGAAACGCAGAATTAATGGCCAGATCTCCAAATAATAATGGGAGAGGACAGGAGATATTTACATTTAAGGCGTAGTTACGATTGTGATTAAAAATGATTTAAATTAGATTATTGCCATTGAGACTATCTATATTAGGGATGTTTAATATATGTATAACGATATTTTAGAATATCGATATTTTTATGGAAAATAATCGATATTTATATCGAAATTTCTTTTCCAATATATCGCTAGTATCGATACTATATGGTTATTACATTATTTATTAGATGTCATCTATTGTATTAAATTAGGCGAAAATTAAAACACGTTTTACATAAGGTAGAAATCGAAATGTTTTTAAGGAAAATTACCCCCTCGGGGGGATCCTACCCCTACAGGGCGCGTCCCCAGGTGGCGGATAGGGGAACGCCGTCACTCGTTGACGGCAGGAGGATTGGCCTCCCGCGGACCAACATGGAAGGAGGGAGTGAAGCGATGTTAAGGTACCGTCTAGGTATCTCTAGCCTCTCCTCCCTCAAGACCGAAATGCGTGGTGACAAGCCACACCCGCGCCCTAAAGGTGCAAACATGTCGGATCTAGAGGAGCAAACCTCGATAAAAGAATCCGTAATCCCCGGTGTTATACGTACCGTGCCGATGGGATGAATGGCACTACGTTAGTGTGTCTATTAACGGTGACCTCCGGATATTTGGCGACCTCCGGTTGTATATTGCCTTTCACCGGTAAGGGAGCACTGCCGATGACGACTTTTAGTTCTGCCCATCTCGTTGGAACAAAATTAATTCTCAGCAAAAAACAAATAAAAACCAAAACAGGCAACTGACGGAGGAGTTCATCCCCCGGTTTTTGCTTGTTTCTAAAAGCAAAGGAAACTTCGATAAGGTTAGCCCTTTCGTTATTGACAAAGTTATTTACAGAAACTTGGGTGAGACAAAATCAATTAAAAAGGTCAAAGATGGCTTACTTATTGAAACAGTAAGTAACGCTCAGTCTAAGAAGTTGTTAGAAATGAAGAAGCTAGGAGAATTTAATGTTCCAGTCACCTCGCATAATACCTTAAACCATAGTAGGGGAATAGTTTATTGTCGAGATTTCCTCAATTGCACTATTAAGGAAATTCAACAAAATTTGGCAAGCCAAGGTGTTATAGAGGTTCGCCGCATTACAACAAGGCGCGATGGAGTGGTTCAAGAAACCCCGAACCACATATTAAAAGTCAACCGACCAAATCTTCCGGCAAACGTTAAAGGAGGGTTTCACAGTCTACCAGTGCGTGCCTACATCCCTGCACCACTTAGATGCTTCAAGTGCCAAGCTTTTGGCCACACCTCAGTGCGTTGTTCAAAGGAACAAGATTGCGTCTGTGGCAAAAGCACACACGAAGGCACAAGTTGTTCAAAGCCTTTGACTTGTGTAAACTGTGGAGGCGGACATTCTGCACGCTCAAGAAACTGTCCAAAATATAAACTGGAAGTAGCAATCCAGGAATTAAAAACTAAGGAAAAATTGACGTATTTCGAGGTAACGAAAAAGATCATCCCTCAAACCCCCTCGCCTGGAGTATTATACTCCCAGGCGGCAGCAGCAAAGCCAGGGTATTCCGATTTTTTAAATCAGTTACTGCTACAGTTAAGGGAAACAATTATTAAAACAGTTAAGGAAGAAATTAGTCAATTTAAGGTTCATCAGGGGGCAAATAGATTGCCTCCTCCAAAGGAGGCAAGTCAGATGCCTCCACCCTCGACTGTCGCAGCACGACCGTCGAAACAACAAGGGGCCAATTCCGGTCCCAGTTCATCTGGACAGCAGGAGGCAGTCTTACTGACCTCTACTGTCCAGCAAATTTTGGCGGCTGCGTCGGCCAATTCGGCCTCGCCGGCAACAACACCGTTACCGGAAAGCCCAATAAACGAGCAGGCCCCCGATCGACCTAGACGACTATATGTCGTCTAGTGAGCTGCCCTATAAAAGGGCAGCTGCCGATGCCTCTCTCTCCTCAGCGGATGACAACGTTGAGGAGAAAGTCAAATTAATAAAATCCAAAGGAAAGAGAAAGCCTGGGTGGCAGAGAGGTGTTCCTAGGAAGTAATATTCCTGGGAATAATCTATGCCATCTTTGTTTTTAATCTTTATTTATTTATTCACATTTATTTTTACTATTTTGTTATTAACTTGTGCTTGTTTTCTTACTGAAGTCCTTTACAGCTTCAGTATAATCTGTGATAATAGGTTTAAAATTAGTGTTGTGTCCGTTTTAACACTGAAGTCTTTTATGACTCTAGTGTTTCTTGTTTCTGGCATCAGAGACGTTTACAACTCCGATGCCATTTGTGATATTAGTTTTAAGGTTTTTGTTGTTTTTGTCCTGCCGCCGGAGTCTTTTACAACTCCGGCACAATCTATGATATTAGTTTTTAGGTTTTATTGTATTCGGTCTGGCCTTGGAGCATTTTACTACTCCGATGCTATCTGTGATACTAGATTTAAGGTCATTTGTTGTAGTTGTTTTAGCACCGGAGTGATTTACACTTCCGATGTTAACTGTGATTCTAGTATTAAGGTTTTTGTTGTATTTGTCCTACCACCGGAGTCATTTACAACTTCGGTGCTATTTGTATCGTTAGTTTTAGGGCTTTATTGTATTTGTATTGACATCGGAGCATTTTACATCTCCGATCTCACTTGTTATTTGTTTTTCTTTGTGTTATTTATTTCTAACTTATTATTTGTGTCGTCTAAATTTTTGAATAAAAATGGCTGAACAACTGATTCAATGGAATTGTAACGGCTGCAGAAAACACTATTACTAGCTGAAACTACTCTTGGCAAGGCACACGTCGTTTTGCGTGTGTCCGCAAGAGACACATTTCAAGCCGGAAGATATGTTTCAGCTATGTGGTTTTTCGGTCGTGAGAGAGGATGTCGTGCCTGACGTACGAGCCAGGGGTGGTGTCGCCATCCTTCTGAGAGAAGACCTCCCTTATGAGGAGGACTGCCAGTGCCTGGAGCCTCGTTCTGAGATAAGGCTCCAGGCACTGGCAGTCCGGATAGCTTACCCCCTGAAAACCACTCTCTGCTAGGGATGGCAAAAAATATAAATATATCGATATAATCATCATATGATATATCGAAAGCTATATATCGATACATGCGATATATCTAAACAAAAATATCGATATCATGAAAAATATCGATATATTTTTTTATTATATTCAAATCAATCGAATCTAAAGTTTTTGAAACGTAAAGTAGGTACTGAGGAAATATTGAAAGGTAATACATTAAAAAAAAATAAGTGTATTTTTTGATTAAGTAAGTACAAGTTAAAAGTGTTCTACAAAATTGCATGTTTTTACAAAAAAAAATTAAAATGTATTTTTTATTACAATTTAGTCAAGTTTACAATTAAATGTCTTACAGGAACAAGACTGTTTGCCTGCATTTGTGATTTTGTGCATTAGGTGAATACATCAGTTCCACAAATGCAAGTTATCAGGCAAAGAGCTCAAAAATAATAATTTGGAAAGCCTACTTCCCGTCAGACGGTTACGACTTTTAGTAGCTGTTGCTCCGGCTTTTGAAAATAGCCTCTCGCTGGGGACCGACGTTGCTACAACACAAAAATATTTTGCCGCCACTTTAAATAAGTTGGGATATACCAATTTCATTTCGCTCCAGGTGTCCAAGGGATCGTCTTTCAAGTTTCTAACTGGCAAACTTAAATATTGATTGAGTTCACTATCTTTATGTAATTTCCCTTGCCCACTTTTTTTAGTGTGCGCTAATTTTTTATGGTGCGCCCATATATCAAATTCCGGTTCTTCAGTATCCGAATCAGAAGATTCTGATGATGAAGAAGTGCTTTGGAAAGTCGCGATCTCACTTTTGATGTGTCGCATCACTGTGCCCAGGACTTGAGGATCCCTGAAGTTTATTTGTTTAAATCGAGAATCCAATATTGTGGAAACAGCTGGTATATAAGATTTCTCAATAGCACCAAACCTCTTTTCGATTTCTTTTAATAATGATGTTTTCAAGTGTTTACCTACTTCATACTGGGGCGAATAATTGTTGTACTGGTTTATCAGACAACCAATCATTGGTATTACTTTACTTATTGTGGGGTAATTTTCGCCACTTATCTCTACTGTCATCCTTTCTAGTGGCTTCAAAAGTTTGCATATTTCTCGTAAATGCTCAACTTCGGCTGCAGTAATCATATTTGGAGCATTAACATCGGAAAACAAAATATTGCTGACCATAGATGACATTAGTAGAAATCTCTCTATCATGTAATATGTGGAGTTCCAGCGAGTTTTGACATCCAAAATCATTTTTTTAATGTTTCCTTCTATCGTTCCTGCATCGATTTGTATTTTTCTTAATTGATCACTAGCCTTAACGCTTCTTTTGAACCATACTACTATTGATCGTATCTTGTCAATAATAATACTCAAACCTTCTGTGTTTGTAATTGAATTTTCACACACCAAATTGAGGGTATGTGCGAAGCATGGGATGTGTCGGTTTTTCCCAAATTTGTCATGCATAGCTTTGACCATATTGGCTGCATTGTCCGTCACTACAGCAACAACATCATTAGGATCAATTCCCCAATTTTGAAGAGCTTTGCCTAATTCTAAAGCAATATAGTCTGCCGTGTGAGACTCTGATAATTCAACAATACCTATTGTCGCTGATGTTAACTTCATGTCATGTACAAAGTGGACAGTGATGCCCATAAAACTTTTGGTCTGCATATCGGCAGTCCATATATCCGTCGTAATTGTGAAATACTTCGATTTTTTCAATATATTTTTAAATGCTGTTGAAATCACTTCGAACTTTCTATCAACATTATTTTTGATGGTGTTTCTGGTTGGTACTTTGTATAAAGGTGCCACTTGTTTCATCAAAGACAGAAAACCTTTACCCTCTACAATATTGAATGGCAAATTATCCTGAACAATAAATTTTATTAATGCTTCCGTTAGTTTCACATTTTTAGAGCCACCATCTAAAAATAAAAACAAATGATGCATTCATGCAAGTACTATAAACTTTTGCTTTACCTTTGAAAGATGAAATTGTTTTGAAGGTAGACACAATTGTAGCTTGCTTGTATAATGAGCTTGATTTTTCTGTACTTGTGCTTGGTTCAACATCATATTCAGAAACCGTCATTGTTGAAGTTGATGAATGAACATCATCATCAAATTCTTGTGAAGCAATCAGATTTTTCTAGAAATAATATTAACTAATAAATTCATTAACAATTGCGGTTCTATTAGTCATACCTCATCTTGATGTAGTGAACTACTAGTCCCAGCCGTTTCTACATCCATTCGACTTTCGGGTTGGGATGGACGTTTTTTCTTCTTTGGTTCATCAGTCTCCTTTTTCTCCTCAGTTAAATGTTGTAAGATGGAGGAGTGTTTTTGTTTTAAATGTGTTTTCAAATTTGTTGTATTGCCCGAAGTCTTCAGCACCTTGGCACACAAATTGCATTTAGCAGTATTGGGAGTAACTTTTTGAAAATGTTTCCAAATGTTACTTCTCGGAGGAGCCATATTTTCAGGACCAACAATCAGTCACTTTAAATTTATGTAATAAATCAAGATTATTTTATTTTCAACTTCACTAAACTTTTGAACAATCACACTATTATTTATTCACAGCAAACACTTTCAAAGCTCTTTGCAGACTGCAGAAAATTTTTTTGTTGAGGTGTATTTATAAACTTCGAACGGGTATTCCCCGACAAAAATTTTCGGGGAAGAACTGGATTCCGTTCAAGTAATTCAAAGGAATCCCAATTATAGCCGATAATTCGGGTACCTATTGTATCAAATACAGGTACCTAATAAGTTATTTGCGCTTCTCGACGCTAGATGGTGCTGAGAAATTTAACGAGTGATAAAACAAACTAGATTGAAGTTTCGCCAAATTGTGGTGCGTGCAATTTGCAATTAATTAGTTTTTTGATATAGGTATTTACACAAAAATATCGATATATTTTGCGATATATCGAAACTATTACATCGATATTTATATATCGATATATTTGAAAAAATATCGATATATTTAATATATCGATGTATCGTTGCCATCCCTAATTGGGAGTAACTTTTTGAAAATGTTTCCAAATGTTACTTCTCGGAGGAGCCATATTTTCAGGACCAACAATCAGTCACTTTAAATTTATGTAATAAATCAAGATTGTTTTATTTTCAACTTCACTAAACTTTTGAACAATCACACTATTATTTATTCACAGCAAACACTTTCAAAGCTCTTTGCAGACTGCAGAAAATTTTTTTGTTGAGGTGTATTTATAAACTTCGAACGGGTATTCCCCGACAAAAATTTTCGGGGAAGAACTGGATTCCGTTCAAGTAATTCAAAGGAATCCCAATTATAGCCGATAATTCGGGTACCTATTGTATCAAATACAGGTACCTAATAAGTTATTTGCGCTTCTCGACGCTAGATGGTGCTGAGAAATTTAACGAGTGATAAAACAAACTAGATTGAAGTTTCGCCAAATTGTGGTGCGTGCAATTTGCAATTAATTAGTTTTTTGATATAGGTATTTACACAAAAATATCGATATATTTTGCGATATATCGAAACTATTACATCGATATTTATATATCGATATATTTGAAAAAATATCGATATATTTAATATATCGATGTATCGTTGCCATCCCTACTCTCTGCACCGTTTACCTCCCTGAATTCGATTGGACAATGGCAGACATCACCGAATTAATCGATCAGCTCCCCCCGCCGTATATTTTAGTGGGCGATTTTAACGCCCACAGTCCACTATGGGGCTCTCAGAGGAGGGATCCCCGCGGTCGCCTGATCGAGGATCTTCTCGATCAGAGAGATGCGGTCCTCCTCAACACGGGATCCCCAACGCATTTGAGCGCCAGAGGGTCGGAGTTTTCAGCGATCGATCTCTTTCTTTGTTCCCCCCGTTTAGCCACTAGTCTTACGTGGCAAGTCTTAAATGATATGTACGGCAGCGATCATTTTCCGATCGCTGTTAAAACCATCGTTAGACGAGTAAGACAATCTGTCCCTCGGAGATGGTGTCTCGACAAGGCAGACTGGCTTGGTTTTCAAGCCAGTCTTAATCCGCCTACGTCATATAGTGACGATGTCGAGACCGCCGTGCAAGACTTTACAGAACGGGTAATAGCAGCAGCATCTAGACACATTCCCATGTCTAGTGGGATAATGGCCGGCCCACCTGTTCCCTGGTGGAACCGTAAAGTGAAGGTGGCTATAGAGGAGAAAAAGAGGGCGTTAAATAAGTTCCCACCCGGGAAAACCTGATTGCTTTCAAGAAGCGGCGGGCTATAGCGCGCCGCACTATTCTTGAAAGCAAAAGGTTATCGTGGAAGAGCTACATGTCGGCGATCACGCCCACAACACCTATTGGTGAGGTGTGGAAAAAGGTGGGTGCAATAGCTGGGAAGAAATTCCCAGCAGTAGCACCCATCCTCAAAGTTGATGGGCGTGAAATTGTCGACACACTAGAAATAGCGGATGCAATAGCGTCTAACTTTAGCTCCGTTAGTAGCTCTCGTAACTACGAAATGCTGTTCCAGGGTGAAAAGGGTAATCGAGAAGTCTCTCTAGATTTCTACTCGACGGGGTCCTTATGTTATAATTCTTCGTTTTCTTCGGAAGAATTTGAAGAGGCAGTTGGATCGATGGGTGAGTCTAAAGCCCCAGGTCCAGACGGCATCCCATATCAGATGGTCCGACAACTTCCTTCACATATGAGGAATTATTTGTTGGCCATCTATAATATGATATGGGATAGGGGGGTCTACCCCAGCCGCTGGAAAGTCGCCGCTGTACTGCCTCTTCTTAAACCGAGTAAGGACCCCACAAACGTCAACAGTTACCGGCCTATATCACTTACGAGCTGCTTGGGAAAAGTTCTTTTGTTTTATTATTAAGTTTTCAAAGAAACAAGTAAACCGACTAATGACCTTGTAGTCGAAGCCGGTAGGGTGGGAGGGGTTTTTAGTCGGTAGTCCTCCGCCTGAAG
Organism: Philonthus cognatus; assembly: GCA_932526585.2. NCBI lineage: Eukaryota > Metazoa > Arthropoda > Insecta > Coleoptera > Staphylinidae > Philonthus > Philonthus cognatus. Next base: position 67,723,815 of record OW052242.1, on the reverse strand, counting down.
GGAGTCCGACACTCCGTCCGTTAATGGAAAAAGGAGAATTACCTGCATTTAATGAAGTGCTTTTCTATTGAAAACTTTCCAAAAGGAAACGGTTAAAATGTAAAAAATATCTTATGTATGTATCTACATATTCCAGAGAAAATTGCTGGACGCAATCGAATTTTGAAAGGCTCGATAAGCAGTATATTTTGAACTTCACTTGAAATCATTGTTTTATACGCTTGGCATATAAAGTAAAATTTCGAGTTTAGAAATAAAAAAAAAATAACCTTTATTGGCATAAAACTTCTACACACAAAATCAAACTTCTATATATATTGTAATGGTCTTTTACCCAGTCCCGATTCGGTTACCCTCCTGCGCCAGGTGGTTCCATGTATCCATTCCACTTGCGCACAGCATACATCTACCATACCTTTTTCCAATCTCCCAAACCTTCCTTCTTCTCTCCTCCCAACCGCATCTAGCTCTTGCTAGGGTTATCTTATCCTCCTTTGACAAGTCACTACTTGTCAAGTACTCTGGCATGCTCCCATGCACTTGCCACCTTTCATACATAGGATTGTATCCGCTCCTCCCGATACACCCTTGCCTCTCCAGCATCTCTACCTTCTTTCACTTCTCTTTCATCCATGCTGCCACATTTACTTCATTCTCTAAACACTCATTCACAATATTCTCTGACTTTTCTGTTTCCTTTGAACCCATTTGGCATGCTCCCCGTATCCGCCCGTACCATTAAATATGAAGCCTAAGTATTTAAATTCCTTCACACTCTCAATCCCCTCCCCCTTCCATTTTAATTGACCCACTCTTGCTTCCCTTCCTTTATTCCTAATTCTCATCCACTTTGTTTTCCTTACATTTACTCGCAGACCTCTCTTGTCCATATAACTCTCTACTCTCTGCATTACGTCCCCAGTCCCTCGCCACCTTCCGATCACTACCCCGCCCGCTTGCTCTTTTCTCAAAACCTCTTCTAATTCGCTGATATATAGATTAAACAACAACGGGCATCAGCAGGCATCGTTGTCTTCAAATTCTAAATCTTTTCGACATAGTTTCTCCCACTTTTGCCCTCACCTACGTTTCCTTGTCCACCCTTCAATCTATTCCACCGTTACTTCGCTCACTCCTCTCCTTTTCAGACATTCCACTAACCTTTATTCTTTACCACCGTCATTGCAGTTTTGTACCCGGTGCACATAATCGATATTCCTCTGTAATTCTCTACATTTAACGTATCTTCTCCTTTGTGTACCGGGCACATAACCCCCACATGCCACGCCTTTGGTAAGTTGAATTCTCCTCTTCACATTTAGTTCAGCAACTCTCCAAACTTCTGCTTTTCCTCCTTGCTTATCTTTTTCCACATTTCTGCCTTTAACCCTTTCAGCCCAGCAACTTTTCCAGTCTTAACCTCATCAAACGCTTTTTCTATTTCCTTCTCCGTTAACTCTTTAATGTACCCTATCACCTCTTGTTCCTCTACCCCACCAGGCTCTCCAGTCATTTTATTATATTTCTGTGTCATTTCTTGTAAAGGCACTCCTATGTGCTCCTTTATTTCACCTCTTTTTAAAATACCACATATCTCCCATTCATTTCTACATAATCTCATTTCATCGGTAGTTCTTTCCTGCATCTTCTCATTTTCGCATAGTGTGGCGTACCTAGCCCTCACTGCCACCACCCCCTTTTCTTCTCCCCTACCCAAGCTCCACTCCCTCACTTTCCTCTTTGCGCCATGACACTCCTCGTACCACCATGAGTATCTCCTTCCAACCCCTCTTTTTACTTTTCTTCCGCATCTCGCGATGATTTCTTCTATTTCATTCATCGTTTTCACTTTATTCCAGTCAATTTTCTCTAAGCGCTTTCCCATATTCTTAATAGCCTTCGCAGTATTCTCTATCTTCTACACTTTTTGTTTTTGTTAATTTTCCTCACTTTTGCCCATCCGTATTTCTACCATTATTGGCAAATGGTCAGACCCCAGGACTTCCTCCACCTCCATTCTTCTAACTTCTCTCCTATTTAACCCCTTTATTACGACATAATCAATGACGATCCTTATTATTCCACAAATGTTTTTTTCTCTTCCCAATCTCTTTGAGTGCATCCATTTAACATCTCCCATCCCTATTCTATTAAAAAATGCCCCATCCTCCTACCATCCCTGTTTATCAATTTATCCTGAGACGCCCTTACTATTCATTTACCTTGCCCATTTACTCCTCCCCCTATCTCCCCCATTCTGGCATTAAAATCTCCCCCTACTACACATCTCCCTCCTTTAAACCCTTTCTCATCTAACGCTTTCGGCTCTTTAGTTTTTAATAATGTACACCACTCCTACTTCCAATTGACTAACCCCCCCCCCTGGCATTTAACCCATTCCATACCGTCTACCCCTTCTATAAACTCCACCTCTTGAGTTTTCAGAGTTACTTTGCCCTTTCGTTGCCTCTTTCGTTGTCCATAGCGCCGACCACTTGAATTCCCTTGGAAGTAAATCTCTCACCTTTACCCACTCCTCCTTCATCATCCATGTTTCTACTAATCTTACTACATCTTTTCCTGCCACCCACTTCTCAAAGTCTTTTTACCACCTCTCGCCTTTACACTTCGACTTTATCCCGGCCACGTTCGCAAACCCCACCCTTTAGCTTTTTCCCTCCCTAATTTTAACTATTTTCCTTTTGTTACTGTTTGTGTTTGTTATACAGAAATCCATTTTATCGTTTCTTACTTTTTTCTCTAATGATCTTCATTTTCGCTCCGCTTCGCGAAGCGACCGAAGCAAATTTTTAGGCTTTTCTAAACTCGAAATTTTACTTTAATCTTCATCTGGGAATTGTCTGACTCATTTTGATATTAATAAACGTAATTAAAATTAACAAACTTACTAGAAAAGAAATGAAATTTGTTAATAATTCGAATCATGAATTCTTATAAACATTTTAGAAATTCACCTAAAGAGTCAATATTTTAAAAATCGACAAATAGCTTGAAAATTTATAAAAAAGTGAGGACGCGCGCAGTTTGGAACAAATTCATTCAAAATCAGTGGATTGTTTTATGAAAAAACGCACGGACACGTCGATTTATTTTTGACTGCGTTTTTTTTTATGGTAAATTCATGTATACAGGGTGAACCAAAAATAAATTTCACCATCAACTTCATTTTATCACATGCAAACACCTAATTTTTATTTGATTTTTGAATCCTGCATAGAATTCTAAGTACTATGTCATAGGACATGGTAAATAAACATACTTAGAATTCGAGTTTAAAAAAGCCTGAAAATGTTCAGACACTTAAAAGAAACATTCTCTGTATGTATAAATAATTTAAATAGGTAAATAGGTAGGATGGTCGACCTCTTCCTTCTTTATCTGAGAGGTTTGTATCACCCGATTTGAACTTCTTAGTTATATTTATGAAAAAAATATACAGGGTGACTTTATTTTCATATTCTCTAATGGGATCTCGGAAACTATAAGAAATAAAGAAACGGTTAAATGAGCAAAGTAGTGCAGTTGTACGAGTTAATCTAAAAAAAATTGTTAAATTTTTAAAAACGTTAAGGTTAACTAGATATTTTGAAAAATGTGAAAAGTGTCTATCTCTTTTAATAACTGAAAAAAAATAGATTTAAAAATGTTACAAATTTCTTTTGATTCAACTCGTAAAACTGCAATACTTTGCCCATTTAACTGTTTCTCTATGTCTTATAGTTTACATTAAACATTTATAGATCCCCATAGAGAACATGATACTATAAGAGATAGAGAAACGGTTAAATAGGCAAAGTAATGCAATTTTACTAGCTGAATAAAAAGACATTTACAAAATTTACTCAGTTATTAAAACAGATAGAAAAAAACTTTAAATGACAAAGTTTTAGATAATTTTACGCTAAATAATAAAATGTTACCAGACATTTTATATTGACATTAGATTTCGAGATATAACACAAACTTACATTTTTTAAACAGAAACCATAGTTAGCTATGTCATCATTAAAAGAAAATTCTCTTTAAACTGATACGTCACTTAACATTCCTAATTATTTAATAATAACTGAGTTATTTACAAATTTCATTTTTTCTTACAACAAAAAAATAGCTGGCCATGGAGAAATGACAATTATAAAACAATTGCGGATTTTGTAATTTAGGAGTTTGTTAAATTTTTGTCAAAAAAGTTTATTTTCAAGTTAAGTGTAGGCAGAAATAGAAATTGGTACAAAAAATGTCCATAAAAAACAGTTTTTTTAACACTAAATTATTTGACAAAAATACAGCAATGAAATTAACTGTTATTAGAGTCGTTATTTCATGGCTAACTATTTAATTGGTAAATAAAAAAAACAGTTAATAACTCAGTTATTTTTGTAAAAAAGTATGTCAAGTGATATATCTAATTAAATAGAAACAAAATCTCTCTTTAATGATGATATAGTGGTCTATCTTGATAACTAATGTCGATAGAAAAAATCCGATTACATCTTATTATCATCAGTGTAAAATTATCTAAAACTTTGCCGTTTACAGTCTTTTTCTATCTCTTTTAATAACTAAGAAAAATCGATTTAAAAAACCGACAAATATTTTAAAATATCTAGTTACCCTTGACTTTTATAAAAACGATTGCAAATGTATTTCTATTCAGCTCGTAAAACTGCACTACTTTGCTTATTTAATTGTTTCTCTATCTTTTATTGTTTCCGAGATCCCCATAGAGAACATGAAGAAAAAACTCACCCTGTATATAAACAAAACGCCATTTTTTTACAGAAAAAAAAGGCTGCGAAAACGCCGCAATAATTATACACTGACGTAACAGAACACGTCAAAGAATGTATCTTTCAATTTATGCTAAGGGATTGCAGCCCCGCAGCCCCTATACATAATTATTTTTATTGTGGATGCGGTTTATTATTTGTGCAATTACATTAAATTTATTGCAGCATGTTTAATAACTTATGATATTGTAAATATGCAATTAAGCTATTTTAATCAATATATTAATGTGTATTAAAGCATACCATTTTATATCATTAAAAAAAAAAACATTATAAAAATACGAAAACTAACTGACATCTGAACATTGCGAACTCTTATTGATTGATTGATTACACAGACCTACAGTGAATTTAATGCCGGAAAGACTAATAAGGTTTTTGAGAATACTCGTCATGCTGGTTGTAATTTCATATTTTTTACATAATCCTACATGTAGTTTAGCAGATGTGAGAAGAAGCAAGAAAACACTACTGTTCGTATCTATTACTATTTCAATATTAATTACAGAGATAGCTTTGATTTCGCAATTCCTTTGTGAGAGATTTATCAGGACAGTCTCCCATGATTCTCTATGTATGGTCACATGTAATACCACTAGTTTGAAATTTTTAGAAATACTTTGTTCTTAACGAAAGCTTAGTTGTCTAACAATGGAACGAGATGAAACTGTATCTGAAAAAGGCACGAGCTTGTAGAGCGGGTGACTTTTTCAGACAGTTTCATCGAGTTGAATTACTTAAGACAACTAAGCTTAAGTGTATAAAAATTAAATGTTTCTCGACGAAAATTTCAAACAACAAGTGGTATTCAAATAATTATTTAATAAATTAAATAACAAAAACCGTCTTGTTTTCTTATGTTATTAGCCCATAATTTTAAAATACTTGCCATTTCTACTTGTGATGTTTTTACTGTTAATTCGTAGTTGTCGACGTTTCAAAAGAATATGAATTATTTTGAAACACATTTATGGTTTTTACCCGTGTTTATTACAATTGTTTTCTTCAAAAATTCATCAATTTTTTGATCATTTATTGTCTACGTTTACATTAGAGCAATTAAAATAAGTGCAGTTTAATGTTGAAATATTATAAAAAAATTGTTTTTCTTAAATATTCGAGGTAGAATCTACAATTTTTGTGTCACTTAAACCAGAAGAACTAAATTTTTAATCTGAACCGTCTTGTTTTCTCATGTTATGTGCCCATAATTTTAAAATACTTGCCAGATCTGCTTGTGATGTTTTTGCTGTCAATTCGTAGTTGTGGACATTACAAAAGGATAGGCATTGTTTTTAAACATATTTATGGTTAATAACCGTGTTTGTTAGAATTGTTTTCTTTAATAATGAATCAATTTCTTCATCTGTTACTCCGAAGCGATTCATTATAAAATGAATTATTTAATATGACAGGTGACAGATTTACATAGGCGATAAAAAAAATCGTGAAGACGAATTTGAAAAGACGATTTTGGAAAGACCACTACGATAGCAAATGTTTTCACATGTAATACCACTATAGTCTGTTTAAAAACTAGGAGGAGTAAGTGCCAAAGCCCAATTTACACTATAAAAAGTTACCAGAAAATCACTAGATAAATTTGGCGGCAATTTTAAATAATTTTATAATTACTCTTTAAATAATATCAAATATAATGTAAAAAATATTTAAAAATTAATAATAAATACTATTTTTTTTATACTATTTGTTTATTAATTTCAAAATAAACAAATAACTAAGTTATGGACTACATAATGATAATTAAAAAACTAAAACTTTTTTAAAATTTTATTTATTATAAAAAAATTAAATATAATACATGTAAGTCAAGATCGTCATACATAGGATATTAGTCTATCTCAACGGGGCAGCAAAACGGGCAGGGTACCTGATAACAAACAAGACATTAATAAACCGTATGTGTGCAAATAGAACCAGTAACCTCGTTGGCAAGTAAGGAGCGCATGTCGGACTTTGTGGATCACTGAGTGGGGCAAGGGAGCGCCGATTAGTATCCGCGGATCGATTACACAGTTTTGGACATTGCGCTTCTTACCTGAGCTCCAGCACCACGGCAAGGTGGGGCACTTAACGCTGGAGTCAACCAGTAATTCCGGGAATTACTGGAGGGGTACAAGACCAAGTCAAGACACATTAACACTGGGCACCAGGAGAGTGTTCCAAGGTTATATACGCGACACTATTCACTATTCCAAAATGCGTGCACAAGGGTAAGATACCAGAATTATAAAAATATAATTTTAAAATGAGCTTAATGTTAGTCAGATGAGTCACTTTCATCTTGAAGGGAAATTAAAAATGGTTCTATTAAATTGTCTATGATACCATCTAATTTGGACATGTTTAATTCCTCTTTGATGATATGCTCAACACAATTTTTCCAATGCATACTTGTTACATTTTGTATTGCTTGTAATAATAGATTTTTTACACCTGCCAATTTAAACGTTTGCTTTTTAGATGCAACTTCATTTTCGATTTGAGTCCAAATTAGTTCAATTGGGTTCAATTAGCAATGATACGGTGGTAACCTTAATACCGCTTTCTTATGAATCTTGGCCATTTCATCTGTTACGTACAAATTATATTGTTCTTTGTGCAAACTGATGACATTTGTAAGTTCAGACCGAACCATATCTTCATCAAATTGGATATTTTTTAATCGTAACCAATCCTGCATATCCTTTTTCTTTGAAAATGTTGTTGGAATCTTTTCTAATTTGCAACTATGGTATGGTGCATTGTCCATTACAATGACAGCATTATCTGGCAATGTGTTTAATAAATTAGAAAACAATTCTTCAAATATCATTGCGTTCATTTCCTCATGCTAATCGGCAGTTTTTTTACCCTCAAATAGCAATAATGCTCCATCAACAAAACCCAGCTTAGATCCAACGTGTAGAATTATAAGGCGCTTGCCTTTTCCTGATGGATTTTTGAGGCCCATTGATAGCCCTTCAGTGAATGCCTAACGCCGATTTGTTACACTATTGTCCACCCACACTTTAGATTTTGTGTGGCCTTCATTGACCCATGTATCATCTAGATAATAAATTGGCCGTCCTTCCATTCTGTACTTCTTAATTGTGGTTAAGTATTTTCTTCTCCATCGTACGATATCGTCACGTTCAATTAAAATACTTCTACGGTTTCTCGCCATATATCTGTAAAATAAAACATATTTACATGATGTTCATAATATAATATGGAATTTATATAATAATGTATTTCTATCTTACTTAAAATTGATTTGTTTCATAAAACTATACAAAGTAGAACGACTCATCTTCGGAATGCCTGCATGATTGTTCACTTTTTTTAAAAACTTTATATAAAGTTGGTAGTTCATTTTTGTAGTAAAAACTATGCACTATTGGGCGCACTGATCTCGTTACTACATCATCAAAACTTGCGATTGTGGCGGGTCGTCCTCCAAGCTGTTTAGGACTACAAATCTCTCCGGATTTCCTATATTCTCTAATGGTAAAATAAACATTTTAGTATTTGATGCATATTCTTATGCCATTTAATATCTCACCTACTGCACCGACATTGTTTGATACAACAGCAGTCATTTTCGTATATGGATCATCATTTATCATCTGCTTATACATATTTATTATGCACTGTTTTTCGGGCATAGATAAATGACCCAAATCCAACTTCTTACGCTTTTTTAGAGGTGAATTGATATTATCACTGAACTTGTACTGTGTCCATAATCTATCACAACAATATAAACAAAGTTAGTTTTAACTTTTAACAACACGAAAGAAACACCACACGGAAGGTTATTATGAAACAACAAAGTTGCAACTCGGTAACGCTTCGGATTAAGGTTATGTCAGCTGTTACGTCAAATAATTACGTAATTAGCATAGTGTAAAATGAGCGTGCTCTCAGCCAATCAGAGTTATAGGTTTTGGCGCGTGAAATTTAAAACGCTTCTCCTAGTTTTTAAACAGATCATAGTTGTTTGAAATTTTCGGAAAGACTTTGTTTTTAACGAAAGCTCAGTTGTCTAGTAATGGAACGAGATGAAACTGTTTCTGAAAAAGGCATGAGCTCGTAGAGCGAGTGATTTTTATTGACAGTTTCATCGAGTTGAATTGCTCAAGACAACTAAGCTTGAGTGTATGAAAACAAGGTCTTTCTCTGCAAACATTTCAAACAACGAATGGTATTCGAATGATTATTTAATGAAATTCAATCTCAAAAACCGTCTTGTTTGTTCATGTTATATGCTCTTAATTTTAAAATACTTGTCAGATCTGCCAATTAATGTCAGTTGTGGACGTTCCAAAGAATATGAATTGTTTCCAAACATAATTATGGTTTCTAATCGTGTTGTTGGAATTGTTTTCTTCAAAAATTCATATATTTTTATCTGTTGCTTTCGAAGCGATTCATTATAAAATTAATGATTAAATATGACAGGTGACAGATTTACACACGCGATAAATAAAATCGATAACACGAATTTGGAAAGACGATTTTGGAAAGACCACTGCGATAGCAAATGTTTTCACGGAAAGACCGTAATGACAACCGATCACAATTCGTTATTTAGATTTTAATTAAATAATCACATGTAATACCACTATAATCTGTTTAATAACTAGGAGGAGCGTTTTAAATTTTACGCGCCAATACCTATAACTCTGATTGACCGAGAGCGCGCCCATTTTACACTATGCTAATTACGTCATTATTAGGCGCAACAGCTGACATAACCTTAATTCGAAGCGTTGCCGAGTTACAACTTTGTCTCTTTCGTAATCGTTTGTGCGGTGTTTCTTTAGCATAGTTAAAAGTTAGTTTTGTTTATATTGTTGTGATGGATTATGAACCCAGTACAAGCTCGGTGATAATATCACCTTCACCTCCAAAAAAGCGTAAGAAGTTGGATTTGGGTCATTTATATCTGTCTGAAAAACAGTGCATAATAAATATGTGTAAACAGATGATAACGGATGATCCACATATGAAAATGACTGCTGTTGTATCAGACATTGTTGGTGCAGTAGGTGAGATATCAAATAGCATAAGAATGTGCATCAAATATTGAAATGTTTAATTTTTAGGAGTTGTAAATTCCACTGTCTATCTTACCATTAGCGAATATAAGAAATCCGGAGAGATTTGTAGCCCTAAACAGCTTGAAGGACATAATTACAAGTTTTGATGACGTAGTGAAGAGATCCGTGCATAGTTTCTTCTATAAAAATAAACTGCCAACTTTGAATAAAGTTTTAAAAGAAGTAAACGATCATGCGGGCATGCCGAAGATGAGTCGTTCTACCTTGTATAGTTTTATGAAACAAATTAATTTTATGTAAGATAGAGACCAGAGCTGGGCACTATTCGAATAATTCAGGATTCGAATCATTCAGGATTCGAATCCTGGATTCGAAACCTTTTAGAGGATTCAAAAGAAGCATTCGAATACTTTAGTTTAACTGGATTTGCGATCCGGATGCGTTACATTTTTTTAAGAGGATTCGTATTCGAGCCTAAATGTGGGGGATTTGAATCCTTATAAAATGATTCTACTCCTTGTAAAAGGATTCGAATACTTACAAATGGGTTTGAATCGTCAAAAATAATTCGAATTAATTGTCAGGAATAACATGAAAAATGTTTTATTGAGCGTTTTTAAATTTATCGTTAAAATTTCAGGTTTGGAAAAGCCCAGAAAAACTAAATATCTGACTCCCTGTTACTCTGATTAAAGATGTATTTGTGTGTTTCTCAACTCCACTTCAAATCAGTGTTTTGTACGCGTGGCGCATGAAGTAAAATTTCGAGTTTAGAAAAGCCCAGAAAATTTTTCTCGGGACCCTCGACAAATTTTCACGGGGCTTTTCTAAACTCAAAATTTTACTTCATGCTTAGTCTGGGAGTGGAAACGCTGGACTCGTTCGAAACTTCAAAGTGAATGCTTTGATAAGAACATTAAATGATTGAAAATGTTTTTAAAAATAATAACCTAGTTTTCAAAATTTTGTTTAATATTGTTCGAAGTAAAACTGACATGGTAGCCACAATCTGAAATGTTAAATTTTTCCGACATTTCCCTGACTAAAGACTTTTTCCCTGGCCTTTTAATATAACTTTCATCTGTGGGAAACCCTCATTCTGTTTAATAGTTTTCATTGTTTTTGACAATATTTAAGTTAATTTTATAAATTTTTACGTGTTTTGTAATTTGCCTGCTGATTTTGACAAATTTAATAATATCATATGGCTTTTTTGTTAGTGTTTTGGTCAATTTGAAAATAATTCTCTGACTTTCCCGGTTTTTATAATATTCAGTGAATTTTTTATTTACGTAAATTTAAGGCATTAGTCGATTTTATAATAGAGTTCAATTTGAAGTTTTGAACGAGTTGTTCCACTCCCAGGCTAAGCATGAAGTAAAATTTCGAGTTTAGAAAAGCCCCGTGAAAATTTGTCGAGGGTCGCGCAGCGACCCGAGACAAATTTTCGGGCTTTTCTAAACCCAAAATTTTACTTCATGCGCCACGCGTAAAAACAGTGATGTGAAGTGGAGTTCAGAAACACACAAATACATCTGTAACCAGAGTAACAGGGAGTCAGATATTTAGTCTGTTATCAACGATGTTCAGTGGTAATAATAAATAATTAGGTTTTGAATATTTTTGTTAGAACAACTGGTAACGATATTTATATATTAATGGTTGCAAAAAAATAATAAAATCAAATTTATTCTTAAAGGATTTGTATTCGTGATTTGCAAAAACAGGATTCGAATCTTCGATTCGAATCATATTTATCTCTTACGAATCCTTTATTCCAGTATTCGTGATTCGAATCATATTAGGTGATTCGGATTCGTGATTAGAATCCTTTTTACTAAGATTCGTCATAGCTCTGATAGAGACACATTATTATATAAATTGCATATTATATTATGAACATAATGTAAATATGTTTTATTTCCAGAGCTGGGCAGGATTCGAATCATTCAGGATTCGATTCCTGGATTCGAATCCTTTTAGAGGATTCAAAAGAGGTATTTGAATTCTTTAGTGAAAACGGATTCGTGATCCGGATTCGTTACATTTTTATAAAAGGATTCGTATTCGAATCCAGACGTAGATGATTCGAATCCTTGTAATAGGATTCGAATCCTTATAAATGGATTCGAATCCTTATAAAAGAATTCGAATCCTCATATACGGATTCAAATCCTCCCAAATAATTCGAATCATCGCTATTAAGGCTGGGATTCGATTCGATTAATTCAAATAGTTAAATTTTCTAATATGAATATTTAAATCACTAAATTATTCATATTTGAATATAAATATTTACATTTTCGAATAATTCAAATATTTGTAAATGCATATTTGGTTATTTAATCATATAAAATTTCCAACCTTAATAGTATATTCTTAACTTCACTTGAAATCAGTGTTTTATACGCGTGGCGCATAAAGTAAAATTTCGAGTTTAGAAAAGCCCCGTGAAAATTTGTCGAGGGTCGCTACGCGACCCTCGACAAATTTTCTACGCGGGGCTTTTCTAAACTCGAAATTTTACTTCATGCTTAGTCTGGGAGTGGACAACACTCGTTCTTAGAAGTTTCAAATTGAGTGATCACTCAAGGTTACTAAGTTTATTATCATTTTACAAAGGCTACAGCTCGTAGGACCAATCATGGTCTTCGGAGACCGAAGGACTACAGGGAATCGAAGTTTTTTACAAGAAAACAACGAATATCTGAAGGTTTATAGCATGGATAGGAAAGAAAACATCGAATTTTGAAAAAATATCGAAGTTAGGTTGGTTTTCAGTGCATTTTTAACTTCACTTTAAATCAGTGTTTTATACGCGTGGCGCATGAAGTAAAATTTCGAGTTTAGAAAAGCCCCGCGAAAATTTGTCTCGGGTCGCTGCGCGACCCCAGACAAATTTTCTACGCGGGGCTTTTCTAAACTCGAAATTTTACTTCATACTTAGTCTGGGAGTGGACAACACTCGTTTGAACTTTAAATTTAACTGTTTTATAAAATCTACGTATGTAATATAATAAATCATTCATTGAATTCATAGAAAAAGACGCAAAATTTTACCTAAAAAAACCTTTTAGTGTTAACTTTAGATTTTGCTAGGCTCTTAACGGGTGAATATTCTATTCCTAAGAAAAACCATATTTATTTAATATTAAAGTTGCATTTAATATAATAACAAACTGTGAATAAATCGACAATAATCTAGAAATATCGAAAATCTCGACATGTAGAAAATCTTGACGGTCCACTCCCAGACTAAGCATGAAGTAAAATTTCGAGTTTAGAAAAGCCCCGCGTAGAAAATTTGTCGAGGGTCGCGCAGCGACCCGAGACAAATTTTCACGGGGCTTTTCTAAACTCGAAATTTTACTTCATGCGCCACGCGTATAAAACACTGATTTAGAATAAAGTTCAATAACACATATACCATAATTAATTAAAATCATTATTTAATCAGATATTTAGGCGGTAAATGAACATTTTTCTTAATAGAAACTGATGGAAAAAAATGTTACTGGTTACAAATGATAGATTCAAATTTATTTTTAAAGGATTTGTATCCGTGATTCAAAAATGAAGATTCGAATCATATTCTTCACTTACGAATCCTTTATTCGAGTATTCGTGGTTCGAATCATATTAGGTGATTCGGATTCGTGATTCGAATCCTGTTTTTGAGGATTCATCCCAGCTCTGTTTATTTCACAGATATATGGCGAGATACCGTATAAGCATTTTAATTGAACTGACTGACCATATCATATGATTTAAAAGAAAATACTTAACCACAATTAAGAAGTACAAAATGGATATTTGATTTTATTTAAAGAGTAATTATGAAACTTTTTAAAATTGCCGCCAAATTTATCTTGTGATATTTCTGGTGACTTTTTATAGTGTAAATTGGGCTTTGGCACTTACTCCTTCTAGTTTTTAAACAGACTATAGTTAGTGGAAATTTTCGGAAAGACTTTGTTTTTAACAAAAGCTCAGTTGTATAACAATGGAACGAGATGAAACTGTCTCTGAAAAAGGCACGAGCTCGTAAAGTGAATGACTTTTTCTGACAGTTTCATCGAGTTGAATTGCTTAAGACAACTAAGCTTGAGTGTATAAAAACAAAGTTCAAACAACGAGTGGTATTCAAATGATTATTAGATGAAATTGAATAACAATTGCCGTCTTGTTTGCTCATGTTAATGCCCTTAATTTCAAAATACTTGCCAGATCTGCCAAATAATGTCAATTCGTAGTTGTGGACGTTCCAAAGGTATGAATTGTTTCTAAACATAATTATGGTTTTTAACCGTGTTTGTTGGAATTGTTTTCTTCAGAAATTCATCAATTTTTTGATCTGTGTTATTTCCGTAGCGATTCATTATAAAATTAATGATTAAATATGACAGGTGACAGATTTACATACGCGATAAAAAAAAAATCAATAAGACAAATTTGGAAAGACGATTTTGGAAAGACCACTGCGATAGCAAATGTTTTTACTGAAAGACCATAATTATAACCAATCACAATCCGTTATTTAAATTTGAATTAAATAAACACGGAAAGACAGTAAGGACAACCATTCAAAATCCGTTATTTAAATTTGAATTAAATAATCACGGAAAGACAGTAAAGACAACCAATCAAAATCCGTTATTTAGATTTGAATTAAATAATCAACACATTACCTTTCTACGCTACCCTACCTCTATCTGCTTTCAAACCATGGATTGTGGTTGAAACAGAACACCTTCATTTATTTGGCACGTCGAATGTTAAGTTGGCGTTTTATTATTATGACATTCATAACGCATGCCAAAATACTTCAATTGCGTCGAAATAACAAAAATGCTCAAAATCCTATCAATCTTCTTTTCAACTGGTTCAAAACTATTTATAAAAGAAAAATTTCTGATTTCTAATAGTGAGCAATAAGTTATTATTAAAAGTAAGTGAAAGAATAATTTGAAATAATAGAAATAACGACGACGCCCAGAGATTGAGCACTTACAATTTGTCGCAGAACCAAGAAGAAGTTATTGTCATATAAAAAACATATCTTCAATATTGTGACTAATCGGTACATTCAATTAGTCGATTACTATTCAATTTAACTGAGGGTTATTCTACAGGTTTCCGTTCGTTCTTGTTTGTGATTCCTTCTATAAAAATAATTTTATTGCTCCCTGACAGGTTTGTCAAATAAATGAAGTAATAACATCAAAAATGTACACTTGCGTTTGTGATACCGTGTTTTGTTTGAATGTGTTGACCATAACTTGCTTCTATATTTTGTTAGGTCTTTGTAGAACATTTCACATCGTTCCTCACTGTAAGAGCCAAGGCTTTCAAGAAATTTGTCTCAATGGCTGTGAAGGTAGTAGACTTGATTGCTCATACTACACCAAGGTTTTTTGTAACATTACAACATGATTTGCACCAATTAAGGATAATTTTCAGACTTGCGATTTCCTAACCAATGTCTGACGAGATCGAAAAAGAAATCCAGGCTAACAATTCTAAACCAATCACGGAAAGCATGTTATTATTGTCTTTGATTGAAGCCTCATCTAAGGTCCGTCGAAAATACCACATTTTACTTTCTCCTTACTTAAGAGGGCCAATTTTTGCTGGTTGTGTGTTTCTGGAATACGAGGTAGCGCAGAAATAACAAAATTGCAGAAAGTAGTTTTAACTATGTATTGGTTTATAGTGCCTGCCGAATTTTATCAGAACGAATAATAAAAATGATGAGTGCGGAGCGCGTTGTTTGTTTGTTTACCTACACCCTATCTAGTAACCGCATCATACCACATTGTCATCTTGACGCGTATGATTGACATTACCTACACATGCACGTAATAGCTTTGACAAGTATATTACATGCTGACAGCACAACCTAATGACATTTCTTTGATGTATATTGATCAAGTAGTAATTTAGTTTTTATCAATGTCATGTTACTATAAAAAATCATTGAATAAATAAGTTGTTCTTTCATGCTCATTGTTTATTTTGTTAGGGCGTAGGTAAAGTATCGTACATTTCTCGAGTGGTATGGCAATTACATACTCGCGGAATACTGCACTCGCCGCTGCGCGGCTCGTGCGCAACATATTCGCTCATGTGTAATATGCTGCATACCACTCTCGTGACGTAATATATTATTACATAGCGCCCTGCGAATAAATAAATGGCCATTGAATTACAGAAGACACAAGTAAACTGGATAATTATTCACGATTTCAATTTCTATCGACTCACATACAACTGTATAACGAAACAGATGCTCTCACCATTATTGATTTCAGTTTGATATTCCATATGAGTATATACAGGGAGTTATTCTTTAAAGTATACGTGTTCTAAATTCAGATTATTGTCTTTAAATATTTAGATATTCGAGGTTTTTTAAAAGAGTTAAATTTTAAACTTTAAACGAGTGTTTTCCACTCCCAGACTAAGCATGAAATAAAATTTCGAGTTTAGAAAAGACCCGAGACAAATTTTCTAAACTCGATATTTTAGTTTATGCGCCACACGTATAAACACTAAAATACCTTGAAATGTATGTATATTTAAACCTCACTAGAAATCAACAAATTTTCACGGGGCTTTTCTAATCTCGAAATGTTACTTCATGCTTAGTCTGGGAGTGAAAAACACTCGTTTACAGCTTCAAATCAAACTCTATTAAAAAACAACAGGTGTCGGAAAATTTACAGATTATACATATGTTTACCTAAAAGAAAATTTATATTGTAGACAAACAGTTAAATTCTGGTCACATAAAATATATATTCATGTTATTTGCAACTTCATAAGTGATTTAAATGATTACTATCAAAAATCAAATATCATACATCACTGTCGCGTGCTGCACTCCTTAATTTGGTAAATGGCAATAAAGCACACAAAAGGAATAGATGCGAACACAAGAGGAGGTCTACCTTCTAAGCTGGGTAGGCGACACTTCAAGCTGAGTAGGCTAAGCCGCCGCGCGCCGTATAATAAATGAGAAATTACAATAACCCAATTCGAACTCTAGACTCTAAGCTGACTAAGTGCCTCGGTAATCAAACGCAGAGTGTCGCACATTCAATTTGGTAAATAAATGAATAAGGAATTTTTCCGACTCATCACTTGAATCAACATATACCGGCATTAAACATTCCTATTCAAAACATGAATACAGAAATGCACGTATATTTAAAGAATGTATTGGGAAATATTTTAATAATGTCTTTCTTTGTTGTGTATCAACAACATAATCAATGAACAATCCACGGCAGAAAAATTACATTCGCAATTCAAGGCTGCGCACCGGGAACCCGTGTCGCGACAAATGCCGTACACGAATTGTACATATCAAACCCAATTTCTTTTCACATGTTTTTGGAAATTACAGTATAATTTCAAGATATTACTAAAATAGCACGATGCTGCCCCCTAATTAATAAAAGCATATTCAAAATTTACATTGCTCCTGTAGAGATTTTTAAGCAACGATTAATTTTATTTATCATTTATTTTGGTTACCGTACACATTCCCGAATATATTTTCCCGAATGACCTTTTTCCCGAACGCCATATTTCCTGAAAATAGGAATCCCGATTCCCATTTCCGAATCCAATTTCCCGAAAGGTATTGTTCCTGAATAAAATATATATTTTATATACAAAAGTTACAAAAGATTCCAAAAGTGTCACAATACAATATTGTGGGCGATTGCATCCAAAAATTCGAGAACGCTTTGACTTCCCGCCGTACCGCCCGCGTAAGACTCATAATCGGCTGTGATACATTGAAGTTTCTCTTGAGTTGTGAGCCACTTCTTCTTTGGCGCTGCCTTCACCATCCGACCCAAACTTAATTCCGCGAGCATTATTTCCGTGTCCGCTTGTTCCTTCTGAATTTCCTTCAGCGCGGAATACAAATCTGGGTGGTGCTTGCCGACAACCATTTGAAATCGATTGTGCCACCCTTCGCTAATGTTATTGGTCCTGTGAGAACCGGCGAGAGTCGCTTCATATTGATTCCACGTTTCGATGGGATGTCTGGCTCACACAGCTCGTCGTCGTCCTCGACCTGGTCTGCCAAGAACGCAGTATTCCGCAAAATAGTCAGTAACTGGAAGAAGCTCATCTGGTACTTCTGCCCTCAGCAACTTAAATGCTTCTCGCACATCAGAGACAGGAAGAAAAGCCAGAGACAGCAGCATGTGAGTGCACGTTTTCAATTCGCGATTGTGGCGATCGTTGTATGCTTCTTGGAGTCCCTCCGACTGAACTTTCCGGTAGACCGATTGGCCCAGGTGGAAAAAGCAACAAGAGACTTGTGAGCGAGGGAAAACGTCACCACACGCATTAATGATTGCTTTCTCGAAGTCGGTAAGCAGTCTGTCAGGTTGTTTGACGGTTGCTATGGAGCTTGTTCAAATTTATTCCATTCGGGAAAAACATCATTCGGGAAAGTTGATTCAGGAAAGTAGTATTCGGGAAAGTGTTTTCGGGAAATGTATTATTCAGGAAAAACGTAATTCGGGAAAAATATATTCGGGAAAATGTATTCGGGATAATGGGCGGATACGTTTATTTTAGATTAATCTATTTAATACAACATGTTGATAATAATTATCACTTCAATGAATTAAAGCAATATAAAGAAGAAATAATGTTTTCTATGGAAGTATTGCACGGATTTATGTGATCATTTAAGAGTGTTATTTGATTTATATATAATTTAAGAAACATTTTTTTGAAAAAAAGAATAGTGTCAATTTATTCGCAAAGCTTTAATTTGCAATATGTATAAGTTTCAAAGATCTATTTTCATTATTGTGGAAGATTAATCGCTGTTTGTTCTTATGGCCAATAACATGTGAATTTTCGACCTTAAACGAGATAATTTTCTGGCTATATAACCGAAATATTGGCCATTTTTCTATATAGCTGTTACGAACTAATTTTATGTCCATTTTTTACTTTCCCCCATATGCAAAACAAAGGAAAAGTATTGTTTCCGCGAACATTTTCAAATCAAAAATTTTAGTGGATATATCCATTTTGAGGTCCCCCGAGTTGATTAAGACCATTTTTGAAAAATGTCCTTTTGTTGCCACGATAATGTCCAAGCCGATTGATCTGTTAAGAATAGTAGTATTCGATCAACTTTCGGTAAAAATGCGGAAACCGGAAGTGGTAGTTTACTATTATCATTTTTTTAGATTTATCTTTGATATTGATCATAAAAAAAATCTTGTTAAGAAAAGTTGTAGATAATAGAAAAATTATCATTTAATATATATAGACTTTTGTCGTAGATCTTTTAGTTATTTTTTTAATATATTTGTAAATATCTGCTTTTTGAGTTATTTGAATTAATTGCTATAAATTAGTTAGCATTGATAATTGTGTCGGTAGTTTGACATTGACACGATTAATATTTTGTGGAAAAGGGAACCCATAAGTAAGGCGTACGAACAATGTTTTAATTAGAATACGTTCAAATAATATTAGATAGTTGAATTTCTGAAAGGTTTCAAGTATCTAACCAAATTTCATTAAACCCTGATGATTGTGATTGGACATTTAATTGTGCAATCTGCCACTGTGGAATCAATGAATAAACTTTATCTGTGCTCGCTTTTCCAAGATCTGAAGACGTGCAGGTGGGCAGCAATAAAAATCAAACAGATGTTAGTACAAAATATACAATTTATTTTATGTTGACATGGAAAGTCTATTTTAATCGGCAAATATGTTTAATTGTTGAATAAGATTTAACTACACTTGGTGGGACGGGACAATAATTGATAAATTTCAGCGATTATTTCTAAAATGATCAAAAATCATGAGAATAATGGAAAATTTTGCAATTTAGAGAAAATCAACAATCCTTACGAAAAATTGTAAAAATCATCGTTGTTAGTTAAAATACGAATGTTTAAATCATAAAATATAACGAGTGTCTCTAAACTGTCGGCATCTCGGTTGCTTTAAAAAACAAATTACATATCTTAGATTATGCCATACGAAACGGTAAATCTTGGAAACGCCAAATACATTTAATTATACAAAGAGTTTTATGTAACACCGAACATACTAAAGTGTACTCAATGTTAATTTTCCTATGTTCGATGTGTACTGGGACGCATCAAAGCATTGAATGCGATGTGATTGGCTAGGATTTCTAATTGTAATATAGTCAACCCAATTTACACTCTTCCCTTCAAAAATAAATGAAATCTGTCAGTTATCGCAAGCAAGTGATATTTGGTGTTCTAGCACTTGAAGCAGACGTAGACGAAGAACGGAGAGTTAAACATATCAATAATGTATACAGAGGAGAAAAAGATTATTCTGGTAAACTTATACCATGGAGAAAACAGTTCAAGAAATTCCCATGATTTATTTTCTGAAAAATGTTCTGTTCAATCAAACTACCATTTATTTCAACCATTTCGAACCTTCTAGAACAGTTTGTTTGGATAAATTTCACAAGCGAGGAGTTAGAAGTCCGTCGATATTATCGGAATAGATAAAATTAAACAATTTTTGTTATGTCGAAGAGTGTCTAATAATATCTTTACTATTGCAAAATCATTTAATATTTAAAAATCCTTTGTACGTAGGAGTTCTACAAGAATTTAAGTTTGGATCCTACAAATTCCAACATTACTAGTCGCTGTATAACAACATTAAGCGATAACATTTTTGTAAAATTGTATTTAATATGTTAAATTAAAGAACGAAATGTTGCGATAAATTGTGTTTTCTGATAAAGCGTTTATATCTTCTTACCTTCTTTAACTAGTATTTTACTGAATAAAATCAGCGTGTAAACGAACTACTGTACAGGCTCTATACCACATAAGGGGCAGCGTTTAAATAAACAATACCTGCATTTGAAATTACCATACCTTTAGTAGATAGCTCACAAATAATTATTAAAAATAATTAATAATAATAGGCCACATGTTTGTGGTATCTGGTATACGCGCGCATTGCGTATTTTAAGAGAGATTCCACATAGACTGGTAGTTTTTAAACGATTTGGATATCGAATTACACCATCCAGAGAAAAGTGGGTCAGATTGTGAAGAATTATGTCTATGTTATCGTTTTCATAAGTACCCATTGCTGACTAAATTCCGAATATTTTCTAAACGTGTTAATGAAATTCAATATTTTTCCTTATTAGGTTCACACTTCACTTTATTTCCACTCTTATTGAAATGTTTAGATAAGAGCGGCGAGGGTGGATGATTTTTAAACATAAAAATAGTTTGCTGTTTAGTCGATGGTGAAACTTATTCCATGAAACATCTACATTTTGTAACATGGCGCGATCCGTTTATTCAAACATTGAATTGGCAGACATGTTTCTTATTTACGGTGAAACTCGGTGTAATTCCGCGGAAGCTGTAAGAATTTATCAAGAGCGATTTCCTGAACGACACTTACCACTGCCAAACCGATTTAGAAATTTATTACAAAGAGCACGCGACACTGGAAGTTTGCAGCCCGTCGCCGTCGCCGTCGCCGGAGCCGCCGGAGGTGGTGACCGTCCAATGCGATATTTGCGAGCAGAAGATGAAATTTTGAATTTGTTGGAAGCGGATCCTGGTTTAAGTACCCGTATTATCGCCGCTCAGCTAAATGTATCGCACACATTTGTCAGCAGTGTTATACGAGACAATAATTTTTATCCGTATCACTACCAGCGTGTACAACATCTTCAACCCCATGATTTTCCCAAAAGAATTGCATTTTGTTAATGGATTTTGGCACAAAATGTTCAAAATCCTAACTTTACCAGACATTTTAGTTCAAACAAGATAAATTCAAATTCAAAACTATTTGAATTCGAGAAATTAGGCTTACGCTTCTTATAGTTTGCACACTTTAAACATAATATATAAAATTACGAAAAAACTATTCGTGAAAATGCAAACAGTGTCTTAATTAATAAGACAATTTAAGACGATAAATATCCATTGAAAACTACTTCCCGTGCAAATACACCTCCGGATATTGAATTATACAATGAAATATTTAAAATCTTATTTAATTTGATTTGTTACAACGCTCTATTAAAGTATATGTAACGTTTAGGTCAAATTCTCTTCAAACCAACTAACAATACAATTTAATATGAAAGGAGAGATAGCAACAAGTTAGAAATGAAAGGACTTAGATTAAAACTAATGTCTTAGGCCATCTATAACATTTTAGTGACCGACGAATCGTGCTTTACGCGTAATGGAAGTTATAATTTCCATAATATGCATGTTTACGCAATAGAAAATCCTCGTGTTACGCGTAGAACTCATTTCCAGCATCGCTTCTCCCTTAATATCTGGACAGGTATTTTAAATGATCAATTAATTGGGCCATTTATGTTCCCATTTAATTTGAATGAAGAACGATATTTACGATTTTTGCAAGATGACCTTTTAGATCTTCTAGAAAATGTACCCTTAGCGGTTCTTAGAAGAATGTGGTATTTGCAAGATGGTGCGCCAGCTCACTATGAAAGGCGCGTTAGAAGATATTTGGATGATGAGTTTTCAGGAGGTTGGGTTGGTCGTGGAGGCCCTGTACCATGGCCTCCAAAAAATCCGGATTTAAACCCCTTAGATTTTTTTCATTGGGTATACTTTAAAACTGAAGTCTACACTACGGAAATTGACAATGCTGAAATGCTGATACAACGAGTAAACACCGCGGCTAATACCATTCGTGAAAAACCTCGTGAAATGTTTGCTACTGTTCGTGCAAATTAGATACGTAGAGCCCAAATGTGCATTGAGTGCGGCGGACGTCAATTTGAACACTTATTGTGATTTTTTTTATACGTGACCCAGTTTCATCTAGTAATTCTAGACAGTGTGTGTGTGTGTGTGTAGTGCGTGCTAAGTGATTTATACGTCTCGCAGTAGTAACAGTAAATAAACAATACCACAAATGAGTGACCTAGTTTCATCTAGTCATTCGAGACAGCGTGCGTGTTTAGTGGGTGCGAAGTGATTTATGCGCCTCGCAGTAGTAAAAGTAAATAAAAAATACAACAACTTACGCATCCACGAAAAATATCATGAACACAGGTAACCAGTAGTTCGTAAAAAGTACAAAATGCATGAAAAATTATGAAAAATCCAATATTTTTTTCCGATTTTATTTTTGCTGCAATTGGTGTCAAAATATTTTGTGTATACGCCCTTAAGAGGATGTACATTAGTTCGATTACACGCTGTATAACAAAAGTTGATAACCATTCCGTTGTACTAAAATATTCATAATACTATAGATTGTGGTTGACATAATAATTGACAAATTTAATTTATTTTTGACATGAAGAGTGTACATTGGGTTGACTATATTACTATTAGAAATCCTAGCCAATCAAATCGTACTCAATTCTTTGATGCGTCCCAGTACACATCGGACATAGGAAAATTAACATTAAGTATATTTTAGTATGTTCGGTGTTACATTAAACTCTCTGTATGTCATTGGGTAGTGTCCCAGTGCTGAATTTAATTACAACGTATGTTTCTGAAGTCAGAACCTACTGGGATGCCGACGGTTTATAGACACTCGTTAGATAAAAACACTAGAAATAAGTCAAAATTTTGAAGCTTATGGAAAGATTCGTTCTGCTGTCGTAATTTTTTAAATTTGTATGATTTGTGTATCTCTTTGCAAGATTTTCTACCACCGTTTAATAATTTTATCAATGATCTCATATATTTCCACATTTTGATGCTTTTTGCAATGTCTGGTTGCATCAATGCTTTTCAGACATGTCTGATAAAATCATTAAAGTATTCAATATTTATCAATATTTTTGAAATTACGTTATATGTACGAGGGGTGATCAAAAAGTAAGGTTACAGAATGTACACGTTTCATTGCAGGCTTTGTACCCTAAATTTTTGATCGTATCATTTTGGTATTCTAAAAATCGCTTACTTTTATTAAAATTTATGACTTAATCATATGATTTTCAACCGTCTTGACAAATTTAAATTATTTCATTAATTTAAGTCTCTAATTACTGGATTTACAATTAATTTTTATTTATTTCGTCATTTTCAATTATTTTCAGAATCATAAATTTTATAAAATTAGGCAATAAAATGAGAAAACAAAAACTTTTAAAACTCATTGATATTATATACCTCATTTCATCTCCAAAGTTCTCTGTGGAGTTTATTTATGTGACTAATTAGGTAATAGTTGATGTTGTCCCCAAATAGTAGTCAACATAGTAAAGACAATCAATATAATCAATATGTAATCTATAAAATTAAATGACAGTTCATTTCACTGTGTCCTTAACTTAAACTTAAAATTGCTTAGTTGGCTGTCAATTGATTGTATTATACCTATAAGTCATTTAGTGAACTGTTTTTTTAAGCATGATAGTATTTAGTAATTACATTTCTTTCTCGACTGTTTATTAACTATTGCAACATTGACTTTAAGTCTCTAAGAATGATAGGATTTTGTTACTAAATTATTCGATCGAATGTATATTGACGTTTGTGACAATTTGAATCTTAATAAATTGCTTCACTGTCTTTAAACTACCTTAGGGTTTTGTCATATTATATCTTTATTGACTTAGTTTTGACTATTGTGACTGTAAGTCACTTGATTGACTGTTTTCTGACTATGCTAGGATTTTGTCTGATTATGTCTCTCTATGGACTGTATTTTAACTATTGTGATATATTGATTGTAAGTCACTTGCATCACTATATCAAATATAGTCCATATAGTGATAAAATGACAAAATCCTAATAAGTTAAAAGACAGCAAACCAAGTGACTTACAGTCATAATACCAAAATAGTAGAGAGACATAATTAGAAAAAATCTTTCTATAGTCAAAAGACAGCCAACCAAGTGATGTACAGTCATAATGTCACAATAGTCAAAATTTGTATTTATGACTGTAAATCACTAGGTTGACTGACATGTCTATCGTTTCAGCTTGAAACGCTAGCTGACGTCAAGCGTCATTTGGACTATAATGACAGATGACATACAAGTTCGCACGAGCCGACATTTGGACTATAATAACAGTTGACATAAGTCGACGCCCGCAGACATTTAGTCTATCGTATCAACTTGATATAAGTGTAACGTACGAAGGTGTTATTTGTCGTTACGATTTTTTTATATATTTTAGATTTCCTGTATTTGTCATTGAAGACGCGATTTAGTCATCTTGGGTCTAATCACAGAGATTCAAAGTTTATAGTTTTACTTGGTATTTAATTTGATACTTAATAAATAAATTTACAGATTGAAACAGACTTAGATCTAAGATTTAGAGCTAAGATTCAGAGTTTAAGATTTAATATAGAGATTTAGAATTTATTGTCTTGATCAACCAGAGCTGGGACGAATCCTCGTGAAAAGGATTCGAATCACGAATCCGAATCACCTAATATGATTCGAATCAGGAATACTCGAATAAAGGATTCGTAAGAGATAAATATGATTCGAATCAAAGATTCGAATCCTGTTTTTTCGAATCACGAATACAAATCCTTCAAGAATAAATTTGATTTTATTATTTTTTTACAACCATATATCGTTATCAGTTGTTTTAACAAAAATATTCACAACCTAATTATTGATTATAAACACTGAACATCGTTGATAACAGACTAAATTTCTTACTCCGATTAAAGATGTATTTGTGTGTTTTTGAACTACACTTCAAATCAATGGTTTATACGCGTGGCGCATGTAGTAAAATTTCGAGTTTAGAAAAGCCCCGTGAAAATTTGTCTCGGGTCGCTGCGCGACCCTAGACAAATTTTCCACGCGGGGCTTTTCTAAACTCGAAATTTTACTTCATGCTTAGTCTGGGAGTGGAAGACACTCGTTACTTTAAAATATGTCACAACTATTAAAGTATGTATCGTCGGATGGCCGCCATTAGGATATTAAATAGTCCCTACTGCACCTCCAAGGTGGTCAGAGACTGCAGGAAAGTGCTTAACAAGCTCGCTAACAGCTGTGATGTGGGCTCATCTGGGTACCAGGTCACAGTGATATCAAGGGAAACTCAATTGCCGACGGCCTCGCAAGGAAGGGGGCAAGGATGAGAGACCTATCTACTGAACTTTCCGCCGACATTCCTCTTGGGGAATGCAAGAGACTATTAAGGGACCAAATGACATCATGGGTTAACCTTAGGTGGAAGGAAGAAGACACGTGTCACATAACAAGGCAGCTATGGCCTATGTGTGACACTATAAACAGTAAAAGATTAATTGCACTTAGCAGAATCGACATAAGGAAGGCAGTAGGCATCATCACGGGTCACTGTTTTCTGAGTGGACACGCACAAAAGATGGGTCTCAAATACAATGACTACTGCAGAGAATGCCTAGATGAGGAGGAGGAAGAAACAGTACTCCACTATCTAGGTCAATGTCCTGCTCTTGAGGGGAAACGAATGAAGTACCTTGGTCTGCACCACGCAAGTGAACTGGCGGAGCTATCACCTATAAAGGTGGGAGATCTGATCGGATTCATTAGGTGCTCAAATTGGGTTGTATAGGGGAAGGATCTCTCATGGTATCACAACGGGCCCTATGGGCCTAAGTGAACAGCCTCGGCTGTTGCCATATAAACCTAACCTATCGTCGGATGCCCGTCTTCAGGGGTGATATGTAAGCAAATTATGGGTCCTATGAGTTGCCAAATAAGTGAGTTACTCAACTGTTTCCAAGGCACTCTTTGAAAAAACAAAGGATTAAAATTGTACATATAAAATGTACATTAAAGTATAAGTGTGGTACATCATTGAATTCAGTAAAAAATATTCTTCCAAAAAATATCAAAATCCAAAATGGCGCCCATAAGAAAATCAAAAGTTACCTATGGTCCCTAGGTAAATGTTATAGTTATCTTAAAATAAAATATGTTACTAGATTTATCGTTAAAAAGTGCCTATAATGTCAAAGTTGTAAATGTCCGGATTCAATAGTTTTTGAATAAAAAAAATAAAAACGAATTTTCAAAAATACTTTTTTTGACAATATCTCATTAAGGAAATAAGATATTTCAATTTGTTTTTGGGTTATTATTGGGCCCTAAATTAGGCAACTTTGGCCCAATTTAACCGACTCTCTATCTCATTAAATAACCGAGATCCCCATACATTCTGTGGAAATACGGACACCCAGTATAATAATAATAATAATATAAAATTTATTGTATTGTTATTTTCTAAATATTTTTATTAAATAAATATTTTACATTGTTTACCGTATATTTACGAATATATTAAAAATAAATACTTATTTCAGTAATTCAATATTAATTATACCATCAAATGTCTAAAAGTTTTGCGTTAAAAATCACCAGAAATCATTAGATGTTTTTTTATTTAACAAATTTCAGTATGGCTTTCGACGTCTAAGTCAAAAAATGTTTAAAACCAAAGTTGTAGCCAACGAAAAAATATACCTCTTTTACCTAAACACTTTTCACCTCAGCTCTTTTGTTTTTGAATTAGATACTAAGAAAACTAGTGGACATCAACAACTCACCGATTATGGCTTTCGACGTCTAAATCAAAAAATGTTTCAATCAAATGTTGTAGCCAACGAAAAAATAAACCACTTTTACCTAAATACTTTTCACCTCAGCTCTTTTGTTTTTGTTCAATAAACCGAGAAAGATTTTTTTGAAAATAAATACACAACTTTATAATAATTCGAAAATTTACGGACGAGTGTCTCCACTCCCAGACTAAGCATGAAGTAAAATTTCGAGTTTAGAAAAGCCCCGCGTAGAAAATTTGTCGAGGGTCGCGCAGCGACCCGAGACAAATTTTCACGGGGCTTTTCTAAACTCGAAATTTTACTTCATGCGCCACGCGTATTAAACACTGATTTCAAGTAAAGTTAAAAATATAAAAACACATTGAAACTGTTTTCAGTATTAAAAGTTATTATAATAATTATTTAAAATTGCCAGAAACATCAAAATGAACAAAATGTCATCTAGTAAATATAACAAATATCAAAAACGTTAAAAATTCGGCGTGTTGATAAAATCGATTTACGTCACAATTATCATGTTATGTCAGTACGTGACAGTTTGACAAAAACGTTCTTACAAAAACGAAAATTTCTGTTAAAATCAGTAATAATGTCAAAAAAGTTATCTAATAATATAAAAATTGTTATCTAATATAAAACAAGTAAATATGTAATATCAAAAATATCAAATATCAAAATTGTCGTCTAATGTCAAAAAACTAAAAAAATATAAAATGTCAGAACTGCCATCTAATGTCAAATACGTCATTTAATGTCAACATCAGAAATAGTAAAAAAGTACAAAATGTCATTGTTTATCAAAAGTAACATCTAATGTGAAACATGTCATCTAATGTCAAAAAAACGTAGTCTAATATCAAGAATATAATCTATTGTCAAAAATGTCATCTCAGAAGGTAAAAAATATCAAAAAATTCATTCAATGTCAAAATTGATTAAATATGTCTTGTAGAAAAAAAGAATCTCAAATTTGTGTGTTCAAATAATGATTCAATAATTTTTGAAAATCGTTACAAATCTGAATAAAAATATTGAAAATCTTACATATAAACATTTTATATATTTGACGAGAAAATCTCGATATATCGAAAATTTCATCAAAATTGTATAAATCGATAAAAATAACAAAATATAAAAAATCAAGATACGTTGAAAATCTGATAAACATTTTCATAAATTAATAAAAAATATCGAAATATTGAAAATTTCACCAACATTCGATAAATTAAGGAAAATTGAGGAAATATTGTAAAATCTGATAAAAATTTGCTTAATCGACGAAAATCTCGAAATGATGATAATTTTATGAAAATATCGATTTGTTGAAAATCTTATAAATCGACATGTTAATTGTAACAATTTGATTGGGACTGTAAATTCATATTCATCAAAATGTTATATTTGGCGAAATTACCGAAAAAAAAAAATGAAAATCTCAAATCTGGCAAAAATCAAAATTTATGAAAATGACAAATTTGACACAAATCATTAATTTAATAGTGATAAGTGATAACACTTACAAACGAATGTCGTCCACTCCCAGACTAAGCATGAAGTAAAATTTCAAGTTTAGAAAAGCCCCGCGTAGAAAATTTGTCGAGGGTCGCGCAGCGACCGGAGACAAATTTTCACGGGGCTTTTCTAAACTCGAAATTTTACTTCATGCGCCACGCGTATAAAACAGTGATTTAACGAGAAAGTTAAAAACATACAAAACACATTTTTCATGTTAATCCTTACGATTAATTTGTATTATTTTTGACGATTCGAATCCTTTTGTAACTATTCGAATCCTTTTATAAATATTTGAATCCTTTTATGAGGATTCGAATCCTTTTATGAGGATTCGAATACTTTTACGAGGATTCGAATCCTTTTATGCGGATTCGAAACCTTTTACGAGGATTCGAATCCTTTTACGAGGATTCGAATCCTTTTATGAGGATTCGAATCCTTTTATGAGGATTCGAATACTTTTACGAGGATTCGAATCCTTTTATGCGGATTCGAAACCTTTTACGAGGATTCGAATCCTTTTACGAGGATTCGAATCCTTTTATGGGGATTCGAATCCATTTTTAAGGATTCGAATCACCAGCATTTGGATTCGAATACGAAACCTTTTAAGAAAGTGTAACGAATCCGGATCACGAATTCAGTTTAACTAAAGTATTCGAATACCTTTTTTGAATCCTCTAAAAGAATTCGAATCGAGGATTCGAATCCTGAATGATTCGAATCCTGCCCAGCTCTGTGATCAACTGCCGAAGTAGAAATGTTCTCCTCAACACCAGAACAACTCCATTTCTTTAGTGATAAGATAAGACACTGGTTATGTGTACGCATAACATGAAATAACAAAACGAGATTATAATTACTAAGAAAAGATTTGGAATGTGAAAAATATTTGAATTGCTGATTATTCGCTATTTCGAATATTATCTGTACAAGGAGATAATTACACTATAATGGTAAATATACAGGGTGTCCGTATTTCGAGGAAATGCATGGGGATCTCGGTTATTTGAAGAGTTAGAGAGTTGGTTAAATTAGGGCAAATACGTGAAATTTGGAGCCCAAGAATAATCCGAAAACAGATTTAAAATATCTTTTTTTGTTTTCGAGATATTGCCAAAAAACTATTTTTTTCAAATTTCGTTTTTATTTTTTATTCAAAAACTATTGGATCTAGGAATTTGCAACTTTTACATTATACAGGCACTTTTTAATCAGGAATTTAGTAGTGTACTTACATTTAAAATAACTTTAATATCTTCTCCAGAACCATAGCCAACTTTTGTTTTTCTTATGGGCGCCATATTGGATATTCATATTTTTGGAAAGAACTTTTTTTCTGAATTCAACGGTATGTCACACTTAGAATTTATTTTGCGTTTCATTTGAAACAAAGCAACCTTTTGTTTTTTTTAAGAGTGCCTTGAAAACAGTTGCACATTTTAAAATTCCTGAGGCCTACAACTATATTTTTTTAGGGAAGGAACCAGAATAATCACTCTGCTGCTTGATGAAGTTTTTCATAATATTAAATAATAATAAACAAATTAATTAAATAACTTTTGAACTAAAATTATCACAAACTTAGAGTAAGTGTTCGAATATATCACCATTGACCTCCAAACATAATTCTAGTCTTTTCCTTAAATTTTGGACTGCCCGAAAAATGTCTCTTCTTCTTAATTGCTGAATGGTAACTATTATAATTCTTCTTAAATCGTCTTTGTCCTCTGGAATAGTTTCATAAACTTTTTCTTTTATAGCTCCCCAAAGAAAATAATCTAGAGGTGACAAATCAGGTGAGCGAGCTGGCCAACGTATATCACCATTATTTGCCATAACTTTATTTGGAAACATTTTGGACAGACAATTAGCGACAATTTGGCTGTTATGGGGTGGTGCACCATCTTGTTGAAACCATACATTTCTTAACATATTTAAGGGGATGTTATTGTCTACGTAATCATAATCATTAAAAATGTTCTTAAAAAATCGTGATATCTCTGTGAATTTAATGTATCTTCGTAAATGTATGGACCTACAATATTGTCTCCCAAAATACCGACCCATACATTTAGTCCGAATCGCACTTGTCGTCGTCTTTCTTCATGTTGTCTAGGATTATTTATACTCCACACATGTTCATTATGCCTATTGAATATCCCTGTGTTGGTAAAACGGCATTCGTCAGACCATATCACATTTGACAAAAAAATTCGGATTTTCGTTTAATTTTCCCAACAAAATACGACAAAAGTCCATCCTTCGTCTAGCATCTCCAGGACGGAGAGCTTGAGTAACTTTAATTTTGAATGGGCGATATTTATTTTTTTTCAAAATTCTCCATACGTATTGAAACACCAAACTGGTTCGCAAGTTCTCTCGTTGAGGAAGAAGAGTTATCTTGAATCTAGGGGAATAAATATTATCTTATTGTAATTAAAATGAAATCATTTTGCCGCTTGCAAAATTTGGTTTTCATTTTCATGGGGTTGGTGATATCCATATCTTTGTCGTGGCTTTACGAAGGAACCATATTCCAATAAATTTGTATGTAGTTTTATGAAATGACTTTCACTTGGCTGTTGCCTTTCTGGATAGCGCTGTAGATAGACTTCGGATGAAATACGTACATTTTTGTTTGAAGTATAATAAACTTCGATTATATCTCGTTTTTCTTGGTTCGAAAACACCATTTTTAACTTTATTTTATGTATTATGTATAATGATCGTATCTTATTCACACATCACTAACTGAATAACGTATCAATATTATTGTTTCCATGGCAATCTTTACAAAAAACAAAAGGTTGCTATGTTTCAAATGAAACGCAGAATAAATTATAAGTGTGATATACCGTTTAATTCAGAAAAAAAGTTCTTTTTAAAAATATGAAAATCCAATATGGCGCCCATAAGAAAAACAAAAGTTGGCTATGGTTCCGGGGAAGATATTAAAGTAATTTTAAATGTAAGTACACTACTAAATTCCTGATTAAAAAGTGCCTGTATAATGTAAAAGTTGCAAATTCCTAGATCCAATAGTTTTTGAATAAAAAAATAAAAACGAAATTTGAAAAAAATAGTTTTTTGGCAATATCTCGAAAACAAAAAAAGATATTTTAAATCTGTTTTCGGATTATTGTTGGGTTACAAATTTCACATATTTGTCCTAATTTAACCAACTCTCTAACTCTTCAAATAACCGAGATCCCCATGCATTTCCTCGAAATACGGACACCCTGTATACAGAGTTATTTATAAACACATTAAATATAAATTAAACTGAGACATGCATTACATAAGTCGGCGTTAGTCGACATTTGGACTATAATGACAGTTGACCTAAGTCGGCGCCAGCCGACATTTGGACTATAATAACAGTTGACATAAGTCAGCGGTAGCCGACTTTTGAACTATAAAAACAGTTGACATAAGTTGGCGCTAGCCGATATTTAGTCCATCAGGTCAACTTGACATAAGTCGGCGTCAGCCGACATTTGGACTATAATGACAGTTGACATAAGTTGACGTCAGCCGACATTTGGACTATAATAACAGTTGATATAAGTCGGCGGTAGCCGACATTTGAACCAGAGCTGGGATGAATCCTCAAAAACAGGATTCGAATCACGAATCCGAATCACCTAATATGATTCGAACCACGAATACTCGAATAAAGGATTCGTAAGTAAAAAATATGATTCGAATCAAAGATTCGAATCCTCATTTTTGAATCACGGATACAAATCCTTTAAAAATAAATTTGAATCTATCATTTGCAACCAGTAACATTTTATTCCATCAGTTCTATTAAGAAAAATGTTCATTTACCGACTAAATATCTGATTAAATAATGATTTTAATTAATTATGATATATGTGTTATTGAACTTTATTCTAAATCAGTGTTTTATACGCGTGGCGCATGAAGTAAAATTTCGAGTTTAGAAAAGCCCCGTGAAAATTTGTCTCGGGTCCCTGCGCGACCCTCGACAAATTTTCTACGCGTGGCTTTTCTAAACTCGAAATTTTACTTCATGCTTAGTCTGGGAGTGGAAAACACTAGTTCTTAGAAGTTTCAAATTGAGTGACTACTAAGTTTATTACCATTTTACAAAGGATGCAGCTCGAAGGACCAATCATGGTCTTCGGGGACCGAAGGACTACAGGGAATCGAAGTTTCTTTACAAGAAAACAACGAATAACTGAAGGTTTATAGCATGGATAGGAAAGAAAACATCAAATTTTGAAAAAATATCGAAATTGGGTTGGTTTTCAGTGCGTTCTTAACTTCACTTTAAATCAGTGTTTTATGCGCGTGGCGTAATAAAATAATTGAAGTTTTTTTTACAAGAAAACAATGAATATCTGAAGGTTTACAGCATGGATAGGAAAGAAAACATCCAATTTTAAAAAATTATCGAAGTTGGGTTGGTATTCAGTGCGTTTTTAACTTCACTTTAAGTCAGTGTTTTATACGTGTGGCGCATGAAGTAAAATTTCGAGTTTAGAAAAGCCCCGTAACAAATTTTCTACGCGGGGCTGTTCTAAACTCGAAATTTTACTTCATGCTTAGTCTGGGAGTGGACCGTCAAGATTTTGTACATGTCGAGATTTTCGATATTTCTAGATTATTGTCGATTTATTCACAGTTTGTTATTATATAAATGCAACTTTAATATTAAATAAATATGGTTTTCTTAGGAATAGAATATTCACCCATTAAGAGCCAAGCAAATTATAAAGTTAACTCTAAAAGTTCATTTTTGGTAAAATTTTGCATCTTTTTCTATGATTTTAATGAATGATTTCTTATATTACATACGTAGATTTTATAAAACAGTTAAATTAAAAGTTCAAACGAGTGTTGTCCACTCCCAGACTAAGTATGAAGTAAAATTTCGAGTTTAGAAAAGCCCCGCGTAGAAAATTTGTCTCGGTTCGCGCAGCGACCCGAGACAAATTTTTGCGGGGCTTTTCTTAACTCGAAATTTTACTTCATGCGCCACGCGTATAAAACACTGATTTAAAGTGAAGTTAAAAATGCACTGAAAACCAACCTAACTTCGATATTTTTTCAAAATTGGATGTTTTCTTTCCTATCCATGCTGTAAACCTTCAGATATTCGTTGTTTTCTTGTAAAAAACTTAGATTCCCTGTAATCCTTCGGTCTCTGAAGACCATGATTGGTCCTACGAGCTGTAGCCTTTGTAAAATGGTAATAAACTTAGTAATCTTGAGTGATCACTAAATTTGAAACTTCTAAGAACTAGTGTTGTCCACTCCCAGACTAATGCCCCTATTCTCTAATTTTTCGATAATGAACGATTCGTTCATGAACGAAAATCGTTAAGACCGGATTTAATGATAGATGTAACGAAAATCGTTCAAAAGTTATTCAGTATCTGACTTCGTTAGAAAAATTGTCATGGATTCGTTAATGAACGATGAGCGAATGTTTTTAAGACGGGTTATATGATAGCGTCAGTTTTACGTCTATTATCTAACCTAGAAAACCACACGCTAGTATACAAAATGGACAACAAAAAAAGATGTACAAAAACCAGCAGCCAACAATATATGTTGTACATTGAAGAAATAAAAAGCAATGAGGCCTTGAGGACCAATAAGCTATCTCCAGAAAATCCAAATGTTTTGGATTTTACTTGGGAAAAACTTTCAAGTAAATTGAATGCTTCAGGGGGTCCACGAAAAAGTGTTTCAGCTTGGAAGAAGGTAGGTACTCAAGTATAAATTGGACAATTGTTAAGTAAAATAATTGTAATAACATTGTAGGTATTTGCGGATTGGAAATGGTCAGTGAAAAAAAAAGGCCAGGAAACTTAAGTTGTCACAAAATGGTACAGGTGGTGGCCCTCCTGAGAAAGTCTTGAGTGATTTAGAAGAGAAACTAATACAAGTAATTGGAAAAGTTGTAGTAGATGGCAGTACCGGAAATTGGGTTGATAACTTCAGATGACGGTAAAAATGTTGAAAATAAACAAGGTAAAAAAATTTTAATTATACTATTTTATTCCTTATTGTTCAGCCGACTAAATATTGAATCTTAACAAAACATTTATTATATCAGATGATACAAGTTGAAATAATGCAATAATTAACATTAGACAAACAATAATAATTATGTATTTCTTCCAGGTTGCGATGAAGTATTACAAGTTGATAATCATAATTACATTGCCATAACACCTATTGAACAAAACCAATTAGGTAGGAAGGCGGGAAACAATAAACGTAAATGTTCTAATTCACCTCCAAGGACTCCAAACCCAAAGAAACAAAAAAATAATACCAGCTATCAAAGTAAATTGTCTCTCGGCACTGCTATCTCTAAACTCTCAGATATTATAAACAATAAGAGCAACATAGAAAATGAAGTCAACCAAAGTTTAAAAAACATTAACAGCAATTTAGAAAAACTTGTACAAATAGAAGATCAAAAATTAAAAATGTTAATCTTTGAATTTCAACAAAAACATCTAGATACAACCATTGTTACTTGATTAATTTAGTATATTCTTATGTATTTTATTTTATATTACTATTTGCACATGTAGATCTGTCCCAAATATTAATATAAACTTAATGTAGGTAATTTCAAACAATTTAAGATTCATACTTTCCTTTTTGTTTCTTATTAATGTTATAAATATTAGTAGTATCTATATATTAAATTATAATAAAATTATGCAAAATGCTGAGCGATAATATTGTTTCTTGTGTTACGACCTTGATTTAATAAGTCATCATTGGGATCATCATCATCACCATCATCACTATCCTCTGAAAATAGTATACTGAAATTTAATATGAACGGCCGTGAAATATTAATAAAATACACCTTCTATTATTTCTGAATTCTCGAAGTTCCAATTCCTATTCCTTAATTTATTGTAGATTGCAGCACAGGCATAAATTATTGTAGCGGCAACATTTGGTTTATAGTGCAAAACGCGGTCTCTACGTAGACATCTGTAATTCACAAACAAATTAAACGAAATCAAAGCTCGATGAAAATATATCTTACCGAAAATATGCTTTAAAAACTCCTATACATCGCTCTATGCTATTTCTTACACGAATGTGTTGTGCAGTATAACGCCCTTCAGGTGTATTCGGATTTGCTCCCAGAATGGGTGTCATCAAAAATGGTTGAAGAGGATATCCAGAATCCCCCAACAACCACGTTGTTCTGTTCACATTATGATTATTTCTAAGGAATTCTTTAATATTACTCATCATCCAAATTGCTGCATCATGTACTGATCCAGGGTATCTAGCATTTATATTCAAAATTTTCAAATCTGAATCACAGATTATTTGGCAGTTTATGCTGTGATATGATTTTTTATTAATGAAAACATTTCCTGGATTGTCTGGATCATTAGATGGTGGAGGGACTATCGCAATATGAGTGCAGTCAATACATCCTATTATCCCAGGAAATTGAAACTTTTTAAAAAAGCCTTGTTTTACCCTAGTAATGCTTTCTAAAGTTGCAGGAAAATGAATATAATTATTGACCAAATGTTCGTTTATGACGGTTGTAACCTCAAACAAACATCGACTAACCGAAGGTTGAGATAAAGCACAATGATAGTCTACTCCAACAATTTTCTGATAACTACCATGAGCATAGAAGTGCATTGCTGTAATAAATTTTATTACAGCTGGAATTTTTGTATTTCTTCTCGCTTGATTTAAATGAATTTCAACTTCGTTAAATAATTCAAAACATAAATGTCTAGGAAGCCGATAGAGTTGACGAAAACTATTTTCAGGCAATTCGAAAGGGTTTGAATTATCTCTCATTCGTCTTCTCAAGTTCCTAAAGTCTTCCCTATTAAAAATGTGAATATTATTAATATTACTTTGGCGGGAGTGCCATTTTTCTCTTTTAATTGCCATCTAAAGCAAAGTATAAGCAAAATATATTATATTAACTGTAATTTCGGGCCACGTGAACACAAGCCAATGCATAGTGAGCCGTAGAAATAGTCTTACGGCCAACAATTTAACACCGCTAACTCTTAACAAATATACAGATAAATTAATATATACATACCTTCTCTGTACTTCTTCAAATATAAAAATAATTACCTGCTCCATTTGGTGTCAGGATTAATTAAACAAAACAATAAAACATTCAGTTTGATACTTAACGAACGCAATA
Organism: Philonthus cognatus; assembly: GCA_932526585.2. Lineage (NCBI taxonomy): Eukaryota > Metazoa > Arthropoda > Insecta > Coleoptera > Staphylinidae > Philonthus > Philonthus cognatus. The sequence goes on along the minus strand of OW052242.1, from coordinate 67,686,630 downwards.
AATATGTCGTTTAATAACAATCGAGTTTAAACGTCATCATCGTTTATGAACGATTGTCATTTTTTTAGAGAATAGCAAAAACGTAACGAAACGTCAAAATGCCGATTTTCGTTCAATAACGAATCGTTCGATTGTCGATAAAAGTTAGAGAATAAGGGCCTAAGCATGAAGTAAAATTTCGAGTTTAGAAAAGCCCCGCGTAGAAAATTTGTCGAGGGTCGCGCATCGACCCTTGACAAATTTTCACAGGGCTTTTCTAAACTCGAAATTTTACTTCATGCGCCACGCGTATAAAACACTGATTTCAAGTGAAGTTAAAAATATACTATTAAGGTTGGAAATTTTATATGATTAAATAATCAAATATGCATTTACAAATATTTGAATTATTTGAAAATGTAAATATTTATGTTCAAATATGAATAATTTAGTGATTTAAATATTCATATTAGATTTAACTATTTGAATTAATCGAATTCGAATCCCAGCATTAATAGCGATGATTCGAATTATTTGGGAGGATTTGAATCCGTGTATGAGGATTTGAATCCTTTTATAAGGATTCGAATCCTTTTATAAGGATTCGAATCCTATTATAAGGATTCGAATCATCTACGTCTGGATTCGAATACGAATCCTTTTATAAAAATGTAACGAATCCGGATCACGAATCCGTTTTCACTAAAGTATTCGAATACCTCTTTTGAATCCTCTAAAAGGATTCGAATCCAGGAATCGAATCCTGAATGATTCGAATCCTGCCCAGCTCTGATTTGAACTATGACAGTTGACATATTTAGTCTATCGTGTCAACTTGACATAAGTCGGCTTTAGCCGACATTTGGACTACAATGATAGTTGACATAAGTCGGCAGTAACCGACATTTGGACTATAATAACAGTTAACATACGTCGGTGGTAGCCAACATTTGAACTATAATGACAGTTGACCTAAGTCGGCGCATGCCAACATATAACCCATCGTGCCAACATGACACTAGTTTAAATTGAACTACAATGAGATCGCCATGTTGTTGTATTTCTTTGTGACAGTTACGATACATATTTTAACAGTTGTGATGTATTTTAGAGTAACGAGTGTCTTCCACTCCCAGACTAAGCATGATGTAAAATTTTGAGCCCCGCGAAAAATTTTCACGGGGCTTTTCTAAACTCGAAATTTCACTTCATGCGCCACGCTTATGAGCCACCGGTTTACAGTAAAGTTAAAAATATATAACGTTTATATATGATGGTGATCACTATGTACTGAGATGTAGTGAAAAATGCAAAAATTACGATTTTTGTGAATAGTTTTGAAGTAATAATAATAAATTTAAAATAAATTTAGTTTGAGTAACTTTTCAATACTGTTGATATTTAAGTCATCATATCTTTAACGGGACAAGTGCGAAGGACACATCACCATTTTTACTGTTACAAACGTAACAAAATGTATTTACATTATTAAACAGGATCGTCTTGATGTCGACATTATTATGTAATTTATTTTTTCAAGTTTTGAATTACGCGACAATAAAAACAAACTTTTAACACAATTGTTCACAAGCAAATATAAACAATTCAGGTCTTATGCAATAAAAATATACTTAAATTTCATCGGCATCAATGTTTTTATTTCATTTTTCTAGACCTGTGTTATCATATTTAAATGTATATTTTCTAAAATTTTCAAATATTTGTTTTATCGTTAGCTTTGTCTAATTTAAAATGTATTTTATTTATACATACAAATTGGAAGACTTTAGACTTCTTGTCATGGTAGTGAAAAAGAAGATTTAAAATCAACTGATTTTGGTATTGTACACTAAGTTTTGTACTTTTTATTTATACCCTAACATTATTTTTGAAATATGTATTTCACTGGCGGACTGCGAGTACTAGTTAAATGCGCCACTGCTAATTTTGAAATGTACAAAAATAAAGGTAAAATATGATTGTACTTACTTTTTATGTTAAAGGTGAGCATTTCTGGATCGTTAGGTATAATGGATATTGCCATATATAGTCATTGTATCGTGTTTTATTTTTACTGGAGATACGTGAATGTTTGGTGGCTTATTTTTAAAATATAGTTAGTTAAAAATGCATTCATATTTTCATTCGAATCATAAGTCGATTTATGATTCGAATGATAATTTACTGATTATTCGAATGATATTTCAAATGGTGATTTCAATCATCATTTAAATTATTTTTTTAATGATCCATCAGACGATAAGTCGATTAATTATATTTAAAACTAACAACAACAAATAAAATGTAAATTACAACAAATAAAATTTTATTGGTTGTAATTTATATATATATTTTTTATAATTTTATATACAGGGTGTCCCAGACCACCCGTATCAGACATTTTTTGAGAATACGGCTAGTCTTAGAGAGTTAGGATAAAAAACGGTATTACCAAAGCCATATTGAAGAATCGAATGGTGATATTGTTTTTTCCCAAAAAGGTTGGCATCCTTGAGATTTCGCTTAAAAATGTCAAAAATTCAAGATTTTTGAATGGCATGATAGGTCAAAAGTGGTATTATTCAAAAGATCTTTGAAAAATAAGCAACTTTTGTAAAAAAATATTTTTGTAACTGGCGTTTGTTTTGAGTAATTTTGGATTGGAGTTACCAAATATATATATATATATCTCATGGCTACCTTATTTTCAAAGTAGATACTTAGGGCGACTGGTATTACGACCAGAACAGTTCAACAGTGTTTAGAAGTAAATGGAAAACAGTTAGAACCAGTGCTGTGATTTCTGAGTCGAATTAGAGTCAAAAGTGTGGGGTCAGAATTTAAGTATTTTTGTGATAAGGAAATCGGAGCCGCGTAGTTGGAAATTTCGTATAATTCCGACTCCGATTTTCAATAGAATTATTTAAATATAATTGTGCTAGACATATTTTGTCTTTTCTCTAAAATTTGAACGAAGTAGAGTTTTAAATAACAATGGAAATTTATGTAATTTGCATATGAGAGAAAACCAACAATTTGATTTGTTTTACAAAAAAACTATTAGATTGCAATTTTGCAGATGTTTAAACATTTATTTGTATTGCAAAAAATGCATTATTAAGTGAATATATAAAATGTTCACATGATTCGAAGCAGCAGTCAGATTTGTCGTAGAACTTTCAAAAAATAGACGAGTTGGAGAGGGAGTTGGAGTCAAATATTTCTTTGGCGACTTTGCGCACTTGGTTAGAATGTATCTGAAAGGTCTAATTGATATTTGAAAATCAATCTTTTAAAATAAGTTAGGCATGAAATATTTAAATTTAATAAATTTAATCAGATATTATTCAAAATCAATGGCAGTAATAAAATTATGTTTCCTAAAAAAGTTGCTTATGTTTTACAGACCTTTTCAATGATAGCACTTTTGATCTATCTTGCCGTTTAAAAATAATAATAATAATAATAACGTTTATTTCTATTCACCACAAGAAATATACAAAAATATACATATATGGCAGCAGAAACAGGTCGGTTGGATACATAAGATATAAAAACAATAGCTAACTAATATTTACATAAAAAAATTCATTAATATTATACGGTTCCAGTTCACCCATAATTCCGAAAACATTGTTTTTAAATTGAATATAATTATCTATAGCTTTTACTCTACTAGGAAGATGATTTATTATTTTTAAGCATGAATAATATGCCCCCTTTTAAAATTTGCCTAATCTGTGAGTTGGATAGTTATATTTAAAGTATCTTTGCGGATAATGAGGTGTTGGTGTACACGTTTGAAAAATGTATTTGTTCTTAAACCAGAATTTAGCACATTCGTGAACATATATACCGGACAAAGTTAGCATGTTGTTTCTTTTGAACACTCCTTTGCACGAATCTCGCGCCCGGACCTTATTTACTATTCTTAGAGCTCTTTTTTGTAGTATGAACGCACGACAAACGACAGGGGATGTACCCCAAAAAAGGATTCCATATCTCAGAAGAGAGCAGAAGTTCGATAGATAAACCAGTCTAGTAAGATTATTATCTGCCGTCTTAGATATCGTTCTCAGTGCATAGCATACTTTACTTAATTTATTACATAGATATTCTATGTGATCTTTATAATTTAGCGTTTCGTCGATAAAATGCCAAGGAGTTTAGTACTCTTGCTAAAAGACCCCGTGGAGCCATCCAAAGGATAACTGGGCGGGATGTGAACAGATTGGTTGGACTTGAACACAACAGTTTTAGTTTTATTTTCGTTTAACACGAGTTTGTTACACACCAGCCACTGTTTTACTTTATCCAAGGTAGTACCCCCCTTAGTCAATAACTCACATAAATTTAGCCCTTTGAAGAACAAATTAGTATCATCTAAAATCTAAAGTTATTGACATTTTTAAGCAAACTTTAAGTAATGCCAACCTTTTTGCGAAAAAACAATATCACTATTCGATTCTTTAATACGGCTTTTGTCATATTTTTTTTATCCCAACTCTATAGGACTGGCCGTTTTCTCAAAAAAGGCTGTTACGGGTGGTCTAGGACACCCTGTATAATAATTCTAACGTCAATTTGCATTATCATTCGAATGATAATTTTCATGATCATTTGAGTTATTATATACATTATTTTTTGTTTGTGTGGCTTATCAGGGTGTTACAATAAGCCCTTTTATTAATTAAATTAGTAGTTGAAAATTACTATGTAGTTAACGTTTTATCACAAAAAAGTAATAAAGCGCGGGTGGGGGTGAATAAAATAAGCAATTAGAACAACATAAGACATTTATATTACAAGTTTAAAATGTTTGCTACAATTTAAAATTAACTTTTTTAAAATAAATAATTAAATGGAATTTATCTCATAGGTATGATTCAGAAAATTCCGCTCTTTTACATAGATTAAGTAATTTTTAGATCGGTTACTCGAATACGAAATTATTAAGGTAATTGTGTTTTTAGATGTTATTGGACTATGATCATTATTAAATTCCACACCCGGTATATTCCTTATAATTTATGTTTAATTTATTAACAAATTTAATATTATGCATTATATTAGTGATGGGCAAAATCGATCACCAAAGATCGGTCGATCCGTGCAAGTGATCGAGCCGCTCGATATTCTCTTACCGCTCGATCTTTTTGATTGGCTCGCTCTTGTCGATCGGATCGATCTCTCTGATCGGGTCGATCTTTTTGATCGGCTCGATCTATTTGATCGGCTCAAGCTTTTAGATCGGCTTGATATTTTCGGGCGGCTCGATCTTTTCTAGCGGCTCGATCTTATTGAACGGATCGAGCTAGTTGATTGATCAATCGGCTCTAGCAGGTTGATCAAGATTTACGGTTCGACCTAGGAGGTATCATTGAACCATCACACTATTTAATTTAATTTAATTTCATTTAGTTTGGTGAGAGAATACTTTGATCTGATGTTGCATTTTGCATATAAATTATGCATAGAATAGTAAATCTGTTGTGTAACTCAATTAATTATTTGAAGACTTGTCTCAATGAGACTAAATTTTTGCAGAAATTTGATATTAATTTTAATTCGTTTTTATATTTTGTAAATATTCTGCAAACTATTGGCAAACTCAATTTTTCCTTATGTTAATTTAATTTAATCGATGAAGTAATTTTTAAACTTTCAAAGCAAATAAACTACTTCTATTTTGCTTCTATTTTTACAGTATTTAGAAAATAACATAAAAAGTTATTCAGTATTAAATAATTCATTAAATAAGTGATGATAGTAAAATAATAATTAATTATTTAGTAATAATAATAATAATCTTTATTTCAAATACTATTTAGTTACATGCATTTTTACACAAAAGATAATAATCGAGTATTTGGAATCTAATGGCGAAGTTCAGTCTTTGGCTGGGTCGCCGCGACTGTTTTTCAACTTAACCATTGAAAACATAAGTAATAAATAAATATCAAACAAGCGCAGAAGTTTGTTTCAGTGCGTTTCAAATATCAGTAATTTAAATTATTCTATAATTAAATCGGCAATATTGAAATACAAAATATACATCTATCTGTCTTTAAGATGTTTGGCATAATGTTTACGGAAAGTTAAGACACATTTCGCTTTGCATTCTAGTGGTACCTTATTGTACACTTTAGAAATTTGGATTGAGAATGATCTTTCTGCAAAAACAGATTTATGTTGAGGTGGAGTTAGTAATCCTCTAAAGCGTACATTAAGTGTATGAACGTCAGAGCGGAATTTAATTTTGTGGTAAAGATAAGGTGGAGTCTTGTCTTTAATTATTTTGTGACAAAAAGTGGCAAAATGAAGTAAACGGCGATCACTCATTTTAAGCCAATCTAGGTCCTAAAGCTTATGACTTATATGATCAAATTTCCAAATACCGAAGATTAATCTCAAACAAGAATTTTGCATACGTTGAATTTTATCAATTGTTTTTTTTATCTAAACAAAAGTTGTATATATACTACATCACAATAGTTGAAGTGTGACAAAACCAGGGATTCACATAATATAGTTTTCAATTTCTGCGATAAACATCGCCGATTTAAGTATATTAACCTAAGATTTACATATGCCTTATTGATACAACGGGAGATATGACTGTGGAATCTTAGTTCATTATCTATATAAACTCCTAGACTTCTAACACAATTGTTTATGTCAATAAAATTGGTATTGTCCAAGCTAATTGAAAGTAAGAGGAATACTCTTACTCGCGCTTTTTTGGACCAAACAGAATAACTTCAGTTTTAGAATTATTTATTAGGAGAGAGTGCTCATTGCATTTTGTAGCGATTCTATTTAAATCTGAGTTAATTTTGGCGCACGTAACAATAGTGTCTTTCTCTGCAAAAGTATATAACAATTGAGTATCGTCTGCAAAAAGATGGTAGTTATTTAAGTTGATACTTGAAAAAATTTGTGAAGTATAAATTAGAAATAATAACGGCCCCAAAATAGAGCCTTGTGGTACACCTCTATGAGTTTCCAGCTCATTCGACAAATTATTTTTCAAGCTTACTATTTGTGATCGGTTACTTAGGTATTCTTTGAAAAAAAGAATGGATACCTGATCGAAGCCAATGTAAGATAGTATAGCAAGCAGGGTACTATGATTTAAGGTGTCGAAGGCCTTCGAGAAGTCCAGTAGTATAAGTAATGTCAGGAGGCCTTGGTCTTGGGAAATAATTATACTATCTGTGATGTCGGCTAGAGCTGTGGAGCAACTATATTTTTTACGGAAGCCAGATTGCGTGTCAGGGAGGATAGAGTGACGATCTAGGTAACATTTAATTTGTGGTTCAATTACTTTTTCTAAAACTTTGGAAAGCGTACATAATAAACTAATTGGGCGTAGATCCTTAGGATCAGTAACTGAGGTCTTTTTAGGAATAGGGATTATGTGGGACTTTTTCCAAAACGAAGGAAAATATCCACGAGAGAGACAATTATTCATTATGTGTGTTACGTAAGGTGTAATAAATGGACAACATAATTTAAGCATGTTAGCGCTGATGCCGTCAGAGCCTGCTGAACCCTCTGATAAATTATTAATTATAGTATTTACTTCAGAATCACTTACTTCAGCAAAGGAAAATTTAGGGTTGTGGGGAAAAAGTAAATGCGAGTTATAGTATTGGTTTAATTCAGAGCTATCTGTAGAAGTGGATGGAATGCAGTTTACGAAATAGTTATTAATTACATTTACATCTAACTCATTCGATATTTAGACATTAGAGGTCTCTCTAGAGCGAATATTGAGTTTTTTTAACTCTTTCCACAACACTCTACAATCTTTGGACCCCAGCCTAAACTCAAAATAAGCTTTCTTTTCATTATTAATACTTGACGTCGTTAAATTACGTAGAGATTTGTAATAATTCCAGTAATTGGGATTCTGTGTTTTTTTTAATCTACGGAGGGCATTATTTCGAAGGTCTATTAATTTTTTGATATTATCAGTTCGCCAAGGACAATTATTTTTTGTAAATGTTGATGTTTTTGGGGTGCATGAAGGTCAAATAGGTCCAACAATGTTGAAGAGAAATAACAAATCTTATCGTCAATACTTGCTAAAGAGTAAATGAAATTAAAATTGCAATGTGTAAGGTCGATGTTAAGATTAATTATATTAATATCCTTAAAAGGTCTGTAAGTAAGAGTAACAGGTTTAATTTTAGGTTTGATTATACGGATGTCACAGGAGATCATACAGTGGTCAGAGTAATTATGTAGACTCTCGCAACTGACATTAGGTATTTGCTTACTGTTAGTGATAATTAAATCAATAAGTGTAGATGTAGTGCTTGTTACTCTAGTGGGCTTGCTAATAATCTGTTTAAGTGAAAGAGTGGATAGCAGAGAATGAAGTAAACGAACAGAGTTATTATTAACATCAAGTACATTAATATTAAATTCTCCAACACAAAAAATTTCGTCTGTGCCGTCTGTGTTAAGTCTGTGCCGTCTGTGTTAAGGAATTAAGGTACTAATAGATATTTCTAATGAATTCAAAAAACTAGAAACGTTAAAAGAGGGAGGTCTATAAACAACACCCACTCCAAGGGTAAATTTGTGCAGTGAAAATGAGAACCACAGTTGCTCTATCGAGTGATCGCTGTGCATCACTTTATACTTAATGTTACTTTTTAAGTAAAAAGCTACACCCCCTCCTCTGGAGAGTCTATCTCTTCTTAACAATTTATAACCATCAATATGACACTGGCCATCAGAATTATTTTCCTTAAGCCAGGTTTCATATAGTGCAACTATATCATAATTACCTGAATTAATTTGCAGTTTTAATAAATCAAAGTTGACAAGTAATGATCGACAATTTATGCCTGCGAACTTAAATCTTCCCATTACCGTAGAACATCATGCCAAATAAAAATATATAAAATGAATAATTTTACAAGCTAAATAAAGCAAGTTAAAAAACTAAGAAAAAAGGAAAACGATGAGCGTCAAGATTACCGAAGAAAAGAAAAAGAAATCAAATATTTCTATTTGGAAAATATGAAACAAACTAAAGATGCTGTGAAATTATTAATTATAGGTAAATCTAGAAGTTAAATAAAAATAAATTGAATAGTTTTAAAATGAAATAAACTAAATATGAAAAAAAATCCGTAGATAAAATAAACGAAATTAAATTATAGTTAATTCTACAAGTTAAATTATTTTCGTTATCGCTTACTTAATACCCGAGTATAGCAAATTAAGCAGTAAACATTATTTCTGTCAAAAATCAAAATAAAAAGTTATATTCTATCACAAACACAAACAATGATTTATTTGCCGTAAAAATGTTAATTACTGATTTTAAAAGAAGTATCGGAAGTGTCCTCGATATCATTTATGGAATCTAGATATGATTCGTCCAGATCTTGGCGTTTGATGCGTACCGTTTTGCTTCCTGATTTTTGATAAACTTCGCCATTTTTCGTCCAAACGTTCCTGGGTCCATATCTTTGTTGCGCCATCTTGAAGAGTTCATTTCTTCGTTTAGTAAGGTCTTCTTTGAAAACAATTTTAGACCCTTTGAGATTTTTTCTTTTTGACAAAACCATATTGCGTGTTTTTTGATTATGAAATTTAATCATAACAGTTCTATTCTCATATTGTAAAGCATTCTTCAATATCACCGTCTTGTAGAGTTATTTTTAATTTCGATGATAATATATCAATAACCGTATTTTCGATTTGATGTTGAGATAGGTTTTTTGTTTCCAGTCCGTGGACGCGCATATTTTGTGAGCGCGTACGTTGTTCGACTTGGTCGCACCGTTCCTCCAGCTGGGAAACTTTTTGTTTCAAATTTTTGTTTGCGCGTTCATATTCGTCGAATTTAGAATTAAATGAGGCGGTCACATTTGCTATTAGTTCACTAATAAATTCCTTATCGTTTAATAAGGTCTTTATCAACTGCTTCGTTGTAGCTGCATTAAGCACTAATGGTTTATCGCTCCTAGTATGGGGCATTTTGTTAAAAAACACTGGATTATGATTGAAAAATCACTATTGCAACTCGGGTAGAAAACGCGACTACTCTGTTTGGCTGCACATGCTCGAATGAACCACCATTTATAATTATATAAAAATTGTAATCATCACTACTAACAAATATCATCCCCCGGGAGAAAAAAAAAAAAACTTCATCGAAACCTAAAATAACAAAAATACGTCTTGGAAAATCACTTCCTCAAAAAAATAAGCGGTGAAAGACCCCCTGTAAAAACACTCCTGGAAAATCACCCCCGAAAAAAACATTTCTCGAAAGAAACACCCCCCTCCCCCAAATTTACCACCACAAAAAACCAACCTCTCTTAAACCATTCCAGAAAATCTTCCCTTCAAAAAACCACCAACTGTAAAACCATTCCTGAAAATCACCCCCCGAAAAAAAACACTCCCTATAAAAATTACTCCTTGAAAAAGAAAACAGTCCTTCGAATAACCGGATTATAAAATCATTACTGGTAAACCACCCCCGGAAATAACCAACGATATTTTTTTTGCCTGTAATATCACCCTCCGGGAAACCACCAGCAAAAATACTCCCGACTTATAAATCTCTTGGGTTGTTCTAATTGTTCATTTAATTCGCCCCCACCGGCGCTACTTTTTCACTTTATTGTGATGAAACGTTAAATACTAATTTTCAAGTACTAATTTAATCGATTATTGAAAAATTTCGCTCAAGAGGGCCAATTTTGCTTGTTGTGTGTTTCTGGGATACGAGATGGCGCAAAGATAGCGAAATTGCAGAAAGTAGTTTTGACTATGTACTAACTTTACATAGCGCTGAGAGAATGAATGAATGGGTAGAACTAGATAAATATTCACAATTTAAATTTCTATTGGCATACATACAACTGATTTTACTTGTTTCAATTATAAATAAATATTGCATATACAAATTTCTTTTTGAGTATACTAACAAAAATAATATAATTGGTGTATATTAATGCCGACCACATTTGAAAGACCGCCTTGAAGAAAATATGACTAAAGTGTTGCTATCAAATTATTACAAATTAATAAATACTAATTTTATTTTGATTTACAATGTCTACAATGATTTTATAATCGTCTATGTAGATAAACAATCTAAAGCAGCGGTTCTCAATCTATTTTGGTGACGGAACCCTTTTAGAAAGCGAAATACTTGACGGAACCCTACAATTAAACAATAGTTTTTAAAAGTGTATTCTTAATTAATAAGCATAATAAAAGTACCATGTAACAGGTACTTGTTACTTACTTACACAACAAGTATAATAATATAAGATATTAAAAACGAAAACAAATCCAATTAATGGGAGGTATGAAACTATTTTTTATTTTTCATCAATTGGTTGACATCAGGTTTGATAGAGGACAGTTGAAGTCTCATATCAGGTTCGGCGTCCAGTCTATTGCGGTAAATATGTTGTTGGGAATGGGAGAAGAATATTCAGAGCCATTTTGGCAAGCATTGGATATTCATCACGGATTCTGCACCAAAAATCGTTGAGAGGCGTCGTTTTAAACAGTGACTCCATGCTTGTGTCTGATGACATTTCTAAAAAAAAATTCATATATCTCGTTTAACATACTTTCGGGCTTTTGTAAGTTGGGTAAAAAAGGATTATGAATCCATAAATACAGTTTCATTTTTGTATTCTGTTCTTCAAGAAAATACTTCTCAAAAGATGCGTGCACTAAAGTGAGATATTGGACAAATTCTTCAAATACATCATCTTGAAACATTTCTGAGTCGTTATCGCTAACAAACTTACTGAGTGACGTAAAGCTTACTATTTCTCTGTTTCCAACGCAAATAATCCAAAAATCTAATTTTCTTTTAAAGGCAGTTATTTTGTTACAGGCCTGGAGCATTGTTGTCTGTTTACCTTGCAATGATAAATTTAATTCGTTCAGTTTTTGAAAGATATCCGCAATAAAAGACAGTCGGAACAAGCAAGTTTTATCATACAAACGGTCTTTCAAATTAAAAGAAGTATCTGAAAGAAACATTTGTAACTCGGCTCTAAGTTCAAATAGCCTTGTTAAAGTTTTACCCCGAGCCAGCTATCGCACTTCTATATGGAGCAGCAGTGTTTTATGTTTGCTGCCATAATCCTTACACAATAATGAAAACAATCGGGATTGTAGTGGTCGTGATTTGATAAAATTAATTAATTTGATAAAATTAATTATTTTTAATTTTAGATTTGACGGCATTTGCTTCATCGCCAGTGTTTGTCTATGCAGGATACAATGGCTGGAACTACAATCAGGCGCTTTATTTTTTATGACACTACTCCTGCTGTCATACCCGTCATCGCCTTAGCCCCATCTGTACAAATGTCAATGCAATCGTTCCAACTGAGATTATTTTTCTTAAAAAATATATTGATTTTATTAAAAACTTCTTCTAGAGTAGTGTTTGTGGGCAGCGGTGAACACATAAGCATGTCCTCTTCAAAAGAACTTTCATATGGATATCTCATGATAACCAGCAAGATAGCCAGACCAGCGACATCAGTCGACTCATCTATACTGCCTTTCAAAAAAATCAGAACACAAAGTATTTATTGGACGATTTTAATGAAATTTACAGAATTTGATCATGTAAATGAACTGCATCGATGATCAAAAAATCAATTGTTTTGGTTACTATTTAATGGTATTTTTCCTTGATTTCACCATTATGAAGAGCTGCTGATTTTTTAATGTAATTGCTTCTAATATCCAAGTAGCCTCTGAGTAGTTTGACGTTTCAGTTTGTAAAACATAAAAAGATGCCCCGTGTTCGTCGGCGTGCACAATATCATCATCTAAGTGAATTTGAAAGGGGTCGCATTATTGGAATGCGAGAAGCGGGTTTTTCGGTTCGTGCTATTGCTGAAAGGGTAAGCCGTAGTGTATCGGTGATCGTACGCTGCTGGTCTAGATGGTCCGAAGCTGGGGAGAATCGACGTAGACTTGGATCAGGACGTCCAAGAAGCACCACTGAGCGTGAAGATCGAGTCTTCGTCTTACAACTTTAAGGGACAGATTTACAACGTCGCGGGCATTGGGAAATGACTGGTGGCTCTAAATGGCCAAAGAGTATCCATGGCTACTGTTTACAGAAGAATCCGCAGTTTTGGTATAAGATCTTACCGTCCACAATTGTGTCTACCTCTTACTCCGCAGCATCGCAGAGCAAGACTTGATTGGTGCAGGGAAAGACAACATTGGACCCATGAATGGAATAACATTATCTTCAGCGATGAGTCTCGGTTCTGTTTATGGGCTCATGATGGTCGCAGAAGAGTGAGACGTAGACGCGGTGAACGCAGAATTTTACAATTTGCTGTTGAAAGACATACGGCTCTTACACAGGGAGTTATGATTTGGGGGGCGATAGCATGTGGTAGTTGGTCTCCTCTAGTTTTTTTAGAAGCAAGTCTTAACGCGATTCGGTATATTGACAACATTTTACGGCCAGTGTTAGTGCCCTATGTAAATGGCTTGCAGAACCCCATTTTTCAGCAAGATAATGCTCGACCTCACACAGCGGCCATTACAAGACAGTTTTTTGATAGTGCCGAAATCAATTTGTTACCTTGGCCATCTCGTTCTCCAGATCTATCGCCAATAGAACATGTTTGGGATATGATAGGTGTTAGAATAAGTAACTTACAGCGCCCCGCTAACACTGTAATGGAACTTAGAAGTCAAATTATCGAAGTTTGGAATGAAATACCCCAAGTCGATATTGACAGCCTGATTTCTAGCATGCCTCGACGTGTTAATGAGTGTTTGGGAAATCGTGGAGGCCCAACACATTATTAATTTTTATTTATTTGTTTTTTTTGTTTTTCAAGTTGATTTTTTGATCATCGATACAGTTCGTTTACATGATCAAATTGTGTAAATTTTATTAAAATCGTGCAATAAATACTTGGTATTCTGATTTTTTTGAAAGGCAGTATATTTATAATTTTGTATAAGAATGTATTCATTAATTATTATTATTATTATTAACAATATTAATTTAGTTAAATGGGTAGACTTGTGCAGGTTTGATGTGTTTACTATAAATTTCCCAACGCTACAACAATATATTTGTATTCATTTCTAAATAATCTCTGATTATATGGTATATGGTTGGGTTAGACATCAGTTGCGTAGAATATGCTTGGGGCCATTAATGACGATTTCACAACATTTTAATTAAACTTGGTCAATAAGTCAATAGATTAAATAATACTGCATTAAATTCGTGTCCAGTTTCAAAATATAAAAAATATATTTTCAACATTTTTGCAAGAGCATTTTGAGATAGCATTGACTTAAAATTTAATTTCCATCAATTTTCATAACTTAGAACATTTTTGAGACTCTAATAACTAGCGTAACAATTATTATAGTAAACCATACATCTAAATGTTTAGAATTGTTTATCTATTTTTTTGCAAAGGACTGGACCTAGGGGGAAATCTTGACCTGTTAACATCTAAGAAAGCTGATGCATTTATTGACGTTAACTTTGAATATTGACAAAATGTGTGATTTCTTGACATTCATCTTTCTACATTTATTACTTTATACAAAATATGACACTTTCAAATTTCTTGCATTTATCTCAATTTTTGAAATTTACAATTTACAAATCACTTGAATATTATAAAATTCAAAATACTCATGTTTAGAAATATATTTTTAACCCTGCTTTAGCGGTTTATTTTTAATATCGTTTTAGCATATTTTACAATATTTCAGTGTTTTATACATGTGGCGCATGAAGTAAAATTTGCTGTTGAGAAAAGCCTGAAAATTTATTTGGTCGCTCCGCTTTGCTACGCGACCAAACCAAATTTTAAGGCTTTTCTAAACTCAAAATTTTACTTCATGCTTAATCAAGGAGTGGAAACATTCGTTCGAAACTTAAAATTGAACGCTTGTAAAAAAAACAATAAATGCCTAAATGTTAGTGCATGCATCGGACTATGTAAACTTAAAATACAAGTTCGCTCTATTTAGATAAATAGTAATACTTGGCGATTTTTATAGAAATTGCAAAACTCATAAAATTAAAATTATTTTTTATGATTTTTATTTAGTTTTTAATGTTTTATCAAATTACCTAATTTTCGTTTCTATCGGCATCTCTTTTTTAATTTTACAAGTAATTTTCATTTTTTGGGTTCATTTAATGCTATTAATTTTTTACATACTTAATTTTTTTTTTGGCTTTTGCCTGGCCTTAGTTACTAGACTATTAGCCATCATCAATTGTTATTTCGTATACATTTGTTAATTAATTTATTATTAAGTATAACATACAACTATATATTTGGACGTCACAACACATTCACACACATCCATGGAACCGAAGACAAGTATTTTTCGTTAGAAAAATTACTCGCCTCGCCTCGAACCCAGATCACCTCCGTGACCGATTGGCGAAACCGGCGGCTCAACCGCTCGGCCACGGCGGGCCCACGTACTTAATTATTTTTACCCCTAAAACTACGATATTGTGACTTACCGATAGGTTTTAATTCACAAAATTACCAAGTTCCCGCTAATTGGAAGTCGGTAAATTTACAATCTTTAATCACGATGACCTAGGTACGCCACTGACTGAATGGTAAGTAAAACATAAGGTCTACTTACCGTTTTGATATGTATAGCAACTTGTTAAATACAACCTACTAATGTGGTAGATCGATCAGGTAAAAATACAGATATATTTACATAAATAAAACACTATAATTATTTAGTTAGTTAGTATTTAATTAGTGTATAATGAAATAGATGCCTTCACCATTAATGATTTTAGTTTGAAATTCCACATTAGTATATATTTATAATATTGTAGACAAACAGCCGCACATTTAATTTGGTAAATTAAATTTAATCTCCGTAAATAAACATTGAACATTAAATGTTGGCAACGTAAAATATATATTCATGTTATTTGCAACTACGTAAGTGATTTTAATTACTATCAAATATCAATTATAATCATACACGACCTAAAATTTAAGTTTAGCGGCTAACACAGTAAATTGTCGCGTGCTGCACTCCTTAATTTGGTAAATTGCAATGAAGTACACAAAAATAATAGATGTGAACACAAGACGACGAAACCTCCACACTCTAAGCAGCGGCGTCACTCCAAGCTGAGTAGGCTAAGCCGCCGCGCGCCGTACAAAAAATAGGAAATTACAATAACCCAATTCGAACTTTGGACGCAAAACTGACTATGCCTCAGTAATCAAAGGATTTTTTTCGATTCATCACTTGAATCAACATTCACCGGCATTCCACATTCCTTTTTAAAACATGAATCCAGAAATGCACTCATATTTACAAAATGTATTAGGAAATATTTTAATAATGTTTTTCTTTGTTGTGTATCAATAACATAATGAATGAATGATCCGCGGCAGAAAAAATACATTCGTAATTCAAGGCCGGGCGCCGTGAGCTTCCCGAGCCCGCGTCGCCACAAATGCCATACACGAAGTCTACATATCAAACCCAATTTCTTTTCACATGTTTTTAGAAATCATAGTATATTTTTAAGATATTACTAAAATGACACGATACTGCCCCCTATTTATTAAAGAAATAGTCAAAATTTACATTGCTCTTATGGAGATTTCTAAGCAACGATTAATTTTATTTATCATTTATTTTAGATCAATCTATTTAGTACAACATGTTTATAATAATTACTTTAATAAATTATAGCAATATGAAGAAGAAATAATGTTTCGTATGGAAGTATTTAACGGATTTATGTGATCATTTGACAGTGTCCCATTATTTGATTTATATTTAATGTAAAAAACATTTTTTTGAAAAAAAAAATAGTGTCTAATTTTTCGAAAGGCTTCAATGTACAATATGTGTAAGATTAAAAGCTCTATTTTTATTACTGTGGTATTCTTCCATTCTTGTTCGTTCTTATGGCCAAATAACGTGGATTTTCGACCTTAAAAATAATCGATTCTTTGCATGATCACTATAAGCTATGTTGATGACAATTAAGAAGGTAAATTGTTATTATCTGTCAGTAATTTGTTCCAAAAATCTGGAAAATTCAGTAAACATATAAATATTTCATGAGGAAGAAACATATGTTACATATATCAATACTGATCTTCGGAATAATTACCTCATTCAATATTTCTGCCGAATTCTACAGTTTTTTTTCAGTATACATAATCATTACATTCTTTCGTTGCCGGTTCACACACCACTTAATGTTGCAAATGCTTGCATTGCAAGCGTTAATTCAATTTAGAATGTAAGTAAATATTGTGTTATGGCAGGTCGGGAGAATTCTAGTTTGCAATTTATTTAATAATACTTACTTTTTCGTATTTGCAAGATTTTAAATTACAAATCAAAATTAATTATGATTACACCAAAAGGCATCATTTTAATTTATTTTATTAACTCAAGTAATTTTTTAGTATTGATCAAATAAGATTGATTGCGCGGTCCTCTCGATCCTTGCTAATGATCGAGCTGCTCGATTTTTCGATCGGCTCGATCTTTGCAAGCGGCTCGATTTTTCCGAGCGGCTCACAATGTGGCGGATTCGAGCGAACGCACCAGCGGTAGTTTGGGAAGGAAAAATAAAAGTCCAAATTGACTAATAAAGAAAATACTATTATATTGTAGATACTCCAAACCTCATAAAATTTCAAGTTTACGATTTTTTGGACACACTCTTTTTGTGCAATTAATGTGTAAAGTTGATCAATTTCAAATCGCGAACAACACGCGAAAAGTGGATGAGTTTTGATAATTGATTACATCGCACTTACCTAATATATCAACGCAGTCTTTTTAAAAGTTTATTAAACATACATTGTTCTATAATATACCACTAAGTGTGAATTAATCGATAATGTTTAACGATAGTTATAATTATTTAAACATAATAACTTTATTTTATTGTATTTAAATTTCTAAGTGGCCTATATAAATTTTATAGAACCGCGGAGGGTAGGGCTTATCATCAAAAAATAGCTCAAACTTTTTTCTATTATACCTCATAAAAGTAATATTTTTTCCGATCCGTGTAAGGAGCGTTTTTATTTTTTTTATTTAGCGCGACCGTCTACCGCAAAATCGCTCGAGCTCTTCGATGCACAGATTTCATACACAGTTTCTGCATCTTTGTCATACATCCTAAAATTTTACTAATTTTATTAAGGTAACATTCCTCTACAATATAACAGTATTTAAAATCATTTCTACCCTTCAGATTTATAAAAATTATTTAAAATTATTAATGTCATTTTAATTTAAAATTCAATTAAACTTATATTAAAAATACGATGTACCAGCCCGCGGCGTCGATTCTCTAAAATTTATTGTTCAATATATCTTTTAACTATAATTTATAATATAACGAAAATGTTATTCGTGTTATTAACTACCCTATAAAAATGACTTCTTTATCGACTCGTTTCTAATAGTTTGTTAGCTTTTATACAAAAAATAAGTGAGAAATTGTAATTTGCTCAAGTATTTATAAGATAATCAACATCTGTGTTTTCATTGACAATCAATTCTTAGTCGTCTGTTCTGTCATCGCCTGTGAGAAATGGGGTGAGTGTATTATTTTCAATACGCCAAGTACTTGAAAACTGATAATTTTAAGAGAAGGGATTTTTAGAAGAGAATTAATTTAGTTAAATCTCATCTCTTGGAGAGTTCAGATATATATTCTTAAAACCTATCGGAGTGTTGGACTTTTACTATTTAATTTTAAGTAACCTTACTTCTGTTAATTGTTAGTTAATTTGTGTATACAACAATTTTAGTGTTTAGTGTTTTTAGTTATTAATAGTGTATATACATATAATTATAGTTTAATCTATTAAATTAGGATGGAAAATACATCTATTTCCAATGAAGATCTGTTTAAGATATGGTATAATTTGGAAGGTAAACCAAATGTTACTTCGGATGCAACATATCAATCTTTAGTTAAATATGTTAAAGATCATTTTAATGTTTCTACGCCAACTGATCAAAATAAAATACGTAAGAAAATTAGAGGTTTCTGTAGCATTCTTAAGAAAAAATGGATTTTTGCATCATGTTCTCACGTAAATTTTATTAAGTTAAATAGCGATTGGAATCAATAGATAATTTGGTGATCGAAAGCTATCGCGGTAAACAGTCGCGTTGAAAAAAAAAATTATAAAAAACCCTTACATGGATTGATAAAAAAAATTAAATTAGTAAGGTGTATTACAGAAAAGTGTGAGCGATTTTTTTATGGTGAGTCTTAGCCCCCGCAATTCGATATATTTTATATAAGCCACTTCAAAGATAAAATTTAATTTAAAAAAAATGTTTCTTTCAAATAATTATAATTACAATTTGAAAAGTGGGCTATAGTTTTAAATAATGTGATGTAGAGATATGTTATCTTAATAAAATTCGTGAATAATAGAATGTATGAACTGCGTATGAAATCTATGCAAAGGAGTGGCGCGTTTAAGCGCTTTCGCGGTAAACGGTCGCGCTGAATAAAAAAATAAAAAAAGCCCCTTACACGGATCGACAGAAATCTGATTTTGATTGGGTATAATACAGGAAAGTTTGAGCTATTTTTTGGTGGTGAGCCCTACCCTCCGCGGTTCGATAAAACTTATATAGGCCACTTAGAAGTTTAAATACAATAAAATAAAGTTGATATGTTTAAATAATTATAACTATCGTTAAACAATATCGATTAATTCACACTTAGTGGTATATTATAGAAAAATGTATATTTAATAAGCTTTTAAAAATACTATATTGATATATTAAGTGAGTGCGATGTAATCAATTATCAAAACTCATCCACTTTTCGCGTGTTCTTCGCGATCTGAAATTGATCAACTTTAAACATTAATTGCACAAAAGGAGTGTGTCCAAAAAATTCGTAAATATGTAATTTTATGAGGTTTAGAGTATCTACAATATAATAGTATTTTCTTTATTCGTCACTTTTGACTATTATTTTTCCTTCTCGAACTACCACTGGTGCGTTCACTCGGATCGGCCACATTGTGCGGCTCCATCTCTTTGATTGGCTCAATTGTTTCGATCGGCTCGATCTTTTCGATTGGCTCGATCTTTTCGATCGGCTCGATCTTTACGAGCGGCTCGATCTTTTTGATCGGCTCGATCTTTTTGATCAGCGCGATCTTTTCGAGCGGCTCGATCTTTTTGATCAGATCGATCTTTTGCTCGATCTGCTCGATCCTTAAACTGATCGATCATTGCTTGATCGATCCTTGAGATACTCCATCTTGCCCATCACTACCTTATATTGCAACCTCCAATTAACATATTAATTTATAAACAAATAACTTACCTTTAAAATTGTGCGTCGAAGAATCCAAAAAATAAAATATAAAATAATTTAATAATTGATGGGTTAGATGGATTAGATTAGAAAAGTACAAAAGAAAACATTTAAAAATAAATTTTATTCTGTTTTATATCGTACAAATCTGAAAATGCAAACACTTAATTCAATATATTATTCTGGATGGGACACACTTTTATACATAATCACCTAAACGTAAACGAAAATAAAATATACAAAAATAAAAAAAAAATCTAAATACCTATAGTCTGACTAGTACCGTGTTGTTCCTTGAACTCAACGCGTCCATTCAAGAGATAATTGAGATCATGCGAGATACTATCCATGACCGCGTCTAAACGCTCACAGTTCTTATCACTATCACAACATTTGTCATTGGCGATCATCTTCAGTGGTTCTTCAAAGGCCTTGCTGATCACCGCGGATATTTTGTTGTTCTCGTAGCTGATTGATCTTTTGGTGATATCAATCGGGCTGATGGGTAGTTGCGAAGCGCTCTGCAGGGATGAGGCTACGAGATCGAGCTGGACGAAGACTTTGCTCCCCAAAATGTCGGGCGAGTTGAGCGAGTTTGATTTTGAGATGGGGTTGTTGCTAAGATTCGTGGGGGTTGAGTTGTAGCGTTGGACGCTTGGGTGGAATTCCATAGACCGTTTAATGGTGGCCGGTGCTATGGTGTGAAGATCTAAGGCGTTTTCGAAATGGTCGCTTCCATGATCGGCTAAAATTGAAAAATGAAATTTTGCGTAATGTTAAAGAAAGTAATGTTAGTGTTATTAATAATGTACAGGGTGGTTTATTTAGTTGATATTATAGGGTATAGGCTAAACGGTAAGAGATACAAAAAAACTAAGTTATGTGTCCCGTTCTCTTAATTAGTGTTTAGTTTAATAACGCAATAAGATCTACGCTAACTAGATTGGTTTAGAAGATACAGGGCGATTGTCAAAATCTGCCGATTTCTATAATCTCTTATGACTTGGTTATTTGTGGAGATAAAAAAATGTAAATACGAAAGTTTTATGACTTTTTACGTAGAATCCAGTGGTGTACTTAAAAAATGTTGATGATTTCATTTTTGAGATATTTTCTTAAACACCCTGTATCTGAGTATCTCAAAAAATTGCACTTTTTCTTGTGAATGCAACAATATGTAGCACTTAATATTTTGATCTGTCCTGAATAGCTAAAATACTAAAAAACAAAACAAAAGATTTTCTAGATAGCCATGAATTGAATTCATTAAGCGTTTGTTTTTGTCTTTTTACGTGTCTTAAAATTCAATAACAATTACTTATTGGTTTTGATATTCCGTTGTTAACGAAATATTCTCGATTATATTTCTTCAAAAACGGAGTCTAAAATGAATATTTTTTAAAACTATGAAAAATTAAATATGTTTGAGTGCTCTATTGAAAGTTATAAAAATAAAATCGCAGCTTTCGACCCATATTTTGAGCTTTATCCGGAACGACGACAGCCAGAAAAACAAATATTTTAAAGATTATATCACAATTTAAGTGAGTATGGATCGTTTGGAAAACCAAGAGATAAGATTTACAATAAAGAAAATAGAGAAAGAGGTGAAATAAATTCATTAGCTGCAATATTGAGAAAGCTATTGGCACAAGTAAATTTAAACTTTTAAAAACGTTACGCAAGCGTAAGTATAAACCGTATAAAATAAGTAAGGTTTATAATTTGCATTCTGAAAATGAGAAGCAGCGTTTAGAATGTTGTCAATGGTATTTGCAACAGATTATTCGGGTACAACAAGGACGGTTTGGTTTCCATGTATGGGTGGCGCTATATCAAAACAGAGTCCTTAACTACAGAATTTTAAACAAAAATTGGAGTACTGAAGGATACATCTAAATTTTGGAACAATGTGTAATAATCGAGTTGAATAACATGCCATTAGCTATAAGAAGTAATGTTTATTTACAACAAGACGGTGCTCTAGCACATACTAGCCATATGGTAAGGCACTTAGGTTAGGTTAGGTTTTAGTGGCTGCACCGCCCAAGGAGGTGCACACTTAGGCCTGAAAGGCCCAGTGTGAAACCACGACTTTCATCTTTTCAAGGGAAACTCTTATGACGTGATGGTAAGGCACTTACTAACTGCCAATTTTGGAGAAAATTGGCTTGGTACATATGGACTAAACAGATAGCCTCCGCGTTCCCCCGACCTTAAGCCACTCGACTTTCATTTTTGGCGAATTATCAAAAATAAAATATATAAAACCTGAAGTAATACTGTAGAAGAACTTAGAGCAAATTTTATTAATTGAATTGCATTGGAAGAGGGCCAAATATTAACATCTATAACGCCACTCATTCTGTTACAGGCTGAGTCCAAAAATGTATCGAGCAGAATGGAAGATAATTTCAGCACTTTTTGTGATTAAGCACCAATGCTAATTGTTATACAGGGAGTTTTTCTTTTAGGTATACAGGTCCTAATTACAGCGTATATACTTAAATCTTCCGATATGCGCAGTTTGTTTAAAGAGTTCCATTTGAAGCATAAAATGGGTGTTTTCCACTCCCAGGCTAAGCATGAAGTAAAATTTCGTGTTTAGAAAATCCCCGTGAAAACTTTCTCGGCTTTTCTTACGAAATTTTACTTCATGCGCCACGCGTACAAAACATTAAAATATTATGAAATTTATGTATATTTAAACTTTACTTGAAATCAGTGTTTTATACGCGTGGCGCATGATGTAAAATTTCGAGTTTAGATATGCCCAGTAAATTTGTCATGGGTCGCTGCGCGATCCGAGACAAATTTTCACGGGGCTTTTCTAAACTCGAAATTTTACTTCATGCTTAGCCTGGGTGTGGATAACACTCATTTAAAGCTTTAAATTGAACTCTATTAAGAAGCAAAAAATATCGCAAAATTTGCAGCGCATGCATATGTATACTTAAAAGAAAAATTCCCTGTATTAGTATATGAGATAATTGTTATTATATTATTATAAATTTTTGTTTGTTTTTTGTATTTGTTGTTGATTTAGTTTATCAATGTTTCAATATTCTTGTTAACTGGGTTTTTAATATACCTATTATAAAAGAAATGAATAATCATTTAATTCATGGTCATCTAGAAACCCTTTTTTGTTTTGGTTTTTTGGTATTTTAGCTATTTAGAACAAAGCAAAATATTAAGTGTTACATATTGTTACAATCACAAAAAATTTAATTTTTTGAAATACTTAGATACAGGGTGTCCTATTCAAGAAAATTTTAGTTTTGATAGTATCTCAAAAATTAAAACATCTAGACGTTTTTTAAGTACACCACTGGATTTTACGTAAAAAGTCAAAAAACTCCCGTATTTAAAATATTTTTTTATCTTTATAAATAACCGAGTCATAAGAGATAATAAAAACCAGTATATTTTGAGAATTACCCTGTGCCTTCTAAACCAATCTAGTTAGCGTAGATCTGATTGCGCCATTGAACTAAACACTAAAAAAGAGAACGGGACACATAACTTAGTTTTTTTTTTATCTTTTACCGTTTAGTTTATACCCTATAATATCAACGAAAAAAAAAAAACACCCTGTACAATAGAATTAAGAAAGATTTTATAAGCAGTGATTTTAAGTGAATTATTATTTGGCATGCCTTTCAAGCGCTTCGTGAAACTGACAATGCATATTCAGGATGATCATTTTAATCCGGGACTGCGCACTATACATTAAAAATACAAGGATTTTTTTTACCCCATTACCGGGCGGATTAAAAACAAAATAAAAATGGGGTACAAATTAATGGTGAAATGATTCCGAACATAAATCCATTGAATTTAGAACTTGAATCCCAAAAAAGGCCTATGGCGGCTTATGAGTTGAAGTACTTATCTCAAAGCAAATAACTCAAGCGGCATGAATTTTAAAACAGCCAGATTTGGCTAGAAGAATTAAAAATTGATATTAACCCGAGATTTAACATAAAGTCAAACACAGTCATTAATGAATTATAAACTTACATATCTAGAAGGTTCAAATGTGTTCAAATGTACAGAATATAGGGATATACATACTTAAATGCAAAGTTGCCGTCCTCCCCAGAAAATATAATTGTCTGTTTATACACTTTAAAATAGAATATAAAAAATAACACTTATCCAATTACTTAGACAATTAATAATTGACATAATAAACTTATTTTACTTATAAATTGGTTAAAGACCATTTCACATTAAATCATTGTTATATAGGGTGCACGTATTTCAGCAGAATGTGTAACTAAGATCCCCAGTTATTTGAAGAGATAGTAAGTCGGTTGCGTATTTTAGGGCCTAACAATAATCTGATAACAATTTTGAAATATCTTTTTTGTTTTCGAGATATCAACAAAAAACTGATTTTTTGGAAAATCGTTTTCATTTTTTTATTCAAAAACTACTGAATCTGGACATTTAGAACTTTGACAATACAAGATAACTATAACATTTACCCGGGGACTATAGCCAACTTGCTTGTCTTATGGGCGCTATTTCGGATTTTCATATTTTTTAAAGAATATTTTTTTCTGAACTCAGTGATGTACCACCCTCATAATTTATTTTAGATTTGATATTTGAAATTATGATATTTTCTTTTTTGCAAAGAGTGCCTTGGAAACAATGACGTCATATCGGTTAATCAATAACATTTTGACAGCAGTCAATCATTGTTAGCACTCAAAATTAATTAGTAACTGTCAGTCTTTTGTAATAATTATAATAAGTATCGATTATCACATAAAAGTTGCAAAAACTAAATTTATTCTACTTTTATTATTATTATTCCAAACCTATTCACAAAAAAGTAATTTTTGCATCGTTTCGCTACATCTTGGTAAATATTGATCACCATCACATCTAAGCATTATATATTTTGAACTTTACTGTAAATCAATGGTTTATAGGCGTGGCGCATGAAGTAAAATTTTGAGTTTAGAAAAGCCTGCGCGACCCTCAAGAATTTTTTTACGCGGGGCTTTTCTAAACTCGAAATTTTATTTCATGCTTAGTCTGGAAGTGGAACACACTTGTTAGTTTAAAATACATCACAACTGTTAAATATGTATCGTCGGATGCCCGTCTTCAGGGGTGATATGTAAGTAAATTATGGGTCCCAGGAGTTGTTAAATACAGTATTTTTCACGAATTTTGGCAGTCACGTCATCAATTTATGTACGTCTCAAAGACAAGCAGTTATTCTACCATTTCATACTATTATACGCGAATCATCGTAGTAAATAATAGAAACATATGTCTCGTGACTCCTGATACAAGTACCGACAACAGTGCTCACCGCTCGGAAACGTGAGGCGATGCATAAGACAAAGACGCCATTATAGTGTAGTGCATGCCTACTCCAGCACAACGCTTCCCAGAAACGTCAGTAGCGTCATTATCCGTTAGAAGTTTTCAAGTTTCCAAGTATTTCTGTTTGTTTTAGTTTTTTCGTGAGTATTTCGTGTTTTTTTCATAGTGTAGTAAGTAAGTGTAGAATTAATTGTTTTGAAATTAGATCTAGTTTTTTATAACCATAAACTCAAAATGCCTGAAAAAAGACTTACTGAAGTAGCCCGAGATATGATTATCAAAGTAATGGACTACTTCAACCAGGAAAAATGCAATGGAGGGAGGTCCCCTTTTACCTATAGATGCAGTCCATGAGGTGAATTGTTAAAATAAGGAGAGCTGTCGGCGAGGGAAAGTGCTTCATTATTTTGCATGCTGGTCAGAGTACAGGTTTCGTGGAGAATGCTTCCCTTATTTATGCAACAACTTCAAAACTTGCAGACTGGTTATGAATGCACCTTACCACAGCGTATTCGTAGAAAAGCAGCCCAAAATTTCTTGGACGAAGGCACAAATCACACATTGGCTACAAGATAGCAATAAACCTGAGGAAGTAACAAGTTCAAGGCGGAACTGTTAGCCCTAGCCAAACGATATGCTAGACCTAACAGATACGTGGTAGACGAATATCTGCTCAAACATGGTCATGAAATATTGCGACTCCCACCATATCACTGCGAATTTAACGTAATTGAACTAATATGGGCACTGGCAAAACAATATTATGATGCTCATATAGGCGAAAAAGGATATGGAGACATAGAAGTGTTGGTCATGTGGCACAAATCCTTAGAAAAATGTACTTCGGAAAGGTGAGACTCTGTTGTTAGACACACAGACAAATGGTACATCAGCCAAAACGTTCTGGATAATGTGCCAGAATATATTATTCGTAATGGGGATGGAAGTAGTTCAAACGATGATGTAACAGACAGTGATAATGATTTTAGAGGAAAGGTCGCTATTTGGTTAATATCCAACGTCGTTAACTATTATTAATCGTGGTTTGAAAATTAGATAATTTAAAATAAATAGCCTCATAAACACCCACACAAACAAGATTTCTATCGCGTCCATTTTAAAAATCATGAATGAAGATTCATATTTTTTTAAATGGACGCGATAGAGGTGAAAATAAACATTTTTATATTAAAATTAATTGTATTGCATTTTATTATTATTCTACATGGAATAATGTCAATCTCATAACAGTTATCATTCTTTTGGGATTTTTTTTTGTAAGTGCATTCCAATAGCGTATTCATTGGCATGAGTTCTTCCTAAGATTACATGTTGGAATGCAATTTCTAGGGTTTCAATGCAGGATTAAGTAAACAATAGAAACACCAAATCCCTTTTTAACGTTACGCCAATGCGCGTAATTACATATGACCTTGAACAGATTGATTCGGAATTTTATAATTGATGACGTGAGTGTAAACATTCGTGAAATAGACTGTAAGTGAGTTATTAAACTGTTTTTAAGGCATTCTTTACAAAAAACAAAAGATTAAAATTGTACATATAAAATGTACAATAAACTATAAGTGTGATACATCATTAAATTCAGAAAAAAATATTCTTCCAAAAATATAAAAATTCAAACTGGCGCCCATAAGAAAAACAAAAGTGGGCTATGGTCCCTGGGTAAATGTTATAGTTATCTTAAAATAAAATAAGTTACTAGATTTATCGTTAAAAAGTGCTTGTATAATGTCAAAGTTGTAAATGTCTGGATTCAATAGTTTTTGAATAAAAAAATAAAAGCGAAATTTCAGAAAAATCCGTGTTTTGATAATATCTGCAAAACGAAGAAAGATATTTTTAATTTATTTTCAGATTATTATTAAGCCCTAAATTACGCAGCATTGCCTCGAATTAACCGACTCTCTATCTTTTCAAATAACCGAGATCCCCATTCATTCTATTGAAATACGGACACCCTGTATATGCGTGGCGCATGAAGTAAATAGCCATATTTTCAGGCTATTCTAAACTCGATATGTTACTTCATGCGCGACGCTTATAAAACACTGCTTTTTAGTGAAGTTCAAAATATACGTCTTTAGCAAACTGCTTAAGTAGAATTTTAATAAACCTTACAATGTTTCAGTGCTTTCTACGCGTGGCGCGTGAAGTAAAAGTTCGAGTTGAACAGATCCTCCATGCCTAATCTGGTAGTGAAAAACACTCCTTTAAAGCCTTAAACCAAACTGTGTTAAAAACAAAGAATATCTTAAAATTTACAGCATATAAAATTTGATCTTATTCAGATATGCATACTTAAAAAAACTCTCTGCATATTATATGATGCAGTGCGAATAAAATCTTTGAATGTATTTAATCTTATTTACAATACTACAGGGTGCGCGTTTTTCGAGCTGTACTATGGAAGATCTCGGTTACTTGAAAAGATAGAGAATCGGTTAAATAGGGGCAAAGTTGCGTATTTTAATGCTTAGTGATCTGCTTTTATATTTGAAGAATCTTAAATTGTTTTAATATACTTTGAATAAAAACTAAAATGTTGGATTTTTTAAAATCGTCCATATCTCCGTTATTTTTTTTTAATTCTGTTAACTTTCTTAGGGCAACTTTTTATGACTGATTAAATGCAAAACGCCTAACATATTTAGATTGATTCGTTTTTCTTTTATAGTCCTAAATTTTTTTTTTCTTATGGAAATATACAAATTTATGCACATCATTGAATTGCATTTCTAATTCTGATTTCAACGATATGCCAAATGTAGGATTTGGTTTAATTGTTGTTGTTCGAGTTGCCATGGAAACTAAACAATACCAAGTTGCAATAGTTAAAATGTTATTTGTTCACTTTGCGCGATTGTTTCCAACAAACCATAAAACAATACATTTTTTAAAAGTCATGAAATCAGCGTAAATAATGCTGTTCAATGATGTGCATAACATCATATGCGCCCATAAGAAAAACAAAAGTTGCTTATTAAAAACAAAAGATAAACGAATCGCTTTGCAGTTTTATAAATTTACTCCATAAATCTAGTCATAAAAATTTGCTTTAAAATTGTTTTCGGGGCAGGTGGTGGCCAAGCGGTAACGTCGTCGGGCTGTATCGCTCGGCGAGCCACAAACGCGGGTTCGATTCCCGTGCACGGGGAGACTTTATTTAAAAATAATTTCTCGTCGTGTCCCTGGGTGTGGTGTGAATGTGTGTGACGTCCAAATATATGTTAAATTATTTAATATAATCATCGTTAGTGGCTGAATGGCTAGAACCTATGCCAAACAAACAAACAAAAAAAAAATTGTTTTCACAAATTTCAAATAAAATCGAAAATAACGGAGATATAGGCAATTCTTTAGGTCACAGACAACTAGTTACAATATTGATTTAAAAAAAAAATACAAATGTAATTATCCAATTGAGCAAAAAACAAACAAATAATGTTATATTAACATTGTAGCAACATTAAACGTTATTTTAATGTTTATGAAACATTACTTAAATGTGTTTGTTCAGTGGGATTATTTAAAAAAAGAATTAATTTTTATGTATATGGACATCCTGTTTCCCAAAATATAAAAAAATATTCAGGATGTTCTTTGTAAAATAGTATCTGATCAACTTTTGGTGAAAATGCGGAAACGGAAAGTGGTAGTTCACTTTTTTTTAATAAAAAAACCTGTTGGTAAGGTTTGGCCGCTTCGCGGAGCGACCAAACCAAATTTTCAGGCTTTTCTAAACTTGAAATTTTACTTCATGCTTAATCTGGGAGTAGAAAACTCTCGTTTAAGCTTCAAATTGAACTCACAAACAACGAATGTCGGAACATTTTCAGAGCAATCACTTAAAAAAAATCCTTTCGTTTTTTTGTAAAGAGTCCCTAGTAGAAATTAACCTTGTAGCAATATTATACAGGGAGTTCTTCTGTAAAGTATGCGTTTTCTAAATTCAAATTATTTTCTTTAAATATTTAGATATTCGTTGTTTTTTTTAAAAGAGTTCAATTTGAAGCTTCTAACGAGTGTTTTCCACTCCCAGACTAAGCATGAAGTAAAATTTCGAGTTTAGAAAAGCCCCGTGAAAATTTGTCGAGGGTCGCGCAGCGACCCGAGACAAATTTTCACGGGGCTTTTCTAAACTCGAAATTTTACTTCATGCGCCACGCGCATAAAACACTGATTTCAAGTGAGGTTTAAATATACATACATTTCACAATATTTTAGTGTTTTACTCGTATACACGTGTCGCATGAAGTAAAATTTAGAGTTTAGAAAAGCCTCGCGAAAATTTGTCTCGAGTCGCTGCGTGACCCTCGACAAATTTTCTACGCGGGGCTTTTCTAAACTCGAAATTTTACTTCATGCTTAGTCTGGGAGTGGAAAACACTCGTTTAAAGCTTCAAATTAAACTCAATTAAACACAACGAATAGCTAATGATTTAAAGAATATAAGCTGAATTTGAAATACGTATACTTTAAAGAAAAACTCCCTGTATCTATATTGTTATGTTGATTATACACTGAAACTGTTATACAATGTGCATACAATATAGAAACAATATTGTGGAGGTGTGATATTGAATGTCTTTCATCATCATCCTACAACAGGCGCGGATTGGCACCTTTAACAAACTCCCTGAAATATCAGCCCCTATACCCGAGTTTCACGGCCTACCGAATCCGAAATTCTATAATATTTCTTATTTAAATAAAGTGTAGCTTTAAATTGTTGTTATTTTAATATTATTATAAATAGTTCACGTAGATATTTCGAAGACATACACTCGACCGCAAAAAACGCGCCACTTGAAAATTCACGTTTTTTCGTGAATATTCAAACAGCCATAACTTCGGTCGATGTGGATGAAATTTGATGAATTTTTGAGTTTTTGGAACGCTAAAGTTTTTTCTTTAAGGACACATAAGTGGGTATAACGAAATTTAAGCACTTCTGCATTTAAAAGTCCTACCAACAAAAAAATGTTCAGAATGTTAGAAATGATAAAAGTTGAGAAGTTATACTGTGACAAAAAAAAAATCGTAGCTCCACTTCAAAAAGAGCGCAACAAAATTCCATCATTTTCCTTTGAAATAAGCGAAAAATCATGTCGATCCAATGATTTGGCTCGACGTTATGGCAGTTTTTTTAAAAAGTGTTTTTTGGGGCATAACTTTGGCGGACAGGCATAACTCTGCTCGCAAACCTGGCAGTAGTTTTTTGGCAGTAGGTTTTTTTCAGTAGGGGTGAAATGCAAGTTTATGTAAGGCTTTTGCCTTATTTCAGGCCAAAATTAACTTCTGCTCATTGAGTTTGGGGAAAAAATCAATTTTTCTCAAATTGTCATAACTTTACTCCAAATCAATTTATCGATCTGAATTTTTGCGCATATTAAAGGAGAAGCACTGAATTTATTCTGGATGTCCCTTGCTTGAAGCCACAATTTTTTTTGCGCATTGTACAAGTTAACAAAGTCAAAAGTTTTAAAGTGAAAAACGTTTCATCGCCTTTAGGGGGTGAAAGGGGGTAAAATGTGCATGTTTAAAGATCCGACTAACATGCCTCAAAGAGAAAACTTCAAGCTTTCTAAATCGCATAATGTCACAGGTTTGCGAGCAGAGTTATGCCTGTCCGCCAAAGTTATGCCCCAAAATACACTTTTTAAAAAAACTGCCATAACTTCGAGCCAAATCATTGGATCGACATGATTTTTCGCTTATTTCAAAGGAAAATGATGGACTTTTGTTGCGCTTTTTTTAAAGTAAAGCTACGATTTTCTTTGGGCACAGTATAACTTCTCAACTTTTATCATTTTTAACATTCTGAACATTTTTTTGTTGGCAGGACTTTTAAATGCAGAAATGCTTAAATTTCGTTATATCCACTTATGTGTCCTTAAAGAGAAAACTTAAGCGTTCCAAAAACTCAAAAATTCATCAAATTTCATCCACATCGACCGAAGTTATAGCTGTTTGAATATTCACGAAAAAACGTGACTTTTCAAGTGGCGCGTTTTTTTTTTCGGTCGATTGTATAACGTTACAATATATTTTTTTATAAAAATCCTATGTAGAAATTTTATATTGTTACAAGATTGAATTACAACTTGAAAATCAAGAGTAAAACATTATTGTATCAAGATTTTCTCAACATGACACAATTGACCTATGATTAGGCTATACTTTGACCTGCGATAATGCTATATATCAACCTGCAATACGACTATATTTGGACCTGAGGCAAGGCCTGTTGAGGTCAAAATATAGCCTTGTTAAGTCAAAATGGGGCCATACTTTATATAGCTATATTTTGACCTGTAATAAAGCTATAATTTGACGTATGACTGAGCAATAATTTGACCTACAATAGGACAATATTTTAACCTACGATAAGGCAATATATTAAATTGAGACAAGGCCTACGATACTGCAATATTTTAACTTGTAACATAGCTTAATGTAGGTCTGTGGAAAGGCTATATTCTGACCTGGAAAAAGGATACATTTTGACCTACGATTAGGTTATAGTTTGACCTGCAATAAGGTTATATATCAACCTGTGATATGACTGTATTTGTCTTCCTCTAGCTTTATATCTTCTAATGACGTTTTTGTAGTGGTTGAGGTTTTCTTCTATCGCTTTTCCCTGCCACTCAATGCCGTAGTTTTAAGAGGAGTTCATTTACATTCTTATTTTTTTCTGGGTTTAGTTTTACTTTGTCAAATTTTACAAGTAATGTGTTAGTTGAGCCAATCTATTTACCTCTTTTGTATATGGTTTGAGAATTGGTAATATCTGAGTTGTAGTGTGATTCATCATGAACTAATATAATTCCTGTTTTAATTTTTGTCAACACAATTCTTTTACAAGAGTTTAATTTAAAATGAAGCGGAGAAGTAGGTTTAATAATGGCAGAAATGTGTGCATGTAATTTCTTTACTCAGCCAATTATTTTAAATATATTGCAATAGTCGTTCCCGTCGATTATTGTATCCTTATTTAATATATTTAAACGACAACATTGGATTTAGCTACTTTTGTTATAATATTTAATATTACAATAAAGTCTATGATTAGTTTAGCGGATTTTGTTTACCAAGTGCGTCACTGGATTTAGCGGTGTTAAATTTAGCGGAGTTTGCAATCTGACACACATTTTTACAACAGGATTTAATTTAATTTGATGGGTAATATCGTGCTAAAATATTCTTCTAACCAGAGCTGAGATGAATCCTCAAAAACATGATTCGAATCACGAATCCGAATCACCTAATATGATTCGAATCACGAATACTCGAATAAAGGATTCGTAAGTGAAAAATATGATTCGAATCAAAGATTCGAATCCTCATTTTTGAATCACGGATACAAATCCTTTAAAAATAAATTTGAATCTATTATTTGCAACCAGTAATATTTTATTCCATCAGTTTCTATTAACAAACATGTTCATTTACCGACTAAATATCTGATTATATAATGATTTTAATTAATGATGATATATGTGTTATTGAACTTCATTTTGAATCAGTGTTTTATAAGCGTGGCGCATGAAGTAAAATTTCGAGTTTAGAAAAGCCCCGTGAAAATTTGTCTCGGGTCGCTGCGCGACCCTCGACAAATTTTCTACGCGGGGCTTTTCTAAACTCGAAATTTTACTTCATGCTTAGTCTGGGAGTGGACAACACTCGTTCTTAGAAGTTTCAAATTAAAGGTTTACTCTAGGTTACTAAGTTTATTACCAATTTACAAAGGCTACAGCTCGAAGGACCAATCATGGTCTTCGGAGACCGAAGGACTACAGGGAATCGAAGTTTATTTACAAGAAAACAACGAATATCTGAAGGTTTACAGCATGGATAGAAAAGAAAACATCCAATTTTGAAAAAATATCGATGTTGGGTTGGTTTTCAGTGCGTTTTTAACTTCACTTTAAATCAGTGTTTTATACGGGTGGCGCATGAAGTAAAATTTCGGGTTTAGTAAAGCCCCGTGAAAATTTGTCTCGGGTCGCTGCGCGACCCTCGACAAATTTTCTATGTCGGGCTTTTCTAAACTCGAAATTTTACTTCATGCTTAGTCTGGGAGTGGACCGTCAAGATTTTCTACATGTCGAGATTTTTGATATTTCTAGATTTATGTCGATTTATTCACAGTTTATTATTGTATTAAATGCAACTTCAATATTAAATAAAAACGGTTTTTTTTAGGAATAGAATATTCACCCATTAAGAGCCAAACAAATTATAAAGTTAACTCTAAAAGTTAATTTGAGGTAAAATTTTGCATCTTTTTCTATGATTTCAATGAATGATTTATTGTATTACATACGTCGATTTTTTAAAAGAGTTAAATTTAAAATTCAAACGAGTGTTGTCCACTCCCAGACTAAGCATGAAGTAAAATTTTGAGTTTAGAAAAGCCCCGCGTAGAAAATTTGTCGAGGGTCGCGCAGCGACCAGAGACAAATTTTCGCGGAGCTTTTCTAAACTCGAAATTTTACTTCATGCGCCACGCGTATAAATCACTGATTTAAAGTGAAGTTAAAAATGCACTGCAAACTAACCCAACTTCGATATTTTTTTCAAAATTAGATGTTTTCTTTCCTATCCATGCTGTAAACTTTCAGATATTCGTTGTTTTCTTGTAAAAAAACTTCGATTCCCTGCAGTCCTTCGTTCTGCGAAGACCATGGTTGGTTCTTTGAGCTGTAGCCTTTGTAAAACGGCAATAAACTTAGTAATCTAGAGTAATCCTTCAATTTGAAACTTCTAAGAACGAGTGTTGTCCACTCCCAGACTAAGCATGAAGTAAAATTTCGAGTTTAGAAAAGCCCCGCGTAGAAAATTTGTCGAGGGTCGCGCAGCGACCCGAGACAAATTTTCACGGGGCTTTTCTAAACTCGAAATTTTACTTCATGCGCCACGCGTACAAAACACTGATTTCAAGTGAAGTTAAAAATATACTATTAACGTTGGATATTTTTCAAGGTTAAGTAACCAAATATGCATTCACAAATATTTGAATTATTCGAAAATTTTAATATTTATATTCAAATATGAATAATTTAGTGATTTAAATATTCATATTAGAATATTTAACTATTTGAATTAATCGAATTCGAATCCCAGCCTTAAGGGGAATATAACAGTGGTCTGAAATTTAATGTCAGGTTTATTTAAAAACTAAAGATCCTAGAAAGTTGAAATTTTGACAGCGTATATTAAGCTCAATTATCTAGTAAAATATCGAAGTACTTTTTTTTTAACAATTTGCTTTCAGAGGTATGAAAAAAATAATATATTTTTCAAAATTAAAAAAAATATTCCCATATCTTACTAGTTTATACTATAAGGAATATAATGTGAACATTTCATAAGGATGCGATAGCTCGTGCCCGAGTCAGGTTAAAATAAAAATCTTAAAAAATAAGACCGTAAAATACCGCCGCCTTGCGGATCTTCTCTTAGTTGAACGCGTTGTACACTCATCTGCACAATTATTGGAGGGGCGAGCAGCATGTGGCCAGCGTTTATCCCTAGGCCGGTGAACGCTGCGCGGCTTCGCGTTTGTTTTTATTTTCTTTTCTCAATCATAGTTAACAAAAACGGCTCGCGTCGTTAGCATTTATTCTCGTAAAATTAATATTTCGCAATTATAATCGATATTTTATTGTACTAGTGTTTTATTTTTATGCTTTCTGACTACTAATGGAATAAGTATTTTTTTATACTGCATGTTCACTAATATAGAAAACACGAAATGTTTCACTAATTTAAATAAAGATGTGTAATATACCTTTAATATTGGCTTTCCTAATTATTTGACAGTGTCGATATTATTAAATTATTTTTAAAGTGTTTTAAGCTGATTAATAAGCAGAAGAAATCGAATAACAATCAGTCTTGTTCAAATCATTATTTCGTCTTAAATCTTTCGTTGTTAAAACAGTTGTTAAATGCCATTAAACTTCTCGCAATAAAACTATTAAAGTAAATTGTAAAGTTTCTAGCAATCGGACCTATTTGAACCAACTGCGACTTCATCAACGAATCAATGATATCAAAACTATAAGAATAGTGAGAATAACGTCACCAATATGACGTTGTCGTAGATTTATGTTACAAATCAACTATTTTTTACTGAGCACAGGTAATATATGTTTGACGAATGTTTACAAAAATGTAGGGTTTAACTGGGTGCATATTCATTGTTAATTATTTTAGAAAAAATAGAACTATAATAATAATAAGGTAGTTATTATAATGCATTTCAAATAACAAGCTTCCTGCTCAACATTGCACCGAACCCAATATATTTTATTTCAAATTTGGCTGATTTATGATGAGTCATATTTTGATAGTAAGTAAATAAGGAATAAATGAATTGTAATTGAATGTTATTGCAATCCTCTATTTATACACATCATCATTTTGTAAACCCTGTACTAATTATAAAAAAACAGGGCAGGTATCCGTTTAATTATTTTCAATCTATTATTTATTTGTTGCATTCATAAAAACTAGAATATTGGATAAAATAAAAATTGAAATTCTCCCCAAAATCTGGGGTATTTACCCAATTTGGCAGAGGCCAAATTAATACACATTATTTTCATGGCAATAGCAGTTATCAAAGATAATATTCCTATATAAAAAATATCATTGAAAATCCTATGTTCCGTTTTTTTCATATACAGAGAGTTTTATATAACACCGAACATGTTCATCCAATACAATTTTGACACCTTTATTTTTTAAGTTATGTGTAAATTGGGTTGCCTCTATGACCATTAAAAACTGTAGCCAATCAATCGCAATTAATGCCTCAACTTGTACACACAGGGAGTTTTTCTTTCAGGTATACATGTGAGAATTACACAGTATATGTCGTAAATCTATAGATACTTGTTGTTAAAAAAAATAATTTGAAACTTGAAATGAGTGTATTCCACTCCCAGACTAAGCCTGAAGTAAAATTTCGAGTTTAGAACGGCCTGAAAATTTGGTTTGGTCGCGTAGCGCGAAGCGCGGAGCGGCCAAACCAAATGTTCAGGCTTTTCTAAACTCGAAATTTTACTTCATGCGCCACCGGTACAAAACACTGACAAATTACAAAGTTTAAAACACACCGATAAACTTTCTATTGCATCAGTGTTTAGTACCGGTGGCGCATGAAGTAAAATTTCGAGTTTAGAAAAGCCTGAAAATTTGGTTTGGCCGCTCCGCGCTTCGCGCTACGCGACCAAACCAAATTTTCAGGCTTTTCTAAACTCGAAATTTTACTTCATGCTTAGCCTGGGAGTGGAAAACACTCGTTTAAAGCTTCAAATTAAATTCTTTTAATAAACCTAGCATCGGAAAATGTTCAACGTATGCTTCTGTATACTTAAAAGACAAATTCTCGTTATGAGTATGTTCGGTGTTACATAAAACTCTCTGTATATCCGGCATATAAATATTCACAAGGAGCTTATGAACATGAATTATTTTATTATTATATTTTTAAGAAATAATCTCTAATTTAATAAAATAAAACACATAGTTTGTTCAGCTGTCGAAACTGGAGTCTTAAAAGTAAAAATAATTAGTTATAATGACAAGAATAAGAATCATCGGTTTTGTAAATACCGAAAAATAACACAGGATCGCTTTCTAACGAATTGAAAACAATACATAGCTTGTATGTATTATCAGCGTGTATAAATAATACGAATCGACACTTTCCTTCGATCCGTCTTTTTTATACGCTTTTTTTTCGTCTATTCCACGCGACGCGAGACCCTATCCGTTCATGCCAAGGAGCAATGCACAAATGCACAGTGAACTGCCGCTTTTCTCTCTGACTGTGTTCGCCCCACTTGTCCTGTAAATTTGGCATCGGATGAGCTACTCTAAACTATGTGGGTCTTTCCAACACGATCGGCGTGTTACACTGCGATAATCCCCTTAATAGCGATGATTCGAATTATTTAGGAGGATTTGAATCCATGTATCAGGATTCGAATTTTATAAGGATTCGATTCCTTTTATAAGGATTCGAATCCTTTCATAAGAATTCGAATCCTTTTATAAGGATTCGAATCCTTTTATAAGAATTCGAATCCTTTTATAAGGATTCGAATCATCTACGTTTGGATTCGAATACGAATCCTTTTAAAAAAAATGTAACGAATCCGGATCACGAATCCGTTTTCACTAAAGTATTCGAATACCTCTCTTGAATCCTCTAAAAGGATTCGAATCCGGGAATCGAATCCTGAATGATTCGAATCCTGTCCAGCTCTGCTTCTAACTATATACTAACAGATGGCGATACTAGTTCAATTTTTGGACCTATTTTTGGAAATAGGCGACTTACATATTCTATATGAAATCCATGATGAAAAATGGAAAAAGTACGATGATTCACACATTATTATTTTTAATGGGTGGTACTACTGTAGCGCCTGACATTTCCCAGATTTAATATGATCCCCATTTTTGATGCACCAAAATAAGCAAAATGACACAAATAGTGAGCATCAAAATTTAGAAGAGAATCAGGTATTGAGCATAAGTTAAATCGAACTTAACACGAGCTTTAATTCTGTAAATATTGTTTTAGAAGCAGTTCTACTAAAAGTTTTCTAAGGTTATTCATTCATAACCATAATTTATTATTTAGTAAATCAAAACTCAATTCTCTACACCTGTTTCTGTTCTTCGCTCTTGTGAAAAAAGTGTGCTTATAAATTAAACCAAGCGAAATTATTTAATAAAAATAAAATAAATAACTTACATAAACGCGCTTATTTCTAGGCATGATAACAAGTAATTTGATCTACAAAGTATACGAAAAAATGTATGAGCACAGAAAACCAGTTCAAGAAAACTATCGACTTACATTTTTGCGGACTGGCTGCGTTCTCGCTCATCTTCGCTTGTTTCATCTTCAATTTCTCGATGAAGTGTTTCTTCATCAAAAGTTGAGAGTTCAAGACCAGACAAGACAAAATAATCACTCCCTGCAAATTATAATTATACATTTAATATATTGCCGCTAGACGCGTACATACATGGAATTTTGTTTTACTTATACATAACATCGGCATCGTATACATAGCATCGGAAGCTTACGCTGTAAGTTTTCATGCATTTGCAGTTTTTAAAAAGCGTTCTATTTGAACCTTCTAGCTTCCAATAAAGATTTTCTAACTCGTTTCAATTAAACGCTTTTTAAAAACAACGAATGTCGAAAAATTTACACTATAGTAAAAAACCTATATACCGTGTGTCTTCGGATTACTGCCCGGATAGGAAAAACTTTCTTATTAACGACTTTTCAATAAAAAAGTAATTCTTAAGAAAAAGTTTTGGATGACTAAAAAAAAAACATTTTCATTATCAAAGCCTAATTTGACTACCATTTTTTTTTTCAAGGCACACTACATTAATTGAGAAAAAATCATGTGAGCAAAATTTGTGATAATTTTTTTCTAGCATAAATATTAAATTAAAATAAACATATCGGGCATAATTGGAATTAAAAAAAAACAATCTCTAGTATAATAAAATTAGAAAATATATGCAGCTATTTAAAAATTTAGAATTGACTATTATTTGGCAATGAAGTTAATACTGCAAAAATATATAACAACTGTTAATTTATGGTATTGAAACGGTCTTTGAATTTGTTTTTTAGTTCAATTAAATCGGTCAATAAATAACAGAGTTATAGCGTTGGGCGTTTTTTTTGTCGAACACCCGGTATATCATGTGACCCCAGATAACTGCCTATATAGGTGTAGGTTTTTTATTGTCAAGTTTTAAATAAAAAGTGATTTATAAAACTTTTTGCCTCTCTTAAATACCATCACCATAAAGACATTACAAATTTGATACAAGAGTCTTTTCAATGGATAAAGACTAAAATTAGCTTATTAGTGGATTACATTTTGGGTTTAGAGAAAAATGTTATAACATAGAAATATATTTAATGACGTAACTAATTTAAAATATACAGGGATTTATTTTTAAGCAAATACAGCGAATTTATATTTTAAGTATCAGAGCTGGGACGAATTCTCGTTAAAAGGATTCGAATCACGAATCCGAATCACCTAATATGATTCGAATCAGGAATACTCGAATAAAGGATTCGTAAGAGATAAATATGATTAGAATCAAAGATTCGAATCCTGTGTTTTTCGAATCACGAATACAAATCGTTTAAGAATAAATTTGATTTTATTATTTTTTTACAACCATTAACATATAAATATCGTTATCAGTTGTTTTAACAAAAATATTCGCAACCTAATTATTTATTATTAACACTGAACATCGTTGATAACAGACTAAATTTCTGTGTTACTCTGATTAAAGAGGTATTTGTGTGTTTTTGAACTACACTTCAAATCAATGGTTTATACGCGTGGCGCATGAAGTAAAATTTCGAGTTTAGAAAAGCCCCGTGAAAATTTGTCTCGGGTCGACAAATTTTCTACGTGGGGCTTTTCTAAACTCGAAATTTTACTTTATGCTTAGTCTGGGAGTGGAAGACACTCGTTACTTTAAAATATGTCGCAACTGTTAAAGTATGTATCGTCGGATGCCCGTCTTCAGAGGTGATGTGTAAGCAAATTATGGGTCCTAGGAGTTGCCAAATAAGTGAGTTACTCAACTGTTTCCAAGGCACACTTTGAAAAACCAAAAGATTAAAATTTTACATATAAAATGTACAATAAACTATAAGTGTGATACATCATTGAATTCAGTAAAAAATATTCTCCCAAAAAATATCAAAATCCAAAATAGTGCTCATAAGAAAAACAAAAGTTAGCTATGGTCTCTAGGTAAATGTTATAGTTATCTTAGAATAAAATATGTTACTGGATTTATCGTTAAAAAGTGCCTATAATGTCAAAGTTGTAAATGCCTGGATTCAATAGTTTTTGAATAAAATTTTTAAAATACTTTTTTTGACAATATCTCATTAAGGAAATAAGATATTTCAAACTTGTTTTTCGGCTATTATTGGGCCCTAAATTATGCAACTTTGCCCCAATTTAACCGACTCTCTATTTCTTTAAATAACCGAAATCCCCATACTTTCTGTTAAAATACGGACACCCAGTATAATAATAATAATAATATAAAATTTATTGTATTGTTGTTTTCTAAATATTTTAAATAAATAAATATTTTACATTGTTATATTTACGAATATATTAAAAATAAATACTTAATTCAATATTAATTATACCATCAAATGTCTAAAAGTCTTGCGTTGAAAATCACCAGAAATCATTAGATGTTTTTTGATTAAACGAATTCCACTAAGGCTTTCGACGTCTGAATCAAAAAATGTTTCAAACAAAAGTTGTAGCCAACGAAAAAATAAACCACTTTTACCTAAACACTTTTCACCTCAGCTCTTTTGTTTTTGTTCAATAAACCGAGAAAGATTTTTTTTTGAAAATAAATACACAACTTTATGATAATTCCAAAATTTACGAACGAGTGTCTCCACTCCCAGACTAAGCATGAAGTAAAATTTCGAGTTTAGAAAAGCCCCGCGTAGAAAATTTGTCGAGGGTCGCGCAGCGACCCGAGACAAATTTTCACGGGGCTTTTCTAAACTCGAAATTTTACTTCATGCGCCACGCGTATTAAACACTGATTTCAAGTAAAGTTAAAAATATAAAAACATATTAAAACTGTTTTCAGTTTTAAAAGTTATCAAAATATGTCAAAATTATTTAAAATTGCCAAAAACAAAATGACCAAAATGTCATCTCGGAAATATAAAAAATATCAAAAACGTCAAAAATTTGGCGTGCTGATAAAATCGATTTACATTAAAATTATCATTTTATGTCAGTACGTGACAGTTTGACAAAAACGTTCTTAAAAAAACGAAAATTTCAGTTAAAATCAGTAATAATGTCAAAAAAGTTATCTAATAATATAAAAATTGTTATCTAATGTAAAACAAGTAAATATGTAATACCAAAATATCAAATGTCAAAATTGTCGTCTACTGTCAAAAAAGTAAAAAAATATAAAATGTCAGAACTGCTATCTAATGTCAAATACGTCATCAAAAGTAACATCTAATGTGAAACATGTCGTCTAATGTCAAAAAACGTAGTCTAATATCTACAATATAATCTATTGTCAAAAATGTCATCTCAAAAGGTAATGAATATCAAAAATGTCATTCAATGTCAAAAATGATTAAATATGTCTTGTAGAAAAAAAAAATCTCAAATTTGTGTGTTCAAATAATGATTCAATCATTTTTGAAAATCGTTACAAATCTGAATAAAAATATTGAAAATCTTACATATCAACATTTTATATATTTGACGAGAAAATCTCGAAATATCGAAAATTTCATCAAAATTTTATAAATCGATAAAAATAACAAAATATCAAAAATCAAGATATGTTGGAAATCTGATAAACATTTTCATAAATTAATTAAAAATCTCGATATATTGAAAATTTCATCAACATTCGATAAATTAAGGAAAATTGAGGAAATATTGCAAAATCTGATAAAAATTTGATTAATCGACGAAAATCTCGAAATAAGGATAATTTTATGAAAATATCGATTTGTTGAAAATCTTATAAAAATGTTATAAATCGACATGTTAAGTGTAAAAATTTGATTGGGAATGTCAATTCATATTCATCAAAATGTTTTATATTTGGCGCAATTACCGAAAAACAATTAAAAATCTCAAATCTGTTAAATTTGACACAAATCATTAATTTAATTGATTTTATCACTTACAAACGAGTGTCGTCCACTCCCAGACTAAGCATGAAGTAAAATTTCGAGTTTAGAAAAGCCCCGCGTAGAAAATTTGTCGAGGGTCACGCGTATAAACCAGTGATTTAACGAGAAATTTAAAAACATACAAAACAAATTTTTCATGTTAATCCTTACGATTAATTCGAATTATTTTTGACGATTCGAATCCTTTTGTAACTATTCGAATTCTTTTGTAAATATTCGAATCCTTTTGTAAGGATTCGAATCCTTTTATGAGGATTCGAATACTTTTACGAGGATTCGAATCCTTTTATGAGGATTCGAATCCTTTTATGAAGATTCGAATCCTTTTACGAGAATTCGAATCCTTTTATGAGGATTCGAATCACCAGCATTTGGATTCGAATACGAATCATTTCAAAAAAATGTAACGAATTCGGATCACGAATCCATTTTAACTAAAGTATTCGAATATCTCTTTTGAATCCTCTAAAAGGATTCGAATCCAGGATTCGAATCTGGAATGATTCGAATCCTGCCCAGCTCTGTTAAGTATACATATGCATACGAATTAACATTTGTAGTTTAGAAAAGACTGAAAATTTGGTTTAGTTGCAGCGCTTCGCTACGCGACCAAACCAAATTTTAAGGCTTTCTAAACTCGAAATTTTACTTTTACTTCGTGCTTAGTCTATGAGTGAAAAACACTCGTTTAAGGTTGCGATTTATTATGGGTAAAATCTAACATTTTTGGTAGTCACTAGTTCCAGCACTATTCATGTTCTGATTATGGGACAATATTACATTATACATCAAAATAATCCTAAAACTTTGGGGATTTTAATGTCACTAATTTAAAACGATTAAGATATTTAGTTTTATTGTAAAAAAAATCCTGAAAATAGCTATTTTTGAGTTATTTATTTACTTTAGGTAACAAAAACTTGTACTACGTCAAATTCAAGGGTGTCCGTACATTCTACATTCAATTAGCTCAACATTCGTTAAAAAAATGTCCATGATATATTACGTTTACCTTTTTATGCTGGAAATAGAAATATAGGTCTATCTCACTCTAGCAAATAGCTTTGCACAGTCTGTCTTACTCTAGTAAACCGCAACCTTAATACTTCAAATTGAACTCTTAAAAAAAAACAGCGAATATGCAAAGATTTACAGAATAATTGGGATATGTATACTTAAAAAAACTCCCTGTATAATTTAAGTTTAATATGAGGAATTTAAGTTTATTAGTTTATTTAAGATATTTACAAAAGATTCAATTTTTTTATATTAATTTTTATTGGCTAAATACCATCAAATTTGACGAAAAAATAATCTATTATTAGAAATACAATTATTTTTAATGAATACACGTCAAAAATATACGATACATAATTATAAAAATAAATAAATTTAATAAAAATAGAAGAGTGACGAAATGGATAAGAGAGGATGGGTACAGTGGTAAGGACGCTAGAGAAATTGCGGAAAGAGAAGGAAAACAGGAGGAAGAGTGGTGGTAGCAATTAGTTGTAGCTAGTAGAGATGGGTAACTCCTGAGCGAATCAACTCAAAGAGTCAGCTCAGTGAAGTGAGCTGGTGAGTCAAGTGACTAAGTTCGAAATATGTAGCTCTTTTTGAGCCTTGACTCATTTTGATTTGCCCGCTCATCTAGAGTGAACGTAGAATCGCAATGTAATAACAGATCTTGATTTTCACGTGGCTCGTGAATCCACAGGCCGTCTTATCTCAGCCGTGCTAAACATGCACTTTTTACTTTTCACATTTGTACACTACTCAATTAATTTCTAAAATCTGAATATTTTTTACGCCAATTTCTAAACCTGCGTTATTCGTTTATTTAGATTGAGATTCGCCTCATTTTAGTTCACAGATACTACAATTTAAAATATCATAAGCAAACGCCGTTGTTTACTATCTAGTAAACACTGCAAGTGTAATTATTTTTTCATCACCTTTTTGTAAACAGAAGTGTAAATTTAATAAGAAGTGTTTGTTATTGTAGTAAGAAAATAGCTATCGTTATATTTCTATCGTATTATTGCAGCATCATCGATTCGAATTACTATGTATGCGAATGGAGTTATATAAACCGATTGAGTTGGCGAATTGACTCTAAATGAGCCACGGTCGTGGCTGTTGAATCCGACTGAGCTAGCTCACACATCGGGATCTAACTCCGCGATTCAAAGTTGGATCGCGATGATTCACGACGGCTCTCGAACCCAACTGAACTAGCTCTTGAATCCGACTGAGTTATAGCTTACTCATCGGGATCCAACTCTGACGTTCAGAGTTGGATCGCGATGATTT
The DNA here is from genome assembly GCA_932526585.2 of Philonthus cognatus. NCBI lineage: Eukaryota > Metazoa > Arthropoda > Insecta > Coleoptera > Staphylinidae > Philonthus > Philonthus cognatus. The sequence goes on along the minus strand of OW052242.1, from coordinate 67,641,793 downwards.
CGTGCTGAATATATTTAAACACACTTTAAGTGTAATGGAACGAAACTAATACGCGTTTACTATAATTTTAATTAAATATTCACTCTTAACTCTTAAATTTTTATATAAATTATGATTAAATTATTGCAATCATTGTATAACTGAAATAATTAATCACCGCGTCGCTCAATTCAATGAGTCGGCGAATCCGATGGTTGAAGAGTCAGAACTCTCGGCGGATCGCTAGCTCCTAATTAAGTCATGTAACTATTTTGAGCTAGTTCACTGAATCAGCTCTTTAAAGTGAGTCAGATCTTGTGAACCAGCTCACTGAAAAGAGCCATTTTGTCCATCTCTAATAGCTAGTAAATATGTAATGCATTATGCCAATAAAGGTTTATTCTTTACTTTTTGTTGAAAAATGGACAATAAAAAAGTGTTTCTATCCGGGTAGTAATCTGAGACACATGGTATGTAAATGTATATTCGGTTTTCTTTTAATTGGCCAAACAGATTTGGGATTTATTTTGCTTAGGTTCTTTGATTATTTGGGTGTCCCCAGCGCCGCAGTAAGGAAAACTTTCGCATGGGGCTAAAAATCCAATTGGCGCCCTCCAACTTGACAGTCATAATAAATGTCATGTGTTATCATAAACTAAATGTCCACTAATGTTAACTGTAACTCTTGACAAATGCTATTGGACATACGTCGACGCTGACTTATGTCCAATAAATGTCAACTGTCAAAATTACAGTTTCTTAACGATAACTATTGCCCTGGTCCCGATGGTCTGCCTGCTTCCCTATTAAAAAAATGTGCATTCGCGCTTAGTAGACCAATATGGTTACTTATTAAATTGTCACTATCTAATGGTTCTTTTCCATCTTGTAATAAATTAACAAACATAATTCCAATATACAAGAATTGCAACAATCCCAAAAAAATTTGAAAAATTGATGACGGATATTTTTTACTAATTCATTGCAATCTTTAATCTCTCACAAACAACATGGGTTTCGCATCTACAAAATCTAATTTATTGTTATATGAGTCTTACATTGTCGACGCCTTGGAACGCGGTTTTTTAGTTGATTCCATCTATACCGACTTCTCCAAGGCGTTTGACTTTGTTGATCATACGCTGTCACTTAACAAGCTTCATTATGTTGGTATTTCTGATATTCTTTTACGTTGGATAGTGTCCTACTGCAAGTGATTAAAATTGGACAAATAACATCAAGACCTCTAAAGGTTACTTCCGGTGTTCCTCAGGGTTCGCACCTAGGTCTCTTGTTCTTTAACATATTTATAAACGACGCTACGAGCTGTTTTCGGAATGTAAATTGTTTACTTTTCGCTGATGATATGAAAATATATATGCGAATTGAATCAACTCTTGATGCAACAACCCTGCAAAATGAACTTGATCACTTTTATAGCTGGCGTAATGATAATAGGTTATCGCTAAACATCAAAAAGTGTAATATCATTACTTTTGTATAAATGAAATTGCCAATTCTTGATTGCAGAATACTTCAAACATTAAAAGTGCGATTCTTTTCGCAATCTACAAAAAGTTAGTCTTACAAAGACTATATCAAACACTCATTGAAACAACGACTTCCCAAGTGTAATAGTAACCTACTGCAAATGTAACAATTTGGGTCAAATTATTCAGGCCATCTATAGACGCGTTTCGAGATTTATCTCTTATCAGCACAACTTTGGCATTCCCTCTAAACAATTTGATACCTTAGACTGGCAGTTACGTTACCGTGCGGTTCAAACATAAGTATAAATGAAATTGCCAATTCTTGGTTGCAGAATACTTTAAACATTAAAAGTGCGATTATTTTCGCAATCTACAACATTACTTTTTCAAGAAGTACAAGGTCGATCATTACAAACTATGTTTTCAACGATGTAGCAATAAATTGTGTTGATAGGATAAGAAATTTAGGTGTCACTCTTGATTCGAAGTGGTCATTTGCACAACATATCTCAAACATTGTCGCGAAAGCTATCAGATGCTGGGTTTTGTAAAACGTAACAGTAAGAACTTTACAAATAGTAGAACGCTGGTAACGCTGCATAATTCGTTAGTGCGACCCCACTTGGAATATTGTTCCAGGATATGGTCTCCATACACTGAATGCGAGATTAATAAAATTGAGCAAGTTCAAAAAAAATTGTAAGGTATCTTGCCTATAAATTTAGTACTGATCAATCCTACTTTGTTCTTTTGACGACTTTTGGCCTTCGCAGCCTTAATCAAAGGCGTGTAGAAGCTGACATTAAGTTGGTATTCAAACTACTCAATGGGTGTTTGGATTGCCCTGATCTGTTGAAATTGGTTGGAATACGGGTTCCACCGCGCTTTCTTTGGTCTAACAGTACATTCCATATCGGCTACAGGCGTGTGTTCTGCGTCACGCCAATGTTTTAGATTTTGACTTTTTTAATAAGTCGTTTTGATTGTTAAAGCGCCTTTTAAAAGAAATGTAACTTTTTTGTTTAGTTTTAAGTTCAGTGTATGTATATACAGGGTGCCCGTTTTTGGAGCTCAAGCATGGGGATCTCGATTATTTTAAGAGATACAAGGTCGGTTAAATTAGGGCAAAGTTGCCCAATCTGGAGTATAACATAATGTCGTTTTGAAACATAAAATATTCCGAATACTTCCGAAGATATCCGAAAAAAATTGAAATTTTCGAAAAACGTTTTAATTTTTTTTGCGAGAAAATTTAAAGAGATACTTCAAAACAATTTACACTTTATTATTGCCACTTTGTACGCTCTACAACGTGGTGATATCATAATAAAAATTCGACGTTTTGATTTTCGGCAAACATCATCAACTTTGTTTTTTCTTATGGGCGCCATCTTGGATTTTAACATTTTCAAATACAGCTTTTTTTTGATTATGGTGATGTGTCATGTGTTAGGGTTTGGTCTAGTAGTTTGATGGAATTGCCAAAAATCCTGTTTTTGCAAAGAGTGCCTTGGAAATGACAGCTACACTTTTGTATAATAAGGTAATTTTTGACACTTCGACTGAATTTCGCTTATCGTGACCTACAGTTACAAAAAAAACGCGATATGCTAGGACTTTATTACGGATCGCATCGAAATGTGCAAGTTTCTTCGGAAGTGTTTAGCGGTATCCATAAAGACAACCTGCTCAAAATTATTTTCTGATTCTTCATAGAAATTTAGCTGAGTTTGGTGCATTTTCTTAGCCTAGAAGACGTATTCATAAGCCCAACGGAAATGAAATGAAAATTTTACAAGCAGTAAGTAAAATGTTAAAACCTTCTGAAAAATAATAAAAGGGTTTAAATTTAATTCTCCATTAGATTCAAAATAATTCTTCTACTTCGACAAGGCCTATAACAGAAGAAATGAATGTATTTCATCAGGTAGTGTCGAGTCAAAAAAAAACAAGTATCGTCGCTTTAAAATTCATATCACGCAAGTCTTTCATCCAGGAGACACTGAACGAAGAAGAAGTTTTGTAGGAACATCATGACGCTGTTATTGCAAAATCCCCATTTTCTTTTTAATGTGATATTCACGGATGAGTGCAAGTTTACCAACACAGGCATGTTCAATCGTCACAATGAACATGTATGGTCCGTTGAAAATCCACACGAACAGACTATCTATGGGTTAGTTTATTTGGCGATAAGATCATTGGCCCGTATATTTACGAAGACAATTTGACTGCAGATGGGTATTTGCACTTTTCAATGACCTACCTGACCGATTAAATTGATGACAACATTTGCCTCAACCACCTAAATAGCCTTTGGTTTTAGCAAGATGGAGTTCCACCACATAACGATAGGAGAGTGTCTGATTACTTGTCTGAAATATTTCCCGATAGAGTCACGTTCGCCAGATCTTTCCCCATTAGATTATGATTTATGGGAAGCTATAAAAAACATAATTTATAAATCTGTACCCACCGATATCAATGACTTTGCGAAGAAAGATCATTACAACTTTAAGGACCAAAATAAGATGAAGGGATGTTTTAAGATCAATATAAAATTTAAGAAGACGCATACAGACGCATATGCTTGGAGATGGAGGGTGGGCTATTCGAACACCTCTTATAATTGTTTTTGTAATTTATTCGTTGCTCATGTTCTAGTTTTATTTTCTATGTTATGAATTAGAATAATATTTTTGTATTTTTTATATCTTATAATAAAATTGGAATAGAAAACGATTTTGCGTTAGTTTTGTATTATTGTTTATTTTTTCTTTCCTTTTGTATTTTTACTGTTCATTGCAACTAATGCTGTTTTTTTTTTAGAATTTATCTACTTAGTATTTATTTAAATTTAAGGTTAACAGTTTTTGCTTTAATTGGATCATCTTTGTTTTACATATATATACTTAATAATTAATTTTCTATACTTTATGTATTTATAATGATCACTATAATTTATCCTGTTTTTATTTTTCTAAATTTCTCTATTTAGTTTATATTTTATTTACATATATATTTTATATTTGATTTTTCTTTGAATTTTGTATTTATAAAGATCAATGTAATTTGTCCTGTTTCTGGTTTTTCCGTTGGACAATAAAGACTATATTATTATTATATTATTATTAAATTACTTTATTAAACAAAAGTGTAGCTGTCATTTCCAAGGCACTCTTTGCAAAAACAGGATTTTTTTCATTTCCATTAAACTGCTAGACCAAACCCCAACATATGACACATCACCGTAATCAGAAAGAAAAGCTGTATTTGAAAATGTAAAAATCTAAGATGGCGCCCATAAGAAAAAACAAAGTTGATGATGTTTGTCGAAAATCGAAACGTCGAATTTCTATTATGCGCTGTAGAGCGCACAAAGTGGCAGTGATAAAGTGTAAATTGTTTTAAAGTATCTCTTTAAATAATCTCGCAAAAAAATAAAAACGCTTTTTGAAAATTTCGATTTTTTTCGGATGTCTTCGGAAGTATTCCGAATATTTTATGTTTCAAAATGACATTATGTTATACTCCCAGATTGGGCAACTTTGCCCTAATTTAACCGACCTTGTATCTCTTAAAATAACCGAGATCCCCATGCTTGAGCTTCAATAACGGGCGCCCTGTATACAGGGTGTTGAAAATCGCATTTATGCATTTTCCTGTTTCCAGGATCATTTTAGAGAAAAAGTACAAGAGTAAATAAAAAGAAAAAATCCCACTCATTTTGGTTGAAATCCGATGTCGTTTACTATTTTTAACCAATTTTTGAAACATAAAAAAATTTCATAAATTAGCCTTAGCCGGGCATAATAAAATAATTTGGGTACTTAGAGGTCTAATACTTATATGCCTAAAATCATTAACGCCGCAACCATAGCTTTCATTTAATGCCCCTTCCGCGATTCTAGCGCATTCATATCTAAAATAATGATTAAAGACGGGTGTTCATGAGAGTATTTATTTTAAATTTTCGTGATTTTTAAAACTGGATAAAAAATAGTAAACGACGGCGGATTTTAACCAAATTAGCATTCATGTATATATTTTTTTTTGTATATAGTATTTTTCATGTAAATGGCAAAATATGCAGAAAATTCGAAACATGGTTAAATATGTCAGGCTTGTGAGCACGTCACAATCTTGACAAATACAAAGAAACTGTCAAAAATGTAAAACAAAACACAACGACTTTAACTTTAACTTAACTTCGTACGCAATCTATGTAATTGACGCTCTTAAATACCTTGTCAAAAGTAACATGAGTCAAAACTTGTCTTGAAAAAAGAAAAACGCGCAAAAAATATGGAAACAATAACGAAAGCAGAGTATTCTGGGTTACTATTGACAGTTAATATATTTAACAAAATAATGACCATATTATACATATATAAAAATTGGTATCTTTTTGCTGTTGGTTGATCATTGTAGTGTGTAAAGTTGTCGTTGATATATACGTTGCATCAACGAAAGTGTCAGTTGTCAAGATATAGGTAGTCAGTATAGTCAAATTGCTATCAATACCTAATGCAACTATTAACAATCTTCAGTTTACGAGTTTTTATAGACCTTCTGTGACAGTTACAATAGTTTTGGAAAGTCTTTGACAATTATAATATCTCATACACTGCCAATAATGACTTAATGTAACTATAATGAAATATCATTATCGAGATATGGATTGGAATTCTTGACAGTATTGTATATAATTATTCTATATTTCCATTATTGACATTAACTAAAATATCATTAGTCTATGTTAATAATGTACTTCTCTGACTGAAATGGAATGTCATTATCGACATATAAATTGGCATTATTTGACAGTATTGTATTAATTATGATTTGTTTCGATTATAGTGATATTTTATTTTGATACGTTATGTTTTTCCTGATTAGTAATCTTATATTATGATACATTTCCGACATTTTGTTGGCAGTTAGAAATAAAATATAATAAAGTGTTGTAATAATAGTAAATAGTTTATATTTGGCAAACGTGGCGAAAAGTTTGTAATTATGGCTGTGAGAGTAACGTTTCCTTATAATCTTAACAAATAAATGTTATTCATGACATTTATTTGCTAAGATTATAAGGAAACGTTACTCACACAGCCATAATTACAAACTTTTCGCCACGTTTGCCAAAAATAGACTATTTACTATTATTACTGTCATTATTGACATTATATAACGTAGGTCCAAATTTTCACGCTTTTCTAAACTAGAAATTTCACTTCATGCGCCATAAAACACCGATTTAACGTGAAGTTCAAAATAGGGCTGGGAATTGGAATATTCGTGAATATTGAAATATGAAACATTTAAATTAGTTAAATATTTAAACAAATAAACTATTTGAATTTATAAATTTTTAATTTAAAAAATATATTAGACTTTTTCTAACACTAATTTATTAAAATATTTCAATACCTAAATTAATCAAATATGTAAAAACGTGAGTGATTTAATAATGTGGTATTTAAATATTCGCGAATTATTAACATTAACTCAAATATCATCAATCCCAGCCCTAGTTTAAAATATAGATTCCTTATATTATTTTAAATGTCTGATTTAAATTTACGAAATTTCGGATCTCGGCCTTCGACGGCGCCCCTCTGATGCGCCCTAGGCCTCCTCCTTACTGTGACACTGGATGTTCCATGCCATGTTGCAATTGATTAATTATTTGACAGAAAAGTGGCAATAAAATGCTAAAAGTAATGTTCCGCCACTTAATTAATTTTTATGATAGGGTAATTAAGCACATGGTAATCATGTGGAAAACATAACCCTAAATTTATTTTGAATACAAAAGTCAGAATTAAAACCAGAGTATCCAACCAAATATCCAACATTATAAAAAAATCACCAGATCTGGTTGGCTAATAAAAAAAACGAATATATGTCTTGATTTTTACTATCAACATCTGCACCAATTATCATACTGAATTAACTTTAAATTAATCTCCAAAAGTTTAGATTAACATTAACAATCAAAGAGTTACTCGCAAGACACGTTGATGCAATTTTAGCTGACCGTGATTGTACATTGACTATATATTTCCTAAATATTATTTACGTTAATTTCAATCATAATTTGAAATTGGAACGGTATAGTAAGTAATAAGTAGGCATTATTTCTAAAAAAGGTTTGATATACACATGCAAGCAGACATTTCAAGTTTCATATATCTCTTGTAAAATTATAAAACATACCCTATCAGGGTTTTATAATATTTTGTAGGTCATATTTACCATAAGAACCGACGTGATTGAGAAAGCGTAGTGCCAAATCTCGTTTTCTAGTATGTTCACGTACACCACGCTTATCGCCGCTAAGAGTATCATTGAGCAAAATATCAGTGAAGTCTTTTTCATCTGTTTGGACCTAAGAAATACAAAACATATTTATACATTATAAAATATTTTGTATGAAGAAAGCAATAAACAATAATGCAATGTTTAATTTGAGACTCTCTTAAACCGAAAAAAATTACGCATTTCTTATGTTAGCGATAGTTGTTTTCTTTTGAGTTGATTTATTAATCAGATCAATCAATATACTAGTTATGTCTGAATACAAACCAATTTGGTTTGAGTTACGCGAAGAGTTGAATGTAAATAATCATTAAAACACTAATGACCATTTAGATCCAAGTCGATTAAGTTAAGTAGTGATTTGTATTTCTTAAAAACGCAACAGCTTTATTTACAAATACACTGCTCGAAGAAATTAACGCACCACCTTACAATTTCCTATCGATTTTAAGTTTTTACGTTTAGCTTTGTGTTTATTTCATTTTCCGGTATAGAAATAACGATGAACATTTTTGAGAATATATTTTTTTGTATTTAACCAAGCAAAATATAAAAAAATAATTAACTAACGGCGAAAAAAAAATAGTACACATTCCTAAAATGTTTGAGAAATTGCAGGTGGTGCGGTAAATGGGCCTAACACTTTCTTTAATTCATTTTGTGATGAATTGTTAGTGTTTTAACTATTATTTATATATTTCTTGTTCATGATATTTATGTTTAGATTTTTAATATAAATGATTACTTACCTATTGTTGACGAATCTAACCGTCAACGGCTTGTCATTTTGAGTCATTTTTAAAATTAGGAAAAACAAGAATAGAAACAGAAACAACATAACTGCTGTGCAAATGGTGAACACTTTGAACGAAAGTGTCCCAGTTAACAACCACCAGTAACTCAAGTGTATATCCATAGTCAGGTGGGCTAAGTAATTTCCGAAAACCACCAATAATGGTGCACCTATAATAAATTGAAATAACATTAGCGTTAGTCGTATAAATAGAGAGCTCCAAATTTAATTGCAAACCTGTTATGATTCCGACGACAGTGAGCTGTATACTATCCTTACTCTGTATTTCTACAAGCTCGCTATAAATTATTAAAAGAGTACTCAACTGTGACGACATTCCCATGAAGAAAAAACATTGTAGAAACGAAACTATGTACAAAAAGTAATTCTACAAAAATATAGAAATTTCATTAATATTCTTCAAAACAAAATAAGTAGAACCAAATAGTTATTGGAGGAACAACTTGTGCATTTATATAAATACAATAATCAATTAAATTAAATATGGGTAATTTTTTAAAACCGAATACTGTATAGCAAATTCTATAATTGTCCAATAAATATTTGGTTAAATCTCATACAATAATAATATTTATACAGCTGTATTATATTTTCAAGCATTCAATTGTGCGCCTAGTTGTAGGATCATTAGTTATTGATAATGAGTACTTAGCACTGAAAACGTACATCTATCGAATAAAAATAAAAGTGAAGTAAGGAACAAAAGGTGTTTTTATTGTAGGTAATTATATTTTAAAAAGGGACTTTAAATATGTTTTATCGCGTGTCAATATCGCATACCTATATTACGGGGTTTTTCGTACGATTTTCACTATGTATGAAATAAAACTCCCTTTTTATAAATTTTACATGTTGGTTTTATATCAACATATTTTACTAACTGTCAATCAAATGACTATTCTCATTTATAAAATTATGTTTTTTTGCCACTTTACAGATCATTCCTGAACCCAAAGAAGAATTGTTTAGCCCATGGAAAAACTGTAGCAAAAGATAAAAAAAACAGTTCATTAAACATAGGATTTCAGAACAGAAGAACTTCGATACTAGTATGCATGTTCAACATATTGAATCATAGTTAAGCGATTGTTTGTAGAGAAAAAAATCTTTGTTAATCTTTAATGTTGTTAGAATTGTTGTCAGTATCAGAAGGAGTACTATATTCTGCTGTTGTATTCAGCTGTAATATAACAAGTGGTATGATTACCATCGATAATATTTATGAGTTAAACCGAGCTGCCCGAAGGGCTAGTTGAATGTGCTGCTCCACTTTTACGAATAAATATTATCGATTATTAATCATACCACGAGTCATATTCGATGAGAGAATATAACGAATTAAACAGCAACCAATCCACATTTTCAGGCTATACTTGAAATTTTACTTGTCAGATTTGACAAATAAATTTTGTAGCAACGACCACACTAAGGTGATAGAATTCTATCATCGCTGTATCTATGAATATTAAATTAACAACGAAAAAACCAATAAAGGATAATTATTCTATAGAAGAACAAAAACTGACCCTATATGCTCAAAATATTCAGTGTATTAACACAAGTTTAATTCAACTAAACACGAATTTACAAATTAAAAATAGTCTTATTCTCTGCTTAGTTGAAAACTGGTTATGTTACGAGGAAATAAATAATGTAATGTAAACATCAATAATTATTCTTTAATAAGTGCCTACTGTAGAAATATGTTACAACGTGATGGATCTGCGATTTATGTGCATGATTCAATTGTTAGTAAAGGAGAATTGAATTTCAATATTTCTCCGGAATGTTCATCTTTTGAATACAGTGACTATTGGTAAGTCGAAATACATTATTGTTTGCATATATCGCACGCCATCAAGTGATGTTCAAGCTTTCCTAGCAAAATTGTGTGAATTACTAAATGAATTAGAACAGCGGTTCTCAATCTTTTTTGGTGACGGAACCCATTTGGAAAGCGAAATACTTAACGGAACCCTACAATAAAACAATAGTTTTTAAAAGTGTATTCTTTATTAATAAGCATAATAAGTTCATCTTTCGAATACAGTAAAGCATGGGTGACTATTGGTAAGTCAAAATACATTATTGTTTGCATATATCGCACGCCATCAAGCGATGTTTAAGCTTTCCTAGCAAAATTGTGTAAATTACTAAATGAATTAGAACAGCGGTTGTCAATCTTTTTTGGTGACGGAACTCTTTTGGAAAGCGAAATACTTAACGGAACCCTACAATAAAACAATAGTTTTTAAAAGTGTACTTGTTACTTACTTACATATCAAGTATAATAATATAAGATATTAAAAAAGAAAACAAACCTACCTCATGGGAGGTATGAAACTGTTTTTTATTTTTTATCAATTGATTGACATCAGGTTTGATAGAGGACAGTTGAAGTCTCATATCAGGTTCGGCGTCCAGTCTATTGCGGTATTTTATTTTCGTGGCTGCATAGGTTGAAAATCGTGTTTCGCAGAAATATGTTGTTGGGAACGGGAGTAGAATATTCAGAGCCATTTTGGCAAGGAATATCCAATCACGGATTCTACACCAAAAATCGTTGAGAGGCGTCGTTTTAAACAGTGACTCCATACTTGTGTCTGATGACATTTCTAAAAGAGATTCATATATCTCGTTTGACATACTTTCGGGCTTTTGTAAGTTTCGTAAAAAAGGATTATGAATCCATGAATTCAGTTTCATTTTTGTATTCTGTTCTTCTGGAAAATACTTCTCAAAAGATGTGCTCATCGAAGTGAGATATCGGACCAATTCTTCAAATACATCATCTTGAAACATTTCTGATTCGTTATCGCTAACAAACTCACTGAGTGACGTAAAGTTTTCTATTTCTCTCTTTCCAACGCAAATAATCCAAAAATCTAATTTTCTTTTAAAGGCAGCTATTTTGTTACAGGCCTGGAACACTATTGTCTGTTTACCTTGCAATGATAAATTTAATTCGTTCAGTTTTTGAAAGATATTTGCCATAAAAGACAGTCGGAACTAGCAAGTTTTATCATATAAACGGTCTTTCAAATTTAAAGAAACATTTGTAACTCGGCTCTAAGTTCAAATAGCTTTGTTAAAGTTTTACCCCGAGACAGCCATCGCACTTCTGAATGGAGCTGCCATAATCTTCATACAATAATGAGAACAATCGGGATTGTAGTGGTCGTGATTTGATAAAAATAATTATTTTTACCGCTTCATCCATAACTAATTTTAGATTTGACGGCATTTGCTTCATCGCCAGTGCTTGTCTATGCAGGATACAATGACTGGAACTACAATTAGGCGCTTTATTTTTTATTCGTGACACTACTGCTGCTGTCATACCCGTCATCGCCTTGGCCCCATCTGTACAAATGTCAATGCAATCGTTCCAACTGAGATTATTTTCCTTAAAAAATATATTTATTTCATTAAACATTTCTTTTCCGGTAGTGTTTGTGGGCAGCGGTAAACACATAAGCATATCTTCTTCAAAATAACTTTCATAAGGATATCTCACGATAACCAGCAAGATAGCCAGACCAACGACATCAGTCGACTCATCTATTTGCAAGACAAATCGTGTTTTTTGTAGACGTGTAACTAATTCTTGTTTGACGTAGCTTGCCAGATCATAAATTCGCCGTGAAACAGTATCGTTTGATAGCGGCACAGTAGAAAGATGCTTTGCAGATTTTTCATCGAGCATACATTTTGTTATGTCTAACACACATGGTTTTAATAAATTCTCGGCGATAGTGTGCGCTTCACCTGCTTGTGGAATGCGATAGCTAACTAAATATGATGCCTCCGTGGCCTTTTGATTGATAGTTTGGATTACATGCATCATAGTTTTTTGACTTTACAATAACTGTTCTTGTCTACGTACAAAAAATTCTTTATTATTGTCTTTGGACTCGGGGTGTACAGTTTCTAAATGTCGGCGCAACTTGGCAGGTACCATGGAACTATTAGGAAGCAGTTTACTACATAACATGTAGAGAGGTGGGCCGTTGGAATCAACAAATCCGAAACTGATATATGATTCATCATACTTTTTTCGCCTTTGAAACCGTGGAACTTGACGTCGTTGCATCATCGTCTGGATCGGTTATTGCTGTATACTCTGCGCGTACTGCATTTGAACATTCGGCTTCATTAGAAGATGATGTTGCAACACGTTTAACGTATTTAAGCCAACGTTCCATTCTTCTTTATTAATAATGATACATTTCAGGATGGTGGGGTCAAAATAATGTACGATCGTTACTGCGTAGAAGAGTTTAATCCAAAGAATAAATGTACAAAACTGATACAATCAGAATACAGCAATAGAGCAATAAACACTGTGTTTCTAGTAGGTAGGTACTTATCGCTGCGAACGCTAATCGTCGACTGACTAAGTGTCGAGGCGCGATCGTCGCTATTATAGTCCTAGCCTTGATCTCGAACAATCTCAAAAATACTCGAGTCGGCGCCTTTAATAAATAAAAAGCCGAAATAAAAATAGAAATACAACAAATACGGTGTAAACAATCTCGACATTACGTTTTGAGGTTAGAGCCGAAAGTCGATTGTTCACAATTATAGCGTCTAATCTCATAGGCGGCTTTTATCAAAGTGACTACGCGCTTACAAGTAGATATCGGCGGTGACAGCATAGTAAAATTGTACGAGGCGACTAAGTTCGGCTGCGCCTCGTGAATCGTGATACGCGGCGTCAGAACGGTCGACCACAGAGAGGTGTTTTGATTATTTTTTCTAAATTCTTGCGGAACCCCTACAGGGGTATCGCGGAACTCTAAGGTTCCGCGGAACTCTAAGGTTCCGCGGAACACATGTAGACTGATGGCAGATGTATATGTTTCTTTTCTTTCCTTTTTTTTACGCCTTTCTTCTTTGAATATAAATAGAATTTTTTGTTATATATTTTTTTAGAATAAATAAAGGTTATTATTATTATTATATATATATGTATATATATATATATATATATATATGTATATATATATGTATATGTATATATATATATATATATATATATATATATATAAATGTATCACTGTTTTGGGTTTGGTCAAGCGTATTTTCTTGGCTCTGGTCCATTTTATTTTTAATTCGACGTTTCGATGACGTCGCAGTCATCATCGTCAGGAATAACTATCAAAATTCCATTGCTCTAGCAACCACTTGCCAAGAAAATACGCGGGACCAAACCCGAAGAAACAGTGATACATGTTACGCCCGCGAAAATCTACGTTTTAACATATATATATATATATATATATATATATATATATATATATATATATATATATATTCTTTTAGTAATATACAATTTAATTTACTCTCTTACTCATTTTTTGATTATTGCTAATGAAGTTGGAAACTAATTTGATAAAAAGGATAAGTTATTCGACCAAAAGTGAAACATGATGATATAAACCCGACATGTGGGATTTTTATTTGATAAAAAAAGAATTTCATTTGACACATGGTGACAATCAAACGAAAGAACCGTGTATATTTATTTATCACTGCTGTTGTTATAGTACATTTAAGTTGATCGTATGAGTAATAACATTAAATAGACGAAATGAAAAAATATCGATGTACTTAAATATAATGACTACATTACCTTTGGTAATTCTTGGCAAAATGCGACGACGAAAAGCATCATTGTTCCCGATACGGAAACGCAACATTGCAATTTTAAAAATGCAAATGATGACCTGTGGTAGATCCAATTTAGAAGTAGGATTACAGCGCAGAATGAGGATATTAGAAGACACGTCGAGCATCCTATTAGGATTATTGTATCGTGTGGACGAGCGGCAACGTGTGGAGACTGAAAAATCGAAAAATTAAGTTTAGTTTACAATATTGCTCTGATTTAAATATTAATAAATAAAGTATTTTATCGACAGTGCGTTTATGATTTGAATTAACACATTCACAATCGTCTATTAATAAACCCTAATAACCAACTACTTTTTATTAATAAAGTTTGTATTAGCTAAATTATTTTTCTCCTGTTACTCATTTAAGATACACAAAAAATAAGGGCAACAGTCAATTCGTTTTCAATAACATTACATATTATGTCCACTTATGTCAAAAGTTTCAAAATGGGTTAAAATAATTTAATAATAATGATTGATTTTCAAAATCACTCTTGAGAACTCGTATCGATTATGCGTTTTTGTGTTTGTCCTCAACACATAAACGGTCTGCGTCTCAAAAAGTCACTGGGAAAAAAAAGAAAAGAAAAATTATATCACAATGAGCATATGTATAAAGTACGAGTATAAATCATATTAAAAATCAATTAATTCAATAAATAAATAAAATACAGGGTGTCTTATTAGTGCGTTCTCGAAAGATATCTCAGCTCCTGTTGCAACAATATAAAAGTAAACAGGGTGTTGATTCGATCAGGTATACATAGAGATTTAATTTTAAGGCTTTCTAAATAGTAGGAAAAAAAATTGGAAAAACAGATTTATTGATTTTTTAAATGGTCGAAAAAAATTGAAACAGATGACACCGAATGATGAACTGCTTAATAATGCCAGATGTCACTATCCTCATAATAAATTATTTTCGTTTCTGTTGTTCACTTCTAATTTAATTTTAGTGATATTATAATTTAGATTCAATTTGAAATTGGATATTTTCCTAAACAATAATATTTTAAATGTAGTAAGAGATGTTCTTGAGGCCTTCACTAGTAG
Source organism: Philonthus cognatus (assembly GCA_932526585.2). Classification (NCBI taxonomy): domain Eukaryota; kingdom Metazoa; phylum Arthropoda; class Insecta; order Coleoptera; family Staphylinidae; genus Philonthus; species Philonthus cognatus. Next base: position 67,626,452 of record OW052242.1, on the reverse strand, counting down.
CCTACTCTATGAACAAATGGTTGAAGATTACGTACTATTTCATGATGAGCTTGCTTTTTTATTTTATTTTACCGAAATTCATATCTCGTACATTCTCGGTAATTGAACTTTTACAATATAATTTGCGTATACTTTTGTATTCCAATTAGCATAGTTGCTTAAATTACTCTAATAATAAATGTTCTATTTCTTTTGAACATAAACTTTAATTGGTGTACAAAAATTTACTTATTAAATTATCAGAAATTTCAAAAAGTTTAGTTTCTGAGAATGAACGAAATATGAATTTTGTTACAAAAATGTTAAAATATATGTACATTTTTAAAAAAAATGCAGAAATTCTGAAATTTAATTTAAATACAAAAACCAATGTACTTTTACAACTGTTAAACTTATACGTTAACTGAAGAGCGGTAAATAAATAACATTTAATCTTCTGTTTCATTTTAATTTAATGACATTTTTGTATTTTTAATGTATTTTATACTAAACATGTGTTAGAAACTTATTAGTTACCTATAAAATTTTATATTAAAATAAAATAAAAAATCAAATTAAATACAAGTTTAATGTACATTTACTTCTTGTGGGATAATGATTCACAGTCTTCCAAAAAGATATTTTTATTATATGCCAAATTAAAGAAAATTAAATCTACAAAATAAGCTCATAGCGAACATTAGCGTTTATAAGAAAAAAATAAGTTAGTATGCATATACGGGGTGTTCGATAAAAAAAAAACGCCCAACGTCATAACTGGGTTTTTTATTGACCAATTTGAATAACCTAAAAAAAGTCAATGACCTTTTTATTACTATAAATAGGCAGTAACTATATATTTATTTAAATTAACTTCATTGCCAAATAATAGTTAACTTTAAATTTTGAAATGGCTGGATATACTTTGGTTATATTGGAAATTGTTTTCCTGTAGACAATTACGCTCGATATGTTGATTTTAATTTAATATTTATGCTAGAAAAAATAAATGTATAATAAATCTTGTTCACATGATTTTTTAGCAATAAATGTAGTGTGCCATGAAACAAAATTAGACTTTTAATACTGATCAAAATTTATAAATAGAATTAGTGTAAATAATCAGCTTGGAAGATTCAACACAATTTGCCAACCAACCGAACAAAATAAAGGCTAGTCTTTTTCAAACTTTACAATATTTCAGTGTATTATAAACGTGGCGCATGAAGTAACATTTCGATAATTTTCTACGCGGGGCTTTTCTAAACTCGAAATTTTACTTAATGGTTAGTCTGGGAGTGGACCGTCAAGATTTTCAACATGTCAAGATTTTCGATAATTCTAGATTTTAGTCGATTTATTCACAGTTTGTTATTATATTATATATGTTGATTTTAGTTTTATATTTATGCCAGAAAAATATAATAATAAATCAATCACACATAAAATGTTATTCCTTATTTCAAAAAGTGAAGTAAAGAATAACAGTATTTTTATGTGTAATAAACACTTTACGTTAACTTAAAACATACAGTTATAAATCAATCAATCAATCAATTTATTGGTCTATTAGGTTGAATAATATGATATTAGAAAAGTCATGCAACCACATAATAATACAAATCTTGTTCACATGATTTTTTGGCGATGTGTCTTGAAATAAAAAAATAATGCAACTCACGATGCTGTAAAGAGATGCAATTTATGTATTCAACAAAAATATTATTAAATATAATTTATTTTAAAGTAATATCAACCAAAAAAAGAACAACATTTGTAAATTGTCTTTTTAATATTATTAAATTTGTTTATTGGTTTATATTTAATCCCAGTGCTCCGTTAACTAATTTATTATACATATACAGTTTGTTATTATTTTAATCGCAGATTTAATATTTAATGAATACTTCATTTTTTAGAAAGATTATTAATTTAAAATGTGCACTACTTATTTATTCTATGCTACATAAAGTACTGAAATAAACAAGATTCAACTAATCAAACCTCCAAATTTGATGTTAAGAAACAGCATTCAACAATCATAACCACCAAATGCCATGTAAACAAACAGGATTTAACTAGCCTGACCTACAAATTTGATGTAAACAAACAAGATTTAATTAACCTAAGCTACAAACTTGATTTAACAAACCGAACCTACAAATTTAATGGAAACAAACAAGATTTAACAATCCTAAAATCCGAATTTGATCTGAACAAACAGGATTCAACAAACATAACCTCAAATATTGATATTAACAAACAGGATTTTACAAACGTAACCTCTGAATTTGATTCAAACACTGGAGATTTTAACGGTATAAGCTCTAAAAATAAGGTCCAATAATGAAACGAGTGCTTTCCACTCCCAGACTAAGCATAAAGTAAAATTTCGACTTTAGATAAGCCCCACGTAGATAATTCGTGGAGGTTCGCGCAGCGACCCGACACCAATTTTCACGAGGCTTTTCTAAACTCGAAATTATACTTTATACGCCACGGGTATAAAAAACTGGTTCAAAATGAAGTCAGAATTTTTAAAATTGATGTATTCTAATATTTTTTTCCAAGGCGCATAAATTTAATTTTAAATAAAAGTAATTTTAAATAGAATATTCATTTCAATTTATTTCGACGACAATATTTTTTAAAAACAACACATTGGACATTACTGTATTCAGATAAATAAGGTCTAATGTAATGAAAATAAAAAAATTATGGTCAGCCATTTATAAATTTAAGTTGGCTATTATTCGGCAATGAAGTTATTATAGTAAAAATAATATTAATGTCATTTCTTACATTAGAAAATAATAAATTGACAGATGGTAGTATAACTAGGTAAGATAACATGGAAATTGAGTAAGGTTTTTAGTTCAATAAAATCATTCAATAAATAACGGAGTTCTTGCGTTGGGCGTTTTTTATCCAACACCGTGTGTATTGGAAAATATTTGCTTCATTATAAAATTAATTACATATAATATGCAGTTCATTTTATAATGAAGCGAATATTATTAAATCTCTAAAAAAGTCTCAAAATATTATCTTTCTGTCAACAATAATTTATTATGACTACTTAATTGATTGTCAAAACTTGTTTTTTCGCAGTGTGCTCCAATTTTTAATTAAGTTTTACACCTAATAGAGATGGTAATAATTTCCCTACATAACTGTATGTTTTTGAGTTTACGTGAAGTGATTATTACACTAATAAAGACTGTCATTCCTTACTTCACTTTTTATTTTTATCGTTAGATGTACATTTCGAGACACAAAGTGCTCATTATCAATAACTTGATAATTTTGATTATTGATAGTGTACATCTAACGATAAAAATCAAAATTGAAGTAAGGATTAACAGTCTTTATTAGTGTAATTTCCCTACATATTTTCTCCGACTTAACCGATTCACTATCTTATAACCTGTATGCATTTTTATAGATAATTCAAGAAGTTGGTTACTTATGTATTTATTAATAGTACCTACCTACAACTAATTTGTCTTGTAAAGGCAAATCATTTATACAGAATTCCCGATATTAATATAATATTTTTGAATTGAATATTATTGGCAGAAATGCGGAAAAAATTTAACTGTTTTTACTTAATTTGTTAAAGTAATCTGTAATTAGTATTAATGTAAATTGGTAATTTAAAATATATCTACTGACGTTTCTTTTGTTTTTGATTATTTAATATTATAGAACTAAAACATATCTCATTTTTTATGTGTATTACTAGAGTCTATCCAAACTGTTGGCCTGCAGTGTATATTATACCCACATATGCCAAATCACTGTAAACTTTGAGGTATTCTTTGATTTTATAAAACCGTTTAAATTGAAACTTCAAACAAGTGTTTCCACTCCTTGGTTAAGCATGATGTAAATTTTGGAGTTTAAAAAAGCTTGAAAATTTTGATTTGACTTCATGTGCCAAGCGTATAGAACACTGAAACTTATATTTTTGGGAAAAATGCAGATGGAACCCTATTATTTTGAAGCGACGATATATTAATATACATGATAAATATAAAATGGTGTTGTACAAGATTTTAAGGTTTAATATTAATTCATAATAAATATTTGTTATACAATAATGTATTAATTACGTAAATTCATAGTAGGAGTGAAAACAACATATCTACATATGCACACTGCAAGTTCTTGAAATATAATTTATAATGAAATTAACATATCTTAAATATTTTGCAATGAACTGTTGTTTGTTATGTTTGACCGAAAGTTTTCCTCATACGAGCACAATTCAGGTTGATATTTTTCTTTGCTGGTTTAAATATTATTACATAACAAAATATCACATTGCAATATAATACAATTAATTTTATGTTATGGTAAATTGAATCGTAATAATAATGGCCCCAAAATTAAATTACAAACGTACAATAGACGCGACAGGAATTTAAATAAGGATAAGTACATCTGGCACTAAAAAGTAGTTCACCCTCATCATTCGGTGTCATCTGTTTCTAATTTTGTTTCGACCATTTAAGAAACCCACAAATCTATTCAATTAGGTGTAAAGTGTTTGTTTTGAAATGTGTACACGATCCGCTCTCGAAGAGGAAAAAAACTTTGTGGCTGTTTTTATGGAGTCTTCACTTGCGCACCATGCTCTGCTTTTAGTCACAGTTTACTAAACAAGGTTTTATGGTTTATTTCTCTTCAATCTTCGGACGATGTGTTGATTGTCCAGCAGTTGAAGAGCTTCTATGGCGACGACACGAAAATATCTAAAATTTTCAGATTTCTATCTCTTTCCTAAAATGTTGGAGGGTAAAGGGAAAGAGACCGAGTACTCAGGGGGTAATCCATTATGAACACCAACCGCATTTTTTGATGTCAATGTCAACCCGATATTAGCAGGTAGTAAGAAGTCTATTTGTTTTCAGCCAGCGCGTAGCGTTATATTTTGTCCGACTTGGAGTGGTTGAATTTTTACTTTCCCCCGTATGTAATACAAAGGGAAAGTATTGTTTTCGTGAAAATTTTCGAATCAAAAATTTTAGCGGAAATATCCGTTTTGAGGTCCCCTGAGTCGAATAAGACCATTTTTGAAAAATGTCTGTCTGTCTGTCTGTGTGTCTGTGTACGCTGTACCGCAAAAACCGCTAAAGATATCGAGATGAAACTTGAAACTTAAGCTTTTTGATACAATCGGAAGAACTGAACTGAAGAACTTTTGGTGAAAATCGGAAAACCGGAAATGGTACTTTACTCCTTTTTCAGTTTTTTCAGATTTTTTCAATAAATGTTCATCAAACAAAAAATTCTTTCAAATAAAAGTTGTGGACAATAACAAAATGAAGATGTATTGTTCATTTACTTTTTGTCATAGCACTCTTAGTTTTTGAGATATTTCAAAAGTTGTGTGTTTTATCTAGTCATTGGTGTGTGACAGTGTATGTGTCGATACAATTGAAAAATGTTTCAAATAAAAGTTGTAGGAAATGAAAAACTAAAGATTTTTTGTATCTTCACTTTTTGTCATAGCACTCTTAGTTTTTGAGATAATTAATAAATAATGTTCTTTTATCTAGTTATTGGTTTGTCTCAGTGTATGTGTTGATACAATTGAAAAATGTTTCAAATAAAAGTTGTAGTTATCAAAAAGTTGAAGACATTTTGAAAATAATAATGCTACAAATATTATAAAAGTGATTTAATACGCAATTTACGGGGGAAAGTACTATGATGGACACATCACCATTTTTTAAAACGTATCTGACGTTTACATCTCGGTAAATATTGATCATCACATCTGAACGTTATATATTTTAACTTTACTGTAAATCAGTGGTTTATACGCGTGGCGCATGAAGTAAAATTTCGAGTTTAGAAAAGCCCCGTGAAAATTTGTCGAGGGTCGCTGCGCGACCCTCGACAAATTTTCTACACGGGGCTTTTCTAAACTCGAAATTTTACTTCATGCTTAGTCTGGGAGTGGACAACACTCGTTCTTAGAAGTTTCAAATTAAAGAATCACCACTAAGTTTACTAAGTTTATTACAATTTTACAAAGGTTACAGCTCGAAGGATCAATCATGGTCATCGGAGACCGAAGGACTACAGGGAGTCGAAGTTTTTTTACAAGAAAACAACGAAAATCTGAAGGTTTACTGCATGGATAGGAAAGAACACATCTAATTTTGAAAAAAATATCGAAGTTTTGTTGGTTTTCAGTGCATTTTTAACTTCACTTTAAATCAGTGTTTTATACGCGTGGCGCATGCAGTAAAATTTCGAGTTTAGAAAAGCCCCGTGAAAATTTTCTAAGCGGGGCTTATCTAAACTCGAAATTTTACTTCATGCTTAGTCTGGGAGTGGAAAACACTCGTTAGTTTAAAATACATCACAATTAGTAAAATATGTATCGTTGGATGCCCGTCTTCAGGGGTGATATGTAAGCAAATTATGGGTCTTAGGAGTTGTCAAATAAGTGAGTTACTCAACTGTTACCACAGGTAGAGGCGGCGTCGTCCAGTTTTGAGGATTAAGCTGTAAATCAAAATAATACTTTGAGGTTAATTGAAACTGTTTTGTGGGTGAGTGTGTGTGAAACGCGCGGCGCGTTTTGGATTCAAAACAAAACCCAAATTCGTGGAATAAAAAAGAAGTCGAGAGAGATAAAGCGAACGATACAATCTGAATAGGTATTGTAAATTTACTAACTTTTTCAGATAATTTAAGAATCAAATACGGTTTGCTAGTAATCCAGTAAATCCAGAAATTCCGGTAAATCGCAATATCGTTGTTTTACGAGGTGAAAGTAATAAAATATGAACAATTAATAGCATTCATTAGTAATAGGCAATTAAGCTTTATTTTAACTTAAAATATATATAAATCGAAAAAATCATATAAATCAAAGCTTATAATAACGCAAAAATGAATGATAATCATAGAGAAATTTTCATAAATATATAAAAAAAACACTCGTTAGAGGCTTAAAAAAAAAGCATTTATAAAAATTATATTTTATTTTTCTTTATAAAAATAAACGAATGTCTGAAAATGTACATCAAAAAATTATAATATGTATACCTAAAATAAAAATTCTCTGTATGTGGCCAGGCCCAGATACAGGAAAAAAATAGCTAAATTGAAATATCAACTAAGAAGCGACTGAAAATTATTTTAAAAAAATCAAGATTAAAAAAATCGTCTAAATTAGAATAAATAGAAGACTTGTGAATTTTTATAAATAAATAACCTCGTAGAATTGATAAACAACGAGTGAAATTTAATAAAAATAGTGAGAAGTATGAGTGCGTTCTGCCCATTTGGCCCTGCTATCTTGACAGAGGTTCAGAAAAATGACTATAAACAGTGTATTCGACGATATATGTTCGCGTTTGAAAATTGCGGGTTGTGATGGTGAAATACGTGACAGTATTAAAGGCTTGAAGTTATTTTAAAGTGAATTAACCAATATTATTTAAATATAGAATTACTAATCATTATTTATACGTTATAATAAGGTAATACTAATTTTTTAATATTAACAAACGCGCTTAAGGCGTTTTTACCGCTGTGTTTATATCAAATACAAAGCTCAATTAGTGACCGAGACACAGATCTACAGATGCACAACTATGAGGGAAAAACTGCTGCAACAGAGCAAACCACACTATGGTGGCGCAACAGTCGCTTAATCCAAAATATGGCGGATTATTTAAAAATATTAGGTGAACATTATTTAAATTACATAGAGGGGTATACAAGTTGCTGTATACATGGTTAATACATTTTATTTATAAAAATAATGTACAAAATAGCAATGTCCCAAATACGGGTACCAACAAAATAGGGCTGTCCGGGTTGTCAGCACAGCCGAAAGAAATCACTCGCCGTAGATATGTAGTGAATATCTCATTTAACATAATACTGTAATAAATATAAACAAATTCGTGATTAATAACAATGAAATGATTATTTGTAAACTCTTTGATGTATGCACTTATAATTTGGTTATTCGCTAGAAACAACAATTTACCACTGCATCTTCCGTACAGCCTCCAATTTATTCCAATATTACGCTTTCTTTGGACAGAAAACAGTATTTTTTTACAATTTATAATAAAGAACAACTATGAACTTGTAGCCTAACAAAAAAGATAAATTACAAATGGCGTACCGTGTTCGTGACAAATTGATGTACAGACATTTAGTGCATTTTTAATAATAACAGACTATTATTTTTACAGTTTCCTGCTAAGAGATTTTCCAGTGGCGCCGAAATCCTTGACTAAACCGTTTTGTGAATAGGAGCTATAATCATTTTGATGTGCTAGACAAGGAATAAATTTTAGTCTCAGAATTCCATATATTGTTGACACCCCGTGGGGGTGTAGAATACGAAATTGGAAGTAAGCAGACAGATGCAGAGACGTCTATCTAGTACAGATTAAGATACGAACGGGATTCGTAAAATAAGGTTCCTTATGCTGCTGAGAAATAATGCGACGTGCTGGGAGAAATGTAAAACGCTGTCTAACACTGTCAAATCTCCCTCTCTCTATTCGTACCTCTCCCACCACGCTACATCGCTTAATGCCGGCTAAGCAGCCTTGGAAGATGGAGCTCCCTATCGCTGTTACCGCCAGATGCGAAATTCGCGCTGTGTTACGTTTTTTAATGACATTCATTATCAGTTAATCGAATTTTATGGGAAAAATTGCATATCTGTTCAACATGTTCGCAAATGGTGCAGAACGGAAGGCCTCAGTTTTAATCTGAGTTTTTATGAGGTTGTGTTGCATTTTGTAAAGCATTAATAAATTATTGTATGTTATTAGTTTTTTTGTGTCTAGTTCTTTTGTGATTTCGTATAACATTTTTGTACTAGTTTTTTGGTCCAACATATAGAGTATTTTTAGTATTTTGTTTGTTTTCGCTGTAGCATTTGTATATTTTTTCCAGTAGTGTTTCCCCATATTGTACAAAGGTTTTTTTTTTAATGTTGGATGTAAACAAAGCGTGATAGACCGATGTTTTTTTATTTTTTGGTATGTATTTTCGAATTTTCCATAGTGCTCCGATCGTAGTTGAGTTTTTTTTCTTTATTTTATTTATGTGTTCGTCCCACTGTAAATTCTTGTTTATTTTTAAGCCAAGATATTCGATATTGTTGGTTTGTTTCATTATTTTGTCGTTTATTTTTATTGTAATTCTTGTTGGCTGTTTTTTTGGGTTGAAAATCATATATGTTGTTTTCTCTTTATTTATTGTTAGTAGGTTGGTAAAAAACATTTTTCTAAGAGTGTTAGATCCGCTTCTATTTTTTCCTCTATTTCCATTTGATTGTTTCCCGTATATAATATACATGTATCGTCGGTATATATATATATATATATATATATATATATATATATATATATATATATATATATATATATATATATATATATATATATATATATATATATATATATATATATATATATATATATATATATATATATATATATATATATATATATATATATATATATATATATATATATATATATATATATATATATATATATATATATATATATATATATATATATATATATATATATATATATAGGACAGAGACGTTCGGAAAACGGATCCTAACAGGGCATTCGACCAAAAAAGGAGGCAGGAGTTGCTATTGTAATCTACTTTATTGTTTACCAAGCTTTCGGGACTGACTTTGTCCCTTCCTCAGGGTTACACTATAACAAAACAATGAGTTTGGATTTGATACATTATTTGACTGTAAGTGAGGTGTTAATTGCTTACATTTGAGAATTGTGAACTAAACTGGTGTCTTCGCACCGACGGTATTTCCTATGCATTGTGATTAAAACTATTGTTTATTTTCGTGGCACGTGTGCTGAGGGCTGATGTGAGGTTAAGTTTGCGGTGAGTTGAAAAACACATATTGTTACTGCACTAACACATTAAAAACACGTAACTGATTAATACTGGTTAAAATGGAGCATTGGTTGTTGTACTGAATGTTGTTTAAAAATTATGGAAGCCGCCGCATCATGAAGTGGTGCAGTGTTTGTGCGAACACGAGTGCGGAAATAAACACAATGGCGGATGTTGGAGCAACAGGTCCCGCCTGTCTCCCTCTCACTCTGTCACCGACTCTGTCTTGTCCTGGTATATATATATATATATATATATATATATATATATATATATATATATATATATATATATATATATATATATATATATATATATATATATATATATATATATATATATATATATATATATATTTTTTAATGTATATATATATATATATATATATATATATATATATATATATATATATATATTTTTTAATGTATATATATATATATATATATATATATATATATATATATATATATATATATATATATATATATATACATATATATACATATATATATGGTGTTCCTGATAATTTTAGTTCCATCATATCGTTTATGTATATTATATACTGCCTTTAAAAAAATCAGAACACAAAGTATTTATTTGACGATTTTAATGAACTTTACAGAATTTGATCATGTAAATGAACTGCATCGATGATTAAAAAATCAATTGTTTTGGTTACTATTTAATGGTATTTTTCCTTGATTTCACCATTATGAAGAGCTGCTGATTTTTTACTGTAATTGCTTCTAATATCCAAGTAGCCTCTGAGTAGTTTGACATTTCAGTTTGTAAAACATAAAAAGATGCCCCGTGTTTATCGGCGTGCACAATATCATCATCTAAGTGAATTTGAAAGGGGTCGCATTATTAGAATGCGAACGAAAACAAAAGATTAACATTTTACATATAAAATGTACAAGGTAAGAAACTCGATGTCTCAGCTCTATTTAAAGGGAAGGAAAACCGATAGAAAAAATCTGAAAAGAGGTTCATAATTGGGATTGAGTAAGGTTTATTTTAATCCAAAATTGCATATTTTTCTAAATTTTGAAAGTGAAGTAATGACGTCATCGAATATTTTTTCCCCAGAAACATACCTATATTTTTGGATATTTCAAAAGAGCTAATTTTTCTGAACTTTGTAGAGAAAAAAATTTGCTATCGTCTTTCGTTAAAAAATTAAAAGCAAACTTAAAAAAAAGTATTATCAAAAATTCCAAATTGTTACGACTTAACCAAGTAGCATTTGGAAGCAAATAACAAAGCCGCACCTGTCAATAATTAAACTAATGGTTAACAAATATTGTTTTGTTGTCATTTGATTTTAGATTTTAGATTTTTCTATCGTTTTTCCTTTTCATATAATAGAGCGGAGACATCGAGTTTCGCCCACCCTGTATAATAAACTATAAGTGTGATACATCATTGAATTCAGAAAAAAATATTCTTAAAAAAAATATGAAAATCCAAAAGAAAATCCAGAAAACGTGAACGCCATCTACTCCCAATAGCATTGTCGATGGTACTCTCACAATTACTATTATAAATGTCAATTAATTGTGCATTTTGAAATCCAGAAGGAAACTGAACTTCTATAACCATTTTAGTAGTCATATGCAAATTTCATATAAATTGACGATGTGAACGCCATCTGCTGCCAATTTTTTTAGTAGTGTCGTTACAGCTATTAACAGTAGATGGCGTTCACGTCGTTATTTTAAATGTAAATTACATATGAGACTATTAAAATAAATAAAGATGGTTAGTTTTCTTCTGGATTTCAAATTGCACTATAAATTGGCAATAGTCATATGTAATTTACATTTAGGTTGACGACGTAAACGCCATCTACTGCCAATAGTCTTGTCTATTGTACTCACAAAATGACTATTATAAATGTCAATTGATTGTGCTGTTTAAAATCTAGAAGAAAACTAAACATCTATAACCATTTTAGTAGTAATGTGTAATTTACATATAAATTGACGATGTGAACGCCATCTGCTGTCAATTTTTGAGCAGTGCTATTGACAGTAGATAGTGTTCACGTCGTTAATACAAAAATAATATATATGTTCATTATAGCACTTTTTCCGTCATTTAAAGAATTGATGATTGTCGTTCTAAACTTATTTCACTTGCTAATTGGTTGGTTATAGACCATTTTACATTAAATCAGCGTTTTATACGAGTCGCGCATGAAGTAAAATTTCAAGTTTAGAAAAGCCTAATTTGTCTCAGTCGCTCTGCTGCGCTATGCCCGAGCCAAATGTTCAGGCTTTTCTAAACTTAAAATTTTACTTCATGCTTAATCTAGGATTGGAAACACTCGTTAGATGATCGATCATAACCAGGGTTGTTATCTTTAAAAGACTTTGTTTTAAAATAGTGTTTTAAACATGTTCAAAAACAGCCGTCATGTTTTAAACGGTTTTGTTTTAAACATGTTTTAAATCTTAAATTTGTTTAAAACATGTTTTAAACGTTGGATTTGTTTAAAACCGTTTTTTTATTATCTTAACTGCTAAAAATAAATATTTGCTAAATTATATTTTATATTACTTCATTAAAGTTTTTTGTTTGTTTTTAAATTCTAGATAAATTTTTAAAGATATTTCAAATTACATTATCAAACATAACATTTTATTACAATAAAACTGTGTCTGCATAAATGTGGTTTTTGAATACAGGGAATTTATCTTTCAGGTATACATAAGCATTCACTGTAAATTTTTCGACGTTCGTTGTTTTTTGTTCAAGATTTCAATTTGAATCATTAAACGAGGGCTTTCCACTGCCAGACTAAGCATGAAGTAAAATTTCGAGTTTAGAAAAGCCTGAAAATTTGGATTGGCCGCGTAGCGAAGCGGAGCGGCCAATCCAAATTAGGCTTTTCTAAACTCGAAATTTTACTTCATGCGCCACGCTTAAAAACACTGATTTACAGTGAAGTTCAAAAAACACACACTTACAACAACCCTGAGGAAGGGACAAAATGAGTCCCGAAAGCTTGATATTACAATAAACTAGATTACACACATCTCTCCTGCCGTATTATTGGTCGAATGCCCTGTTAGGAAATTTTCCGAAATATATATATATATACAAGGTGGCCAGAAAAGGTGTGATAATCTTCAGGTAGAGTGCTTCATTGATTAATTTCAAGCAGAAAATTTAAGTAAAAAAATATTGAATTGTGGCTTATAACTCCTCACGAGCCAATTTAAAGAAATGTAAATTTGGCAACAATGGATCAAACAAGTGTTTAATTTAATAATAATCATAAATGTAACAAATCTACAAAAATTAATATTTGAAGTATACATCAAAAATGAAAGATTAAAGTAAATGTTCAAATTGATAACCATCCATTTCTAAGCAGATCTGGAGCCGTCGTGGGTTAGAATTAATTACTCTGAGCAACATCTCTTCAGTAATTAATTCCACTGCAACACGAATTCTATTCATGACGTCTACATTGTCCACTGGAGGTGTTGCACACACCTTTTCTTTTAAAAATCCCCAAACGAAAAAAACAAGTGGATTCATATCCGGCGACCTGGTCATAGTATGGGTCCATTGCGCCCAATCCATCTATTTGGAAAATGTTCGTCCAACCATTCTCTTGAAATTCTTGCTGTATGAGGTGGTGCACCATCACGCATGTACAGCATGTTGTTTACTAAATTTAGTGGAACATTCTCCAAAACTTCTTCTAAAATATTTACATAATTTAAGGCATTTAATCTTTGATGAATAAAGAAAGGCCCAATTACACGTAAATTTAGAATACCAAGCCAGACGTTAACTGAAAATTTCCTTTGATGTCCCATTTCTCTAACCGCCCGAGGATTTTCTTCTGCCCAAAAGTGATAATTATGACAATTAAATACCCCATCTCTAGTGAATGTACATTCATCACTCCAAAGAATTTTAAATTAAAAATTTGGTTCTTCCCAAATTTGATCTAAAATCCTGTCACAAAACATACGTCTACGCTCGTTATCATTTTCATACAGTGGTTGAACTTTTCTTGCATGAAATGGACGCATTCGATTTTCTTTCAATACTGCATGGACTGTTGTTTTACTGGGGACATTTAACTGTTGAGCTATTTGTCTCGTACTAATATTGGGATCTTCTTGAACTGCATTCAATATCTGTTCTTCTAGGTGAACAGTGCGACGTTCCCTAGGTCTCCCTCCATCTATGTTATTATAAACGAAAGACCCAAAAGTACGTAGCCTTTGGTCTAATTTTCTAAACGTATTTACGCAGGGCTGTTGGATATCTTCTTTGGTACTCATCTTTGGCACTAGTTGCATTACCATTGCAGAATCCAAATATCATGTACATATCTGCATACTCGTTGAATGTGTACATCTTCAAAAAGTATGATGAACTTATACAAACTTACACAAATAAATTATGACAAGTATATTTCAAAGTCAAGTGAAATTTAATAAGGTTACATATGAAAATACATAGTTGCCAGGTCTATTTTTATTAAAAAAATGCTTCTGAAGAAGTTATTAATTTGTTAAAGTTTCCAATTTATTTATCACCTATGTCATTTAAATTTTACAAATGTGTAATTGATTGTAAGTTCTATTGATTTTTTCCAAAATAATAGAAAATAACACTAATTTCCAGAGATACATTTAATATTTTAACGACCTCGTGAGATGTTACGAGGAAGAATACAATATATTTTTATTTAGATTTTTTATCTAAAATTAATCAACGAATCATACTACCTGAAGATTATCACACCTTTTCTGGCCACCTTATATATATATATATATATATATATATATATATATATATATATATATATATATATTATGAACTGTGGAGGCTTCTACTTCGTTATACATGTTAATTCAATGAAATAAAACACATTAACTTTGTTTGTATAACACACTATTTTTATTTTCGTGACTGCAGTTTCGGCAATTCAACTTGCCATTATCAAACAGAGTAACTTAAATTACGGTATGGTACAGGTATATATACACAAAATGGTTATTTACAAAATAGCATTAAAAATGGGGGTATACACTAGATCGACCTGGTCGTTAATTAGGGGGATTCCCGGATTAGCGCGGGCTTTCTGTATCTCCAGGGATTCTAGGAGGTTCATTTTTCGGCCCTTTTCGGCATAATGGATGATCTTAAGTACATCCTCGCCAACAATAATATTAAATATTTAGATATTTCCATTACTAGAGTCAATAACTCATTCTCTTTTGATATTTATAGAAAACCTACTTTTACAGATTCCCTCATTCCTAATAATTCTAGACATCCCCTTAAACACAAAATAGCCGCATTCAACACAATGATCCACAGAGCCTTAAGCATCCCTTTATCAGCTGTTTCGTTAAACAAAGAAATTAATACCATAAAACAGATTGCAACTAACAATGGTTACAACTCTAATTTAATTGACAACATGTTGAGAAAACATAATATCAAGAAAATCAAAAAATTATTATATGCTGGTAATCCATCAACATTGAAAACACCTTTTCGATCAATTACATATTTCGGTAATATTAGCCTACAAATTAAAAACATCCTTAAAAAACATAATGTTAACGTTGCTTTTAAAACATATTGTAAAACAGAAAACCACATTTTTAATAACAAAACAAAACATTGTAATCTTAGTAAATCCGGTATATATAAACTTGTTTGTCCCGATTGTGAAGGAGTATACATTGGTCAATCTGGTCGTAATTTTAGCACTCGGCTCAAAGAACATCAGCGCTCTTTTCGGCTTAATCAAATAGAAAAATCAAATTTCGCCAAACATCTAATCGATGAAAACCATTCTTTTGGCGAGGATGTACTTAAGATCATCCATTATGCCGAAAAGGGCCGAAAAATGAACCTCCTAGAATCCCTGGAGATACAGAAAGCCCGCGCTAATCCGGGAATCCCCCTAATTAACGACCAGGTCGATCTAGTGTATACCCCCATTTTTAATGCTATTTTGTAAATAACCATTTTGTGTATATATACCTGTACCATACCGTAATTTAAGTTACTCTGTTTGATAATGGCAAGTTGAATTGCCGAAACTGCAGTCACGAAAATAAAAATAGTGTGTTATACAAACAAAGTTAAAGTGTTTTATTTCATATATATATATATATATATATATATATATATATATATATTATTTTGTTTTATAATAATTTGACAGATAAATGATGACAGATTGCGGTACTATGATTTGAATGTGTACAACAAATATCAACAATCGTTCAACAATAAATATTACTTACACAGTCTCTTTGCACAAAAAACGAACTCTTCGGTTTGGATGGAGTTTTCAAGGTATTAACGTTTGTTCCGCTTTAAAAAACACTCGCAACGTATAAAAGCACAGTTGTTTAAGCGGTTTGAGAATGATTTATGTTTACAAACGCGCTTTACGCGGGATAAACTATTGAAAGCGGCGGAGACGTTGACGCGTTACTTTGTACTTTAACAAAATGGCGTCCACGACGTCATCACCACCATGGTCAAATGTAAGACAAAAGAAGCTGCTTTGACTAGCACAGCGCTGTTACTGCATAGCGGCAAATAATCTAACTAGGCAATTGTTTATATTCGTCTTAAAAAAACACATTTATCACGCAAATCCCGTGTTAAATATATTTGAGTATTAAATGCATCCCATTTATGCTGCCCACACAATTGAATAATGCGCATATTATAAAATTATCGTGAATAAAATTAATTTCTAAATGTTTTTGATTTTCATCACTTAACAAGACTTTAATTTTAATAATTCGCTTGTTTTTCCCCATAGGATTGTGCGTTCATATTTTTTTCAGGAAATTTGTTAATTTTCCTAAAATTTCAATAAAACCGTATTTTCAAATTTTTATGATGTTGATCTTTGTTTCAATTTACATTATTTTCATAAAGTTAAAAAAAAAATTAAGAAATTCATTCAATATCAGTAAAATTACAATTATGCTCTTATTTCTTTAAATTTCCTTCAAATTTGAATCTTTCATTAAATTTAAATAATTTTAAGAAAGATTTAAAACGATCGTGAATTCAGTAATTTGAACAAAATTTCAATAAACCTGTACTTTCTTTAAATTTGTCAAATTTTTAATCTTTCTTTTTTCAAAAATTATGAATTATGTGTATTTCAGTAATTTAATAATTGTCGTAAAATTATAAAAAATCTGAAATTTCTTTAATTTATAAAAAAATCGAGAATTTCAGTACTTTTCAACAAAACTGTACTTTCTTCAAATTATCGTCAAATTTTTCTTTTAATTTAGAATTTCTTTAAATGTTGGTAAAGTTTGAATCTTTCTTTCAATTTACATAATTTTCACAATTATTATTCAAAAATTAGTATTTGAAAAATTCATGAATTTCAGAAAATTTATAATTTTCAGAATGCATTCAAAAAATCCCTGAAGTTCAGTAATTAAATCATTTTCTTAAAATTTTAATAAAACTGTAATTTTCTAAAATGTAAAATTTTCATAGAGCTATTAGAAAAATCGTAAACTGCAGTAATTTCATAATTTTCAAATTTAATTAAGCTAAAAAATAACTTTGTTCTCTTATAACTTATCAACTTAGAAAAATTAAGAAGTTTATTAAATTGTACGACTGATCAAAACTGCAAAAACAAGTGTTTCGTGAATTTTCAGTGATTTATATAATTTTATGTATTAGCCCCCGCTGTCTCCCATATCTTCAATCTTATATTGAAACGTGGCAGTTTTCCGGATGTTTGGAAAAATGTACGAGTGTGTCCCGTCTTTAAATCGGGGGATAAAAGCAGCGCAGAAAATTATCGACCAATTGCCATCGTTAGCAATTTCTCAAAAACCCTGGAATCTATCTTATGCGAGCATATAACTTCTCTAGTAAACAGTGATATATCTAGTGAGCAGCATGGTTTTCTGAGGCGGAAATCTACAACATCCAATCTATTACAGTTTACGCAATTTGTATCTTCAGCATTAGATAATAAACGCCAGACTGACGTGATTTACACAGACTTTAGTAAAGCGTTTGATACTGTATCTCATGGCATTCTTATAGAAAAATTAAATACTTTTAATATTAATTCAAATGTGGTCAGTGTGATTCAGTCATATTTATATAATCGGTTACACTTTGTTTATTATCAAGGATCAATCTCAAAATGTTATACTCCAACCAGCGGGATTCCACAGGGATCTAGTCTTGGCCCTTTGCTCTTTTTATTATTTATTAACGACCTACTTGGTTCTTTTAAATCGCAATGTCTACTTTATGCAGATGACCTAAAAATATTTAGTGCAATAAACGATGTCACTGATTGTATTAAGGTACAGGAGGATCTCGATGTATTAATTAGGTGGTGCGTCGACAATAGATTGTACCTGAACAAAAGTAAATGCTCCTTTATGACGTATTCTCGCAAGAAAAATAAAGTTGAGTTTGCTTATATGTTGGATGATCATGTGTTGAAGGAAATAACTGAAATAAAAGACCTCGGTGTAATCTTTGATTGCGGACTCACATTTAATTCACATATTTGTCAGTTGGTAAGGAACTGCTATCGAATTTTGGGTTTTATAATACGAAACAGCAAGAACTTTAGCAACCAAACTACTATTATTAGACTATACGTGTCATTCGTCATGAGTAAATTGAACTACTGTGCTCCGGTTTGGTCTCCCCATTATGACACATATGTCAATTATCTTGAGTCCGTACAGAAGAAATTCTTAAAATACTTGTTTTTTTCCTCACATGGGGTATACCCTGAAAGAGGTAGTTACGACGACTTAGTAAATTACTTCGGATGTGTAACAATTCATACAAATCATAAAATTGTCGCAGTTTTATATCTGTTTAAAATACTAAATAACTACATAGATGACTCTCTGACCTTGAATGATATTCAGATTAATGTCCCAAAGTCATCTATGAGAAATTGTCATACGTTCAGGTACTCTATTCCCAGTACAAATCACCACTCAAACTCCCCTGTAATTAAAATGTGCAAAATTTATAATGATATTCAAACCAGCTGTGATATTTTCGGTCAATCATTACATGATTTTAAACAAAGTGTGCTGCAACATTTTAATTAAGATTTATTCTCGTAATGATATTATTTGTTATCTTTTAAATATTTTTAATTGTCATATATATGTGTATAAATATCATACATTTATATTTGTGTGTTTAGTGTTTTATATTTTTATATTTAGTTCAATCTGTAATTTACACTTTTGTATTATTATTGAAATTGCTCTGTAATTGGGCTGTAGTCTGTTGGGCAATAAACTATTATTATTATTATTATTATTATTATTATTATTTGTAACTCATCAATAATTTCAATTAATTTATTAGATTTGTTACCTTTTCACGTTAATTCTGAAAATTAGATTTTAATAATTTTTGTCCAAAATTAATTATATTCCTATTTGTTCGTCAAAGTTTAACACATAAATAATGCACACAAATTTGATTATGTTTTAAATTTAACCTAAAAATATCATCAACTATATATATTTAATGTCATAAATTTGACAATAAAGGAAATTGCAAAATTATTTGATTAATTGTCTAACGATGGTTTCCACTTCCAGATTAAGCATGAAGTAAAATTTCGAGAATTGAAAAGCCGCATGAGCGAAGCGAGATGCGCCCCAACAAATCCAAATTTGCAGGTTTTTCTAAACTCGAAATTTTACTTCATGCGTCACGCGTATAAATCACTAACTTCGAGTGAAATCTTGAATTACTTGGTTAGAGTGAAATAAATTTAGTATGTCAATTATCAGTTGTTGAAATTGCAGGGAAAGTGCTATGCAATGATGGACACAACAATTTGTAAATTCTTTAATCGTATTATTTGCATATGTATTATAATTTTTAATTTCAAAATTCCCTGACTTTTCGCTAAAAAGGCTAAATTTTCTTGATTTTTCCAAAACTTTACCTGAATGAATAAAATCCCCTGATTTTCCCAGTTGCTCGCCACCTTGTAAATACATTTTTAAAACAGTTTTTGTTAGTAAATGTTTCCGGCCCAAAATTGCTCTCTGGATCCGCCACTGGATACAACAATATACACTATGTTAATAATTTCAATTCAATTTAAAATAATGCAACCGTTAAATACTCGGCTTTAAATCGCAGTACGTAAATTTAATAAACCGACCCTCATAGCCCATAAAATTACCCCCTTTAGTCCACTAATAGGCAATTTAGA
This sequence comes from Philonthus cognatus, assembly GCA_932526585.2. NCBI lineage: Eukaryota > Metazoa > Arthropoda > Insecta > Coleoptera > Staphylinidae > Philonthus > Philonthus cognatus. Next base: position 67,606,285 of record OW052242.1, on the reverse strand, counting down.
GCCGGAATGTAAATTATTACTTTAACAATTAGGACAACCCGGAAAAACAAAATGCTTGATTCCATCCCAGGATTTAATTACTTTTCAACGGATTTCGACAACCGCAATCAATTCGTGCGCTCGTGTGCACGCTTTTTTTATTCTTATATGTGTGTGAATTTCCCATCTGTATGCGTAAATTCAGAACATCCACATATGTGCCCTCTGTATGTGTGAGTGTGTGCTTTTCCAATTTGTATCTATTTGTAAAGGTGTGTCTGTGTTATTTGTATCAGTGCGACTCTGCGGGCGTGTATGTGTGTTTGTGTATTTTCAAAAGAGATTGATTGAGCACAACTGGTAACTGTTCGTTATCCCTTTGAGGGACGGCTGTCCTTTTTTCGGTTCCTGGTTTTCCGGTGGTTTAAAATACCTTTCCACTCGATAATGGTGTAGTCATTATTCAAACAATTGTTTTATTGGACGTGTGCGCTGTTGCAATGTGCCCTGTTTAGTTAAGCTGTTGCAGTTTATTACTGTTTGCTATGTGCAGGAATTTGGCTTCAATAATCCTTTACCTGCACGTTTTTTTTTTTTAAAGTACTGGAATTTATGTATTTTTTTATATTAGTGCGAGGAATTGGGTTTCCGAATGTGTTTTCTTATTTACTTTATGTGCAACACAAATACAAGAATGTTGTCTTCTAAGTATACATATTCCGATGTATACCCTGCAAATGTGAGGCATTCGTCGTATTTAAAAGGATTGAATTCGAAACTTCGAACGAGTGTTTCCACTCCTTGATTAAGCATAACGTGAAATTTTGAGATTAGAAGAGTCTGAAAATCTGGAATTGCCGACGCGAAGCGAAACGTAGCGCGCCGGCAAATCCAAATGTTTAGGCTATTCTAAACTAGAAATTCTACTTTATGTACCACGCGTATAAAACAATAAAATATTGCGAGTTGAAAATATACTTCTGTAGCATATGGATTTAGCACTATATTTTGAACTTTACTTGAAATTGGTGTTTTGTACGCACTCATAAAGCACATTCTTTCGTTTCGTAATTCATTAAGTTTTAATCACTCTTAATATATATACAGCGTGTAAACGAACTACTGTACAGGCTCTCTACCACATAAGGGGCGGCGTTTAAATAAACAATACCTGCATTTGAAATTACCATACCTTTAGTAGATAGCTCACAAATAATTATTAAAAATAATTAATAATAATAGGCCACATGTTTGTGGCATCTGGTATACGCGCACATTGCGTATTTTAAGAGAGATTCCACATAGAAAAGTGGGTCAGATTGTGAAGAATTATGTCTATGTTATCGTTTTCATAAGTACCCATTGCTGACTAAATTCCGAATATTTTCTAAACGTGTTAATAAAATTCAATATTTTTCCTTATTAGGTTCACACTTCACTTTATCTCCACTCTTATTGAAATGTTTAGATAAGAGCGGCGAGGGTGGATGATTTTTAAACATAAAAATAGTTTGCTGTTTAGTCTATGGTGAAACTTATTCCATGAAACATCTACATTTTGTAACATGGCGCGATACGTTTATTCAAACATTGAATTGGCAGACATGTTTCTTATTTACGGTGAAACTCGGTGTAATTCCGCGGAAGCTGTAAGAATTTATCAAGAGCGATTTCCTGAACGACACTTACCACCGCCAAACCGATTTAGAAATTTATTACAAAGAGCACGCGACACTGGAAGTTTGCGGCCCGTCGCCGTCGCCGGAGACGCCGGAGGTGGTGACCGTCCAATGCGATATTTGCGAGCGGAAGATGAAATTTTGAATCTGTTGGAAGCGGATCCTGGTTTAAGTACCCATATTATCGCCGCTCAGCTAAATGTATCGCACACATTTGTCAGCAGTGTTATACGAGACAATAATTTTTATCCGTATCACCACCAGCGTGTACAACATCTTCAACCCCATGATTTTCCCAAAAGAATTGCATTTTGTCAAGGGATTTTGGCACAAAATGTTCAAAATCCTAACTTTACCAAAGACATTTTAGTGACCGACGAATCGTGCTTTACGCGTAATGGAAGTTTTAATTTCCATAATATGCATGTTTATGCAATAGAAAACCCTCGTGTTACGCGTAGAACTCATTTCCAGCATCGCTTCTCCCTTAATATCTGGGCAGGTATTTTAAATGATCAATTACTTGGGCCATTTATTTTCCCATTTAATTTGAATGGAGAATGATATTTACGATTTTTGCAAGATGACCTTTTAGATCTTCTAGAAAATGTATCCTTAGCGGTTCTTAGAAGAATGTGGTATTTGCAAGATGGTCCGCCAGCTCACTATGAAAGGCGCGTTAGAAGATATTTGGATGATGAGTTTCCAGGACGTTGGGTTGGTCGTGGAGGCCCTGTACCATGGCCTCCAAGAAGTCCGGATTTAAACCCCTTAGATTTTTTTCTTTGGGGATACTTTAAAAGTGAAGTCTACACTACGGAAATTGACAATGCTGAAATGCTAAAACAACGAGTAAACGCCGCGGCTAATACCATTCGTGAAAAACCTCGTGAAATGTTTGCTACTGTTCGTGCAAATTGGATACGTAGAGCCCAAATGTGCATTGAGTGCGACGGACGTCAATTTGAACACTTATTGTGATTTTTTTTTATACGTGACCCAGTTTCATTTAGTAATTCTAGACAATATGTGTGTGTGTGTAGTGCGTGCTAAGTGATTTATACGTCTCGCAGTAGTAACAGTAAATAAACAATACCACAAATGAGTGACCTAGTTTCATCTAGTCGTTCGAGACAGCGTGCGTGCGAAGTGATTTATGCGCCTCGCAGTAGTAAAAGTAAATAAAAAATACAACAACTTACGCATCCACGAAAAATATCATGAACACAGGTAACCAGAAGTTCTCAAAAAGTAAAAAATGCATGAAATATATATATATATATATATATATATATATATATATATATATATATATATATGTTAAAACGTAGATTTTCGCGGGCGTAACATGTATCACTGTTTCTTCGGGTTTGGTCCCGCGTATTTTCTTGGCTCTGGTCCATTATATTTTTAATTCGACGTTTCGATGACGTCGCAGTCATCATCGTCAGGAATAACTATCAAAATTCCATTGCTCTGGCAACCACTTGTTTGACTTTTACGTACTACTTGAAATATTGAAATTGTCACTACTACATCATTAGAAGAACAAAACAGAAGAGTAACACGAAGCCAAACAAGAAATTCACGCATCAAGTAGTACGTAAAAGTCAAACAAGTGGTTGCTAGAGCAATGGAATTTTGATAGTTATTCCTGACGATGATGACTGCTACGTCATCGAAACGTCGAATTAAAAATATAATGGATCAGAGCCAAGAAAATACGCGGGACCAAACCCGAAGAAACAGTGATACATATATATATATATATATATATATATATATATATATATATATATATATATATATATATATATATATACATATATATATATATATCGGTCTATAGTGGGCGTATCGTTGAAAATAGCAAAAAAAGTTTCAAATAAAAGTTGTTCAGAATCAAGTTTTTTTTTCTGGGCTTTTCTAAACTTGAAATTTTACTTCATGCGCCACGCGTATAAAACACAGATTTTAAGCGAAGTTCGAATATACATAAATTGCACAATATTTGAGTGATTTATACGCGTGGCGCATGAAGTAAAATTTCGAGTTTAGAAAAGCCCAGAAAATTTGTCTCGGGTCGCTGCGCGACCCTCGACAAATTTTCACGGGGCTTTTCAAAACTCGAAATTTTACTTCATGCTTAGTCTGGGAGTGGAAATCACTTGTTTAAAGCTTTAAAATGAACTTTAAAAAAACAGGGAATATCTCAATGACTAACTAAATGTCAAAACAAAATCACCAAACATCATCATCTAGGGCTAACGCGATAATACGAAATGTATTAAATTTTTTACAAAATCGCAAATTTCTCAAAAACTGTTGGAAGGATATGGCAACAACCCGGTATCAATAAAAAGGAAATTTAATTTTGCATCAGATCAAGTATCTCAAGATAGATAGTTCCATTTAAAAAAAATGAAGTTATGCATGTTTGAAGTACTGAAGAATGCCGTCGACGGACTCGGTTCAATTTAGAAAACTTGACTAATGGCAAACACCTAAGCAAATACTACATTTCTTCCGAATCCAAAACCGTAAGCCACACAACTCTGACTTATTTCGTTTTGAAGATATTGTTAATGGCGTCGAGCTCTAAAATCGTCAAATTTATCAAAAAAAATGAAATAACTCGAAAACGGTTCAACTGAGACCGAATGTTGTGTGCATAAACTCATGTTTATTTTTAACGAGCAATCCAAAAATGTAAAAATATATAGGGTGTTGTATTTAAAATACGTAAGTTGGTGTTTACTTCCGGTATAACCGCAAGGCCGCCATATTTAGCAATAATCTTAGGTTATGAAAAGCTTGATTCTGAACAACTTTTATTTGAAACTTTTTTTGCTATTTTCAACGATTCGCCACCTATAAACCGATTTCCGCTTAGTAACTCACCCTGTATATATATATATATATATATATATATATATATATATATATATATATATATATATACCAGCACAAGAAGTAACGGTCGTACTACGTTAGAGGCAGAGTTCGGAAAATTTCCTAACAGGGCATTCGACCAATAATACGGCAGGAGAGATGTGTGTAATCTACTTTATTGTAATACCAAGCTTTCGGGACTCATTTTGTCCCTTCCTCAGGGTTAACACTAAAAACAATGAGCAAAAAACAAAAAATTACTGATCTGAATTAAACTATTAGTTAATGACGAAATCTTGAAAAAATATTAATTAGCGAATAAATTTGAGCTTACATTTGTGATTATTTGAACAAACTATTGTTAAACTGACGCTGCATTTGTTTAATTATCCTATCGATACTCATGGTGGTTGTTGAATTTAAATAAAAGTGAGGTTATTGTGTACAAAAAATCGTAACCGCGTGGTTACGGCAGAAGTGAAATTTAAAAAGAAAACAAACGGCACATTCACATTTTAAAACTGGAAATTGTCACTGTGTTCCACTGTTTCTTGGGTAACCCGGGGTGTTATCACCGCAATTGTTTATATTTGATTAACTTTTACTCACGCGGCCGCATCTTAGTGCGAAACGACGCACGTGTTTTCACATAAACAGCAACAATGGCTGGTGCCTGTCTACAGGTGCCACTCGGCTCTCTCCGTCTCTGTCACCGACGGAGAGAGGCGCACGCCACTCGTTTCTAGGAACGTCACGCCAGCCAGCGCGCGGTGTTTGAAATCTCGGGCTTGAGCTCGAAGGATTCAAACATCGACGCTGGAGGCCCATTTACCTGCCCTGTTGTTGCCGCTTATGAGTTTATTGCTGTGAAATGACTATTATGCATATGGTTACTGTTATTGATGCCGGGTTTAGGTTAGGTGCACGAAATAGATTTAACTTGGTGCGCTCACACGTTTCAATAGAAAGGTTAGGAAGAGTAAAAGATATAAATGAAAAAATCCAACTAAAAATGTAATGAAATTATAATTTTAATCTATTTCGTGCACCTAACCTAAACCCGGCATCAATAACAGTAACCATATGCATAATAGTCATTTCACAGCAATAAACTCATAAGCGGCAACAACAGGGCAGGTAAATGGGCCTCCAGCGTCGATGTTTGAATCCCTCGAGCTCAAGCCCGAGATTTCAAACACTGCGCGCTGGCTGGCGTGACGTTCCTAGAAACGAGTGGCGTGCGCCTCTCTCCGTCGGTGACAGAGACGGAGAGAGCCGAGTGGCACCTGTAGACAGGCACCAGCCATTGTTGCTGTTTATGTGAAAACACGTGCGTCGTTTCGCACTAAGATGCGGCCGCGTGAGTAAAAGTTAATCAAATATAAACAATTGCGGTGATAACACCCCGGGTTACCCAAGAAACAGTGGAACACAGTGACAATTTCCAGTTTTAAAATGTGAATGTGCCGTTTGTTTTCTTTTAAAATTTCACTTCTGCCGTAACCACGCGGTTACGATTTTTTGTACACAATAACCTCACTTTTATTTAAATTCAACAACCACCATGAGTATCGATAGGATAATTAAACAAATGCAGCGTCAGTTTAACAATAGTTTGTTCAAATAATCACAAATGTAAGCTCAAATTTATTCGCTAATTAATATTTTTTCAAGATTTCGTCATTAACTAATAGTTTAATTCAGATCAGTAATTTTTTGTTTTTTGCTCATTGTTTTTAGTGTTAACCCTGAGGAAGGGACAAAATGAGTCCCAAAAGCTTGGTATTACAATAAAGTAGATTACACACATCTCTCCTGCCGTATTATTGGTCGAATGCCCTGTTAGGAAATTTTCCGAACTCTGCCTATATATATATATATATATATATATATATATATATATATATATACCCCTATTACCCCTAGTAGGGGTTACGCCGTTCCATCAGGAGCTTTCTAGATCCTTATTTACGGGGTTGATCATTCTCCTTTCATTGTATTAAACTTTCTTGCTAATCTTTCTCCATTTCTTCCTGTCCTTTCTTTTGTCCTGCCAGTTTCTAACGCCAATATTTTTTAGATCTTCTATTACTTCTTGTATCCGTGTCGCTCTTGGTCTACCTCTTCTCTTTTTGCCTCCTGGGTTCCATTCAAGTATTGAAAACATTGTAGACGTTGGTCCTGTCCCTTATATGTGCCCTAGCCACTTCACTCTTTGTGTTTTTATTTTATTTACGATGTCTCTTTCCAGTACCTGTTTTAGTTCTTCTAGTTAGACAGTATTACCCACTGTCTTTCCATGTTCGTCTTTTATCCCTGTAGTTTTATTTTAAATTGCTTGTTCTGTTCATATATTTTTTATAGAATATTTTTGAGTTCCTATTTTTGTTTTCCAATTCAATTACCTTTATTTTGTTGTGTACCCATCCCCTCTTAATCTGCTTTATTATTTTTTTTTCGGTTATTTTCTAATTTCTTCGTAGTATTTCTTATCTTCCATTTTGTTTTTTACCCACTTACACCAGGTTGCATTTTTGTTCTTCACTGTTCTCCTGCATTGCTCATTGTATCATTCTTTTTTGGTTTGTTTTTACTGTTCCTATCGTGTCTTCTGCGGCCTTACTAATACATTCTTTAGGTTCAGTCCATTCTATATCTTTATTGTTAATATGTTTAATTTTGTTTGTAATGTGTTCTTTAACTTTTTCTTGATAGTATTTCCTAACTTCTGGGTTGTTCAGTTCTTCTATGTTCCATTTGGATGTTTGTCGTTGATTTTAATTGTTTGCCTAATTGTTGCCATTACCATAAAATGGTCCGAGTCTGCACAAGCTCCTCTTATAGTTTTTATATCTCTGATTGCTGATTGTTTTCTTTTTGTAATTAATATATGGTCAATTTGATTGTATGATTTCTGATCAGGTGATACCCATGTAGTTTTATGCCATTTTAAATGTTGGAACTTTGAACTTTCATTATTATCAAGTTAGCAGTTGCCGCTAGATTGCATTGCATAGTCTTTGTCCATTATCATTGGTTTTATGTTGTATGGTGTGTTTTCCGGCCACATGCTTGTTGTATTCTTCTTTGCCTATTTGTGCGTTTAGGTCTCCTAATATAATGATGGTATCTTGACTCGGAATGTTTGCTATTTCTTCTTCGACTCGTTTATAAAATGTATCTTTTTCATCTGGGTCTGTATTTTTAGTTGGTGAATAAACGTTCAATATCGACAGTTTAAAAGGTTTTGTGTTTATACTTACATATGCCATTCGTTCATTTATTGCTCTGTGTTCCAAAATGTTTTCATTTAGTCTATTGCCAATTGTAGTTGCCACTCCATATTTGCCCCTTTTGTCCCTTCCCGAGTACAGTATTATATATTTTTTCTTTCTTAATATCCCTTTTCCTTCTCATCTGGTTTCTTGAATTGCCGCTAAGTCTACATGGTATTTATATAATTCCGTTTCTAGTCCTTCCCATTTACCTGTCGCAAGCATTGTTCTTACATTCCAGAGTTCGTTTTGTTTCTTTCTTTTCTTTTCTATTTATTTATTTTTCTTTCTAAATCTGGGTTCTTTTCATAGCCGTTGTCTTTCATTTTCTTCCTATGCTCCTTTACTGGGTTTGCTAGTTTTTTTTGTATATCTCTGTTTATACGGTTTGTTTGTTCCAATGTATCAGTACTGAGCAGAGATCTGTCATTTATGGTTCTTTTCTTTTCTATGTCTTCTATGCCATATTCGTGTGGCGATCCGCGCCCGGGCGCTCGAAAGACGCTTGCCACTAGCGTGACTCACCACCAGCGGCAATCGTTACTCATGATTCCCCACCAAAGAAAAGGGCCGCCCGCAACCTGAACAGAGGGCGCGTCCTACGCTCGCACGACGGTTATGGCCGCATGACACACTTAAATAGGGTATGCGCCCATCATCTCGTCACTTCGATCGAGCTCACCAAGGCACGCAACACGAGCTCACCGAGGCACGTATCTAAACACACGAGCTCACTAAGGCACGCTACGACGAGCTCACCACGGCATGTCGTCCACGTCACCCGATACTACGCCTTCCGGCCGAGCACAGCGGGAGGGGGGTTGGCAAGCAATCGGTCTGACACCAAGCCTAGGTCCGGCCATCTTGTGTGTGACGGCGAGCGCTGTTGTCCCGTAAAATATCCGAAAATCCGGTAAATTGTGTCCTAAATTTCGCGAAAAACAAACACCGGACTAAAACAGTTAGTGCGGACTGTGCGTACTACATGCACACACACGTGCACACCGCGTACTTGCACTACGGACGGCGTAACGTCTAATTGTTTCTGTGTTTTAAAACGCTTTGTGGGATTTTTACCTGATCTCCAATGATCTCATGGAATAATTACCAGTGAGCAATCACGCCTTCATTGATTTTATAAAGCGTTCAAGTTAAAAAGAAGTCGCCCACGATATAAACGTAGAAAACATCATGGAAGAACCGACGATGAGCTATTAATTAACCTAATATTCTAAGATTGCTAAGTATTTTTACATTTTATAAGCAACTTAAATGTTATATTTTTTACTACACGTATTTTGTAACCAAGTGTGTATTTTACAATAAATGGAAAAATAAGCAGCATCAGACCTGGAGCACATCACACCGGAGACGACGCCACGTCAGTAGAAGAGTGCGACGCTACTGCGTGGACCACGACCAGCGACACCTCGGAGACGAGGCCCAGAGCGGACCCGAGTACCAGCAAGGACGCACGCCTTCCCGAAGCCCGTGTCACCGCTGCCACTATCACCGACGAGGACCCCCACGTGGCGCTATAGGACACCACGACGACTGAACCTGACCGAGGCCCTGTACGACGGAGTGGACCCGACAACCGTGCACCCACAGGACGCAACAGCACCCGCGGAATCCGCGTCGCGATACCGACACCGCGCTAACCTTAATTATCTGTACCTGTATATATTCTTGTTTTGTAAATAAACTGTTACAACCACATCGAATTCTCTTGGATCCAACGAACTCCACAACACGCAACCCCACACCCAGTTAAAGAATTTCGTTAACCCTTAGATATAAATAATGCATTTTCTACCGTTTAGCAATTTAAAAATTATAATTAAAAATTACTAAATTTATCGTTTTGCAATCGCAATTGAATCTTTTTTTAATTTAACCAAAGGTTTTGATTTGAGTTAGTATGTTGTTTCAATAATTTATTTTTCTAAAGTTATACTTTTTCTCTCATTTAAACAATTGATGATTGGCATACTAAACGTATTTCACTTGGTAATTGGTTGGTTATAGACCATTTTACATTAAATCAGCGTTTTATACGCGTCTCGCATGAAGTAAAACTCAAACATTACTTCATGCTTATTCTGGGATTGAAAACACTCGTTAGATGATCAATCATAATCTTATTTTGCATTTTTTTATTGCTAGATTACCTTGCTTTATTTAACTGATTCGATTAAAACGTAACCAAATAATACCATTGCATAACATATTGATTAATGTGTTAAATTGTTGGAGTCATCAAATAAACATGAACGACCGTTTAAAACGAGACTACTTGCTATTCAGATAATGTCATAAATTGTAACATCAACACCCCATAAATTGAGGTTTCTTTTCTTCTATTATACTTTCGCGCTTGTAGTCTCTCTTCAAAATTTGCTGGTTTAGATATTTTGGAGAGGCCCTTTCCGTACAGCCTCCACTGTATTCCAATATTACACCTTCTTTGAACAAATAACATTTTTTTCACAATTTTAATTGAAGCACAACAATCAACTTGTAGCCTAACCAAAAATATAAATTACAAATGGCGGAGCGTGTACGTGACAGTTTGATGTAGAGACATCTAGTGCATTTTTAATTAAACTGATTATTATTTTTACAGTTTCCTGTTAAGAGATTTTTCAGTGGTAAACCTATTTGTGAATAAAAGCTATAGGGATTTAGATGTGCTAGACAAGGAAGACATTTTAATCTCAGAATTTCATATATTGTTGACAACCCGTGGCGGTGTAGAACATGAAATAGGAAGTAAGCAGACCGATGTAGATAGACATCTAATGCATTTTCGTTCAAACAGATTAGCATATTTAGAGTTTCCTATTATGATTTTCTAGTGGCGCCGCCTACGGAGCCGAAATCCTTGGGTAAACCATAGGTATTTGAATATGTTAGACAAGGAAGAAATTTTGGTTTCGCAATATATTCCTGACACCCCGTGTTCAGCACACGCTGTATAATAATTTCCTCATCTTGCTTGATCGACACATAATTCTCGTGGTTAATCAAAGTTTTAGTGTAAATCAAGCTGCTTTAATAATCGACACGGACATTTATTGGATAGGATGTCGATGTCGCGTGTCGTGCAGGTTATTATGCGAGCTTTTAGATATGATCCTCACGTTTCCATCCCCTCGCCCCCTTGTCCACCTCCTCATGTATTCTGCGCTCATCGCTGCGATGATCTTTTATGCAAAATCATCAACCACGTGACCAATTATGTTTGACTAGCTCTGCACAAACCGCATTTTCCATATTCATCCGTTACGCTCTCAACACTCAAAGAGAGGGAGAAATTCATTTCAGTAAATAATTCATTTTATGAATGTTTCAGATTTCTGACTGACTGACTGCTCTAATGCAAAACGGGTGAAATTTTAATTAATGCAGTTGTCTATATGGCTGTTTTGCAAGTAAAATAGTATATTGTTTGACAAGTTTTGAACGTTTCGAATTGCATGCAATGCCGCTTTCAAAACCTGTTTAACACTGCTTTTTCTACAACCAAACAGCGGCGGTGATAACTGTTCTACGTCACTACTCATTTTATTTTAATCATTTTGAAACTGACGTTTGCGGATTTTACTTTCAAATATAGTTCTAAAAATTCAGTTTTCCATCATCACATTACTTGTCAAAACATGAATATACAATTAACACCTTTCAATGCACAGATATAGCAACGAAATGTCTGTTTTCGAGAGCGGTCGTAGGAAAAAATGGATTAAATTACTTTTAAAGAATTTGAATTAACATTTTTAAGAGGGAATACTATATTCAAACAAAACATACACTACCTATGTCAGGGCTATCCAACATTTCACCTAAGCAATAAGTGCAGATCAAAGAAAAACGGCTCACATATTTTCACTCATAATAAGTAAAGAGCGGAAAAAAGCAAACATTTATTATTAACAATAAAAATCTTTGATATCAGACTAGATACTTTATTCCGTATTATTCTAATTAAAGATGTACTTATATGTTTTTGAACTTTACAAGAGTTTAGTGCAGACCCAGTCGACTCCATATGATTCTATAAGTTCACATATATAGTTGACCGACCCACTCGATGGGAGGGCGCATAGTCGGAATTTCAAATTTCCCGCAATTTCTAACGTGGGCTCGTTTTCAATCAACAGCTGTCAGATCCGTCGGATCTGAAGGCACAAAAATGCCAATAAGGCGAAATCGTCTCGAGATAAGCGTTAATAAATATAAATAATTACAACCGTAAGTATATATAATATTTTTAAATTTTAACCTATTGTGTATTATTTTAAATAAGTCTACAGTCAAACAAATTTAAAACCAGGGTGTTACTACATTATTTCTCTTTATTTCTTCCTAGTACATGATACATGATATTTTCATCATATCTCCGTTATTGTTGGATTAAGCAATTCTGAATCTTTAGGGATGGGCGTTAACATTAATAATTAAAACCGTAAGTTTATTTAATATCTTAAGTTTTCAAGCCATTGTTTATTCTTTTAATTAAATCTGTAGTCAAACACATTTAGTATGTCTACATTATTTCTCTTTATTTCTTCCTAGCATTCGTGAATGATCTTCAAGTACCATGCATGAAACAATCACGGACGTGGAGATTTTCTTCACACCGGGCTAGGAGCATACTTCCATGGAGAATGTTCTTCTTGCTGTTGGATCAAGCAATTCTGAAATTCCATCTAGTCACAAAGTACGATCCCAGAACATAAAATAATGCCTTAAATTTAATTACACGGTTTTTCTATTGCATTTTACTATTGTTCAAATAAGATTCACTATATCCCAAATATCTTTCACCTTGTCAAATATAAGTCAAAAGATTTCCCGATTTACGAAATGAGTTTCACTATATACCAATTACTTTTCCCTTTAATATTTTTGCTGACCATTTTTGTAGTAACAATAACTTTCTTCTGGAAATATTTTATTTGTATTTATACATACAAGGAGTTTTCTTTTAAGTATACGTATTTCAAATTCAACCTATTTTCTGTAAATCTTTAGATATTCTTTGTTTTTTTTAAAGTTCAATTTAAAGCTTTAAATGAGTGTTTTCCACTCCCAGACTAAGCATGAAGTAAAATTTCGAGTTTAGAAAAGCCCCGTGAAAATTTGTGTCGAGGGTCGCGCAGCGACCCGAGACAAATTTTCTGGGCTTTTCTAAACTCGAAATTTTACTTCATGCGCCACGCGTATAAAACACAGATTTCAAGTGAAATTTGAATATACATAAATTTCACAATATTTTAGTGTTTTATACGCGTGGCGCATGAAGTAAAATTTCGAGTTTAGAAAAGCCCAGAAAATTTGTCTCGGGTCGCTGCGCGACCCTCGACAAATTTTCACGGGGCTTTTCTAAACTCGAAATTTTACTTCATGCTTAGTCTGGGAGTGGAAAACACTCGTCTAAAGCATTATATTGAACTCATTTGAAAAACAACGAATGCCGGAAAATTTACAGCTTGTGTGTTTACCTTAGAGAAAAATTCACTGTATGGAACACTACTTACGCCAACATCCTTATCCGGATAAGGAGACCTCTTATTTCATTTCTAAGATGCATTTTTGACGAACTGCAGACATTTTGTTGAAATGTGAAATGTAATTAGGTTTTGACATATAGTGAAATATATTTGTAATAACTTTTAAAATATACATTTAACATGTTCATTAGGTCTTTGTTATTTTTCGCATCGCACGGTAATTTAATACCGTGCCATGTTCCCCGCACCGCACCCACCATTCAATGTTATGACCCCCTGTACCGCACACCCCGCTTAGCAAGAAGCCCGCCCGCTCCCCGCGCCTAATGACGTCATTTGCGATTGCAGCGCTGTCCCATCGAGTGGGTCGGTTAACTAAAATCATGATACGTGGAGCCCTCTAGGAGTTATCAATCTAATTTAATCTATGCTTTAGTGTTTTAACGCGTGCCGGAGCGACCAAACCAAATTTTCAGGCATTTCTAAACTCGAAATTTTACTTCATGCGCCACGCGTATAAGACATTGATTTTAAGTAAAGTTCAAAATATACTGCTATGTTTGATCGTTTCCGGATTTCACAAATGTTTATTTTATCCATCCAATTGCAATCACTTAGAGCAATTTATTTTTCGATATACTTAAAAGAGAAAATCGCTGTAATAAGTCAGATTGAGAGTTAAGTAAAGCTTTTGAAATCACAAGGGAAATATTTTATTTGTATAAGTTTCAAGTTGTTTGTATATTTTGTGATATAGTATTTTTATTTCATTTATTAAACACTTCCTCTTGTCTTTTTTATTCAAATAAATACTTGTTCTGAACTTTTTTTTAAATATTAAAAATGCCAAAACGGTCTTTTAAACTTCTAACTAATAGCTAATTTATAAAAAATTGATTTTGCAAACAAATATATATACTGCCTTTCAAAAAAATCAGAACACAAAGTATTTATTGGACGATTTTAATGAAATTTACAGAATTTGATCATGTAAATGAACTGCATCGATGATCAAAAAATTGTTTTGGTTACTATTCAATGGTATTTTTCCTTGCTTTCACCATTATGAAGAGCTGCTGATGTTTTAATGTAATTGCTTCTAATATCCAAGTAGCCTCTGAGTAGTTTGACGTTTCAGTTTGTAAAACATAAAAAGATGCCCCGTGTTCGTCGGCGTGCACAATATCAACATCTAAGTGAATTTGAATGGGGTCGCATTATTGGAATGCGAGAAGCGGGTTTTTCGGTTCGTGATATTGCTGAAAGGGTAGGCCGTAGTGTATCGGTGATCGTACGCTGCTGGTCTAGATGGTCCGAAGCTGGGGAGAATTGACGTAGACTTGGATCAGGACGTCCAAGAAGCACCACTGAGCGTGAAGATCGAGCTCTTCGTCTTACAACTTGAAGGGACAGATTTACAACGTCGCGGGCATTGGGAAATGACTGGTTGGCTCTAAATGGCCAAAGAGTATACATGGCTACTGTTTACAGAAGAATCCGCAGTTTTGGTATAAGATCCTACCGTCCACAATTGTGTCTACCTCTTACTCCGCAGCATCGCAGAGCAAGACTTGATTGGTGCAGGGAAAGACAACATTGTACCCATGAATGGAATAGCATTATCTTCAGCGATGAGTCTCGGTTCTGTTTATGGGCTCATGATGGTCGCAGAAGAGTGAGACGTCGACGCGGTGAACGCAGAATTTTACAATTTGCTGTTGAAAGACATACGGCTCTTACACAGGGAGTTATGGTTTGGGTGGCGATATCATATGGTAGTCGGTCTCTTCTAGTTTTTTTAGAAGCAAGTCTTAACGCGATTCGGTATATTGACAACATTTTACGGCCAGTGTTAGTGCCCTATGTAAATGGCTTGCAGAACCCCATTATTCAGCAAGATAATGCTCGACCTCACACAGCGGCCATTACAAGACAGTTTTTTGATAGTGCCGAAATCAATTTGTTACCTTGGCCATCTCGTTCTTCAGATCTATCGCCAATAGAACATGTTTGGAATATTATAGGTGTTAGAATAAGTAACTTACAGCGCCCCGCTAACACTGTAATGGAACTTAGAGGTCAAATTATCGAAGTTTGGAATGAAATACCCCAAGTCGATATTGACAGCCTGATTTCTAGAATGCCTAGACGTGTTAATGAGTGTTTGGGAAATCGTGGAGGCCCAACACATTATTAATTTTTATTCATTTGTGTTTTTGTTTTTCAAGTTGAATTTTTGATCATCGATACAGTTTGTTTACATGATCAAATTGTGTAAATTTTATTAAAATCGTGCAATAAATACTTGGTGTTCTGATTTTTTTGAAAGGCAGTATATATATTTCTGAGGTGCGGCCCTTGAAACACTTTAGGTGGTAATTTTGGCCCTCGAAGCAGTTTGTGGCCAGCCCTGACCAAGAGAAATGTCTATGATTTCCCTGATTTTTCCATAACATTTTCCCGATTAATCGAATTCCCTGACTTTCTCCGTTTTTTTGGTTTTACTTCATGCTTAATCAAGGACTGGAAATCCTCGTTTAATAACAAAAAACAATTATAAGTATATGAATTTGTGTTTAGTACTCATTCGTTCACAGGATAACTATATACGCGTTTCAGGCTTCAACGCCATCATCAGTATATTCCCAAACTAGTTCTACAAAAAAAGCCCTGTTGTGGACGAACAATTGCTGTATACAAACGTTTAGTTTGCTAGCTATTGACGATGCTACTTAAGCTAATGGGCATTCGATGGCGTTTACACTTTCGAACATATACAATTATAAGTATCACTTTTAATTTAAATTATATCAAATAGAACGTGATACAATTTGAATTGAATTAAATTTGGATTTGTCGGCGTGTGAGGGGGAGAGTTGCGCCGGCAAATTCAAATTTGAATTATTTTTGATGATTCGAATCACTTTGGAGAATTCGAATCCATTTGTCAGTACATATTCGAATCATTAAAGCTCTGGACATTGTATGTTATGTTAACGTGTTTCGGAGGCAAATGAAATACATTTTAGTTCTTTAACAAAATGCTTTTTGTTTTCGGAGTAAATATACAATTAAAATGCTCGTTTGAAATTAATATTAAACACAATTATAAAATATAATTAGTATATAATAAACATGTCTATGGTTTGAATACAAAATAAGGTAGGTACAGTTCTATTTAATAAAAAAGCGTACAACTACTGCACCCGATTTCGACAGTATTTCGCTAATGTGATTCTGGTCTTTTTAACTGTATCAGTAGGTTTTCAAATTTGAAACCTTTTACCATAGCAACCACTTGAATAATAATCAACATTTACAATGAAAAATAGTAAGTGTACATTTTTTATTGAATAGAACTGTATATTAAAATCGACATTAATAAATAATAAAATTCAGTATAGCAATATAAATAAAAAATAAATATTGTAATAAATAAATAAACGCTTGCTTTCGGAGAACAAAATGAAAGACATTTCATGAAATTTGAATTCGTTTCACGTTTTTATTTATAAAAAAATATACTATATTTGAAAATACTCGTATTTGCGGTTGAAATAGTAGTGTCGGGTTTAAAAGGAAATGCTGCAAGGGGCTGTGGAAATGCACTCACGTTTTCGAAGCAAATATCTCTGCATAATTTAAACAGGAAAGGGCGAGTTTGAAGGGGAGGAAATATGTTTGGGAATGGACATATTACACGGCTTCCTGAGTGTCTCTCTCGCGTGATGATCATTAAACAAGTTTTTAACAAGCTGAATATCCAATTATTTAATTTGCAGTAGTGAACGATATTATTAACTAAAATTATTTCTCTCGAGATAATGTATAAATCTGAATATAATTGCTTGTTTACTAATTATACATTGGTTTGTTGCACGAATTTTAAAATTGAATATAATTACTATTATGTAATATTTGATCAAAAACATATAATTGTCAAAAACACTGGCGATATATGATTCTTTGAAAAACGAATTCTTATTGGTTGATACCAGATCTGGGTATGATTCGAATCCTTTTAGAGCATAAAAAAGAGGTATCCTAGTACTTAATTGAAAGGAAAAATTGAGATCCAGATTCGTTGCAATTTTTTTGGATTGGATTGGTTGCACAAAGAATATGCTGATTTAGAACAGATTTTTTAACATTTTGTGTAATAAACAGAAATACATTTTTAATAAGTTAAATAGTTTTAAATGTATATCGAGCTAATAAATACTACATATTTAGAAAAGATACAGGGAATTTTTCTTTTAAGTATACATATCTTCGATGTATACGCTGAAAATTTCAAGCATTTATTGTTTTTGTAAAGCGTTCAATTTGAAGCTTCAAGCGAGTGTTTCCACTCCTGGATTAAGTATGAAGTAAGTCGAGTTTAGAAAAGCCTGACATTTTATTTCATGCTTAATCAAGGAGTGGAAACACTCGTTAGAGGTTTCATATTGAACACTTTAGAAAAACATACCAAACTACTAATAACAAAAATTATAATTTATATGGTTAATAAACCTAAATTAAAAAATCCGCCGCACGACCAAACCAAACTTTCAGGCTTTTCTAAACCCAAAATATTTACTTGATGCGTAATCGAGGACTGAAAAACACTTGTTAGAATATTATTAAACACTTGGCTAAATATGAAGATCTAAAAGAAGGAAAACAAACAAAATCCTCAAATATTTTTTAAAATTTACTTTAATAAATGTTTTCTTGCTTTAAAGAAAATTAAATTGTTTTAAGGATTATTAAACCACAGTTGTATTTAATTTAAAAATAAAATATTTACTGACGAATATTTTGTTTGGTAAATCTTGGAAAAATCAACAAAAGTTTAATCGACATACAATTCACTGAGTTTACACAACAGTGAATACTTTATCTTTATCTTACTAAATGCAGAATTTTAATATTTTGACTAGTTTTTTTTTTAAATTTAGCATTTGTTTTTAAATGCAAAACATTGACGAATTTTTAACAAACTCAAAGAAATCTTGCGTATTTATGTCTATTATTTTTAATTAAAATAAAAGAAAATAGTTGACCTTTTTAAAATATGTCTTTTTTTACTTAAATAAAACATTTAATGATTTTGAACTATTTTTTGTGCAATTTACGACAATTGTTTCGCAACGTTGTTGCTTTTTTAGGTGAAGAAAAATTCGGTGCCTCAACAATCTACCAAATTTTTTTATTGTTTTAAAATAAAAATTAAACTTGTTTAAACCATGCAAAATGTCTGTAATTTATTAAAAATTTTATTTATATTAAAAAAAAATTTTCTCGGAAATCTTACAAAATATATTTTTGAGAAATTATCATATTTTCATGTCTCCATTGAAGGGAAAATGTAAATTCTTCTAAATTTTATGCCGCTTCCACTGTTCTAAATTCATACAAACGAGTGTTTATGCATTTTCTGAACAGATATTAAATTATCGTATGAATCAATGCAATTTAACATTAAAAATTATACTATCTAATATAACAATATTAAAATAAAATTTTATTGTATTTCAGTTTGCGAATCTATTAGTATTTAATTTTCTCAAACCGAAATTCGATCATTTTTGTAAATTTTGTTTCATTGATTAATGCAGAGTTTAGTGATTGTTAGAAAAACAAATGTCTGTAAGTTTCTTTAAAAACCTAGTAATATGCGCTATTTTTATTTTATGAAGAAAACTGAAAATGTTGATTTTGAAATTTTCTAAATGGTAATTTTTTACATTGTTGGATTGATGATGAATTTTTTCATCATTTCTCTCTTTTTAGAAATAAACAAAATATTTCAAAAATTGTTTTTAATATAAAACAAATTAAGAAACAACATTACAAAAAATATATAAAAACAAAATGATAATAATTAGTATAAATGAAATTGCCAATTCTTGGTTGCAGAATACTTCAAACATTAAAAGTGCGATTCTTTTCGCAATCTACAACAAGTTAGTCTTACAAAGACTATATCAAACACTCATTGAAACAACTACTTCCCGGGTTAATACCCTGACGGACATTGAATTATACAACAAGTGTTTGCTGTTACATACAGTAACCTACTGCAAATGTAACAATTTGGGTTGATAATAAGTAAGTACATTAAAATTACAACAAATAAGATAAACAATTTCTCATAGTTTGACGAAAAATAAAATTAATGGAATTCGTATTCGTACCGCGAATATTGAGAAGAAGTATTCGCATTTTTAAATGGATTTGTATTCGTGATTCAAAAATTAGGATTCGAATCCTTTGATTTAAATCATAGGTTCTCAACATGGACGATATGATTAATATAATGAGATTTTCAGGGGAGCAGTAGAAAACTTAGAGAAAATTAGAGGGCGTATAATACGAGCCCTAACAACTATATATTGGGACAAAATCAAATTCATGTATAATTCAGGTAATAGACAGTTTATTTCTTTTTTTTTAAATTTAATTCTATGTAATTAGTTAATTAACATCAATGAGGGCCAATCAGCAACACAAAAAACAAAATTATTATACTATTCTATTCTATCATATCTAATTAACAAGTAAAATGTTCATTTTGCGTGGAAACTAAATATTGGGACAGTATAAAATAACTGTTATAAATGAAACAAAATAAGACAAGTAAGCTGTGAAAACAATGCAGAACGAAACGTCAGATTACTTGGTAGTTGCTTTCTTATCGTATCGAGTGAATCGCTCTTTTATTGAACAAAATGGTGCGTGGTATCTCTACAAGTTCCAAAATTCGTGAGTTTGTGATTAAAAATTATTGGCGAAATACAACGATACGTGAAATGGCGGATGAGCTTAATATTCCTAAAACAACAGTGTGGAATATAATTAAGCATTATGGAGAAACCGGAAATATCTTAGACAAAAAAGGCAAAAGTTCGGGTCGTCCAACATTAGTTTCTGATAGAAACAAGAGATTATTAGTAAAACTGTGCAAAAAAGGGAGAAGAAATACTTTAAGGCAAATTACGACTGAATGGAATCACGAAACTGGATTGAATCTGTCAAGGAAATGCTGCCGCCAGTGGATTCATAAATGTGGACTCAAGTTTTATAAGGTTGAATTTCAAGTAGCAATTTAAAAGTGCATTTAAAAAGAAATATTTTCCTGTGGGCAAAGGAAAAACCACTGTTGACGGAAAAACAAAAGAAAGCCAGACTCACATGGGCAAAATCTAAATTATCTTGGTCAGCTACAGACTGGTCCAGAGTATTTTTTAGTGACGAATCAAAATTCGACGTATGTGTTGGTGATTACCGCAAACGCGTGATTCGCTCAAAACATGAGGCATTTCACAAGTATTGCCTAAAACGTACCGTAAAATTTCCTAAAGGAGTGATGATTTGGGGCTGCATGACAGCTTCAGGATTAGGATGTTTTGAATTTATTGATGGTACCGTGAATGCTGCGAAATATCAACAAATACTGCAAAACAGTTTGCTACCAAGTATCGCCAAGTTAAATGTTGACGAAAATTACATATTTCAACAGGATGGGGCGGCCTGTCATACGGCCAAAACCACAAAAAAGTGGTTTGGCGACCACAACGTTAATGTTCTTTCTTGCCTTCCAGCAGTCCTGACCTTAATGTCATTGAAACAGTATGGCATAAAATAAAACAAACATTGAGGAACAACCCACAACGGACATTACCTGAACTTAGAGATAAGGTAGAGCATATTTGGAATGAAATTTCTCCTGAAACGTGCAGATCCTTAGTTGAGTCAAGGGTGGACAATGCTTATGGGAGAACTGGATTCCGAGTTTTCGAGGATAGAAAAGGAGAGACTGTGGTCGGGAAGTGGGTCCATCTACTTATGAATAGAGTAAACGTAGAAGTATTCTAGAGAAAACTGCTCCGGTTGCGTCTACACACACCCACACACACACAAACGCGCTCGCTCTTATTTCGTCGTGTAATTTGATCCCGTCTACACCACTTGTACGATGATAAATTTGATGACCTTCAGAAAAAATAAACTGTTCCGAAACATTTCTTTTATTTTCAGATTTCCAGCGTGTTCAAAATTATGGACTTTGGGAATCAGATATATTTAAAAAGCTCCTAAATAAACCTAAAATTTAACTAAAAATCAAAAAATAAAATTCAATGAGTTTTCATTAAAGAATTCATTTGATATTATTTTTATTTTGATTGTTTTTTTTTCTTCATAAATTCAATTAAAACTTTGGTATGTACCAAATTTGGCAAATAATTTATATTATTGATTAGTTATACAGAGAGTTTTTTAAGTATAAATAACTCAATATACAGAATACACTGTACGTTTTTCTGGGTTTTTCTAAACTCGAAATTTTACTTCATGCGCCTCGCGCACAAAACACTGATTTCATTAAAAGTGCTATTCTTTTCGCAATCTACAACAAGTTAGTCTTACAAAGACTATATCAAACACTCATTGAAACAACTACTTCCCGGGCTAATACCCCGACGGACATTGAATTATACAACACGTGTTTGCTGTTACATACAGTAACCTACTGCAAATGTAACAATTTGGGTCAAATTATTCAGGCCATCTATAGACGCGTTTCGAGATTTATCTCTCATTAGTATAGCTTTGCCATTCCCTCTAAACAATTTGACACCTTAGACTGGCGGTCACGTTACCGTTCAAACATAAGTATAAATGAAATTGCCAATTCTTGGTTGCAGAATACTTCAAACATTAAAAGTGCGATTCTTTTCGCAATCTACAACAAGTTAGTCTTACAAAGACTATATCAAATACTCATTGAAACAACTACCCAAATTTGACCCACATTGTTACATTTGCAGTAGGTTACTGTATGTAACAGCAAACACGTGTTGTATAATTCAATGTCCGTCGGGGTATTAGCCCGGGAAGTAGTTTTTTCAATGAGTGTTTGATATAGTCTTTGTAAGACTAACTTGTTGTAGATTGCGAAAAGAATCGCACTTTTAATGTTTGAAGTATTCTGCAACCAAGAATTGGCAATTTCATTTATACTTAAACACTGATTTAACGTGAGGTTCAAATATACTTAAATTTCACAATATTTTAGTGTTGTATACGCGTGGCGCATGAAGTAAAATTTCGAGTTTAGAAAAGCCCCGAAAATTTGTCTCAGGTCGCTGCGCGACCCTCGACAAATTTTCACGGGGCTTTTCTAAACTCGAAATTTTACTTCATGCTTAGTCTGGGAGAGGAAAACACTCGTTTAAAGCATCAAATTGAACTCTTTTAAATACACAACCAATATCTACAGATTTAAAGAAAATAAGGTGAATTTGAAATATGTATACTTTAACGGAAAACTTCCTGTATATGAACTGTGGTAGACGAATAATAAAATTTATTATCACCACAATAAGTCTATTCAAAAATATTTCTTTTATTTTGAGATTTCAATCGTGTTCCAAATTATGAAATTCGGGAATTTATTTTATAAAAACAAATTTACAATGAAATTAACAATTCTAAAATATATTTTCAACGTTTTTAGTTATATTATATATTTTTAATAAAAAAATTGTTAAAATTATTAGATTAATCGATTAGTGTTTCAAATATTCATAATTTGTATAAATAAACAAAGTCATTTTACAATGAAAAAATGTAAAATATATTTCCAACATTTTTAGTTATTACATATATTTTTAATAAAAACGTGTTTAAAAATTAATAGATTTTTAATATATTTATGTTATTAAACATTTTTTATTTAAAAGTTAGATAAATACAAAAATCTTTTTACAATGAAAAAAATCAATTTGAAAAATGTTTGATGCGTATTTTAATGGGAATTGATAATAAAAAACAGAAATTATTTCAATAAAATAGATAAATTATTTACGAATACAAAAAACTAAAAACATAGCAATATAGATTCATATAAACATTCATATATACAAAAAACTAACAAATATTAAAAAAACTATATTAAATATACATATAACTGTTATCTTATTTATTAACGATATTTTAGAAGCAATTTTTTCGTTGTTTTTTTTATTCAGTAATAATTATACAGAATTGATCGAAGTGTAACACAAAATCAACAGAATAAATTTTAAATAAAAAGCCTACAAATCAACACCTCATCATTTGCTTGTTTAATTTCATGACACTCCGGTTTTTAAAAATGCAATAAATAGCAAAGCTCGGTGTGTATATTTTTACTCTAACCAAATGAATATCATAATTTCCCTGAAATAATTAGGGAAAATAATATTTTAATTTTGAGAAATTAACATTAAAAATGCTACGTTCCGTTTCATCTATTTACACTCTGAATAACGTGTATGAATATCGAATTAACTCTTTTCCTTGACTATTTTTGGACAATATTCATTATTTTAGTGGGGATAGCTTTATAGAAGGGATGAAAAATCAAATTCTTCGAAGTGATCTATCTGTTTTTTACTTATTTGTAGGCATTTTTTCGACCACGTTTTTATTATGGTGTATACCCTCAAGTATTCCGCGACCAGAACAATACCACTGCAATTTACAGATAATCCGCAACCTTCTAAAAACCATAAATATTTTGGGATTTAAAAAGATTATTTACTATTGACACATTTAATCCGCATCCGCAGAATCCAATTCGGTAATTTCTTATCATGTTTTTCTCTAACCGATATTTTAGTTAGACACTTTTTGATCGGGTTTTCTTAAATCAATTTGAATTATATTTACTTACCTATTTAGTCTGTAACATAATCCCGTCGGTACCTTTTGTAAATGTAATCTGACTAAGAATAAACCATTGAAATAATTGAATTAACCTGACATACAAAACATTGTAAACTGGAAATAGAGTATTCAATAATTTTTGCAATTACACTTCTCAGAGAAAATCTATTATACTTATTCTATTAAAAGACATCTTGTTGTTTTCTAAATGTTTTTGATTATCATCACTTAACGAGACTTTTCAACATATTTCAATATTTGAGCCAATTATCTCAAATATTATCGCTAACACTTGTTTTTGATTCCTGGGACCCTAAAACGTATATTTCCGTACAAAAAAAGATAGCCATGAGGTCGGTAACAATTATTAAAATGTAAAATTTATAATGTTGTTAATGTGACTAATTACTTGATTTAACAAGTTTGTTTGTTTCCCAGTTTTTGATAATATTCTCAATTAGAAAGTTTCATAATTATTATATAATTTGTACTTTCTCTATATAACATTTCGTGTATCTCGGGAAGGATTGAGAATATCGAAAAATATTTCTGCTTATTCTTTTTTAAATTATCCCCATGCAGCCGCACGACGGATGCCATAAATTTTAATCCAAAAATTAGGTAACATTTTAGTGCCCGCTGAGTGTTGTCGGTGTTGGTCAAATGGCACACAATAAGCGTTTATAAAATTTCAATCGGAAAAGTACAAGTTGATCATGTAACTATCGTTCAATGTAAACGGATAATTAAAGTAGTCAGTGCAAAAACCACAAATTTCTGAAACAGTTAATATTTATTAAAAGTATGGTTCATTTAATAAAATACGCATCGTGATTAAAATATATACTGAGTCCATTTTCGGATCTAATTTTTTTCTTTTGCAGAATAAACACTCATGTTAAATTGAATTATTGCTTCGTGTTTTAATAAATTTGATGCCAAACACTGACTTTTCGTAGCAACTACTGTTTTGACGATTTTATTTTCGTATAATCGTTTACTATTTTTAAGCTATATTTCAAATGAAACTGAGGAGAACTTAAAAATAATACCTCGAAAATACTGCTAGTAGGTAAACAAATGATTTTAATTTTATTGTAATCGTTTTGGTTCAATAAGCGATACAAACTCAAATTCCAATTACATTGGAAATCTTTACATGAAACATACAATGCGCCTTGAAACGGGACACATAGTATATTTAAAACTATTTTAACCCATTAACGGCCAACCAATTTTAACTCTAAAATTTAATTTTAATTAAAATTCTACACTTCTTTTTATGATTTCCATGAATGACTTATTGCATTACATACTGTGAATTTTTTCTTTAAATACACATAATGTATACGTGAATTTAATAAAAAGTTAAAAATCATAAATAGTTTATTATTATTATTATATTAAAGTGATAATGGATTTTCAAAAAATTAGTGCCTCAACAATGTAATGTATACGCTGTCAATGTTCAGGCATTCGTCGATTTTATATAAAAACGTGCAATATGAAGTTAAGAACGAGTGTATCCACTCCCAGACTATTATTTGACGATTTTATTTTCGTATAATCGTTTACTATTTTTAAGCTATATTTCAAATGAAACTGAGGAGAACTTAAAAATAATACCTCGAAAATACTGCTAGTAGGTAAACAAATGATTTTAATTTTATTGTAATCGTTTTGGTTCAATAAGCGATACAAACTCAAATTCCAATTACATTGGAAATCTTTACATGAAACATACAATGCGCCTTGAAACGGGACACATAGTATATTTAAAACTATTTTAACCCATTAACGGCCAACCAATTTTAACTCTAAAATTTAATTTTAATTAAAATTCTACACTTCTTTTTATGATTTCCATGAATGACTTATTGCATTACATACTGTGAATTTTTTCTTTAAATACACATAATGTATACGTGAATTTAATAAAAAGTTAAAAATCATAAATAGTTTATTATTATTATTATATTAAAGTGATAATGGATTTTCAAAAAATTAGTGCCTCAACAATGTAATGTATACGCTGTCAATGTTCAGGCATTCGTCGATTTTATATAAAAACGTGCAATATGAAGTTAAGAACGAGTGTATCCACTCCCAGACTACAATGTCCTGTACCTCAACTGTTTCGGAAAAATTAAGTGTTTTCAGCTTTGTTGCAAAAATTAACATAAAAAAAGAAGATTATTTGGTTACAGAAATTCGCTACAAAACACTCAAAAACTAATAAGTAATACTGCTTATTTCTTAATAATGCAAAAAAAAAACAAAAAAACCATTAATGTCAATGTAGGAGGAGATGTTGAAAATGCAAGCCGCAAACGTCTTGTCAACATCCTAATCTTAAATACAAATTGATGTGTCCGATCGTATTTTCGAACAAGTCCCCATTTATTTATTATCGAATTTATTCCATTTGGCTGATACATCGTGGCAATAGGTGTTTCAAATTCGCGACAGACAGAAAGTAAAAAAAAAAATGTGGTGTACCCATCATAGCACTTTTCCCTTTAAAGATATGATGATTTAAATATCAACAATATGCAACAGTTGCTCATACTAAATTTATTTTACTTTTATTATTATTTCAAAACTATTCACAAAAAAGTAATTCTTGCATTTTTTCGCTACATCTCAGTAAATATTGACCACCATCACATCTAAGCGTTATGTATTTTTAACTTTACTGTAAATCAGTGGCTTATACGCGTGGCGCATGAAGTAAAATTTCGAGTTTAGAAAAGCCCCGTGAAAATTTGTCTCGGGTCGCTGCGCGACCCTCGACAAATTTTCTACGCGGGGCTTTTCTAAAAATTTTACTTCATGCTTAGTCTGGGAGTGGAAAACACTCGTTCTTAGAAGTTTCAAATTGAGTGATCACTCTAGATTACTAAGTTTATTACCATTTTACAAAGGATGCAGCTCGAAGGACCAATCATGGTCTTCAGGGACCGAAGGACTACAAGGAATCGAAGTTTCTTTACAAGAAAACAACGAATATCTGAAGGTTTATAGCATGGATAGGAAAGAAAACATCAAATTTTGAAAAAATATCGAAATTGGGTTGGTTTTCAGTGCGTTCTTAACTTCACTTTAAATCAGTGTTTTATACGCGTGGCGTAATAAACTAATTGAAGTTATTTTTATAAGAAAACAATGAATATCTGAAGGTTTACAGCATGGATAGGAAAGAAAACATCCAATTTTGAAAAAAATATCGAAGTTGGGCTGGTTTTCCGTGCGCTTTTAACTTCACTTTAAATCAGTGTTTTATACGCGTGGCGCATGAAGTAAAATTTCGAGTTTAGAGAAGCCCCGTGAAAATTTGTCTCGGGTCGCTGCGCGACCCTCGACAAATTTTCTACGCGGGGCTTTTCTAAACTCGAAATTTTACTTTAAGCTTAGTCTGGGAGTGGAAAACACTCGTTCTTAGAAGTTTCAAATTGAGTGATCACTCTAGATTACTAAGTTTATTACTATTTTACAAAGGATGCAGCTCGAAGGACCAATCATGGTCTTCAGGGACCGAAGGACTACAGGGAATCGAAGTTTCTTTACAAGAAAACAACGAATATCTGAAGGTTTATAGCATGGATAGGAAAGAAAACATCAAATTTTGAAAAAATATCGAAATTGGGTTGGTTTTCAGTGCGTTCTTAACTTCACTTTAAATCAGTGTTTTATACGCGTGGCGTAATAAAATAATTGAAGTTATTTTTACAAGAAAACAATGAATATCTGAAGGTTTACAGCATGGATAGGAAAGAAAACATCCAAATTTGAAAAAAATATCGAAGTTGGGCTGGTTTTCAGTGCGTTTTTAACTTCACTTTAAATCAGTGTTTTATACGCGTGGCGCATGAAGTAAAATTTCGAGTTTAGAAAAGCTCCGTGAAAATTTTCTACGCGGGGCTTTTCTAAACTCGAAGTTTTACTTCATGCTTAGTCTGAGAGTGGAAGACACTCGGTACTTTAAAGTATGTCACAAGTGTAAAAATGTGTATTGTAACTGTCACAAAGAAAAAAAAAATGATATGTCTATCATAGGACTTTCCCCCATGTTAGACACTTAAGCTTGCACCTACCTTATTTTACAACAAATGTTTCTTATTCCTGTAAAACTTTGTTCGTAAGCGTCACTTATGTTTTTAGTTTTCCACAAAATATTAATATGACGAGGTCAAAAATGACGTATATAGCAATAGCTCACTTATTCAAAGTGAATAATTTGTAAAGTTCACATTTTTATAATAATATTAATAAAATAACTAAAAGAGCTACGACATAAAGTGAATACGCATTAAATGCTAATTTTTAATTATCCACAACTTTTCTTGGCAAGATTTTTTATATGATCAATATTAAAGAAGAATCGAAAAATGTTAAGAGTAAACTACCACTTTCGGTTTTCGCATTTCTACCAAAAGTTGATCGGATACTACTATTGTAATAAAAAGCTTAAGTTTATAATGTTATCTTAGCAGCTCAATCGGTTAACACTTTATCGTGGCGACGGAAGGACAGGACAGACATTTTTCAAAAATGATCCTTATCAACTCGGGGAACCTCGAAATGGATATATCCACTAAAATGTTTGATACGAAAATTTTCGCGAAAACAATACTTTCCCTTTATTTTGCATATAGGGGAGAGTAAAAATTGGGGGCTTTAAAAAAAAAATCTTAGTGGGCGGTGGGCAAAATAAGATTAAGAACCAATGATTTAAATCATATGTTATAATTAGAGCATTCATAATTCGAATAATTTTAAATGTGAAGATTCGGATTTGTTTTGCAAATCCTTTTTTTGAGGATTCTACCGAGCTCAGATTGATACATCAGAGTCATGCGCATTGCGGTATGACCGCGATAATTTAAATATAAATACATTCTTTCTATTTATTTCATCAATTTCTACCTAAATGTTGTTACGATACATTTGTAAAAGACCAAATCACTATAAAATGTCATTAAATATACTAAAATCGTGCAAAATGACATTGATGTAAATATGACAAAATTTATAGAATACATGAAAATTATTGGTGTGGATAAAAATCAAATAATACTTATCGAAAAACAAGGTTATGACGAAACTGATAAAACTGCAAAAAATAACTAACTAATTGATAACTAGAGATCACAAAAATTATCGAAATTTACACATTCAATAAAATTAAACAACGTTTTTTTATAAATGCAAAAATTTATAAAATCGTCATAACTCAACAAAAAATCGTAAAAACCGTCAGAATTGACCAAAATATATAATATTCGTAGATTTTTATAAATTGATAAAACTCATAGAATCGATAAATTAATACCAATGGTAAAAAGGGTTAAATCAATAACATAAATAGGTATTCTAAAAGTTGATAAAAATCATAAATTTTAAATAAAGTCATCAAAAACTACAAAGATGATAAACATTTACTAAATCAATAACATTTGTAAAAATTCATACAAAAATCAATTAATTGATGATAAAAAATTACTTTCGTATTTCTCTCGTAACAGAATAAAATACAAAACAAAGAGCTTGCGTATTTTTGGATATTTTTTTTACAAAACTACAGTCAATTATGGATGAGAGTAATGTATTTTTTTAAAGATTTATGGGAGTAAAATCTAAGTGAGTGGTTGATTTTTTAATGAAATTTGTCTTGGATTTTATTTGATTGTTGTAAAAAATTACGCGGGTTCGCGATTTGGCTTCAAAATTAAGGATACCAGTATATTGAAATAAATGGCTTTATTACAACTACTGACTAATAAATAATAACAAAAAATATAACAAAAGGACTAAGAAAAATAACAGAAAAGTAATGAAAGTATAACGCGGAAACGACCGAAGGGCACGATGTTTACTGTTTGAAAGTTAAGACAAGACTCTCTGGGGATGGAGGTTTAAAGTGGTAGGTTTTAGAAAGAAGTGACGGGATTGGTTAGATATAGAAAAGAGGGGTTTTAGTAGAAGAAAATAGATATAACATTTCAGACAAGAAAGAAAAGGATCGGTAGTTGTAGAAAGGGAGAATCAGGGGTTTTTCGGGTCTGGCGTTTTGGACCGGGAAGGGACGTTTACGACTTAATCCCTCGCGCACGGCTTAGTCGTTATTGCCCCCAATTGCGCACGATTTTGGCTCAGTGAAAGGAAATACAGAAAAATTTACACAATGGTTTATTGCCCTTCGGTCGTTTCCCTAAATAAGCAAAAATATGCGTAGTCACGTTTGGGTGCACATAAAGTTCGGAATTTAAAATATATACAATAACACAATACATTCAATTGAGACGATTCAGGTAAAATCCGCGTAAACAATTGTGAAATAGTAAACAATCTATTTTACAATCAAATGAAAAGTTACTAAAAACTAGAATTAGTCGAATTCACAATTTTGAAGGTTGCAATGAAACGCCAAAAATATGAATCTAGAAAATAACATTGATTTTAAAGAAGCGAATTAATATAAATAGGGTTTGAAAACAATGTTTATTTATAAACATTAAAAGTGCGATTCTTTTCGCAATCTACAACAAGTTAGTCTTACAAAGACTATATCAAACACTCATTGAAACAACTACTTCCCGGGCTAATACCCCGACGGACATTGAATTATACAACAAGTGTTTGCTGTTACATACAGTAACCTACTGCAAATGTAACAATTTGGGTCAAATTATTCAGGCCATCTATAGACGCGTTTCGAGATTTATCTCTCCTCAGTATAGCTTTGCCATTCCCTCTAAACAATTTGACACCAGAGACTGGCGGTCACGTTGCCGTTCAAACATAAGTATAAATGAAATTGCCAATTCTAAATTGTTTAGAGGAAATGGCAAAGCTATACTGATGAGAGATAAATCTCGAAACGCGTCTATAGATGGCCTGAATAATTTGACCCAAATTGTTACATTTGCAGTAGGTTACTGTATGTAACAGCCAACACTTGTTGTATAATTCAATGTCCGTCGGGGTATTAGCCCGGGAAGTAGTTGTTTCAATGAGTGTTTGATATAGTCTTTGTAAGACTAACTTGTTGTAGATTGCGAAAAGAATCCCACCTTTAATGTTTGAAGTATTCTGCAACCAAGAATTGGCAATTTCATTTATACTTACGTTTATTTATAAGTTAAAACTATAGTAGCTAAAAATCACACAAAATATTAAAACAGTGTATTTTTTATCAATTTTAACAACTGTCGGAAGTGTTCTACTTATTTTTATTATTTTTCATAATTTAAGTTTTTGTCTGTTTTTAAAAATTTCTGAAATTTATGTACTTTTATAATTTTGTCTTTTTATAAATCTTTATAATTTTGTCTATTTTCAGGTTTTATATTTTTGACAATTAT
Source organism: Philonthus cognatus (assembly GCA_932526585.2). NCBI lineage: Eukaryota > Metazoa > Arthropoda > Insecta > Coleoptera > Staphylinidae > Philonthus > Philonthus cognatus. Next base: position 67,574,882 of record OW052242.1, on the reverse strand, counting down.
ATTTATTTCTGACAATTCGTTTCTTTTTCTGATAATTATATTTTTTTGTTTGTATATTATTATTTTACCGATTGTAAGTGATCAAAACGTTGTTGTTTCATACAACGCTTAATTAATGACCGGGAAAACATTTATAATGTGTGTTAGTCACCTATATTGAAATAGGCTAGAAGAATTAAACAACACGCGTCATAACCCGTAAAAAATAATTTAATTTAATTTTTAAAATTAGTGTTTTTTCTATATTTAATAAAATATTTTAATAACTAATAATCAGTAATTATAAATTCAAAATAATTAGTTACAGGAATGGCATTTTTTGATTTCGACTAAGATTTCTAAAATAAAAATCTATTGCACAAAAATTACCGAATGTTGATTCGATCAGGTATACATAGGGATTTAACATGTAAAACCACATTTATACATTTTTTCTGCTTCGGGGGTCATTTTTAAAGAAAAATACAAGAGTAAGCAAAAATTAAGAAAAAAATCCTACGTATTTAGGTCGCTATATCGTTAAAATCCGACGTCGTTTACTATTTTTTATCTAGTTTTGAAAATCACTAAAATTTAATATAGTCTCATGAACCCGTCTTCATTTATTATTTTTGATATGGACGCGCTAGAATCGTGGGAGGGGCATTAAATGAAAGCTAAGGATGCGGTGTTAATGATTTTAAGCATAAAAATCAAGTATTAGACCTCTAAATAGCCGTAATCACGTGCTGTAAATACACATATTATTTTCTTACACCCGGCTTGAGGCTAATATATTAAATTTTCGCATATTTCAAAAATTGCTTAAAAATAGTAAACGACTTTGGATTTTAACAAAATATCGACCAAAATTAGTGGGATTTTTTTCTTATTTTTTCGTTACTCTTGTACTTTTTCCATAAAATGATCCTGGAAGCAGGAAAATGCATACATGCGATTTTACATGTTAAATCCCTATGTCGAATAACCACCCTGAATAAATGCAAAAAAACATCCGATAAAGGATTTATAATTTAATTTAGTGTACGCATTAAAAACTTGATTATGTAAAATATTGAGTTTAGAAAAGCCTGAAAATTTGGATTGGCCACGTAATACGTTTTTAAGAGAAAAAAAAGAAGATAGGTATAGCGAATACTCGTATATATCTTTGCAGAAGTAAACTCTGTATCAGAATATGTAAAAATATATAAGATGTTTCATTTAATAAATCGAGATTTATTGGTTTAACGTTGAAAAATGTGGTATGAAATTTTTAACGCTCTGTATATTATTATTCGAAAAATAATTTACCATTTAGTATCTTCGGGTATTAGCGTTTTAAAGCCAACATTACATCCCTTAGACTTTCTTTTGTTCGGAGATTCGAATTTTAAAATAAATCACGAAAAAGCACAATATTTTTAAAATGTCAAATATCTAGAAAACTCTAAAATTTGGGGGTTATGTTACTAATGAGTTTTTAAACAACATTTAACATAGAATCCAAACTTAAAATAAAAAAAATATAGCATTCCATTTAAAATACGGAATATGGTGAAAAGAGCACACTCGATTACATAAATACTGAAAATCTCATTTCAATACATTCATTAAAAGTCCATATCATTTTAATGTGCGGTTATGACGGGACACCCTGTATAGATACAGTTTTCAATAGCAAAATCATAGAATCATACATAAATATTTCGACAAGTATACGTAGCGAAGAATTTGTCATTAGAGCACTGCACGGGCCGGGCTTCGAAATTTTGCAAGCGGGCCGGGCCAGGCTTCCAATCCTAAATATGAGACCGGGCCGGGCCTGACTGTTATATTAAGTTTGTTTTTATTTTTATTTGCAAACTATATCTTTAACCAAGTAAACATATATTTACAAGAGTGATAAGATAAACCTTTGTAAACTAGTGTTTTTAAACTTCCTGAATATTTTGAAATATTCTGATTAAAATATTAACCGGGATGGCCCTGTTTTATTATATACCAGTGCCGGGGTCTAATAAATTATTTCATGACCAGATCGGGCCGGGCTTGGAAATTTTGCTAGTTCGCCGGGCCGGGCCCAAAAAAATCGCCCCGTGCAGGGCACTATTTGTCATTTCCAAAGTATGTATATCTCTGAAACTGAAGTCCCGATTTAAAAAAAAATCCTCGTAAATCAGATATTATTAATTTACCAATATTAGTGTAAACCATTTACTCAAAATACCATAAAAAAATTATAAGGATTAGGTAGATCATATAATAATTAACTAGTATTTTGTGTCTCCTGTAAAATTCGACACTTTGAACTAACGAGGTACATCACTCTTAATGCGAACTGTTAAATCTAAAAACAAACTCACCATATTTAAATCCTTCACCAGTAGCAGTGTCATCGTTCCGGGCCGATCGCACTCGCAGAGCTTCGTCGTCGAATTCAATCTCGTGCCTTCGCATACGTTCGTATCCCATGCATAGTTAGATCCGGCAAAAGCGGCCGAAGCGCATCTGAAATCCCACTCGGATCCCTCTAAATGTGGATCATGCACAAATGGAAACCGATACTTTACACCGGCTATTTCAGCATCGGAAATCCACATTCCGACAATATTCGATATTACCTTATAATCTATATCACGATCATCACTAATAGAAATAAATAACAGTGTTAACATGATTGTATGCTACAATAGAAACTTAATATAGAGGGATTTTTTTCTTATAAGTATACATATCTTCATGCTTAATCAAAGAGTGGTAACACTTGCTAGATATTTCAAATTGAACGTTTTTCTAAAAACATCGAATGCCTAAACATTTATAGCGTGTATTATACATCAGGTATACGCTATTAATGTTTAGGCATTCGATGTTTTTATAAAAACGTTCAATTTGAAATATCTAGCAAGTGTTACCACTCCTTGATTAAGCATGAAGTAAAATTTTGAATTAGGAAAATCCTGAAATATTACTTTATGCACCACGTGTAAACACTGAGATATTATGAAGTTCAAAATATAGGGATTTTGCGACAGGCAAGTTTCAAAAGCGCAAAATTTGATTAGATGAAATAAACATGTTTAGTGCGTTTATTTAATTTCTTATTTAACCTGTGGTAAAACATTTTTGAATCTAATTCTGGATATTTAATTAAAACACTTGATTTGTCTCACTGATCAGTGAAATCAGTAAAACAAACCAAGTGATTTATTTAAATATCCAGAATTAAACATTTTTAGGATGTATTAACATGAATTCAAAGTACAACATTGTATCTAGGACTTTACTTTAAATCAGTGTTTTATACACGTGGTGCACGAAATATAATTTCGAGTTTATAATGGCGTGAAAATTTGAATTGGACGCTCCGCTACGCTCTGCTACGCTCCGCTACGCTCTGCTACGCTCCGCTACGCTACGCGACTAAACCAAATTTTCAGGCTTTTCTACAGGGTGCCCGTATTTCAACAGAATGTATGGGGATCTCGGTTATTTGAAGAGATAGAGAGTCGGTTGTCTCAAAGTTGCGTATTTTAGGGCCCAATAATAATCTAAAAACAAATTTGAAATATCTTCTTTCGTTTTTCAGATATAGTCAAAAAACGGATTTTTCGAAATTTCGTTTTAATTTTTTTATTCAAAAACCATTAAATCCAGATATTTACAACTTTAACATTACTTTTTAACGAGAAATCTTTAACGAGAAATCTAGTAACATATTTTATTTTAAGATAATTACAACATTTACCCATAGCCAACTTTTGTTTTTCTTATGGACGCCATTTTGGATTTTCTTTTCATATTTTTTGGAAGAATATTTTTTTCTAAATTCAATGATGTATCACACTTATAGTTTATTGTATATTTCATATGTAAAATTGAAATCTTTTGTTCTTTGTAAAGAGTGCCTTGGAAACAGTTGAGTAACTCACTCATTTGACAACTGCTAAGACCCATAATTTGCTTACATATCACCCCTGAAGACGGGCATCCAGCTGATTAATTACTGTATTGATAGAAAATGTATTTGTTTATAAATGAAATACTTATGTGACATATTGAATCATAATAAATTGCTTGACTGTCTTTGAACTATCATATGATTTGGTCATATTATAGACTACTGTGACTGTAAGTGGCTTGATTGATAATGAGATCGCCATGTTGTTGTTTTTCTTTGTGACAGTTACGATACATATTTTAAGAGTTGTGATGTATTTTAAAGTGACGAGTGTCTTCCACTCCCAGACTAAGCATGAAGTAAAATTTCGAGTTTAAAAAAGCCCCCCTTTGAAAATTTTTCGAGGGTCGCGCAGTGACCCGAGACAAATTTTCACGGGGCTTTTCTAAACTCGATTTTACTTCATGCGCCACACGTATAAACCACTAATTTATAGTAAAGTCATGATAATCGATACTTATTATTATTATTACAAAAGATTGACAGTTATTAATACATTTTGACTGCTAATAATGATTGACTGCTGTCAAGATTTTATTGATTAATAGATATGACGTCATTGTTTCCAAGGCACTCTTTGCAAAAAATAAAATATTATAATTTTAAATTTCAAATCTAAAATAAATTATGAGTGTAATACATCACTGAGTTCAGAAAAAAATATTCTTTCAAAAAATATAAAATCTCAAATGGCGCAGATAAGAAGAACAAAAGTTGGCTACGGTCCCCGGGTAAATGTTATAGTTATCTTAAAAAATGCTACAAGACTTCTCATTAAAAAGCGCATGTGTTCGGTAGAGATATTGAATGGGAAGACAGATTGGCTCAAATTCCCAATTTATTTCTAAACCCTTTTTTGTTTACTCCCCTCACCCCACACTTATGCGCGCGGGCGCTTGAGTGGAAGTTGGAAAGAAGTCACGGTAGAGCATGGACGCAAAACGCGTGTGACTTATATGTGTACGTTTAAATTCGGAATATATACCCAGTGTCTGGGATAAAGGGCGAACATAGGAATTTAACATGTAAAATTAAATATGTGTAATTATTAGCCCCCCTATAAATATTATATTTTTGTAGAGAATTATAAACTGTATTAAATGTATCCATTTAGTTTAAGTTTGTACCAGAATCCACCTTAAAAATAAAAAATATAAGTTGAACAATGTACCATTTAATAAAAACCCTTGCCATGAGTTTGACAAATGTCATGTTATAGTGAAAATAATTTTGCTAGTCATATATCAATTCACGCATTATAATTGTTATGAATAATAATCTGAGTTATTCCAATGAAGAGAGGGTATTCATTATAAAAACATTTTACAGTGGCATCAGTTTACGCAGAGTTCGTGACTTATTTTCGGTTAAATTTAACAATCGACGAATTCCGACTGTATCAACCACAGAGCTGGGCAGGATTCGAATCATTCAGGATTCGATTCCCGGATTCGAATCCTTTTAAAGGATTCAAAAGAGGTATTCGAATACTTTAGTGAAAACGTATTCGTGATCCGGATTCGTTACATTTTTTTAAAAGGATTCGTACTCGAATCCAAACGTAGATGATTCGAATCCTTATAAAAGGATTCTAATTCTTATAAATGGATTCGAATCCTTATAAAAGGATTCGAATTCATATAAAAGGATTCGAATCCTTATAATAGGAATCGATCCTTATAAAATTCGAATCCTGATACATGGATTCAAATCCTCCTAAATAATTCGAATCATCGCTATTAAACCTGGGATTCGAATTCGATTAATTCAAATAGTTAAATATTCTAATATAAATAGTTAAATCACTAAGCTATTCATATTTGAATATAAATATAAAAATTTTCGAATAATTCAAATATTTGTGAATGCATATTTGGTTACTTAACCATGAAAAATATCCAACGTTAATATGTATATTTTTAACTTCACTTGAAATCAGTGTTTTATACGCGTGGCGCATGAAGTAAAATTTCGAGTTTAGAAAAGCCCCGTGAAAATTTGTCTCGGGTCGCTGCGCGACCCTCGACAAATTTTCTACGCGGGGCTTTTCTAAACTCGAAATTTTACTTCATGCTTAGTCTGGGAGTGGACAACACTCGTTCTTAGAAGTTTAAAATTGAAGGATTACACTAGATTACTAAGTTGATTACCGTTTTACAAAAGCTACAGCTCAAAGGACCAACCATGGTCTTCGCAGAACGAAGGACTACAGGGAATCGAAGTTTTTTTACAAGAAAACAACGAATATCTGAAGGTTTACAGCATGGATAGGAAAGAAAACATCTAATTTTGAAAAAATATCGAAGTTGGGTTGGTATTCAGTACATTTTTAACTTCACTTTAAATCAGTGTTTCATACGCGTGGCACATGAAGTAAAATTTCGAGTTTAGAAAAGCCCCGCGAAAATGTGTCTCGGGTCGCTGCGCGACCCTCGACAAATTTTCTACGCGGGGCTTTTCTAAACTCGAAATTTTACTTCATGCTTAGTCTAGGAGTGGACAACACTCGTTTGAATTTTAAATTTAACTCTTATAAGAAATCGACGTATGTAATATAATAAATCATTCATTGAAATCATAGAAAAAGATGCAAAATTTTACCTAAAATTAACTTTTAGAGTTAACTTTATAATTTGTTCGGCTCTTAATAGGTGAACATTCTATTCCTAAAAAAACCGTTTTTATTTAATATAAAAGTTGCATTTAATACAATAACAAACTGTGAATTAATCGACATAAATCTAGAAATATCAAATATCCCGACATGTAGAAAATCTTGACGGTCCACTCCCAGACTAAGCATGAAGTAAAATTTCGAGTTTAGAAAAGCCCCGCGTAGAAAATTTGTCGAGGGTCGCGCAGCGATCCGAGACAAATTTTCACGGGGCATTTCTAAACTCGAAATTTTACTTCATGCGCCACGCGTATAAAACACTGATTTAAAGTGAAGTTAGAAACGCACTGAAAACCAACCCAACTTCGATATTTTTTCAAAATTGGATGTTTTCTTTCCTATCCATGCTGTAAACCTTCAGATATTCGTTGTTTTCTTGTAAATAAACTTCGATTTCCTGTAGTCCTTCGGTCTCCGAAGACCATGATTGGTCCTTCGAGCTGTAGCCTTTGTAAATTGGTAATAAACTTAGTAATCTAGAGTAATCCTTTAACTTCTAAGAACGAGTGTTGTCCACTCCCAGACTAAGCATGAAGTAAAATTTCGAGTTTAGAAAAGCCCCGCGTAGAAAATTTGTTGAGGGTCGCGCAGCGACCCGAGACAAATTTTCGCGGGGCTTTTCTAAACTCGAAATTTTACTTCATGCGCCACGCGTATAAAACACTGATTTAAAGTGAAGTTAAAAATGCACTGAAAATCAACCTAACTTCGATATTTTTTCAAAATTGGATGTTTTCTTTCCTATCCATGCTGTAAACCTTCAGATATTCGTTGTTTTCTTGTAAAAAAACTTCGATTTCCCTGTAGTCCTTCGGTCTCCGAAGACCATGATTGGTCCTTTGAGCTGTAGCCTTTGTAAAATGGCAATAAACTTAGTTATCTAGAGTGATCTCTCAATTTGAAACTTTTAAGAACGAGTGTTGTCCACTCCCAGAATAAGCATGAAGTAAAATTTCGAGTTTAGAAAAGCCCCGCGTAGAAAATTTGTCGAGGGTCGCGCAGCGACCCGAGACAAATTTTCACGGGGCTTTTCTAAACTCGAAATTTTACTTCATGCGCCAGGCGTATAAAACACAGATTCAAAATGAAGTTCAATAACTCATATATCATCATTAATTAAAATCATTATATAATCAGTTATTAAGTCGGCAAATGAACATGTTTGTTAATAGAAACTGATGGAATAAAAGATTACTGGTTGCAAATAATAGATTCAAATTTATTTTTAAAGGATTTGTATCCGTGATTCAAAAATGAGGATTCGAATCTTTGATTCGAATCATATTTTTCACTTACGAATCCTTTATTCGAGTATTCGTGTTTCGAATCATAATAGGTGATTCGGATTCGTGATTCGAATCATGTTTTTGAGGATTCATCCCAGCCCTGATCAACCATTACCAAGTTTGTGAAAAAGTTTGAAATTACAGCAAGTGTAGTGGCAGATGATTCAAACGGTAATTTAATAGTCCAATTTCAACAAATATTAATTCAAAAACATTAACCTTTCAGGCAAACGGAACAAAAGATGCAACAATGAATTGGAAGAAAGAGTTTTGGGTTTGATAAACGCTGAACCAACAACTAGCATACGATGTATTGCTCGTGAGTGCAACGTGTCTAAATTCTCTGTACATAAGATTCTGAAGAAGCATGGATACCATCCCTACAAACATCAATGTCATCAGGAGATACTACTAGTGGATGAAGAAAGCAGGCGTGTATTCTGTGAAATAATGCAGGATCGATCAAACACAGACCGAAACTTTTTGCAGTCTATCTGTTTTACTGATGAATGCACCTTCACTCTTAATAACGAGCCCAACACACAGAACACGCGATACTGGACCCAGGAAAATCCACGGATACGCTTGCAAACTAGAACCCAGTTCCCGCAAAAAATAAATATTTGGGCTGGTATTTTTAACAATAATCTTATTGGGACATTTGAAATTTATGGAAATTTAAATTCGAATTCTTATTTAGACCTTTCAATCGACCAGGTTGGCCCTACCTTAGAAGAAGTTGCACGTGAAAATCAGGAGATATGGTATCAGCATGATGGATGTCCGGCCCGTTATAGTTTAAATGTGAGGGAATATTTAAATGCTAATTTTGCCAATTGTTGGATTGGTCGCGGTGGCACTATCAACTGGCCACCAAGATCTCCTGATTTAACACCATGTGATTTCTTTTTATGGGGTCACCTGAAAAACAAAATTTATAAAAAACGCCATCCAAATATTGAATCTTTGCGGGAAGCAATTTTTGTGAATTGCAGATTAATTACAGATAGGCAGTTGGCTAATGTAAGGCAGGCATTTTATAACAGATTGGGTTATTGTTTACACTAGAATGGAGAACTTTTTGAGTACTTGCTCTAACATTTCCCATTGGGCGTAGATACAGTAAAATAAAAATTGAAACAAAAATAAATCAGGAACTGTTTGTAATCTGACACCACTATAAATTATCTTGATAATAAATTAATTATCTTTCTCCCATTAATTACGTGTTATTATTACGATTTATTCCAAACGACAAGCATGCATTAATTATTTTTCATCATTTAAATTTCTTTGGTAGCATTTTGATAATATGGATTCTGGTACAAACGTAAATTAAATCGATACATACAGTTTTAATACTCTCAAAAATATTCCTTTGCGATTTTTCTCTGAAATGAATAGGGGAGCTAATAATTACACATATTTAATTTTACATGTTAAATTCCTATGTTCGCCCCTTATCCCAGACACTCGGTATATGTAATCGTTGAGGGCTGCAAAGGGGTTGCGTGATATCAGTGACGTCGATTGTTTGTTGCAAATATTAACTTTATTGGTGATCAGCGACACAGTAGTCTAGTGAGCAGTGTTCGGCTGCCAGAAACCTTTGGGAGTGACAAAATCGTGGGGCAAACGCGCGTAAGGACATTATAACCCTTCCGCCTACGTTGCGCACGTCACAGAAGCTAAGTCAGGTGAGTGTGGGTTCCTTTTGCCACAATAAATCTAGCCTGGGCCAGTCTGTCTGTTTTACAGGCCGGAAATATTCCGTACTCTCCTCTGAGAGGCTCGTTTAAAAACCCCCCTTAACAGCCTGTATATTGTCAAAGTGCTAAATGTCTAGATTCAGTAGTATTTGAATAAAAAAATATAACGATTTTACCATAAATCTGTTATTTTGTTGATATCTCGAAAACAAAACAAAAATTCTATAAAAAAATATTATAAAATCAATTTAATCAACCCTCTATCTCTTCAAATAACCAAGATCCCCATACATTCTATTGAAATACGGACACCCTGTATACTTGAAATATTACTTTATGCTTAATCAAGGAGTGGAAAAGCTCTGTAAAAGCTTTAAATAGAACTTTTTTTTTAAACTGAAAATAAAATGCCTAAAATTTATGTACAGGGAATTTTTATTTCAAGTATACATATCCCGATGCATACGGTGTATTTGTTCAGGTAGTCGTGGTTTTTAAAAATCATATAATTTGAAGCTTTAAACGAGGGTTTCTATTGGAAGATTAAGCATGAAGTAAAATTTTAAGGCTTTTCTAAACTCGAAATTTTACTCGAAGCGGAGCGACCAAACTAAATTTTCAGGCTTTTCTAAACTCGAAATTTTACTTCATGCGCCACGCATATAAAACAATGAAATATTGTTGAGTTTAAAATATACTTCGAAATCATTATACTAAAACAGTATATTTATGAACTGCACTTAAAATCAGCGTTTTTTGCGTGGCGCAAGAAGTAAAATGTCGAGTTTAGAAAAGCTTGAAAATTTGGTTTGTTTGCTCCGCTTCGCTACGCGATCAAACCAAATTTTCAGGATTTTCTAAACTCGAAATTTTACTTCATGCTTAACCAAAGAGTGGAAACAGTCGTTAGAATATGTATACTCAAAAAAAAATCTTTGTATATTTAAAAAATAATCCCTTAGTATGAAATACCTAGTTAGTCTAATAATTGATTTCGTCGTCAAAAATTTATCCAAATTTTTATAAACAACTCCAATTATTTTCGCTGGTTTTTTCAATCGGATCGACGATTCCCTGAAAGAATATTTAATTTATTGTGGCACTAGTATAGTAGTATAAAGTAAGAAAGATAACAAAAACATTATATGTTATCTATCCTCTTTGGTTTGATTGTATTTAAATAATTAGTACGTGTCAGATGCATAGAATATTTCTACTTTAGCAATATGGATTCATTGCAGATCAAAAATTGATCGCGATTAAATTATTTAATCTATTTAAAAATAAAAGTCATTGAGATCCTAAGTTCTTAGTGATTTATACTTATACAACGATGATGACAGCAATAATGCAACTGGTTTTTAGACTACACTCTAATGTAATTTTTTTTTTTGGATTGATTGAGTTACTTGAAGATAATTATACTTTGATTAAAAAACACTTAGAACCTTTCTTTAATACTTTATTTTGTAACCAAATGTACATTTCGGACACGAGGTGTCCATTATCAATGGTTTGATACTAATACCTTATTAGTATCAAACCATTGATAATGGACACTTCGTGTCCGAAATGTACATTTGGTTACAAAATAAAGTATTGAAGAAAGGTTCTAAGTGTTTTTTAATCAAAACTCTAATGTAACATTGTTACAAAATTTACTCTATAACGATAAATAAATAATTGACTTACAAACGTTGCAACATCTCGGAAAAATGATATTCATCTATCGACACGAGAATATTGTTCAGCGGCTTTTTATAAATCCTGTACTCTGTTGAAATGACGAGAAACATCAGTTGCCTTTGTAGAATCTCTTGTAGACGCAAAACTTGCTAAAAAATATGAATATTAATTTCAATTATACCTTCACAACTTAAAATTGAGACCAATTAATATCAAATAGGGAATAAATAAATGACTCTAAACATAGCTCTCAGTTTAAACACAATTAAATTGGGAATAAAAAACATCAAATTGGGATTTAAAAAAATCAAATTTGGTTTAAACAATTGTTATTTGGAAAATATCATCAAAATTTAGGCAATGTGTTATTGAATGTGAGGGACAAATTTTGCAGAATAAGAACTTGTATTATCCACTTTAAATTAAAGAAGTCATGTTTGTCCATATACCGTACATTTTAGCATACGAAGGCAGATCCTATATTTTCCAGGGTTGTTAAAAAAAAAACGTATTTTTAATTGAAACAGTGTTTAAAACATTATTAATTAAAAATATGTTTAAAACCTGTTTAAAACATGTTCAAAAGACGTTAAAAACGTGTTTAAAACATGTTTAAAACAGTACATATTTAAAACCAGGGTTGCTATGTTTAAAACACTTTATTTTAAAACAGTGTTTTAAACATGTTTAAAAACAGCCGTCGTGTTGTAAATGGTTTTGTTTTAAACATGTGTTAAATGTTAAATTCGCTTAAAACATTTTGTCAACGGTAATTTTGTTTAAAGTTCTGTTTATTGTCTTAAATTAGTTAAACTATATTTTATACTACTTTATGAAACATTTTTTGTTTACGTTTTCAAATTTTAGTTAAATTGTTGAAGATATTTCAAATTACATTATTAATAATAAAATATTATCATAAAATATAATAATATTAAAAATAAAATAATTTAAACATTTTCAGCCCTTAATTTCATTATAGTTTAATGCTAATTTATCTCTACTAGACGCTAAAATCTACATGTTATTAGTTAGTTCTAAATTAATGACAGAATGAAAGTAGCAACATTACATTATTATGTGTACAAACTTCATTGTAATCAAGTAATTTAGGAGGTATGCTATACTGTCTTTTTTTATGTTTGTGAACATGTATTTGTTCTGATATATTATTAGATTGAAATGTACTTCTAACAAATGTCTCCACTCCCAGACTAAGCATGAAGTAAAATTTCGAGTTTAAAAAGCCCCGTGTAGAAAATTTGTCGAAGGTCGCGCAGCGACCCGAGACAAAATTTAAAATATCTCCAAGAATTGAGCTCAAATTTAGATTTTAATAAAGTAGTATAAAATATAGTCTAGCAAATTTAAAATAATAAAAAAACACGTTTTAAACGAATTTAACATTTAAAACAGCATGGCTGTTTTTAAACATGTTTAAAACAAAGTGTTTTTACAAACCAAATTTGGACTACATCGAGCTATAACTTTTAATTAAAAAAATACAGGGTGTCCCGAATAGCAGTCCATACACTTTCACTTTTTTGTTGATTTTACACCGCGCATAGATAGTACTTATTGTCCTGCATATTTTCTCTCATTTAACCGATTCTCTATCTCTTATCGTTTAGAACCTGGGTCTCAAAACTTTCCAGCCTTAGGGCCATACTGATTACTCCAGTAAGTTCCGAGGGCCAAAACCATAACAATAAGCCTTTAAAATTAGAATACTTCAGTAAACTAAATTTAATTTGCTATAAAAAATATGAGTTTTCAAGTATGCTAGCTCTCCGCGGGCCGGATAAAATCTGTCCGCGGGCCGGATGTGGCCCTCGGGCCGTAGTTTGGAAACCCCTGGTTTAGAAGATAGCCATGTATTGACTGCTTCATTGCTTCATGAAAAATATGTCGCTTACATTTAAAAATACATTCCAGATACTCTTAATTTAAAACATGTAGGTAACATGTTAAATTAATATTGTTTCTGTTATTTTTGCAAAATTATCTAATCTTGTTGTTTCTTGAAATTCAGTCCTAGTTTGAAATTATGAACTGCTAATTTAAAATTGATTATTTCCAATTTGATGTTGTTTATTGATTGTTATTTATTTGATTGTGTTTAAACCGACAGCCATGTTTGAAGTCCCAGTTTGAAATTGTTTGTTCCCAATTTGATATTGACTAGTCTTAATATGAAGATGAAAGGTATAGTTTATTTTCTACTTTAATAAGTAACAATCGGATTATTATTTTTTTTAAATTTAATGATTGTGTTATCAGCAGAAAGCTTTACACTTGTCAATACAAAAAGTTACTTAATAGATAACAAAACATCAGATTTACAATACAGATATGACATAAATGGGATACATGACGGGGACACAACGTAATTACTGGAATTGCGCTTTGGTTATTTACGAGTGTGTTGAATAATAATAATAATAATTTAAAAACAAAAAAAAATCGTCTGTCTAAGTAGACATACGTAAAAGCCAAACAGTACGGTAAAAAGCAAAAGTCTAAAAATAATTAATTAAATAAATAAATGAATAAATAAATAAACAAACAAACAAATAATTTGATGAAAAGATTAATAAATAAACAAATATATGAATAATTGAATAATAATTAAATATATAAATAAAAAAATTATCACTAATCTATATATATATATATAAGTACCAGATAAGAAATAACAGCGCATTAGGTCATGATGTAAAAGTTATTTTTTCATCAAGTGAGTGTGCAAGGAGGACAGAAGACGACGACGATCGTTTCGCTCTTTTTATGAGCTCCTCAGGCCGCCACATCCATCTTTCCATACACACTCACTTGATATTTAGAAGTTGTATATATACTGATTTCGCTAACCATAAGCCGGTATTGACGTCAGTATTTATAATTGCTACTGCATTGATAAGGGCATTGATCTCATTTTGCTTCTACAGTTAGTTTCGGTTTTTTAGTTTAAACCATCGACTAGCATCGGAGCGGCGAGAAACCCGAACCAATGCGATGATAATATTCAGAGCGCCGAATTAAATTAAATAAATTAGAATTAACGACCTGCTTTTTAGTACCAGATAAGAAATAACAGCGCATTAGGTCAATCACTTGATGAAAAAATAACTTTTACATCATGACCTAATGCGCTGTTATTTCTTATCTGGTACTAAAAAGCAGGTCGTTAATTCTAATTTATTTAATTTAATTCGGCGCTCTGAATATTATCATCGCATTGGTTCGGGTTTCTCGCCGCTCCGATGCTAGTCGATGGTTTAAACTAAAAACCGAAACTAACTGTAGAAGCAAAATGAGATCAATGCCCTTATCAATGCAGTAGCAATTATAAATACTGACGTCAATACCGGCTTATGGTTAGCGAAATCAGTATATATACAACTTCTAAATATCAAGTGAGTGTGTATGGAAAGATGGATGTGGCGGCCTGAGGAGCTCATAAAAAGAGCGAAACGATCGTCGTCGTCTTCTGTCCTCCTTGCACACTCACTTGATGAAAAAATAACTTTTACATCATGACCTAATGCGCTGTTATTTCTTATCTGGTACTAAAAAGCAGGTCGTTAATTCTAATTTATATATATATATATATATATATAATATATATATATATATAATATATATATATATAATATATATATATATATATATATATATATAATATATATATATATATATATATATATTATATATACAGGGTGTCCCACGAGCTGCATAACCTAAAATTATTTTTTTTTCTTTTATAAGTAATATTATAATGTGTTATAGTCAATGGATAGAGCATTCTTTACTGCATATGTGTGTAAAATTACAGACTGATATCTTAAAAAATAAGGACACAGTGAATTTTTAAGTAAAGTACTAAAACTGCCAAAATTTTCAAAAAATATTTTTTTCTGAAGTAACAAATAACCTAAAGTGCCAATAATGATATATCTTTGTGTAGGTTATTTAAAGGCGGATCAAATAGAAAAATAATATATAGGGTGTTCCATTTAAAATAACAAAGTTGGTATTAAGTATGGAATAATGGGACACCCTGTATATTTGAAAATAATTTTAGGTTATGCAGCTCTTAAAATCAAGCAAATTTGGTGAAAACATTTTTTTTCTATCTTTAACGAGAGCTGAGATATCTTCCGAGACCGCACTAATGGGACACCCTGTATATAAGGGTGGTCCTTATTTTTTAATGTCAGACTTTTGGGTGCAGGACCCCCTGAAACTGTTCTTTTTACTGAAAAAATAGTATTCTCCAAGTTTCAAGTCGAAAAACAAATATTAACCCGTGCCGCAAAGCGATTGAAAAAGTTGAAAACGCACAATTAGGAAGGAAATTTGTGTTTTTTATTTTTATTTTTGAATCAATAATGATGATACACTACTGAATGATTATATATAAGTGAAATTAAGTAAAATTCAATAAATATTGGTAATTGTTATATTTCTATATTTAAAAAATAATTGTATAAAACATTTTCACCATAACTCGTCGAATAGTGCATTCATTGCTTTTTTCGTGCACTGGGGATATTTCTTCCTATATTTCTGTACAACCTACAACAAAACAATCGAATGTTAAATCCTGAATTCGAGGTACCCCTTCTTAAGTTTCACTTACTTGAAGAATATACTGTTTTTGGAATTCGTTTTTGGTTAAAGATTTGTTGAATTCTTCCATCAATTTGACTCCCCTTTCAGCAGAATCGTTAACTACATCAATGGAACTTATTATTTGTTTCCCTTTCATATAACCGTCGTTATGAAACCACTGAGTGGCATCAGTTAGGAGAAATGAAGTATCCATATTAAAACGTTTAAATAAATTCAAGGAAGTTTTAGTTATTAAATCACTTGGTAAATTTTTCTTAAAAAAATTAGATAGTTCTGTATAAGATAATAAATATTTTTTCGAAGAAGAAATTTCGTCTTCGATGTCATTTATTTGATCATCATTCAAGTATTCGCGAATTTTTTCAGCCATTCTCTGTTTTTCTTCGAGTGGTACGTTTTCATCAAACAGAGCAAAGAGGATCGGTTCATCTGTCAGATACCAAAGATGATTTATTATTTTTTTTAAACAAGCTTCTGCAATATCAGCATCCTTTTCTATGTATTTCTTCAGTAGTGAAATGTCATTCCATGGGCTTCTGTTGTTTTATTTGCAGTAAACCAAGGCTTAATATAATTTACTACAATGAAACCGCATATCCTAATTAAGGCATTTTCCTCATGTTGTGTTAAGGTGAATTCACCTTGCAATAAAAATATTTTCAATGAATATATCGCTTTGCTCATCCACCTTGCCTGATGATATGCGCCTGGTTGACGTATTCTATTTCCGTTAGAAAGAGTTCCTCCCAAAAGGATTACGGTGAGTTCTAAGAACTCTTTATAGTCATCGCGAGGCTGTTGTTCATCCTTGAGTTTTGTGATGCAGAAATGGAGGATTTCATCGCGTTTTTCATCAATAAGTTTTACCAGCTCCATGCAGGAGTATATTACTGGAATTGATTTTTGGAAAACATGCTCTGAATTTCTTGAATAATGGAATATCGGGGCCAGTTGAAGAAAATAATTTCGTTGTCGAAATAGCCGCCTGTAAAATCAATTCGAAAATATGATGACGGCAGGCTAAAAACAGTATATCACGTCCCAATTTAATTTCCAACAGTGCACAAGCTCCATTAATTCTGCCAGTATTAGAAGCTGTGGTATCGAACACAAATGCCTGGACTTTTTCTTGTAATGACCAGTTTTCCAATGTATCAAAAACTGCTCTAGCAATTTCTTGAACAGTTCCTGCGGAACTCCCAATAGCTGCTCCATTATTGGTGTTTTTACTATAACAGGTAGCCGGTCGACTTTTTCAATCCCAGTGACATTTGGAAGTAATTTTGTATCCCAATGCACTATAGCATAATCGACTTTCAATTCTAAGAAATCTGCTTGAATTTTGTTCGCAGTTTCTTCGCGAATTCGCTGCCGTTCTCTTCTTATTGATGCTCGATTTATAATGTAATCCATCGGGTTTAACGACAAACTTTCCACGCATGCACTTAATATATGAACCGCATCTCGATCACTTACTTTGCATTTATCCAAGGCTGCTGATAGTCTTTCAGTGATAATTGATATTTTCGCTCTTTGAACAACAGTCCTAGGAGACACTTGGGAGAGATTATAATGTTTGTTGGATACACTAGGACTAGGAAAATTGGTGACGCCAGAAATTCCCATCCGGAGATCTTCTTTATTCGAAACACTTTCTGGATCGGTATTTTCTGAATCTGAACTCAAAAAGGTGGAAGTCTGAACTGAAATGTGATACAATTTTAATGAAGATTATTTAGATCAAATACATTAAACGTAAATTTGTTTAACTCCTAACCTAATGTTAGTTTTTCCATTTCTGCTTTACCTTTCCGCTTTTTTAGTTCTTCCCTTTCTTCTCTTTTGGCTTTTCTTTTTTCTGATGTCGTTACTTTTAAATCAATCCCAAGCATACTACCTTCTCTGTTCGGTTTTCGTTGTGCAAGCAAAAACGCTTTATCCTCTTCAATAATTATCAAGTCCAAAGCAATATCAAACAAATTATTCAAATTTTCTTCAAACGTTTTTACATTGTTTTTATGTGTTTCACTGATTCGTTTGCAGCTTTTTTCTAAATTTCTCCAAGTTTCATATAATTTCTTCAATTTTTAAAACAATCACTTCGATCTTTTGTTGGAATCCGAGCTTTCTTCCATAAAATTAAACACTCATCGATAACTAAATTCGCAGCATCCGTTATATTTAATTTCACTACTCGCATGTTATAAAATAAAACACTCAAACAATCTTTCTGTGAAGGGAGTTTGCTACCAAGAATTTGATTTTTCACTGTACCGATATATTTTAGATCGCGGCATTTTGAAGAAATACGAAACACGTTACCGAATTTGAGAAAAGTAAAACAATTACAACACAAACGTATTAAACAGCTGGTATGTTTACAGTGCGGGAAAATCTAGAAGTACATTCCAACAGCTGACTACTTTTTGGCAGCCATGTTGCATTTTAATTATTTATACATACATTTATTCATTATTTATACATCTTCCTACAATATATGTTATGTATAAAACGATATTTTCCTGTATAAATCTGACTAAAAACGTGAGTTAGCTGTACACCACCACGGAGTATTAGTCTCCTTAATTATACTCTGTGGAAAAATCATCAGCAAATTTAATCGCTTTGCGGCACGGGTTAAACTTATTTTATTGACATAAGACTTTGGGAACACCGTATTTTCATTAAAAAGAACAATTTCAGCCGGTCCTGTAAAAAAAATCGACATTTTTTTTTCACAATAGTAACTAAGGACGACCTTAATATATATATATATATAATAAATTATATATAATAAATTCACACACACATTAAAAATGTGTAAAATTAAAATTTAGGTATTCGTCCTAACTGTAGAATGTATTTTTAATTAAAAACTCCTTAAGGGTTTTCCGTAATGGTCAGGTCCCTATTTTTTTGAGGTAGTGCGGTATAAAATTTAATTGCGTGATATCTTACGCCTGTTTGGGATTTAGAAAGTCTTATAAACTGCTGGTAAACTTTTAAATTTTGTCTAGTGTAGCGAGTATTGGTACTTGGGTAGCAGAGCTGGGCAGGATTCGAATCATTCAGGATTCGATTCCCGGATTCGAATCCTTTTAGAGGATTCAACAGAGGTATTCGAATACTTTAGTGAAAACGGATTCGTGATCCGGATTCGTTACATTTTTTTAAAAGGATTCATATTCGAATCCAGACGTAGATGATTCGAATCTTTATAAAAGGATTCGAATTCTTATAAAAGGATTCGACTCCTTATAAAAGGATTCGAATTCTTATAAAAGGATTCGAATCCTTATAAAAGGAATCGAATCCTTATAAAAGCATTCGAATCGTCATACACGGATTCAAATCTTCCTAAATAATTCGAATCATCGCTATTCAGTCTGCGATTCGAATTCGATTAACTCAAATAGTTAAATATTCTAATATGAATATTTAAATCACTAAATTATTCATATTTGAATATAAATATTGAAATTTTCGAATAATTCAAATATTTGTGAATGGATATTTGGTTACTTAACCATGAAAAATATCCAACGTTAATAGTATATTTTTAACTTCACTTGAAATCAGTGTTCTATACGCGTGGCGCATGAAGTAAAATTTCGAGTTTAGAAAAGCCCCGTGAAAATTTGTCTCGGGTCGCTGCGCGACCCTCGACAAATTTTCTACGCGGGGCTTTTCTAAACTCGAAATTTTACTTCATGCTTAGTCTAGGAGTGGACAACACTGATTCTTAGAAGTTTCAAATTGAAGGATCACTCTAGATTACTAAGTTTATTACCATTTTACAAAGGCTACAGCTCGAAGGACCAACCATGGTCTTCGGAGACCGAAGGACTGCAGGGAATCGAAGTTTTTTTATAAGAAAACAAAGAATATCTGAAGGTTTACAGCATGGATAGGAAAGAAAACATCTAATTTTAAAAAAATATCGAAGTTGGGTTGGTTTTCAGTGCATTTTTAACTTCACTTTAAATCAGTGATTTATACACGTGGCGCATGAAGTAAAATTTCGAGTTTAGAAAAGCCCCGCGAAAATTTGTCTCGGGTCGCTGCGCGACCCGAGACAAATTTTCTACGAGGGGCTTTTCTAAACTCGAAATTTTACTTCATGCTTAGTCTGAGAGTGGACAACACTCGTTTGAATTTTAAATTTAACTTATTTAAAAAATCGACGTATGTAATATAATAAATCATTCATTGAAATCATAGAAAAATATTCAAAATTTTATCTAAAATTAACTTTTAGAGTTAACTTTATAATTTGGTCGGCTCTTAATGGGTGAATATTCTATTCCTAAAAAAAACCGTTTTTATTTAATATTAAAGTTGCATTTAATACAATAGCAAACTGTGAATAAACCGACATAAATCTAGAAATATCGAAAATTTCGACATGTAGAAAATCTTGACGGTCCACTCCCAGACTAAGCATGAAGTAAAATTTCGAGTTTAGAAAAGCCCCGCGTAGAAAATTTGTCGAGGGTCGCGCAGCGACCCGAGACAAATTTTCACGTGCAGACACTCACTCAGTGCTTGTAACCGCTGGTAAGGCGGCAACACAACAAGACTGGGAAATCTCAAAGAAAATTGTAACCTTTGAACGAATCAGGTGGGCGATAGGTACATTCCACCGATACAAATCACCGGGACAAGATGGGATCTATCCAGTGTTCTTGCAGCAAGGGCTGGACCACCTTCTACCGGTGCTATGTAAACTCTTCAGGGGCAGCCTGGCACTAAAACACGTGCCAACTACCTGGAAGAAAGTCAAAGCGGTCTTTATCCCCAAGTCTGGGAAGGACTTAACCCAGCCAAAAGGTTACAGACCAATTTGCCTGACATCGTTCCTACTTAAGACGATGGAAAAACTAGTTGAAAGACACATAAGGGAAACCTCACTTCTAGAGAGGCCGCTCCACCCCTTTCAACACGCCTTTCAAGCTGGAAAATCATGCGAGTCTGCCTTACACCAACTGGTAGCTAAGGTAGAGGCCTCGCTGAAAAACAAAACAGTGGCTCTGGCTACATTTCTCGATATTGAGGGAGCGTTTGACAATACCTCTATCAGAACGATCGTAAGAGCAGTCGAAAGTCACGCTGTGGAAACCACGATAAGCTCGTGGCTACAATCCATGCTGACGGACAGACTAGTAACTACGGACCAATTCCAAGAAAAAATCAGCATAAAAGCCAAAGGTGGATGTCCTCAGGGGGGCGTTCTATCCCCCCTTCTATGAGACATGGTGGTGGATGAGCTACTCACGTTACTAAACGACTCAGGATATTACGCCCAGGGATATGCGGATGACATTGTCATTCTGGTCACGGGAAAATATCCAACTACTATAACAAGCATCATGAATAATGCCTTGAAAACTGTAGAACGATGGTGTGGGGAGGTGGGGCTAAGCGTTAACCCCACCAAGACTACGGTCATCCCCTTCACAAAAAGAAGGAAATGCGCGGGCCTCAAACCCCCAACCTTCTTTAACCAAACTCTACAACTAACCAATGAAGTCAAATATCTTGGTATCTACCTAGATACAAAACTCACATGGAACCGGCAATTAAAGCACACAACCGACAGAGCATCAAGGACGCTAATGACAACAAAGCGTGCTCTGGGAAAAACATGGGGCCTCAATCCAAAAATGACCATGTGGATATATAATGCAATAGTAAAACCCATGATCACCTACGGATGCACCACTTGGTGGCCGAAAGTAGAACAAAGTACTGCGCAGGTAGCTCTATCTAGAGTACAGCGACTAGCCTGCTTATGCATAACTGGCGCACTGCGTACAACACCAACAGCCTCAATGGAAACCCTACTAAACCTCCAACCGCTGGACCTAGTGGTTAAAAGCGAGGCCAGACTAGGGGCATATAGGTTGAGGACAACTGGAAACTGGCACCCCACAGGAAACCACTCCAGAATAGAACAGGTAGTTACCAAACCTCTACTACAAATGGGAAGTGACTACATGATACCACGCTACTCCTTGAAGAGACCCTTTACAATAGAATGTGAGGGGGACAACGAGAAGCGCAACCCTTCACCTGGAACCCTGATCTGGTACACCGATGGGTCAAGAAGAGAAGGTGGAGCAGGCGCTGGGATTCACGGCGTAACCCCAAAATATGACATCTACGTGTCTCTAGGGAGGATGGCAACTGCACATCAAGCCGAGATCTTCGCGATCAACCAATGTACCATGGAAAATCTGCGACGGGGATATAAGAGGCAAAAGATTCTGATCCTCACCGACAGCCAAGCAGCTCTAAGAGCACTCAACAGCTATAAGATCCAATCTGAGCTAGCATGGGAATGCATCCAAAACCTGACGAAACTGGCGACGGAAAACACCGTAACACTACGCTGGACGCCGGGACACACAGGGGAGGATGGCAACGAGAAAGCCGATGCTCTGGCAAAGATTGGATCACGCAGACCCTACATTGGACCAGAACCAATGCTACCCATTCCCAAAAAATCAATAAGACCAAGCGCAAAAGAGTGGACCCTAGAAAGACACACCGAGCGCTGGAAAAACCTGACAGGGCATAGACACAGTAAACTACTGATGGAAAAACCCTGCCAAGAACTAGCAAATGAAACTGTTCACAGAAGATCCAATATGCAGACTATGCCTGGAAGAGGATGAAGACGCCTCACATGTACTATTCGAGTGCGAGTCACTTTCCACCTGGAGGGAAACAAACCTTGTCCAAGGGAATCCAAGCCACTTCCCGAAGGGAAAGATGATCGAAAGGCTGCTGGGACTAGCCAAGGAGACAGAGCTTTTTGATTAACTACGGCAACGGAAGAAGTACAATAAGCCACACAGCTGCGGTGCTAGGGCAGAAATGATCGAAAGGCTGCTGGGACTAGCCAAGGAGACAGAGCTTTTTGATTAACTACGGCAACGGAAGAAGTACAATAAGCCACACGGCTTCCGTTTCCTGCCCCTAAAAAAAAAAAAAAAAAAACTCGAAATTTTACTTCATGCGCCACGCGTATAAAACACAGATTTAAAATGAAGTTAAAAACGCACTGAAAATCAACCCAACTTCGATATTTTTTCAAAATTGGATGTATTCTTTCCTATCCATGCTGTAAACCTTCAGATATTCGTTGTTTTCTTGTAAATAAACTTCGATTCCCTGTAGTCCTTCGGTTTCCGAAGACCATGATTGGTCCTTCGAGCTGTAGCCTTTGTAAAATGGTAATAAACTTAGTAATCTAGAGTGATCCTTTAATTTGAAACTTCTAAGAACGAGTGTTGTCTACTCCCAGACTAAGCATGAAGTAAAATTTCGAGTTTAGAAAAGCCCCGCGTAGAAAATTTGTCGAGGGTCGCGCAGCGACCCGAGACAAATTTTTACGGGGCTTTTCTAAACTCGAAATTTTACTTCATGCGCCACGCGTATAAAACACAGATTTAAAATGAAGTTCAATAACACATATATCATCATTAATTAAAATCATTATATAATCAGATATTTAGTCGGTAAATGTACATTTTTGTTAATAGAAACTAATGGAATAAAATATTACTGGTTGCAAATAATAGATTCAAATTTATTTTTAAAGGATTTGTATCCGTGATTCAAAAATGACGATTCGAATCTTTGATTCGAATCATATTTTTCACTTACAAATCCTTTATTCGAGTATTCGTGATTCGAATCATATTAGGTGATTCGGATTCGTGATTCGAGTCCTGTTTTTGAGGATTCATCCTAGCTCTGTTGGGTAGGCACTGTGCGATTCCAAATTGTTCTTGACGTATATCAGGTATTCATAGATATACAGACAGGGTAGAGTTAAAATATGCATATCTATGAAAGCCTGTTTACAATCCTCGGTGTAACCGTAGCTGCCTAGAATTCGTACAGCCCTTATATGCAATCCAAAGATCTTATGCCATAAAGAGTGACCCCAAATAAGTAGTCCATATGAGAGATGTCATTGGAAATTGGCAATGTATGCAACTCGTAGAACATCACGCGATACTTGCTTAGCTAGGAAACGAATGGCAAATATGCTAGTAGCAAGTTTGTTTGCTAGGGCTTCACCGTAAGCATTTCATGATAGATTCGTCGTTATATACATTCCGAGAAATGTTGTTGTTTCGACTTGATTGTCAATTGTTCTGAGAGAAAAAATTAAAGTAACCGGTTTTGTTTCGGATAATTTAAGACGATTGCTACAAAACCATCTGCTATGATCTCATCCACATGTATTGACTTATTCAGCATGGTATGATCCGCATATAACACAACGTTTGTTTGATTTATTGTACTAGGCAGATAATTGATATATATATAAAAGTGGCCCTAGGAAAGATCCTTAGCCCACACGCCGTACAATAGGTTGCATCATAGACGTGATATTTTGGGCTAGTACTCTCTGCCTTCGATCATGATACTATTAGCCTGCAGCTATCCGGATGTGACTTAATTAAACACAGTTATATTCCTTTCTTCACTTTTATTTTTCTTGCTAGATGTACATTTCGGGTACTAAGTACCCATTATCAATAGCTAACTTAGCTATTGATAATGGGTACTTAGTACCCGAAATGTACATCTAGCAAGAAAAATAAAAGTGAAGAAAGGAATATAACTGTGTTTAATTAAGTGACTTAACACCTTCACGTAACTCATACAACTACATTAATTTAGCCGGATGTGATTTATGGAAATATAGCTTTCTTAAAAGTATCGCATAGGAAGCACAATCAAACGCCTTCGAGAGGTCGAGAAAAGTAGATTT
Source organism: Philonthus cognatus (assembly GCA_932526585.2). Taxonomy (NCBI): domain Eukaryota; kingdom Metazoa; phylum Arthropoda; class Insecta; order Coleoptera; family Staphylinidae; genus Philonthus; species Philonthus cognatus. The sequence goes on along the minus strand of OW052242.1, from coordinate 67,550,158 downwards.
GCAAGTACCCTTTTTCTAAAAACAATCAACTGTCGTTTCAACGAAACTGCATATGGCTTCGGTGGTTGATCGCCCTTTTCTGAACCCATATTATTCCTTACAGAATATCGTATACTGTTCAAAGCACTCGGTCAACTGAGATTGCAAAATTTGTTCGAATACTTTGCCAATTAAAAGTAAAAGTGAGATTGGCCGATAGTTATCAGGATCTGAACAGTCGTATTTTTTGTTGATGGGTATAACTAATCCAATCTTAAGACAAGCAGGAAAAAACGTTGCCTCTGATACCTTTGTTTATTAACTTTGTCAGAGGTATGAGAATGACTGCAAGGATTGATTTTAAAACGTCAGTTTGGAACCCGTAAATGTCCCCACTTTTATTTGGTTTCAAACTGTTGATAGTACCGCTCACTATATTAGTAGATATTTCATTGAATTTAAAATACATTCCACAGGCTGATGGGTCACGACCAGGGTTGTTAAAAAAATGTTTTTTTCATTTTAAATAAAAAAACAGTATTTTTACAAAACGTGTTATTTTTTCACTGAAACAGCGTTTAAAACATTAACAATTAAAAACATGTTTAAAACGTGTTCAAAACAGAACATGTTTAAAAAATGGTTAAAATTCGATTTAAGTATAAATGAAATTGCCGATTCTTGGTTGCAGAATACTTCAAACATTAAAAGTGCGATTCTTTTCGCAATCTACAACAAGTTAGTCTTACAAAGACTATATCAAACACGCATTGAAACAACTACTTCCCGGGCTGTTATAACAATTTGGGTCAAATTAATTTGACCCAAATTGTTACATTTGCAGTAGGTTACTGTATGTAACAGCAAACATTTGTTGTATAATTCAATGTCCGTCGGGGTATTAGTCCGGGAAGTAGTTGTTTCAATGAGTGTTTGATATAGTCTTTGTAAGACTAACTTGTTGTAGATTGCGAAAAGAATCGCACTTTTAATGTTTAAAATTCGATTTATAATGAGTTTAAAAACAATGTGAAAAATTACTAAAACGTCGGAAATATTCTTCAAAAATTGTCGATTCTATTGCGTAATTTCAACTTTTGTTGAATGTTTTAAAAAAAACGTGGCGAGATAATTTAATTTTCTTTTTATAATATATTAGTGCAATAATTTCCAAGTAAATCCTGTGAATTTAACGTTGGTTGTGACAAATTTTAATTTTTTACATTTTTTTTAAAGAAAACTGTCCCAAAATTGTTAATTTTATTGCATAATTTCCACTTTGGCTGACTATTTTCGGGAAATACATCAATAAAATAATATATTTCTTTCTATAAGATGTAAGTCCAATCAATTCTAAGTAAATTGTGTGAATTTCAGGTTGATGGCATACAATTTTAATTTTTTACAAATTTTGTAAAGAAAACATTCTCCAAAAATAGTCAATTTTATCACATTATTTTAATTTTGGATTTTCCAGCAGAAATATTCGAATTTCCATTACGGTCAATTAAAGTTTATTCATTTCTGTGTACATTCTATGAATTTTAGGTTAATTTAATAGTTCGTTGAATTTTTAAAATTCTCTCGAAATAAACGTTCTCTTAAAATCGTTGAATTGAGGCATTCGTTATTTTTGGAAAAGTTTAAATTGAAGCTTTAAACGAGTGCTTTCCACTTCCAGGTTAAGCATGAAGTAACATTCCGAGTTTAGAAAAGCCTGAAAATTTGGTTTCAGGCTTTTCTGAATAATCTAATGTTTAAAATACACTTCCTCGGCAGCATACTGATTTAGAAGTATATTTAAAACATGACAATACGTCAGTGTTTTATACGCCTGGCGCATGAAGTAAAATTTCGAGTTTAGAAAAGCCTAAAAATTTAGTTTGGTCGCGTAGCGAACCGAATCAAGGAATGGAAAACACTCGTCAGAAGCTTTAAATTACACTTAAAAGAAAAATTGTATAATTTCAACTTTTGCTTAATATTTTGGAAAAATGCGCTGTCATAATTACATTTTCTGTAAAGCATATGCAACCGCAATTGATTCTAACTAAATGTTATGTTGATTGTATAAAACTTGATTTTTTAACACACTTGAATTTGTGTTTGTTCTAAATTTGAACAAAACATTTATTTTAAGTGTATAAGTTTACAATTTTAATGTTTTTGAAATTTTAATGTCTATTATAGTTTATCTTTAATTAATTTCTCACTTAACCCGTGGTGAAACATTTTTGAATCTAATACTGGATGATTTAAATTAAATTTAAAGGAAAACACTTGTATCGGACACTTTTTTCTCATTAATCACTTGGTAAAACATTTTAAAATATAATGGTTTGTAAATTAAATTCACTTGGTTTTGTTTCACTTATATGTATTTTATTTTCTACTAGTTTCGGCTTAATGCCATTATCAAGAATGATGTACAAATGGATTTGTTTGGGAATATATACAGTTTCGAGTTTTAGGTTTTATTGGGTAATAAGGGCATTTAATATCGGGGAATTCCAAAGGTCTTCGTTGTCGTTGACCACATTTTTACTTGCCTTTATGGCTTTTGAAATTTCTAAACTTTCCCGGTAGTTAAGCGTTTATCCCTTATTACCTGTATGCAGATTTTTTAAATCGTTTGAAGAAAAATGGTGATTAGATGTGATACAGTGCTTAGAAAAACCGGTGGTTTGTTTTTTATTCTCTATGTCTTTTTTATGCTCTTTTAACCTGATATCAAAAAACACTTGGTTTGTTTCACTTATTTATATTTTCTCCGACTAGTTTCGACCATTGGTCATCTTCAAGGAGGAATTATAGTTTTGGATATTTTTCGACAATTATATTAGAATACTCGACTTTAGTGTATCTTAATATTTCCATAGAATCCAACGTTTTTATCTTTCAATTAAAAATAACTTGAAAACTGCCGACGACTTATTTTTTATTTTTCGCATATTCTGAAACAACAATGCCTTTTTAACAGTCACATGAAATTTCATAAATATTTCTTGAAGAATTTCCATGTTTTAAATGTCTAAAACTTTGATTTCCTTAAATATTTCTATAAAGTTCTACGTTTTTGACTCTCAATTGAAAATAACTCAAAAATTTAGAAACGAAAGTAGTATAAAATATAGTTTAGATAATTTAAGACAATAAAAAAAACGTTTTGAACAAATTTAACGTTTAAAACATGTTTTAAACGAATTCAACATTTAAAGCAAAACCGTTTAAAACACGTCCGCTGTTTTTAAACATGTTTAAAACACTATTTTAAAACTAAGTGTTTTAAACATAACAACCCTTGTCACGACATTAAAATAATAAGATTAACGTCAGATTCAGGTACAGAATTTACCAGATTAATGGATATATTCGAAAAGAAACTATTAAATTCATTTGCTGTTATTTTTGGAGTAGTTGATGTACCTGATGTCCTGTTACAATTTATGATTTCCCACATAGCATTAGGTTTAAAATTTGAGTCCTTAAAGTAATCTGTGTTGACTTTTAATTTATTGGACTTAATTTCTCGTCTGTATGCCAATCGATATCTATTCCTTATTATTTTTATCTCAGAAACATTAGTGTTATTATAGGCATCGGTAAACAGAGCAAGTGTGTTTCGCATATTATGTTAATGCGAGTTGTACCATTTGAGCGGCTTATTATTACATGAGGTGGCGTTTCTCTTTACCGGAAACGATGTATTAAAATGATCAGTAAAAATTACTAAGAACTTATAAAAACATTAGTCTGTATTTGTAATTTCGTCAATGAAATACCATGAGTCGTTTTCTAACAATTGAAATAGAGTAAATTTACCCAAGCTGGTGATTGGGCGTATGATTTTAATTATTTTATTATGGGATAATGACTTGAATGGCTGAGTTGGTAGTTTTTTTTAAGTAAAATTTCAAGTTTATTTTATTTTCATGATTAACAAAACTACGGAAATTAAAACTCATTCCATTTAATTAGGTAAGAATTCGGAATACATTTGGGCACATAAAACTGAAAGTCCTAAGAAACTACTTGGTTAACTTATTAAAAGTTAATTATGGTATCGAGATGTCATTATTTTCTCGCAAATTACTGTGTTAGTCACTCAGATAAACTCCATAGACATTAAAATAGCTACAAAGATGTGTGAATTGCTGGCCTAAATAAACAGAACGAGCTCTATATAATCATAAAACAATAAAAACTTGAAATTTTACAAATTATTACTATTATATTAATTTTATTTCTACTAGATTTCTTATTAAAATACATTCAGCATTCTTAGTGTTTCATCATAACTAAAAAGTTGTGCGAAATCTTTAGCGATTCTAAAAACTAGTTTAATCTGAATACAAATACAAATACCATCTATAATCTGTTTAATAACTAGGAGGAGCGTTTTAAATTTCACGCGCCAAAACCTACAACTCTGATTGGCCGAGAGCGCGCCCATTTTACACAATGCTAATTATATCATTATTAGACGCAACAGCTAACATAACCTTAATTCGAAGCGTTACCGAGTTTCAACTTTGTCTGTTTCGTAATAACCTTTTGTGCGGTGTTTCTTTAGCATAGTTAAAAGTTAGTTTTGTTTATAATGTTGTGATGGATTATGAACCCAGTACAAGCTCGGTGATAATATCACCTTCACCTCAAAAAAAGCGTAAGAAGATGGATTTGGGTCATTTATATCTGTCTGAAAAACAGTGCATAATAAATATGTATAAGCAGATGATAATAGATGATTCACATATGAAAATGACTACTGTTGTATCAGACATTGTTGGTGCAGTAGGTAAGATATCAAATAGCATAAGAATACGCATCAAACAATAAAATGTTTAATTTTTAGGAGTTGTAAATTCTACTGTCTATCGTACCATTAGCGAATATAAGAAATCCGGAGAGATTTGTAGCCCTAAACAGCTTGGAGGACATAAGTAGTGAAGAGATCCGTGCATAGTTTCTTCTATAAAAATGAAGTGCTAACTTTAAATAAAGTTACAGGCATGCCGAAGATGAGTCGTTCTACCTTGTATAGTTTTATGAAACAAATCAATTTTAAGTAAGATAGAAACCAGAGCTGGGCAGAATTCAAATCTTTCGGGATTCGAATCCTGGATTCGAATCTTTTTAGAGGATTCAAAAGAGGCATTCGAATACTTTAGTTCAACTGGATTCGTGATCCGGATTCGTTACATATTTTTAAGAGGATTCGTATTCAAGTCTAAATGAGGGTGATTCGAATGCTTATAAAAGGATTCGAATCCTTATAGAAGGATTCGAATCCTTAAAGAAGGATTCGAATCCTTATAGAAGGATTCGAATCCTTATAAAAGTATTCGAATACTTACAAAAGGATTTGAATCGTCAAAAATAATTTGAATTTATTGTGAGGAATAACATGAAAAATGTTTTTTTTTGTGATCTTAAATTTGACGTTAAATCACTGTTTTATGGGCGTGGCGCATGACGTAAAATTTCGAGTTTAGAAAAGCCCAGACAATTTGTTAAGTCTGGGAGTGGAAAAGCTCGTTCGAAACTTCAAAGTGAATGCTTTGATAAGAACATTAAATGATTGAAAATGTTTTTAAAGATAATAATCTAGTTTTCATTTTTTTTTAATATTGTTTGAAGTAAAACTGACATGGTAGCCACAATCTGAAGTGTTAAATTTTTCCGACATAATATTCTTCTGTGGGAAACTCCCATTTTGTTTAATTGTTTCCATTGTTTTTGCCAATATTTAAGTTAATTTAATAAATTTTTTACGTGTTTTGTAATTTGCCTGCTGATTTTGACAAATTTAATAATATATGGCTTTTTTGTTAGTGTTTTGGTCAATTTGAATATAATTCCATGACTTTTCCGGTATTAATGATATTCAGTGAATTTTTTATTTACGTAAATTTCAGGCATTAGTCGATTTTATAATAGTGTTCAATTTGAAGTTTTGAACGAGTGTTTCCACTCCCAGGCTAAGCATGAAGTAATATTTCGAGTTTAGAAAAGCCCCGTGAAAATTTGTCGAGGGTCGCGCAGCGACCCGAGATAAATTTTCGGGCTTTTCTAAACTCGAAATTTTACTTCATGCGCCACGCGTACAAAACACTGATTTGAAGTGGAGTTCAAAAACACACAAATACATCTTTAACCAGAGTAACAGGGAGTCAGATATTTAGTCTGTTATCAACGATGTTCAGTGGTAATAATAAATAATTAAGTTTTGAATATTTTTGTTAAAACACCTGGTAACGATATTTATATATTAATGGTTGGAAAAAAAATACAAAATTCAAATTTATTCTTAAAGGATTTGAATTCGTAATTCGAAAAAACAGGATTCGAATCTTCGATTCGAATCATATTTGTCTCTTACGAATCCTTTATTCGAGTATTCGTGATTAGAATCATATTAGGTGATTCGGATTCGTGATTCGAATCCTTTTTACGGGGATTCGTCTCAGCTCTGATAGAGACACATTATTATATAAATTCCATATTATATTATGAACATAATGTAAATATGTTTTATTTCACAGATATATGGCGAGATGCTGTATAAGCATTTTCATTGAACTGACGATATCGTACGATGGAAAAGAAAATACCTAACCACAATTATAAGGTACAAAATGGATATTTGATTTTATTTAAAGAGTAATTATGAAATTATTTAAAATTGCCGCCAAATTTATGATATTTCAGGTAACTTTTTATAGTGTAAATTGGGCTTTGGCACTCACTCCTTCTAGTTTTTAAACAGACTATAGTTTATAACATAACCAAAACATAACTTTCGTTTGGCAGATTAAAACCGGATATGGAAAAAATCATGATAGATAACAATTCAATCATACCACCTTAAATTTAGTATTGCCAAACTCAGGACAGTTGACTTTGATCATCCGGTATACAAGCTTAAGCTTATATATATATATATATATATATATATATATATATATATTATATTAATTAAGATAAAATAAAAATAAAAACTTGAATTTATATTCAGAGATCTTTAAGAATTAAAAATAGTGTTTTATATAAGTTTGATAGTTTTTATTATATAAAATAAAAAATCTTAAAATATTGCAGACCAGCATTTTCTCAAATAGTCATCATAGTTTACCTAAATTTCATTAAAATTAAGTGCGTTTAATTGATCAAACATAAAGAATTTTGCATTTATTTCTTTTCGTTTTTTTTTTGTTACTTACAAAAAAATTACTCGGAACTTGTATTCGAATTTGAGAATGTTAAGAAAAGGTATTCGTCTTCGCAAATACCCAATTTGGAGCGTACCAAGAAAAGTTGCAAAGAGAACATATTTTTAAGTTCATAGCTTCACTGCAAGAGGGCGCTATCTCTTTCGTAAGAGATTAAAACCATTTTTATTAAATAAATGCCAAATTAAGCCATGTGAAAAATATAAAAATACTCATCTTCGGTAAATTTTACCTAAATTTAACTATCTTCTCGTTTTTTTATAGCTCACATAAGATGCACCGGAGAATGGAAATGTCTTATTCTTTAAATGCCTGTAACTTTTGTAAGATTCCACTGAATTTAATAAACTTTGCTTCATTTGATATATAATTTAATGCACTTTAAAACATAATTTATTCTGATTTATTTTATTTTCGATATTAAGCGCCATAGGGTGTGATTAAGACAATCATTTAATTTTTTCCATTTTCTTTAAATTTTTAAATTGAAAGAAGTGTGAAACCTGGCGAAAACTGCATCCCGATATTTCCATCCTAACCGGAGATATATTGAAAATTGTGCAGAATAGGATATTTTGTATTAATGGGCGCTATTAGTACATAATACCCCATTCTGCACAATTTTCAATATATCTCCGGTTAGGATGAAGATCCTTACTATAGACACTAAATTAAATCAGAATACATAGAATTTAAAAGTGCGATTCTTTTCGCAATCTACAACAAGTTAGTCTTACAAAGACTATATCAAACACTCATTGAAACAACTACTTCCCGGGCTAATACCCCGACGGACATTGAATTATACAACAAGTGTTTGCTGTTACATACAGTAACCTACTGCAAATGTAACAATTTGGGTCAAACTATTCAGGCCATTTATAGACGCGTTTCGAGATTTATCTCGAATTGGCAATTTCATTTATACTTATGTTTGAACGGTAACGTGACCGCCAGTCTAAGGTGTCAAATTACTTAGAGGGAATGGCAGAGCTATACTGATAAGAGATAAATCTCGAAACGCGTCTATAGATGGCCTGAATAATTTGACCCAAATTGTTACATTTGCAGTAGGTTACTGCATGTAACAGCAAACACTTGTTGTATAATTCAATGTCCGTCGGGGTATTAGCCCGGGAAGTAGTTGTTTCAATGAGTGTTTGATATAGTCTTTGTAAGACTAACTTGTTGTAGATTGCCAAAAGAATCGCACTTTTAATGTTTGAAGTATTCTGCAACCAAGAATTGGCAATTTCATTTATACATACATAGAATTTAAAAGTGCATTTAATTATTCATCAATTTAGTCACAGTTAATTAAATTCAGTTAAACTTAACTAAAGTTACAACCATTTTAATGATTAAACTTTTCCATTTTCATCTGCATCTTATGTAAAAGCAAAAGAAACGGGAGGGTAGTTGAAATCGAGCAACATTTTCAGTAGATTAAGACAATATATGCAGCTTAGTTTGGCATTTTGAATAAAATCTTGTTTTTATCCTTTGTGGTAGAGATTGCGCCCTCTACCAGCGATGTTAGATTTAATTATTGTATTCGTTTCATTTACTTATGTTTTGTTGGCTATTGTTCCAATAAAGTATTGCAATGACTGCTTTTAATTACAGTAAATATACGCTGTTTCAAACATTCTACTAATCGCATAGCCTACCATATTTTAAGATTTTAAATAATCATGGATTTACTTACACATTCGCTTTTCAAAACATTTAATTGGGGAGAAGTGATCTTTGTTATTTTTTAAATTATTGTTTTTGATCTCTTGAACATAAAAGAAAAAAGCGGTTGAAAATAGGCAAATCTACTAGATTTTTTTACTATATCTTTAATTAGGATAAAGATATTAGGATGAGGTTTTTAACGCTTTTCTCAGTATTCCTTCCTGTAATAATCCAGCGTAGGAGAACTATAGCATGTAATTTGAAATTTTTAAGAAAACTTCGAAAATATGGCGGTTGTTCAAAAAACGCCCTCTGGCGCTTTCTATAAGGACTAAAGTAAACGAGAGTAAACATTGATTTAAAATGCTTTCAATTACCTATCAAATGCAACTAACTTAATTAATTAATTTAGGTTAATCGTAAAAAAAGTTACTGGCAGTTTAATGATCACACTTTCCTGCTCTCGCCTGCTCTATATGTGCGAGATAAATAAACAAGTGAGTAGTTAAAATTAAATTAAATTTAGCGCAGATAACAATTTGTATATTTTCAACTTAGCTCAATTTAGCAGTTTTTTGATAAAAACCTGTTTTTGTATTTGGCGATAGACGATACGCCCTCTAGCGGCGGAGGTGGGGACTTGAAACTAACTTCCGGTGATCTCTTTTGGCCACTTTCACTCTGCAATTGTTTACCCCAATATGCTACGCTACATAGTTTCTGAGATACAGCCGGTGGTCACGCTTAATCAAACACCCGGTAAGTAAAATCACCCCATGAATCCGAAAGTATTAAAATCTATAAGGTTTTATTTGAGGGCCAGTTGTACCAAACACGTTAAACTGGTTTAACTCTGAAATTGAGTTCAAAGTGACTTTGGGACTATAGGAACTGTAATCTTGAACTCGAGTTCAGCGTTTTTGGTGCCACTGGGCCTACAAATGGAAAGTTGGTGTTATTTTTGGGTAAACCGAATGTGCTATAGAAATGTTCAATACTTTAACAGATTTAAATGTATTTTTAGTACAAGCGTGCACATTTTTAAGTTGATTGTACAATTTAGAGGTGAAGCTGCTTTAAGTTACACCCGGTATACAGAATAAACTCTTCATAATTCGAAAAATGAATTTTATCCACAGTATGTATGATCAGATTTTTTATTTAATTTTTGTAAACTCACCTGTTCTTTATTAAGCGAGTTGATCTGACTTAAAATCTCATCAACAACTTCTAAAATAGTTGTGGTTACTTCTTCCATATTGGACAATTTCGAAAAATTGTTGTAATTGCTGATTTCGTTGATCAGATTGAGGATAACGTTGCCCTCGCCACGTAAGAAAGTTCGGTTATTAACGTATTGAGAAATATTTTTTAGAATTTCGAGCGGAGTTGTTTGCATGAAGCCGGAGATTAGGTTTTTAAACTAAAATTGAACTTAAATTGTGTATTTTTAAAATTGTATTAACCAAAAATATATAAATAAATAATAAATTACATCGTTAACTTGTCTCTCATCGATCACTTGGTAAAACATTTCTATTAATATATAGGTATTTGATTGAAATTCAATTGGTTTGTTTTACTATTAAATTGTTTTATTTTCAACTAGTTTCGGCTTAATGCCATTTTCAAGAAATGCATTCATTCATTTCTTGAAAATGGCATTAAGCCGAAACTAGTTGAAAATAAAACAATTTATTAGTAATACAAACCAAGTGAATTTCAATCAAATACCTATATATTAATAAAATACATGTTTTTATCAAAAGTGTTCAACGTCAAAAGTGTTTAATGTGAAAAGTATTTACCGTTTCGTTTCATTTTTTAATTTATTTAACCCATAACCGATACATAGTAGGGCTGCGGTTATCCGGATACAAATTATTCGAATATTCGAATAACGGATTTATTATGGATATTCGTTATCCGGATTATACAATTACCGAATATTTGGATAATCCTTAACAATATATTCGAAACTCCCGGATATCCGAATAATGCGGATATTCGGATAATGCGAATATCCTGATAATGCGGATATCCGTTTTATTTTTAAAAAATATTATTGTCTATTTTAAAAATATTGATGCTTTGCGTGAAATTACAAGATTAATTTTTAAATTTGTTTTTGTAAATTTCGTAAATTTTTAAAATTTCGACAACTATTCGTGAATTTCCGAAATTTTAGTCGATTTTCAAAGTTATGGCAGTTTTAGAGAATTTTCTACATTTACATCAATTTTCGATTCTAACGGTTTCCTGGAATTTCCTAGATTTTCGTTGATTTTTAAAATATTTACGGTTATTCTATATTTCATAAATGATCGTTGATTTTTAAAATATGTACACTTTTTAGTGATTTACAAATTTTTTGAACTTTTCGGTAATTTTAAAAATGTTGTAAGCTCGGCAATTTTTATGGATTTCCTAAATTATCGGTTATTTTCAAAATGCTGACGATTTTCAAGTTCATTGCGAAAAGTTCCCTTTTCACAAGATTTTTATAATTAATAAACATCTTGAACAAATCACCGAATTTTTGAATTTCACGAAAACCGACCGAAGATTTTTAAAATGAACGGAAATTTAGGAAAACCGACAGACTTTTAAAAATTCGTGAATGGCGTCAACATTTTTAAGTTAAACGAACATTTAGGAAGTTCACGAAAATTACCAAGATTTTACAAATTGACTCAAGTCTTGAAAATTGATTCATGAAATGTATAACATTTTTTAAAAATAACGAAAATCTAAGCAATTCGTCAATTTTAGTAATTAACGAAAATCTAGGAAGTTTATGAAAATCGTTAAACAATTTAAAAGTTAACGGAAATCTGTGAAACTTCACGAGACGCATTAAGATTTTGAAAATTGAAAAATGTTTAAACAAACCGTCATGAAATTTATAACAAAAAAAAAATCTGAAACGCGTCAGAATATTCAAATTAATAATTATTTGGGAAATTCATGAATTAAAGAAATTATGACATTCATGAAAAGTATTAACATTTTTAGAAGTAACGTTTAACCCAGAAAATTCAGGAAAACCGTAAAAAATTGTGAAAACTGAACAATTCTAAGATAATCAAAAATCTTAAGAATTTCTCTAAATATTGAAAATCTCATAAACATTTTAAATGTTATAAATCGAGAAAAGTCCTTAAATATTAAAAGTTTAATAAAAATTTTCAAAACTTACGAAAACTGCTAAAATGTTAAAATTTGAATTTTACTTAAGATCAGAGTTTTACACGCGGTGCGTATGAAGTGAAATTTCGAGTTGAGAAAAGCCCAAATTTGGATTTGGAAACTGCGCGTCCAAATCCAAATTCTTGGAGCTTTTCTCAACTCGAAATTTTACTTCATGCTTAGTCTGGGAGTGGAAGACATTCATTCGACAATTGTCAATATCTTATTTTGTTTGTTTCTGTTTTGTAGACAAAAAAAATAGTAATATTAAGAAAAGTTGTAAAATGATAAATATTAAGAAGACAAACTAAATTTGTTGAAAACGAAAAAATTTAAGAGTTTTTCCATTTAAAATTGAAATCCTCAATTTTTAGAACAACCGATGAATAACTGGGACATTTACGATGAGTCGATATTTTCGAAAGTGACGAAAATCTTGAGATTTTATGAAACACGTTGAGAATATCAAAATTTATGAAAATTGTTGAAATTCACTAACAACTCATAATATTTTTAAATCTAACGAATATCTTAGAAAATTAATAAAAGTTGTAAACGACAATTATTAAACATCTTTAAAGTTCATGAAAGGAGTCGAAATTTTCAAAAATTAAATTAAATCGTTAACATTTTGAAAAATAATTCAAATGAAAACGTTGCAAATTTACAAAAACTTCAACATTTTTCTAAAAATTGACGAAAATCAAGAAAATTATCAAAAGTAATATTATTATTATTGAAAGTATTGACATTTTTTAAATTTACGTTAATCTAATAAATTCATTAAAAATTGAAAAAAATCTTTTGAAAATTCATGAAAAGTATCAACACTTTTAAAATTAACGGAAATCCGAGAAATGGACGGAAATTGCAAAGATTTTGGAAATCTGAGAAACTAATGAAAATTGTCAAGATATTAAAAATTGATGAAAATTCATAGACAACAAAATCATGAAGAATCGAGAAAATTTTTGAAATTTCAAAAATCTGATGAACATTTTATGACTTATTCAGTAATTGGTTTCGAGTTATGTGAAGTTGTAAACTTAAATTAAAACACTTATTTGTTCCTTTCTTCACTTATTTTATTTTACTTGTTAGATGTACATTTCGAGTACTACGTACTCATTTTCAATAACAGAATGCCTTAAAACTAATTTACAATCGTTTATATTGTAAACGATTGTAAATTAGTTTTAAGGCATTCTGTTATTGAAAATGAGTACGTAGTACTCGAAATGTACATCTAACAAGTAAAATAAAATAAGTGAAGAAAGGAACAAATAAGTGTTTTAATTTAACATTTTATGAATTGACGAAAATCTCGAAACTTTAAAAATCTTGATATCTTACGAAAATTTCAATGTAAAAGTTTTTATAATTTGACGAAAATCTCGACATATTGAAAATCTCATTAACATTTTATAAATTAAAAATCTCAAAATATTGAAAATCTTAGGAAAATCTAGAAAGATTGAAATTCTCATAAACATTTTATGAATTGACGATAATCACGAAATACCGAAAATACTACGAAAATCTCGAAATTTTGAAAATCTCATAAAAGTTTTATAAATAGACAATAATTGAAAATTTTACGAAAATCTGATGAAAATTTTATAAATTGATAAAATCTCAGAATATCAAAAATCTTATGCAACTGGAAATATTGAAAATGTCATTAAAATTTTATAAATCGATAAAAATTGAAAAGTTTACGAAAATCTCGAAATATCGAAAATCTTTATTAACATTTTATAAATTGATGAAAATCTCGAAATATTGATTCATTTTTTTTAAATCGACAAATATCACAAAGTATAAAAAATCTTATAAAAATTTTATAAATCGACAAAGCGATTGTTTTCCACTCCCAGACTAAGCATCAAGTAAAATTTCGAGTTTAGAAAAGTCCCGCGTAGAAAATTTTCACATTGAAATATTATTATTACTATTTTGTAAACGGTGAATATCGATAATTTCTTAACCGTCATTAAACTATTCTTGGCAATATTATCAATCTCAGGTAAAGGCCTTTGAAAAATAATTTACAGCATTAAATAATTATAAATATTAAATCTAAAATATCTAGTATCGAAAATTGCCGATACACAATATCGATATTCTTTTAGAATCGGAACATTCCTACTTTTCACCGTGCTAAGGCAACGTTGTTTCTACATATTGCTGCGGATAATAATGCGGATATTCGAAATATCCTAGTATTGCGGATATCCGGATAATGCGGATATCCGGATAACGCGGATATCCGGCTAATACGGATAACTGTTTATTCAAATAGTTAATATCCAAATATTCGGCTATTCGAATAATTTTTATATTATCCGGATATGCGAATATTCGAATATCCGGATACCACGAATATCCGGATTTTATTAGCAGCCCTAGTGCACAGTGGACTGTCAGAAATGCCACACACTTTGATGCATAATAACTTCGGCTACTAAACAAACAAAGCACTGAAAATCCACCTGCATAACAAAAATAGACACACTTGAAAGTAAATACAAGGTCAATGCAACATATTTGCTAATGTCTTTTAGATCCCATTGTACCGGTTACGGGTTAACCTAGTCTAATTTTATAATATATGAGTATGTGTGACACTCATACAAGTAAATTATATTTAATATACAGAATCAAAAATTAAATCATAAAATATCGTATATAGAAAAGTAACAATATTATTGTACTTACATTATATGTCGGTTTTGTTAATTCTAAGGCGGTGCAATTCGAGTAATCCGGCGATAGCCACTTGGGTTTGCCGTTTTCCAACATGATGCAGCTTCTCGAGGCGAAATTTCTAAAATTTCTCGGGCATTTGTGTTTAAAGTCCTTGCCTGAGGCTGTTTCAGGCCAAAGAATTCCCTCGAATTCTTCGGTCGGACAAGGACTTATTATTCCATCCAATACGTTCACTTCGATTGACATTTTTGATGAAATGCTTTCGTCGTGCACTACACAAGTATAGGTAGCCGATTTCTGTAAGTTAAAGTAGGTACAGACATTTATTATAAAATGTATCGTAAATTATCCCAAGAAAGAAATTTAATATTAATAAAGCGTTATCTAGTTTATATTTTGACGTCAATTTTTAAATGTTAACATACATATTATGAAAATCTCTAGTTTGAATACTTACGTTTAAACCTGTTACTTGTAGAAGACTACCAGCAGGATGTAAAATTTCATATTTCTCCACATCAGTATTTTTTCGTAACAGGCTACCGTCTTTAGCCCAATTGTAGATGAACTTCTTGGCTCTAGGATCTTCACTTAAACATTTAATACTGAAAGGTTTTCCCTACAAAAGAATGCATATTGTAAATATTAAGCAATTTTGTTCTAAGTCAACAATTGAAAATCGCCCTGAAATATCGCAAACTAATAAGTTAACACTATTCTAAAATCAAGAACGTACCCAGAGAGCGATTTCCAAAATCATTAAAAGACAGATTTAAATTTTAGGTTAGATTCCATTAATCAATTACTCGTTTGACATTTTTACGTTTTTGTTGATTTGGTAAATTTTTTCATTTTTGTCAATTTTACGTAACCCCACAGATAAAAATCACAAGGACATGCTTTTTGTTGTTGTGTCGCCATTTTACTACAGACAATCAGCATGACAAGCGCCAATGCGGCAGTGGTTGGAACTTCTGCCTGGGCTGTTCAAATTTTAAACTTTTATCTGTCCAGGAATGTTAGAATTATGGTTCTACCTTTTCTAGTTTGAAATAAATAAATGTTTGAAATCTGTTACTTCTTTTTGAATAACCCTGTATTTCCCAGGGATATTCCAAAATAACAAATTACTTTTCTTTATAAAAAAGGCGAATGCTTGAGGAATTTAATTTATTTGAAAAGTTATTTGAAACAAAATTAAACGTTTGTACATAATCAATTGAATGCAATTTAATCAATTTAACTGAACCAATAATAATAATAATAATAATAATAATAATAATTATATGTTTATTTCCCAACAAAATTCACATTTTTTTTACAGGGAAAACTTATCAATATACTATTTAGCGTTTATGGTAAACAATATACATCAATACAATATTAAACAAAATTTTACACATTTAAAAAAGGTTAAATTAAATTAAAATTATACAAAACAAATTAAATTACGCGTTGAATCACAAAATATCACTTATTGAACTTACAAATTGCTTAGAGTTGTAATTAAATATGTCAATATTATATTGCACGCTAGAGTGTAGTCTAAACATTTTGTTTAACGAGTTATAATAAGTGTTAGAACTGGCTCTATTACACGAAAAAGTTGCTGCATTCCGGCTGCATATTCTTGGCACATAAATATTTATCATTCTTAGCAAGTTAGGGTCATCAATTTTATTATGTACTATGTTATGCAGATGCTCGTATCTGATGTTAGATTACGAAACACATTTCGGATTTCGAAAAAATTATTAGCGATTGTCGAATAAAATGTCATCAATAAATAAATACAAAAATAATTAAAAAAAGGTTTCTTGTTTTCTGATCTTAGATTGCGAAACACATTTGGGATTTTTATAAAATTATCAGTGATGTCGTGGAATGGATAAACTTTGAGGTAAATTCGAAAAATACAATATCGAGCTATTTTCGACGACATTATAGACGCTCAAAGTTGTATAACATTTTATCAATGAGTAAATATACAAATATTAAAAGGTGCAGTTTTTTGTTTTGTGATCTTAGATTACAAAAAAATGAATAAACGTTGCGCTAAAGTTGGAAGAAAAAAAAATAAAATCAGGTGATTATTGACTAAGTTCCTGATTCATCGTCTAACGAGTGTTTCCACTCTCGGGTTAAGCATGAAGTAAAATTTTGAAAGAAATTAGAAATAGAAAAGCCTGAAAATTTGGCTTGGGCGCGTAGCGAAGCGGAGCGACCGAGTTAAATTCAGGCTTTTCTAAACACGAAATTTTACTTTATGTGCCACGCGTATTAAACACTGATTTAATGTGAAATGGCCTTTAACCAATTGACAAGTGAAATACGTTTAGTATGTTAATTATCAATTGTTTAAAGTGTTATGATGCACACATCACAATTTTTTATTTTATATTTCTAAATTAATAATTTAATTTCTTTTGAACAAACAAACAAATTGTACGCATATGGTATGTGGATGTAAACATATTTATATATTTACTCTTCTAACTTTCATACTGGAAAAATCGTGTGAATTGCTCTCAACATTTTTATTATTTGTAATTTCTTGTTCTATGGACAATATTACATGATTTTGTAGTCCTAAATCACTTCTACTCGAAGTCGGTACTGTTGATGTCTGTATCCGAGCAACATATTTAGAGATATTTTTAACACTACATTGACTTGACGATGAGGAATAATATTCAAAATCATATAGTGTTTCATAATTCGTAGAAATCGAATAGTAAACTTATAAAGTAAACAAGTTGTTTTTACATCTAAAACTAAATATAAAAAATGCCACCCAAAAATAAGTGTCGCTCGGTGCGGACTGCACCGAGCGGCACATATTTTCTACAAAGAAACTTTCGAATAAAATCAACAAATTTTATGTTGATTGAACAATTAAAGTATTTTTCACGAATGTTGGCAGTCACGTCATCAATTTATGTACGTATGAAAAACAAGCAGTTATTCTACCATTTTATACAATTATATGCGCATCATCGTAGTAAATAATAGAAACGTATAGTCCGCGCCCCATACCTTGGCGAGAAGCCGCGCAGCCCGAATAGTCCCGAGTGCACCGTTTATAGCCGACCGACAAATGTAAAATGTACCGCGCGGCGGTCAGTGGCGCGCAGATTCTTTTGCCCTTTTGTTGTATGAAAATCACTTATAATAAAAGTAATAAAAATTACATATATCTTAATAATGTACGTCTTAATAAACAAAATTGAATAAAATAACATAGGCATTTAATTTAAAATTTTTAATGAAATACAAGTTTTAAAAAAACAAATTAAAAAGCGTAAATTAAATTAAATCACAATACTCGCTTAAATTGTCCTAATAGTCATTACAATCGTCGTCGCTATAGTCGCCATCATCGTCGTCGCTCGAATCTTCATTTATTGTAATAACAAGCTCCTCGGTGCGGACATCAACAATGATTTCATTAGCCAGGTAATCATTTTCAATTTTGATGACATGGTCACACCTCTTTTTCCACTCCTCTGCGGTAATTGCTACAAATTCTTCTTCAGCCAATTTCCACGTATCTTGTATTTTGAACGTGGTGTTTCTTTTTGCTACATTTTATTTGACTGTAGCCCAAATTAGTTCAATGGGATTCAGATCCGGATGGTAGGGTGGCAGTCTTAAAATTGAATGTCCATACTGTTCAAACAATGCGTCAAATTTGTACTGAATATGTTGATGCTTATGCGACTTTATTATGGAATATAGTGCAGGTTTGAGCATATTGTGTGAAAATGGTATTTTTTTGTGTCAACCACGATATCATATCAGCTTTTTTTGAATTGCTGTTCGGTGCATGGTTAATTTGCACATTGTGATAAGGAGCATTATCCACGACTATAATTGACTGTGGCTCCAAATTCGGTATTAATTTTTCGCGAAGCCACCTTTCGTAATTTGTTGAATTCATCTCTGAATGATAATCCCCCGAGGACGTACCGGATTTCAAAATCTGTAAGCAGTTTGGAATAAATCCTTTGTCACCACCAGCAATAATAATGATTAGCCGTGAACCCTTTGAAATTGGGCTAAATATTCCGTTATTGGTGTCGTCATTCCAACTTTTTGAAAGGGTGTGGCCACTGTGGATGTAAGTTTTATCAAGAAAAACTATTGGGCGTTGTTGTTCTCGAAAATATTGCATATTATTTAAATATTTAATATGACGCGCCCGAATATCATTTTTTTTCAATCAACAATTGTCGATTATTCTTTGTTTTGCGAAATCTAAAACCAAGATCCTTGACAATTCTTCTTAATGTTTTTAACTTCCCCTGCCACCCAAAATCTTCTTGTAATTTTGCTCGTAATGCTCTGAGATGAACTCTGCAGCCTTCAGTTTTTTCGAAATTATAAATAACATTCCGAAAGTCCACTTTTTCGAAGTGTTCCAACTCCCTCACTGAGCACTTGCGGACGCGTTTTTTATCCGGGCTCTTAAATATTAAACCATTTTCGGGTGCATTGTTTCCCTCACTCACTATTCGCTCAACACTTCTCACTGAAACACCCGTCGCCGTGGACACAATGTCTTTTATTTCCTTTGAGGTACAATCCACTTTAAGTTTTAAAAAAATTATACACATTAAAAATTACTTCGCGTGCCTGACTGTGAATCACCTTATTACTTAATGTACTTGTCATTTTGATATAAAAATTGTAACTTTCACTATGATGGTTTACTCTCAATTGACATATTTCGGAAAAGCGGCCGTAATGTAGGTGTGTTGAATGTAATTAGTAGGGAATTATCTCCCTTTTGGTATTTATTTACCTACCTGACGGGCAGGTAATTTGTCCTTAATAACCTTACTAGATTACAATTACGTAAATTGTATTAAAAATACATGCCCAATACCACTGCTTTTCGTCGCTACTTCTATCGCATGTTATTCGCCGCCGCGGCGCCGCTGTAATTTTTAAAATGTCGCGGGGAGTACCACTGCGCATCCGAGCCACTCGCCAAGGTATGGGGCGCGGACTGTATGTCTTGTGACTCCTGATACAAGTACCGACAACAGTGCTCACCGCTCGGAAGCACAACGCTTCCTAGAAACGTTAGTAGCGTCACTATCCGTTCAAAGTTTTCAAGTTTTCCAAGTATTTCTGTTTGTTTCAGTTTTTCGTGAGTTTTTCGTTTTTTTCATAGTGTGTATTAGTTTAGTTTAGTGTAAGTGTAAAAATAATTGTTTTGTGAATAGATCTAGTTTTTTATACCCATACACTCAAAATGCCTGGAAAAAGGCCCAAGATATGATAATTAAAGTAATGGACTACTTCAACCAGGAAAAATGCAACAGAGGTCCCCTTTTACCTTTAGATGCAGTTCATGAGGGACATTGTTTAAATAAGGAGAGCTGCCGGTGAGGGAAAGCGCTTCGTTATTTTGCATGGTGGTCAGAGTACAGGTTTCGTGGAGAATGCTATTCCTATTTATGCAATAACTTCAAAACTTGCAGACTAGCATGGTGACATGAATGGCGATGTATTTATGATGTGGGTTAAGCAGAAACTTGTCCCAAATTTAGAAGAGCCGTTACTTATAGTTATGGATAATGCACCTTACCACAGCGTATTGGTAGAAAAGCAGCCCAAAACTTCTTGGGCGAAGGCACAAATCACACATTGGCTACAAGATTGCAATAAACCTGTGGAAGGTAACAAGTTCAAGGCAGAACTGTTAGCCCTAGCCAAACGATATGCTAACAGACATGTGGTAGACGAATATCTGCTCGAAAATGGCCATGAAGTATTGCGACCCCCACCATATCACTGCGAATTTAACGCCATATGGACGCAGGCAAAACAATATTATGATGCTCATATAGGTAAAAAAGGATATGGAGACAATGAAGTGTTGGTCATGTGACACAAATCCTTAGAAAAATATACTCCGGAAAGGTGGGACTGTTGTTAGACACCCAGAATCAATTATCGACAGATGGTACATCAACAAAAACGTTCTGGATAATGTGCCAGAATTTACTATTCGTATTGGGGATGGGAGTAGTTCAGACGATGATGTAACAGACAGTGATAATGATTAATGCAACTTCCACTAAATACCACATGCATGCATTTTCCTGCTTCTCGGGTCATTTTTCGCTATTTGGTTAAAATCTAACGTCGTTAACTATTTTTAATCGTGGTTTGAAGATTAGATAATTTAAAATAAATAGCATCATGAACACTCACACAAACAAGATTTCTATCGCGTCCATTTAAACAATTATGAATAAAGATTCATAGTGTTTGAAACGGACGCGATAGAAATGAAAATTAATATTTTTATATAAAAATTAATTGTATTGCATATTATTATTATTGTACATGGAATAATTTCAATCGCATAACAGTAATCATTCTTTCGGGATTTTTTTTGTAAGTACATCCCAATAACGTATTCATTAGCATGAGTCCTTCCTAAGATTACATGTTGGAATGCAATTTCTAGGGTTTCAATGTAGGATTCAGTAAAAAAATTAAACACAAAACCCCTTTTTAACGTTACGCCAATGCGCGCAATTACATATGACCTTGATCAGCTTGATTCGGAATTTTATAATTGATGACGTGAATGTAAACATTCATGAAATAGAGTATATTTGTATTTTGGTTTGCAATTTTCTTTGTAACAAGAAATTTTCGTGATTTTATTTATTTCTCCCAATTTTGAAAAATTTAAAATGTACTTCAATTCAATATTTCAGAAATAATAACGAATAAAGATCCTATACTTTTAATTGAAGCTGATTAAAGATTAACCATTTCAGAGAAACTTCGGTTAAATTTATATTTATATTTATATTTTAATTGTATTATGATTGTATATTCGAAAACGTAAAACCGTCAATAAATATATGAATACATTTTATTGTTTGGCCTGACTTGAAAATGTGCGAAGAAAAAATTTTTGAAGTAATTCTCAGTATATTTTAAACTTCACTTGAAATCAGTGTTTTAAATGTGTGGCGCATAAATCAACATTTCGAGTTTAGAAAAGCCTAAAAATTTAGTTTGATCGCTTTTCTGAACTCGATATTTTACTCCATGCTTAATTAAGAAGTGAAAGATATTCTCTTAAAGCTTAAAATGTAACGCTTTTAGAAAACCAGAAATACCAAAAAATTTACAGCGTATACATTATGTATACTTAAAAGAAAAAATAACTATATGTAATATAATAAGTTATTCATAGAAATCATAAAAAAGAAGTGCAGAAAATATAAAAGTCAGTCCGTATGTACAAGTATGCGTAAAAGTATTACGTTTATTTACACCCATTTTGTTTTAAAAGCTTTCATAGTATGCAAAAATTATTTTAAATGTCTATGATTATAATAAATATAATTATTAAATAACTACAAAAAATTACTTCGCCAAGAATGTTAAAGTTGTTGAAAACCATAAAAATGAATTTAACTTATACATAAACGTTACAAATATAAAGAGAATTTCAAAAATTTCAAAAAATATTGATAAAATAACAAGATTTGTGAAAGCTGTAAAAAAATAATAAACATTAATTTAATATTCAACTATACTTCACTCCACGTCAGAGTGCAATCAAGAAAATTTAAGGCCTGCTAGTTGAAATCTGGGCCTGGCCACAGAATTTTTATTTTATTAATACACATCAAGATTTTTCAATGTAATTTTTCAGACATTCGTTGTTTTTATAATAGATTTCAACTTGAAGCTTCTAACGAGTGTTTTCAATCCCAGATTAAGCAAGCATGAAGTAAAATTTCGGCTTTACAGAAGCCCGAAACCCAAATGTTCAGGCTTTTCAAAACTCGAAATTCTACTTCATGGGCGCCAAGCGTATAAAAAACTGATTTAAAGTGAATTTCAAAATACACCCATCCCTTATGTTTAATACTCACATTAAAACATTTCACAAATGTTTACCATTTACTAAAATAGTTATACACCTTTTGTTGTAATTCTTATATTTTAAGATATTATCTTTTTTATATTTAATCGTCATTTTAATAATGAGGAAATAGTTACTACTTACAAGGTGAAGGGATAGAACTGAATATCATATAATTAAGTTAGAAATGTTAACCACGGAAGAAATGCAGAATTTTTCTATTCGTTAGTAGCTTTGTGATTTATCTTAAACTAACAGAAAATTAATGACTTCTTAATTATCTCTGTAAGTGATAGCATTAAGGTGATTAAATTATATCTAGTTTATTGTTTTTATCTCGACATTTAGTATCAACACATAAAAAATTACCTTACCTTACTTATTGTAAGACTAGTAGGTTCCAACCAAACCTCAGGATGATGTCTCAATTTTACAATTTTTGACCTGCACTGTTGAACACCATAATCCTCGACTTGGCAGGTGTATTCACCTTCATCCACGCTTGATGCTTTTTCAATCATTAATACTGCTATATAGAAACCCTTATCAGATTCAATTAATTTCATCCATTTATTACTAAAAATGTAAATTATTTATTTCAGGATAAAATGTGCCAAAATACAAAATACCCTGATTGGTCTAAACTGGAGTTGACTAAAAAACCGTTTCTGAACCATCTGAAGTACATCCTTGAAGATCCTCGAGCTTCGCAAGTTAGTATTACGTCTTGGTTTATTCTGATTGTATCATTTTTACTAATGCTAACATTCTGAAAACAGTCATAACGCATTTTTGTATAGGCTAAGAAAAGACAATTGGCTATATTTCACAGATTATCTCATAAATATTGTATTAATAACCAGTGCCGTATCCAGGGGTTTCGACGCCTTTGGCAAAGGTAATACACGGCGCTCCCATTTTGAAATCTATACATAGTGTAGATAGATAAAACGGAACATAAGATTTTCGGGGGTCATACCACGAGTAGATATTTTTGCACGAGTCATGAATGCAAATTTCGAGACCCTGTTGACGGTTTCAGGCATAAGTGTTGGGTATAAAGTCTCTAAATGACTATAATCAAGTCTTGAAAATGCCCATTTCGAGGTAAGTATCGAAATTTTGATTGACAGATGTTCCTGAGGCTACTGTTGCCATGGTGAAGGTAAATAAACCCATGTTTATCTGTTTATCCGCTTAAAAAACCCTAACACGGCCATTTTAAATATATAGATATTTTAATACATAAGTTGAATTATCAATGTTAATTTCCAGACAATGGAATATTATCTTCTCTAATTATTTTAGAGCAATCATGTACAGTAAGTCACAAACACCATTGCAGTTGTGTATTATTTGAAATATACACTACCAAATAAACATGAAGTGAGAAAAATGAGTATGTTTCCATTTATTGACATGTTTTTAGTATAATTAAACAAATACTAAACACTGATATTAAGATTTCTGCTTAGTTTCATACCATTATAAAAATACACCTCACAAAAGTTAGTATACACATTGTAATTTCGCGGTTGACATTCTATACCGAAAACAGTCATATGTTATTTAGTAATGCAAGTTCCTCGCGATATTTTTATGATTGTCTTAGTTATTGCTAATTTTTCATTTTTTATTCATCAAAAATATCAAAAAAAATCAACATTTAGACGTTCAATTGGAAATAACTGAAAAACTATCGATCTGGTATATTCTGGATTTTATATATTTCTATAATTGTCCTAGTTATTGCTTGTTTTTCATTTTTTACTCATCAAAAATATTTAACAAATCAAATAAATTTTGAAGTTCAATTAGAAATAACTAAAAAAACTAACAATTTTTATATATTTTGAAAGAATCATATTTTTGATATCCACACAATGTTTCATCATGATATCTCAAAACTTGTCCAAGTTATGATTTTTCAAACTCTTATTTATCTAAAATATCGATGAAATTTAACTTTTCGACTTTTAATTGAAAATAACTGAAAAATTATCGTAACTTTAGGTATTAAATATTTGATTTGTAACATGTAATTACTGCTTTGTGTGTATTCAGTAATAAAATTCGTTTTAAATATTGTCTAATTAACTTTTCTTATTCAATTCTTATTTAACATTTTGAATATACAACTTACAAATATGAAAATAATAATGTGTGATAATAAGCAGTTATTTGCGAGCAGTGGCGGCTCGTTCATAAGGGCAGGAAAAATTTAGTGTATGTTTATGACTGCAGCCAGACTTATAACATTTGACGAAAAAGGTAACTTTATTTTGTTTTGTTGAAATTGGTTTTTAAAGATTTAAAATCAAGAAGTTAGAAAATTGAATTAGCACCTTACAATTTTTGAATCCAAGCATTTGTCTAATTTTGCCGATTTTTATGTTATTCGGCCCACAGTGTGACATTATAATTAAAATAGTTAAACAAATCACAATCAATAATATTATAGTAATTCTAAAAATTGACAAAAATAATACACTTTAAATAAAATCGTTAAATGTAGAAACTTTAGCAAATACGTTAAAATGTACAAAAAGTATAATAGATTTTAAAAAAATGTTCACTTTTTTATATTTTCTCGACATTTTGAACAACTTTCAATTTTACCATTTAGACATGACAACCGAGGAATTTTTCTTTTAAGTATATATACATATCCCCATATACACCGTACAATTTTAAGCATCCGTTGATTTTATAAAAGAGTTCAATTTGAAATTTGTAACGAGTGTCGTCCACTCCCAGGCTAAGCATGAAGTAAAATTTCGAGTTTAGAAAAGCCTGAAAATTTGGTTTGGTCGCGTAGCGCGAAGCGCGGAGCGGCCAAACCAAATTTTCAGGCTTTTCTAAACTCGAAATTTTACTTCATGCGCCACCAGTACAAAACACTGACAAATTACAAAGTTTAAAACACACCGCTAAACTTTACATTGCATTAGTGTTTTATACCGGTGGCGCATGAAGTAAAATTTCGAGTTTAGAAAAGCCTGAAAATTTGGATTTGTAGGCTTTTCTAAACTTGAAATTTTACTTTATTAAAACATTGACAATATTGTGAAGTTTAAAATATACTGCTTATGTTTGCTTTCGCGTTAATAAATTTTAGAAAAGGATTATCAACTCTTGCTGTTTCTAAATTCGTGCTTTATAATATGTTTTTTGCACCTCTTAATATAATTTGAATCACATTTATCTCCCCTATATTTAGTTTGGATATATGAAATTATTTTAAGGGGTCAGGGAAAAAAATCTGGCATCAGGGAAGAGCCAGGGAAAAGTCAGGGAAATTCAACATTTCAAATTAGTCGCCACCATGATGGCAGCATCTAGGGTGAGAAATTTGGTAATTATTGATTTGATAATGAATCAATATTGCAATTTAAACATTTTTACAAATGTCTCGAAAGTGCAAAGAACTTGGGTTTGGTGAGGTCATTCATTTTTCAGCAAGAAAGGCTGTTCTGTCATATGTTCAATAAAAAAAAAAGTTCTAGAGTGCTATGATATTATCTTTTTTAAATTTATGTTGGCTACACGCTTTAGGAATTGTCATATAAAACGTCAGACATAATAATTATACATTATAATTATTATTATATCTGACGTTTTATATGACAATTCCTAAAGCGTGTAGCCAATATAAATTTAAAAAAGATAATATCATAGCACTCTAGAAGTTTTTTTTGTTGAACATATGATAGAACAGCCTTTCTTGCTTGAAAATGAACGACTTCAGAGTTGCCAACCTACAATATATTCCATAGCACTCTAGAGGTTTTATTTTATTGAACATATGATATAATGCCGCAAAGCAACTGAAAACACCGCCTCAATTACCAATAATTAATGCAAGTGGATATCTATGGAAACATCTCGATCGACAGATAAGACAACATGAAATAAGAACTAAAGATAGTTTAATCCTAGTTCCTAATGTAGAATAATTTAAAATTAGTTCGACTGTAACTTAAAATTCAGTAAATTTGATCTTTTCTCGAGTAAAGGCTGTTGAAACCGTTAAAGAATACGTAACAAAGTGTGGAAAACATACATTTTAAAGACAAAGAAGTTTAAACGGTTACTTAGTTAATGCCGTATACTTACTTTTGTAATAATTTCTTTATATTGGAATATTATCTATCATTCTTTTTGTTTACATTTTATTGTTAATTGTTAAATACCACTCCAATGCTTATGAAAATTTTGTTTTTATTTCATTTTCAATCATATTTATTAATGAGATTTATTTGAAGGTGTATACTTACTATTGCTACTCACTATAAATGTATTTTTTATTGAGTCAAAAATTCTGTAGAGATTTAGGTTAGGTTTCCATATTCTCGTACTGCTTTTCCAGAAACTGTGAGGTTTGTTTATTTTGTCGATGCGATCAAGAGAAAAAACAGTGTTTGGTTTCCATTTACTAGCCTTTGCCATTTTCCTGTATTATGATTAAAGGGTTGAAATGTTTCCAACCTTCAGACGCTTTAAGAATATCGGAAAACTATGGACAACAGGATTTTTATGCTTGTGAAGTTGGCAATATTATCAGCAATAACCCGGCGCGGCCACCATTATAAAAACACATAATTTTCTGTAGTTTTACCAGAAATTTAAATAACCTATCCATTCAATGCATGGTGTACAAAAAGTAATGTAATGGCTTCATATCTTGGTCTGTGATGAGTTTAGAAAAAATGTTTTAAATATAACTTAAAGCTACCAATTTCAGCTACTCATAGATATGAATGTTTAATATACAGGGCGATTTAACGATTTAACAAACTTACTTTTTTATACAAAACACCCTATATATTTCGTTGGTATTCGATAACTTTTTACCGCATGTTTCTAAGTTACTTGGATCAAAAGTTAGAAGAATAAATAATCGGAGAAATCGAAAAGTAGCATAACTGATACACTAAGATGGAGTCAAATTGAAAGGGTAGAGCAATTTGAGTACTTGCTTTAATCATAAAAAGTGTGCCCAAGTGTGCTAAAACTTCCATTATACAGTAAAAAAATCACCAAATTTTAAAGAGTACATTTATTTTGTAAGTTGTAAGGTTGACACACTTTTCACTGCAAACACAGATAAACTATGATCATAGGAAATAATAATAGTAGAAAATACCTTTCATGAATGATTAATAAATAATTTTATAATTATATAGTTCCTTATTAATACTCAAACAATTTGTAAAATGGGATCGTATGATATTCACAAAACAATTAACATTCAATACTATTGCTTAACATTTTTATTTGAATACTTTTTCTTTAAAAACCAATTCCGCGCCCGAAAATGTCGCTAGATTCCGCCATTCTAGCCGTATAAATCTGGCTTCTAGTTACATTTTTCTTAAAATTAATAAAGTATTGATTAGTAGCTACAAGTTTTATTTGAAACATTATTTACTAAATTTATCAGAAACCAAGATATCGAGCCGTTACAAAAATCGAGAGTAGTTGCCCATTAACTTTTAGGCCTCTAACCAAGAAAGACCAATTCTTAAATTATGTTGTGTTTTGAGTTTTTGTATGCGAGACTAATTCAATCTTGAAACACCAAAAACATATTAAAACAAAAGTAATGATTTAAATTCAAAGTTTATTTACATTTTTGAAATAATTCTGGATATTTATAACAATTGTGTCCGTTTGGATCCAAGTCAATTAACTTAATTAATGATTAGTACTTCTTAAAAATATAAGAATTTTATTCAGAAATTGTTTACAGAATTGCACATTGGCGAAAGAGACATGATTAGGATATCTTACATATTTATAACATTCGTACAGTCTAGAATTTGTACTTAATCAGGGGTTTAATCAATAATTACTGAATCATTAAAGTTAATCAGTCGGGATGGAAACGATATATGTATCACTGTTTCTTCGGGTTTGGTCCCGCTTATTTTCTTGGCTCTGGTCCATTTTATTTTTAATTCGACGTTTCGATGACGTCGCAGTCATCATCGTCAGGAATAACTATCAAAATTCCATTGCTCTAGCAACCACTTGTTTGACTTTTACGTACTACTTGATGCGTGAAAGTCAAACAAGTGGTTGCTAGAGCAATGGAATTTTGATAGTTATTCCTGACGATGATGACTGCGACGTCATCGAAACGTCGAATTAAAAATAAAATGGACCAGAGCCAAGAAAATACGCGGGACCAAGCCCGAAGAAACAGTGATACATGTTACGCCCGCGAAAATCTACGTTTTAACATATATATATATATATATATATATATATATATATATATATATATATATATATATATATATATATATATATATCAGAGCTGGACAGGATTCGAATCATTCAGGATTCGATTCCCGGATTCGAATCCTTTTAGAGGATTCAAAAGAGGTATTCGAATACTTTAGTGAAAACGGATTCGTGATCCGGATTCGTTACATTTTTTCAAAAGGATTCGTATTCGAATCCAGACGTAGATGATTCGAATCCTTTAAAAGGATTCGAATCCTTATAAAAGGATTCGAATCCTCATACACGGATTCAAATCCTCCTAAATAATTCGAATCATCGCTATTAACGCTGGGATTCGAATTCGATTAATTCAAATAGTTAAATATTCTAATATGAATATTTAAATCACTAAATTATTCATATTTGAATATAAATATTTAAATTTTCGAATAATTCAAATATTTGTGAATGCATATTTAGTTACTTAACCATGAAAAATGTCCAACCTTAATAGTAAATTTTTAACTTCACTTGAAATCAGTGTTTTATACGCGTGGCGCATGAAGTAAAATTTCGAGTTTAGAAAAGCCCCGTGAAAATTTGTCTCGGGTCGCTGCGCGACCCTCTACAAATTTTCTACGCGGGGCTTTTCTGAACTCGAAATTTTACTTCATGCTTAGTCTGGGAGTGGACAACACTCGTTCTTAGAAGTTTCAAATTGAAGGATCCCTCTAGATTACTAAGTTTATTACTTTTGACGAATAAAGCACTAATAACCTGTCTTCATACTTTTATACTTTTATTACTTTACCATTATCAATGGATTTACACAGTGTAAATCCATTGATAACGGTCACTTTGTGTCCGAAATGTACATTTGGTAATTCAAATAAAAGTGTGAAGAAAGGTTATTAGCGCTTTGTTCGTCAAATTAATTTGATCGTCACGTAACTCACAATCAATGTATTTAAGTTTATTACCATTTTACAAAGGCTACAGCTCGAAGGACCAACCATGGTTTTCGGAGACCGAAGGACTACAAGGAATCGATGTTTTTTTTACAAGAAAACAACGAATAAGGTTTACAGCATGGATAGGAAAGAAAACATCTAATTTTGAAAAAATATCGAAGTTGGGTTGTATTTCAGTGCATTTTTAACTTCACTTTAAATCAGTGTTTTATACGCGTGGCGCATAAAGTGAAATTTCGAGTTTAGAAAAGCCCCGCGAAAATTTGTCTCAGGTCGCTGCGCGACCCTCGACAAATTTTCTACGCGGGGCTTTTCTAAACTCGAAATTTTACTTCATGCTTAGTCTGGGAGTGGATAACACTCGTTTGAATTTTAAATTTAACTCTTTAAAAAAATCGACCTATGTAATATAATAAATCATTCATTGAAATCATAGAAAAAGATGCAAAATTTTACCTAAAATTAACTTTTAGAGGTAACTTTATAATTTGCTTGGCTCTTAATGGGTGAATATTCTATTCCTAAAAAACCCGTTTTTATTTAATATTAAAGTTGCATTTAATACAATAACAAACTGTGAATAAATCGACATAAATCTAGAAATATCGAATATCTCGACATGTAGAAAATCTTGACGGTCCACTCCCAGACTAAGCATGAAGTAAAATTTCGAGTTTAGAAAAGCCCCGCGTAGAAAATTTGTCGAGGGTCGCGCAGCGACCCGAGACAAATTTTCACGGGGCTTTTCTAAACTCGAAATTCAACTTCATGCGCCACGCGTATAAAACACTGATTTAAAGTGAAATTAAAAACGCACTGAAAATTAACCCAACTTCGATATTTTTTCAAAATTGGATGTCTTCTTTCCTATCCATGCTGTAAACATTCAGATATTCGTTGTTTTCTTGTAAATAAACTTCGATTCCCTGTAGTCCTTCGGTCTCCGAAGACCATGATTGGTCCTTCGGACTGTAGCCTTTGTAAAATGGTAACAAACTTAGTAATCTAGAGTGATCCTTTAATTTGAAACTTCTAAGAACGAGTGTTGTCCACTCCCAGACTGAGCGTGAAGTAAAATTTCGAGTTTAGAAAAGCCCCAAGTAGAAAATTTGTCTCGGGTCGCGCAGCGACCCGAGACAAATTTTCACGGGACTTTTCGACATAAATCGACATAAATCTAGAAATATAGAAAATCTCGACATGTAGAAAATCTTGACGGTCCACTCCCAGACTAAGCATGAAGTAAAATTTCAAGTTTAGAAAAGCCCCGCGTAGAAAATTTCGAGTTAAATTTTCACGGGGCTTTTCTAAACTCGAAATTTTACTTCATGCGCCACGAGTATAAAACACAGATTTAAAATGAAGTTCAATAACACATATATCATCATTAATTAAAATCAATATACAGGGTGAGTTTTTTTCGATGTTCTCTATGGGGATCTCGGAAACTATAAGAGATAGAAAAATGGTTAAATGGGGAAAGAAGTGTAGATTTATAGGACGAATAAAATGACACTTTCAAAATATTTGAAAAAGTCAAGGGTAACTAGATATTTTGAATGAAGTAAAATGTGTCAATTTTTTGAAATCAATATATCTCTATTATTATCATAGATAGAAAAAAACTGTAAAGAACAAAGTTGTAGAAAATTTTACACAGATTAATAACAAAAAATCACAAAAAAAATTCGCCCAAATTTTGGGAGATATGACACAAACTTATCTTTTTTTAAATGGAAACAATAGTTGGCTATGGCCTCATTGGTAAGGTTATTTTTTTCCCTTTAATCCGATATAACATATGCCATAGTTATTTTTAAAATAAAATAAGTTATAGTCGTTTTAATTTTTCCATACACCAAAAAATAGTTAGCCATGAAAAAGACAAAAGTAAAACAATTGTGGTTGTTTATAGCAACGAAATCAATATTTAATTTATTATCTTTCTTCAGATTTGTCAAAAGCAACATAAAGTAAAATAATTCGAAAATTATCAAAATAATAATAGAAGAAAATTTTAAATATTATATAAGATGCTCAAAAAGTCCACCATTATTATTATGGCATAAAGTACATCTTTTTAAAATCGAATTTGTGGCTTTTTTGACTTTTCTTCTGTCAATAGAATTAAATGTTTCAAGTACAGCTAGTCTAAGATCCTCCACGGATTGATATTACACTTTGTTCTTCACATAACCCCACAGAAAAAAGTCTAAAACGGATAGGTCGGGTGATCTAGGTGGCCATAGGATTGGTCCATTTCTTCCCACCCATGAATTAGGAAAAACATCATTTAAATAGTTTCGCACAGCCAACTTGCTATGAGGTGGAGCTCCGTCGTGTTGAAACCACTTCAATCTTGCCCGTACTGATAAATTTAAATCATCGAGCATACCTTCAAATGTTTCTTGAAGAAAACGAAGGTAATCATTTCCATTGAATGTGTTATCAAAAATATATGGGCCGAGAATTCTCGATCCGAACACACCGCACCATACATTAAATCCAAATTTAATTTGTGGTCTACGTTGTGCAACTTTTCGTGGATTCTCCTGACTCCAAACATGTTCATTGTGCCTGTTAAGCCGGTTAAAAATCCTACAATTAGTAAATCGCGTTTCATCTGTCCAAATAATTTTTGTAGGGAACGTATTATCCTCTTGGCACATGTTTTTGTACCACATACAGAAGACCATTCTCTTATTGGTATCACCGTCATGTAAATTTTGTGAAATTGATACCTTTTATGGGTGATATTTGTGTTTTTGTGTTTTTTCAAAACTCGTACTACAGTCCGTTGAGATATGCTTGCTTCGCTTCTGTTGCAATTTGTCTGGTCGATGTGGATGGATCTATCATCGCCAATGCTAATACGTTTATTTCCGAAACTTCATTCATTTCGTGTTTTTCAAGTTTCGGCTTTGTAAAGGATCCGTACTCACCCAAATTGTGGTAAATTCTTCTTAATGTTGCTAAAGATGGCTGCCGACGATCGATATATTGATTATAATATTGTTCTGCAGCATCCGCAGCGTTTTTATTACACTGAATATAACAAACAAGCATATCACGCTTTTCTTCCTTGGAAAAATGCATTATCACTTTAAAAAACTTTCAACACCAAATAAATACAAAACAAGCTTATCGAAACAAACCAAATATGGAAATGAATTAATATGTGTTTAGAATAAACAACTGCAATTGTTTTACTTTTGTCTTTTTCATGGCTAACTATTTTTTGGTGTATGGTAAAATTAAAAATGACTGTAACTTACTTTATTTTAAAAATAACTATGGCATATGTTATATCGAATTGAAGGGAAAAATAGCCCTTTTAATAAAGTCATAGCCAACTATTGTTTCCATTTTAAAAGGTAAGGTAAGTTTGTGTCATATCTCCCAAAATATGGGCGAAATTTGTTTTTTGATTGTTTGTTATTAATCTGTGTAAAATTTTCTACAACTTTGTCCCTTACAGTTTTTTTTCTATCTATGATAATAATAGAGATATATTGATTTCAAAAAATTGACACATTTTACTTTATTCAAAATATCTAGTTACCCTTGACTATTTCAAATATTTTGAAAGTGTCATTTTATTCGTCCTATAAAACTACACTTCTTTCCCCATTTAACCGTTTTTCTATCTCTTATAGTTTCTGAGATCCCCATAGAGAACATCGAAAAAAACTCACCCTGCATAATCAGATATTTAGTCGGTAAATGAACATTTTTGTTAATAGAAACTGATGGAATAAAATATTACTGGTTGCAAGTAATAGATTCAAATTTATTTTTAAAGGATTTGTATCCGTGATTCCAAAATGAGGATTCGAATCTTTGATTTGAATCATATTTTTCACTTACGAATCCTTTATTCGAGTATTCGTGATTCGAATCATATTAGGTGATTCGTATTCGTGATTAGAATCCTGTTTTTGAGGATTTATCCCAGCTCTGATATATATATATATATATATATATATATATATAAATATATATATATATATATATATATATATATATATATATATATACAGGGTGAGTCGGGAGGAGCGCACCAAACTCTAGGAGTGTATTATACACGTGAAAATAATGTAAAAAAACTCATTTGTTCTTATCCGATTTTTATTTGTTTTCAAGTTATGGCGTAATTAAAAATGTTCATCTAGCTTTCCACTTCTATCTGAATTTTAACATTATCAAAGTATGCCATGTTCGAGGCTTATAAACATTTGATAATTCTGACGTTTTGATGAACTGTCAGTGTACGGTGAACAGTAACTGAACGTTTAAGTTCGAATTAATGTGATTGTTAGTGTTGCAAAATGCCACATACTTATTCAAATTTAGAATATGCAAATATGGTGTTTGTATATGGTTTCTGTAATGGAAATGCTACAGCTGCTGTTGAAGAATATCGTGAACGTTTTCCACACCAAAGACATCCTGATAAAAACATATTTATTAGAGTTTTCAACAAATTGTGCGAGACTGGTAAGCTTCCCAGTGCTAACATAACATATGAGCGCGCTGCTCGACAAGGTTTTGTAGAAGTAGAAAATATTCTGCATCTAGTAGAAGAAGATGCAACTACTAGCTCACGGAGAATTGCCACTCAATTGGCAATTCCACAAAAAAGAGTGATGAACACGCTACACGAGCAAGGCTTATATCCTTATCACGTTCAGAGAGTACAGCACCTACAACCAGGGGATTACGCTAACCGTACGGAATTTTGTCGGTGGATAAATAATAATCATCGTAATGTATCGAGTATACTCTTTACGGATGAAGCTACATTTACCCGTGATGGCATTAACAACACTCGTAACTCTCATGTATGGTCTGATGAAAATCCCCACGCAACAGTCGAAAGCAATTTTCAACATCGGTTTTCTGTAAACGTGTGGTGTGGTATGGTTGACAGTTATTTAATCGGCCCTTTCATTTTGGAGAATCGTCTCACAGGAGGCAACTACCTCAATTTTTTACAAAATGAATTACAAGGCCTGCTAGAAGATGTTCCTATAAATATTAGAATGCAGATGTACTATCAGCACGATGGAGCTCCTGCACATGTCGCTCGTCAAGTCAAGCAACATTTGGACGAACGTTTTCCAGGGCGTTGGATTGGTCGTGGAGGTCCTATTAATTGGCCTGCAAGATCTCCAGACCTCACACCACTAGATTTTTGTTTATGGGGCTGGATGAAAAATGAAGTCTACAAAATAAAAGTGGACACACGGGAATCACTAATTAGACGAATTGAGAATACTGCAGCCCATATGAAAGAAGAAAGAAATGAATCAATTGGGAGAGCAACAAACGCTCTTCGTAGACGAAGCAGAAAATGTTTAGAAGTCAATGGCGGTATTTTTGAACATTTGTTGAAAGAACGCTATGATTAAGAATTTTTTTTTGTATAATTACTTGTTTATTTGTTAATATGCTATAACTTGAAAACAAATAAAAATCGGATAAGAACAAATGAGTTTTTTTACATTATTTTCACGTGTATAATACACTCCTAGAGTTTGGTGCGCTCCTCCCGACTCACCCTGTATATATATATATATATATATATATACAGGGTGTCCCATTAGTGCGGTCTCGGAAGATATCTCAGCTCTCGTTAAAGATAGAAAAAAAATGTTTTGACCAAATTTGCTTGATTTTAAGAGCTGCATAACCTAAAATTATTTTCAAATATACAGGGTGTCCCATTATTCCATACTTAATACCAACTTCGTTATTTTAAATGGAACATCCTATATATTATTTTTTTATTTGATCCGCCTTTAAATAACCTACACAAAGATATATCATTATCGGCACTTTAGGTAATTCGTTACTTAAAAAAAAAATATTTTTTGAAAATTTTGGCAGTTTTAGTACTTTACTTAAAAATTCACTGTGTTCGTATTTTTTAAGATACCAGTCTGGAATTTTACACACATATGCAGTAAAGAATGCTCTATCCATTGATTATAACACATTTTAATATTACTTATAAAACCTAGTAAAAAACTACCCTCGAATATTTAATATTTAAAATGTACATTACTTCATTCTTTTAAATGGGACATCCTATATTTTTTTATTTTATCAAATCCGCAATAAAAAATGCTTTATTTCTTGTATAACATACCCTATATCTATTATCATTAGTTTTGGAGATATTAACATTTTTCTGTCAAATATGGGAAATTAGGTCACAATCAGCATTAAATTAGTCTTTAAAGGTTGTCTAACTTTAATGGTATTTAGATATTTCAGTTTTACTTTACTTTATTTATTTATGACATATTATAATTACATTTATAATATCAAAGTAAACAATATAAACAAATTTTGTCATTTTTTAATATATCATGAATGCAATAAAGGAGGCCATGAAAAACAATTGATAAAGTAAACAAACGTATTTATTTGACATACAGATAAATAAAGTGCTGTTAACACTATTATTAATATTATTGAATTTTTGATAACGCAATAATGAATTTTTCAAAAGAAGAATTAATAAAAATGACATACGTTTTGGGTGCAAGTGAAGAAAATTGTTTTCTTGCAAGTCGAATATATGCACAAAAGTATCCAAATGCGGAACGGCATCCTAATGCAGCAGCGTTTGTGAGATTGAAGAACCGATTTGAAAGCACAGGAAGTATCATGTACCCTCTAAAATTAAAGAGAAAGAAAAGGACAACGAAAGAAGAGAATGAACATTTGGTAATTCAGTCCATTGTTGAGAACCCTCAAATTTCTTCCCGCCAGTTAGAAAAACAACTTGATATTCCCAAATCAACAATAAACAAAATAACAAAGAGATTCAAATTCCATCCCTATCACGTTCAGTTGGTGCAGGAATTAGGTGAGAATGATTTTTTAAAAAGATTGGATTTTTGTAATTGGGCGTTACAAAAACATCAAGTTGAACCGAACTTTTTTAACAATATTTTGTTTACCGACGAAGCGATATTCCATAGAAATAGTTTCGTTAATAGACATAATTATCATTATTACGATGACCATAACCCGAACCATATTGTTTGAATAGACCATCAACATAAATGGTCTCTTAATGTTTGGGCTGGAATTATTAGGAATAGGATTATTGGTCCGTATTTCTTTAATGGAAATGTTACTGGTGATACGTTTTTAAATTTTCTTCAAAATCAGTTCGAAACCTGGTTGGATGAACTGCCGTTAAGAACGTTACAAAATGCATGGTTACAATTAGATGGCGCACCACCACACTATAGTCGACAAGTTAAACAATATTTAGACCAAACTTTTCCTAACAAATGGATTGGAAGAGGAGGACCAATTCCATGGCCAGCGAGGTCACCCGATTTAACAAAACTGGACTTTTTTTTATGGGGTGTTGTGAAGGAAGAAGTTTATAAAATACCTGCAACAACACAAGAGGATATGAAAAATAGAATTAGTAATGTTATGCGTGCCATTACTGTAGACAACTTAGTAAGTGTCAATCAAAGCTTCATACGGAGGCTTCAAGTGTGCCAAAACCAAAATGGAGGCCATATCGAACACTTAATATAATTATCAAATTCATTATATGCTAATCTGTTAATATTAATACGGTTTACTTGTTTCCATTGTCGTTATATTGTTTACTTTGATATTATAAATGTAATTATATTATGTCATAAATAAATGATTTGAAGTAAAACTGAAATATCTAAATACCATTAAAGTTAGACGTCCATTAGAGATTAATTAAATGCTGATTGTGGCCTAATTTCCCATATATGACAGGAAAATGTTAATATCTCAAAAACTAATAAAAATAGATATAGGGTATGTTATACAAAAAATAAAGCATTTTTCATTGCGGATCTGATAAAGTAAAGAAATATAGGGTGTCCCTTTTAAGAAAATGAAGTTATGTACATTTTAAATATTAAATATTAGAAGGTAGTTTTTTATTAGGTTTTATAAGTAATATTATAATGTGTTATAGTCAATGGATAGAGCATTCTTTACTGCATATGTGTGTAAAACTACAGACTGATATCTGAAAAAATAAGGACACAGTGAATTTTTAAGTAAAGTACTAAAACTGCCAAAATTTTCAAAAAATATTTTTTTCTGAAGTAACAAATAACCTAAAGTGCCAATAATGATATATCTTTGTGTAGGTTATTTAAAGGCGGATCAAATAAAAAAATAATATATAGGGTGTTCCATTTAAAATAACAAAGTTGGTATTAAGTATGGAATAATGGGACACCCTGTATATTTGAAAATAATTTTAGGTTATGCAGCTCTTAAAATCAAGCAAATTTGGTGAAAACATTTTTTTTCTATTTTTAACGAGAGCTGAGATATCTTCCGAGACCGCACTAATGGGACACCCTGTATATATATATATATATATATATATATATTAGTTAGGTACTTTAATTTATTATTTAAAGTAAACTATCAAAACTATGTAAAAAAAGTAGATACAGGGAGTTTTTCTATAAAGTATACGTATTTAAAATTCAAATTATTTTCTTTAAATCTTTAGATATTCATGTGTTTTTAAAAGAGTTCAATTTAAAGTTTTAAACGAGTGTTTTCCACTCTCAGACTAAGCATAAAGTAAAATTTCGAGTTTAGAAAAGTCCCGTGAAAATTTGCCGAAGGTCGCGCAGCTACCCGAGACAAATTTTCTGGGCATTTCTAAACTTGAAATTTTACTTCATGCGCCACGCGTATGAAACACTAAAATATTATGAAATTTATGTATATTTGAACCTTTCTTTAAATCAGTGATTTATACGCGTGGCGCATGAAGTAAAATTTTGAGTTTAGAAAAGCCCAGAAAATTTGTCTCGGGTCACGGGGCTTTTCTAAACTCGAAGTTTTACTTCATGCTTAGTCTGGGAGTGGAAAACACTCGCTTAGAGCTTTAAATTGAATTCTTTAAAAAAAAAAAAAAAAATTTGGAAAACGTATACTTTAAAGAAAAACTCCTTGTAGAAGACCAGCATTACGGGTGGCAAATATAGTATGGATGTTTTGTTAGGGTCCCGGGAAATGGTTTAACCATAGATTCCTGAGATAAAAATATGATGATTTAACACAATTTATCTATATCCAAAAATTTTCGGCTAAGCCGGAATTAGTCTTTAAAGTTTTTTTTTTATTAATTTTATTTGCAACGATTAAGCAAATTTATTATGGTTGATTATCATAATATAACACATTATTTAAGTTATTATGGTCATCATTGATTGACAAAAAGTATGAAAAACGTACTACTGTTACAACATAAAAACTAAAATATGTTTTTACTGGCGCACAATATAAAAATTTAAAAAAATATATTTTCTTTCTTTTTCCTTTCAGGTAAACATACATAAACTGTTAATTTTCCTACATTTGTTGTTTTTTAAAAGAGTTCAATTCGAAGCTTTAAGCGAGTGTTTTCCACTGCCAGACTAAGCATAAAGTAAAATTTTGAGTTTAGAAAAGCCCCGTGAAATTTTCTGGGCTTTTCTAAACTCGAAATTTTACTTCATGCGCCACGCGTATAAAACACAAATTCAAGTGAAGTTCGAATATACATAAATTTCACAATATTTTAGTGTTTTATACACGTGGCGCATGAAGTATAAGCCCAGAAAATTTGTCTCGGGTCGCTGAGCGACCCTTGACAAATTTTCACGGGGCTTTTCTAAACTCGAAATTTTACTTTATGCTTAGTCTAGGAGTGGAAAACATTCGTTTAAAGCTACAAATTAAACTTCAAAAAAACAAGGAAAATCTAAAAATGTACAGAAAATAGGCTGAATTTGGAATACGTATACTTGCAAGAAAAACTCCCTATATCTGTTTGCTAATTATAAACTATAATGAAGATAACAATTAATTTTCAAAAAAACACTCGTTAATTAATAATATACACAATTGACGTTTGTTAAATAATGGCGGCGACAAAGAAAAAACATGTATTTTTAATCACCTGAAAAACTAGATTTCGTTAAAATAATTTATTTGCATTTAATTTTTTTGTGGCGAAACCGTACAAGATATTAAATATTATTAAGAAATAAGAAAGCTTATAAATGAACTAATCTTTCAAGATGTATTTTATAAATGATTATAAGGTGCGCCAATAAAAACATATTTTAGTTTTTATGTTGTGGTACTATTGTTTTTTATACTTTTTGTCAATTAATGATGACCATACTAACTAAAATGGTGTGTTATAATATGATAATCAACCATAATAAATTTTAGTCTGATCGAATATAGCGTTCCATTGTTATAAATAAAACTAATAACATTTTTTTGAACTTTGAAGATTTTTTCCGGTTTAACCGTTAACTTTTGGATATAGATAAGTTATATTAAATCATCATATTTTGATCCCAGGAATCTATGGTTAAGCCATTTCCCCACATTAACGGGGCACCTTATATATATTGTTGCTTAGCTATTTTTTGTACATTCCTCCTTGAAGATGACCAATGGTCGAAACTAGTCGGAGAAAATATAAACTAGTGAATCAAAACAAATGTTTTAAATATTCAGAATTACTACCAAACAATTGCAGCCGAAAAAAAAAAAAGAAATATGCACCGGTAACTAGCCAGCAATAACCATTTCTGGGCTCGAGAATACATTTGATACAGAAACATTTTAAGTGGGGCCAAATCCACAGAAGGTACATATCCAATGTGAATAATTCTTGTTTCATTGCAACCATATGATCACTAACAACTACAGTCGAAAATAAAGTTATATCCACCTGTAACTACCCTGTGATTTGAAGCACGAAAATGCGGTCGTTTTAGCGAATGTTAATGTGTAGGGCTAAATTCTGTTTCGAGAATATATCTCACCATTATATTTAATACTTTAAGTGCATAGGTTGTTTGAGTTTGAATTAGTTATTAAAACTATGGAATATGATGACTTGTCATAAATGGTGAATGCACCCGGTTTTTGCTAGAATATTGACAACTTCACATACATACATTTTTTTGTCATTATAACATCGATTAGAAGAGAAACAGACAACATCTGCTGCATTTGCTTTTTCAGAGTTTGTTTTACTGAGGTTTCATTGTGCCAACCTTTTCATTACTTGCATCCATGCCGGGGGTGTCAAGCTCTAGATACAGCACTGCTAGTTACACAATACCCATGCTTTTTCTAGCCGGTTTAATAAATAAATAATAGTTTAAAAAAAATCAAAATACTTATGTATTTTTTGAAATTTTTGTACAACATCAATTAGCCAGCGGTATTTAAAATTTTGTTCGAAATAGCCTGTACCTTTAAAAATAATGAAGGAACCGGGGTCATAAAAATCTCCTTTTCGACTAATGATATGTTCCCAATAGCCCCATAATGTTTCCATTTGTTTATAACACTTCTTATCCTTTTCTCATCCTTTTTGGGCGCTTGAAATCGAAATGTCATTCCGTTGTCTTGTAAATGAGACCTGCAAGAAGTAAAACATCAATAATAAAAAATCAAAATATATACACATACAATTTATAAACATATACAGCATGTTATTGTATTGCAGAGACAAACTTCTAGTTCTTGCAAATTACAACAAAGTAAACAACTTTTGTTAATAAATGTGTAGTCAAAAGTGTGAAAATAGAGCCTCCTAAAGATCCTTTAAAAAGTACCTGGAAACAGGCAACCTGAATTACATTTTCAATTATTTTTCACAGGTCACACGGAATTTGAAAAAAAATATCTAATATAATATTTTTTTTACTTTCTTGCATTAATTTCTATTGTAATGGAAACACATGTTAGGTAGTAAATTATGTTGTCTACATTTAGGCGATTCTTGAAACATCTTTGAGCATCTCTATCCCTAAAAGGAAACAATTTCGACTATACATTTATTAACAAAAAATGCTCCTGTATATTTTAAGCTCTGGAAGTTTATCCCTGCAATTCATTAACATCCTATAAAATCAACATACTATAGTAGGAAAGAAGGAGTTAAAGATTAATAGATATAATATTGTTCATAAAAATATAATCCTAAATTTTAATAAAACATTCTGATAATAAATACTGTTTATAGATCTCGGAAGATGGTTTTACATTTTATTAAAGAGTTGGCTCTACCATTGATGGCAAAGCTTTATAGATCGTTGTGTCAAAACTCGGGTGTTCAGAACAGGGCCGGAACTAGGTCCTTTGTTGCCCGTGGCAAAAAAAAAACTGGCTTGCGCTTACCACCAAATACTCATATATAATATATTCCATTTGTTTCTGGATCTCGCCTAGCTATGGAAAAGTGACAGTTTAAGTATTGTAAATGGGGCTGGTTGTGTTTTAAATCAGGGTTTTTAAATGTCACTGTCAGATGTTTGATTTTAAGGTTATAATTTCTGACTATTGTGATCTTACACTGTTGCCTGTTTTACAAATTTTCAGATATAAAAGGATAATAATATGCAGTTTTAAGATTAACAAAATTTACTACTTGGTTTTTGTACATACAAACACAGCAATAATTATGTATATAACAAATATAATGAATTCGGCTCTGCAAACTTATTTCGTCATCCATTTGTATTTCTCGCTTGGGTCTTCCCGTTAACACATTTTGATCAACTCCATCCATCCACCTTAATTTTGGCCATTCTCTCTTCTGTTGGCCCTCAGTATTTTTTTGTAGAATTGCAAATTTATTCCCACCCTCTTGTGATACTGATAATTTTCATGTCAAACAATTTTTAAGCCCTCATTCCACTTTTATTATTTAGTCAAGAGAACCTGCATCTGAATCTTCTGATGTTTGTTCTGAGCCAGATTCCCCAAGCGAAATAATAAAAGGAGGAATGGTTTCAAAAGAAAGGTTCCCCATGTGTTTTGTCCAGTCATCCAAAATAAGTTTTTCACAATGATCACAGAAATTTTGCCACATATCGGATGTACATTTTGAGAGAGACTCAAGCCATAAATTCTGAACACGATCCTTAGATGGTTGCTTAGAATTTATGTGCTTATTGTAGTAAGTCTTACAAAACCCCCATGCCATTTCAATTGTATTGTATTGACAATGGTATGGCGGTAATCTAAGAACTTCGTGCCCGTTCTTTCTCAAAATGTCATCAACTACGTAAATTTTGTCATTTGATCGAAAAGGTATAAATAAAGCCCATAGTTCCTTTTTGGTTAATTTTGGATTGAATTTTACATTGTGTTTAACCAACCACTCCTGCATTTCGCATTTCTTACAAGAAAATGAAGGAGTTTTGTCTAATTGCACAGAATGGTATGCAGCATTATCCATAATTACTACACATTTCCCTGAAAGCTTAGCCAAAGCAGAAATAAGTTGTTTAACCACCCAATTTTGAAAAGTATTACCATCCATTGTGGCATGGTAATCTCGGTCATTGTTTTTCGAATGTAATAAAAAATCGCACCCATCCAAAAACCCACCCCTATACCCAGCATGTAGAATGGTGAAGCGTTTGCCTTCATTTTTGAATTTAGTTGGATTACTTTTTATATCCGTTTCATGTACCCAGCGTCGAACCACGGATCCATTCTGATATATCCATGTTTCATCCAGGTATACGAATTGGATATCTTCACTGCAATTTTGATACTGTAAAAATTTTCTAAGGAAAATAATTTTAGCTGCAACAACATGTTTTTGTTCACAGAGAATTTTGCGCCCATTAATTAATTTGAATTTATACCCCATACTTTTAACAACCCTATAAAGTGTTGTTCTACTCCCATGGAACTCATAATTTTCTTTCATATCATTCAAAAGATCTCTCAAAGTAAAATACTGATTTCTAGAGTTATATTGCCAAATTAGTTGTTGCAGATCTTTTCTAACTAGGTGATTCCAAAAATGGCTGTTTTTAGATCGTTTGCCAGAAGTAGTAGATTTCAATTCGTCAGGTCTTTGTCGTAAAATTAATTGTAATGAAGATCTCCCTACCTGAAACGCAATTATCTTTAATTAAATATATATGATAATTAAAATACTAGACATACCCCAAAAATATCTATTAAAATCGTATTAATATTGTGATGCTGTAGATTTGGATTACTTTGCCTAAAATGTTTGTAGGATTTCAGAATTTGTAACCTTTTTGATTCAGAGATAATCTTTGGCATGTTAATATTTAATATGTGCCTGAAATTATTTATCACTTTGACATTGACACAGCATTGCAACACTAGATTAATTTGATTTAATAATAAAATGCTCGAAGAAGCGACCGCGTCGCGAAAT
Source organism: Philonthus cognatus (assembly GCA_932526585.2). Taxonomy (NCBI): domain Eukaryota; kingdom Metazoa; phylum Arthropoda; class Insecta; order Coleoptera; family Staphylinidae; genus Philonthus; species Philonthus cognatus. The sequence goes on along the minus strand of OW052242.1, from coordinate 67,506,004 downwards.
AATTGTTGCAAGATTAACAATAAACCTCTTGAAAATTAAAAAAGAGGATTACTTATGATATCATAAATTATTGCAACACTGTTAAAATAAGGAATCAGGAGTGGCAATTAATAAAAAATGTAAATGTTGATACTGCAACATAACAACACGAAAGCATGGCTAGGCGAGATCCAGAAACAAATGGAACGGTGTATAGTGAGACAAATATATAAACATATTTATTTTCTATATTGTATATTTACAATTATCTCACAAAATAAATAGTACCAAACTTATACTTATGTATTATAGGAGTATAAAATAGCATTTTTAAAGCACGAGCGAGGAAGGAGCGAGTGCCTTCAAGTGCGTGAACTCGGGAAAATTGTTCACGCACGAGGATTGTACAATATTTTTTAAAACTAGCAAAATTATCACAATAACACTGTCATGAAAAATGTGCAGGATCTCTTATATAAAAATTCTTATTTTTTTTGAATTGTGGAGGCTTCTACTTCGTTATACATGTTAATTTAACACAATAAAACACTCTTAACTTTGTTTGTATAACACAATTTATTTTTGTAAATACTTTTTACTTTGTTTAACCACTGAATTTTACATTTAATTGTGTGACTAGTTTCGACTATCTAGTAGTCATTTTCAAACTAAAGTGAGATGTACCACAAAGTGAACGCCTACAACACCAAACAATCAATTTATTTTTATGTGACTGCAGTTTCGGCAAATTCAGCTTGCCATTATCAAACACTTCATGTTTGTTAATGGCAAGCTGAATTTGCCGAAACTGCAGTCACATAAAAATAAATTGTGTTATACAAACAAAGTTAAAAGTGTTTTATTGTGTTATTCTTAATTTTGATAACTGTTGTCTTATGTAGCTCAATCTAAAATGATCCTCAGTGCAAACAGGTATCAAGGCTGCAAGTTGCGTCGAAATTGCGACTGCAAGATCTAAATTCACACAAAAACGCATCAAAATTGGTCTGAAAATGGATTTTTGGCGATTTTTTAAAGATTTCAATAAACGGAAGAATAAATCGTCGTTGTTTTGATGAAACCTATGTGATTTTTCTTTACAAAATGGGGTTTTATTATCAAAGGACTCTACGTTATCAGCACGATGAGTTTATGAAACCTCCTTAGTAGTAAAGTTATCTCCTAAATCTTATACAATGATTCATTAAAAATATTGTTTGAAAAGAACTACTTAACTAATTTTTTTTAAATAGTTTTTGTGTTTGCTGAACATTTTTGCTCAACTCACATAGGAGGTTTCATCAAAGTAACAACGAAATACAATTTTCATTATGGCTGACCGAATCTGACAAACGTCAGGAAGTTTCCAATTTTCGAATGCTCGCTTTGCGTTCCCCGCGGCTCATGCCCGTCGCAAATGGGTAAATTTCGAAGTAAATCACCCCCGCCGATACAATGCCATCACTCCTGACCCCCCAAATCGGCCGAATAATAAAGTTGGTAACAAGAGTTATTTTTATGTGCCCCGTTTTGAGTCAGGCGCTGGCCGGGTACCGTTATATAGTATGTGTGTGAAGCTGGCAATATTTACAGCAATAACCCGGCGCATCCACCATCCACCCAAAAAATATTATTAAATCAAAAATAATTATTTTAACATATTTCTCGACTATAATCTTCAATTTGTTTTTTTACGTATCGTTTCTAATATCGTTGCTGTAAATAATACACAAATAAAATTTCAAATTAATTGAAATTATTAGGAACAACTGGTCATCCGTATCAGGAAATTAATTATTTAAACATATTTCCAGATACCCGACATGCATTTTTTTTTGTAGTTTTAAGTAACTAATAGTGCTATTGTTAGAATACAATAACAATTTTTACTATAGGGAACGTATCTTCCGATGATTTTTGAACATTAGTGAATGCATTGGAAAGTCAGTCATTCCGCGATGAGAAATTAATTGTTTAAACATATTTCAAGGTGGCCGACATAAATTTTGTTTATTGTTTTAAGTAACTAATAGTGTTATTGTTAAAATACAATAACAATTTTTATTATGGAGAATGTATCTTTCGTCGATTTTTGAACATTAGTGAATGCATTGGGAAGTCAGAAATACGCTATGAGAAATAAATCGTTTAAACATATTTCAAGGCGGCGGACATTAATTTTGTTTATTGTTTTTAGTTACTAATAGTGTTATTGTTAAAATACAAAATTAATTTTCAATATGGGGAATGTATCTTTCGTCGATTTTTTGGGATTAGTGAATGCATTGGGAATTCAGTCATTCGCGATGAGAAATTAATTGTTTAAACATATTTTAAGGTGGCCGACATAAATTTTGTTTATTGTTTTAAGTAACTAATAGTGTTATTGTTAAAATACAATAACAATTTTCAATATAGGGAATGTATCTTTCGTCGATTTTTGAACATTAGTGAATGCATTGGGAAGTCAGAAATACGCTATGAGAAATAAATTGTTTAAACATATTTCAAGGCGGCGGACATAAAATTTGTTTATTGTTTTAAGTAACTAATAGTGTTATTGTTAAAATGCAATAACAATATTCAATATAGGGAATGTATCTTTCGTCGATTTTTAAACATTAGTGAATGCATTGGAAAGTCAGAAATACGCTATGAGAAATAAATTGTTTAAACAAATTTCAAGGCGGCGGACAAAAATTTTCTTTATTGTTTTTAAATACTAATAGTGTTATTGTTAAAATACAATAACAATTTTCAATATGGGGAATGTATCTTTCGTCGATTTTTAAAGATTAGTGAATGCATTGGGAATTCAGTCATTCGCGATAAGAAATTAATTGTTTAAACATATTTTAAGGTGGCCGACATAAATTTGGTTTATTGTTTTAAGTAACTAATAGTGTTATTGTTAAAATACAATAACAATTTTCAATATGGGGAATGTATCTTTCGTCGATTTTTGAACATTAGTGAATGCATTGGAAAGTCAGAAATACGCTATGAGAAATAAATTGTTTAAACATATTTCAAGGCGGCGGACATAAATTTTGTTTATTGTATTAAGTAACTAATAGTGTTATTGTTAAAATGCAATAACAATTTTCAATATAGGGAATGTATCTTTCGTCGATTTTTAAACCTTAGTGAATGCATTGGAAAGTCAGAAATACGCTATGAGAAATAAATTGTTTAAACAAATTTCAAGGCGGTGGACATAAATTTTGTTTATTGTTTTTAAATACTAATAGTGTTATTGTTAAAATACAATAACAATTTTCAATATGGGGAATGTATCTTTCGTCGATTTTTAAAGATTAGTGAATGCATTGGGAATTCAGTCATTCGCGATAAGAAATTAATTGTTTAAACATATTTTAAGGTGGCCGACATAAATTTTATTTATTGTTTTAAGTAACTAATAGTGTTATTGTTAAAATACAATAACAATTTTCAATATTAGGAATGTATCTTTCGTCGATTTTTAAAGATTAGTGAATACATTGGGAATTCAGTCATTCGCGATGAGAAATTAATTGTTTAAACATATTTTAAGGTGGCCGACATAAATTTTGTTTATTGTTTTAAGTAACTAATAGTGTTATTGGTAAAATACAATAACAATTTTCAATATTGGGAATGTATCTTTCGTCGATTTTTAAAGATTACTGAATACATTGGGAATTCAGTCATTCGCGATGAGGAATTAATTGTTTAAACATATTTTAAGGCGGCCGACATAAATTTTGTTCATTGTTGTAAGTAACTAATAGTGTTATTGTTAAAATACAATAACAATTTTTAATATGGGGAATGTATCTTTCGTCGATTTTTAAAGATTAGTGAATGCATTGGGAGTTCAGTCATTCGCGATAAGAAATTAATTGTTTAAACATATTTTAAGGTGGCCGACATAAATTTTGTTTATTGTTTTAAGTAACTAATAGTGTTATTGTTAAAATACAGTAACAATTTTCAATATGGGGAATGTATCTTTCGTCGATTTTTGAACATTAGTGAATGCATTGGGAAGTCAGAAATACGCTATGAGAAATAAATTGTTTAAATAAATTTCAAGGCAGCGGACATAAATTTTGTATATTGTTTTTATTTACTAATAGTGTTATTGTTAAAATACAAAATTAATTTTCAATATGGGGAATGTATCTTTCGTCGATTTTTTGGGATTAGTGAATGCATTGGGAATTCAGTCATTGGCGATGAGAAATTAATTGTTTAAACATATTTTAAGGTGGCCGACATAAAAAAATAAACAAAATTAATGTCGGCCGACTTGAAATATGTTTAAACAATTTATTTCTCATCGCGAATGACTGAATTCCCAATGTATTCACTAACCTTTAAAAATCAACGAAAGATACATTCCCCATATTAAAAATTGTTATTGTATGTTAACAATAACACTTTTAGTTACTTAAAACAATAAACAAAATTTATGTCGGCCACCTTAAATTATGTTTAAACAATGAATTTCTTATCGCGAATGACTGAATTCCCAATGCATTCACTAATCTTCAAAAATCGACGAAAGATACATTTCCCATATTGAAAATTGTTATTGTATTTTGACAATGGCACTATAAGTTACTTAAAACAATAAACAAAATTTATGTCGGCCACCTTAAATTGTGTTTAAACAATTAATTTCTCATAGCGTATTTCTGACTTCCCAATGCATTCCCTAATGTTCAAAAATCGACGAAAGATACATTCCCCATATTGAAAATTGTTATTGTATTTTAACAATAACACTATTAGTTACTTAAAAAAATAAACAAAATTAATGTCGGCCGACTTGAAACATGTTTAAACAATTTATTTCTCATCGCGAATGATTGAATTCCCAATGCATTCACTAATCTTTAAAAATCGACGAAAGATACATTCCCCATAGTAAAAATTGTTATTGTATTTTAACAATAACACTATTAGTTACTTACAACAATGAACAAAATTTATGTCGGCCACCTTAAAATATGTTTAAACAATTAATTTCTCATCGCGAATGACTGAATTACCAATGTATTCACTAATCTTTAAAAATCGACGCAAGATACATTCCCCATATTGAAATTTGTTATTGTATTTTAACAATAACACTATTAGTTACTTAAAACAATAAACAAAATTTATGTCGGCCACCTTAAAATATGTTTACCCAATTAATTTCTTCTCGCGAATGACTGAATTCCCAATGCATTCACTAATCTTTAAAAATCGACGAAAGTTACATTCCCCATATTAAAAATTGTTATTGTATTTTAACAATAACACTATGAGTATTTAAAAACAATAAACAAAATTTATGTCCGCCGCCTTGAAATTTGTTTAAACAATTTATTTCTCATAGCGTATTTCTGACTTTCCAATGCATTCACTAATGTTCAAAAATCGACGAAAGATACATTCCCCATATTGAAAATTGTTATTGCATTTTAACAATAACACTATTAGGTACTTAAAACAATAAACAAAATTTATGTCCGCCACCTTGAAATATGTTTAAACAATTTATTTCTCAAAGCGTATTTCTGACTTCCCAATGCATTCACTAATGTTCAAAAATCGACGAAAGATACATTCCCCATATTGAAAATTGTTATTGTATTTTAACAATAACACTACAAGTTACTCAAAATAATAAACAAAATTTATGTCGGTCACCTTGAAATATGTTTAAACAATTTATTTCGCATCGCGAATGACTGCCTTCCTAATGCATTCACTAATGTTGAAAAATCGACAAAAGATACATTCCCCCTACTAAAAATTGTTATTGTATTTTAACAATAACACTAGTAGTTACTTAAAACAATAAACAAAATTTATGTCGGCCGACTTTAAATATATTTAAACAATTTATTTCTCATAGCGTATTTCTGACTTCCCAATGCATTCACTAATGTTCAAAAATCATCGGAAGATACATTCCCTATAGTAAAAATTGTTATTGTATTCTAATAATAGCACTATTAGTTACTTAAAACTACAAAAAAATGCATGTCGGGTATCTGGAAATATGTTTAAATAATTAATTTCCTGACGCGGATGACCAGTTGTTCCTAATAATTTCAATTAATTTGAAATTTTATTTGTGTATTATTTACAGCAACGATATTAGAAACGATACGTAAAAAAACAAATTTAAGATTATAGTCGAGAAATATGTTAAAATAATTATTTTTGATTTATTAATATTTTTTGGGTGGATGGTGGATGCGCCGGGTTATTGCTGTAAATATTGCCAGCTTCACACACATTTATATAGTTTATTGTGTCTAAACCGGGCATCGGGTCGTTGGTGGAGCGGCAGAACTGGGAGCGTGGCACTTTGCGCTACGCATTGCAGAAAATCCCAAGGAAATTCGTACAGAATTCGATTTTTGGTGAGCGTTTAAAAAATCTTACGCTCAAATTCTGACCCTCAATGACGAAAATTTGTACACTAGGGTTGCTCACCAGAGGCCGAATGGGACCTTTTCATGGGTCAATTCCGATGTTTAGAGACACGGCCGACACAACGAGACCTTTCCCTATACTCATTTTTAAACTTGAAAAATAAATTTGCTTAAAAATACGCCTAATTGACGCGGAATTAAATTCTAAGAATTACCCATCTATCATCCCTCTAATCATATTCTCTCTTCGCAAGCACACTTCCCTACTTAGACACCTTCATGGAAATATTCTTCCAATCCGTTACAGTTGTCTCTCTGTATCGTAGCTTACACCTGTAGCTCACTCACGACAAACTTATTCAGCACGTAGTATACTTTACTTGTTATCTTCAAACCAACAACCCTTCAAATATATTATTTTTTGTCATTCATTAAAATTCACAACCACTACATTCCATAATCAGATGATAATTCAACTGAAATGACAGTTCAGCTGTCAAATTTTGCTTGCGTGGATTTAACTTCCTGAAATCGTGTCGTAAGTAAAATACTGAAAATGCGACTTTTGAGTTGTCAAAACGGTGGTTAAGACCTCACTTTCGAGGCGGCGAGTACAAAAAAGGCATTTATAACATTACTTTCCTAGATTTAGCATCTATAGTCTGTTTAAAAACTAGAAGGAGTAAGTGCCGAAGCCCAATTTACACTATAAAAAGTTACCAGAAATATCACTAGATAAATTTGGCGGCAATTTCAAATAATTTCATAATTATTCTTTTACTAAAATCAAATATCCATTTTGTACTTCTAAATTGTGGTTAAGTATTTTCTTTTCTATCGTACAATATGGTCAGTTCAATTAAAATCCTTATACGGCATCTCGCCATATATCTGTGAAATAAAATATATTTACATTATGTTCATAATATAATATGCAATTTATATAATAATGTGTCTCTATCAGAGCTGGGACGAATCCTAGTAAAAAGGGTTCGAATCACGAATCCGAATCACCTAATATGTTTCGAATCACGAATACTCGAATAAAGGAATTGTAAGAGATAAATATGATTCGAATCGAAGATTCGAATCCTGTTTTTTCGAATCACGAATACAAATCCTTTAAGAATAAATTTAATTTTATTATTTTTTTGCAACCATTAATATATAAATATCGTTACCAGTTATTTTAACAAAAATATTCAAAACCTAATTATTTATTACCACTGAAGATCGTTGATAACAGACTAAATATCTGACTCCCTGTTACTGTGGTTAAAGATGTATTTATGTGTTTCTGAACTCCACTTCAAATCAGTGTTTTGTACGCGTGGCGCATGAAGTAAAATTTCGAGTTTTGAAAAGCCCGAAAATTTGTCTCGGGTCGCTGCGCGACCCTCGACAAATTTTCACGGGGCTTTTCTAAACTCGAAATTTTACTTCATGCTTAGCCTGGGAGTGGAAACACTAGTTCTAAACTTCAAATTGAACACTATTATAAAATCGACTAATGCTTGAAATTTACGTAAATAAAAAATTCGCTGAATATCATTTATCATTTAATATAAAATTAATTAACACCAAACCAACTAGGATTACAGAAAAGTCATCAACCTGCATTGATCACGTGTACTCAAATATGTCTTCTATCAAATGCGAACCAATAAGCAACCATATATCTGATCATGAAACAATATTATGTAATTTAAATATTTCTAACAATAAACAATCAACACCGTTAATTATTAAACGGCCTTTTAATGATGAAAATATGTTTAATTTCATACATAATATAAGTCAGGAAAAATGGTTCGATATGTATTCAGCCGATAATTTAAATGACAAATTTGTAGTCTTTCATAACATATTTGTATATTACTTTAACATACATTTCCCTCCATTTAAATACCATAAATGTAATTAAAATAAAAATTGGGTAAACACAATTGTGAAAAAATCTAGCAGCGAATTACGTAATCTCTTTCAAATACAAAAGCATATTCCGCAGCTTAGAAGTGAATATCTAAAGCGAAAAAAACTTCACAATGACATTGTACGTAATACTAGAAAGATATATTATCAAAACGTCATATTCAAATCAGATAACATTCAACAAACATCATGGAGAGTCATAAATGAACTCTCTGGTAAACAGAAATCAAATGTGGACATAGAACTAAATTATGAACATTCTACTGTCAGTGATCCTTCAGAACTGTCGGAAATTTTTAACGAATATTTTATCAATGAACCCTTAAAATTACAAAGTTCCTTAAATTCGACTAATTCTACAAATTCACTGCCAGATATAATCGCTGACAGTATATTTCTAGAACCATTTACAGAAAATGAATTAATTAATATATTACTTTATAAATTAAGTAATAGTAAGTAATAGGTCGCCAGGTTTTGATGAAATCCCCGACCGGGTCATAAAAAAATCGGCATATTATTTAGCGAATCCACTATGTCACTTAATTAATTATTCGTTGGAAAAGGGAACTTTTCCAATGAAGCTGAAATTTAATTTGGTGACTCCAATTTATAAAAAAGGAGATCATTCCGATGTTCAAAATTATAGGCCAGTCTCATTAGTTTCAGTATTTTATCAAATATTTGAACTTGCAATGTTAGACCGCATGTTAAAATTCATAAAAAAACATAATATCTTGAGCAATAGTCAGCATGGATTTTTAAGCGGCCGATCCACTATTACTGCAATACATGCGCTTTATGATAAAGTAATAAACTATCTAGACCATGGAGAGTGTCCGATTGGATTATTTTTTCATCTTAGTCGGGCGTTCGACTGTGTAAATATTGACATATTACTCGATAAATTAAATAATTATGGGTTTAGAGGCGTTGCTCAGAGTTGGTTTAGTCAGTACTTAAAGAATAGAAGACAATCTGTCCGGATTGTTAAGAACGGTCGAATTTGTATGTCAAATACTGCATTAGTTAATATTGGGGTACCGCAAGGGTCTATATTAGGGCCGATCTTATTCATCCTATATATCAACGATATTGTAAACACAATACCTGTTGAAATGTTTATTTATGCAGACGATACGTCAACTATTCTGAGTGATATTGATGACGAAGCTCTGAGCAACAAATCTATTGATTTGATACGTTCACTACAAACTTGGTTTTCCAGCAATAATCTATTTCTAAATACGAACAAAACATTTTGTATAAGATATAAAACAAAACAATCAACAATAAACTCAAATATCAATATTACTTTAAATGACATAAATATACAGAAGTCAAACGCAATAAAATTCCTTGGAATAGAAATGGATTATTGCTGTGACTGGAAAAATCAATGTGATACAATTATAAAACATTTAAATAAAAGTTCGTTTCAAATGTGATGTCTCAGAAATGTATTGAGTACACAACAATTGATACAGGTATACTATGCTAATGCTAATTCACGACTTATATATGGTGTATGCTTATGGGAAACTTTGGTTCATTGGAACTCCGTATTCATTGCACAAAAGCGAATCATAAGATCGATGGCAGGCATTCGGCAAAAACAATATTGCAAGCCATACTTTCAGTACTATAAAATACTACCATTTCCTTGTTTAGTCATGTATGAGCTTAGTGTTGTATACTCGCAAAAATAAACATTTATTTTCAAAAAACAGTGATATACATAATTACAACACAAAGCATTGTAATACATTTAGCATTGAAAATTGCCGACTAAATATAAAAAAACGTTCACCAAACGTTCTCGGGCCAAAACTATACGATAAATTACCACATTATATTAAGAATGCAATATCCACCCAATTATTTAAAATTAAATTAAAAGAATTTTTGCTTGATAAATTATATTACACTTTGAGTGATATGTTATAATTTTTAAATGTACATGTATGATAATTATGTTTTGATGTAATTTGTCTGCTCTCTTTAATTTTTTATTTTGATTGTTTGACACTTCCAAAATTGTAATTGTATATTTTTTGTATATGATCTACAGTCAAAGGAAATAAAAAAAAAACGGTAAAGTCAGAGAAAAGTCATAGAATTATATTCAAATTGACCAAAACATTAACAAAAAAGCCATGATATTATTAAATTTGTCAAAATCAGCGGGCAAATTACAAAACACGTAAAAATTTATAAAATTAACCTGTTTATTGGCAAAAACAATGAAAACTATTAAACAGAATGAGGGTTTCCCACAAAAGAAAGTTATATTAAAAGGCCAGGGAAAAAATCTTTAGTCAGGGAAATGTAGGAAAAATTTAACATTTCAGATTGTGGCTACCATGTCAGTTTTACTTCAAACAATATTAAATAAAATTTTGAAAACTAGATTATAATCTTTAAAAACATTTTCAATCATTTAATGTTCTTTTTAATGCGTTCACTTTGAAGTTTCGAACGAGCGTTTCCACTCCCAGACTAAGCATGAAGTAAAATTTCGAGTTTAGAAAAGCCCCGTGAAAATTTGTCGAGGGTCGCGCAGCGACCCGAGACAAATTTTCTGGGCTTTTCTAAACTCGAAATTTTACGTCATGGGCCACGCGCATAATACAGTGAAATAACGTTAAATTTAAAAACACACAAATAAACATTTCTCATATTAATCCTCACAATTATTTTCGATTCAAATCATTTGTAAGTATTCGAATCCTTTTACAAGGATTCGAATCATTTTATAAGGATTCGAATCACCCACATTAAGACTCGAATACTAATCCTCTTAAAAAAATGTAACGAATCCGGATCACGAATCCAGTTGAACTAAAGTATTCAATTGCCTCTTTTGAACCCTCTAAAAGGATTCGAATCGAGGATTCAAACCCTGAATGATTCGAATCCTGCACAGCTCTGGTCTGTATCTTACTTAAAATTGATTTGTTTCATAAAACTATACAAGGTAGAACGACTCATCTTCGGCATGCCTGCATGATCGTTTACTTCTTTTAAAACTTTATTCAAAGTTGGCAGTTCATTTTTATAGAAGAAACTATGCACGGATCTCTTCACTACGTCATCAAAACTTTTAATTATGTCCTCCAAGCTGTTACAAGCTGCTACAAATCTCTGCGGATTTCTCATATTCGCTAATAGTGCGATAGACAGTGGAATTTACAACTCCTAAAAATTGAACATTTTATTATTTGATGCATATTCTTATGCTATTTGATATCTTACCTACTACACCAGCAATGTCTGATACAACAGCAGTCATTTTCATATGAGGATCATCTGTTATCATCTGCTTATACATATTTATTATGAACTGTTTATCAGACATATAAATGACCCAAATCCAACTTCTTACGCTTTTTTGGAGGTGAAGGTGATATTATCACCGAGCTTGTACTGGGTCCATAATCCATAACAACAATATAAACAAAACTAACTTTTAACTATGCTAAAGAAACACCGCACAAAAGGTTATTACGAAACAGACAAAGTTGCAACTCGGTAACGCTTCGAATTTAGGTTATGTCAGCTGTTGCGTCTAATAATAACATAATTAGCATAGTGTATAATGGGCGCGCTCTCGGCCAATCAGAGTTGTAGGTTTTGGCGCGTGAAATTTAAAACGCTCCTCCTAGTTATTAATCAGATTATACAAATAAATCGATGATTTCATCGTAGTTCAAGTTATTTGCAGTTTCCTTTTCAATGCACACTTTCGACATATAATCTAGTTTTTCCTGTCCCAATGAAGAGCGTACATATTATTTTATCAGATTGAGCTTGCTGTATGAATGTTCTCACGTAACTGTCGTTACAGGCATGTATAGAAAGATTCTCAATGCATTGACTAAATTTGGGTATATATTCTCTAGTGTTAGCTGATAAATTCCTTCTAAAACTTAAAATGAGCTCATTTCCTTTAGGTCTTTCATTATCGAAATCGCTTGAAATTTTAAACTTTTAACTTCTGATACGAATTCATGTGAATCCAAATCAGCAGAATATTTTAAGGCCCGGTCTGTAGCCATTTTGGTCAACTCAGACACCTCTGTTTTTAAAAGCACATGGCCACTTAAAAATCCAGTCTCCAACAACCGAATTTAGGGCCACGAATCGACTATTAATTTGAGTAATCATTGCGTTTGGGCATCCAGGAAATGTAATTCATCTTCAGCTTGCTCTCTTGCCGTTCTAGATCTGCTTTTTTTTCGAGTTTGTTGGAACCAGGACCTCGAACCGAAACTGAACCGAAATCCGGAAAATACCGTAATTTTTGTCAAAACGAAAACCGAAATTGAACCGAAAACAAATGTCAGTTTATTTCTGTTCAAACATTCACGTAAACACGTATTTAATTCTACAACAGTTTCTACTTTTTTGCAATTTTTAAATCAAAACTGTTTACGGAAATATTTGTTTCGAGGTCCCCTCACTTAATTAAAACCATTTCTGATTATTTTTTTGTAGTAGAAAGTTTAGTTTTCGTTCGGCTTTGAAAAAAAGTGAATTTTTGTTCCACCCCTTATTTTAGAATACAAACTGCAGAATTAACTAAATCTGACGAAAATAGTCAACATCAAAGAATAAACTAAATCAGATATTAATAAACATTGACTAGTTGCAATCTCAATTTAAATATCTCTACTGGATTATCCAAAATATCGACTATTTTGTTGAAAATCGTTGGAGAAAAAAATCGACTTTGTGTTAAATCAACAGATGCGATCTTTTCGTAAATGTTAGATTTTCGGGTATAATGCCATTTTTGTCTTTTCTGACGTAAACATGGCGATTTTGAAGCAAAATGTCTATTTCGTCGGGTCAACATAAATATTGACGAAAAACGTAGACAATTGTCAATTTAGTTAATACAGTCAATATTTTTGAATGACCGTCAATGAATGGTAATATATATTCCATTTGTTTCTGGATCTCGCCTAGATATGGAAAAGTGACAGTTTAAGTATTGTAAATGGGGCTGGTTGTGTTTTAAATCAGGGTTTTTAAATGTCACTGTCAGATGTTCGATTTTAAGGTTATAATTTCTGACTATTGTGATCTTACACTGTTGCCTGTTTTACAAATTTTCAGATATAAAAGGATAATAATATGCAGTTTTAAGATTAACAAAATTTACTACTTGGTTTTTGTACATACAAACACAGCAATAATATTGTATATAACAAATATCATGAATTCGGCTCTGCAAACTTATTTCGTCATCCATTTGTATTTCTCGCTTGGGTCTTCCCGTTAACACATTTTGATCAACTCCATCCATCCACCTTAATTTTGGTCATTCTCTCTTCTGTTGGCCCTCAGTATTTTTTTGTAGAATTGCAAATTTATTCCCACCCTCTTGTGATACTGATAATTTTCATGTCAAACAATTTTTAAGCCCTCATTCCACTTTTATTATTTAGTCAAGAGAACCTGCATCTGAATCTTCTGATGTTTGTTCTGAGCCAGATTCCCCAAGCGAAATAATAAAAGAAGGAATGGTTTCAAAAGAAAGGTTCCCCATGTGTTTTGTCCAGTCATCCGAAATAAGTTTTTCACAATGATCACAGAAATTTTGCCACATATCGGATGTACATTTTGAGAGAGACTCAAGCCATAAATTCTGAACACGATCCTTAGATGGTTGCTTAGAATTTATGTGCTTATTGTAGTAAGTCTTACAAAACCCCCATGCCATTTCAATTGGATTGTATTGACAATGGTATGGCGGTAATCTAAGAACTTCGTGCCCGTTCTTTCTCAAAATGTCATCAACTACGTAAATTTTGTCATTTGATCAAAAAGGTATAAATAAAGCCCATAGTTCCTTTTTGGTTAATTTTGGATTGAATTTTACATTGTGTTTAACCAACCACTCCGGCATTTCGCATTTCTTACAAGAAAATGAAGGAGTTTTGTCTAATTGCACAGAATGGTATGCAGCATTATCCATAATAACTACACATTTCCCTGAAAGCTTAGCCAAAGCAGAAATAAGTTGATTAACCACCCAATTTTGAAAAGTATTACAATCTATTGTGGCATGGTAACCCACCCCTATACCCAGCATGTAGAATGGTGAAGCGTTTGCCTTCATTTTTGAATTTAGTTGGATTACTTTTTATATCCGTTTCATGTACCCAACGTCGAACCACGGATCCATTCTGATATATCCATGTTTCATCCAGGTATACGAATTGGATATCTTCACTGGAATTTTGATACTGTAAAAATTTTCTAAGGAAAATAATTTTAGCTGCAACAACATGTTTTTGTTCACAGAGAATTTTGCGCCCATTAATTAATTTGAATTTATACCCCATACTTTTAACAACCCTATAAAGTGTTGTTCTACTCCCATGGAACTCATAATTTTCTTTCATATCATTCAAAAGATCTCTCAAAGTAAAATACTGATTTCTAGAGTTATATTGCCAAATTAGTTGTTGCAGATCTTTTCTAGCTAGGTGATTCCAAAAATTGCTGTTTTTAGATCGTTTGCCAGAAGTAGTAGATTTCAATTCGTCAGGTCTTTGTCGTAAAATTGATTGTAATGAAGATCTCCCTACCTGAAACGTTAATTAAATATATATGATAATTAAAATACTAGACATACCCCAAAAATATCTATTAAAATCGTAATAATATTGTGACGCTGTAGATTTGGATTACTTTGCCTAAAATGTTTGTAGGATTTCAGAATTTGTAACCTTTTTGATTCAGAGATAATCTTTGGCATGTTAATATTTAATATGTGCCTGAAATTATTTTTCACTTTGACATTGACACAGCATTGCAACACTAGATTAATTTGATTTAATAATAAAATGCTTGAAGAAGCGACCGCGTGGCGAAATAATTGTTGCAAGATTAACAATAAATCTCTTGAAAATTAAAAAGAGCATTACTTATGATATCATAAATTATTGCAACACTGCTAAAATAAGGAATCAGGAGTGGCAATTAATAAAAAATGCGAGATCCAGAAACAAATGGAATATATTATAGTCAACAATTAGTATGCATGTTGTCAACATAATTGAATAATAATTAATTTCGTCAAATAAAAATCAATATTAAATAGTAGTCAACAATCAGCATGAATGATGTGGTCAAGATAATCGATTAATAGTCAATATTGTGAAATATGAGTCAATGAATAGCATGTAGTCAAAATGTAATCGATAAATAGTCAATGTTGTTAAATAACAACATATAAATAGTAGTCAATAATCAGTATGCAGTCAACGTAATCGAATAATAGTTGATGTTTTCAAATGTTGTCGTCAAATAGCAGTAAATATAGTAAGGACTGTCAATCAACATGTAATCTATAAAATTAAATGACACTTAATAATTTGACTATCACGACATTTTGACTATAATTTAACCTAAAATTGCTTGGTCGGCTGTCGATTGATTGAATTATGGTAATAAGTCACTGTGTTGACTGTCTTATTTTACTTTGAGTTTTATGAGTTATCTTTATTTTTTTTATTGAACATCCGATACTATTCAATAAAATAAAATAAAATAAAATAAAACTCTAAGAGTGCCATGGAAAATATTGTAGCTTGGCAACTATACAGGGTGAGTCACTAAGCGGAAATCGGCCTATAGTGGGCGTATCGTTGAAAATACTAAAAAAAGTTTCAAATAAAAGCGACCCGAGACAAATTTTCTGGGCTTTTCTAAACTCGAAATTTTACTTCATGCGCCACGCGTACAAAACAAAAATATTGTGAATTTATGACAATTTGAACCTCGCGTGAAATCAGTAGTTTATACGCGTGGCGCATAAAGTAAAATTTCGAGTTTAGAAAAGCCCAGAAAATTTGTCTCGGGTCGCTGCGCGACCCTTGACAAATTTTCACGGGGCTTTTCTAAACTCGAAATTTTACTTCATGCTTACTTTGGGAGTGGAAATCACTTGTTTATAGCTTTAAAATGAACTTTAATAAAAACAGGGAATATCTCAATGACTAACTATATGTCTAAACAAAATCACCAAACATCATCAGTATCTAGGACTAACGCGATAATACGAAATGTATTGCGCGACCCTCGACAAATTTTCATGGGGCTTTTCTAAACTCGAAATTTTCTGTGTTTTATACGCGTGGCGCATGAAGTAACATTTGGAGTTTAGAAAAGCCCAGAAAATTTGTCTCGGGTCGCTGCGCGACCCTCGACAAATTTTCACGCGGGCTTTTCTAAACTCGAAATTTTACTTCATGCGCCACGCGTATAAAACACAGATTTTAAGCGAAGTTCGAATATACATAAATTTCACAATATTTGAGTGATTTATACGCGTGGCGCATGAAGTAAAATTTCGAGTTTAGAAAAGCCCAGAAAATGTGTCTCGGGGCGCTGCGCGACCCGAGACAAATTTTCACGGGGCTTTTCTAAACTCGAAATTTTACTTCATGCTTAGTCTGGGAGTGGAAATCACTTGTTTAAAGCTTTAAAATAAACTCAAAAAAAAAAAACAGGGAATATCTCAATGACTAACTAAATGTCAAAACAAAATCACCAAACATCATCAGTATCTAGGGCTAACGCGATAATACGAAATGTATTAAAATTTTTACAAAATCGCAAATTTCTCAAAAACTGTTGGAAGGATATGGCAACAACCCGGTATCTATAAAAAAGGAAATTTAATTTTGCATCAGATAAAGTATCTTAAGATAGATGGTTCCATTTAAAAAAATGAAATTATGCGTGTTTGAAGTACTGAAGAATACCGTCGACGGACTCGGTTCAATTTAGAAAATCTGACTAATGAAAAAAACCTAAACAAATACTACATTTTTTCCCGAATCCAAAACCGTAAGCCATACAACTCTGACTTATTTCGTTTTGAAGATATTGTTAATGGCGTCGAGCTCTAAAATCGTCAAATTTATCAAAAAAAATGAAATAACTCGAAAACGGTTCAACTGAGACCCAATGTTGTGTGCATAAACTCATGTTTATTTTTAACGAGCAATCCAAAAATATATAGAGTGTTTTATTTAAAATAAGGAAGTTGGTGTTTACTTCCGGTATAACCGCAAGGCCGCCATATTTAGCAATAATTTTAGGTTATGAAAAACTTGATTCTGAACAACTTTTATTTGAAACTTTTTTTAGTATTTTCAACAATACGCCCACTATAAACCGATTTCCGCTTAGTGACTCACCCTGTATAATAAATTAATTACAGCCAACTTAAATTAATAAAAAGTTAAAAGCATGGCACTCTTGAGGTCTTTTATTTATTGAACATATCAATTAGTAATTATATTTCTTTATCGACTGTATACTGACTATTGTTATATTGACTATAAATCTCTAAGTATGATTTCGTCATTCAATCGCTCTGTTGACTGTATATTGACATTTGTGACATTTTGATTGTAGGTTAATTGGTCATATTATATCTTTATCGACTTTATTTTGACTAATGACATTATGACAGTAAGTCACTTGGTTGGCTGTCTTTTGACTATGATTGTTATTAAATCTATCGATTGACTATTTTTTTTCTATTGTGACATTACAACCGTAAGTCACTTGGTTGGCTGTCTTTCAACTTATTAGGATTCGGCTGTTTTTTGTCTATGCTAGGATTTTATGATAAAATGTCTGACTACTGTGACATTATAACTGTAAGTCGCTTGGTTGACTGTCTGTTGATTATGCTAGGATTTTGTCATTTTGTGTCTCTATCGACTGTATTTCGACTATTGTGATATTATGACTGAAAATTGCTAGGTTGACCGTATTTCAACTTTTTCGGATTTTGTTATTAAGTCACTGTATTTTCACTATTGCGATATTATGACTGTAAGTCACTTGGTTTACTGTCTTTTGATTATGATATGATTTTGTCATTAAATCACTATATCGACTCTATTTTCACTATTGTGATTTGATGACTGTAAGTCACTATATTGACTGAGGCTCGACTTTACTTTACACCCCGTGAAATAACATGCATTAAAATTAATAAATTCACTACGGAAATGATAAAAGCTCACTTTTTTCAACTTTGAAATTTTGCCTATAAACTTCTATAAAACCTCACTGATTGCTGTTAATCATTGCAATCTTCACTGGAGACATTGGGGAAGTCAAAAGAAATGATTGTTGATAAAGACTTTAATCTAGCTTCAACTTAAACTTAGATTTAACCGGATGACGATTATAACACATTACACTTGAACTCATATGGATTTATAGAATAACTAACATAAACTAATACACTCTTGGAAATTCATTTGTGCTGAATTCTAGTTTGTGTCAATTTCGCCGAAAAAAAAATCGCCGAAAAAAATGTTTGCTCACGTTGAATATTCCACATACTTCTAAGTTAGGTCAGGTTAGGAGAAAGGCTTGCAATAGAAGCTCACGTTGCAATAGAAGGTCACGTTGAATATTCCACATACTTCTAGGTTAGGTTAGGAGAAACGTTTGCAATAGAATAAATTGCGTAAATCTCTTTGCGCACGATGATTATTTTACATACTGGAACTCAATATTTTCAAAATTTTCAAACAATTTTTTTTTATTTATTTAACATTTCGGGTCAACATTAATTGCATATTTAGATAGGACTCGTCGAGTATTTTCGAATAATATCATGTTTATGTATTAGACTCACGGGGTGTATAGTAAATTCTTACCTTGACTGACATTAGTCTATCGTGTCAACTTAACTTAGGATAAGGATAGTCGGCATTATGTACATTTGTCATGAGCCGCCATCAACCGACATTAGTCTATTCTGTCAACTTGAAATTACATTTAGTCCAATGTATCAAACTTGACACAAATTGGCGTCAGCCGACGTTAGGACTATTGTCAATATGAGACAACTATTATTTGAATTATATAATTGGGTGGTTATATTATTGATTTTCTTTATGACACTCACGACACACATTTTAATAGTTGTGACATATTTTGAACTAACGAGTGTCTTTCACTCCCAGACTAAGCATGAAGTAAAATTTTGAGTTTAGAAAAGCCCAGCGTAGAAAATTTGTCGAGGGTCGCGCAGCGACCCGAGACAAATTTACACGGGGCTTTTCTAAACTCGAAATTTTACATCATGCGCCACGCGTATAAACCACTGATTTAAATTAAAGTTGAAAATATATACTGCTAAGATGTGACAGATATTAACTAAGTATAGAGAAAAAGAGCAAGAAATATTTATTTTGTGAATATTTTGTAACGAGGACAGTGCTATGATGGGCACATCATTTTTTTTTAATATGAAATAAGAACATTTTAAAAATTACTTATCACTTGGAGCTGAACTAAAAACCGTTTCTTTTCCGGAACGAAAACCGAAACCGAACCGATATATATTTTATTAATTGAACCGGAACGAAAACTGAAACGCAAAAAACACCGGATCGAAGCCCTGCACAAAACTCCCCTGGATCGACGACTTTCGAATTGGCGCCTATTTTGAACAACGAAATATGTAATACGTGGTTTAATGTTTTTAATTGTAGTTTTTCTTTATGGATCAAACGAAATCAGCCGTAAGTCAATACAATCACTACTTCAAAAGATATTACATTTTTCCGCTTTTTGGCAAGTTGGCCAATATGCGGCGTGGCGCCCCTATGATTGATGCACCCGTAGCAAATGCCATCTTCGCCACGCCCTAGTTTCGGCCCTGTCCAGAAATATCCATAATTTTCTGATATTTATAGCTCTAGTAAAACATATTATATTTTTCATATATTATTATGAAAAAAGCAAAAACAAATAATTCTTTACATTAGTGACCTTATTGATGTTATATTTGCGCGTGTTGGCCAGTGTTGTCAAATTAGCGAAAAATCTTCTAAATCTGGCAGCTTGTAAACCAAAATTGTCGAAAACTTATTATTTTAGCTGCTGGTTTTCTATCGCATTTTTTGTGAACAGTTTTGCTACTGAAAATGTTAATACACATATTTCTTTCAAAACTGCTTAAATGTATCTTTGTTTTTTATTACTTAAGTAATTAATTGAACTCTCGTGTAATTTTATATTGAGAAATTACAAAACTTTATTTTCTTCTTACAAAAAAATAGCTATTGGAAACTGGAAAACATTGAAAACAATATTTTTTTAACATTATTAAGAAATACATGCACTTCGATTTAATCCTCGAAAATGTAAATATACCAATTGGAACAGTATATTGTGCATTGAACATGGACTCATACCATTTCCCATGAGTATGAAATTCATACGAGTGGGAAATGGTGATTCTATGCGAATTGTACACTATACTTTTTCTACGACTGTACATATATTTAAAAAAAATCAGTTAAGTTTATTATAAAACTAGCACCACTTTTCGCCATTTAAACTTTTAAACGCACAATTCTTCGCCAAACCAAATTTTCAGGGTTTTCTAAACTAGTTAGAAGTTTTGAAATGAACGCCTTTTAAAAATAATCAATGCCTTGCAATTTTACAAAGTACACATCGGGATTTGTATACTTAAAAGAAAAATTCTCTATATCTAGATTATATGTAGCATGTACAATAAAAATATTAATTATTAAAGTATAAATTAAAATACATGCTTTTAATTAAACATGCCTCAAACCGATATTTACATTAATAAATCATTAATTAGGAGTCCTTCGTAACTAGTTTAGATAGACAACTGATATACTCGTATCCAAGACGGAAGGAATCAGGATGAATGATGCAAGAACTCAATTTCAATGAAACATCCCTTCCTTATCCGTTTTTCGTGTCCGACATAAATTACTAATTTTCAACAAGCAGATAAATTTCAGGGAGCGAAAAGAGCCCAGTCCTCGACGTACGTGGAATAGGAAAATAAATGAAAAAGTGAGTGAAACAGATGCATTCGATACGGACATGGAATAGTGTAGAAGTTCGTGTTGGAGGAGAGTCGAGTTTGTGCGGAATAAATTTATTGGCACGTATTTATGAAAAACTGAAAGAAAGGAGAGCGGAAATTTGCATTTTAATAATTATATAGATACTCCTGGGGGAAGTTGAGGGTGTAATTTATAACTTTTTTTATTTATTTTTCAAGTGGTGAAATGCAGGCATTTTCATCCATTTTGCATACAAATTATAATGTGAGTGTACAAATGTAAATAGACGTTATTAAAAGTGAAATGCAGCTTTACCTTCTTCCAACGTATCATTTTATTTTTTCAGTACATTCATATTAAAAGCAAAATATTAAATTTACACTGTTTGTATCAATTTTAAATCAAATCAAGTGCAATCAGGTGCGAATCTACGGGGGGGGGGGGGGGGGGGGGGAATTTCATTCCCTAAATGGTCAGTCGACAATTATATAATATATAATATAGTATTTTTTTGATAGGTTTAAAATTTTTATATGTAGATTAATTTGAAATGTTAAATTTCCCTGACTCGTCCCTGATTCCAGATTTTTTTCCCTGACCCCTTAACAAAATTTCATATGACTAAACTAAATAATGTATATTTTGAATTTTACTTTAAATAAGTGTTTTGTGCAGGTGGCGCATGAAGTAAAATTTTGAGTTTACTTCATGCTCAGTCTGGCATTGGTAATCACTCATTAAAATTATATGAGGGACTTGAATTGGGACTCAGATCGATCATTTTTGTTTGGTGAATCGTAACAGTTGTCGATTGTTTTTTTTTTTCTGTTTTTACAATTTTTGCAGTTTCAATGTTTTTTTTTGCGTTTTATTACATTTTAACATATTTAACATTTCAAACATTCGACAACTTTGACACTTGGTATATTAGTTTTGATATATGTCGACTGAGTCGATAAACGTTATAAATAACATATTGGGTGTCAAAACTGTTGAGATTGTCGATAATGAGAAACTTGTTGAAAATATAGAAAAGTGATAAAATGACAAAAAGAAGGTTAAAATATACGAAGATTGTAACAAATTTAAAAATTAATTAATAACTGTGAAAAATCAATCAAACAATCAATCAAAAAATGTATTGATGTACAGGGTGGTCTAATTTCGATGTTGCTTATGGGCATCTCGGTAAATATAAGAGTTAGAAAAAAACCGATGGCGCAATCGCGATCTCTTTTTTTGAGACTATAAATGCCGAAAACAAATATGCACCATCTTGTATTTTTCAGAAGTTATAGGGCAAAATAGGGTTTTCTTGATTTTTAACTTTAATTCGTATCTTGCGTAATTTGTGAGATAGATAAAAACTATAAATACTTTCTTAAGACACTTTTTAAAGTAGAATCCAGTGGCGTAGGCATTTTTTTATTTTATGAACACATTTTCGAGTTATAGCCAAATTATTTTTTATTTAAATGTAAATCATAGTTGACTTTGACACCTTTAAGAAGAGTGGTTTTCACTGATTTCAAAAATATATACTTTTATGAATTTATCTTGAAAATAGTGTTCCTATAGAATAGAAACTAAATTTTAATCTGCTAAATAATATAATACGGAAGACAATAGCCATTATAAATCATTTGCATGCTCAATTTTAATTATTTATTCCATTGCAACAGCAATGAGTTCTGTTCTTCCAACAAGATGGAGCAGATTACTTTTGGATGCAAATTTAGGGAGCAATTGGTTGGGAACATTTAGACCAGTTAGGTGGCTTGCTAGATCTCCAGATCCAACACCGATAGATTTTTTTATGGGGATACCTGCAGGACAAAATTTACAAGCAGCCTAAATTAATTTAGACGTATTGGAACATTTTCATGATTTTTATAGGAACTGTTCACAACATTCAAATTTGTATCGCCATTAAAGCTGTAAGAGGTAGATGCCAAAGATGCATTAAAAATAATGGCCATCAGTTCAAATATTTAAAATAAGTGTTTTTTTCTTAATATATAAAAATTTCAATAAATATTAAAAATAATAAAATATTTATTACTCAAAAAAGGATTATTATTATTTAAAAAATCATTAGTTTATAATGTTTATCATAATTAAAACTGAGCATGCAAATGATCAAAAATGGCTATTATCTTCCATAATATATTATTTAGCTGATTAAAAACTAGTTTTTACTCTATAGTAACACTAGTTTTTAAATTTAATTCACAAAAGTATATATTTTTTAAATCAGTGAAAAACACTCTCATCAACTATGTCAAAGCCAACTATGATTTACATTTAATGAAAAAAACAATTTGGCTATAACTCGAAAATGTGTGAATAAAATAAAAAAATGCCTACGCCACTGGATTCTACTCACAAAAGTGTCTTAAGAAGGTATTTATAGTTTTTGCTTGTCTCACAAATTACGCAAGGTATTAATTAAAGTTAAAAATCAAGAAAACCCGATGTTGCCCTATAACTTCTGAAAAAAACAAGATGGCGCATTTTTGTTTTCGGCATAGTCCTAGTCTCAAAAAAAGAGATAGCGACTGCGTCATCGATTTTTCTCTAACTCTTATATTTATCGAGATGCCCATAAGCAACATCGAAATTAGACCACCCTGTACATATTAAATAATTTATTATTAAATTATGCTATTTTTTATGTTTTTCACGAATTTCCACCATTTCTATTAATTTTGAAATATTCTAACAGTTATTCCGAGTTTTGTAGAATTTCGTTAATTGTTCAAATGTTGATACTTCTCCTGAATTTTAGTCAGTTTTTTTAATCCTGATAGTTTCTGTCGCGGTCAAAAAGATGGCAGACGAGTCAAGTAGTATCTATGGAGAATCCGACTTTATAAGTGAAAACAATTTTTATAAGTGTAAACATAAATAAATGCTATCCAATGTGTACAGTGTGAGAATGATTTTCATCTGTCATGCTTGAAAATTCATACGAAGGCATGTGGAAGGCTACAATCCATATCAGCCAGCGACAATGATGTAGAGGTTAAGTCTCTGTACTCTGCAAATCCAGGTACGCTACAATTTAATTTTCTAACCAAAGAAAATAAGCTATTAAAGAAAATTATCCAAAAGCTGGAAGGAAAATAACAACCGTTTAAAAGAAAAAGTTAACTTTCTTCAAAATAACGAAATGAAAACACTCATAAATAAACCCGCGAGTACGGAAATAAATCAACAGGTGGATCCACCTGTAGTAAAAGAGGTGAAATCTACATATCAACAAAAATATGCCAATGCAGCGAAAAGCCAATCCAAAACAAACAACGCAGAATCGCAGAATCCATTCCTCCGTGGCGCGTCTCCACTACTGATGCAGGTTCACAAGAAACAAATGGCAACAAAAAATACTCTGATAGTTTCATCATTTACAGAGAAAAAAGGCCAAACAAAATAATAAATAAAAGAAAGAAATTATTTAGCACCGGCAATAATAAATCAGATTTAATTTCTGGAGAACCTAGAAAAACATAGCTGTTCTTAAATAGAGTTCATCATAATGTAACTCTGTTGAACATTGAAGAACACATACAAAATATCATGAAAGACAAACAATTCGTCTGTGAAAAATGTAAACTAGATTAATAGCATATCAAAGTTTTAAATTGAGTGCTGATTTCTCAGAACATGAAGCATTAACGTGTCCATCTAACTGGGCTGCTGGGATTAAAATTGGTAAATATATTTTTAAAAAGGCTTCGAATAGTTCAGAAGCCACTTAACCCGTCTTCGAAAAATAGGAATGACGATTTAAGAAGATCACAGGGGCGTCTCTTCAAGATGTTGTTCATTAATACACAATCAGTGCGAAACAAATATAGTGAACTCGACGGCATCATAGAAAGTGAACAGTTTGATACTGTGTGCATAACAGAACACTGGCTGAAGCATTATGAGTGTGAATAATACTATATAAACAACATGATGACTGCATCTCATTTTAGTAGGTCAGTCTCTGCAGGCATTGGTGCGCTAATACTATACCTTTTTAACGTCAAAATAAAAACAAACAACTTTAAATTCTGAGCAAACAATTTCAAATTGGGAACAACCAATTTTAAATTGGGAACAAACAATTTCAAAATGAGAACTAGCAAATTCATAATGAGAATAAATAATTTCAAATCGGAAAAAATACAATTACACAATTTAATGTTAAAAAAACTTTGTTTACAATATTACATTTTGTTTTTTGTAATATACATTTTTTTAATGTATTATAAAGATCGAACAGAATATACCGAGCGGTCGTTTAAATGATGATTTAGAGTAGGCGGATTTTTTTTGTGCGGTTGCCCAGACTGCTAATTGAATGATGGAATACTTTTGAGGTTATGGTAAACTATGTTAACAGTCAATGGTGCCAATCTAATTTAAAATTCAAAGCCTAATCTAAATCATGGTTTAAACCAGTGGTCTCCAAACTACGGCCCGCGGGCCCAATCCGGCCCGCGACTTGCATGAATCCGGCCCGCGATTGTTTGTAATTTTTTTTGTAAATGTCATATTTTGAAATATTGTAGCAATTGTTCCTTAAATTTTTCATAATTTTATAAAATTAATCGGATCTTGGCCGACTTTATTATGTAGAATTGTATTTGTGGCCCGCGAAGAAGATAGTTTGGATACCCAGGGTTTAAACGATCGCACGATAATTTAATAACATAATAATAATTCGAAATTAGTGTCCGTCATATTTAAAGCATCAGGCAAGAATCTTTGATTATGAGCAACGCATCTGGCGCATTTAGCAACAGTTTCGTAAATTATCAATTAAAACTCGGTTTGAGTAATATTTTCTCTGTCCTCTCCAGCCAGAATATTTAGAATTAAACGGCCAAATCGCTATTAACCTAAGATTATAATATAAGGTTGACCATGCATGTTTATAGCATTATACATTGGACTGTATGGTCCAAGTCTCAGTATTTGATGGCCATTAAATTCATCTTCTTGCAAAACGTCTTCAATTTAATTATGGCAAGGAGCATTATCAATTACCAATACAACTTTTGACTGATACATATTTTCAACATTTGGAAGGCAATGTCGCACAAATTCCTTTGCTTCTGGTCTCTTAAATGCACCTCTTCTAATTATATGATAAATCAACCCCATATTCCCTATACATCTAATGACATGCATTTTTTGTCCCGTTCTTCTTGATATAAAAATATTAAAATTGGGTTCATCCATGTAAATTATAGGAATATTTTCGGGTTGATGTTATAAACATTTTTAAAATAAATATTTTTTTAATTTTTACGCTATATCTTAGTAAATATCTACGACATCTCAGCAGTTAATATTTTCAACTTTACTTTGAATTAGTGGTTTATACGCGTGGCGCATGAAATAAAATTTCGGGTTTAAAAAAGCCCCGTGAAAATTTGTCTCGAATCGCTGCGCGACCCTCGGCAAATTTTCTACGCGGGGCTTTTCTAAACTCGAAATTTTACTTCATACTTAGTCTAGGAGTGGAAGACACTCGTTAGTTGAAATATGTCACAACTATCAAAATGTGTGTCGCAAGTGTCATAAAGGTAAGCAATAACATGAACATCTTATGATATATTCCAAATAATAGTTGTCCAGATGTTTTCGCAAACATTCCTTGGAAACAATGATTTTCTTGAAATTTAAGTTTTAATTCTTTCGATGTTATTTTTATATTTTCTTCCACATAACGTTCCATAAATAACTTAATTGTTGAGGCAGTTAATAGTTGAAAGTTAATTTTTACTTTGATTTTAGTTTAAATAAAACACTTATTACTTTCAAACACTTTATTGTACTTTATTGTACTTCCATAAATACATGATGTTTAGGTATAATTTTGGTACGTCTTTTTCCACCACGTTGTTTTTTACTGTCTTGGTGATTTATCCATCGATAAGCTATTGCTATTGTACATTGCACAAATTTGCATTTTAATATTGTCCGCTTTACCTTTTTCTATATATGGCACTTTTTTAATAGGACAGAATATTGCAAATAAAACTTAAAAAAGTACTGTCAAATTATTTGCTTTTTTTACATTTTTTATTGTTTTACGGCCAACTCAATTTGAAATTGTTAATTTCCATTTTAAAATTGTTAGTTCCCAATTTGAAACTTTTTGTTCAAAATTTGAAGTTGTTTGTTCCCAATTTGAAGTTGTTTGTTCCCAATTTGAAATAGTTTCTTCCCAATTTGAAGGTTGTTCTCAATTTGAAGTTGAAAAGGTATAGTGAAACAAAAAATTGACTTTGAAGTGTTACACAATATAAATAAATTGTCTATCGAAATTCAGTGCGGATGATGCCATATACACTTAATAGATACAGCTAAAATTTATTGTCGTTTACAGACCACCAAACAGTGATTTCAATGTATTTTTATTTGTTAGTTCCAGTACTTTGGACTTATTAGATCTAGTCAACCAACACGTTATGATTGGCAGGGATTTTAATGTACCTTTTAACAACCTAAACCAAAGAGTAAATGATGTCTGAGATATGGTCAGATCCTCCGGTCTTAACCAAACAGTTTATTTCCCTACCAGGAGCCCTAATACACTTGATAATGTATTTTTAAATTATGAGCCAAGCGGCTTTAATACCCACCCACGCATAATGTCATCTGATCATAGAGGCATACAAATCCAGTTCTATCAAGAGATTTTTAATGATACTTTGAGAAATAAATTTTTAGGACCAATAACGCAATCGGGAAAATCCAAGTTTTTTCATTTGCTGGACTCGACTGATTGGAGTGCAGTTGTTGGAGAGAGTGACAATAGTAGGAAATGTGTCTTGTTTTAAAATGCTGTTGTCACTGCTTACCATGTAGCATTCCCTCAAATAAAGGTAAGAGATAAATCAAGTAAAATAGACGGCATACATTGGTTCACCGAAAATCTCCGCGAAATGACGACAAATCAAAATCTAATGTATGACGGGTTTGAAACCAGTAGTGATACTTCTTTAAATGAAATATATAAATCATATCGCCTAAAATACAATGCTGTAATAAAATCAGCAAAAATAAAAACCAATGATAATTTCATTGCAAATTCTAACAATAATACAAAATCTATGGGGCGAATCATTAGTACTAATCGCAAAACAAACCGAAACAGTGATAAACTTGCAATATTATTATTTTTTTGGGTTTTGCCTGGCCTTGAGAACTTACCCATTAGCTAACATCATTTATTTATATTTGTATTAATTGTCAAGATTACAATTTGTAATATGCTATTATTTCATACGGACAAACACTCACATTTATACCACACCCAGGGTCACGACAAGAAATTATTTTTAAATAAAATCTCGCCGTGCACGGTAATCGAACCCGAATTAAGGCTCGCCGAGCGATACAGCCCAGTGACGTTACCGCTCGGCCACTAACTGCCCACTTGCAATATTAGCAGTGAAAAATTCAATTACGAATTCGTATCCTACATTAAGAATGTACTTGATTCTATCCAGAACCTTGGTCCTTTAGATTTCACCTCCAACAACATGCCAATTAAATTCTCTTTCAATGTAATATCGAGTGACATAAGAGAAGCTATTAACGGGAGGGTAGCAAAGAAGTACTTACAAGAACTAGATGTAGCTAAACTAGCATTTTCGACCGGCATTGGTGCAATAAATTATAGAGAGATTTGTAGTCTTTCAACAAAACTCATTTATTGTCCCTAATAATGTATTTATTAATCTTTGCGTTAGCCGTACCTGTTTTCTTTGGGCAATGAACTTGAATACCCTCAATAAAATTATAATCATTTTACAACCTTGTAGCTACCGAATCTGCAGGAGAGTAAACCCGCGCTCCAACCCCCGCAGGTTGGAGCGGTGCGACAAAGTCGCTTAATCGTTTCTTCTTCAGCTCGCACAATATGCTAATTATTTATACCTGCTTTTTCTGGAGGGCAAAAATAATCTCTTTGGTATATTTTCTTCGAACCGATACTGATATAGGTTTAGCTGGTTTTTCTATTGGAATTTCAATCTCTCTCTTCCACTATTCCACAAGTTGAACAATTTTAAATGACGAGTAGTAAACTTTTGTAGAAAATCGATTCTCAATAATATTCGTATTTTTCAATCTTACCTTTATACAATCAATTCGGTTGTTTCGTTAGTAAAAATAAATATTCAGCTAGTGATTTAAAAAAAAAACGATGCGCTCCCCATAGCGTTATTTAAACAGGTATCAATTATTTCTATTTAATTTGAAAAAAATACAGGGTTCAAACTGGAATAAATTCGGTATTTATGAAATGAGAAGTTCCAGAAAAAAATCGTCGGACAGGTCGATTTATATTCGTTATTGCGCACTTTTTAGCGTCTTCAAAACAAGTATGACGTCGCTAGCCTTTCACTTATGACGTCATAGGCAAGTTTTTAAAATACAAACATTATTTTTTATTTCACTAAATTAGTAGCCCTTTTCATTCTCTTTTCATTTTTTAAATTAAATATTTTTTGGAGAGAACATGCTCTTCCAGAGTTAGTTAACTCTCGCATTCAAAGAGGAATGAAAACTAGGTGTTACGATAAAAAATAAAATCACTTACATTTTATTTTAAAAATCTAACTGTACAATTTCCTCTAAATATAATATTAATTTTAGTGTGTTGGTCATTATTCGGATATTATATTGTATAGTATACTAACTGTATGTTTTTTTAAATTTTATTGTATTATTTTATATTGTTACTATGTACTATGTGCACAAATGTATGCTTATAATTATTAGATAATAAATTAATTGTATTCGATCATTTGCTTTTATTTAATGCTTACCTTTTGTTGCTTTTTGTTTATAAGCATACAAACATATACGTACTATTTTAGCGAGGATGAAAAGCTCGACATTTCCGATAATATTAAATATACGAAAAATGTTTTAGGTACAAGTTCCACAAATTTAGTATAATGAAAAATCAAGCTTCCCCTCTTCACTGAAACACCCTGTGTGCATGTATGGCCTATTCTATACATCAAATTGGATTCTTACTTAAATGTTTAAACTGTTTATAAAACAGGGAGTAAAATAAAATTAAATAGTTAGCATAGAAAATGATTCATTTTAAATGGTAAAACTGAACAGTCCATTTCATAAACCGTCAGGCAACAATATATTTTAATAGGCATTCGGTTTCTCGTCGATAGTGAAATTCGTTAGTTATTTGAGAAAAGAAAAACCATTATACAGCCCAACGATGGGTAAGCCGAGCCATCTCATTTATGGCCTCCAATTAATCTTCGGTCCTTCAGACAAGTAGCCGTTATATGACGACCGTATAAACGCCAACACAGAAACTTGCTTATTAATATGCAAAGAATCTCAGCTATTTATTAACGGATTGCGATAAAATTGACCTCAAATAAAGCGTAATTATTGTGTTTATGCTACTACATAAAATGAACAATCTGTTATAAAAATAAATTAGAAAAAGGTGACAAAACGGCGAAAAACAATATAATGTTTTTAATTAAGAGCAAACAACTTCTTTATACATGATGTAAATTTTATCAAATTTACTCATGACATGTAACAATGCCATAGCTACTACTCTATAAAATTTCGGTATTTTATAAAAGTAATTACTCAAAATTCTTTGCATTAACCTTATTTCTTTGTTTAAAGTCAGAACTAATACTTTTTTGAATATACATTTTTCTTATGACTAGGATAATAATATATGTTGCAGTCGTTAATTTATTTATTTAAATAAAGTGAAAGAGATTGATTCAACAATGCAAGAAATGTAGTGCTACCCTCCCCTTAATAACATAAAATATAGCAAAACCAAGGAGAGTTCGTTAAATTGGAGCAAAGTTGTGTATTATAGGGCCTAACAAAAAAAAAAAAATGAAATATCTTCTTTTGTTTTTGAGATATTCTCAAAAAACGGATTTTTTGAAATTTCGTTTTTATTTATTTATTCAAAAACTATCGAATCCAGATATTTACAACTTTAACATTATACAGGCACTTTTTAACGGGAAATCAAGTAACATATTTTATTTTAAGATAACTGTAACATTTACCCGGGGACTATAACTAACTATTGTTTTTCTTATGGGCGCCATTTTGGATTTTTATATTTTTTGGAAGAATATGTTTTTCTGAATTCAATGATGTATCACACTTATAGTTTATTGTACATTTTATATGTACAATTTTAATCCTATGTTTTTTGTAAAGAGTGCCTTGGAAACAATTTGCTTACATATCACCTCTGAAGACGGGCATCCAGCTGATTAATTATTGTACTGATAGAAAATGTATTTGTTTATAAACGAAATACCGGTGTGACATTTTGAATTGTAATAAATTACTTGACTCTTTGGACTATCATAGGATTTTGTCATATTATATCTTTATTGACCGTGTGACTATTGTGACTGTAAGTGACTTGATTGTCTTTTGACTATGCTAGAATTTAATTTTGTCTGATTATATCTCTCTATGGACTGTATTTCGGCTATTGTGATGTTATGATTGTAAGTCACTTACAACACTATCAAATACAGTCAATGTAGTAATTTAATGACAAAATAGTAAGACGATACATATTTTAACAGTTGTGATGTATTTTAAACTAACGAGTGTTTAAAAAAGCCCCGCGTAGAAAATTTGTCGAGGGTCGCGCAGCGACCCGAGACAAATTTTCACGGGGCTTTTCTAAACTCGAAATTTTACTTCATGCGATACCACTGATTTACAGTAAAATTAAAAATATATAACGCTTAGAGTACCATCACATCTAAGCGTTATATCTTTTTAATGTTTATTGAGATGTAGCGAAAAATGCAAGAATTTCTTTTTTTGTGAATAGTTTTGGAATAATAATAATAAAAGTAGAATAAATTTAGTTTGTGCAATTTTTCCTTACTGTTGATATTTAAGTCATCATATCTTAAACGGGCAAAGTGCTATAATGGACACATCACAATTTTGTTTACTTTATGTTTTGTGTGATAATCGATACTTATTTTTTTGTTACAAAAGATTGACAGGTAATAAATAATTTTGACTGCTAACAATGATTGACTGCTGTCAATATTTCATTGGTTAATAGATAAGACGTCATTGTTTCTAAGGCACTCTTTGCAAAAAAGAAATAATTATCATTTTAAACATAAAATCTAAAATAATTTTTTTTTTTATTTATTTCCTTTGACTGTAGATCATATACAAAAAATATACAATTACAATTTTGGAAGTGTCAAACAATCAAATAAAAAATTAAAGAGAGCAAACAAAGTATTTTATAGTATTGAAAGTATGGCTTGCAAGATTGGTTTTGCCGAATGCCTGCCATCGATCTTATGATTCGCTTTTGTGCAATGAATACGGAGTTCCAATGAACCGAAGTTCCCCATAAGCATACACCATATATAAGTCGTGAATTAGCATTAGCATAGTATACCTGTATCAATTGTTGTGTACTCAATACATTTCTGAGACATCCCATTTGAAACGAAGTTTTATTTAGATGTTTTATAATCGTATCACATTGATTTTTCCAGTCACAGCAATAATCCATTTCTATTCCAAGGAATTTTATTGCGTTTGACTTCTGTATATTTATGTCATTTAAAGTAATATTGATATTTGAGTTTATTGTTAATTGTTTTGTTTTATATCTTATACAAAATGTTTTGTTCGTATTTAGAAATAGATTATTGCTGGAAAACCAAGTTTGTAGTGAACGTATCAAATCAATAGATTTGTTGCTCAAATTATAAGTGCTATACATCACTGAGTTTAGTTATCTTAAAAAAATATGCTACTAGATTCCTTATTAAAAAGTGCCTGTATATTGTTAAAGTTCTTAATGTTCAGATTCAGTAGTTTTTGAATAAAAAAATAAAAACAATTTTTCAAAAAAACAGTTTCTCGAAAACAAAAAACTATATTTTAAAATTGTTTTAAGGTTATTGTTAGGCCCTTTGCTCTAATTTGACCGACTCTCTATCTTTTCAAATAACTGAGATCTCCATACATTCTGTCGAAATACGGACACCCTGTATATGGCTTCACTTTCAATTTGATAAATTAGTGTAAGAAATCAATTATTTTACTAGTTACATCAATTGCAAATCATTGCATAGGAACATCATTGGTTCCGAATACAATGAAGATTTATTTATTTATATATTTACACCCAACAGACATACAGTCCACTTACGGGGATTCAGACTAAAATTACATGTTATAACACAAATATATATAAGTAAATACAATAATTAATAATATCCTAATACATTAAGTAGTTGACAAGTATAAAATGCGTTTAATGTTTTATTGTTCCGAGTATTTCACTACGAAAAGATTTATAAACTGGCTGAAAGATATCAGTAGAATACTGAATCTCGGTATACGCGCGTGACAACTTATAGACAGGGGAGTTCAGGCAATAGTTAGTATTGGGGGTACAGTATGTA
The DNA here is from genome assembly GCA_932526585.2 of Philonthus cognatus. Taxonomy (NCBI): domain Eukaryota; kingdom Metazoa; phylum Arthropoda; class Insecta; order Coleoptera; family Staphylinidae; genus Philonthus; species Philonthus cognatus. The sequence continues at coordinate 67,472,302 of OW052242.1, read as the reverse complement.
AAGGTTTTAGCATGGCGTAATGATTGCATCAATACCACCTATTTATAAAAAGCGTAATAAAAATAACCCCCAGAATTGTAAACCAATGTCTCTCTTACCATTTTTTTCAAAAGTGTTAGAAAAAATCTTCCTCTTACAAATTGAAAAAATATTTTAAGCAAAATTACCTTTTTAACCCCTTGACGCGCAGCCCCGTGTCTAGCACGGGCAAAGGCTACTAGCAAATGGTCGCATATTTCATTCAGGATTTGTCATGCGCAGTGGAGGCATTGAAATAATTTAAAATGGATAGTAAATACTTTTAGAGAATACTAGGTAATAGTTGGTCATGGTATTCTAAATAGTTACATTGAAAAAAAAGAAAATGATTTTTTGGTCGTCGAAAAATCTTAAATTATATGATCCTTAAGGGGTTAATAAAAGTCAATTTGGTTTTCGAAGTGGGAAATCCACAAGTGATGCCATTATATCCTTGCTAAACAAGATACTATCGGGTTATAAAAGTGGGCAATTAATTCACCATGGCTTCTTTCGTGGACCTGAGTAGGGCGTTGGATTGCGTAAGTCACGATATATTGATAGGCAAGCTAAAACGTTATGGTTTCGATGTAGCTAGTACACATTTGATTAGGTCCCACCTTACTAAAATGGTGGTGTTAAATAGAATGCATTGAAAGTTGAAAATGGTATCCCACAAGGGTCAATCCTTACGCCTCTACTATTTATCATATACATAACCGACTTACCATCTTTCGTCTCTGATACTTCCAAAGTGATATATGCCGATGACACTACTTTTGTTAACAGTGCTAGTACTCTCCATGATGCAATCTTTAGAAGCAAGAGGGCAAATGATAGATTTAACAAATGGTTCAGTAGCAATAAACTGCTATTAAATGGAAAAAAAAACTATTAATAATACTTTAAAGAGTCATGAATCTGATACCCCAACAGCTGTGAAATTTCTAGAGGTTCATCTCGATCCCACTATGACATTGAGTATAAATACTGACACGCTGGCAAACAGATAATGTTGCAACATATTTCTTCTGTGAAACTTAGCAAATTCAGTCTCACCATATACTCTAAAAGCCATCTATTTTGCTATATGAGATTCTATCCTTGCTTATGGCCTACTAGCCCGGGGCCATTCTGCCTACAGGCGCTGCATATTTGGACTGCAACGAAGAGCAGTCCGCGTAGTGGGTGGTTTTGGTTATAGGGATGACTGGCGACGACACGAAAACATCTAAAATCTTCCGGTTTCTATCTCTTTCCTTAAATGTTGGAGGGTAAGGGGAAAGAAACCAAGCACTCAGGGGGTAATAATCCATTATGAACACTAACCGCATTTTTTGATGTCAATGTCAACCCGATATTAGCAGGAAGTAAGAAGTCCATGTGTTTTCAGCCGGCGCGTAGCGTTATCTTTTGTCCGACTTGGGGTGGTTTTGATAGGAATATTTATTTGATATTTATGAAATTATTTAAAATGTAATAATAATTAATACGACATTTATAAAATAAAGTCGAAATTATGTCTACGTGTACAATTTTAGGTCAATAGAATTTTTTAAAACGTATCTGACGTTTACATCTCGATAAATATTGATCATCACATCTAAACGTTATATATTTTAACTTTACTGTAAATCAGTGGTTTATACGCGTGGCGCATGAAGTAAAATTTCAAGTTTAGAAAAGCCCCGTAAAAATTTGTCGAGGGTCGCTGCGCGACCCTCGACAAATATTCTACACGGGGCTTTTCTAAACTCGAAATTTTACTTCATGCTTAGTCTGGGAGTGGACAACACTCGTTCTTAGAAGTTTCAAATTGAAGGATCACTCTACTAAGTTTACTAAGTTTTTTTACCATTTTACAAAGGTTACAGCTCGAAGGACCAATCATGGTCTTCGGAGACCAAAGGACTACAGGGAATCGAAGTTTATTTTCAAGAAAACAACGAAAATCTGAAGGTTTACAGCATAGATAGGAAAGAACACATCTAATTTTGAAAAAATATCGAAATTGGGTTGGTTTTCAGTGCATTTTAAACTTTACTTTAAATCAGTGTTTTATACGCGTGGCGCATGAAGTAAAAATTCGAGTTTAGAAAAGCCCCGTGAAAATTTGTCTCGGGTCGCTTCGCGACCCTCGACAAATTCTCTACGCGGGGCTTTTCTAAACTCGAAATTTTACTTCATGCTTAGTCTGGGAGTGGAAGACACTCGTTAGTTTAGAATAAATCACAATTGGTAAAATATGTATCGTTGGATGCCCGTCTTCAGGGGTGATATGTAAGCAAATTATGGGTCTTAGGAGTTGTCACATAAGTGAGTTACTCAAGGCACTCTTTACGAAAACAAAAGATTAACATTTTACATATAAAATGTACAAAGTGAGAAACTCGATGTCTCAGCTCTATTAAAATCTATGTTTGTGTTTTAATCTATTGTTTGTTTTTTACTATTCTTAATTGTATATTTTAACTTAAGACTGTATATTAAATGGACTTCCGTATAAATAAATAAATAAATAAAAAGAGAAGGAAAACCGATAGAAAAAATCTGAAAAGAGGTTCATAAATGGGATTGAGTAAGGTTTATTTTAATCCAAAATTGCATATTTTTCTAAATTTTGAAAGTGAAGTAAAGACGTCATCGAATATTTTTTCCCCAGAAACATAGCTATATATTTGGATATTTCAAAAGAGCTAATTTTTCTGAACTTTGTAGAGAAAAAAATTTGCTATCTTCTTTCATTAAAAAATTAAAAGCAAATTTGAAAAAAAGTATTATCAAAAATTCCAAATTATCACGACTTAAACAAGTGGCCTTTGGAAGCAAATAACAAAGCCGCATCTGTCAAAAATTAAACTAATGGTTGACAAATATTGTTTTGTTGTCATTTGATTTTAGATTTCAGATTTTTCTATCGTTTTTCATTTTCATATAATAGAGCTGAGACATCTAGTTTCGCTCACCTTGTACAATAAACTATAAGTGTGATACATCATTGAATTCAGGAAAAAATATTCTTACAAAAAATATGAAAATCCAAAAGAAAATCCAGAAAACGTGAACGCCATCTACTCCCAATAGCATTGTCGATGGTACTCACAGAATGACTATTATAAATGTCGATTGTGCATTTTGAAATCCAGAAGGAAACTGATCTTCTATAACCATTTTCAATTTCAATTTCATTTATTTCCAAAAAGAATAAGTACATAGCATTCATGGGTGAGTCATTTGGTTGCGATGGTTGTAAACGATAATATTTAGTAAACATAAAATTAGACCTATCATCTAGTATATAAATGTTGTAGAGGTAAAAATACATATCAATAAATATAAAACTTAATATGTAGGGCTAAAGCAAATAATAAATATAAAACTTAATATCTAGGCGTAAAGCAATAATTATTTAAAATACAATTGAATAGACTTAGTGTCTATTAGTAAAAGTATTAAAAAACATTGTATAAGGACAGTGCACAGAATAATTTAGTTTAAAATGTAATAGATTAAAAACTTAATATTTACATAACAAAACTTATGATCTAGAAAAAAAACATATTAAAAGATTTGTATAAGGGACAGTACACGAAATAATTTAGTTTCAAACCTAGTAAAATAAAACTTAGTATCTAGATATAGAACATTTTAAAAATATTTGTATATGAGGACAAGTACAGTGTATAAGATCATCAACAGAGATTCGGACATCATGTATTTATAAATAATATTCAACAGAATCACTTATTTATTGTCGTCACAATATTTAATATATTCATCCACCCTATAGAATGATTGTTCTAATACAATTGATTTTAATTTTGTTATGAGTATTTTGTCAGGAAGTGCTTTAATATGTTTTAGTAGTCATATGTAATTTTCATATAAATTGACGATGTGAACGCCATCTGCTGCCAATTTTTGAATAGTATCGTTACAGCTATTGACAGTAGATGGCGTTCACGTCGTTATTTTAAATGTAAATTACATATCAGACTATTAAAATGAATAAAGATCGTTAGTTTTCTTCTGGATTTTAAATTGCACTATAAATTGGCAATTTAAATAGTCATATGTAATTTACATTTAGGTTAACGACGTGAACGCCATCTACTGCCAATAGTCTTGTCTATTGTACTCACAAAATGACTATTATAAATGTATATATATATATATATATATATATATATATATATATATATATATATATATATATTAGGAAAGCTTAATTTGTCTCAGTCGCTCTACTGCGCTACGCCCGAGCCAAATGTTCAGGCTTTTCTAAACTCAAAATTTTACTTCACGTTTAATCTGAGATTAGAAACACTCGTTAGATGATCAATCATAACCAAGGTTGTTATGTTTAAAACACTTTGTTTTAAAACAGTGTTTTTTGTTCAAGATTTCAATTTGAATCTTTAAACGAGGTTTTTCCACTCCCAAACTAAGCATGAAGTAAAATTTCGAGTTTGGAAAAGCCTGAAAATTTGGATTGGCCGCGTAGCGAAGCGGAGCGGCCAATCCAAATTAGGCTTTTCTAAACTCGAAATTTTACTTCATGCGCCACGCGTATAAAACACTGAAATATCGTAAAGTTTAAAATATACGGCTTTAGCAATCTAATATCTAAATGTGGATAGAACGTGAGTCAAATTCTGCGCTAAAAAAATTGTTTAAAGCAGTTATTATAGGCAACCTAATAACTCTAACGTATATTAGGTTGCCTATAACCGTTGTTGTAAGTGTGTGTTTTTTGAACTTCACTGTAAATCAGTGTTTTTAAGCGTGGCGCATGAAGTGAAATTTCGAGTTTAGAAAAGCCTAATTTGGCTACGCGGCCAATCCAAATTCTTAGGCTTTTCTAAACTCGAAATTTTACTTCATGCTTAGTCTGGGAATGGAAAACACTCGTTTAAAGCCTCAAATTAACCGCATTAAAACAACGATTTCCCACAACTTTAAAAAACGCTGTAATTATCGGGATATGTATACTCAAAAGAAAAATGCCCTGTATATTCTGTTTTAAACACGTTTTAAACGTGTTTTAAACATGTTTGAACACGTTTTAAACCCAGATCATAACCTTATTTTGCATTTTTTTATTGCTAGATTAGCTTGCTCTATTTAATCGATTTGATTAAAACGTAACCAAATAATACCATTGCATAACATATTGATTAATGAATTAAATTGTTGGAGTCATCAAATGAACATGAATGACCGTTTAAAACGCTTTAAAAAGGGAAAAAAAGGGAAACTACCTGCTATTCTAACAGATAAAGTCATAAATTGTAACATCAACCACACCATAAATTGTGGTTTCTTTTCTTCCGTTATACTATCGCGCTTGTAGAGGGTGTCTCTCTTCAAAATTTGCTGGTTTAGATATTTTGGAGAGGCCCTGATGACTGCCGGTCATTATTTTATGTGCCAAATTCTTGCTTTAAACAGAACTAACAATTTGTCAACTCTTTAATCGTGTTATTTGCAAATTTACTGTAAATATTTACTTAAAAAATTCCTGACTCTTCGTTAAAAATGCTCAATTTTCCTGACTTTTCGAAGACTTTTCCCTATGAATAAAATCCCCTGACTTTTCCTTGACTTTGTCGGTTTTCCCGTTCGGTCGCCATCCTGTAATAACGTTGACAATTTAGAGAGTAAAATATGTATTTAAACAGGGTGGCTGATTCTTTTGGTGTCTAGCTTATATCTGCTAAAATATTGGAGATGCAAAAAGAGGGTTAATATGAAACTTATCATATGCAACGTGATCTATAAGGTGGAACATTTTTTCTTTCTATGGCCAACCTATTTTACAGAAAAAATCAACATTTATTTTTTTAAACGGGATGCCCTAAATATTTTTGAGAATCAGATTCTTAATAAAATTCTCATTCCAATGATGTATCACAACCACCATTTTACTTCAAGAATTATTTAAAAAAAATTAAAACCCGTTGATAGCAAAGTACACAAAGTTTTAATTAAACATTGTTTATTTATCGTAAATAAGTAGGTACAATTACACCAATGAAAGCTTATAACTGTCAAATGTGAAAAGTATTTGCTTCTATGATCAAACATGACAACATGACTACAATAATTCCGTTATTATGCATAATTTAAAAGCGAAGTAGTACTTGTGATAAATCATTGTAAAGAGAATTTATCTAAGAATCTGATTCTCATAATTGCTGACATTTTTCCAAAAAATGTGTAGGCCATGGAAAAAAATGTGTTTCATTTTGTAGATCACGTTGCATCGTGTATCATGTTTCATATTAAACTTGTTCTGTATCTTTGATATTTTAGCAGATATAAGCTGAACACTAAAAAATCAGTCACCTTGTATATAATAAATACACTTTTAAAACAGTTTTTATTAATAAATGCCAGAACTGGGCAGGATTCGAATCATTGAAGATTCGAATCCTGGATTCGAATCCTTTTAAAGGATTCAAAAGAGATATTCGAATACTTTAGTTAAACTGGATTATCCGTCTGAGCTCGGTGTAAGAATAGGCTCAGAGTATGCCCGCTTGTCGTAAAAGGCGACTAATAGGGCCTTCTGTCCGAAGTCCTACACTATGTATCCTCACCTCACATCAAGCCCTTCCCGGCCGTCGTGTCGTGGCCAAGGGACTGCACAGGGTTCCCAACGATGCCGGCTGTCTTAGAACAGCCGTTATACCACGTGCCCTTGGGACGTATCTGATATGACTCAAGGGTGAAGGGGGTCCTGGCTTAACCGCCCGGGCCGAGAGGAGACAACCTCACATAAACCCCATGGTCACGATGGAACAGCCTATGCCTACTTCCATGGCTGCCAGCAAGCACTGGTAGCTGGCCAGATGGGTAAGTCTGGTCACCAATAGGCGGACTCTGGATACCTGCCGACCTCCAGATTTCAATAGGCTTACTCAGGCAAGGGAGCACGGCCTGAGTGGACCTTTATTTCTGCCCATCTCGTGGGATCATTTATGGACCATAAGAATAAAACCAAAACCCCGGACGAGGGGGGGAGCCTCGTGACTTTACAAGTGGAGGCGATGGAGACTGGGGTCAATCCCGCTCCAGAAAAGCCAGCACAGACCTCTCTAGAAGGCGAGCGGGAGACAGTTTCCCCTGGCACAGAGGAGAGGCTGTTAGCAAGACCCAGCGATGAGGACATCGAGAAGATGACGAACCTCTCGCTAAAATACAAGAAATTCGGGGGAGCCGCAAGAAAACGACTCTCCAGAATGCTCAAGAGCGGAATACCGTACGAGACCGCCTTGAGCACCGTAATCGAGCAAGGCCGTAAACGTCGTGAGGCCGAAGGGACTGGTACCCACCCCGAAGGGGCGGAAATCCAACCCAAGGCCGACACGACAAAAAAACGGCATCGCTCTAACGTGACTACCCCTGAGCAGGGCGCAAAAAAGACCTGCAAGAAGGACACACCGACAGACGTCACTGCGAGGGTGTCGAAGCTGTCGTACAGGGCTGCAGTCGCGGGTATCAGAGTGGGTATAATCCACACTGACTACCCCGGCACTGCCCTGACGACTGAGCAACTCACGACACTTCGCAAAAGCATCATGGCGGAAGTAGACAGGCTGCCGGACAACGGACCGCCTGTCAGGTTCCAGGGATGCACAGCAAGGCCAGGCTGGCTGCTCCTGACCTGTGCGAATGAGCCAACCGTCTCATGGCTGCAGGAGGTGTTAGTACGCCTGCAGCCGTGGAGCGACGCGAGGCTCAAACTCGTACGGGGAAAGGAGCTGCCTAAACCAAACATATGCGTGGCCTATATCCCAGACGACGAAGCAGGAGAACGGCTCGCGTCAGAAGTAGTCCTTAGAAGACTGAGGGTCATGAACCCGGGACTGCAGGCTCAGGAGTGGGTAGTTCTACGCCATGAGGATGCAGGACCGGGTCAGACCTGGACGTTTTCGATGGACGACGGGTCATTGGCCTATCTCAAGGAGATGGACCTCAAACCCTACTTCGGCTTTGGACAGGTGACGTTCAGGGTCAAAGGCAGGGACAAGGAGGCCAATAAGCCCCCTGCTGCAGAGCCAGGGGAGACAGAGGAGGAGCGGACTCCAACCACCCTCTCAGTCGACCAGGTGGCCGGCGGCAGCGGAAGACCAAGCGAACCCCAAAGGACACATCCTAGGCCTACATCGGCCAAGGGTAAGGGTCCACTAAGGGGCAAGGCACACCCAAAGAGGGGCGGTAAATCGACCTTCCGGGGAGCCAAATCACCGTCGGGTAAGTGATGTACCCGACGGTGAGATGTGTGCAGGCCAACCTGCACCATGCCAAAGGAGCCTCTTTTCTCCTTGGCAAACGGTTCAGAGAAGAGCGTGCAGATATCGCCTTCATACAGGAGCCATGGGTGACTAGCACAGGCCGGATAAGCGGCCTGAGCAACATACCAGGTAAGGTAATTACATATAGTTCGGGGCAAAAACCCAGAGCTTGTATATTAATCCGTAAGGACATTGAATACTTTCTGTTGACAGGATACTGCACCAGAGATGTAGTCGCTGTGCAGCTGAAACTCCCGGTGGGGAAGAGCAGGCTGGACGTAATAGCCTGCTCGGCATACTTCCCGGGGGACAGCGCAGACCCACCACCTCCAACAGCTGTGAGAAGACTGGTGGCCCACAGCAAGAGGGAGAATATCCAGCTTGTTGTGGCATGTGACGCCAACGCACACCATCTAGCGTGGGGCAGCACTGACACCAATCCGAGGGGTGAGTCTCTATTAAACTTTATTATGGGGGAAGGGCTAGCTATACTTAATACTGGCAACGAACCTACCTTTGTTACGAAAAATCGCGCAGAGGTATTAGATATTACTTTCTGCTCAAACTACTTGAGCACAAAAATTTCCGACTGGAAGGTGTCAGAGGACCCCTCCTGCTCTGACCATCGGAACATTCAATTTAACATTGAAGCAGGCACTAGACCAATAGTGGAATACCGTAATGCTAGAAGCACTAAGTGGGGCGGTTATACGCGTACACTTGGAGAGCTTCTGGGATCAACGGCACCCACTATTAAAAGTCATGAGGACATTGAGACGGCGGCGGAGCATATCTGCCGATCAATCGTCTCAGCGTACCATGAAAATTGTCCACTACAAAGGAAAAAGGACAGTAGAAATGTCCCCTGGTGGAACAATACATTAGAAAAAATGCGAAAAGAAGTCCGGAAACTATTCAACCGGGCTAAGGAGGCGGGCAAATGGGAACCGTACAGTACAGCTCTAACGGAGTACAATAAACAAATTCGCAGGGCCAAGAGGGAATCTTGGAGGAAGTTCTGCGAGGGTATTCATGATACCCCCCGTAGTGCAAGAATCCACAAGATTCTAGCCAGAGAGCCGGCGCAAGCACTTGGATCGATAAAACGACCTGATGGCTCATATACGGCCTCTGGTAAAGAGACGTTAGAGATCCTGGCCCAAAATCACTTCCCAGATTGTTCCCTTCTAAGTAACGAAACACCGGATACAATGCTTCCACGGGATCGAACTAAGAGACCGGGGAAGCAGGACTGGAAGGTGGTAAACAAAATCGTTACCTACAGATCAGTAAGTTGGGCGGTCAAATCCTTCCAACCATACAAAGCACCAGGAATAGATGGGGTCTTCCCTGTCCTACTCCAAAAAGGCTTGGAGAAAGTAATCCTCCACCTTATAAGACTGTTCAGGGCGAGCCTAGCGTGGAATTACATTCCAACTAGCTGGTCGGAAGTAAAGGTAGTCTATCTACCTAAGGTGGGAAAAACAGATCCCCTACCAAAATCCTTCCGACCTATAAGCCTGATGTCATTTATCCTAAAGACCCTGGAAAAGGTGCTGGATGGCTACATCAGGAGGGAGATACTGAGTATTAACCCTCTTAGTGTGCACCAGTATGCCTACCAAAAAGGGAAGTCAACGGACTTGGCGCTGAATAACCTAGCCGGGAAAGTTGCGCAAACCCTGGACTACAAGGGAATTGCGGTAACAGCTTTCTTGGACATAGAAGGGGCCTTCAACGCTGCTCTGACGGGATCACTCTGCAAATCCGCGAGGGACAGAGGGGTTCCACCGGCTATTACAGGCTGGATCAGAGCAATGCTCGACACCAGAACCGTGACAACATCACTATGTGGTGACACGGTCAAGCTGAGGACTGCCAGGGGATGCCCGCAGGGAGGGGTTCTTTCCCCCCTGCTGTGGTCTTTACTGGTAGACGATCTGCTTGCAATAATAGATACGCTTGACGTCGAAGTGCAAGCGTATGCTGATGACATAGTCATTCTTGCAAGGGGCACGGATGAAAACCAAATCTGTGAAGCCATGCAGGAGGCACTGGATGCGACTCAGAACTGGTGTATAGGGGAACGGTTAAACGTAAACCCTAGCAAAACATCAGTTGTCCCGTTCACGAGAAGGAGGATCCTGAAATTGAGACCTCTTACTCTACGGGGAGAAATCATACCATTTGTGGAGGAGGCGAAGTATCTAGGAATCACCCGGGATAAATCGCTGAATTGGAACTCCCACTTGGACAAGACAATCCGCAAAGCAAGGTACGCCCTGTGGACGTGCCATAGAATTTGCGGGAAGTCATGGGGATTAAACCCCAAGCAAATGTACTGGCTATATGGTTCGGTCATAAAACCAATAATAACCTATGGCAGTATCGCCTGGTGGCCGATTACAACTCGAAAAACGGCCATATCAAGGCTCTCCTCACTACAGAGAATGGCGACAGTGGCGGTAACTGGAGCCATACGCACTACCCCATCAGCGGCGCTAGAAATGCTACTGAACCTCACCCCCCTGCATATCCTAATACAGGGCGAGGCCAGATTGGCAACGTATCGATATCACCACGCGGCCCTATTGGATCCGAAGGTGATAGTCTTCACACCAAATGGGCTGTCAACTGCCATTGAGGCGGATGACACCCTAAGTATGAGGACTGACTACGCAGTCACGGACTACTGCGAGGATCAGCCGTACAAGGTCCTGTTCCCAAGCAGGGACGACTGGGAGCGACACAAAATCACCCCAGAAAAGGCTGACTCCTACTGGTACACTGACGGCTCAAAACTGTCCACTGGAACAGGAGCCGCAGTCGTCGGACCAAGGACTGAACTTTACTACAGCCTTGGCAGGTATGCTACCATACTTCAGGCTGAAATATACGCCATTGAAATGTGCGCCCACGAAATCCTTTCAAAGGGTTGGGCGGGCAGGACAATAAAAATATGTTCGGACAGCCAGGCGGCCCTTAGGGCCCTGGCATCTTCTAGATGCTCCTCGCTGGCTGTACGGAACTGCAAGGAAGCCCTCTGCCAAATGGCACAGGTAAACGGGGTCAGTCTGATGTGGGTGCCAAGCCACTCTGGCGCGGAGGGAAACGAATTAGCCGATTCCCTAGCCAGAGAGGGGGCGCGTACAGCCTACATCGGACCAGAACCCGCTGTGGGGATACCCAGATCAACAGCTAGAGACCGTAACAACGGATGGATGAGACACGAGGCACAGGATTTCTGGCAAAACCGCCCTGGGATGAGACATTTCAGAGCGGTAACAAGTGGACCATCTGCGGCCAGGACGGCCTCATGGTTGAAGCTGAGCAGATCAGATGTTCACACATTAACTGCTCTCTTCACTGGACACAGCCGTCTAAGGCATCACCTTAACAAACTAGGACTGAGCGACACCACTGAGTGCCGCCTATGCCTAGAGGATGATGAAACAGCAGAGCACGTCATATGTGCCTGTCCAGCTGGCAACCAGATCAGGACCACGGTGTTTGGCACACCAAAGCTAAACCTGAAGGACCTGGAGAAAACTTCACCTGACAAGATCCTTGACTTCATCAAGAAGATGGACTTGGAAGGTGAACTGTAAGGTCGGATGTTCGACCTTAATTGTGAGCCACAATAGATCCTTGCGGTCGCAGTGGAGGGTAGCATAACTACCCACTCACTTTCAATAGAATAGAATAAACTGGATTCGTGATCCGGATTCGTTACACTTTTTTAAAATGATTCGTATTAGAATCCAAATGCTGGTGATTCGAATCCTCATAAAAGGATTCGAATCCTCATAAAAGGATTCGAATCCTCGTAAAAGTATTCGAATCCTCATAAAAGGATTCGAATCCTTACAAAAGGATTCGAATATTTACAAAAGGATTCGAATAGTTACAAAAGGATTCGAATCGTCAAAAATAATTCGAATTAATCGTAAGGATTAACATGAAAAATTTGTTTTGTATGTTTTTAAATTTCTCGTTAAATCACTGTTTTATACGTGTGGCGCATAAAGTAAAATTTCGAGTTTAGAAAAGCCCCGTGAAAATTTGTCTCGTGTTGCTGCGCGACCCTCGACAAATTTTCTACGCGGGGCTTTTCTAAACTCGAAATTTTACTTCATGCTTAGTCTGGGAGTGGACGACACTCGTTTGTAAGTGATAAAATCAATTAAATTAATGATTTGTGTCAAATTTAACAGATTTGAGATTTTTAATTGTTTTTCGGTAATTGCGCCAAATATAACATTTTGATGAATATGAATTGACATTCCCAATCAAATTTTTACACTTAACATGTCGATTTATAACATTTTTATAAGATTTTCAACAAATCGATATTTTCATAAAATTATCATCATTTCGAGATTTTCGTCGATTAATCAAATTTTTATCAGATTTTGCAATATTTCCTCAATTTTCCTTAATTTATGGAATGTTGGTGAAATTTTCAATATACCGAGATTTTTAATTAATTTATGAAAATGTTTATCAGATTTTCAACATATCTTGATTTTTGATAATTTGTCATTTTTATCGATTTATAAAATTTTGATGATATTTTTGATATTTCGAGATTTTCTCGTCAAATATATAAAATGTTGATATGTAAGATTTTCAATATTTTTATTCAGATTTGTAACGATTTTCAAAAATTATTGAATCATTATTTGAACACACAAATTTGAGATTTTTTTTTTCTACAAGACATATTTAATCATTTTTGACATTGAATGACATTTTTGATATTCTTTACCTTTTGAGATGACATTTTTGATAATAGATTATATTCTAGATATTAGACAACGTTTTTTGACATTAGACGACATGTTTCACATTAGATGTTACTTTTGATAAACAATGAAATTTTTTACTTATTTACTATTTCTGATGTTGACATTAAATAACGTATTTTACATTAGATGGCAGTTCTGACATTTTATATATTTTTACTTTTTGACAGTAGACGACAATTTTGACATTTGATATTTTTGATATTACATATTTACTTGTTTTACATTAGATAACAATTTTTATATTCTTAGATAACTTTTTTGACATTATTACTGATTTTAACTGAAATTTTCGTTTTTGTAAGAACGTTTTTGTCAAACTGTCAGGTACTGACATAAAATGATAATTTTAACGTAAATCGATTTTATCAGCACGCCAAATTTTTGACGTTTTTGTTATTTTTTATATTTACGAGATGACATTTTGGTCATTTTGTTTTTGGCAATTTTAAATAATTTTGACATATTTTGATAACTTTTAAAACTGAAAACAGTCCTAATATGTTTTTATATTTTTAACTTTACTTGAAATCAGTGTTTAATACGCGTGGCGCATGAAGTAAAATTTCGAGTTTAGAAAAGCCCCGTGAAAATTTGTCTCGGGTCGCTGCGCGACCCCCGACAAATTTTCTACGCGGGGCTGTTCTAAACTCGAAATTTTACTTCATGCTTAGTCTGGGAGTGGAGACACTCGTTCGTAAATTTTCGAATTATCATAAAGTTGAGTATTTATTTTCAAAAAAAAAATCTTTCTCGGTTTATTGAACAACAACAAAAGAGCTGAGGTTCTAATTCAGAAGGTGAAAAGTGTTTAGGTAAAAGAGGTATATTTTTTCGTTGGCTACAACTTTTGTTTCAAACATTTTTTGACTTAGACGTCGAAAGCCATAGTGGAATTCGTTTAATCAAAAAACATCTAATGATTTCTGGTGATTTTCAACGCAAGACTTTTAGACAATTGATGGTATAATTAATATTGAATTAAGTATTTATATTTATTATATTCGTAAAATATTTATTTAATTAAAATATTTAGAAAATAACAATACAACAAATTTTATATTATTATTAAAGTGCTACTTAACAAAGAGAACTAATTTTGTCGAATATAAAGGGTTCCAGTCACATAAATTCGCATCTTTGAGTGGGGTTCCCCAAGGGTCAAACCTTGGCCCCTTATTATTTTTATTATTTTTCAATGATGTCACTAACTGTATTACTTCAAAATGTCTATTATATGCCGATGACTTAAAAATGTTTAGAACTATAAATACACCCGACGACTGCTTAGCACTACAACAAGACATAACAAATTTCTCTTACTGGTGTAATGAAAATGGTTTAATGGTAAATATAAATAAATGTAAACATATGACTTACAGCAGAAAGCGTATTAATAATGAATTTGATTACCATATAAATAATACCATAATTGAACCTGTCACTTCCTTCAAAGATTTGGGAGTTTATTTCGACAGCAAACTCACATTTATCGAACACATAAATCACATTACCAGTTTTAGTTATAAATTGTTAGGATTTATGATTAGGAACACTAAGCCATTTAAAGGAGTAGAACCTCTAATTAAATTTTATTGCGCATATATCCGTAGTCGTTTGGAGTACTGCTCAGTTATCTGGAGTCCTTCATACAATGTCCACATTCTGGAAATTGAGAACGTGCAAAGGAAATTCCTAAAAACATTATATTATAGAAAACACCATATATATCCAACACAAGGTTATCCACTGGAAATGTTAGAGAGTGAATTCAATATCATGTCTCTTCAGGACCGACGCATCATTGCACAAATTATTTTTATTTATAAATTGGTGCATGATAGATTTAAAGACTCGTATTTGCTGTCCCAATTAAATTTTTACGTACCACGTTTGAATAGCAGGATAAGACAAACATTTTATTTTGGCTCAATAAATACTCGTCAACACTCAAACTCGCCTCTTCGGTCAATGTGTAGCGCAGTAAACAAATATTGTAATACTGTAGATATATTTACTGTTAATAGCGAAACGAGATTATTAAGTGAATTGCGTGCTATGTTTGATTTAATGTAATGTAGTGGTACTTCTGCATGTTGTTATTATTGTCTAATTTATAAGTGAAGCTCTGCTGTAATAATTATTGTTATTCATTTTTTTTTAGTATCTTTAATTTATCCTGTAATTGGCCTTTATGGCCGTTGGGTATGTAATAAATAAATAAATAAATATACTGGGTGTCCGTATTTAAACAGAAAGTATGGGGATTTCGGTTATTTAAAGAAATAGAGAGTCGGCTAAATTGGGGCAAAGTTGCATAATTTAGGGCCCAATAATAACCCAAACACAAGTTTGAAATATCTTATTTCCTTAATGAGATATTGTCAAAAAACGTATTTTTGAAAATTCGTTTTTATTTTTTTGTTCAAAAACTATTGAATCCAGGCATTTACAACTTTGACATTATAGGCACTTTTTAACGATAAATCCAGTAACATATTTTATTCTAAGATAACTATAACATTTACCTAGAGACCATAGCTAACTTTTGTTTTTCTTATGAGCGCTATTTTGGATTTTGATATTTTTTGAAAGAACATTTTTTACTGAATTCAATGATGTATCACACTTATAGTTTATTGTACATTTTATATGTAAAATTTTCATCTTTTGGTTTTTCAAAGTGTGCCTTGGAAACAGTTGAGTAACTCACTTATTTGGCAACTCCTAGGACCCATAATTTGCTTACACATCACCTCTGAAGACGGGCATCCGACGATACATACTTTAACAGTTGTGACATATTTTAAAGTAACGAGTGTCTTCCACTCCCAGACTAAGCATGAAGTAAAATTTCGAGTTTAGAAAAGCCCCGCGTAGAAAATTTGTCGAGGGTCGCGCAGCGACCCGAGACAAATTTTCACGGGGCTTTTCTAAACTCGAAATTTTACTTCATGCGCCACGCGTATAAACCATTGATTTGAAGTGTAGTTCAAAAACACACAAATACCTCTTTAATCAGAGTAACACAGAAATTTAGTCTGTTATCAACGATGCTCAGTGTTAATAATAAATAATTAGGTTGAGAATATTTTTGTTAAAACAACTGATAACGATATTTATATGTTAATGGTTGTAAAAAAATAATAAAATCAAATTTATTTTGAAACGATTTGTATTCGTGATTCGAAAAAACGGGATTCGTATCTTTGATTCGAATCATATTTATCTCTTACGAATCCTTTATTCGAGTATTCCTGATTCGAATCATATCAGGTGATTCGGATTCATGATTCGAATCATTTTAACGAGGATTCGTCCCAGCTCTGGTAAATGCCCCCCCCCCCCCCTAAAATTGCTCTCTAGATCCGCCACTGATTGTAATGGTATACTTTATTACTAAGGCCCGGATTATATGCAAATGCATATTTGTTATTAAGAGGTATATCAACAAAATTGTAAGTGTATCAATGCATATCTAATGTTTGGCACATTTTATACAACAAACATTAGATATGCATAGAAAACTTACAATTTTGTTGGTATACCTTTCAATAACAAATATGCATTTTGCATATAATCCGAGCCTTACTTATTACAATATTAGACAAATTTCTATTTAATACTTTATTATTATTTTTAAATTATTGACTAAGAATTTGGCGCAAATCTAATTTAAGACACGTAAGAAATGAAGTTACTATTATAAAATGATTATTTAAAAAAAAGTTTAAGAAATAAAACAGTAATTACAGTTTCCATTGAATTAAATCCTAAATATGCATTTAGAACAGGTTATGTGCACGTTTTGTGCATACACAGGTATATTCTGAAATAGTTTAGAATTTATATCGCCGACTGAAATATTTAATAAAACCGGACCAACCCCCTATTATATTTCATAAAGTTAAATCGCTTAAGCGCACCGGGGAATTTGCGGGGCGGGATTTTATCTGAAGCCACAGCGATTGTTTTTATTAAATATCGCGTTACACAAATAAAATAACGGGGAAAGATCAAAACAATAAAACAGGATAATCGGGGTGCTTGATAATGGGAAAAAGGATAAAATACGATTCAAAAGTGAATTTTGTCTACAGATAATTAACATTTTTATATTTGTTAAATAATAAACACAACCACTTTCTATAATTGAAGAAAATAAAATTGTTTAACTTATATATTGTATAATGCGATAATAAATAAACGCATTTAATAAAAATAATAAAAATAAAGGCACACATAATGTCTGCAGATCAGTATTTACCAACCTTTATATGCCATGCACCCCTGAAATCATGACGTCCCTTACGACAAGCCATTATTATTAAATTTGTCCGAATTGAAAATCATAAATATGAAAGTACAATTATAACGATTCTCATCAATTCTCTTTATTGTTGATAGGATTAGTAAGTTTTAGATAATTTTGTTATTTTAACTGTCAAAAACAAATTATTGTTTTATTTTCAACTTATGATTAATTATAGATGAAATATGTTTTTTATCTTTACAATAAGTCATTGATTTAAACGCCTATAAATAGTAAATATTTCATTCGAGTTTAGAGAAGCTTGAACATTTGGATTGGTCGCTCCGCTACGCGACAAATCCAAATTAATCCGCTACGATGTATAGTTTGTGAGATACAGCCGATGCCCACGCTTAATAAAACACCCGGTATATTGAATTCAATAAAACATTCAAATTGTATTTAGCTCGTAAGATTATTTCGTAGAGATTTTTTTTAGAAATAAGTTTGTGATTTATTAATTGTAATTGACTTGTCCAATATCGAATTATTTGAATATTTAAATGTTCGTATAAAAACATATTAAAATATTTGAATATTTAAATATTCGAATGTTAAAATATGTGAATAATTTAGTGATAGAAAAATGCATGTTTAAATATGCGAATATTCGCTTATTTGAATTATTCAAATTCAAATCCCAGGCTAAGTACAAATCAATAAATGATTGTACAAATAAATGTATGATAAATATTATATAAAAATAAAAACAGTTTTTGTTCCATACTTCACTTTTATTTTTATTCGTTAGATGTACATTTCGAGTGCTAAGCACTCATTATCAATAACCAATAGTTATTGATAATGAATGCTTAGCACTCGAAATGTACAGGGTGGTGCAGTTTGGAGGTGACACATATGGAAAACTTTTTTAATGGAAGCGATATTGAAAAACCGTTTTCGCGAGCCAGGATCACTATTTTGTGTTTTAATCAATGGTGAAAAAAAATTGATCTATCTCTAACTGTTTCCGCTCTATAACCAAAAGTTAATAAATTGTCATTTTTTTAAAGTTACTGTAACTCATTTGTTGTTAAAGTTATAACCAAACTGTAAAAACTTTCTTATGGCAACTTTTTACGCCCATTAAAATGACGTACGCGTTTTATTTCAAGGACGTTTTGCTTTCTTTTATCTTATATCAAAATCACATTTTTCTTATGGGTACATATGAAGATATGCACACCATTGAACAGCATTTTTAACCCTGATTTCAATGATGTGCCACATGCATACTTTTGCCAAAAACAGTCATTGACAAAGTTGCCATGATAACCGGTAAACAATTTCGTTGCTAGGTAATGCTTGCAATTTATTTGAAAATATAACCACTATCGATGTGGTATATTTTGTTTTATAAATTAGCACTCTTGATTGATAAACTGCTACTTTGCTTGTCGTATATAATAAAACAAAATCACAAAGGTACACAAATGGCACGTCGTTGAAATCGGAATCAAAATGCTGTCAATGGTATGCATGTCTTTATATGCGCCCATAAGAAAAAAAATAATTTGGTGTAGGAAAACGAAAACGAAACGTCCTTGAAATAAAAAGTTGCCATTAGAAAGTTCGTACAGTTTGGTTATAACTTTTAAAACAAATGAGTTACAGCAGCTTCAGCAAAATGACATTTTATTAACTTCCGGTTATAGAGTGGAGAGATAAATCAATTTTCTTTTCTCTATTGATTAAAACACGAAAAAGTGACCCTTGCACGCGAAAGTGGTTTTTCAATATCTCTTAAAATAAAAAAGTTTTTCATATGTGGTACCTCCAAAATGCACCACCCTGTACATCTAACGAATAAAAATAAAAGTGAAGTAAGGAACAAAAAGTGTTTTTATTGTGATTAAATACTCCACATAATTCAAATAAACAATTAATATTGTATACATAATGATCAATTTTGCAGGTTATTATAAAGTTAACGAATTTGATGGATAACATAAATTATACATATGTAGTGCCATCGATAATATAAATCATTATTAAACATTATTTCTATAATAATTACATAGTAATTCATAATTTTCGCATTCTCTCTATTACTCATTGATAAAATTATAACAAAAGATTGCAATTAATCAGCGGAGCTTATTATTATAAGCGTAATTATATCAAAATTTATAGCGTCATTTCGGACAATGGCCTTTTCACCAAACAGGACTTTAATCCATTGTGGAATCCCTTGTTTCCCCACGAAAACTTATTAGATCTGATCTCCGACCCCACGACTTCCTCACAGACTTCGGAAATGTTTCGTGAAAGAACTTCTTCGTCTGATTTATGGACTCCCTATGCTCTTATGTTAGCGAATGCACAGTTTGCCATCGGATGCATGCAATATTTGCGAAGTATTATACAAGAAGAGACTACAAGTCTACACATTTGAATATAAATATACAGGGCGTTGTTTCAGAATCACACAAATACTAATAAACTATTAACTTGTCATTGTTTCACTGAATCAGTGAAACAATACCAAGTATTTTAATTAATAGTTTAAAATGTTTCACGCGATATGTGAGAAAGAGTGGTCCCAAACTGAGTCTTCAGAATGGATTATGTCTGAGAAAGTCTTGAAGGACATTCTGGCGACATTATTTTTAAAACATAATGCCACCGATTGTTCTTTAAAATAAAGCAATAAATTGTCGATTTTTGGCTTTTCTAAATTCAAAATTTTACTTCATACACCAGCTGTATAAAATACAATATTGTGAATGTTAAAATATACGTCTTTGGCATACTGTTTTAGTAGCAGAGGTGGACTGGTTTTCTAAAAGTCCATATACTTATACTGGGCAGGGTGTCGACCAACCGGGAAAGTCAAGGGATTTTATTCATCGGGAAAAGTCAGTGAAAAATTATGGAAATTCGGCCATTTTAGGGAAAAGTCAGGGAAGTTTCAAACTAATAATAATAATAAATATCTGACCCTAGCAGTCGACGCCGGTAAAGTGGGAGGGGTTTTAGTGGGTAGGCTTCCAGTCGCCTTTTGACTGGAAGGAGTCCACACTCTGTTCGTAAGTGGATTTCCCCTTCCACACCACAAAAAAAAAAAATAAATAAATATGCAAATAATACGAATAAAAAATTAACAAATTGTCAGTTTTATTCACAGCACCAGTTTAACACATTAAATAATATTTTAAAAAAATTAAAAATGGGGATGTGTTCATCATAGCACTTTCCCTATAATTTAAACAATTGACTCTAACCAACTAGTTAGAGATTTCACTTGACGTTGGCGATTTATACGCGTGGCGCATGAAGTAAAATTTCGAGTTTAGAAAAGCCTGAAAATTTGTAAAAGCAGAGATTTCTCAAACATCAATACCCTTACGACCTTGTATGTATCCCTTGTCCGCCCCACCTTGAGTACTATTGCACTATTTGGAATCCTCATAGCAAATCTGACGTAAAAATAGTCGAGAGAGTCCAAGTTAAATTCACAAAATTTATCTCCTACAAGTTTGGGATTATCGGCTCCTACAATAACGTCATACAATCTTTAAATATCGATTCGTTAGAACAGAGACGAAGGAATGCAGACATAATGCTAGGTTACAATTTAATAAATGGAACGATTAATTGCCCTTATTTACTAAGTCAGCTAAAACTCAATGTGCCAGCTAGAAGTTTGCGTTCCTTAGATCTGTTTTATGTACCATATTGTAGGACAGACTATTGTAAATGCTGTAAAACGCGAAACTAGTCAAGTAAATAGTAAGGTAAAAAATTGTGAAACAAACCAAGTGTAATTTAATTTAAACCTTCATTATCAATATTTAAAAATGTTTCAATGTTTTCAGTGATAAGTGAGAAAATTATTCAAGAAATGTTTTAGGCTATTTTTCAATTATGAGCGTTCGTGCTTAACGCATTTTAAAAATCACAAAATTAAACAAAACCGTAAATGAAAGCTTATTACATTCTTAATTGGTTCTTATAAAATAAATTGCAATTTCCATAACATATTCATGTTTTATTATAATTTCATTAGAAATTATTAATCGCGTCATTTGAATAAACTCTTGATTAATTGTGATATAAAAAGATGTACAAAATTGTTATGGAATGTAAATGTCAAATCTCCATAACAAATGTTTTCACTATATTGAGTATATAATTTTGAGTCATTCGGTGATTTTCTAAAAATGATTATTTAAAGCTGCTAACAAGGGTTTTCACTTCTTGATTAAGAGCAAAGTAAAAATTAGAAAATATAGTGAAATAACTAATCTAACTTCTATGTCTGCTCTCAATGGAATTGATTCAATAAATTTCCACAAAACAAAACTGTTAGCAAAGCTACCTTATATAAGTTACTGAATTAAATGAGAATAAAGTACACAGAGAGTTTTATGTAACACTGAATATGCCAGAACATAGTCAGAGTAAATTTTCATACAGTGAGTTTTATGCAACACCGAGCAGGCCAGACAGGCAAATTTTCATATGCACGATTTGTTCCGAAACGCATTAAAGAATTAAGTGTGATTGCATTGGTTGCGGTTTTTATTAGTTTTAATTTGAATTAATATTTCAAATATACTAATAATTAATAATAATTATTATTATTAATTTGTGCGTTTATGGTTATTACGATGTGGGATTATGGAAAACACTTTTTTTTACCAAAACAAGGATTCGGCAGTTTAAGGTGGTCTAGTTAATACTGTCGTGAAATATACGTTTTAGTCATTGTAAGTTATACCATGTGTATGTTCGCCATAGGGATGTAACATGTAAAATCACATTTATACATTTTCCTGCTTCCATTGGCATTTTAGAGAAAAAGTACAAGAATATACAAAAATTAAGAAAAATACCTTACGTGTCATGGTCGCTATTCGGTAAAAATCCGATGTCGTTTACTAATTTTTATCGAATCTTGAAAATTACGGAAATTTAAAATATAGGGAGGGGCAGAAAAAGCTATCCGATTTCAAATCCCTTTTTCTCAGAAGAGGGAACAGGTAGAGTAGTGGGGTAAAAACCGTTAGAAAGCCGGTTTTATGCCACTTGTCATTAGTCAACATGCCTTGGTCTGGTGAACATCGTGCTTTTGTTATTGAGCGGTTTATCGAAAACGGCGGTTCGATAAATGCTACACAACGTGCTTTTCAAATTCATTTCGGACTCGGGCGTCATGATCCTGTTCCACATCACGCTACGATTAAAGTGTGGGTGTCAATTTTTAGACAGACGGGTTCAGCATTGAAAAAGAAGTCGCCTGGACGTCCCAGGACAGCAACAGGACCTGAAAACGTGGCCAATGTGAGAGCCGCGATTGAACGTTACCCGCGTCGTTCGGCACGAAAACATTCGCTCGCTTTGGCGATTTCCAACCGCAGTATTCGGCGAATTTTACACCGGGACCTCAAAATGCATCCCTACAAAATGGTTATTGCACAGGAATTAATTGAAAGGGATTTTGAAACCCGTATGAACCTGTGTCGCGATCTCCGAGAACTCCCAATAGACGATGTTGTGCTCTTCACGGACGAAGCCCATTTTCACCTTTGTGGCGCCGTAAACAGGCAGAATTTTCGATATTGGAGTGACGAAAATCCTCGGGAAATCCATCAGAAACCCCCCAAAAGTGACTGTGTGGTGTGCTCTTTTCCGCCTAGGCGTCTGGGGGCCTTACTTTTTTGAAGAAAAGGGGCAAACCGTAACGGTCAACAGCGAGCGCTATTGTTTCATGCTGGAAAATTTTCTTCAACCCAAAATGGAGAAAATAGCGTAGAAAATGTGTGGTTTCAACAGGATAGCGCAACCGCCCACACATCGCGACGATCAATGGACATTCTCAGCTAAATGTTTCCCGGACGCCTCACTTCTCTGACAGGTGATATTGGCTGGCCGCCGCGCTCATCGGATCTCACTCCATGTGACTTCTTCCTTTGGGGTTACCTCAAATCGAAGGTATTCCAGCATCGACCAAGGACCCTTCTTGCTTTACGAAAGGAAATTGCTCGGGCAATTGAAGAAATTCCTGTGGAAATGACGGTGAAAGTCATGGAAAGCTACCGCGAGCGTCTAAATCAGTGTATCCGCTCCCAAGGACGACATTTGAGTGATGTGCTTTTCAAAACTTAAATTTAAAAATGGCATAAAATTTGCGATATGTTAATAAAATTTGCTTTTTGTCAAGTTGAGTGGATTTAATTTTATAACGTTTTGAAATCGGATAGGTTTTACTGCCCCACCCTGTACATAGCCTCAGAAACACCTGTCTTCATTTATAATTTTTGATACGAATGCGCTATTATCGCGGAAGGGGCATTAAATAAAAGCTACAGATGCGGCATTGATGAATGTTGACATAGAAGCCGAGTAATCACGTGTTGAAAATTAAAAAATTTTTAAATGTTCGTATTTTTCCAAAATTGATTCAAAAAAATAGTAAACGATTTCGGATTTAACCAAATAGCAACCTAAACACCTACGATTTTTTCTTAACTTCTGTTTACTCTTGTTCATTTTCTCTAAAATGACCCTGAAAGCAGGCAAATGCATAATGTGATTTTACATGTTAAACCCCAATGTTTGCCCCTTATACACACGGTATGGTCAATAATGTAATTATTACATGTACATTATCTTTAATAAATATTTAGCAAACAAATAAAAGAACATTATTTTTTTGCCAAAGCATGAACCACACCTACCACCTCACAGGTTGAATGAAACAACATATGTTGATATTCTTTACATTCCATTAATGGTTTTCATAAATTTTGATATTTTTTAATTTCTAAAGGTGCATTTCTTATTTTTGTGTGGGGAATTACAGATGAAAATAGATATATTCAATCAAGTGTAACTTGAATTTATATATGGAACCATATACGTTTTATGCCAAATAGCGGCTCAAAATTTTAATTGTTTTTTTCTTAAGATGCCACGGCACAGGTAAATAAGTAGATCTGGGAGACTCATAGCGTTATTTTGCTCTAAAATATTTTTTTTGTTAAAAAAATGGCTGAAATTAAATATCATTTAGTCCAAGTATTCTTTACTATTACTAAATACAAATATGCTGTGTTTGATATTATCTAAATTATATATATTTTAATAAAGGCTTTAAAACATTAAAATTAGAATAACTAGTATCAGTCCTACAGACCCCACCCGTTCTTTCGTGTAAAATGAAATCACCCGTTTCGCGAAGGGTTAAGATAATAATTTTAATCTGTACTTTAATGAGTTTTTTATAAATTATTAATACAATCATAAGAGGTATAAATATTAAACATTTTCTGTTTTCCACAATCGAAAATAAATACTTGTTTTTGTATAAAGAGTGCTGTTTCAAATAATCTTTCAGCTAAATGATTTATTGGTAAATTTTTTATTAATGTTTACCAAATGTATTAATTTAACCATTTACGGTTTCCACAACTCAGTTTTTAACCGAATATTATAATTTACTGTTATGCAACGCCGTAGCTAGAAAAAAAAAATAGGGGGCGATATAAAAATTTCGGGGGGCGTTTTACAAGTAAAATATTGTTTGTGCTCTTTCAGGACCGCTTTTACATACAAAACATTTACATTTTTAAAATTTCGGCAAGGGGTTTGAACGCCCGGAAAATTGCTAGTGTTTTTCAGTCTAATTCCACTTCCGGCTGAGGCAGAAGTGACATCAACTTGAATTTTTCCTAAATATATATATATAGCATTTTTATTTAATTTATAAAAAGAACATGTAATTTTGCGAATAGTCACGTTTGTTTCATAAATTTATCTTTATTATTAATAGAGTTATTAAAACATTTATTTTAAGAATAGACATCCTATATATCTGACGATAACGTATACAGGGTGTCCGTATTTCGACAGAATGTATAGGGATCTCAGTTATTTGAAGAGATAGAGAGTCGGTTAAATAGGGGAAAAGTTGCGTATTTTAGGGTCTAACAATAAACTGAAAACAATTTTGAAATATCTTTTTTTGTTTTCAAGATATTAACAATAAACTGATATTTTAAAAAATCGTTTTTATTTTATTATTCAAAAACTACTAAATCTGGGCATTTAGAACTTTGACAATATACAGTCACTTTTAAATAAGGAATCTAGTAGCAAATTTTTTCCAAGATAACTATAACATTTACCCGGGGACCATAAGCAACTTTTGTTTTTCTTATAGGCGCCATTTTGGATTTTCATATTTTTTGAAAGAATATTTTTTCTGAACTCAGTGATGTACCACACTTCTAATGTACAGTCTATTTCACGAATGTTTACACTCACGTCATCAATTATAAAATTCCGAATCAATCTGTTCAAGGTCATATGTAATTGCGCGCATTGGCGTAACGTTAAAAAGGGATTTGGTGTTTCTATTGTTTACTGAATCCTGCATTGAAACCCTAGAAATTGCATTCCAAAATGTAATCTTGGGAAGAACTCATGCCAATGAATACGCTATTGGAATGCACTTACAAAAAAAAATCCCAAAAGAATGATTACTGTTATGAGATTGACATTATTATATGTAGAATAATAATAAAATGCAATACAATTAATTTTAATATAAAAATGTTTATTTTCACCTCTATCGCGTCCATTTCAAAAAATATTAATCTTCATCCATGATTTTTAAAAGGGACGCGATAGAAATCTTGTTTGTGTGGGTGTTTATGAGGCTATTTATTTTAAATTATTTAATTTCCAAACCACGATTTAAAATAGTTAACGACGTTGGATATTAACCAAATAGCGACCTTTCCTCTAAAATCATTATCACTGTCTGTTACATCATCGTCTGAACTACTTCCATCCCCAATACGAATAATAAATTAAATAGCACATTATCCAGAACGTTTTGGCTGATGTACCATCTGTCGATAATTGATTCTGTGTGTCTAACAACAGAGTCCCACCTTTCCGGAGTAAATTTTTCTAAGGATTTGTGCCACATGACCAACACGTTATTGTCTCCATATCCTTTTTCGCCTATATGAGCATCATAATATTGTTTTGCCAGTGCCCATATTAGTTCTATTACGTTAAATTCGCAGTGATATGGTGGGAGTCGCAATATTTCATGACCATGTTCGAGCAGATATTCGTCTACCACATATCTGTTAGGTCTAGCATATCGTTTGGCTAGGGCTAACAGTTCCGCCTTGAACTTGTTATTTCCTCAGGTTTATTGCTATCTTGTAGCCAATGTGTGATTTGTGCCTTCGTCCAAGAAATTTTGGGCTTCTTTTCTACGAATACGCTGTAGTAAGGTGCATTCATAACCAGTCTGCAAGTTTTGAAGTTGTTGTATAAATAAGGGAAGCATTCTCCACGAAACCTGTACTCTGACCAGCATGCAAAATAATGAAGCACTTTCCCTTACCGACAGCTCTCCTTATTTTAACAATTCACCTCATGGACTGCATCTAAAGGTAAAAGGGGACCTCCATCGCATTTTTCCTGGTTGAAGTAGTCCATTACTTTAATAATCATATCTCGGGGTACTTCAGTAAGTCTTTTTTCAGGCATTTTAAGTTTATGGTTATAAAAAACTAGATCTAATTTCAAAACAATTAATTATACACTTACTTACACTATGAAAAAACACGAAAAACTCACGAAAAAACTAAAACAAACAGAAATACTTGGAAACTTCTAACGGATAGTGACGCTACTGACGTTTCTGGGAAGCGTTGTGCTGGAGTAGACATGCACTATAATGGCGTCTTTGTCTTATGCATCGCCTCACGTTTCCGAGCGGTGAGCACTGTTGTCGGTACTTGTATCAGGAGTCACGAGACATATGTTTCTATTATTTACTACGATGATGCGCGTATAAATATATATAATAGTATGAAATGGTAGAATAACTGATTGTCTTTGATACGTACATAAATTGATGACGTGACTGCCAACATTCATGAAAAATACTGTATTTTAGATTTGATATTTAAAGTTATACTCTTTTCTTTTTTGCAAATAGTGCCTTGGAAACAATGACGTCATATTTATTAATAAATAAAATCTTGACAGCAGTCAATTATTATTAGCAGTCAAAATTATTTAATAGCTGTCAATCTTTTGTAATAAAATATCACACAAAACATAAATTGAAAAAATAGTGATGTGACCATCATAGCACTTTCCCCGTTTAAGATATAACTTAAATATCAACTGGTCGCCTAATTACAAAAACCACATTTAGTCAATTAAGAAATTTCAAAATATATTTCTACTGTTGGTTTCATTTAGAATGGGCATTGGTCGGGTGCAGTACAGTCGGTCGCACATCCTGACTACAATTAACTTAAAATCTCTACAATACCGAAGGGTTACACTGAATATGTGTTATGGATTTAAGCTGATAAATAGTCTTGTGAATTTCAGTCATTTCATTTCTTTATTGAATTTTAATTTCATTTTAAATACAACTGTTCGTAACAGGCAATTGTTCAGGTTAAACTTCCACCACACAAATTATGGCAGTCATAGCCCGATTTCACGTATAATGCGGTATTTCAACATAGTGATGTTAAATCCAAATTTTATAACATTTTCAAATTCATAGAATGTGTTTAAACGCCACTTATCTTTTATTGATCTCGATGTTATTATATATTATTAAAATTTCTGTTTATTTTAATTTATTAAGTGTTAAGCGCGATATTTATATATTGTAATTTATATGTACCTACTTTTTGTAATACTGCAAAAAGGAGAAATCCGTCAATAAATAAATAAATAAACAGTATGGAAAAGTTGCACAAACTAAATTTATTTTACTTTTATTACTATTATTCCAAAACTATTCACAAAAGAAGTTTTTCTTCTATTTTTCACCACATCTCAATAAATATTGATCACCATCACAATTAGGCGTTATATATTTTTAACTATACTGTAAATCAGTAGTTTATACGCGTGGCGCATAAAATAAAATTTCGAGTTTAGAAAAGCCCCGTAAAAATTTTCTACGCGGGGCTTTTCTAAACTCAAAAATGTATTTCATACTTAGTCTAGGAGTGGAAGACACTCGTTAGTTTAAAATACGTTACAACTGGTGATGTATTTTAACAACAATTATTTATCGGTTTTCAAGGCACTCTTTACAAAAAACAAAATATAAACATTTTATATATAAAATGTACAATAAAGAATATTTTTTCCTGAATTTAATGATGAATCATACTTAATACATTATTAAATTCAGGAAAAAATATTCTTCCAAACAATATAAAAATGGCGCCCATAATAAAAACAAAAGTTGGCTATGGTCCCTGGGTAAATGTAATAGTTATCTTAAAATAAAATATGATAATAGATTTCTCGTTAAACAGTGCCTACATAATGTCAAAGTTGTAAATGTCCTGATTCAATGGTTTTTAAATAAATAAATAAAAACGAAACTTTAAAAAATCCGTTTTTGAAAATATCTTTAAAACAAAAGAATATATTTTAAATTTGTTTTTAGTTTATTATGGGGCCGTAAAATACTCAACTTTGCCCCAATTTAACCGACTCTCTATCTCTTCAAATAACCAAGATCCCCATATATTCTGTTTTAATACGGGCAGACTGTATATGCAATCAGAGTGGAAAGTAAGGAAAGTCGAATGGGGGTCACTCCAGATTTTCTTTCATTGTCTTTGGCTTTCGTCATATACACCTATTTAACACATTTGGACACTACAAAATATTTACACTACATCCATTGGTCCGCATGGAATCACCTTTGGCCCCACCCGGTGGGACTCGAACCGCGTATTCAAAGCCCTGCCTTGATTCTACCCACTAGCTCATCACAGCTTTTGGAATGTGTGTTTAGTGCCCATAAAAAATCGCGATTTCTTATGAAATTAGCTATTTTTTTCTCTAATTGTTCCACAACCAGTGTGATTTTTGTGGAGATGATTAATGATTGTTTTAAAAAGAAGCACGTACGTGTATATATGTTAAGCATATTTTCTTGATCGTTTGAAAAGATAATTTGAAATCATCATTAAATTTGATGTTTGAATGGATTATGTAAGCATTAAAATATTTTAAACAGAAAATAATCCATGGTTTGTGTTTAGAAAAATACTAAATTTATCTTATTAACATGTATTATTTTTTATGAACTTCCAAAAAAACTTGCTTACTACTTTAAGCGGCATAATTTGAATTTTAGGACAAATTATTCTATTTTTGGGATTGTATAATAAATTATAACGATTCTCAAATAGATTTTGTGGCGTTTAATTTATTTTAAAGCAATACTATATTCTGATAAATTTTTAAATTAAATTACAGCTAAAGCTAAAGGGTTTTTCATTACCTTATTTTTAATTCCCTGGCATTTTTAAACTGTTAAATAGAGGGCCTTGATTTTTTCACACTTGTCAACTGGAAAGTGTACGATTTGAGAAAATGGAATGATATACGCTTCAACAACG
Source organism: Philonthus cognatus (assembly GCA_932526585.2). Classification (NCBI taxonomy): domain Eukaryota; kingdom Metazoa; phylum Arthropoda; class Insecta; order Coleoptera; family Staphylinidae; genus Philonthus; species Philonthus cognatus. The sequence goes on along the minus strand of OW052242.1, from coordinate 67,442,445 downwards.
TAGAGAAATAGTGAAAATTCATTATCAATATGCTGAAAATTTCGCCTGGACAGATCCAAGCATTCGTCGTGTTTTCGGTCGGTATGAAATTTTAGCAAAATGGACAAATTACTGATGTAAAATTGCCAACTCGTACTCGTATTGCTAGGTCAGTTGAGAACATTACCGCAATTCAAGCGCTTAAAGAAAATATTCGATATAGCCAAAGTTAAATTGCTAAATTGTGATGCAAAACTGTTTCAAACGAATAGCCAGTTGCAGAAGAAATCGAGGTGGCCATTTACCAGATGTCATTTTCCACAACTAATCGTGGAGTTTGTACTTTGTTTTGAAATAAATATGTTGGCACTATTTAAAAAAAAATGTTTTTAAATGATTAGGACCACTTAATGGAAACCCCTATGTATTCGGTTTTGTAGTTCAACGCTTGAAGAAGAAGCCATTGTTTGCGTTTTATCGATGGGGTGTTTTGGTTTTTTATAACGCCAGTTAGAAATGGAGCCCGCACCGATCTCGGGTATTGTGACTATTACGGATCAAAGTGTTAAAACGAAGATTTGACGTTGAAATGTAGGTTCGAAACTTTGAACTAGAGTTAAAATCACAGTCAAACAAGTTAAGAGGTCAATCATACATATATCTAAAAAAATGTTGTCGAGCTTAATCTAAGGTCAGTCAAATTATGATCTTTGCTTATTATTACTATGGAATCATCATGACACGTGGATGAAACAACAGGGCCTCTCCAAAATATCTAAACCAGCAAATTTTGAAGAGAGACACCCTCTACAAGCGCGGGAGTATAATGGAAGAAAAGAAACCACAATTTATGGTGTGGTTGAGGTTACAATTTATGACTTTATCTGTTAGAATAGCAGGTAGTTTCCCTTTTCCCTTTTTAAAGCATTTTAAACGGTCGTTCATGTTCATTTGATGACTCCAACAATTTAACTCATTATTCAATATGTTATGCAATGGTATTATTTGGTTACGTTTTAATCAAATCGATTAAATAGAGCACGCTAATCTAGCAATAAAAAAAATGCAAAATAAGGTTATGATCTGGGTTTAAGACGTATTCAAAACATGTTTAAAACACGTTTAAAACGTGTTTAAAACAGAATATATAGGGTATTTTTCTTTTGAGTATACATATCCCGGTAATTACACCGTTTTTAAAAGTTGTGTGAAATCGTTGTTTTAATGCGGTTAATTTGAGGCTTTAAACGAGTGTTTTCCACTCCCAGACTAAGCATGAAGTAAAATTTCAAGTTTAGAAAAGCCTAAGAATTTGGATTGGCCGCGTAGCGAAGCAGAGCGGCCAATTCAAATTAGGCTTTTCTAAACTCGAAATTTTACTTCATGCGCCACGCTTAAAAACACTGAATTACAGTGAAGTTCAAAAACACACACTTACAACAACGGTTATAGGCAACCTAATAAACGTTGGAGTTATTGGGTTGCCTATAATCACTGCTTTAAACAATTTTTTCAGCGCAGAATTTGACTCACGTTTTATCCACATTTACATATTAGATTGCTGAAGCCGTATATTTTAAACTTTACGATATTTCAGTGTTTTATACGCGTGGCGCATGAAGTAAAATTTCGAGTTTAGAAAAGCCTAATTTGGATTGGCCGCTCCGCTTCGCTACGCGGCCAATCCAAATTTTCAGGCTTTTCTAAACTCGAAATTTTACTTCATGCTTAGTCTGGGAGTGGAAAACCCTCGTTTAAAGATTGAAATTGAAATCTTGAACAAAAAACAACGAACGTCGAAAAATTTACAGTGTATGCTTATGTATACCTGAAAGAAAAAAATCTCGGTATTTAAAAACCACATATATGCACACAGTTTTATTGTAATAAAATGTTATGTTTGATGATGTAATTTGAAATATCTTCAACAATTTAGCTAGAATTTTAAAACTAACAAAAAACTTTAATGAAGTAATATAAAATATAATTTAGCAAATATTTATTTTTAGCAGTTAAGATAATAAAAAAACGGATTTAAACAAATCCAACGTTTAAAACATGTTTTAAACAAATCCAACGTTTAAAACATGTTTTAAACAAATCCAACGTTTAAAACATGTTTTAAACAAATCAAAGATTTAAAACAAAACCGTTTAAAACACGACGGCTGTTTTTAAACATGTTTAAAACACTGTTTTAAAACAAAGTGTTTTTATTATAACAACCCTGGTTATGATTGATCATCTAACGAGTGTTTCCAATCCCAGATTAAGCATGAAGTAAAATTTTGAGTTTAGAAAAGCCTGAACATTAGGCTCCGGCGTAGCGCAGCAGAGCGACTGAGACAAATTAAGCTTTTCTAAACTCTAAATTTTACTTCATGTGCGACCAACCAATTAGCAAGTGAAATACGTTTAGTACGGCAATCATCAATTCTTTAAATGACGGAAAAAGTGCTATAATGAACATATATATATATATATATATATATATATATATATATATATATATATAAATATAAATATATTAACGACGTGAACACCATCTACTGTCAATAGCACTGCTTAAAAATTGGCAGCAGATGGCGTTCACATCGTCAATTTATTTGTAAATTACACATGACTACTAAAATGGTTATAGATGTTTAGTTTTCTTCTGGATTTTAAAATGCACAATCAATTGACATTTATAATAGTCATTCTGTGAGTACCATCGACAATGCTATTGGGAGTAGATGGCGTTCACGTTTTCTTTATTTTCTTTTGGATTTTCATATTTTTTATAAGAATATTTTTTCCTGAATTCAATGATGTATCACACTTATAGTTTATTGTACAGGGTGAGCGAAACTCGATGTCTCAGCTCTATTATATGAAAATGAAAAACGATAGAAAAATCTGAAATCTGAAATCAAATGACAACAAAACAATATTTGTCAACAATTAGTTTAATTTTTGACAGATGCGGCTTTGTTATTTGCTTCCAAAGGCTACTTGTTTAAGTCTTGACAATTTGGAATTTTTGATAATACTTTTTTTTAAGTTTGCTTTTAGTTTTTTAACGAAAGAAGATAGCAAATTTTTTTCTCTACAAAGTTCAGAAAAATTAGCTCTTTTGAAATATCCAAAAATATAGGTATGTTTCTGGGGAAAAAATATTCGATGACGTCATTACTTCACTTTCAAAATTTAGAAAAATATGCAATTTTGGATTAAAATAAACCTTACTCAATCCCATTTATGAACCTCTTTTCAGATTTTTTCTATCGGTTTTCCTTCGCTTTTAATAGAGCTGAGACATCGAGTTTTTCAACTTGTACATTTTATATGTAAAATGTTAATCTTTTGTTTTTTGAAAACAGTTGAGTAACTTACTTATTTGACAACTCCTAAGACCCATAATTTGCTTACATATCACCCCTGAAGACGGGCATCCAACGATACATATTTTACCAATTGTGATGTATTTTAAACTAACGAGTGTCTTCCACTCCCAGACTAAGCATGAAGTAAAATTTCGAGTTTAGAAAAGCCCCGCGTAGAAAATTTGTCGAGGGTCGCGCAGCGACCCGAGACAAATTTTCACGGGGCTTTTCTAAACTCGAAATTTTACTTCATGCGCCACGCGTATAAACCACTGATTTACAGTAAAGTTAAAATATATAACGTTTAGATGTGATGATCAATATTTACCGAGATGTAAACGTCAGATACGTTTTAAAAAATTCTATAGACCTAAAATTGTACACGTAGACATAATTTCATAGATATCAAATAAATATTCCTATCAAAACCACCCCAAGTCGGACAAAAGATAACGCTACTCGCCGGCTAAAAACAAATGGACTTCTTAATACCTGCTAATATCGGGTTGACATTGACATCAAAAAATGCGGTTGGTGTTCATAATGGATTACCCCCTGAGTACTCGGTCTCTTTCCCCTTACCCTCCAACATTTTAGGAAAGAGATAGAAACCGGAAGATTTTAGATATTTTCGCATCGTCGCTGAAGTAACAGGAGTATATTATTGTGATTTCATTCAAAAACCGAACGGAATAATACAGAAAACCCGACCTCAGTTGCTCAAAGCGGGACCACTCATTCTAAACAACAATGCACGTCCGCACATTGCAAATGATATAAATCAGAAGCTGTGCGATTACAGTTGAGAAGTGTTACCTTATCCACCCTACAGTTTTCATATAAATCAACTAGACTTTTACTTATTCCTAAAGTTGAAACAACCTATGTCGTTGTCCATCTCTAAAAGAGCTTTCTGTCGCCGGTACCCGATCCTTTCGTCAGATGAAGAAAGATGGTGCGTTAGATAGTATTGTAAAGATTCCTAGAAGTTTAGAGTCGGTCATTGAGAAACAGGAAGATTATGTTAAAGGGTTGTAAAGAGATTATATCAAAAAAATAAGCATGTAAGGAAATCAAAAATGATGTGCATTATTTATGGAATGACGCTCGTAGCCAATCAACATTTATTCATTTCTGTGTAGATTCTATGAATTTTGGGTTGATTTTATAATCCGTCGAATTTTTCTAATTCTCTAAAAATCAACATCCTCCTAAAATCGTTTAATTCATTGAATAATTTCAACTTCAGTTTAGTATTTTGGAAAAATGCGTTGACATAATTTAATTTCCTGTAAAGTAAATGCAGATGCAATAAATTCCAAACAAATTCTGTGAGTTTTATGTTGATTTTATAAAACATTGTTGTAATGCACATGAATTTGTGTTTTTCCTATATTTTAACAACAAATTTATTTTATGTGTTATATTTTACAATGAATGAAACTGCAAAATAAGTTTCGATTGGTCGTCTTACGCGGGTTTCCACTCCCAGGTGGAAAGCCTGAAAATTTGGTTTGGTCGCGTAGCCGCGTACAGCCTTAAAATGTACACAAAGAAAACAATCTAACAGTTTTAGTACGTGTATTACTGTTATTATTTTTGAAGTATTTTTTAAACCGGTAGTTTTAGTTATTTATTGAACTCATTCAACATTCATAACATTTGAATTCTTTACGGTTTTGGATAGTTTAATAAATTCTAATTCGTTTTTTATAATTAAATAAAATAGTTCTCCCCTTTATTCTTTATGCAATTCTTATACAGATAATAGTAAATTCTAGTTTATTCTTCCCTTTTCTTCTTCTCGCCTCTTTTAAACCTTCCCTCTTCTCTTCCCTTTTAATATTTTATATTATATTGTAGCTTTTTTAATAAGAATTTTTGATTGTTTTGCTTTAAATCAGTCAGCATTGATATTTGTGACAGTTTTTTGACTTTGACATGATGAATATAGTATGGAAAAGAGAACACAAAATAGAGGCTTACGAACAAAATTTTACAAGAATAAGAATATGTTGAAAGGTAGGTGTATTTCTGAAAGGTATTGATTTCAAGTATCTAACCAATTTTCATCAGACCCTACTGATTGAGACTAGACGTTTAATAAGGAAAGTTCTATGATGGACACAACACCATTTTTTTATTGAACAAATGATATGTTCAACAAATATTGAAGACAAATCGTTCGTGATTTTAAAACATTTTATCTTCCTTCAATTTTAATTAATTAAAATTTCACGGTATTCCCACACTTCTATCAATCAACTATAATCCTCCCCGTGTTTATTCTAAACAAAAACCCAACATCGATAACATAATTACACCTCTACGATGTTATTCCTACAAGTAATGACCGGCCCGTAACGGAGAGTTTACCGCTATGCCTTTAATTACAGAGAGGATCAGGACGAAAACGGGTCATTATGGGAGGATCCGCCCTTTTATTAACGACGCCGGCACGTTTATAAATTATAACAGTATTAATCAATTAGTCCGTATTCGCTTAATTAATTACTCACACAGAACTTATCAACAATTAATAACGGCTCGTTAGATCTGTCACTAAATATTAGAGGTGTAACAGAAGGGACACATACATTACAGTTTATACATAATTAATTTAATTTTTTACCCCTTATCTGTTAATTATACATTATATCTGATGTGCTAGAGAGTTTATTATACATGTATTTGATTTTATAGAGTAAAAATTAAAAATATTTCTGTTTCAGAATTTTAGGAATTGTAAAAAAATGCTTATTACCGCAAATTTGACAGTATTTTTATCCATATTTCTGTAAATCAAATAAGGCTATAGCTTCGTTGAGCTAATTTAATACGATATTTGTACAGAATCTTTGAAAAATCATCAGATAAAAACATTTAAAAAAATTCTAAAAACCCAACAGATACCAGTTTTTATAAAATACTTTTAAACTCTAATTAATAACACAAAAAATCGTTTATAACAGACCAAATATTTTACTCGATGTTATTTTGAATAATGTCTTATTTACGCATTTTTTAGACTTCACGTTTAATTTATACGCCTACCGCATGGCGTTAAACTTCAAGATTAGATAGAAAAGCTTGAAAATTTGAATTGGCCGGCGCGAAGTGAATTCTAGGGTTTTTTAAACTTAAAATTTTACTTCATGCTAACTATTTTAACCTCATATTATTTCTTTCATTTTCAATTTTAGTGAATATTTCGGTTAATTATGCTTACAAAATAATAACTGAAAATAAAATATTAATTTATTTAATTTAATTCAGATAGTCACTTAAAATCAAAATGACAGGTTTATTATTATTATTCCGATGTATGCGCTGTATATTTTCAAATATAGAATAAGATTTTGAATTATTTATATGGAATTAGAGCATTTTAGTTCATATTCTTTACGAAAAAAGTACAGTGATTTATTTCTTTGAAAGATTGTAATGCTATAATTAACCGGTCACCTGTCTGCTCTGTTTTACTAAAACCACGAAATGGCGAATTTTGTAGGATTTTCACGAAACTGGCTCCATAAGTTATCATATATTTTTTTAATATTTTAAAGAGATAGGGAATCAGTTAAATTAGGACAAAGTTGCGTATTTTACGGCCCAATAATGATTTAAAGACAAATTTGAAGATATTGTCAAAAAACGGACTTTATGAAAGTTCGTATTAAATTTTTATTCAAAAACTATTGAATCCAGACATTTACAACTTTCACATTATAGAGGCACTTTTTAACGAGAAATCTAGTAACATATTTTATTTTAAGATAACTATAACATTTACCCAGGGACCATAGCCAACGTTTGTTTTTATTATAGGCGCCATTTTGGATTTTTATACTATTTCGAATATTTATTTCTGAATTCAATAATATATCACACTTATACTTTCTTGTACATTTTATTTGTAAAATGATAATATTTTGTTTCTTGTAAAGAGTGCCTTGGAAACAGTTGAGTAACTTACTCATTTGACAACTCCTAGGAATTTGCTTACATATCATCACCCCTGAAGACGGACATCCAGCTGAATAATTACTGTACTAATAGAAAATGTATTTGTTTATAAACGAAATACTGGTATCACATTTTGAATGTTAATAAATTGGACTATCATAGGATTTTGTCATATTATATCTTTATTGACCGTGTTTTGACTACTGTGACTGTAAGTGGCTTGATTGACTGTCTTTTGACTATGCTGGGATTTTGTCTGATTATATCTCTCTATGAACTATACCAGTATTTCGGCTATTGTAATGTTGATTGTAAGTCACTTAAATCACTATATCAAATACAGTCAATAAAGTGATTTAATGACAGAATACTAATACGATACATATTTTAACAGTTGTGGTATATTCTAAACTAACGAGTGTCTTCCACTCCCAGACAAAGCATAAAGTAAAATTTCAAGTTTAGAAAAGCCCCGCGTAGTAAATTTGTCGAGGGGGAGGCGACCCGAGACAAATTTTCACGGGGCTTTTCTAAACTGGAAATTTTACTTCATGAGCCACGCGTATAAACTACTGATTTACAATAAAGTTAAAAATATATAACGCTTAGATGTGATGGTGATCAATATTTATTCAGATGTAGCGAAACAGCAAGAAAGACTTTTTTTGGAAATAGTTTTGGACTAATAATAATAAAAGTAGAATAAATTTAGTTCGTGGACTTTTCCATACTTTTGATAATTAAGTCATATTTTTAACGGGGAAAGTGCTATGATAGACACATCACCATTTTTTTACTTTATATTTTGTGCGATATCGATTATTGTTTTTATTACAAAAATTAATAGTTATTAATTAATTTTGACTGCTAACAATAATTGACTGCTGTCAATATTTTATTGATTAATAGTTATGACGTCATTGTTTCCAAGGCACTATTTGCAAAAAAGAAAATATTATAATTTTAAATATCAAATCTAAAACAAACTGTGGTGTGATACATTACTGAGTTAAGAAACAAAATCTTTTAAAAAACAAGAAATTCTAAAATGGCGCCCATAAGAAAAACAAAAGTTGGTCCCCGGGTAAATGTTATAGTTGTCTTAGAAAAATATATGTTACTAGATTTCTCATTTGAAAGTGCCCGTATATTGTCAAAGTTCTAAATGTCCTGATTCAACAGTTTTTGATTTAAAAAAAAACGATTTTTCCAAAAATCATGTTTTTGTAGATATCTCGAAAACAAAAAAAGATATTTTAAAATTGTTTTCAGATTATTGTTAGGCCCTGAAATACGCAACTTTGCCCCAACTCTTTATCTCTTTAAATAACTGAGATCCCCATATATTCTGTCGAAATACCCTGTATACCGGAAAAATATATGTTCTTTTGATGATTGTGTTTTAAATATTTGACGTTCAATGTTTACCATGATATTTCTGCAAGAAGTGGGCTAAGAGGCGATCCCTCGAAACTGAAATTTTACTTCATGCTTAATCATGACGTGGAGACACTCGTTAGACGCTTCAAGGTAAACGCATTTGAAAACCTACGAGTATTTACAGCAAATACTTCGCGGTATGTTTGAGAGTTGTATTGATTTTAAGTAAATAACTGAATTATTCAAAGCCTATGGAAAAAGAATATTTAAATGTCTCCTTCGGGGAATGTGCCAGGAGGAAGCAGTAAATATAAATCAATAACTAATTAAAAAAACGAAAAAGAAAACCTGTCATAATTAACATTAACAGGCATACTCACTTTAATTAAAATAATATAAAGAGAGATTGAAAAGGTGCACATTTTCAATAAAACTTCGTTTCAATGAAATAGCAAATCTACAATATAGTTATTACTCAATCACGTTTATTTTCAACGCTCACATCATTTTTCAATTTAGAAAAGTCACTCCGTCTTTCTTCAAATTAATTAATTAAAATCATAAATACCTGCTCTATCACTTTGATTGATAAATGTGAACGTGAATACATTTTCAGTTAAAAGAGACGAGACACATCTCGACTGCGGGGACGAAATCGTGGAATTCTCGCCGCGTCCGCAATTTTAAGATTGCGAAAGATCGCAGCTCCCTTTTCCACACCCCCTCGTGCCACCACCTCGTTCCTATTCATTTCGATAAATTCATCCATCCAATCGGACATAATGAAAATATCACGATCAAATATACATTACAACGGGCATCTGTATTCATCAGGCGTACCCAATTTCTCCAAGGCATATAATATCACCATCGTGATTTTAATTAAATACGTGAAGTCTGCACATATACATGCTTCCAAAATCTTTAAAACGAATACATGAATAAATAAATGAATATCAAACCGCCATGATGTAAGTAAATGGGCATAAAAAGATACATAAAACTTAAAAGATTACAAAATAGACAACGACATAGCAATTTGAATAAAAATTCACACTAAATTTCATACAAGTTCATGTATTTATTATACATATATATATATATATATATATATATATATATATATATATATATATATATATATATATATATATTATTAGCATTGTACAATAATTCAAAACTTGTTAAAGAGCTTATTTAAAGACTATGAGTTAAATAAACATAGGTCCGATTTTTATTATTTCAGAGAATAATAAAAAAGGATTCCAATCACAAAACTGAATCCTCACATTTAAAATGATTCAAATCACAAATCACCGAATCAGAAAACGATCGTATATAATATGTTTCAAATCAAATTATTCTAATATTAATTTTCGAATCATTAATACAAATCCATTAATAAATCATTAATTTTTCTAGTAAATTACATCGACTAATTGTAGGTGTAAATAAAACGAATTAAAGAATACAATAAAAATATACAGCCTAATTAACCCATTAAGCGCCATTAATGCAACAAAGCAACATTATTAATTTTTTTGCTTGTTAAATTCCTAAATAAGTTTATTTGATACATTTTATTAATTGATCTGACTTGAGAATGCGTGAAGAAAAATGTAAATATTTTGTTATTTATATATTTTGATTATTACTTATTTAAAAAAAAAAAATATTTTAAAGTGTATTTCTAACTTTACAATATTTTAATAATTTAGACGCGTTTCGCATAAAGTAAAATTATGAGTTTAGAAAAAATGAACATTTGGTTTGGCGACCGAACCAAATGTTCAGTTTTTATAAACTCAAAATTTTACTTCATACTTAATCTGGGAGTGGAAACATTCTTTCAAAACTTTAAATTGAGCGTAATTATAAAATCGAATGCCTGAAAATGTACAGCGTAAACATTATGTACCGAGTGATCAAAAAAACGCCCAACGCTACAACTCTGTTATTTTTTGACCGATTTTATTGAACTAAAAACCAAAGTCAATGGCCGTTTAAATACTAAGAAATCACATCAATATTGATTTTTTTTAATAATACCTTCATTGCTAAATAATCGTCAATTCAACATATTTACATGGCTGCCTATATTTTTTCAATTTAATTACATTAGACATTATTTTTCTGAATCCAATAATACCCAATTTCTTGTTTTGTGGTTCAAATTTTTGTCATATAAAATTGAAATAAATGGTTTATTTGAAAATATAAAAAAGTTTAAAAAAGTGAAAAATGTCATTAATGTGAGGTTATGTCAAACATGAATTATATTGACCCAACAAATAAGTACCTGCGTTACACCTTAATGTAGAATAGAATAAATAAGTAGTGCTAGCATGAAATGGGTTAAATTAAGCGTCATTGATGCTATAACGCAACATTATTATATTATTTTTTAATTGCTAACTAAATGAGTTAATTTGATACATTGTATTATTTGAGCTAACTTGAGAATATATGAAGAAAAATTTGTATATTTTGTTATTTAAATATTTCGATTATAACTCATTTTTACAGTGTATTTCTAACTTTACAATATTTCTGTGTTTAACACGCGTGGCGCATGAAGTGAAATTTCGAGTTGAAAATTTGGTTTGGTCGCGTAGCGCTACGCAAATCAAATATTAAGGCCTTTCTAAACTCGAAATTTTACTTCTACTTAGTCTGGGAGTGGAAACACTCGTTCGAACTTTAAATTGAACTCTTTTATAAAATCGACGAATGCCTAAAAATTGACAGCGTATACATTCTGTATATTTAAAACAAAAAACCCTAATATGTAATATAATAACTCATTTATTGAAATCATAAAAAGATGTGCAGAGTTTTGTCTAACATTAACTTTTAGAGTGACCTTTATAATTTGCTCGGCCGTTAATGGGTTAATATTTTATTTCTAAGAAAAGAAGTATTGAATAAACTTGCATTTAAAATAATAACAAACTGTGAATATATAATAAACTAGTTAACGCGACAGCGGATTAAATATAAACCAATAAACAATCTAAATAGTAAAGGAAAATTGGCCTTTTCAAGGCACACTATATTTATTACCAAATAATCATGTGAACAACATTTATTATATTATTTTCTTGCATAAATATTAAATTAAAATTAACATGTCGCGCATAATTTGATTTAGAAAAGCAATGTCTAATATAATAAAATAAAAAAATAAATAAATAAAAAAATTAAAATTTGTGTCAATTTATAGTATTAAAACGGCCATTGACTTTGTTTTTTAGTTCATTCAAATCGGTCACTAACTAACAGAGTTATGGCGTTGGGCGTTTTTTTATCGAACACCCGGTATATTTAAAAGAAAAATTCCCAGTATTATTAAGTCATTCATAGAAATTATAAAAACAAGTGCAGAATTTTTACCAAAATCAACATTTAGAGTTCACTCTATAATTCCTCGGCCGTTAATGGGCTAATAGACGTTAACATACAGCTTTAACACCGTTCTAACTAAGGTTTTTTTGTTATTCACGTTTTCGCACTAATAAAATTTTATGGGGTACTATGCTATTAAGTTTTATCAGTACAAAAAAGTTATAGTTTGTACAGATTGAGTGTTTCTTTCTTGTTCTCGTAATAAAATGTTATTAGACGTTTTCTATCGGCACTAGCTTTCGAGATATAACTCAAACTTACACTTTTTTTTTAAATGGTAATTATAGTTGACTATGCCATCATTAAAAAGGGATATTTTTCTCTTTAAATTGATATATCACTTGACATACTTATTTACAAACTATTTTCTATTTTATTTATAAACAAAATAGTTAGCCATAAATAAATGACTATAATAAAACAATTGCAATTGTGTGTAACAGTTAGTTTCATTGTTTTATTTTTGTCAATTAATTTACTGTTAAAAACAACTGTTATTTTATGGACAATATTTTTAACCAATTTCTATTTCTTCCTACATATACCTTCCAAATAGGTTATTTGACAAAAACTCAACCAACTCCTATAGTAAAAAAAGCTGTAGTTGTTTTATATTAATTGTCATTTTTGTATGAACAACTATTTTTTTGTTGTAAAAAATATAGAAAATTGTTAATAACTTAGTTATTTTTACAAATAAGTATGTCAAGTGAGATATCAGATTGAAGAGAAGAAATCCCTTTCTAATGATGACATAGGCAACTATGGTTTTTATTTAAAAAAATAAAAGAATGTGTTATATCTCGAAAACTAACGTCAATATAAAATACCTGATAACATTTTATTGTTTTGTGTAAAATTATATAAAACTTTCGCACTTACAGTGTTTTTCTATCTCTTTTAATAACTGAGTAAAATCAATTTGAAGAAATTGACACTTTTTACATTTTTGAAAATATCTAGTTACCCTTGAGTTTTTCGTACATTTTACAAATGTCTTTTTATTCAGCTTGTAAAACTGTACTACTTTGCTTGTTTAACCATTTCCTTATCTCTTATAGTTTCCGAGATCCCCATAGAGAACATAAAAAATAAACTCACCCTTCATATAGTTTAAGGCACGACATCTGTGTTACACATAATCTGAACGGTCATAGCAAAATAGGGTTATTTACAATCTATTTAAATATAATGTAATAAATCATAAATACACGTACCTAATAAGTATATTTTGAACTTTACTTGAAATCATTGTTCTATACGCGTCGTGCATGAAGTAAAATGTTGAGTTTAGAAAAGCCTACAAATTTGGTTGATGGCTAAACCAAATAAAACTCGAAATCTAACTTTATGCTTAATCAAGGATTGGAAACACTTGTTAGATGTAATATAACAAAAAATTAAACATTTTGAAAAATAAATTAACGAACATCATTACATACGAGTAGCTGTTTAAATAAGAGAAAAAGTATAAAAATATTGAATTCTATCAACGTTCGAGATTTCAATACTTTGTACGTTTGTCTAAATGTGTTTTACATATTAAAATACTTTGATAATTCTGTCAGCTTATACCAAGGCCGTGGCCATGGCGGGGAATACGGGGATTGTAGTTTTGTAAGAGCAAAAACAATATTTTTAAACCCCGAAATTTTTATAATCCCTTCCAACATTTTTTTCTGACTTGCACCATTTTTATCTAAAAAGATTAAAATATTCAGGTATTTATCTACTTGTATGTGGAAATACTTAAACCCATACCTAATTTAGTGTGTAATGAGCTTGCTGGTTAAAAAATATTTTTTTATCTGATGATATTGACTTGAGATCTGCAGTTTTAATGATGTTTTAATTGTGTATGGTCACTATTCTTATTAAACTCGAAATATTTACTTCATGCGCCAGGCGTGCAAAACGCTAACTTAAAGACATGTTCACTCAATAAATTCGGTAAATTTAACTGATAATTTACGATTTTTTATGATTTGGCGAGAAAACGATTTCCAGTATTACAAACCCTAGCTAAAATACGCGAATCAAAGAAACAAATTAATTTTACTTTAGTTTGCTGCACATAATGTATTAGTTGGATACTCCAACAATTAATTTAACACATCCGACAACAGTGGTTATTATAATTTTTTTTTGATTGCCAATATTTAAAGGAAAAATACACTCAATACTTATACTTAGTATTCATCCATCATAGATGAACCAAAATAACTTTTAATAATGGATATCCGGAACGTATATGTCTATGAGAGTATGTGTGTGTCATGAGACAGGATGTACAATTTCCGGTATTTATGGGCTGTAGCGTCGTAGTAATTATAACTGACGCCTGACAATTTCCTATTTTTGCGGAAAAAATGCATATCTAGCTCAAAACTTGAAATGGAATATTCGTTCGGGAAATGAAATATGGACACTTGAGAGCCCGAAACTGCGCCATTTGTTTTCTACGCTCAACTTGTTAATGTAAAATTCGCCGTTATTACGTTAATGGTAGTTTCCTAAAGTTATATTCTGGTTACTATTTCTAAATGCAACATTGATCGTGCATAATAAGTGCTTATAACAAGTATTTAATGTAAGCTTGAATTTAAAACCAAACTATCGGTGCATAATAGATAGTAAGTCACCTGACAGGCCAATTATTTTAGGCCATTGCATTACCTATCAATCAATTAAGAAATATTGTTTAAGAATAGAAACGTTATAAATAAAAGCTAATTTTTTTTACTCGTATACCGAGATATCCGTTTGTTTTATATTTAGTGTAAGTTATACGTTTTGCAGTTATTCAACAATATGTAATTTTATTTAAATAATTACAATAAATATAAATATTAATAGTTTGCAGAATGTTTCAAGAAATAACAATAATAACAGACTTGGTCAATACCCGTCACATTCTAAAAATATCCCGCACGAAAGTGTAAGACTATAAATAACAATAATAGTAGTAAACAACTGTTTTTGTAATAAGTGGATATAGTATACATTAAGGTTGGTATTTAAAGGTAAAAACTAGGGGTTATATTATATCTTGAATTGGTAGTGCGCTTCCCATACAGTTTTGTAATAAATATAAATTCTAATGGTGCGAAACATATAAGTGTGTCCGAAGCTAAAGAAGGCAGACATTTCCGTTTTGTTTTGCATTACCTTTCTCTAGTATAGATAGCGCTATACCCGCGGGCCGAATGCAGCTCTCTGCGCTGTTTCGTGGGGCCCGCCGAAGCTTTTCAAAAACACAACAGCCGGAGCTAAAATGAGCTTTCGGAGCGTTTTTTATATATTGTTAAATTTTTAGTAAACATTTAATTTGTGTTTAAACTTTTAAAACATATTTTATATGCGGCCCACCGGAGAGTGTCAAAATTTAGGTTGGCTCTTTGGAAAAAAAGGTTACCCATCCCTGCATTATATTATTAATATTTTTTAAGTTATCAATTTAAAATAATTGATATCTCGCATTTAGATTATAAATACATATTTACATAATAAAGACAATTTGTAATTTGAGAGTTTGCAATTTTATTACCAGTTATAAAGATTATAAATCAATAATAGTACCAGTTTGAAAATTTTCAAGTGATCGTTTAAGTTGAAGAAATTAATTTAATTCGTAGAAGTTTGCCAAACATTATTTGAAAATGCCATTCAAATAGTTCTAACACTTTATTTGATTACACAAAATGTCCAACAATGTTTATTTCATAATTTTTTTTAATCAAAATTTCGATATTTGTACAAATTATAAATATCATAAAACTGATGAAATTTGTGAATTTTGGATAAACATTTTAGAAACTGTATATGAAAGTTGAATTAAATCATGTATTTATATGAAAACCTCGAGATTTATTGAAGCAACAGAATTAGACGATTGACGAAATTATATTTTTCAAATATTATAATTAGTACGCCTTGTAAAGAAAGTGTCAATTGTCAATTATTGTGAGTTTATGTCAAACATGAATAATAACGAATAATCTAGAATAGAATAAATACAAATAACGCAACATCATTATATTAATTTTTAATTATTAACTTAATAAGATACTTGTATGCATTGTATTATTTGACCTGACTTAGAATGTTTAAGAAAAATGCTTGTTATTTAAATATTTCGAATATTACTTATTTTTAAAGTGTATTTATAAATTCAAACCAAATTTTAAGGCTTTTCTAAACTCGAAATTTTACTTCATGCCTAATCTGAGAGTGGAAACAGTCGTTTGAACTTTAAATTTAACTCATTTATGAAATCGACGAATGCCTGAAATGGAACATCGTATACGATATTATTATAAATTAGTTAACGAAACACACGAATTAAATATAAACCAATAAACAATTTAAACAGTATTAAAGGACCATTTTTTTTCGAAGCACACTAAATTTATTGTAAAAAAATAATGTAAATAAGATATATTATATTTGTTTTTTCTGGCATAAATATTAAATTAAAATCAGCATATCGGGCATATTCGGATTCATAAAACAATGTCTAATATAATAAAATGAGTCGATTAAATTGAAGCACAGTTTCTTATTTTAGGGCCCAATTTTTGACGTATATGTTGCCAAACTCCGAAGATGTTCCAAGATGTTTGTCCCTAAGTACCTTCGGAATTTGACAGAACATATGTTCAGTTCATTTCAATATAAAAATATGGTATCCATCATAGTACTTTCCCCATTAAACGACCAGTTTCAATCAGCAGGGTCAGTTGAAATTTGGCTAGATACTTGAAAACAATACTTTTCAGAAATCCACCTACCTTATTTTTCAATATATGTTTCTTATTTCTGCAAAACTTTCTTTGTAAGCCTCACTTATGTGATCCCTTTTCTACAAAATATAAATCATGTCAAAGTCAAACCACTTTCACTAATATCAATGCTGGCTAATTTAGGGTCACAAAAAATCAAAATTATTATCTACAAAAAATATATTAAAAAACAACTAAGAGAGCTACAACAAAAAATGTACACACATTTAATGCAATTTTTTGATTATCTACAACTTTTAATAACAAGATTTTTTATATGATCATTATTAAAGAAAAATAAAAAATAATGCTAAGAGTAAAGTACCATTTCTGGTTTCTGTATTTTCACCAAAAGCCTTTCCGCTCTTAGGATTGTAAAAATAAGCTTCAGTTTATAGCGTCACCTTAACATCTCGATCGGTTTAGGCTGTACGGCATGTTTAAGGACAGCAGGACAGATAGACCTTTTTCAAAAATGGTCTTAATCAACTCAGGGACCTTAAAATGGATATATTCACTAATATTTTTGATTCGAAAATTTTCGCGAAAACAATACTTTCCCTTTGTTTTAATATGTGGGAAAGTAAAAATCGTACAATTACTGAACCCGATTTCGACAATTTTTGCTAATGTGATTCTGGTTTTGGTTTACTCTCTCAGTAGGTTATCAAATTTAAAACTGTTTACCATAGCGACCACTTGAATTATAATCCACATTCATAATCATCGATGTTTTTAAAAAAACGACTCCATTTTATTTTAGTGAACATTGAATACAAAACAAATAGCAAGAATTCAAAACGAAGAATAAAAATAAACAAATAACAAACATTTATTGATAGTTAAAATTCTATAGATCCAGAAGAAATCTCTTAGATGTTAAAAGTTGTTAAAAAAACAAATTATTCATTTATATGTTTTTATAAAACTGTACAAAGTATGAATGTATGTAAACATCCTTACTATTTTCATTATCTCCATTTTTATCTTGAACAAGTTTCTCATCTTTCACGTGGTGAAACATATTTAACTATGATTTAATAAAGAAAACACTTGGTTAAATTTCACTAATATTTTGGATTTTTATTCCAACTAGTTTCGACTTTGAGTCATTCTCAAGGAGTGAGAATGACTCAAAGTCGAAACTAGTTGGAATAAAAAACCAAAATATTAGTGAAATTTAACCAAGTGTTTTCTTTATTAAATCTCCATTTTTATTTTATTCGAAAAATATGTATAACAAAAACTGTATTATTTTTAAAGATGGTTTTCACCCCTTGATTAAGCATAAAGTAAAATTTTGAGTTAAGAAAAGCCTTACAATTTTCAGGCTTTTTTAAATTTGAAATATTACTTTATGCGCCACGCGTACGAAACACTAGTTTAAGTATAGTTCAAAAACACGTATACTAATTATTATTATTATAATCACTGTATGAAACAATTGGTTTAACGCATTTATATAAAGATAAAAAAGTTTTAGGACCAAATAGCTTATTCCTACGACTGCTCCAGAAAATAGAAAGGTGACAATTGTATATTTTAGATGTTGACAAGTAATGACAGTTTTGAAACTTGAATTTTCAAAACGAGTAGTTTTGAAAGTAAAGACGATTCAGGACGTCAGTGTCAAAATTATTAAAACTAAATGAGTAGTGACGAAGAACAATAAACGCCCCACAGTGTAACCGTACCCCGACAATGGCCAAAAATACAATAAAGGTTTCAAAATTAACGTCTACTTTAGACAAAATTATTTTTCATAATCACTTCTGCATACTTCAGATTAGATGCGTAGGCTTTTTTGTCAAGATTTATCGTCAACTTAGGAAGTTATTATACTTTGAAGAAGACAATTCTGTGAGAGAATTTAAAACATATAAATAGCGCATACTTTCTTGGTCTATATGTGAATTATTAAGTTAAATAACTAGTAATAGAATTATATTTTATAATAAGTATCTATTTTGATTTGACATTGTAAGTTTATTATGTAATTAAACTTTTTTATAAAAGCATAACCATTACAAAAAATTTTACGTTTTTCTAATATTACATTTTTGTGTTAAAAAAACTGTTACTCCTATTAATGGAAGACTTTAGAACACATGATATATGTCATAAACTTTGCAAATTATTCAATTTTATTTATTAGTATATTTGTCCAATTTTCAGTGCAACGGTTATATTGTGCGCCACCGCTGTTAGGTTGTATCAAGGGTAGACAATGCTTATGGGAAAACTGGATTCCGAGTTTTCAAGGATAGAAAAGGAGAGACTGTGGTCGGGAAGTGGGTACATCTACTTATGAATAGAGTAAACGTAGAAGTATTCTAGAAAAAACTGCTCCGGTTCCGTCTACACACATACACGCACACACACACACACACACACGCACACACACACAATCGCGCTCGCTCTTATTTCGTCGTGTAATTTGATCCCGTCTACACCACTTGTACGATGATAAATTTGATGACCTTCCGAAAAAATAAACTGTTCCGAAACATTTCTTTTATTTTCAGATTTCCAGCGTGTTCAAAATTATGGACTTTGGGAATCAGATATATTTAAAAACTTCCTAAATAAACCTAAAATTTAACTAAAAATCAAAAAATAAAATTCAATGAGTTTACATTAAAGAATTCATTTCATATTATTTTTATCTTGATTGTTTTATTTTCTTCATAAATTCAATTAAAACTTTGGTATGTACCAAATTTGGCAAATAATTTATATTATTGATTAGTTATACAGAGAGTTTTTTAAGTATAAATAACTCAATATACAGAATACACTGTACATTTTTCTGGGCTTTTCTAAACTCGAAATGTTACTTCATGCGCCCCGCGCACAAAACACTGATTTTACGTGAGGTTCAAATATACTTAAATTTCACAATATTTTAGTGTTTTATACGCGTGCCGCATGAAGTAAAATTTCGAGTTTAGAAAAGCCCCGAAAATTTTCACGGGGCTTTTCTAAACTCGAAATTTTACTTCATGCTTAGTCTGGGAGAGGAAAACACTCGTTTAAAGCATCAAATTGAACTCTTTTAAAAACACAACGAATATCTACAGATTTAAAGAAAATAAGGTAAATTTGAAATATGTATACTTTAACGGAAAACTTCCTGTATATGAACTGTGGTAGACAAATAATAACATTTATTATCACCACAAAAAGTCTATTCGAAAATATTTCTTTTATTTTGAGATTTCAAGCGTGTTCCAAATTATGAAATTCGGGAATATATTTTATAAAAACAAATTTACAATGAAATTAACAATTCTAAAATATATTTTCAACGTTTTTAGTTATTTTACATATTTTTAATAAAAAAATTGTTAAAATTATTAGATTAATAGATTGTTGTTTCAAATATTCATAATTTGAATAAATAAACAAAGTCATTTTACAATGACAAAATGTAAAATATATTTCCAACATTTTTAGTTATTATATATATTTTTAATAAAAACGTGTTTAAAAATTAATAGATTTTTAATATATTTATGTTATTAAACATTTTTTAATTAAAAGTTAGATAAATACAAAAATCTTTTTACAATGAAAAAAATCAATTTGAAAAATGTTTGATGGGTATTTTAATTGGAATTGATAATAAAGAAACAGAAATTATTTCAATAAAATAGATAAATATTTTTACGAATACACAAGACATAGCAATATAGATGTTAAGCGTTATCGGGCTTAATCGTAACTCAGTTTGGGGTCCAAGGAAAAGTCCAGCGATGTTCTACAAACTCACATTTATTTACACGTTATATACAAAACTACTTACTGGTACCGTGGCACCAATCGATCTCTGTGTTTAGGGTGTTACCACCCTTGAAGAAATCTCCGATAAGCGGAGACAAGGGGGCGCGCGCAAGCGCTAACAATAGATTCATATAAACATTCATATATACAAAAAACTAACAAACATTAAAAAACTATATTAAATATACATATTACTGTTTTCTTATTTATTAACGATATTTTAGAAGCAGTTTTTTCGTTTTTTTTTATTCAGTAATAATTATACAGAATTGATCGAAGTGTAACACAAAATCAACATAATATATTTTAAATAAAAAGCCAACAAATCAACACCTCATCATTTGCTTGTTTAATTTCATGACACTCCGGTTTTTAAAAATGCAATAAATAGCAAAGCTCGGTGTGTATATTTTTACTCTAACCAAATGAATATCATAAGTTCCCTTAAATAATTAGGAAAGATAATATTTTAATTTTGAGAAATTTACATTAAAAATGCTACTACGTTCCGTTTCATTCATTTACACTCTGAATACCGTGTATGAATATCGAATTAACTATTTTCTTGACTATTTTCTTTTTGGACAATATTCATTATTTTAGTGGGGATAGCTTTATAGAAGGGATGAAAAATCAAATTCTTCGAAGTGATCTATCTGTTTTTTTACCTATTTATAGGCATTTTTTCGACCACGTTTTTATTGTGGTGTATACCCTCAAGTATTGCGCGACCAGAACAATACCACTGCAACTTACAGATAATCGGCAACCTTCTAAAAAGTATAAATATTTTGGGATTTAAAAAGATTATTTACTGTTGACACACTTAATCCCTATCCGCAGAATCCAATTCGGTAATTTCTTATCATGTTTTTCACTAACAGATATTTTAGTTAGACACTTTTTGATCGGGTTTTCTTAAATCATTTTGAATTATTTTTACTTACCTATTTAGTCTGTAATATAATCCCATCTGTACCTTTTGTAAATGTAATCTGACTAAGAATAAAACCATTGAAATAATTGAATTAACCTGACATACAACACATTGTAAACTGGAAATAGAGTATTCAATAATTTTTGCAATTACACTTCTCAAAGAAAATCTATTATACTTATTCTATTAAAAGACATCTTGTTGTTTTCTAAATGTTTTTGATTATCATCACTTAACGAGACTTTTCAACATATTTCAATATTTGAGCCAATTATCTCAAATATTAGGGATAACACTTGTTTCTGATTCCTGGGACCCTAAAACGTATATTTCCGTACAAAAAAAGATAGCCATGAGGTCGTTAACAATTATTAAAATGTAAAATTTATAATGTTATTAATGTGACTATTGATTTAACAAGTTTGTTTGTTTCGCAGTTTTTGATAATATTCTCAATTATAAAGTTTCATGATTTTTATATAATTTGTACTTTCTCTATATAACATTTCGTGTATCTCGGGAAGTATTGAGAATATCGAAAAATATTTCTGCTTATTCTTTTTCATATTATCTCCATGCATCCGCACGACGGATGCCATAAATTTTAATCCAAAAATTAGGTAACATAATAGTGCCCGATGAGTGTTGTCGGTGTTGGTCAAATGGCACACAATAAGCGTTTATAAAATTTCAATCGGAAAAGTACAAGTTGATCATGTAACAATCGTTTAAAGTAAACGGATAATTAAAGTAGTCAGTGCAAAAACCACAAATTTTTGAAACTGTTAATATTTATTAACAGTGTGGTTCATTTAATAAAATACGCATCGTGATTAAAATATATACTGTGTCCATTTTGGAATCTGATTTTTATCTTTTGCGGAATAAACACTCATGTTGAATTGAATTATTGCTTTGTGTTTTAATAAATTTGATGCCAAACACTGACATTTCGTAGCAACTACTGTTTTGACGATTTTATTTTCGTATAATCGTTCACTATTTTCAAGCTATATTTCAAATTAATCTGAGGAGAACTCAAAAATAATACCTCGAAAATACTGCAAGTAGGTAAAGAAATGATTTTAATTTTATTGTAATCGTTTTCGTTCAATAAGCGATACAAACTCAAATTCAAATTACATCAGAAATCTTTACATGAAACATACAATGCGTCTTGAAACGGGACACATAGTATATTTAAAACTATTTTAACCTATTAACGGCCAAGCAATTTTAACTCTAAAAGTTAATTTTAACTAAAATTCTACACTTCTTTTTGTGATTTCTATGAATTACATACTGTGAATTTTTTCTTTAAATACACATAATGTATACGTGAATTTAATAAAAAGTTAAAAATCATAAATAGTTTATTATTATATTAAAGTTATAATGGATTTTCAAAAAATTTGTCGATTTTATATAAAAACGTGCAATATGAAGTTAAGAACGAGTGTATCCACTCCCAGACTAAGCATGAAGTAAAATTTCGAGTTTAGAAAAGCCTGAAAATTTGGCTCGGGCGCGTAGCGAAGCGGAGCGACCGAGCCAAATTAGGCTTTTCTAAACTCGAAATTTTACTTCATGCGCCACGCGTATAAAACATTGTAGTATTGTGAAGTATTTATAATACACTTTAAATAACAAAATATTTAATTTTTTTTTGGTATATGTTCAATTCAGGTCAAATAATATAATATATCAAATAAACTTATGTAGTAACTTAATTATCAAAAAATAATAAAGTTGCGTGTATGCATCAACGGCGCTTAATGGGTTAAAAAGTTCAAACGGTAATAATTCAAAAACTAAAAAAAAATGACATAACTGCATTTTGCACTGACCCCTTTAATTAAAAAAGAAACCCTTATCGATCAGTAGATTTGATCTGATCAATAGGATTGATCTGATTAGTTAATAAAATGATAAGTTGAAAGTTAAATAGTTTTGTATTTTAAGTTTCTTGTACAAAATATATAATACTTAATGAATTTTACAACGTTCACATATAATTTCATAAAATCTATTCTCTAATAACGTAGAAAATAAAATTGTAGAAGGAAACGCATGAATGAATGTAACACGCATCCTTAGCTCGTTAAAAGAAAAAAAAAAACGTGTTTTCAAGATTGAAAAATCAACATCTAGAATATGATACAACGAGAAGTGCGGAATAGAGGGAGAAAGAAATTGTCTTTCTCTCTCTCTCTCTCTGAGACTTGATTTCGCTACATCTAGAGTAAAATAGTCGTAACCGACCGACCGCAGGAAGCCAGACTGATGTATATAGGCAGCCATATACACCAATTTGGCATCCAGCGCTCTGCTCCCATTCGCGTGCACCCAAAATTATAGAGGGACTGGCTAACTGGATATATATGAACTGTGGTTGTATCAAAACCAGAGTAGTAAACACGTTTTGAAAGCTGCATTGCATGCTCATACCTTGCATGTACTTGCCCTGCAGGCTCGTAAACGCAATTTAGTATTCGCATGCAATACGAAGTTTTCAAAACTTGTCAAACAATCTACTATATTAATTTACAGCAATACTGGTAAAAATCTGTAAATTACAAGTACATTTCCTACAATTTACCGATAAATCTGGAAACAGGTTTACCAGTATTACAGTCGCTCTTAACAACTACTACCGTTTTCTGAATTTTTACAAACAACTTTTTAGATCCTAAGATTGCACTGGTAAGCCTAAATTTACAGTTTCATGATACAATCTTTAGTCGGCCTTAATCGACTTATAGGAATTTAAAACAATTGTATTGTACTGTGTTTCGCAAACATTTTATAATGTTGTAAGTGTTTCGTAATTCTGTAAGGGTTGAGAACCACTAATCTAAGCCTAGATTATACAGAAGGAAAGAAAAAAAAACTGGTAGTACAAATAACTCAAAATTGCATTTAACATCTATTCACTGGTTTCTCAGATATATTTACATCACCACAAGAAAAATCCATGAGCTACCACTGAATACATTCTATTTTAAGAAATAATAACAGTTGTTAGAAGTAAATATCAACTCAACAATTAGCAGATAAAGTAAATTTTTGCAAGTATAAACAGAAACACTATCAGATATCCTCTAAATTACTCTAAATGTATCTAGAGTGAAGTGCCACACATGAAAATGCCACGTTCATTGATCAATAATTCAAAACTAACTAATAGCATGCACATTTTGTTCTATTAATAAGAAATGTTAGTATCGTATTTGTACGGGTCAAGTAGAAATTAACTAGCATTAAACTGTGATGATATTAACTATAGTTCAATTTATAAGGCTGCATATCTCTAACGGAGAAAATGCTATTATGGAATGATCCTATTTTTTTTTATCAGAGATATCTTTAATAACATTTCATTTTTTGGTTGATTTAGCAAATATTAAATTGGCTTGGTCATTTTGAGGAATTGCGAAATTCAAATATGTTATTATAAAAATGCCACCGTTATAATATTATTGTTGGGTCCTATTATTGAGTTTTAATAGAACATGTTTCAATTTCGAGCGGACATTCAAATTTTAAAATAACTTGCCATTCATATGAAAAAGGTGTATTTATTTATAATTTCGAATTATTCATTATTCATTCAAACTAAATTATATTTATTTACTCGGCAAAGAAAAAAAGGTTGTATTTGCCTTCGCTATTCATAAAAAAAATTGGCTTTGCCTCCCAGGTTTTTTATTGTAATTAAAACTGAGAAAAAAACGTGTGTTATATTAGGTATACGAATATCGCTTCAAAATAATATACAATATTAAAATGTTAATCTCTCAATTCTTTCAACCGTGATACTACTCCCCATCCGGAGAGAACATAATTCATTAAAACCCGAGAGGCACTCCTTTTAATCAGTGACTGACCGAGGACGGAATGAAAAATAATATTCATTCCCATCATATTCTCTTGCGGATTTTCGTGGAATATAATGAAAAAAACCAACCGCGAAATTCCTATTCTTATAAATGAGCAATAAATAATAAAATATCGTAACGCGAAAAGGAGAAATGAAAAATTAAGGTGAGAAAAACAAAAAAGAAGCAGATAGGAACGGGAAAATGTTGAAAGAACCTCATAAAAGTAAAAAGGGAATATTTTGTAAAGGAAGCGGCAGAGGAAAAAGCATTTAATAATATATTTCAATGAGCAATAAAGCTGAACGTGATTTTAAAGGCGTTTTCGTGCATTATAATGTTATGCTGGGGGCGCAATTTACAGCAATTTTAATGTTTTGAATAGTAATGAGTGTGGAGTTAATTTCTGCTTAAAAGTAAGCAAAAACTTTAATGAATATTTAACCCCTTAATGTATGTAGTCCGTTATATGGATCGGTAATTAAATTTAATGCTCTTTTAGAGTTGCAGTGTTTAATTTTTCAATACTACATGCCGTGTGTTCCCGGATTACTGCCCAGATAGGAAACATTTTTTTATTATCCATTTTTAGACAAAAAGTCATTTTTTACAAAAAGTTCTGGATGACTTAAAAATACTACTTTTATCGTCAAATCTTAAATCTACTATAAAGGGCGTTCAAAAATTAAGAACAACTAAGTCATAAGAGAAAAGTAAATCTAATTACAATTTCAGAGAAAGAAGATATTACAAAAAATTATTTGTAATCGATAATTATGTTTATATACAATGCCCGTATTTCAACAGAATGTATGGGGATCTCGGTTATTTGAACAGATAGAGAGTCGGTTAAATTGGGGCAAAGTTGCGTATTTAGGGCCCAATAATAATGTAAAAATAAATTTGAAATATCTTTTTTCGTTTTTGAGATATTGTCAAAATGATTTTGAAATTCCGTTTTTATTTTTTTATTAAAAAACTAATTAATTTACAACTTTGACATTATATAGGTACTTTCTAACGAGAAATCCAGTAACATATATTTTTTTAAGATAAGATTTACCCAGGGACCATAGCGAACTTTGGTTTGTCTTATAGGCGCCATTTTGGATTATTATATTTTTCGGAAGAATATTTTTTTCTGAATTCAATATGTATAACACTTATAGTTTATTGTACATTTTATATGTGAAATGTTACTCTTTTGTTTTTTATAAAGAGTGCCTTGGAAACAGTTGAGTAACTCACTCATTTGACAACTCCAAGACCCATAATTTGCTTACATATCACCCCTCAAGACGGGCATCTAGCTGATTATTTACTGTACTGATAGAAAATGTATTTGTTTATAAACGAAATGCTGGTGTGACATTTTTAATCTTAATAAATTGCCTTTTTTAGACTATCATAGGATTTTGTCATATTATATCTTTATTGACCGTGTTTTGACTATTGTGCCTGTAAGTGGCTTAATTAGCTGTGACTATGCTAGGATTTTGTCTGATTATGTCTCTCTATGGACTGTATTTCAGCTATTGGGATACTATATCAAATACAGTCAATATAGTGATTTAATGACAAAATCCTAATACGATACATATTTTATCAGTTGTGATGTATCTTAAACTAACGAGTGTCTTCCACTTCCAGACTAAGCATGAAGTAAAATTTCGAGCTTAGAAAAGCCCCGCGTAGAAAATTTTCAAGGGGCTTTGCCAAACTCAAAATTTTATCTCATGCGCCACGCGTATTAACCTCCTTTTCCATACTCTTGATATTTAAATCATTATATCTTAAACGAGAAAAATGCTATGATGGACACATCACAATTTTTTTGCTTTGTGTTTTGTGTGATAATCGATACTTATTATTATTATTATTATAAAAGATTGACAGTTATTAATTACTTATTATTATTATTATTATAAAAGATTGACAGTTATTAATTAATTTTGACTGCTAACAATAATTGACTGTTGTCAATATTTTATTGATTAATAGATATGACGTCGTTGTTTCCAAGGCGCTCTTTGGAAAAAAGAAAATATTATAACTTTAAATATCAAATCTGAAATAAATTATGAGTGTGATATCTCACTGAGTTCAGAGAAAAATATTCTTCCAAAAGATATAAAAATCCAAAATGGCGCGTAGAAGAAAAACAAAAGTTAGCTATGTCCTAAAATACATGACTTTGTCCTAATTTAACCGACTCTCTATCTCCTCAAATGACTGAGATCCCCATACGAAATACGGACACCCCGTGTATGAACTTAATAGAATAAATCTATTTTTTTTTTTTTAGTTAATTTATTTTTATAAATATGCATCGTATATTTTTGACGTATATTAATTGCTGCCGGGTGATTTTTTAGCGGTAGATTTAGTGGAAGCTTGTGGGTTTTTGTAGTGGTGAGGAATCACTACATTTTTTTCAGTCAGAATCACGGAATAAAAAGTGATAAAATATCAAAAAATCGGAGCAGAGAATTTATTGATGCACATATTAGATTTTTATTATTAAATGGACAGTACATTTTTAACTTTGGTATAAATCAGTGTTTTTTACGCGTGGCGCATACGGTAAAATTTCAAGTTGAGAATAGCCAGAATTTGGCTTTGGCTTTTCTCAATTCGAAAATTTTACTTTATGCTTAGTCTAAGATTGAAAAACACTCGTTAGAGAATAATTAATAGTTTTTTCAAGAATTTAATTCGTTTATATAATATATATAATAATAAAGAAGCAGTGACCAGAATAGAGGACCGAACAATAACAAAAATACCTATCACTGTAAATGAGGTAAAAAACGCGTTGAATAAGATAAAGATAGGAAAATCAGCTGGGTGTGATGGAATAGCTCCAGAGATGATCAAATATTTAGGAGAAAATGGGATCGAGTGGCTACGTCACATATATAATAAAGTGTGGCAGTTAAAGGAAATTCCTGAAGAATGGGCTACCGCCATCATTGTGCCTGTACACAAGAAAGGAAGTCCATCAAAGTGCGACAATTATAGGGGCATATCTGTATTGTACGTAGTGACAAAAGTATTCGAGAGGATTCTGGAGAGGAGGTTAAGAGCAGAGGTCGAAGATAAACTACAACAAGAGCAAAGTGGATTTAGAGAGAACCATAGCACACAAGACCACTTGTTCATTATGCAGCAGATTATAGAGAAGGCCCTAAGTAAGAACAAAACTATATTTATGTGCTTTATTGACACTGAAAAGGCATTCGATATCATCAAACAGGACACAATATGGGAAACGTTAGAAAAGAAAGAAGTAAATTCTGAACTTATCGATGCAATTAAAAGTGTGTATCAGAAGACAATTAATAAAATTAGAGTGAACAACGTAATGTCAAAGGAATTTCTAACTACCGAAGGGGTGAGACAGGGAAGTGCTCTGAGCCCTCTACTCTTTATATCAACGATGGACGAAATAATCAAGGAATGCAAGAAGGAAATCAAGAAATACTATATAGGTTATCATAATTTAAAACCGATAAATATAGAATGCTGTATGTTTGCGGATGATATTGTACTGCTGGCAGACACGGAGGAAAAGCTGGAGCACAATCTATTGATATACAATAAAACAGCAAAAAAATATGGACTAAAATTAAACAAAACAAAAACACAAGTATTAAAGATAACAGGAGATGAGGGAGAAAGAAATAAACCAGTAAATATAGCTGTAGAAGGTCAGAGGATAGAGGAAGCAGAAATATACAAATACCTGGGAATAACAATAAATAGAAAGGGTACACAAGAAGATGACATCAATAACAGGATTGAAGCTTGCAATAGACTTTTTTACGCGCTATGTAATAGAAGGTTTCTGCTGAATAAAAACATAAAACGGGATACAAAAATTAAGGTGTATCAAACAATCTACCTGCCAACGTTATTGTACGGATGCGAAAACTGGATATTAACAGAAAGACAACAAAAAAGACTAGAAGCGACACAGATGAAATACCTAAGGCTAATCACAAACACGAAGAGAACTGACAAAGTCCGCAACACAAAAATCAGAGGGGATTTGAATACCAACCACGTATTAGAGGAAATCGCAAAACGAAAACTGGGATGGTTCGGACACCTAGTGAGAATGAGCGATGCAAGACCAAAATAGGGAATTGTGGAGAGCAGTTACAAGGAACAACCAGGAAGAGCCATGAATGAAGAAAAGAGTACGAGTTATTATACCTTCGCACCCATTGAGGGTAAAAGAGGTTAATATATATATATATATATATATATTTATTTATTTATTTATTTATACGGAAGTCCATTTAATATACAGTCTTAAGTTAAAATATACAATTAAGAATAGTAAAAAACAAACAATAGATTAAAACACAAACATAGATTAAAATACAAACAATAAATTAAAATACAAACATTGATTAAAATACGAACAATAAATTAAAATACAAACGATCAACAGAATAAAGTACAAACAACAGATTAAAAAGAACAACTACCTGCTCTGTCGGAGAATATGCTGTAATGCATTCTGGCTAATTACACCAAAATCGGCATTGATGGCATTGCAGTTTCTGGCGATTCTGGCCATGCCAACATTTCTGGAATAATCAGTTCTACAATACCTCACGTGGAACAGATCGAAAGAACGCAGACTTCTGGCAGGCACGTTGATACTCAGATGGCTAAGTAAATAGGGGCAATCAATCGCCCCGTTCATTAAATTGTATCCTACCATTACATCTGCATTCCTTCTTCTCTGCTCCAACGTACCTATATTCAAAACATGCAACACCTCAATGTAATCGCCGATAATCCCAAACTTGTAGGCGATAAATTTTGTGAATTTAACTTGGACCCTCTCGATGATATTCACGTCAGATCTGCTATAGGGATTCCAAATAGTGCAACAGTATTCAAGGTGGGGCCGGACAAGGGATACGTACAACCTCGTAATTGTACTGATGTTTAGGAAGTCTCGGCTATTACGTTTTATGAAACCAAGAACACGAAATGCCTTAGCAGTTATATTGCATAAGTGGCTTTGAAAATTCCAGTTATGAGACAATGATACACCCAAGTCTTTAATATTAAGAACGCGGGATAAAAGGGCGTTGGATATATATATATATATATATATATATATAACTTGCTTGAGTTTTTTGGGCTGCTTTCTCGCATTGGTTGCTTTATTTGCGCTCTACGTTTCGGCAGCATCACTTCTGCCATCCTCAGGAGCTTCTTTGTATATTGAGTGATGGATGTCACGTTCACTGTCAGTACATTTGTTTTGTACACTAGGGACTTGTAGTCTAGATCTGCTGTGTGTTATTGGTCCACTCCAACAGAAGAATTAGCGTCAGACGAGAAGAACATAAATTAGCCATAAAAAATCACGACCAAAATTCCTCATTATTCCAACATAAATTTGATACAGACCATAACATAGATTTTGAAAATACTTCGGTAATTAGTTCTATCCCAAAATTTGAAGAAAGAATCGTACGTGAAGCCATAGAAATAGAAAAACATCCTTTGTGCCTCAATAAACGAGATGATGGCACAAGATTACAAACCACATGGAAACCTTTGATAAATATAATAAAACAACAAAAAAATGACTTGCCTCCAATATCCAACAATTTTCGGAATATTCAGACAAATTCAAGTAATTTCAATAATGCAGATACATCGGACACAAATCAAGAAATTTTAGCACCTTCTACATCGAGTGGACCAATAACACGCAGCAGATCTAGACTACAAGTCCCTAGTGTACAAAACAAATGTACTGACAGTGAACGTGACATCCATCACTCAATATACAAAAAAGCTCCTGAGGATGGCAGAAGTGATGCTGCCGAAACGTAGAGCGCAAATAAAGCAACCAACGCGAGAAAGCAGCCCAAAAAACTCAAGCAAGTTATATTTTGCTCGCGAAAACCTAAAAATAAATATATATATATATATATATATATATATATATATATATATAAAATCTTGTCGTGACTTCGAAGTGCAGGTTAACCCAATTTTGATTAAAATCGGATTGTTTTCTAATTTTAATTTAGTCTGCCATATTGGATTCGCTATTTTATTTTACAAAAATTAATATCAATATATTTGTCTCAAGTTCTCATGAGCCGATTAAGGTTTTTTCTAATGGCTGTCAAATGCAGCAAAAACCACTAAAGATCGTGAATTGAAACTTTAAATATTGTTGCAATCTTCGGTTCAGAAAAACTTTTGATGACATTCCGGAAACCGGAAGTAGTTGTTAATATAACATGTAATACCGGTAAACCTGATTACAGCTTTACTGGTAAATTGTATAAAATGTTTTTGAACATGTATAGGTAATTTACTGTTTTCTACCAATTTTTCGGCAAATTAGTATAATTATTATTAGCGTTTTAACATTTATCTAACGAGTGTTTTCCACTCCTTGCTAAGCATGAAGTCAAATTTCGAGTTTAGAAGAGCCTGACAATTTGGATTTGCCACGCGTATAGAACATTGAAATATTATTATTATAATTTTGTAAAGAGTTAAATTATTAAAATTTCGTAACCGTCATTAAACTAGTCTTGGCAATATTATCAATCTTAGGTAAAGGCCTTTAAACAATAAGTTACAGCAATAAATAATTGTAAATATTAAATCTAAAATATCTGGTATCGAAAATTACCGATATTTTAAATATCGATACTATTTTAAACTAATGAGAGTCTTCCACTTCCAGACTAAGCATTAAGTAAAATTTCGAGTTTGAACGAAATTTAAACTTGAACGAAATTTGTCTCGGGTCGCTACGCGACCCTCGACAAATTTTCCGCGCGGAGTTTTTCTTAACTTGAAATTTTACTTCATGCGTCACGCGTATAAAACACTGATTTATCCTGAAGTTATAAATAACACATGTATTATCAATAATTAAAATAATTAATTAATCAGATATTTAGTCTGTAAATAATTAGGTTTTAAACATTTTTGTTAATAAAAACTGACGGCGATATTATCTGTGTATCCATGGAACCAATGTTTCAAATAGTAATTATAATAACAATTATTGCAATATGTGTTTTTAAACTTTACTTTAAGTTAGTGTTTTATAAGCGTAGCGTATGAAGTGAAATTTTGAGTTTAGAAAAGCCTTAAAATTTGGTTTGGTCGTTCCGCCAAATTTTGGTCGCTCCGCCAAATGTTAAGGCTTTTCTAAACTCAAAATTTCACTTCATGCTTAATCAAGGAGTGGCAAACACTCGTTAGAATAATAGTAAGTACTTTAATAAATATGCAACGGTGAAAGCAGGGCAAAGTAGATATTAGATTATAAAAAATTGTTTAACTGCTATATAAAATGACTTGTGCGGTACTTAAATTTAATTAGTAAAGACGATGATTAACTATTTTGTTTAAAAAATGATTTAAATAAACAGAAACCCCTATTAAAACGACGATATTGTGATTTACCGATAAACTACCGATAAACCGGTTGTGGTTTACATATTTATTAAATTACCGGTAATTTATATTCTCAGTAAATTTACAATTCCTAATTGTTAACTCCTAATTTTAGAGATATTTTTAAAAACTAAATTCTTTTTTAATTTATATTCTAAAAAATGAACTTGAAGTTTTTTAACTTGAAGATAAAAACACGTTTTTATCAAATAAATGCAAAATAAAGCTATCTCAAAAATATAAACATCTTAATCTACGCAAAATTTTACTCAATTTTAACTATCTTTTCGTTTCTTTGGCTTTCATATAAGACACAGGGAAGAATGGAAACGTCTACTTATTTAAATGCTTGTAACTTTAGTTAGGTTTAACTGAATTTAATAAACTTATTCACATTGGATTGATAGTTAAATGCACATGAAAACGTTATTTAGTTTGATTTACTTTAATTTTGATATTTTTGAGCGACAGGGGGCGCGGTTGAAACAATCACCATATTTTCTCGATTTTCCTCAAATTTTTAAATTGGAAGGTATAATTTGCTTATGCTAATTAATTAAAATAAAGAAAAATGTGAAAACAAGTGAAAACCGCATCTCGATATATTTATCTTAGCCAGAGATATAGTGAAAATTTGCCAGAATGGGGGTATTTTACACCACGCTTTCTATAAAAATAATAAAAAATCTAGTAGGCTGCTACTAGGCTGGGTAAATCAATGATTGAGTAAATTCAATATTGAAATGAAGTAGACTTTGATATATCGAAACTAACGCATTAGTTAGTTAGTTACTTGATAATGATAATTACACGGTCGAATCTTAAGTCGTAAAAATACTTATATACATACAGGGTGTCGTATTTTAAAGTACAGCCTGGAATATTATCAGAACAATGCACTAAATGAAAAAATGTTTCAAATAAAAGTTTAATGATTTGGAGGCGGGCATCTAATTCCGTAAGAAAATTCAAACCCCACCCCCAGGGGAGGCTCTGGAGGAGGTAGCTTTAAAAACTTAAATGCGAACCCCTATTATTTATAACAGAAAAGTAAGTAAGTTTTATCTAAAAACATTTTTTGTTAGTTTGATACATGGCGCTGCAATCAACAAAATTGAACAATGATAATTGACATACTAAACTTATTTTACTCTAACCAATTAGTTAAAGATTTCACTTGAAGTTAGTGACTTAATATAATAGCAGACTATTTATGATTTTCAACTTTTTATTTAACTCCCTACAATTGTTTCGCTACACTGTAGCTTCTTCAGGTGAAGAAATATAATACAATTTTTACAAACTAATTTACATTATATACAGTTTTCAGAAGTGTGGGTGGAGGGGGTGTTTTTCCTTAGTTAAAGTAGGGGGGAGTTGGAGAGTTCAAGCTGGTCGTTCAGCAAGTTTGCTGAATTGATGTGTTTATTTATTTCTAAATTTTAAAATAAAAACTTGTAGACATTCGTTTAAAAACGAATTAAAAATGTATCAATTTCAATTAATATTGATCATTATTTTATTATCCGAAACAAAAAATCAATAAAATCTGATTCAGATTAAAGTTAAAATTAAACTCTTAAATGAAAAACTAAACTTTAAAATGAGTAACCTTTTTAATTAGAGGCGAGAGAGAGATTATTTGTAAATCTATTTTTTTATAATACAGGGTGACCGACGGGAATTGAACGTTAAATGGTCAGTACTTACTTGTTTTTTTAATGAAAAAGCAATTTTATTATGCAAACATCTTCTTTATTACATGCCATTTCAATTATATATAATGAATGCATGATAATGTCAGACAGGCGGTACCACAGTTCATATATATCCAGTTAGCCAGTCCCCATATAAATTTTGGGTACACGCGAATGGGAGCAGAGCGCTGGATGCCAAATTGGTGTATATGGCTGCCTATACACAGCAGTCTGGCTTCCTGCGGTCGGTCGGTTACGACTATTTTACTCCAGATGTCGCGAAATCAAGTCTCAGAGAGAGAGTGAGAGAGAGACAATTTCTTTCTCCATCTATTCCGCGCTTCTCGTTGTATCATATTCCAGATGTTGATTTTTCAATCTTGAAAACACGTTTTTTTTTCATTTAACGAGCTAAGGATGCGTGTTACATTTATTCATGCGTTTCCTTGTACATTTTTATTTTCTGCGTTATCAGAGAATAGATTTTATGAAATTATATGTGAACGTTGTAAAATTCATTAAGTATTATTTATTTTGTACAAAAAACTTAAAATACAAAACTATTTCACTTTTGATAAAAAGTAAAACAAATACATCAACTTATCATTTTATTAACTAATCAGATCAATCCTATTGATCAGATCAAATCTACTGTTCGATAAGGGTTTCTTTTTTAATTAAAGGGGTCAGTGCAAAATGCAGTTTTCATTTTTCTTTTAGTTTTTGAATTATTACCGTTTGAAGTTTTTAACCCATTAAGCGCCGTTGATGCATACACGCAACATTATTATTTTTTGATAATTAAGTTATTTATTTGATATATTATATTATTTGACCTGAATTGAAAATGTACCAAGGAAAATTTTAATATTTTGTTATTTAAAGTGTATTATAAATACTTCACAATATTGCAATGTTTTATACGCGTGGCGCATGAAGTAAAATTTCGAGTTTAGAAAAGCCTAATTTGGCTCGGTCGCTCCGCTTCGCTAAGCGCCCGAGCCAAATTTTCAGGCTTTTCTAAACTCGAAATTTTACTTCATGCTTAGTCTGGGAATGGATACACTCGTTCTTAACTTCATATTGCACGTTTTTATATAAAGTCGACGAATGCCTGAACATTGACAGCGTATACATCACATTGTTGAGGCACTAATTTTTTGAAAATCCATTATCACTTTAATATAATAATAATAATAAACTATTTATGATTTTTAACTTTTTATTAAATTCACGTATACATTATGTGTATTTAAAGAAAAAATTCACAGTATGTAATGCAATAAGTCATTCATAGAAATCATAAAAAGAAGTGTAGAATTTTATTTAAAATTAACTTTGAGAGTTATAATTGCTTGGCCGTTAATGGGTTAAAATAGTTTTAAATATACTATGTGTCCCGTTTCAAGGCGCATTGTATGTTTCATGTAAAGATTTCCAATGTAATTGGAATTTGAGTTTGTATCGCTTATTGAACCAAAACGATTACAATAAAATTAAAATCATTTGTTTACCTACTAGCAGTATTTTCGAGGTATTATTTTTGAGTTCTCCTCATTTTTCAAATTGATTTTTTCATTGTAAAAAGATTTTTGTATTTATCTAACTTTTAAATAAAAAATGTTTAATAACATAAATATATTAAAAATCTATTAATTTTTAAACACGTTTTTATTAAAAATATATATAATAACTAAAAATGTTGGAAATATATTTTACATTTTTTCATTGTAAAATGACTTTGTTTATTTATACAAATTATGAATATTTGAAGCAATAATCTATTAATCCAATAATTTTAACAATTTTTTTATTAAAAATATATAAAATAACTAAAAACGTTGAAAATATATTTCAGAATTGTTAATTTCATTGTAAATTTGTTTTTATAAAATATATTCCCGAATTTCATAATTGGGAACACGCTTGAAATCTCAAAATAAAAGAAATATTTTCGAATAGACTTTTTGTGGTGATAATAAATTTTATTATTCGTCTACCACAGTTCATATACAGGAAGTTTTCAGTTAAAGTATACATATTTCAAATTAACATTATTTTCTTTAAATCTGTAGATATTCGTTGTGTTTTTAAAAGAGTTCAATTTGATGCTTTAAACGAGTGTTTTCCTCTCCCAGACTAAGCATGATGTAAAATTTCGAGTTTAGAAAAGCCCCGTGAAAATTTGTCGAGGGTCGCACAGCGACCCGAGACAAATTTTCGGGGCTTTTCTAAACTCGAAATTTTACTTCATGCGCCACGCGTATAAAACACTAAAATATTGTAAAATTTAAGTATATTTGAACCTCACGTAAAATCAGTGTTTTGTGCGCGGGGCGCATGAAGTAAAATTTCGAGTTTAGAAAAGCCCAGAAAAATGTACAGTGTATTCTGTATATTGAGTTATTTATACTTAAAAAACTGTCTGTATAACTAATCAATAATATAAATTATTTGCCAAATTTGTTTGAATTTATGAAGAAAAAAAAAAAAACAATCAAGATAAAAATAATATCAAATGAATTCTTTAATGTAAGCTCATTGAATTTTATTTTTTGATTTTTAGTTAAATTTTAGGTTTATTTAGGAGCTTTTTAAATATATCTGATTCCCAAAGTCCATAATTTTGAACACGCTGGAAATCTGAAAGTAAAAGAAATGTTTCGGAACAGTTTATTTTTTCTGAAGGTCATCAAATTTATCATCGTACAAGTGGTGTAGACGGGATCAAATTACACGAAATAAGAGCGAGCGCGCGTGTGTGTGTGTGTGTGTGTAGACGCAACCGGAGCAGTTTTCTCTAGAATACTTCTACCTTTACTCTATTCATAAGTAGATGGACCCATTTCCCTATCACAGTCTCTCTTTTTCTATCCTCGAAAACCCGGAATCCAGTTCTCCCATAAGTATTGTCTACCCTTGGCGGTACCCACAGGGACCGCCCTAGACTAGTGGGCGCAGGGATGTGCCCTGATTTACTAGCGCCCCCTATTCATAAAAATAATCGTCAGTTTGGCATTCTTTTGCCTAAGTTTGTAGACCACTTTGCCACTAGTGCCCAAATGTATCTGTTATTTTATGCCGCGAGACGGCCCAGGTTGTACACTATCTTGAAAGTCATTTTTAAGCCTTTACTAGTTAGTTTATACGCTTTCCAACACCTCACGATTAACTTGTGATTGAGAAAATAAGTCCCACATGATTAAATGGCAACGAGATGTTGCCAAAAGAAATGACCCTTTGTTTAAGCATCAGCCAACCACGACCATCGCCAATTGCGCAATGTGCACGGTGTACCTAAGTACACCAGATTTGGCCACTTGTGACTCTTTTTGTAGGATTACCTCAAATAACGTGTCTTTACGCACAAACCCAACACCTAAACCGAACTGAAATCAGGTCTACAAAATGTTCCTTTTTTTCTGCTGACTTAGATCTGATACTCGTTTTTAAATAATTTTGGTGTGCTAATTTAAAAAATGTCAACCGTTTTTGTCTATCACGTCAAGTTATTGTTTTATCTCATATTCATTTTTTTCACGCTTGAGAAAGGTACTAAAGTTACTTTCTATCGTACCAGAGAAGCAGAACTTTTGCAATAATTTAAAGGTGACAGTGACTTAGTTTATTGTCATGATGTGCCAGGCTTATTAAATTCTATGGGTGTGACACTATATGACTGTAGAGAGTGGTGATTGTTTTTAGACAGTTCAAAGAGGAGCCCAAAGTGCGTTTTACTTCATAATGGAAATGCATATGGGCCAATTCCAATTGGACATTCTATACGTCTCAAAATAGAATACAAAACAATTTAGAAAGTGCTCGAGCTACTTAAGTACGAACAATATAAATGAATCAGCTGCGTAGATCTTAAAATGGTTGACTACTTATTTGGCCAACAAGGAGAGTTCATGAAATATACATGTTTCTTGTGTTTGTGGAACAGCAGATCCAGAGATAAGCATTAAGTTCCGAAATATTGGCCGGTGAGAAGAGGTATAAATGTTGGTGACCCAAATATAGAACATGAACCTTTAGTGGATCGTTCAAAAATCATATTTCTTCCTCTTCATATAAAGCTCGGTCTAATAAATCAGTTTGTCAAAGCGTTAAACAAAGATAGTGAGTGTTTTGAATACATATGCGATGCATTTCCCAGTCTGAGCCATGAAAAACTAAATGCTTGCATTTTTTTACGGCGCACAAATTAGAAAATTAGTCAAAGATCAAACATTTTTAAGCTCCATGAATAATAAGGAGAAAATGGCATGGAGTTCTTTCGTGATAGTCATCAAAGGTTTCCTGGGAAATAAAAAGGCTAACAATTATATCGAACTGGTCCAAACTTTAATTATTAGGATAGTCACCTTGACGAATTTCCTAAAAATCTAGGAGATGTAAGTGATGAGCAGAGCGATTTTAAAGATATTGTCCAATTCAGCAAATCAGACAGACGCTTATCACCACGACCAGCGCCGGGCGGAAGACAGATAACCGTAATCGTGTATTCCAATCACGATAAGGGAATGGAATTCGGCAGCACAAACATGCAGCATTCTCTATCTTATGATGTCATGTAGATTAAGCACTTATGTAAATAATAATTAATATAAATAGTCTGTAATTGTAGGAAATAAATCAGAGTTAAACAACTTTCATTGCGAGTTACTTGTACCTCACGAAGAGCCTAAAAACCTCCGAGTGCAATTCCTCCCTTCGAATAAGTAAAATTCTCCGTTGAATTACAACCAGCGTCACAAACTTTTATTGCGAGTTATTTGTATCTCACGAAGAGCCTAAAGACCTCAGAGTGCAATTCCTCTTTCGAATAAGTTCGATTCACCGTTGTCTTTCAACCAACGTGAACATCTTCAAGCAACCAGTACCTAGGAGCCATCAGTCGCTCCCCTTGTACCTAGCGCCCGTTCTCACAGCAGTAGCGTGCTATCAGCGTACACAGATATGAAGACGCGGTACCAAGGAAGATGGGATACTCACATGATGGCCGACTACTGTTGGAATATTAAAACAAATTGTTTGGGAATGGCGTACTCTAGAAAATCCCACAAACGGAAATTTAAACCTTGAAAATGAAATTATTTGATTTTCTTAGGCAATAAAAATGTACATAGACCAGTATATTTTTTACGTGACACTCTTAATACAAAATTATGAATGCTAATAAGTCCTTATGGTTTCGAAAAATGTAATCAATAATTTATTATTAACGCTTTGGTATCTAAAATTATAAAATAAAACCATGATTTGACAAAAATCTAGCGTGATAGGTAAAATTTAATGTGATATTTGAATTCAGCACCCCAAATGTACTAGAAAACAAGTCCTTTATGTAAGTCAGCAAAAATCGTGTCTCCCAGTGTAATTGATTATAAGATGTTGGAACACGTATACAACGGCTTTCGGCAATATTTTGAAAATGGCATTCAAGGAAGTGGGCATCACCTGCATTATATTACATTTTATTCATAATATGTATATAAAATGACATGAAAAAACGAAGATGTTCGTGTATTAGATTAATTTTTCATTCAAAAACAAGCGTGTACTGATCATCCAAAACATGTCCGTTTCCCGTCGGTCACCCTGTACCGGGTGTTTGATTAAGCGTGGCCATCGACTGTATTTTAGAAACTATACATCGTAGCATGTTGCGGTAAAAAATGTCATTGTAAAAGTGGCCAAGAGAAATCACTGGAAATTATTTTTAAGTTCGTATCTTTGCCGCAAGAGCGCGCTATCTCTATAGTAAAAGATTAAAACAATTTTCATCAAATAAATGCCAAATTAAGCTATGTGAAAAGTATGAAAATCTTGATCTACGGTAAATTTTACCTAATTTAACTATCTTCTCGTTTTTTTTTAAGTCTCACATAAGATGCACGGGAGAACGAAAATTTCTAATTATTTAAATACCTGTAACTTTTGATAGGTTCTATTGAATTTAATTAACTTGGGCTTATTTGGTAGACAATTGAATGCACTTTAAAACATAATTGATTGTGATTTATTTTAGTTTCGATACTAAGCGCCCGAGGATGCGACTGAGATAATCACCATATATTTTCCATTTTCTTTAAATTTTCAAATTAAAAAGTCTACGTAAGTTACGATAGTTAATTATAATGAGAGATAGTGTGAAAACTGGCGAAAACAGCATCCCAATATCTTCATCATAACCGGAGATATATTGAAAATTGTGCAGAATGGGATATTTTGTACTAATAGCGCCCTCTGATCCTTACTATAGACACTAAATCAAATCAGAATACATAGTGTTTAAAAGTGCATTCAATTATTTATAAATTTAGTCAAAGTTTATAAATTCGGTTAAAACTAATTAAAGTTACAACACTTTAATGATTTAACATTTCCATTTTTATCTGCATTTTATGTAGTAGCAAAAAAACGAGAAGGCAGTAAAAAACGAGCAAAATTTAAAATAGATTATGATTTAATTATTTTTAGCAAATGCAGTTTAATTTAGCATTTTGAATAAAATCTTTTTTTATCCTCTGCGGTAGAAATTGCCCCTCTATCAGCGAAGCTCGATTTAATTATTGTATTCGTTTTATTTTCTTGTGTTTTGTTTGTTATTATTCTAATAAAGTATTGAAATAAGTGTTTTTAATTGTAGTAAATATACGCTGTTTTAAACATTCTACAAATCTTATAGTCTACTATATTTTGAGATTTTAAATAATCATGAATTTACTTACATATTCGCTTTCCAAAACATATTTATGGGGAAAAGTGATTTACGTTATTCTTTAAACTATTGTTTTCGACTTCTTGAACATCAAACAAAAAAGCCTAAATGCCTACTAGATTTTAAATTATATTTTTATATGGTGCACGGTTGAAAAGGGGCAAATCTACCAGACTTTTTACTATATCTTTGGTTAGGATAGAGATATCAGGATGAGGTTTTCACCACTTTTCTCAGTATTCCTTCCTATAATAAACTAGCGTAAGAGAACTATAGCTTACAATTTGAAATTTTCAAAAACATTTAGAAAATATGGAGGTTGTTCAAAAAACGCCCTCTGGCGCTTTCTATAATAATTGAAGTAAACACGAGTAAACATTTATTTAAAGTGCTTTCAATTACCTATCAAATGAGACTATCTTGATTAATTTAATCCTAACAAAAGTTACACGCAGTTTAATGATCACACATTCCCGCTCTCTCCTGCTTCATATGTGCCAGATAAAGAAACAAGTGAGGTTAATTCAGCGTAGACTACGATTTTTATATTTTTAACCTAGCTAAATTTAACAGTTTTTTGATTAAAATCTCTGTTTGTACTTGGCAATAGATGTTACGCCCGCTAGCAGAGGAGGTAGGGACTTAAAACTAATTTCCAGTGATTTCTTTTGGCCACTTTCACTCTACAATTTTTTACCCCAACATGCCACGCTACATAGTTTCTGAGATATAGCCGATGGCCACGCTTAATCAAACACCCGGTATAATACATAAAACAGAAAAATCTGATTTAGATTAAAGTTATAAGAGTCTAGAGTAAACGTTGAAAAAAGTAAAAATCAACTATTTAAAATTTAGAATAAAAATAAAC
The DNA here is from genome assembly GCA_932526585.2 of Philonthus cognatus. Taxonomy (NCBI): domain Eukaryota; kingdom Metazoa; phylum Arthropoda; class Insecta; order Coleoptera; family Staphylinidae; genus Philonthus; species Philonthus cognatus. The sequence continues at coordinate 67,400,216 of OW052242.1, read as the reverse complement.
AACATACATTTGTTGATATCTAAAATGAATTCAAATTCTACAGATGCAATAAACAAATGAAATCTGTTAAACGTCAAAGGTATATACTTATATATACTTTTTTATTGTATAGATTTTAACGCTAAAACAAAAGTCTTTTCAATTTTTTTAATAAAACTTTACTAACGATGTTGTCTGTAAACATAAACTTTTTTTTTAATATACACGACAAAAAGTGTGTACATATACCGGGTGTTTGATTAAGGGTGGCCATAGGCTGTATCTCAGAAACTATGCATCGTAGTATGTTGGGGCAAGAGAAATCGCTGGAAATAATTTGTATGTTTATAGCTTTACCGCTGTAGGGCGAAATCTTTATCACACAAGATAAAAACGAATGTTTATTAAATAAATGCCATATTAAGCTACGTCAAAAATATCAACATCTTAATCTGTTAGTTTCCAAATTTAAAACATTCTAAGAAAACACAACACAGAAATAGCGGTTAAACCATTTTGTAAAATTAATAATTATTATTTAATTTACTCAGGAGTGTATAAATTAACTTGTACCGATTGTCAAGGTGTATACATTGGCCAATCTGGTCGGAATTTTAATACTAGGCTAAAGGAACATATCCGCTCTTTTCTACTAGAATAGTGTGATAAGTCATCTTTTTCAAAACAATTTTTAGATGAAAACCATACTTTTAGAAAAGATTGTCTTACCCCAGCGTTATCCCCCCCGTCGAGGTAATAACGGAAGTCCGCATCAGCACCACAGAGGTTGTCAGAAATGGCTAACATGAATTTGCTATATACAAACATCAACTCATTACATCATAAATCTCATCTTCTTTCCTATTTCCTTTGCAACAATCCTATCCATGTATCAATGATGGTGGAAACTAAATCAAACACACCCTATACCTTTCAAATTTGGTCCTCAATCCATATTCCCTCATCCGCTCCATTTCATAATCAACGTGGGGGCTCAATTGTTGCAGCTAAGCCTTAAATTAAATTAGGCACAGCTTACCCTTCCGCAAAAAAATAATAACATCCTGAACGAATGCCTCCTAGTTCCTAGTTTATATCCACCCCTTCTTCAATTTTAAAGAAACCATTTTAACGAAAGCATCCCTATATAACCAGGTCATCATAATCGGCGACCTTAATATTAACAAAACTAAATCGAATAAGCATTCCTCTTTTATGTCAAACTCTAACTTTGTTCGAATTAAGACTCCGCCCTCCTTTATTATGTCCGAAAACCAATCTTCCACTCCAGATGTCCTATTATGTACTAGCAACATCCGACACCTAATTACAGACATCAGCCTAATCCCTGACATATGCTTCGATCATCTCTCAATAATCTTTTCCCTTCAAGCCAATCCCCCAATACCCACTCCTCCAAAAACTTTATACAGGCATAAGGACTATGACAGACCAAGTGACAGAAGATATTACTAAAGTTATATCCATTCACAACAACATTTCACACACCTCTATTTCCAAATTCCTTACAATACTCTCTGACTCAGTTAAAAATAACACTCCGATGTATACTAAACACACATATAAATATCCCCTCCCGAGATATATCCTTAGACTGATTAAATATAAAAGACAACTATACAGGGACTTACAACAGACAAACTAACAAACTCTGAAACAAATATTTAATGCACGAAACAAAGTCATCCACAAATTAATCAAAGACTATTGGTCTAGCCATAGACCAATTACCCTGATTCCAGTTCTGGAAAAAAATATTTAAATATATCCTCAAAACTAAACTCCTAGCTGAGATATGAGCTAGGAGTTTAGTTTCAATACATTCTTCCCGATCAATTCGGATTCCTCCAAAATAGATCAACCACTCTCCCACTCACTATCCTAACCTCGAACTGCCAAATAGCATACCTCGAAAACAAAAAATCAACTATATCATTCCTAGATATAAAAAAGGCCTTTGATTCAGTCTGGCATCAAGGTTTGCTGTTCAAGTGCAACTCCCTAAATATCCCATTACACTTAATCTATCTCATTGATAATTTCCTAAACAATCGACTTCTTCGCGTTTAAAATATCATATGTTTAATAAAATAAAACCTCCAGACTGCCATGGTAAATATTGTAGGTTGGCAACTCTGAAATTATACATTATAATTATTATGTCACGTTTTATATGTCAATTCCTAAAGCGTGTAGGCAACTTAAATTTTAAAAAAGATAAAATCATGGCACTCTGGAGGATTTTTTTATTGAACATACGCTACTATCTCCCGGCCCTTTATCCCCCAACAAGGTGTTTCTCAAGGCTCTCCATTATCTCCCCTCCTGTATAATAAGTTCATGACATATACAATCCTAACCCACAGTACCTTAATCACAGTACCTTAATCACTTAGCATATTTCTTCTCTTTGCCGATAACACTGCCCTTATAACACACGAATCCACCCTTCCTAGAGCTCTTTCTACTCTCCAAGGGCTAATAGATTCGCTGTCTTTGGTTTGCTGAATGGAGAATATCCATTACTCCCAATAAATCCCATCAATTCATACCCTTCCACAGACCGATCAACTCCCCATTTAGTATACACATATTAAACACCGTAAACAACCCATCCCCTGCTTGTAAATACCCTGGCATCACTTTCGACCTTAAACTATCCTTTACATTCTATTCCTAAACCATGAAAACAAAAATTTAAAATTGAGCGCGGTATTTCAGATCGTTAACCTTCCAAAATAAAGGAATAACGTCAAAAACAGCTGCCCACATATACAAAATGATCTGCCGCCCCTTATTAGAATACAGGATGTCTACACTAAACCGTTCGTTAAAAGTTTATGGGGTTGCTGTTGCACTAAAAATTTGAAAAAAATCCTTGTCATACGGTTGAATCAGTTCTCCTCATGTGAAATATTTTTACCTTTATATCACTTCCGGTTCCACCGGAAGTAGCACTAAATTAATTATTTTAAATGGAACACCCTATATATTTGTAATTGTTTGGATTCCTCGTTTAAATTGCAACATATTTTATTCGAACGTATGTACACTTATCTTTTAGTTTTTTAAAAAAAAATAATGTTTCTAAAATGTTGACCTCTAAAAGGCATATATATTTGTAATTGTTTGGATTCCTCGTTTAAATTACAACATATTTTATTCGAACGTATGTACACTTATCTTTTATAGTTTTTAAGAAAAAAAAAATTGTTTCTAATATGTTGATCTCTAAAAGGCATCTTGAAATCTGTCTGTAACTTCTCTTAAGAATAAGATAAAAATATAATTTATATCTCTACTTGTAACTAGATAGATGCCACTATGAGTAAAGTAATTATAAACTATCAATTTTTACAATAAGTGTTCTTAAAATGTCAATATCGAAGTGCCCTCCTTAATATCTCGCAATTCAATTTTTTAAAATGGAATGACCCATTTTTGTATAACATGGTACGATTAGGACTCCTAAAGCAAGTAGTTTCCGAATTATTTCGAAGATTTGTTTTTCGTCGAATTTATGCAGGGAATAATGCGTGCATAAGTCGCTATTGAATTTTAGTAGGCAAGTAGTATGCTCTTGTTTTGTCGCGATTGTAATGCGAAATGTGAAATAATAAAAACCACTAGTAAAAAGTTATACAGAAATCAACAAAATGAATTACTACACAAATCAACAAATTATCAATTTATTCCTTATATATGGCAACTGCGATAGAATTCTTACTCGAATATGTAGAGTATTTAATGAAACTTATCCACATTTGCCGCTGATAAATATAACAAGATTTAGAAGATTGGAATCAAATTTTGTTCAATTGGCAGTTGCCATGTATAAAGAATACATTGATAATTTGTTGATTTGTGTTATTATTCCTTTTGTTGATTTCTGTAAATCTTTGTACTAATTCTTTTTATTATTTGATATTTCGCAATACAATCGCAGCAAAACAAAAGGATACTACTTGCCTACTAAAATTCAATTCCGACTTATGTGCGCATTATACCCTGCATAAATGCAACGAAAAACGAATTTTTGAAATATTTCGAAAACTACTTGCTTTAGGAGTATAGTTGTATTATACTTTTTTGTAAGAAATGTCCCCCCTAATCGTACATTGTGATAAAAAATGGGTCATTCCATTAAAAAAAAATGAATTACTAGATATTGAAGAGGGCACTTAGATATTAATATTTTAAGAACACTTATTGTCAAAATTGACAGTTTCCAATGAATTTACTCATAGAGGCATCCTCTAGGTATACGTAGAGATATAAATCATATTTATATCTTATTCTTAAGAGAAGTTACAGACGGATTTCAATATGCCTTTTAGGGGTCAAAATTTTCGAAATATATTTTTTTCTTGAAAACTATAAGAGATAAGTTTACATATGTTTGAATAAAATATGTTGCAATTTAAACGAGGAATCCAAAAAAATACTAATATATGGGCTGTTCCGTTTAAAATAACAAATTTGGTGCTACTTCCGGTGCAACCAGAAGTGATATACAGTTGAAAATATTTCACATGAGGAGAACTGATTCGACCGTATTACAAAGATTTTTTTCAAATTTTTAGTGCAACGGCAACCCTATAAACTTTTAACGAAGGGTTTAGCGTAGACACCCTGTATGCTCCAATCCTCTTCATTAACCCTCGTCCCTCAACATTAAATAATATTGAAGTTGCAGAACGATTCACCCTAAGAATCCTCACAAAAATTCGACATCCCAATAACTCACTCCACAATCCCCCCAATACCTTATTGTATGAAAAACCAGAAGTAATCCTTATTCAACAACGACTTACCCAATTGTCCCAAAATTCGCATCTAACCCACACATATATGACCTTTGTCTAGTACGAAACCCCAACATTTCTCCTAAATTCAACAACCCAGAAACCACCATTCATCAATTTATCTCATCTCACATGAATCATAACTACCCGACAAGACAATGACAACTACAATTCAGGCTCAAAGACTGACGGTCGATAGCCAAGGAACAAATAGAATAAAATATTGTAAATATAAACAAATTGTAATATAGCATCAGAGAGCATTTTGAACATCTCCTACATTGACATTAATGGGTTTTTTTGTTTTTAACAATATCAAGAAATAAACAGTATTACTTATTAGTGTTTGAGTGTGTTGTAGCGAATTTCTGTAGTCAAATAATTTTCTTTTTTTTATTGTTCATTTTTGAAATAAATCTGAAAACACTTAATATTTCCGAAACAGTTGAAGATAGGTTTAGGACATTGTACATGAAATATGTCTAGAATTTTCTGAAGAATCCAAAAATTAATTAATATACAGGGTGTTTCATTTAAAATAAGAAAGTTGGTATTGGCCACTGTTACATGTCACACCCTGTATGAATAGTTTTTGTTGAAAAAAATGCGCAACTAAAAATACCAATCGACGTGTCCGGGCGTTTTTTCGAACACCTCCCGATTTATTTATTATCAAATTAATTCCATTTGGCTGATACACACTGTATATATTATTGACTATTGACTAAGATCATACATTTTTAATAAACTCGTAAAATTAAGAAACATACAAATTTTAAACATGGCAAAAAATAATAGAATGATGGACACATCGTGTCGGAAATATATATATGGCTTACAATAAAAATAGTGAAATAAGAAATACAAAAATCATATATTTTAAGCAACTTTACGTAACTAAATGACTCAAATCGTCAAAATTGATTGTAAATATAGAAATGATATAAATACTTGCTAAATTTTAGAGAAGCGTAATTAACAAATTAAACATAATATGATAAAAATCTTTAAAATTAAATAAAAATGTTTTATTACACTAGTGATAAATTTACCTTGAAATTGAGAATGTAATTTTCATTTTGTAAAAGATAACCCAGAATTTAGAAATTTAGAAGATAATTTTCTAGTTTTTAACGATTAACATCATATTTGAGAAGCACAACTGTAGAAGCGCGATAAGATCGCAGAGACGACAGATTTTTTTTACGAGAAATACTTATCCTATCTGTCCATTGGTAATTCAGAATAATTGACTTTTTTAATATCATACAAGGGAGAAAACATACTTGGATTTCTAAAATTAATAGAGTAGAAGCTCACGGAAGAAATGTTACGAATATCACTTGACCTTCTGTTGCGAATAACTTTGGATAATATGTATGTTTTGTTATTTATTGAAAACTTATTAAGTGTAATCGTAGATACAGTATGATATATTACTCGAGTAGAAAGGCAAATTACACATTTGTAGATTTATGGAACTCGCCGTTACATGGCTTGTGCATAATTATTTAACTTATGTGTAAATTTCTCTTTATACTCTCAATATGTAATATACTATTACCTTCAACAAACGTAATGTTTTTACATTTTAATTTGAAACGACAACTTTTGTATGCGAGTCATTAAATAGTAGTAACGTTCTCTGAAACATAATAGAGCAAAGAGAACAAAATGATGATGAAGGTTAGCAAATAGCATATATAGAGATGTGTACACGGCAAGCATTATGTGGTTTGTTAGTCAAGTATGCAACATGCACGTATCGCCCCGCAATGTTTAATAAACATTAACGGTACGTGTTAGAAGTAAATAGACTGCTCGAGCACCTATATTTAATTAACCTAATTTATTAGAGAAACTGCAGAACGCCACTGCAGAATTATAAATCATGCTGCAATTATGTAAAAAATAAGAGAAAATACAACATTTAGTGCATTATGTACTAAATTTTTCTTAGCCAACAAGACGGTGCTTTTGTTGACATGCAATGCCTCTAATGCTAATACCCTCTCTGAACGGGTCTTTATTATCATTTTTTTAGTTTTAGTCAGTTGACGCATGTCAACGTTAAATTAATGTCGTTTGACTTTTCGCAGATTTGTCAATTTGATTGACAATTTGAAAAATCAAAGTTCACATAGCCAAATATTTTGCAGTATTAGCTTTTATCTCTCGCAACTGTACATATCCTGATGTAAGCGCAGTAGATTTTTAGGCATTCGTGGTCTGTTAAAAGCGTTCAATTTGAAGTTTCTAAAGAGTATTTCCACTCATTGATTAATCACGAAGTGAAATTTCAGGATTTTTTAAACTCGAAATTTTATTTCATGCGCCACGTGTATAAATCACTTAAATATTGTGAAGTTCAAATAATACATCTTATTACATACAGCAGCGGTTTCCATTGTGTCCAACATTTTGTACTACGAGAGCTACTTTTGCATACTAAGTTATTTAGCGATTGACGCGATTGATAACACTAACAATTTAATTATGTACTGCTAAGTTTTGTGCTGTAATCGCAAGATAAACACCCCAAAATTTTAAATTTGCAATAAAAGTATATTCCTACGGTCCTGGGACTTGAGGCTTCCTAAAATTGGAAGACTAGCTTAGCTACTGTAGTTACACTTACTAATTTCTGGATTTTCGTCGAGAAACTTCAAAAAGTATTGAAAATGACGAAATTCATGATTTAAATGTCGCTTCAGTAAAATTGAGAATTGTTAGAAAGATCTATTTAAATCAATCATCGTGTCGTTTTTAACTTGCAACTCTAAATGTTCAGTAAAAAAAAATCTATCAAAAACTACAGATGTAAAAACTATTTTTATCACCAAATTGCGGGTAATCCTTTATAACGAAAAACATTTCTGATTACCAATTTTGTTAGTTGTATCCAGGTCTGAAGTTCAAAATATACTTCAGCTTATGTTTGATCTTCTGTCAATTGATTTAACAAATGTTTATTTTGATTAATTAGAGCGTCCAAAGAATTTGTTTTGAATTATGTAAAAGTATACTTAATAAGCAAACATCCTTGTTTCTTAAATAAGGGGCTCAGTAGAAAAGTGGCATAAGTGCTATTTTCTTAAAATTAGGTATAAGTACAGATATCTACAAATGAGATTCATTTTGAGTGATAGAAAAATGGCACAATTAAGTATGTGTATCTTTCAATATGATATACAATGTTATTGATTAGAAGACCACAGATTTGTCTATAAAAGGTACATTTTATCTCCAATTTTCACAAATAAATCTCATATCACTTGTACTACTTTTCCACTTAGACCCTCAACTGTAATTTTAATTCGTAACTCAAGAGATTAACAAAGCAATAGTGACAGATATCGGCTTGTTAACTAATTTTGTAAACGTGTTTTGTTGGGCAGAAATTCCTTTCTTTAAACTCATTATCTATAACATTCGTAAGGATCAAAACTTTCGCTCAATGTTGCTTTTCTAGAACGACAACAGACAAATTGCAAATTAAACAACAACTTTAAAGAATTATTGTAAATAATAATGTATAATTTTTAACAAAATCTAATCGGAGGTTGAAAACACTTGGCGATCGACAACACCTCTGATATATAGGTTTTTTTTTAAGTATATACCAAAAATAATTTAGTCGTCCAGATGCAAGATTTGGTATCCCTGGACTCGTCTCGGGCTACAATTTTAAAAATAAATTGACCTTTAAAACCCCTTAAAACTTTTAAAATTAAGTTTGAAAAATATATAAAATGAATAAACGTGAGATCAAAGTTGAATTAGTTTTTTTTTATAAAACAACGTTTCATCGAAATAAGTATACTTAAAAGAAAAAAAAAATCACTGTTAATATTATTGTCCTCTTCTATTTCTTTACAAAAAATATGTTTTTATTAAAGGTTCATATTTTATATCAGCCTTTGATAAAAAATAATTGTGTATGTATATAGTACATTACAAGTTTTTTTAAACTATTGATCTTATTGAGAAAACACGGTCGACAATTTGTTTAAACTTATTTGTGTAACATGTATTTTATATTGTACGAGTTTGATTATATTACTTTTGTTTTTATTAATCACTTCTATTTTTCCCATTCAATCAACACAATAATTATTATATTAAAGTAATATTAAAATACTTTATTAAATTGAATTACGAGTTTAAATCGCCTGAATGAGATAATACAAATAATTAAAGTTTGAACAATAACTCCTTAACTAATTTTATATCGTCTCGTCATTTGGTGTGCATTTTATTGAAAAACATCGATACATTAATTAATAATTGAATAATAATTAAAAGGTACGCTTTCATAATTGTGAGAAAATATTTTCACTAGAATTACTCAATTTGTAATTTCGTAATGAAATCCATGGGATTAAACATATTAAAAAGTGTAAATACTTACCTCGTACTTTTAAATATGTAAAATCCTATGGATTCCATTACGAAATTAATTATTAATTAATTATCGCATTATTTGCGTAAAATAACGCGACACTTAATACTATTAGACCAGTGACACTCAGCCATTTGCTTCCCACACATACATGTTAAATAGGTTACACTGGTCGCAAAAAACGTGGCCGCGAACATTTTTTTTAATTAAACTCAAATCAACAAAAATGTATATATTTTTAAGTAATATTTATCTAAGTTAACAGTATTTTGTAATTAAGAGTGGTGAAGCTGAGGCTGTGAATTTTAATATTTAAATATTACATTTACTAACATAAAGTCATTCACTAATTCACATATTTAATTAATTAATCTATTTGAATATTAAAATATTTTCATCTTTAATGTCCGGTTTTACCAACGTCAGTTAAATCTTATTTAAAGATTACATTTATTTGTCGATTGAAATATACACCGTTCCATTTGTTTCTGGATCTCGCCTAGCCATGCTTTCGTGTTGTTATGTTGCAGTATCAACATTTACATTTTTTATTAATTGCCACTCCTGATTCCTTATTTTAACAGTGTTGCAATAATTTATGATATCATAAGTAATCCTCTTTTTAATTTTCAAGAGGTTTATTGTTAATCTTGCAACAATTATTTCGCCATGCGGTCGCTTCTTCGAGCATTTTATTATTAAATCAAATTAATCTAGTGTTGCAATGCTGTGTCAATGTCAAAGTGAAAAATAATTTCAGGCACATATTAAATATTAACATGCCAAAGATTATCTCTGAATCAAAAAGGTTACAAATTCTGAAATCCTACAAACATTTTAGGCAAAGTAATCCAAATCTACAGCATCACAATATTATTACGATTTTAGTAGATATTTTTGGGGTATGTCTAGTATTTTAATTATCATATATATTTAATTAAAGATAATTACGTTTCAGGTAGGGAGATCTTCATTACAATTAATTTTACGACAAAGACCTGACGAATTGAAATCTACTACTTCTGGCAAACGATCTAAAAACAGCCATTTTTGGAATCACCTAGCTAGAAAAGATCTGCAACAACTAATTTGGCAATATAACTCTAGAAATCAGTACTTTACTTTGAGAGATCTTTTGAATGATATGAAAGAAAATTATGAGTTCCATGGGAGTAGAACAACACTTTATAGGGTTGTTAAAAGTATGGGGTATAAATTCAAATTAATTAATGGGCGCAAAATTCTCTGTGAACAAAAACATGTTGTTGCAGCTAAAATTATTTTCCTTAGAAAATTTTTACAGTATCAAAATTCCAGTGAAGATATCCAATTCGTATACCTGGATGAAACACGGATATATCAGAATGGATCCGTGGTTCGACGCTGGGTACATGAAACGGATATAAAAAGTAATCCAACTAAATTCAAAAATGAAGGCAAACGCTTCAGCATTCTACATGCTGGGTATAGGGGTGGGTTTTTGGATGGGTGCGATTTTTTATTACATTCGAAAAACAATGACCGAGATTACCATGCCACAATGCATGGTAATACTTTTCAAAATTGGGTGGTTAATCAACTAATTCCTGCTTTGGCTAAGCTTTCAGGGAAATGTGTAGTTATTATGGATAATGCTGCATACCATTCTGTGCAATTAGACAAAACTCCTTCATTTTCTTGTAAGAAATGCGAAATGCAGGAGTGGTTGGTTAAACACAATGTAAAATTCAATCCAAAATTAACCAAAAAGGAACTATGGGCTTTATTTATACCTTTTCGATCAAATGACAAAATTTACGTAGTTGATGACATTTTGAGAAAGAATGGGCACGAAGTTCTTAGATTACCGCCATACCATTGTCAATACAATCCAATTGAAATGGCATGGGGGTTTTGTAAGACTTACTACAATAAGCACATAAATTCTAAGCAACCATCTAAGGATCGTGTTCAGAATTTATGGCTTGAGTCTCTCTCAAAATGTACATCCGATATGTGGCAAAATTTCTGTGATCATTGTGAAAAACTTATTTCGGATGACTGGACAAAACACATGGGGAACCTTTCTTTTGAAACCATTCCTCCTTTTATTATTTCGCTTGGGGAATCAGGCTCAGAACGAACATCAGAAGATTCTCTGCAGGTTCTCTTGACTAAATAATAAAAGTGGAATGAGGGCTTAAAAATTGTTTGACATGAAAATTATCAGTATCACAAGAGGGTGGGAATAAATTTGCAATTCTACAAAAAAATACTGAGGGCCAACAGAAGAGAGAATGGCCAAAATTAAGGTGGATGGATGGAGTTGATCAAAATGTGTTAACGGGAAGACCCAAGCGAGAAATACAAATGGATGACGAAAGAAGTTTGCAGAGCCGAATTCATTATATTTGTTATATACAATATTATTGCTGTGTTTGTATGTACAAAAACCAAGTAGTAAATTTTGTTAATCTTGAAACTGCATATTATTATCCTTTTATATCTGAAAATTTGTAAAACAGGCAACAGTGTAAGATCACAATAGTCAGAAATTATAACCTAAAAATCGAACATCTGACAGTGACATTTAAAAACCCTGATTTAAAACACAACCAGCCCCATTTACAATACTTAAACTGTCACTTTTCCATAGCTAGGCGAGATCCAGAAACAAATGGAATATATTATAGACATTTTGCATGTCATAAACGTAAAAAAATATGAATTAAATGATATTTTTATCATATATTTAATTACTACTAGATTTGATTCGATAAATAACTATTTGTCAATTTCACTGACTTTCACAAATAGAAAGACTGCTATTCCTTACTTCACTTTTTATTTTTATGTTAGATGTACATTTCGACACACAAGGTGCTCATTATCAATAACAAACTGACTTTAGTGAAACCCGACATTAGTGATAGAAAATGTGTAATATATTTTGTAAAACAAATAATTTAAAAATTCAAATATAGTACTCTAATTATTACAATATTTGTCTATTTTGAATATGCTTTATATTTGAATATCGGAATATTTAAATTCCCAGTCCAAGTGAACACCCTAGGGTTGGTGGCTTGGGGAGATTTTAAAAACATATAAAAATACAGATCTTTCATTTGGTGCGTGTAACATTAGAATCAATATGACTGAAAAATATTTGCCAGTAGCTAGACAATTTTACAAAGTACAGGGTGCAGCATTCTCGATGGTATTTTTAAGTAAAGAAGTTATTTTATTTATACAAATGCTACTTATTTGTATAAATAAAATAACTTCTTTATTTAAAAAGATATTGACATGCTGTAATATATTTCGAATGTACCTTTTTACGTAGAATACGCTGACGATTGGAAAGCTTACAAAGATTTGGAAAGCTTACAAAGATTTGGAAAGCTTACAAAAAATGCAATCGACTGAAGTCAAAGCAAACTATGATTTTTTATCTACAATTACACATATCATCATATCTCATGAAGGCTAAACTTTAGATAAAAAACTGATATGATCAGCATATTGTACTAAAAAAGTGTCATAAGAACATTTTCCGGCATGTTAAAATCTTTATAAATTAAAAAGTTATTTCAATATTTTAAAATGGACAAATTGTGAGTTTTACCATATAACTCGAAAACAATTAAAGATAGACAAATTTTGAGTAGGCACATGAAATATCCTCTAAAAAATATCTACAGAGAGTTTTATGTAACACCGAACATGTTCATCCAATACAATTTGACACCTTTACATTTTAGGTTATGTGTAAACTGGGCTGCCTATATGAGCATTAGAAATTGTAGCCAATCAATCGCAATTAATGCCTCAACTTGTACACACAGGGAGTTTTTCTATCAAGTTTGCATACTCCAACAATCATGTCGTAAATCTTTAGATACTTGTTAAAAAAAATCAATTTGAAACTTGAAATGAGTGTCTTCCACTCCCAGACTAAGCATGAAGTAAATTTTCAGGCTTTTCTAAACTCGAAATTTTACTTCATGCGCCACCGGTACAAAACATTGACATATTACGAAGTTTTAAACACACCGCTGAGCTTTATATTGAATCAGTGTTTTGTACCGGTGGCGCATGAAGTAAAATTTCGAGTTTAGAAAAGCCTGAAAATTTGGTTTGGCCGCTCCGCGCTTCGCGCTACGCGACCAAACCAAATTTTCAGTCTTTTCTAAACTCGAAATTTTACTTCATGCTTAGCCTGGGAGTGGAAAACACTCGTTTAAAGCTTTAAATTAAATTCTTTTAATAAACCTAGCATCGGGAAATGTACAACGTATTTTTATGAATATTTAAAAGAAAATTTCTTGTTAAGAAAATGTTCGGTGTAACATAAAACTCTCTGTATATTCTAACTATTCAAACTTAAACTATGGAATAATTTGAATATTTGAATATTTCAAGAACTTGAATATTTAAAATTAAATGTTTTTAAACGAATATCCAAATACTTAAATTTTAAAAATTCCCAGCAATAATAAAAAGATAACATAATTTTAATCTTGTTATAGATTAACAATAACTAAGTATATTTTTTAACTTCATATTAAATCAGTGTTTTAAACGCCTGGCGCATGAAGTAAATATCTTGTATTTTAAAATATTTGATCTTCTGAAGTTTTGTATTATAATATTTATAATTCCATTCCAACCTAAAATCATGCATATTTGCTAACAAACAAAATCGCAGAAGTAAAAATGCAAGTGGATATTTTAAAATTATCTTATTTACGTTCTCCATGCCAACGACTATACGATCGCGCTGAATTAGTGACGTTAAGTTCAATCTGTCAAATCACTACGTAATGCATAATTGTCACACAAATCGTTTCGGAACAATTTCCAAGGAGGAAATTATAAGTAATATAAATTTAACAGTGCCGCTAAATACCAAAAAAAGTAAATCGTCAATTTGGACCCAATTTGAACATTTTTGCAAGGAACAAAATTTTGACATAACTACGCCACAGAAAATTGACGACATCGCCAATATTTTGATGAGCTGGAGTTTCAACATGAAAAAAAGGAATGGAGAGGACTACAAGGAGTATGTGGTAAAAACAATGTTCAACACGGTAGCAAAATTGCTTCAGCAATTATATTTTGAAAAATTTAAAGTAACTTTTGACCCTTTTTCGCACATTGAATTTAAATAATCACGTGATGCTCGTGATTCAAAGCGCAAGCAATTGCAAGCTGTTATTGATAAAAGAAAAGAGAGATCGGTGGCTCTGACTAAGCTAGAGATTAATAAAATGGCATTATTATGGGACGAAAACACACCAATTGGACTCCAAAAGAAATTTTTTCATATAGTTTCCTACGAATTAGCGTGGAGAGGCGGGGAAGCAGCAACAAGTAAAATTACTTTCTTCAAGGTAGAAAAGCTCAATAACAATGTACAAACAGGACGAATAGAATACAACACTATTTTTTCAAAGACATCTCAGGGAGGCTCAAAAAAATGCAGTGATAGTAAATGGATCATTGAAAATAAAGAAAATAAAGATTTATGCCCTGTCAGATTGTTCAACAAAATCTTAAGTAAGAGAACCCCAAACATAAAGAGTGAGAGATTATTTTTGACGCCTAATCTAGTTTGGGACCGAGATCATTCGAGACCATGGTTTAAAAATATGCCCATAGGTGTTAATGAAATAATGAAGTGGACAAAAATATCGGCGGATAAAATTGGACTTAACATAAAAGAAAAGAAAATTACAAATCATTCACATCGCTCTAGTGCTGTGTCTAATTTATGTAAAGCAGGAGTTAGCGAACAAGAACTAATTAAAATAACAGGACACAGCACGGCCACTTCAATAAAACCATATCTGCAACTAGATCAAGAGCATCATTCAAATATCATCCAAAACTTGCGGACAGAAACTCCCTCCTTAGCTATGCAGTCAACTTCATCAGCTACGAGTTCCTCAACGGGGCAAATGTTTTCAATAATTGTGTTTTTCATAATTGTTCATTTCCCTTAAACAAATAATTATATTAATAGTTCCTAATAATATATGATTTCAATATCATTTTTGTAAGAAATATGTTATAAAATTATAGACCTGTTTTATAGTATTTTGAGGAAATTATGCCGTTCCCAATAAAGAGAAAAAATAATTCTCACTTTCTAATAGCGGTTTGCTGTTTAATTTAAAAATGCGTAACTGATTAATTATTACTAATTTATTTATTTATTTATTTATTTATTTATTTATTTATTCCCAACAGAAATAATCCAATTACAGGGAAAATTTTAAAATATAACTATTATAACATATGAAAAATTAAACTAAATTATATACATATAAAGACTAATCTAAATATATATATATATATATATATATATATATATATATATATACTCGTACATAACGATAATTATAAAAAATTAAAATTAAAAACAAAAAAAAAAAAAAAGAATTACGAACGGCTAATGGCCAGTTTACAATTATGTGAAAATTCAAAAAGACTTGACATTGAATATAAATTATTCTTGCGCGAAACGTTTCTACAAACTAAAAGAAATTTAATAGGACATTGGCAACGCTGCAAGAGCGGATAACAGATTTTAGAATGACAATACACCTTTGTCATGGAATTATCTTATCAAATACCACTCGAGGTTTGGTTTTGGGAGGATATTTTTTCATTTAATAACTCGTGCGTGGTTTTCCAATTTTACTCGAGAAAACTTGTATAGACAAAAACACTCGAGCTTCGCTCTCGTGTTTTTGTCATCAAAGTTTTCTCTCGTTAAAAAAAAAATATCCGGCCAAAACCAACCTCTTGTGGTATTACATACGAGAATACAACTCACAGCCTACTAGAACGAATTTTCAACCAATGAGATGCCAAGAAAGCCGTAGGTACATGTCTATCACCGCGATGATAAGAAACAAAAGAAGCGGTGATAAGTTGTCCTGTCATTCGAAACGTCAAAATGGACGAACATCGCTGTGGTAAACTTTTGTGCACTGATATTAATGGAGACGTGAAAAGTGCGACGCCTAAACACACCGTCATAAACAAAGAATCGTAGTGGCGGCAGTTTACGAACTTTTGTGCGGTTAAAAAATTCACAATCAGTAGGAAAACAACAATATGTTGAGGGACTCGCATTATTTTATTCGTTATATTCTCTCACTAAATAAAACTCGTGATATGATTAATTATTTATAATATTTTGTCGTTTAAACCGAAGCAGCACATTCAACTCGTGCTGCGCACTCGTTGAATCTGCAGCTCGGTTTAAACTCCAAAATATCATCGATAATAATCATACCACTCGTTATATTACGGCTGAGAATATAACTCATGCGTCACATGACTGCATTCCCCCCAATCAGAATCTCTTATTTCCATATATACATGTTACTACAGTGGTGATAGAACTTATATTGTTAGCTGTAATATAACAAGTAGTATAATTATCATCGATAATATTCATGAGTGAAACCGAGCTGCAGATTAAACGAGCCCGAAGGGCGGTTGAATGAATGTTCTGCTCCGTTTTCACGAATAAATATTATCGATTATTAATCATACCACGAGTTATATTCGATGAGAATAAAACGAATTTCACTATATTGCCGTCTTGCAAACCTCACCCCATCGCCCGGTTGACATTTTTAATTATCGACTGTCAGATTTGACAAATAATTTTTGTAGCAACAATCAAAACAAGGTGATGACCTTGTTTTGGTTGTTGCTACAAAAATTATTTGTCAAATCTGACAGTGGATAATTAAAAATGTCAACCGGGCGATAGGGTAAGGGTTTCCAAGACGGAAATATAGTGAAATTCGTTTTATTCTCATCGAATATAACTCGTGGTATGATTAATAATCGATAATATTTATTCGTGAAAACGGAACAGAATATTCAACTCATCCTTCGGGTTCGTTTAATCTGCAGCTCGGTTTAACTCATGAATATTTTCGATGATAATCATACTACTTGTTAAAGTGAAGTTAGAAACGCACTGAAAAGCAACCCAACTTCGATATTTTTTCAAAATTGGTTGTTTTCTTTCCTATCCATGCTGTAAACCTTCAGATATTCGTTGTTTTCTTGTAAAAAAACTTCGATTCCCTGTGGTTCTTCGGTCTCCAGAGACCATGATTGGTCCTTCGAGCTGTAGCCTTTGTAGAATGGTAATAAACTTAGTAATCTAGAGTGATCCTTCAATTTGAAACTTCTAAGAATGAGTGTTGTCCACTCCCAGACTAAGCATGAAGTAAAATTTCGAGTTTAGAAAATCCCCGCGTAGAAAATTTGTCGAGGGTCGCGCAGCGACCCGAGACAAATTTTCACGGGGCTTTTCTAAACTCGAAATTTTACTTCATGCGCCACGCGTATAAAACACTGATTTTAAGTGAAGTTAAAAATATACTATTAACGTTGGATATTTTTCATGGTTAAGTAACCAAATATGCAATCACAAATACTTGAATTATTCGAAAATTTTAAATATTTATATTCAAATATGAATAATTTAGTGATTTAAATATTCATATTAGAATATTTAACTATTTGAATTAATCGAATTCGAATCCCAGCCTTAATAGCGATGATTCGAATTATTTAGGAGAATTTGAATCCGTGTATGAGGATTCGAATCCTTTTATAAGGATTCGATTCCTTTTATAAGGATTCGAATCGTTTTATAAGAATTCGAATCATCTACGTCTGGATTCGAATACGAATCCTTTTAAAAAAATGTAACAAATCCGGATCACGAATCCGTTTTCACTAAAGTATTCGAATACCTCTTTTGAATCCTCTAAAAGGATTCGAATCCGGGAATCGAATCCTGAATGATTCGAATCCTGCCCAGCTCTGCCACTAACGATGTAGAATATTTTGTTTTATAAATGAACACTCTTGATTAACATAAAGTGCTTCTTTGCTTATCGTTTATAACAAAACATATTATTTTCGCAAAGGTATACAAGTGGCACATCGTTGAAATCAGCATAAAAAATGCTACTCATTAACATGCACATCCTTCATATGCGCTTATTAGAAAAAAGTAAATTTGGTGTAGCGTATACCGAAACATTCTTAATTTTAATGGGCGTAAAAAGTTGCCATAAGAAAGATTTTACAATTTGGTTATAGCTTTAAAAACAAATGAGCTACAGTAACTTAACATGAACGACATTTTATCAACTTCTGATTATAGAGCGGAAACGGTTGGTTATAGATCAATTTTGTTATTGATTTAAACACAAAAAGTGACCCTGGCTCACAAAAATGCTTTATAATACCTCTTCAAATAAAAAAGTTTTCATATGTGGCACCTCCAAAGTGCACTACCCTGTACACTTAAAAGACAAATTCCCCATATGCACATTTGTAACTAATTAAATATATTTTGTGATAATTATTACGAATGTTCAGTAAAAAGCAGTCAGCTGTAAAGTTACATAATAGTAATCCATGAATTTTAAAACTTACCGTCGTTCTTTAATTCAACCAACCCTTATTTTAATTAGACCACTTGGATGTGATTAATACGCCTTCAGGACGGCGTAAAACGTGAAACGGGTTCTTCGAGGAAGGAAGGGGCGGCGGAGAGAACAAAAAGGTCGGCCTTATAAATTTCAACAGTTATTACTTACTTTGAAATTTGGACATTATCCACATTCACGTACTCCGACTTCAACAGGCCAAGAATCTGGAACAAACAGAAACATGAAGAATTAATTTAATAACATTAAAGTTGGATGCAGTAAGTAGTGATAATAGGTTTTAAATTCCGTTTTAGTTATAGAAACATTCTAAATTTGTCAAACTTGAAAATTACACTAAATATGTCGAAACTTAAGTAGTAGAAATATTTAAATAAAGTGGTATAAAACATTGAAACGCTTCTCGAAATTGATTAATTGAAATAACAGTGTTGTTATTTAAAATAACATTATCGTTCCTAAATCATATATCAACATGCATCCGTTTTTGTTTATGAAATATCAACTTCATAGGAAAAACGGTAAATTACGTTAAAATTGTCTTTATGCTAATAAAATAATTTTATTGATTATGTGTTGTCTTTACTGTCGGTATGGCGATGTCAAACGAATTGCATTTTACTTTGAAGTTGAAATGACAATTGAGAATATTGATGTTTATATGGAGTTGGGTTAGGTTTAAATGTCATTTTGTAGAGTTTGGTTAGACGTTACATTTTGGAGTTGGGTAAGGGTAGATGTTATTTTGTGGAGTTAGGTTAGAATTCATTTTCTGAAGTTGGGTTGGGATTGGTTGGGTTAGGTTATATGTATTTTAGGAATCGGATTAGGTGAGTTTAGATGTAATTTTATGGAATTACGTTAGAATTGTATTTGTGGAGCTAGGTTTAGTAAGGTTATAAGTCACTCTGCGGAGTCGAGTTAGGTTAGATATTACTTTGTGGACTTGCGTTACATTAGATGTTAGTTGATGGAGTTAGGGTTAAAACGTTACTTAGTAATGTAATTTTTTGCAATACAAATTAATTTTTAATGGTTACTACATGTGCATAATTGCAAACTAATAGTTTTTTTGAAAAATATCTAAATTTTGGTTTTCTCTCATATACAAATTACATAAATTTCCATTGTAATTAAAAACTCTATTGGGATCAAATTTTAGAAAAAAAAAAAATCAAATATGTTTAGCACATTAATATTTAAATAATTATATTTCTCTCATATGCAAATTACATAGATGTTCATTGTAATTAAAAACTCTATTGGGATCAAATTTTAGAAAAAAAAAAACCAAATATGTTCAGCACATTTATATTTAAATAATTATATTGAAAATCGGAGTCGGAATTATACGAAATTTCCAACTCCACGACTCCGATATCCTCATCACCAAAATATTTAAATTCCGACCCCACAGTTTTGACTCTAACTCTGACTCAGAGTCCACGGCATTGGTTCAAACTGTTTTCCATTTACTTCTAAACACTGTTGAACTGATATTTACTAGTTGCCCTAAGTATCTACTTTTAAAATAAGGTAGCCATGAGATATTGATATTTGGTAATTACAACCAAAATCACTCAAAACAAACGCCAGTTATTAAAATATTTTTTTTACAAAAGTTGCTTATATTTCAAAGAATGATACCACTTTTGACCTATCGTGTCATTTAAAAATCTTGACTTTTTCATATTTTTAAGCAAAATCTTGGGAAAAAACAATATCACCGATTCTTCAATATATCTTTAATAATATTTTTTGCTTATGTTTGATTTCGCGTTAATAAATTTTAGAAAAGTATTATTTAATCTTGCAATTTCGAAATTCGGCGTTAGATCGCACGATCTTGGTGGCCAATGTTGATTGCCAAATCGAGAAATGACACGGCCTGGAAATTTGGTCTGCAGTAACACCATTGTTTCACGTGCTGTGTGGCAGGTCGCACCGTCTTGTTGGAAAAACATGTGCTCCACATCAGTTACATCCAATTCGGGCCACAAAAACTCCGTTAAAATTTCCCGATACCGCACTCCAGTAACAGTTAGCGCATTTCCAGAAGAAATACGGCCCAATCACTCCGCCAGCCCAAAATGCGCACCAAACCGTAACTCGCGGTGGATGCATTGGCTGTTCGAGTACCACACAAGGATTTTCAGCACCCCAAATCCGACAGTTTTGTTTATTTACGTATCCGTCCAGTTGAAAATGTGCCTCATCTGAAAAAATGATTTTCTTCGAAAAATCCGGATTAATTTGATGATGTTCCAACACCCAATCAGCAAATCCACGGCGCTGCTCATGGTCCCTTGGCTTGATTTCTTGCACAAATTGAATCTTGTACGCGTGCAAATGCAGATCTTTTACCAAAATTCGTTGCATAGTGGTTTTGGAAATGTTTAATTCTTGACCACGATCCGAATGGAAGTTCCTGGATTCTCGGCCACAGATTCCCTTACTGTGTCTATATTTTCGAGTGACCGACAAGGATGACGACAAATTCTTCTGATCCATCAGCGTAAATTTGGTCTCAAATTTTGTAATTAAACGCCTCACTGTCGATTCATTTGGCGCATAAGGGCGACCGAAAACTTAACGTAATATGCGAATTGTTTTCGCAAAACATTCACCATTTTTGTAATATGTTTTTACAATAATTAAACGTTGTTCATTTGAATACTTCTCCATATTCTTAAATCGCGTGGTCTGTACTTGACAACTGTCAAAAAAAAATCACCGTACAACTCGTATTAACACAATGGCGGCAAATTTAAATCAGGCGCTCTTGTTGGGACACCCTTTAGTATGTTTTATTATGACCTCTTAAATTATTCGCCACTGCAACTACGAGTGTTGTTTGAATATCAAAAATTTAGAATTTTGATGAACGGCAGGCACTTTAAAATTGCTTTACGGTTTTTTCTGAACTAATTAATAACTTTTTTATCGCCTATATTTGGTTTGATAATATGAAATTATTTTAAGGGGTCAGGAAAGAAAATCTGGAATCAGGGAGGAGTCAGGGAACAGTCAAGAAAATTTACCATTTCAATTTGAGTTAGAAAAGCCTGAAAATTTGGTTTGGTCGCTCCGCAAAGAGACCAAACTAATTTTTTTAAACTTTTATAAACACTAAACTTTACTTTATGCGTCACGCCTATTAAACACTGATTTAAGGAAAAGTTCAAAATGTACTGCTTAAATTTGATCTCACGTTAATACACTTTACAAATGATTATTATTTCTAAGAACATTTTGCGCTTTTAAAATTCAAAACAATTTTTTTTTCGGATATGTAAGAATAATTGAAAGATATAATCTGAAAGCAAATTTCCTAAGGCCGCTTAAATTTTGGAATATTTGGTTACACTAATTAAACGTTTGTAATATTTATTAACGTGGTATCAAATTTAAGCAGAATATTTTGAACGTCACTTGAAATCAGTGTTTTAAGCCCGAACATTTAGATTGGTCACCTCGCTTTGCTTCACTACGCGACTAAGCGAAATTTTTAGGCTTTTCTAAACTTGAAATGTTACTTCATACCAAATCAATCAGTGCAAACACTTGTTTCAACATAATATATAAAATTACGAAAATGTCTTTCGTGTAAAATGCATTTTACACGAAAAACATTTTCGTAATTTTATATATTATGCAAACTATAAGAAGCTTATTTTCTCGATTTCAAATATTTTTGAATTGGAATTATACTCGTTAAAGGCTTGAAATTTACTGCTATTACAAAAACAACGTGTTCGTGAAAAATTAACAAATGCAGTAATTGGGTTTGTATACTTTAAAGAAAAAATACTTGTGTAATAAAGTTTACTTAATCATAATTTGAAATACTTTTTTAAAATAACTTTAACGTCATACACACAACAAAGCATATTGCCTTTTATCAATATTATTTAAAAGAAAAATTCCCAGTACGCAATATAATAAGACATTGGTAGAAATAATAAAAATAAGTGCAGAATTTTACCTAAAATCAACTTTTAGAGAAACTAAATTTATTCTATTTTTATTCCAAAACTATTCACAAAAAAGTAATACTTGCATTTTTTACATCTCGGCAAATATTGATCACCATCACATCAAAGCGTTATATATTTTAACCTTTACTGTAAACCAGTGGTTTATACGCTTGGTGCATGAAGTAAAATTTCGAGTTTAGAAAAGCCCCGTGAAAATTTGTCGAGGGTCGCTGCGCGACCCTCCACAAATTTTCTACGCGGGGCTTTTCTAAACTCCAAATTTTACTTCATGTTTAGTCTGGGAGTGGAAGACACTCGTTACTTTGAAATATGTCACAAGTGTTAAAATGTATATCGTAACTATCACAAAGAAATAAAAAATAACATGGCGATCTCATTATAGTTTAATTCAAACTCGTGTCAAGTTGGCACGATTGGTTAAATGTCGGCTTGCACCGACTTATGTCAACTGTCATTATAGTTTAAATGTCGGCTGCCGCCGACTTATGTCAACTGTTCTTACAGTCCAAATATCGGCTGACATCGATTTGTATGTCAGCTGTCATTATAGTCCAAATGTCGGCTGACGCCGATTTATGTTAAGTTGACAAGATAGACTAAATGTCGGCCGGCGCCGACTTATATCAACTGTTATTATAGTTCAAAATCAAAGATTCAAAATGTCACAAGTGTCAATATACAGTCGATCGCATGGTCGTAGTCAAGGGGGTGTGCAGGGGGGTGCCCGGGACCCCCTCTAGATACCAAATCATACATTTTAAAATTGTTGCAGGCAAGTTTTAACCAAAATTAAAATTATTAATTAATTATCTAACAATTAGAAAATAAAATGTTCTTAACTAAGGAAATTATCTACTTGAAAATTGACGAAAACCTGTCAAAAAAAAAACTGTCAATCTTGATGGAAATGTATAAATAGTATTAATATGTATAATCAGCTCAGAAGATTCAACACAATTTGTCAATCAAACGAACAAAATAAAGGCTAGTACTTTTTAAACTTTACAATATTTCAGTTTTTTATACGCGTGAGGCATGAAGTAAAATTTCGAGTTTAGACCCTTCATAAATTTTCTACGTGCGGCTTTTCTAAACTCGAAATTTTACATCGTGCTTAGTCTGGGATTGGAAACACTCGTTAGAGCTTTAAATTGAACTCTTATATAAAATCAACGAATGTCCGCAAATGTACAGGGTGGCCCAAATTCGATGTTTTTATAGGGTATCTCGGTAACCTGGAGAGTTAGAAAAAAATTGATATAAACTTCATGACCTCTTTTTCTGAGATACTAATATTGACGTAAACAGATCATGGTTAACTTGATTAGTTTGGAAGATATCAGGCGTTTTTCAATTGTTGGCTATTTTAAAATATGTCTTTATCTCAAAGCTATAAGATATACAAAAAAACAGTTCAATAATTTTTTAGGTAGTTTTCACTGTAGAATGCAGTGGCGTACCTATTTTTTAGTCGGACTTATAATTTCCGAGTTATGATTTGAAGTTGCATTTCTTTAAATGGGACACCCATAATATTTTTATGTCATTGAATAGCATAATTAATTAGCTTTACATTTTTACACAAAATTTGGTGTTTTTTTTTTAATTGAAAAATTGTGTTTCAAGCTCTGAAGCTTTTAGATGAATATTTGATAGTGTAGTATTTTTCAAGCTCTAGTGCTGAGCAATAAAAATTATCTCGAGTACCCGCAATAAAAATACAATTGGTTTACAACATTGTAAATTTGTAACTAACTACTGCGCACAGTGCGTGATTTATGGGTATCGCCCAAGAAAAATGTTCTACCTGCGGCTGTGCATCGAATATTGGAAACATCGATCTTCTTAGTTTCTACGAATACAGCACGGCGCGGCGCGGCGCACAGTGTGATCGCTCAGCTCTTGGTTTAATGAAAACTAAGGTAGGCTTGATGCTTGTACTAATCTGTAAATCCCTGTAATTAGAGATCTAGTTCGCCTTGCCTCGCGAGCAAATTGTCACTTTATCAACAGTTGCCTTAATGTATACTTCGCTAAAGTTTTTCTTTTTGGTACTTTTTTGTTTACGACGACTTCGATACTCTTAAGGACTTTGATTTTTAAAACTGAATTTGGGATTTTTTTGTATATAACGACCTTGCTTCTACTACGGATTTTGACTTTGATTTTTACGACGTCTTCGCTAACTGTACGGATTTTGATTTGTGAATTGTGTGATAACTACAGCTCTGTTTTTTTTACGGTGACTTCGCTCCTACTACGGCTTCTGATTAGAAATTTGTGTGATATTGCAGTGACTTTTGATTTGTGCCTTGGGTGATATTAATGTGTTTAAGTAAATAGTTCTGTGATACTACGGAGTTGGACGTTTGAGATACTAGGATATACTACAGACTTTATAGATTAATCAGAAAAAAAATGTGGCAGCCTTGGGACCTAAACCAACACCCAAACCAACATATTGATGAGCAAATTAATGCAGTCAATATTACAAAGAAAATTTCAGTAAAAAATCAAGGAAAGTTTTTTAGTTAACGAAAAAGCCTATTAGATCGAGACCGTAAGGTCGAAATCCTGAAAGGCGCTTCTAAATGAACTAAAAACATATTCAGGCACCTAATATAAACAATTTTTCATCTACAATTGTAATTGGAAATGGTGAATAGAAATGAATGTCAAGAAGACAACGGAAAATGTCAGTCAGAAACAATGCATAAAGTACGTGCTTCGCCAGTAGCGCAGCCAGAATTTTGTCGATAAAATTAAATTTAATTAAAAGCTATTCAAAAACTTAATTCTTAATTGTAGATTAATTATACGTTTTATCTTATTACTTTTTAGAATTAAAAATACGCACGAAAATCTGTGCGAAAATGTTTGCTTTTTGATCAACTTGTAGACAAATAAATTTAGATAGCACAAAAAACATTTAATATAATTACTTTTACTTTAGTTATAGAATTACCTACTTGCCGTCCTCTTCGACGAAACAACGGAGTAAAACGTCAAATATTTACGTCTGATGCTAAACAAATAATAAAAGACGTATATCGAGGTGTTAAAGACATACTCGGAGTTGCCAATTTTTTGGAGGTGACATCAGCTTTAACTAATACATCCACGAGATCAATTATCAAGATAGTTAAAGAAACTACCGGCAAGAGAAAAAGTCGCAGGATAAAGGTGTAAAAAAAATTACACCAAACATTTTTCATAAAATAAGAAAAATAACGTATGAATCTATTAAACAACAAAAGGCTCCTACACTAGCAACTATCAATAATATTTTAAAGGAGAGAGAGATCATATCATGCAGTCCAACAACGTTGTGGAGATCACTAAAATGCAATGGTTTCAAGTTCACTCTTATCGATAAAAGGGAACATCTAATGGAGAAAGAAGAAGTAAGGAAATGGCGGTATGAATATTTACAGAAGATTCAAGATTACAGAAACTCTGGAAGAAGTATTTATTATTTGGACGAAACGTGGTTCGATACCCACGATACATCGAAAAAAATGTGGTCTGACCAGACAGAAAACTGCGTGATGAAAGTTCCCCTATCAAGGGGGAAAAGAATAACCATATTACACTGCGGGAATGAAAATGGTTGGGTAAACGATTGTTAACTGCTATCGGGGAAACAAATCTCAAAATCTCATCTGGACTATCATGATGACATGACAGCATCATTATTTGAAAATTGGTTTATAAATAATTTAATACCAAACTTAGCTGCAAAATCAGTAATAGTTTTAGATAACGCTTCTTATCATAGTCGCCACATTGACAAAGTACCCACAGCGGCAAATAAAAAAGATGAAATAGCAAAATATTTACATGAAAATAATTTGTTTTTTGAAGAACATTATACCAAATTCCAATTGATTGAAGTTCTAAATTGTCGTAGTAAAAAAAGAAAAACATATTATATCGATCAATTGGCAAAATAATACGGACATACAGTGGTACGTTTACCTCCGTACCACTGTATTTTTAATCCAATTGAGTTAATATGGGCTCAATTAAAAGGAAATATGCAGAAGAATAATGTAACTCCAAATTTAAATAAATCAGTAATAGATTTAGTCAAAAAAGAAATAAAAAATATATCTGCCGACCAGTGGTCAAGATGTGTTAAACATACAATACGTATTGAAAAAGAGTATAATACGTTTGATTCAAATTATCAATTTATTATAAATACACAAGACTCTGACAATGATAACTCAGATATAGATATAGACAATTAAAATATTAATATACACAATTTTTAAAAATGTTATAAGACAACGTTGTAGACAATAATAAAGTAATGTTTTTCGTTATTTGACATATAATATTTTTTAACCCTTTGTCTCTGTGATCTAGTTATTTTGTTTAAATTTAAAATGAGATGAACTAAAAAGCGTTGCAAAGAAGTTACGCGCAAACATCCTTGAATAGCTAATTGTAAAGATGAATTTACTTATTAAATATTAGGGAAAATGCTGTGACGGACACATTGCCATTTTTAGAATTATATTTTGTTTAAATTACTTAAGATATCTCCTGTCAGAATACCGAAAATATAGAAACATTTTTCGCAGGTAGAAACCCTCTGAAACCAACCCCCTATAAATCATGCCTAGTGCAGTAGCGGCTACAATTTTATTAGCGGTACTCGAGATTATTTTTT
The DNA here is from genome assembly GCA_932526585.2 of Philonthus cognatus. Taxonomy (NCBI): domain Eukaryota; kingdom Metazoa; phylum Arthropoda; class Insecta; order Coleoptera; family Staphylinidae; genus Philonthus; species Philonthus cognatus. The sequence continues at coordinate 67,372,851 of OW052242.1, read as the reverse complement.
ATTGCTCAGCACTAGAGCTTGAAAAATACTATACATACTATTATAATTAGAGAAATGTTAGTATTATTTTTTAAAAATGAAGGGATCCGTAGATTCAGTAATTTATCGCTAAAGTCTTCAAAAATTATAAAATTAATATTTTAACTTAGTTTTCAATATAATCGTTTTTCTCTGCGTATTTTTACGAATTTTTGTTAAATATGTATATCAATGTAAAGCTAATTTAAAATGCTATTTAATAACATACAAACATACAGAGTGTTCCATTTAAATAAATTAACTTTGTGTCATAACTCTGAAATTAAAAGTTATAATCAAAAAATTAAAAACTGTTGAAAACTGCACAAATAACTATTTAATTATTTATTTGTATATCTTATAGTTATTGAGAAAAAGACGTATTTTAAAATAGGCAACAATTGAAAAACGCCCGATATCTCCCAAACTAATCAAGCTAGCCATGATCTGTTAATGACATTGTTATTTTCTCTGAAAAGTGTATGTCAAATTTTGGCCAACTAGTCGGGTTGCTGAGATACCCTATAAAAACATCGAATTTAGGTCACCCTGTACAGAGTATACGAATACATAAGGAAATAATATAAATATGGTAAATTATCATGTCAAATATTACTGAGTTTTGTTGATTTTGGAGAATTCAATCAAATTTTATAAGTTCGGTTTATTTTATTTTTTTGTAGTTCTCTTATTGATAATACATATTATTGCTATTTTTATTATTTTACTAATTATTTGTAGTTTTTTGTTAATACTTCTGTTGAACTAGAGGACAGATAGATTATCTTTATTTTTTTATTTTGTAAATTGTAATTTGTGTTAATTTCACAATTTAGAAGAGTATTGTTAATTTTTATATTTGTATATTTTACTTAAAATAAAAATTATTATTTGAATTACAAATCAATTCCAATGCTATTTAGTATCAGTTAAATACAAAAAATAGGAAAAAAATAATTTAATATCAAAAGATTTTATTTTAATCAATTATTTGAGATTTATTAATTTCTGACCTATTTTTATTTTTTTTATTTTGATGTTCATTTATTTTTCCAAGAAAATACTGAAAGCTCGCCCGTGGATTCCATCAAGGAACACTATTCTGTTGTGGGTTCGGAATTTTCGGAACACAGCCTTCGGAACCACAAGGAGAAGAAGAAGAGAGAAGTCTCCCAAAATGGTAAGGACCCCCGCAAACGTCGAGGCGGTACGAGCTGCGTTTGAACGGAGCCCCCACCAGTCCTCTATTCGTCACGCTATAGAATCGCTGTTACTAGAGGAAGATTTTCCAAGAAGAGTGCAGTTTGCACAAACCATGTTGCGAATGATAAATGATTATCCAGGGATGATTATTCTGACTTGTGATGACGCTCATTTCCATTTAAATCGTTGTGAAAATAAGCAGAACTTCCGTTACTGGGCACCAAACAGAGCTGGGCAGGATTCGAATCATTCAGGATTCGATTCCCGGATTCGAATCCTTTTAGAGGATTCAAAAGAGGTATTCGAATACTTTAGTGAAAACGGATTCGTGATCCGGATTCGTTACATTTTTTTAAAAGGATTCGTATTCGAATCCAGACGTAGATGATTCGAATCATCATACACGGATTCAAATCCTCCCAAATAATTCGAATCATCGATATTAAGGCTGGGATTCGAATTCGATTAATTCAAATATTTGAATATAAATATTTAAATTTTCGAATAATTCCAATATTTGTGAATGCATACTTGGTTACTTAATCATGAAAAATGTCCAACCTTAATAGTATATTTTTAACTTCAATTAAAATCAGTGTTTTATATGCGTGGCGCATGAAGTAAAATTTCGAGTTTAGAAAAGCCCCGTGAAAATTTGTCTCGGGTCGCTGCGCGACCCGAGACAAATTTTCTACGCGGGGCTTTTCTAAACTCGAAATTTTACTTCATGCTTAGTCTGGGAGTGGACAACACTCGTTCTTAAAAGTTTTAAATTGAAGGATCACTCTAGGTTACTAAGTTTATTACCACTTTACAAAGGCTACAGCTCGAAGGACCAATCATGGTCTTCGGAGACCGAAGGACTACAGGGAATCAAAGTTTTTTCACAAGAAAACAACGAATATATGAAGGTTTACAGCATTGATAGGAAAGGAAACATCCAATTTTTAAAAAATATCGAAGTTAGGTTGGTTTTTAGTGCATTTTAAACTTCACTTAAAATCAGTGCTTTATACGCGTGGCGCATGAAGTAAAATTTCGAGTTTAGAAAAGCTATGCGGGGCTTTTCTAAACTCGAAATTTTACTTCATGCTTAGTCTGGGAGTGGACAACACTCGTTTGAACTTTAAATTTAACTCTTTTATAAAATCAATAATTAATTGAAATCATAGAAAAAGATGCAAAATTTTACCTAAAATTAACTTTTAGAGTTAACTTTATAATTTGCTCGGCTTTAAATGGGTGAATATTCTATTCCTAAGAAAAACCGTATTTATTTAATATTAAAGTTGCATTTAGAAATAAACACCTCATTTGCTTGCCTTTTCTACGAATTTATAAATGCAGAAATAGTATTAATTACTTTGGCCCTAAGCTATTTAATGCTTTACCAGAAAATAATAAACTCCTCCCACGTACACCCTTTAGAGGGGTAATAAAACACTATCTCTGTAAAAAAGCATTTTACGGTTTATCTGAATGCTTAGAGGATGATTTTAAAGACCTTAGCATATGAATGTTCACGCTCTAGTTGCTTGTGGTATTCACTATTTGAATTTAAATAGAATTTTAATGTGTTTGGAATGATATTGTATTACTTCCATACATTTCACTGTTTTATATTTATATTGTAAATGCAATGTTTTCCTTTTAATCCATATATATCAATTATTATTATTGTTTATTTATTTATTTATTTTTTACGCAAATTCTATTTATTCATTATACTTTTATGTATCTTACCCATGACGAGTGTACACTTTTGTAATAACACGAAATAAAGGAAAGTTGAAAGTATAATAACAAACTGTGAATAAATCGACAAAAATCCAGAAATATCGAAAATCTCGACATATAGAAAATCTTGACGGTCCACTCCCAGACTAAGTATGAAGTAAAATTTCGAGTTTAGAAAAGCCCCGCGTAGAAAATTTGTCTCAGGTCGCGCAGCGACCTGAGACAAATTTTCACGGGGCTTTTCTAAACTCGAAATTTTACTTTATGCGCCACGCGTATAAAACACTGATTTAAAATGAAGTTCAATAACACATATATTATCATTAATTAAAATCATTATTTAATCAGATATTTTGTCGGTAAATGAACATTTTTGTTAATAGAAACTGATGGAATAAAATGTTACTGGTTGCAAATAATAGATTCAAATGTATTTTGAAAGGATTTGTATCCGTGATTCAAAAATGAGGATTCGAATCTTTAATTCAAATCATATTTTTCACTTACGAATCCTTTATTCAAGCATTCGTGATTCGAATCATATTAGGTGATTCGGATTCGGGATTCGAATCCTGTTTTTGAGGATTCATCCCAGCTCTGGCACCAAATAAACCTCAAGAGATTCATCAAAGGCCTCTTCATAGTAAAACGGTAACCGTCCTGATTTACACACAGCAGCCCATGTGTGTAAATCAGGAGTGATCGGACCTTATTCTTCGAGGAAAACGGCAGCACTGTAACAGTAAATGCCGAACGTTATGTAACCATGATCCGGGAATACCTCCTTCCCGAATTACGTCGGCATCGAATTCCTGTCAGGAGGGTTTGTTTCCAACAGGATGGGGCAACTGCTCGCACGGCACGTGTATCTATGGAGCTGCTGAGAACGGCACATTCTCCGGATCTGTCACCATGTGACTTTTATTTGTGGGGTTACCTAAAGGGAAAAGTGTACCTCGAAAAAAGCCTCAAAATTTTGCTGAACTGCGTGATAATATTCAGCGAGAAATTCGTGTGATTCCTTAAGCAACTTTGCAGGGAGTGATGACTAACTTTACCACCTAACTTCAGCTGTGCATTGAATACGGAGGTCGTCATTTACCTTATGTTATTTTCGCTACTTGAGGTTTTTTTGTATACGTTATAAACTTCCAATCTCCTGTTTACAAGAAACATTTTTAATAAAATATCTTGAAAATTGATTGAGATGTGCTATTTTAAAAACCGTCAGGTAAAATCTTTAAATATTGATAAGTTAACGAAAATTTCGAAATATTCAAAATCTGACGAACATTTTATGAATTGACAAAAATCTTGGAATATTCAAAAGTTGATGAAAATTTTAGAAATCGTCAATAATCTCGAAATATTTAAAACCTCACGAAAATGTTATAAATTGAAGAAAATCTCAAAATATCGAAAATCTGAAGAAAAGTTGAGAACCTGAATAGAATTATACAACTTGATTATAACAGAAGCGATACATTTTATTTTAATAGTGATCAAACATGCTATTTATATTTGTTTACTTTCATTTGTAGTTTTTCTTGAAATTATCTTAATTTTTTGATTAGGTAGATTTTAATTTATATTAATTTTTACAATTAAAAGTATTAACGTTAATGTTAGCAGTGTTACGAATATATGTGAAATATACACATATAATTATATATTTAAATAAATAAAAGTATGTTATATCTATTATCAAGTGTAGTTATTTTACTTAGTATGGGTTGGCAGTACTGTCCAGGTTGCATATTAGTCTTGGCGTGCGGATGCACGCCATTACACACACACAAGCAACGCGCCAAGTACATCTCTTGCGAACTAGAAATACCTTAAAAAGTGAATATAATATCAAAAGTGGGATTCGCCCTGTGCCTTATTCGGACATACAAGCAGTGTCGACATAAAATATCGGAAGAAAACACCTTAGAGACGTTAATCCGAGGGATTTTGGAGCGAGTGGACGATGCACGTGGTCACGCAAATGCGAGGGAAAACATCACGCTTCCATTTTTTGTTCCCGGGCGAGATGAACCGCCACAATGGATATCGGAAGTGTCGGATTTAGCGGCGGAACTGGGCTGGAACGATGGTATTCTTATAACAAAAATTTCAGGCTGTTTTGAAGGTGAAGCGGGTGAGTGGTATATTAATCGGAGTCCAAATAAGCGTTCTTGGGATAATTTAAAAAAGGACTTGTGTGAGAGCTTTACAGGCAGTGTTGATTTCGGAAAACTAATGCATGATGCAATTGTTTATAATTCTGATGGGTGCGTGTCATTTAGTTTTTATGGCCGCATAAAATTACAGAAACTAAACTCCTTACGCATTTCTTTCACTCAATCACAAATAGTCAGTTCGATTTGTTTTGGCATAAGAGATTCCGCCTTGCAAGCACAAATAACCCAGGCCGGTCATGATACAGTGAGTTCTCTCATTGCTCATTTATCTCGTATTCAAACAAAGCCAAAGGGCGCTCGTCAATATTCTGAAAAAGAAAATAGGGAAGTTTTTAAACAGAATCAGGTAAAATATCAGAATCAGGATAATATTAAATGCTTTAATTGTGGAAGGCTAGGCCATCGCCGTGCGTCCTGTCCAATTAATTCAAAAATTACATCTTCCCACCCCGGAATTAAAAGAGAAAGAGATGATTGTCCTGGCCCTACCGGATTGTCACAGAATATTTTATTTTGTAATTATTGTAAAAAAGAATGGCCATACGTTTGATAGATGTCTTAAAAGAATGCGTTTTGGAAAAGATGATAATAAAAAAGTAAATGTTTGTAGAGTTTCTAATAACAAAAACCAATGTTTCTATTTTCTGACCATTAATGGCCTAAGTTGTGAAGTATTGTTAGATACCGGAGCCGAAGTTTCACTGGTTCAGTATAATTTTTCAAAAAAAATTCAAAGGGACTTGCATAGGTGAAAAGAAATCACTCACAGGTGCAGGAAATAGTTCATTTTGTTCCATGCATGCAATTAGTGTTCAAATAACGTTAAATAATATTAAAATAAAACATGAAATAAGTGTTGTTGAGGACGGGGCTATTTCTCATCAAATTATAATCGGCTTAGATTTTTTAAATACTCCGGGTGTTTTATTTACAAATAATCGATCTGGTCCGAAACTGGAATATAAATGTCCAGAACAAGCTGAAAATGTGACAACGGAGGAGAGACTTCATCAGTTGTTAAATGATTTTTCTGATATATCAACAGCCAGAAATAGGGTTTCCTCCCTAATCACAACCGGAGAGTTTAAAATTCGCCTTACTTCTAATAAAGAAATATAATATCGTCCATACGGATTATCATTGTCTGAAAGGGAAATTGTACGTAAAATCGTGCAAGACCTATTAGATAACGCTATTATAAGACCATCACAGTCTCCTTATGCAAGTCCTGTACTTTTAGTCCGCAAAAAGAATGGTGATCCACGTCTTGTGTGTGATTTTAGAGCTTTGAACCGGATTACAGTAAAAGATCGGTTCCCTCTTCCCCGTATCGATGATCAAATCGACAAATTAACAAAAACTAAATATTATTCTATACTTGACATGGCTGCGGGATTTCATCAAATTAAAGTTCATCCGGATTCCGTTGAAAAATTAGCTTTCATAACACCTGATGGGCAATATGAGTACTTACGCATGCCTTTTGGCTTGGCAAATGCTCTATCTATATTTCAACGTGCAATTAATCTTGCCTTACAAAAAGAAATACAAAGTGGATTAGCACTAGTTTATTTAGACGATATTCTGATACCTTCTGTTACAATTGAGGAAGGACTAACAAATTTGAAGGAAATCTTAACAGCTTTAAAAACTCATGGTTTTTCAATTATTATAAACAAATGCAAATTTTTGAAAACTGAAGTAGAATACTTAGGCCGGTTAATAAGTAATGGAAGTGTTAGACCAAGCCCTTCAAAAACAATGGCTTTAAAATCCTTGTCACCACCCACTACTGCTAAAGAAGTGCGCCAGTTCTTAGGACTTGCTGGATACTTTAGAAAATTTATTCCAGAATTTTCTGTTAAAACACGTATCATTTCTAACCTCTTAAAAAAACGATGAACAGTGGAAATGGACAGAGGAACATACAAAATCCTTTTAATATGTACTTTCTATTTTATCAAATCAACCTGTATTGTCAATTTTTAATCCAGACTTACCAACAGAATTGCATACAGATGCAAGTAGCATGGGTTTTGGAGCCATTATTTTATAAAATTGTAATGGAAACAAACATGTGGTAGCTTATTTTAGTAAGGCAACGTCCGACACTGAATCACGATATCATTCTTATGAGTTAGAGACACTGGCAGTCGTATATGCTTTAAATCATTTTAGGCATTATTTTGTAGGCATAACATTTAAGCTTGTAACAGATTGCAACTCACTAAAACGTACTCAACACAAACGCGATTTAAAACCTCGAATTAGTCGGTGGTGGGTATATTTACAAGACTTTAATTTTGAGATTGAACACAGGCCTGGTACTCAGATGGCGTATGTGGATTATTTAAACCGTAATCCACCTAAGCTATCAGTAAATCAGTGTTCATTATCAATTGACGAGAGTGAGGCGGAATCATTTAGTCTAATGCCTGATGGTTGGCTGTACATGCAACAAAATATGGATGGTGAAACAAAAGAAATGAAAGAAAAGTTATTAAACAATGAGTTATATAAGAATCAATTCTGTATGATAGGCAACACCTTGTGTCATATAAGCACTATTAACTCAGACAAAATTACACAGTATTTTGTCCCCAAAATTGCCCGTTTTGCATTAGTTAAAGAGTATCATGATGGTCAATCACATGTTGGTTTAAATAAAACATTATTAAGCATAAGCTCTCATTTTTGGTTCCCAAGAATGCATCAGTTTGTAAAGAAGTATATTAACTCCTGCTTAACCTGTATTACTTGAAAACGCACACCTCGAACAGATAAGACTGATATACAATCCATACCAAAAATTGCGATTCCATTCAACACCTTACACATTGATTGTCTTGGTCCATTGCCAAAAACAGAAAATGGTTCTACACACATATTTGTGGCAGTTGATGCATATTCTAAATATTGTTTTTTGCATGCTCTCAAATCCCTGAAGACCGCAGATATTGTAGATTGTATTACTGATATTATTTATCTTGTGGGCACACCAGCTCGCATAATCGCAGACTATGGAGCTTCTATACGAGCTCTTCTGAGTCAAGAACCCATTAATCAATAGGATATAGACTGGCATTTTATAACACCGTACGTACATGAGGCAAATGGCCAAGTAGAGCGATATATGTGTTTTATAGCAAATCTGCTAAGAGTACAGGCGGAAGTAAACTCACAATGGGATACATTAGTATCACGCGTTCAGCTAACAATTAACACAACTGTACATAAAACAACCAAGAGAATCCCACTACAAATCCTTTTTGGCTGTGACAATAGACTGCCAGAGATACAAAGAGTTATAAACAATGCGTCGAAAGATAAGCTTCCAGCCCTTGTTCCGGACCGTGAGAAGTGGAGAGAATTTGTCAGGAAACGTCTCGATGAAAACGCCTTCAACCAGAATTCTCAGAGAAACCAACAACATAAAACAAAGAAATTCAATGTTGATGATTTTGTATTAATCAAAGAGAAGCTATTAGGCATCAAAAATTAGAGTCAGGATGGATTGGACCATACAGAGTAATTAACATAAAATCTGCTGGACGATATGAGTTAAGAAAAGTAGGTGATACCGCCGAATCAACCAGGGTGACTTTCGCAGCTGCTCATCAGATGCGCCTTTGGCCTAAGGAATGGTTACCAGAGGACTGCTCTGATATTCTTGAAATTTATTTTTCTGTGGATGATCAGGTAAATTTATTTGATGACCGTGTTAGTAATATGAGACATGTAACTGGGCACTGAGTTTGCTTGCTGACATGTAAGTTTATTTATTTGTTGGGACATGTAACTGGGCACTGAGTTTGCTTGCTGACATGTAAGTTTATTTATTTGTTGAGACATGTAACTGGGCACTGAGGTTGTTTGCTGACATGTAAGTTTATTTGTTGTGACATGTAGCTAAGTAATAATTGTTTGCTGAAATGAATATTTATTAAAAGTATCAAGTTAGATGCCCTGTCTTATTATCATATGATTGTCTTTTAAAGGTAAACGAACAGGAGTCAGGATGAGCGAGTGATCTGGGCCGAGAGCGTCCCAGTGTCAGGCTGGCCGTGTTAGCAGTGTTACGAATATATGTGAAATATACACATATAATTATATATTTGAATAAATAAAAGTATGTTATATCTATTATCAAGTGTAGTTATTTTACTTAGTATGGGTTGGCAGTACTGTCCAGGTTGCCTATTAGTCTTGGCGTGCGGATGCACGCCATTACACACACAAGAAACGTGCCAAGTACATCTCTTGCCGATGCGAACCAGAAATACCTTAAAAAGTGAATATAATAGTTAATGTTTCAAGATTTTATTTAAAATTAAAATTATTATAATTTAAAATCATGATTTTAGTAAATTTTTTGAGATTTAATTATTTCTTTCACATTTTTTTTTTGTTTATTTTGAAGTTTTGCTTATTGAAAATACTGTAATCAAATAAATAGAAAAAAAAATAAGATTAAAAAAATATTACTAAAACATTGACGATTTATTAATGTTTTTTATTTTATCAATTTTTAGAAAACTGTCAACATTTTTAAAATCAACCAAAATTTAACATAACCGTTTAAATTTTGAAAATAACGGACATTTTATGAATACAAAAATTAGAAAATAATTTAAAAATTAACTAAAATTTTGCAAAATTCATGAAATTCGTCAAAAATGTTTAAGTTAACTCTCAAAAAAAAGCAAAATCTTGGATATTCATGATGGAGTTATTTTTTTAATTAGCGATAATGATAGAAATAAATTCACGCAAACTGCTAACATTTTAAAAATTGAAGAAAATCTTGAAAAGATCTATAAATCAACTAAAAACTTAAAAAAGTCATCGATTATTCTCTAACGGGTGTTTTCCAATCCCGTATTAAGCATGAAGTGAAATTTCGAGTTAAGAAACGCCCCAAGAATTCTGGCTTATCTCAACTCGAAATTTTACTTCATGCGCCACGCGTATAAAACACTGATTTAGTGTAAAGTTTAAAATATACTGCTCATTTCATATTTAAATTTTCAATCGACTTTTAAAACCTTGGCAATTTACGTGAGTTTATTAAATTTTTGTAATTTTGATGACATTTTCATGAGATTTTTAATATTTCGAGATTTTTGTCAGTTTATAAAGTTTTCATGAGATTTTATAATATTAATCAATGTATTTTCCAGCAGAAAACATTTCCCATTTACAAGACAAAAACAAACAAAAAAATATAATAATTAAATTACAATAATTCTGAAACAATATACATTTTTTACGATTTATAAAATGTTCAGATACACGTGTATAGACATTATATGATAAATTTCTGATTATCTACAACTTTTCTTAACAAGATTTTTTTATATGATCAATATTAAAGAAAAATAAAAAAATGCTAAGAGTTCTAACTACCATTTCCGGTTTCCACATTTTCACCAAAAGTTGATCGGATACTAACTACTATTGTAATAAAAAGCTTAAGTTTATAGTGCCGTCATAACAGCTCAATTGGTTTAGACTTTATCGTGGCGTCAGATGTTTTTCCCATACTTTTTTGGTTATGGTATATAGCCATGGCAACAAACACTTTCTCTAACCAAAAAGAGCATTTGACAAAACCAATTGCAACCAATCGATAGTAATATTTTTTCAAATTAGGTATCATACGTATCTTAGCAACTAAAGTAATAAATGAATTGTTTTAAAACAATTTAAAAAATTAAATTAAATAAAAAACTGTACAGGTGTTGGACATCATTAAAATCAGGAGAACAAATGCAGTTCAATGATATCCATATTACCTTTGTTTTATTTAAAAAACAAAAGTTAATATTAATAACAAAAACGAATCGCCAAATAAATTAAAATCGATCACTATCTGCTGCGCTATAAAATTACACTTTACATTTAAATAAGAAAGATATGCTGTATTTTAGAAAATTCTTAATTACTTCGAAGGTGTACAACATCTTTATTGTTTCTTAACGGGATCCGAAGCACTCAACTTTGCCCATTTAACTGAATCTGTTCATTAATAATAACAAAGCTACTTATACTGTCCTACTCAAAATAGGACACCCTGTAAACCGGATTTTTGTAAATTATTGGATCTATTACATTTATCATTGAAATAAGATTTAAACTTTCACTCACTATGAACACTTTGTTTTAAAACAGTGTTTTAAACGTGTTTAAAAACAGCCGTTGTGTTTTAAATGGTTTTGTTTAAAAAAAAATTAAATGTTAAATTCGTTTAAAACATGTTTTAAACGTTAATTTTGTTGTTTTATTGTCTTAAATTAGTCAAACTATATTTTATACTACTTTATTAAACATATTTTGATTACGTTTTCAAATTTTAGTTAAATTGTTGAAGATATTTCAAATTTCATTATTAAAAATAAAATTTTATCATAATGAAAAATCACAATTATATGTACATTAATGTGATTTAAAACGTGTTTTAAAAATGTTCAGCCTTGTTAATAGAATTGCCGTTGTTATCATTATAGTTTAATGCTTATAAATCTCTACTAGAGGCATACAAACACGATACTAACATTTCGTAGTAATAGAGCAAAATCTACATGTCATTAGTTAGTTTTGAAATAATGATAGAATGAAGGTGGCAACATTCTATTTTAATGTGTTCTAACTTCATTCTAATCAAATAATTTAGAAGGTATGTTACACTGTTTTTTTTATGTTTGTGAAAATGTAATCTTTCTGAGGTATTATCAGACTGAAATTTATTTCTAATGCGTGATTCCACTTCCAGACTAAGCATGAAGTAAAATTTTGAGTTTAGAAAGGCCTGAAAATTTGGTTTAATCAAATAATTTAGAAGGTATGTTACACTGTTTTTTTTTATGTTTGTGAAAATGTAATTCTTCTGAGGTATTATTAGACTGAAATTTATTTCTAATGCGTGATTCCACTTCCAGACTAAGCATGAAGTAAAATTTTGAGTTTAGAAAAGCCTGAAAATTAGGTTTGGTCGCGTAGCGTTACGCGGCCAATCCAAATGTTCAGGCTTTTCAAAACTCGAAATTTTACTTTATGCGCCATGCATGATTTATACATTTATAAATGTTTATACATTTATGATTTATTGCATTATTAAGTAAATTCTAAATAACTCTACTTTGTAATGACAGTTAAGGTTATGTATAAGACTTAAACTAGGACTATTAAATTATTAGTTGTAAACTAACAATAGTAATCTACTAAAACGTTTTATTAATCCGAAAATGTCAATATCATCTGTGTTAAAGTTGTATGCTAAAGTCTATTAATAGGGCTGGTTATGTTTAAAACACGTTTTAAACATGTTTTAAGCACGTTTTAAACATATTTTAAACACGTTTTAAACATGTTTTTAATTGTTAATGTTTTAAACACTGTTTCATTAAAAAACAAGTTTTATAAAAACTACTGTTTGTTTTATTTAAAATGAAATAAAAAACGTTTTTTCAACAATCCTAACTATAATACGCTGTTAGATTAAATTAATTGAATGTTTTGTTTATTTGGTGTCAAAGGGTCGGATTGTATATGAATTTGACATATTTTCTGTTACTAGTTTCATTTGACGTTATAAGTTTTGTGTTAGATTTAATTTTGTGATTCATTTTATTCCTATTATTGAGTTTCTCTTTTGTGGTTTTACTGTAACCTTTGGCCATGTTTCTTATGAATTTTAATTATTTATTTGTGTTTTTATTTGATAATGGAAAGTTTATTGCTGTATAAATTATACTGCTAGTTTGTGTTTTATGGATGATGTTGATGGTGAGTGGATGTAGTTGTATGTATGTGTTGATTTTCTGTATATGTTGAATTCTAGTGTTTTTTTTAATTTTTATTATTCATTATTTGTAAATCTAAAAAGAGAAATTAATTATGATTTTCTATCTTGTGTGTGAATGAAATGCTCAGATAAAACCTATTGTAACTCGACAAAAAGCTTCCTATATCTATATTATTGTCATCAGTAAAAAGATAGATTGAATAGTTTGTATCCGAGCATTACACCTAAAAGTGAAAAATAAATTAGTGAAAAAAGGAAATCAAACCGTGCTTTATTAGTGATTAATTACTTAATCTAACTCAAAACAAGTGAATAAATAAAATTGCAGTTAATTAAAAGTGTTCGTTGGATTTCTCAATAAAAATAAGAGTTTTTCGATTAATCAGTAAAAAGCAAATGAAATTCTTCAATTCACATCCCTCTATGTAGTGCATATACCGGATTTCGCCGAGTGTAACTCATTCCAGTTACACAGTGAATACAGTGCTCGGGTGCTAACACCAGCTAATGAGCAAAAAATACTCGCACATATACACCCTTTTAAATCAATTTGCCCCTATGCGACGTTTTGCACTCGTAAATTCGACAAAATCTGATAATTAATTTAAAAAATTAATTAACGAATCGGTTCCATTTTTAGTCTGAAATTACACCCAATCAAAAAAAAACTAATTAAAAATACCGATTCCAAGATAATAACAATTTATTAAATTATATTATATTATTATGTTAACAGTCAGTAGAGCCAATCTAATTAAACATTCAAAGCTTACTCTAACTCGCGTTTTAAACGATCGCACTGTATAATACTGTATAGACTAGTTCACGAGAGTTGTCTTGTGACATTAAAGTTCAAATTACTATAATAATATAAATACCCTAGTTAAGAAAGGTTAGCATAAGTTGCAACTGAGCACACTATAATGGCAGAAATAATGTGAATATGAAAATATCCAGATGAAAACTTGCACTAATAAAGTTATTGAGACGAAAAACACTTGGTATTGTTTCACATTTTTTAATTGTGGAACAATAACAAGAGTTTTTCCTTTCAATAACATTATACAGGGTGGGGCATTTAACGTATTTTTCGCAAATATTTCGAAAACAAAGCATTTTACGCAAAAATGACCTAAGTGAAAAATAATCGTACAGAAGGAGGCCATAATTGTGTAATATTGGATTTCTCATAGGTTATCGCTAAACCAATGTTAACTCACTTGTTTTTAAAGGGAACCTCTATATTTGATTGCAGATTCAGATTCCTCGTAAAAAAATAAGAATAATTTATTTACCTAATTTCTTTTGTCAGCCTGGTAGATAGCGCAGTAATCGCGAAAAATGATAATGCGTTCGGATGTTTGTGTGATTTGCGGGTAGATTAGAAGCATGCAGAAGACTTATTACAAAAATTATTTTTCATGTTTGTTCAGTTAAGATAATGTCCACAAAACTTGCAATATTGGTGAAATTTCAGTTACTGTTAATAAAGTAAAATGATACAATTTTTAATCGAAAAAATGTTAATGCCTATTGTCATTTTTACGTACTGACACTCCAAAAACAAGCGTTTCATTCTGAGACACCAGAACATGTTTAATATTTAACATGTTTCGATTACAACGGCATCTATCAGGGTGACAAAAAAATAAGTGAAATAAATTCTTCTTATTTTTTTATAAGGAATCCGAAACTGCAATCAAAATTAGGGATTCCCTTTAGAAAAAACTAGTTGACCTAGTTTTAGCGACAATAGCGCCACCTGTGCGAAAACCAATATTACATAATTATGGCCCCCTTCTGTACGATTATTTTTTACTGAGATCATTTCCGTGTAAAATGCTTTGTTTACGAAATATTTGCAAAAAACACGTTAAATGCCCCACCCTGTATATTGTAATATGTTTCACCAAGTGCCAGATGAGAAATTAATTCAAGAAATTGCACCAATAATTTCAAATCTGTAATCATACACTTCTCGTGAATGTTTCTATATCAGCAATACTTCTTTAGCCAAAGTGAAATCTAAGCAAAAGCATTGTGTTGAAACCGAACGTTAGAAATATTTCAAGAACATTACACAAATAGAGATGTGCACAACTGCCACTTTTGAATCACGTTGCTACTTGTGATTGCTACTTTTTAATATCAGTGATTTTAAACTATGACACAGTATGCTAAATCTGGTTTTTGTTTAAATTTAATCTTAGTGTTGTACAATAAAAAGGGGATCAAAGATTTTCCTAATCCATAAGCAGTGTTTTCACTTGAATCCATAAAAAAAACTCTTTCAAAATCGAATATATGGACCAAAAGTTGGTTATGGTTCCTGGGTAAATATAACAGTTATCTCAAAATCAAGAAAATCAATACTAGATTCCTTATTAAAAAGTGTCTATTTAATGTAATAAAATTAAAAAATTATAGGCAACCATTAAAAAATTTAAAGTTGTCTTTTATTTAGCAATGAAGTTATTATTGAAAAAATCAATACTGATGTCATTTGGTAGTATTTAAATGGCCATTGATTTTTTTTAAGTTCATTCAATTCGGTCAATAAATAACGGAGTTATAGCGTTGTGCGTTTTTAACGAACACCCGGTATAGGCAAATTTTAAAGCAGATTATTAGTAAGCACTAAAATACGCAACCCCATTTAACCGATTCTCTATCTCTTCAAATAAGCGAGATCCCCATTGTCCCGCTCGGAAAAAGGGCACCCTGTATATATATTGTTTTCAGGTTGTTTTTAAAATCTTTGTAAAAAGCTTAATGATTTGTTGAGACTTTGAAAAAATACAATTTTATCTAAAAGACTATAAAACGTTTTATTTTCAGAATAAAATTAAAATTTTCATCCGAACGTAGGTAAAACTTATTTTTTTAAATTCCGTAAAATTTGCAAATGTTCCTAACAACGTAAACAATAATTTAGAATAAGTATTTTCCTTCGAACGAATAATTTTTTTCTAAAAACGTAAATTTTTAATAAAATGTCTATTTTGAGCATTTCTACTGAACACATTTCTAAAATTATAAGAATAGACAACAAGTCAAATTAAAATTAATTTTCTTCTGATTAAGCTACTTCACATTTTAATAATGTATAGAAACAGTCAATTTCATGATTGTCTCACTTTTTCCATTTAAAACGCCGTGTTTCATAAAACTCTCACTTAAATACGATTTTTTTAATGTGGTTGATATTCTATTGTTTGTAAAAGTTGACAAAATGTATTCTTTAAAAAATGATTGGCCCAGGTTGTTTCTTACATGTGTAAGAAAGAACCTTTATGGGTTTTGTGAGATTTTTTTAACAATATAAATGTTCACCTGAAAATCAAATGTTCTCCATAAATTTTAGGTGAATATTTTTATTGTAAGCAAACATTTAATCTTATCAAAATCACAAACATTTTTAACGATATAAGCAATAATTTAGGCTTATTATTTTACTTAGAAAAAAATCGTTTAATCCCCTAAATCACTACTGAATTTTTATCAGATTAATGTTCAGCAATCTCCACGCGTTTAAAATATTCATAGTTTTTTAATTGTGTATTTATTTATATTAACGGATTCGCCGTTTTTTACAAATTATTTAAAAATGTATTTCATTATTTTCACTCAAGTCAAAATTTGTGTTTTTATAGAAGTTGGATCACAGCTCGAAAAACCAAGTATGGATTTTTATAAAACATTCTGCGGGTGTTGAGAAAAATATACTCTGTCAAAACATGTAAAAGTAAGAAAATATTCCTTTAGTTAATTTTCGAGTTATTTTATGTTTAAGTAAAACACCAATACAATATTATATGCAGACGATACCACTGTTATTAACAAATCTAAAGATTACTCTATTGCTAATAATTTGCATGATAAAGCACTCGGGGAGGTATCGGAGTGGTTCATATGTAATCGACTAAAACTGAATATCAACAAATCTGCTTCCCTAACGTTCACATTAAGGAAATATGAATCAACTAAATATGAATCAACTAAATTTCTTGGCTTTCACATTGATTCCTTTCTATCTTGGACTACTTATGGGGATATACTCGCTAGAAAGCTTAGTTAGAGTATATATATAAATTAGATAATTTATTGTTCTTTTTGTATGTATGTAGGTGGCTATGTTTCAATAATTGTTATTGTGTGTTTGTGAAAAGTCATTGTCAAATAAGGACATTTTATTCTATTCTATTTTTATAGGTAATTATAAGATTTGAATTGTTATATATAATTTTGTTAATAATAATCTATTTTTATAGCAATATTACAAATAGAATAAAATAGATTCACCAAAGAAAATCTATATCCACATTATAAAGCGAGGAGATAACAAATCAGAATTGGCCGCACTATCTATGGATAAAATTGTTTGGTTTGGTATACCAGAAGAACTCAAAGATTTAAAGCTACACAAAGAGTTATTACAATTAAAAAGTGTAGGCAATGGTCTGAAATCAATCGCGAAGGTAGGTGGTTATAGAAAAATAGCAATAACACTTATTGATAATGAAGGTTTAAATTAAATTACACTTGGTTTGTTTCACAATTTTTTACTTTACTTTTTTAAAGTAAAAAATTGTGAAACAAACCAAGTGTAATTTAATTTAAACCTTCATTATCAATATTTAAAAATGTTTCACCAAGTGATAAGTGAGAAAATTATTCAAGAAATAACACTTACACCAGAATTGATAAAAGAGTATTTCGACGAGGAGGATAATTTTTGTATTCAGGATTACTATTTAGAAGAATATTTAGAAGAGGCTGCGAATGAATTGACAGCATCTACAAACGAACATTTTTTGTTTAAGCGAATTAAAGAATTAGAGGAACAAATGTCATTAGTAAATAATATAAGTTTTAGTGATATTGAAAGGAAATTCCTATTAAATAAGTTTAATAGTAAACAAGAAGCTACATGTTGGATTGATTTATTTGAAAAAGAATGCACTAGATTTAAAATAGTAGATGGAGCAACAAAAGTAGAAGTATTGAAATTGTTTATAGATGGGACCGTATTGGAATGGTATTATGCTAACTTAATGAAGCTGTCATCTGACTGGGATAGTTGGATAACGTCATTCCTAATTGTGTATGGTAAAAAAAGTTGGCTTTCCATTCGCACTGCATTTAATTACAGATATATATTTGGATCTTTAATTGATTTTGTACTTAAGAAAGAACGATTATTGCTTGAATCTATCAAATTGTATATAATTTGCCAATAGATGTGCAGAATAAACTAGAAAGAGATAAAATTGAGACTGTTAAAGATTTAGTGGAGAAGTTAAAAACATTTAATGATTCATATGTGACAAAAAAGAATTTTGAAGAAAAGAAAATAATGGAGGGTAAGAAATTTGTTGACAAAAATAAATTTATTAATACATCTGAGTCAGAACGAAAACCATGTGTAATTTGTGAAAAACTTGGTTTCAAAAATCGTTATCACCCAATAAAAATATGTAGAAATAAAACTTTGAACAAAATTAATCTGAATGAAACAGACGAAGGTTTTGAGAATGGAACATTTAATATTGAAATAGAAGAAAATGACAACAACAAAAAAAACTAATTTGCCCGGAAGAATCCCCACCATGCTCATTAATTAAAATTAAAGTACTTGTAGACGGACGAAAATTGGTAAAGGCAGTTTACGATAATGGGTCTACGTGTTCATTAATTAATGAAAATATTGTAAAGTTGTTAAAGGCGAAATTAAATTATAATAAAAGTATTTTAAAAACTATAAGTGGTGTGGATTCTTGCAGAAGCCGGGCTTATTTTACATGTTAAAATAGGAGAAATAGAAGATAAAATAGATTTAGTTGTTGTGAAAAATAATACATTTAATTATGATTTGTTGCTTGGCTTAGATGCTATAAAGAAATTTAAATTGATTCAAGACGAAAACTTAAGAATTAGTCAAAAATTACAACGACAAAATAATAAATCTAGATGATTCAAATAATAGAGAAAAATTAGAACATAATAAATTAATGAATTGATGTGAGAAACAATTGAATAATATAAAAAATGATAATTTTGAAATAAACATAAAGCACTTAGACAAAGATAGACAGAGAAAAATAACTGAAATGATGTTGAGTAATTATAAATGCTGTTTTGCTAAAAATAAATTTGATATTGGTTTAATGAAAGCAAGTGAAGCAGAAATTAAATTAAAGGAAGATAAATACATTTCAAAGAAACCCTACAGATGTTCTTTTCCTGATCAGGAGGAAATAGAAGCTCAAATTTCTAAACTATTGGAAAATGATTTAATAGAAGAATCTAACTCACCATTTGCATCTCCAGTGACATTAGCGTTTAAGAAGGAAGATGGAAGAAGAACTCGTTTATGTATTGATTTCAGGGAACTAAATAAAATTATTGTTCCTGAATCTCAACCATTTCCTAGAATAGATGATTTAGTAGTGAATGTAGGCGATTGCAGTTGGTTTACGGCATTCGACATCAACTCAGCTTTTTGGTCAATACCAATTAGAATGAAAGATCGAAAAAAAACTGCATTTATAACTCAGAAAGGTCATTGGCAATGGAAAGTACTGCCATTTGGTCTTAAGAACTCGCCTGCTATTTTTCAGAGGACATTGGCAAATATAATTAGAAGATATAAATTAGATAAATTCTGTGTAAATTATATTGATGATATATTGATTTTTTCAAAAACATTTGATGATCATTTAGAACATATTAGATTAGTTTTTGAAGCAGTTAAGAAAGAGGGAATAAAGATGAAATTGACGAAATGCAACTTTGCTAAAAACTCGGTTAAATATTTAGGTCATGTAATTGAGAATGGTAAAGTTTATCCAATTAAAGATAATCTAATTTCAATCAAAGATTTCGCGCGTCCTTCAACAAAGAAAATGGTTCGGCAATTATTAGGAAAGATTAATTTTTATCATAAATTCATAGACCATTGTACAGAAAGATTAGCACCATTACATAATCTATTAAAGAAAAATGAAAAATTTATATGGACTACAGAATGTGAAAACAGCTTCAAAGAAATCAAAAGTTACCTATGCTCGATACCGACTTTAGCCATTTATGATCAGGCAAAGGATATTGTTATTGAAGTAGATGCAAGTCGTTCTGGCTTGGGTGCAGTATTGAAGCAACCTCTAAAAGATGGCATCTTACATCCAGTTGGATATTTTTCTAAGAAACTAACTCCAGGTCAAATGAAGAAAGAAATAATGTATTTGGAATGCCTTGCAATCAAAGAGGCAATATTGTATTGGCAACATTATCTTATAGGTAGAGAATTTATAGTAACTTCTGATCATAAACCGCTTATGAATTTAAAATCAAATTCACGAACCGATGAAGCGATGGGTGATTTGATGCTGTATTTATCTCAGTATAATTTTAAAGTTGTTTATAAGGAAGGTAAAGATAATATTGAAGCTGACTCTCTTTCAAGTAATAATAATCTATTTTTATAGCAATTGTCTATTTGTCCACGCATCAATATTAGATATATCTTATTAGAAACCTGGTAATCATAGTATCAAGGAACGTAGCTTGTACGACATATTTCTCGCTATTCCAGTCCAACATCACATATGGGATACAGAGAAAGGTAGTAAGAGTGTTAGCTGGCCTGAACTACTGTGATGACTGCAGACAAGCTTTCATTGATTTAAGAATATTAACATTCCCATCACTATTTATTCTTGCCTGATTATCTCATATTAGACCACAATTTGGATAGCTACCAAACTTGTAGCGATATCAATAAGTACCATACTCGCCAAGAATCCAACATATATCTACAAACAACAAGACTCTCGAAAGCGAAGACTGGTACTAGATTCCACGCTGTTAAATTCTTCAACGCACTACCGAAAAACATACAGCAATTGCCTCCCAAGCAATTTGCAAATCGTCTGAAAACGCTACTTGAGGATAAAGGTTTTTACTGCTGAGAAAAATTCCTTAAATTTGATTTTAAAACTCATTTTAAATTGTGAACGTCCGTATGTTACTTCAATATGTTATTTTAATGTGGTATTTTAATATGTTGTTTTAATATGATATTTTAATATGTTATTTTAATATGTTATTTCTTAATAAGTTATTTTAATATGTGACTATAGATCTATTTACTTATTTACTTCGATGTTTCTCACTATACAAACCAGCTTATAAGGTTTTATTATTATTATATTTTTTAATATTATATACTCGTAGGTTAAGGTGACATATGTAAAACATGTACTTTTGTTAATACATCAATAAATATGAATATGAATGTGAATATGAATATGAATATGAATATGAAAATTGTGTTATTTTAGCGTGATTTTTGCTCTAAAAATTAAGATTTTTATAACATATTCTCTGGATGTTTAAATCTTTAATGTTAAAGTTAGTAATGTCGTTGTTACGGATGTCACACATCAAAAATCAACAGCAAAATATAAATATAGTTTTAATTAATAATTGCAAAGTTATTTTTTTTGCAAAGCTGTTGATTTTTGTGTGGCATCTGTAAAGCTCCCTGGCGACAGGCAGAATGTAGCGCGCAGCTGCAAACCACGCTTCAACCCTATCTCTCAACCAACCACAGCAAAGGCGCTCAGCCACCACCACTTCAACATCCCCTCTAGCGATTATTGCAATAGGGGATGGTGGTGGGTAATAAAACCAAGTGGTTGAGGGATGGGAGAATCAATCGTGTTCTAAATCGTGTTTCGAAATCTACTAGTGTTCTCGTTTGCTCATCGTATTTTATTTTGTTGTTTTGGTATTGTTTTAAGTAACTTGTGAATATTTTGTTTGTTGTGGAATATATTTGATATTGTTGTATTTGAATAGACATTATTTTTCATCGCACGCCCTCATTCACTTTTAAATTAAAATCAGTGCAAGTGCAGAATTGGTAAGTTGAACATTTATTTTAGTACATAGTGAAGTGTAAAGAATGGTTTAAAGTTAGTCGGGTAGTTACGAACATTTGTTGTCGGCTACAATTATTTATAAAAAATTGCCAGCCGAGTCAACACCCCCGTAGCACTACGATAAAAAGTGTATATACATTAAATGCTATTTTTTTATTATCTTTTAATAAAAAATCCAAAAAATGCTAAGAGTAAAGTAAAGTACCCATCCCGGTTTCTGCATTTTCTGCTGTTAGGATTGTAATAAAACGCTCAAGTTTGTAGTGTCATCTTAACAGCTCGGTCGGTTTAGGCGCACCGAAAGACAGTTTCCATTTTTTTGGAATGGAAAAGCAAAAACACACACGACAAGCGCTGTCATAATTAAATACAAAGTTGATGTTATTGTCAAGTCCTCCTACTTACCCAAAATCGTCCCGAACGTAAAGAAATCGTTCCGAACGTGAAAAATTCGTCCAGAAAATAGTTTCGGTATGATTTGGGCAGTGTTGCCAATTGTACATTAATTATCGTATTTACGGTAATTTCCAGTGGCGTAGAGTGCGTTTCTGATGCTCGGGGCGGAGGCCAAATTCGCCGCCCCCTCATTTAGGTATTTAAATGTAAAAGGCTCCAAAATATGCAGTGATCCTAATGGTTTTTTTTTGCCAAGAATACATTTGTTATTGTGTATTATACAGGGTATAAACGTTTAATAATAAACTTGAAGAATTTGTTTCCCTGTCTTTTTAATATAAATTCATTTTGGAGAAAACCCCATTCTAATCAATTTTGAAGATTTGTCAACTGCTATTAATATCAATTAAATTTTCAAGTTTTGTATAAAATAAAAATTATTATTTTTAATTTAAAATTTGTAATTTTTCAAATATTAGTATTTACTTTTTATTTGCTAATATCTTCACTTTAAATCAATGTTTTGTACGCGTGGCGAATGAAGTAAAATTTCGAGTTAAAAAAAGCCCAAATCCAAACTGTTAGGGCTTTTCTCAACTCCAAATTTTACTTTATGCTTAGTCTGGGAGTGGAAGACACTCGTTTAATTTTTTTAAAGTTTTGATGAATTTTCAAGATTTTAGAATTTCCAAAGTTTTAATTTTTAACGATTTTCATAAATGTCTAAGATTATCTTTAATTTTCAAAATTTTGAAGGTTATCCTGAATTTCCTAAATGTTCGTTTATTTGAAAAATTTTGATACTTTTTATAAGTTTTTAAATTTCCATGAATTTTCAAACTCTCGGCAATTTTCATGAATTTACTAAATATTCGTTAACTTCATGAAATTCCAAGATTTTGGTTAATTTTCAGAAAATGTAACGGTTTTCCTGAATTTCTTAAATATTCAAGATTTTAGTTGATTTTCAAAATCTTGACGTTGAAACAGCATATTTCGAATATTTTGTCGATTGTTAAAATATTGACAGACTTTTTTCAAAAATTGTCTTAATCACCCACCTCAAAATAGATATATCCACTAACATTTTTGATTCAAAAAAAACAATACTTTCCCTTTGTTTTACATATGTGTGAAAGTAAAAATACATGATATATGACAGAAAAGTACAAATAATGTTAAGTGTTTTTTAATAAATAACATATACAGGGATTTTTTCTCGTTCTTTTTAAAAATCGTTTTATTTAAAGTTTCTGACGAGTGTTTCCACTTCTTGATTAAGTATGAAGTAAAAGCCTGAAGTTTGAAATACACTGCGTTAGCATACTGATTTAGAAGTATATTTTAACTTTACAATGCTTTAATGTTTCAAACGCGAGGCGTATAAAGTAAAATTTTGAGTTTAGAAAAGCCTTAAAATTTGATTTGGTCGCTCCGCTTTTCTAAACTAGAAATAATACTTTCATGCCTAATCAAGGAGTGGAAACACTCGCTAAAAACTTTTCATTGAACTCTTAGAAAACGGATTGCTTAAAAATGTATGTATACTTAAAACCAGAGCTGGGCAGGATTCGAATCATTCAGGATTCGATTCCTGAATTCGAATCCTTTTAGAGGATTCAAAAGAGGCATTCGAATACTTTAGTTAAACTGGAGTTGTTTATCACCACTAGATTTTTTAGTTTCTAATTCAAAAACAAAAGAGCTGAGGTAAAACGTGTTTAGGTAAAAGTGGTTTATTTTTTCGTTAGCTACAACTATTGTTTGAAACATTTTTTGATTTAGACATCAAAAGCCATAGTCGGTGAGTTGCTGATCTCCACTAGATTTTTTAGTTTCTAATTTATAAACAAAAGAACTGAGGTGAAAAGTGATTAAACAAAAGTTTGTGTTGTGTGTTTTTATTATCTTTTGTTTGATTTTGTTTTGATTAAGTTATTAGTAAAGCAGCAATTTGTGAGTGATTATCAAATTAAAAAAAAGCCTAGGAAGATAACTTTTTCGTATAGTGATCATAAACAAAATAGTTAAGGTGAAAAGTTGTGTATTTTTTATTATCTCTTTTTCTCTTCTTAACTTTGTGTATCTGTTTATAAAATATCATTGTATTTATTTATTTTAGTTTAAACTTTTCCCTGAAGAAGCTAACAAATGTATAGCGAAATATTGGCTAATTAAATTAAAGTTCTGGCTAAAAATAGAACTATAATTTTTGAATTCTGCCGCTTTTCCACAATAGTTTATAGAAGTTTTTTATTATCTTGTTTGAAACATGTTTTTGAAAACTATAATGTGATACATTAAGGTAAAAGTAAGCATTAAGTTTATAAAATTTTGAAAAGGTATTGCTTAAAAATGTTTATAAAAAAGTTTAAATGAGCAAATATATGCCAAAAAAGAAAAGTAGGAACCAAATCTTTTAAAAAATTCTTTAGTCTCAAAAAGATCTTAATTATATTAGAGTTTTTCGTTGTTAACATAATTGAAATTCGTTTAATAAAAAAACATCTAATGATTTCTGCTGATTTTTAACACAAGACTTTTAGACATTTGATGGTATAAGTAAAATTAAATTACTGAAATAGGTATTTATTTTTTAATATATTTGTAAATATCCGGTAAACAATGTAAAATATATATTTAATTATAATATTTAGGTAATAACAATACAATAAATTTTATATTATGATTATTATTATTATACAGGGTGTCCGTATTTCAACAAAATGTATGGGAATCTCGGTTATTTGAAGAGATTAATTTAACCGACAAATTAAAGTCTCATAACTATTTTTCACAATTTTCTAATTGTATAATTCGGGTCTGTATTAATTGCCTAGTAGCAGTTTCAATAAATAATAAAACACCATAAATTGAAAATAACACCTTCATTAAAAAACCAAAACACTGACCTTTTAAAAAAAACTCTTGTAATAAATACAAGAAAGACGAAATAGAAAAACAATTTTCTATTTTACTTAGAATTCAAATTTTTGAATTGTTGTTTAAATGACGCAGCATTTTGACATTACATATTTACGTAGTTTTGTAACAAGGAAACTCATCACGTCCGTTTTAAACTATAACATATTTTGTGTGCTTAATATTATTGCACAGAAGTGTACGTTTTATATGTAAAATTTTAATCTTTTAGTTTTTCAAAGAGTGCCTTGGAAACAGTTGAGTAACTCACTTATTTGGCAACTCCTAGGAGCAATAATTCGCGTACATATCGCCTCTGAAGACGGGCATCCGACGATACATACTTTACCAGTTGTGACATATTTTAAAGTAACGAGTGTCTTCCACTCCCAGACTAAGCATGAAGTAAAATTTAGAGTTTAGAAAAGCCCCGCGTAGAAAATTTGTCGAGGGTCGCGCAGCGACCCGAGACAAATTTTCACGGGGCATTTCTAAACTCGAAATTTTACTTCATGCGCCACGCGTATAAGCCACTGATTTGAAGTGTAGTTCAAAAGCACACAAATACATCTTTAATCAGAGTAACCCAGGTATTTAGTCTGTTATCAACGATGTTCAGTGTTAATAATAAATAATTAGGTTTTGAATATTTTTGTTAAAACAACTGATAACGATATTTATATGTTAATGCGTGTAAAAAAATAATAAAATTAAATTTATTCATAAACGATTTGTATTCGTGATTCGAAAAAACAGGATTCGAATCTTTGATTCGAATCATATTTATCTCTTACGAATCCTTTATTCGAGTATTCGTGATTCGAATCATATTAGGTGATTCGGATTCGTGATTCGAATCCTTTTTACGAGGATTCGTCCCAGCTCTGCTTAAAACCAACTCTTCTGTACATTTAATATACTGCGTATAAAAATATTTGGTGTAACATGTTTCATCGATTTCTATTGTCAGTTAAAGTTTGAAACGTGTGAGTTATATCTGTCCCTATATAATACTTACGTATTTCCTGGCTCTTTCCCTGTGTGAAGTGGAATTAATATCCAGTGTAGAATTGTGAACGATGACAGTACTCTCGAAACCGACCGAATCTGAAATTACAATTTTGAAATGTGTATATAATTCGTGGTATTTATTCAGTATACTTAGTAAACAACCTAACCGTTATGTGCATGTATTTTTAAGGTGGTGATTTGTTTGCGCTTACCGTTCACGGCCGATAGGATCCCCCCCGACCGTTCACATTTGCATACGTTCCCAAGGGTGCCGTCAAATGGACAGGATATTAAACAATCCACGCAGCCTATAACAAACACAGAGAAGAATTTATTCTACATAAAATATTTAGATCGATATTTTCAATTTAATTTTAATATATGAATTATTAATGCACTGTTGGGGCTATTTAAAAGTACGGGATAGTAATTATTTATTATTTTTTCAATTTAGCACTCTTAATGCAACTATTTTCAAACTATACAACCATCTAAACGGTTCGCTTATATGCTCTATAAGCAAACCCAATTCATAAGCGAACTGTTTTCAATTGTCAATCAATAATTGTCAATCATTTTCAAATGAAAAATTCAATATTTTTTTTATTTACGTTATTTAGAAATTGTACAATTATTATATACTGTAACAGTTACAGTACTGGTTTCGTGGGCTTTAATTGTAACTCCGCCATTTGGTACCATCTGACTGTTAACTTGTATCTGATTAGTATTTATAAAAAACGATTTAAAATTAATATCGACTTTCTGCACAAATTTAGTCTTATTGAGACAAGTCTCCAAATATTCATTCAACAGCTACTTCTCGAGCTAATACTCCGACAGATATTGTAGTATACAATGAATATTTGAGTTACGCAACAGATTTACTGTATCGAATTTATTTTTGATTGAATCTCCGATGTAACCCTCGGCCATGGCTAAAAAAGAAGTGACGTGGATGTTGGCATATGCGGATGATATGGTGCTGGTGGCAAGAAAGTGGGAAGGGATGAAGGATATGCTGAAAAGGGCAGAGAGGTTTATAGATAAGAGGGGGTTGAGCGTGAATGTTAGAAAAACGAAATGGATGAGATTCAGAAATAAAGGGAGGGAGGGGAGGGCGAGGGAACTAGATTGGAAGGGGGACGTGATTGAGAGGGTTAAAAAATTCAAGCATTTATGATTTGTGTTCAAAGGGACGGGAGGATATGAGGAGCATGTTAGGTGGGTGTAGGGGAAGGCTAGAAAGGCGTGGGGGATAGCGTGGGAAAAGTGCGGGAAGTGGATGGGGATCAATGTAAAAGTGGCGTGTAAAGTATGAGATGCGTGTGTGAGGTCAGTGTTAATGTATGGGATGGAAGTGTGGGGGACGAGAGGGTATGAGTGTATGGAGAGGAAGAGAGATTGGTGAAGGCGGTGTGGGTGGCGTGCGTGAATGGGAGAGAGGGTAGATGGAGGAGCGAGAGAAGGAGAATGTATGAGAGGGTGGGTTTGTCGGAGACGAATTTGATGGAATGGCTGGGGAATGGGGCAAAGGTGAATGCGTGGGTGAAACAGAAGGAGAAGGAGGTGGAAGCACAGGAAAGATGGGTGTATAGAGAGGCGTGAATACAACGATAGGTACGGGAGGTCCGCAGGTGCATAGGAGAATGCCGAGGTATTTGGTGGAGGGGGGGTGGAGTACGGAGGAAAGGGTGGTACTGGCGAGGGCGAGGTGTGGGTCAGGGGAGAGAGGAAGGAAGGTGTGGATGGGGGAAGAGTATGGAAAGTGTGTAATGTGTGAGCGGGAGAGGGATACGTGGACTCATTTGGAGAGATATGGGTGGGAATAAGAGGGAATAGAAGAGTGACGGAATGGATGAGAGAGGATGGGGTCGGGGTAAGGACGCTGGAGAAGTTGGGGGAAGAGAGGGAAAGCAGGAAGAAGAGAGGGAAAGCAGGAGGAAGAGAGGGAAAGCAGGAGGAAGAGAGGGGGCAGCGATTAGTGTAGATGTAATGTAGTATTATGCCAATAAAGATTTTGTTTTTACTGGGATAAAGTCAAATTGAAGGGGAAAGACTATTTGAGCATCTGCTTTAATAAAACAGTGGAATATTTTCTTGTTAACATTGTAGTTCTTATTATTAAAGTATTTTTTCATTTATATGTAACTGTTGAACTGATCAACGTAAAAACATGCGGTTTTTAATAGTAACCTTCTAATTTAACATGTTATTTATTTATTTATTATTATTATTATTATCCCAACAGATTTACATCCAATTACAGGGTAATTTAACAGATAATTTTGGACTATGCGATACTTAACTTAATCAAACTAACATAAATTAACAGCAAAATTAAACATAATGTTATCTTAGTTTAAAAAAAATAGTGGTAACGTTAATACCGTTATCGAATACTAATAAAATATATAGGGTGTTGAAAAAAAATCACCCTGTAAAATAAAAAATATTCTCGATTAGTAGCATACATTAGTGGCTATAAGTTTTATTTGAAACATTTTTTTTTCCAAAGTTATCACAAACCGAGATATCGAGCTGTTACATTACTTTTTGCACACCCTGTATAAAGGATAAATTCGTATTTAAAATTTTTACGACATGTTTCCTCATTTTCTCATTTTCTCTGTTACAATTCATGTGACGTAAAATAACGTCATAATCACATGTGGTTCATGGGGGCATTCGAACTTACAAGTTGATCTTATGGATCCTGTACAATATGCTATAACACAGTATGTGAATATTACGTTAATTATGAAAACTATGTGGAAATAGAGAAAAACAAATAAAATGTTTGAAATTGTTCTTTTGGCATACACCCAGGGTGTAGTGAACAAAACGGGACACAGGATTTTCAATGTTAATGTCTTTATATTGGAATATTATCTTCCCTAATTAATGTAAATATGCAAATTCATTTTTTGTTAATATTAAAATTTCATCAATTTATTAAATGTCTAAACACAAATAATTCTTAGTTGCATAGAATATAAATTACAACGATTAAAGTCTTATCGAAATCTTATTCTATGAAACGTGTTGAATAATTCTAATAAAACTCAAACTTAAATATTTCCAAGAATTAAACAGTAGAACCCCGCACTTAATTCCTCGTTATTCGCGTACCGAATCTCTCAATTAGTCATGTTGAAGTTTTCAACTCGTTTATTCCTGCCTTTTTTTTGTCTTGTTCATCTCTCGGACAGGAACAAGAGCGTAAAAGTGGAAACAGTTATAGAACTATGAGTGTTCCCGAGATTTCCATATCCCTTAATTGGATATTCGAAAACCAAACAGATGAGGACTCGAGACTTTCCGCGCTTTAATTTAAAACTTTCGCGGGATTTTTTCCACTCTATTTGCACTTTGTGTTATAATAAAACCTTAACTATTCAAAGTCCAATTAAGTTAATTATGAAAAATAAAATTAAATGAAGTTGGCAGTATATTATAAAATTTAATTGCATAATATCTGGTACCTGTTTGAGAGGTGTTTAGTCGGAGTGCATTAGTGACGTAGTTGTTTCTATGCCTGGTTGGATAATTATGGCAGTTTGAATGAGTTTTGTATTGACTTTTATTTAAGTGAATATAATTTAAGCATTTATATATATATATATATATATATATATATATATATATATATATATATAGAGATAGTAAAGTCAGTATTTTATTTTCCCTGAACACATTGCGACAATCTTCTCTATATTGGCACTTTCCAAGAATACATTAGTTATTAAAAAAAATCCCGATCGCGGTGAAGCTAGAATTAATACCAACCATGATATTTCAAGAACAAATTTTATGTTTTGTATTAAACTAAACAAAACTAAACATGTTTTCATAAAATATCAGCTTCAGCGCGATCGCTTCTTTTTTTAATTTTATTTTAATATGTGTGTCCGAATATTTATTTCTCAATAAAATTTGAATAAAATTCAATTTTCTTCTAATATTTTCAACTTTTTGTAATAACACTTTTGCTAAACTCCATTCCCAAACTATGAAAACAAAAATTCAAAATAGGGAGCGGAATTTCAGATCGTTACCCTTCCAGAATAAGAGACTTACGACAAAAACAGCAGTTCACATCTACAAAATGATCTGCCGCCCCTTCTTAGAATATGCTTCAATCCTCTTTCTTAACCCGCATCCCTCAACATTAAATACTATCGGAGTAGCAGAATGATCAGGCCTTAGAATCCTCACAAAAAATCGACATCCCAATAACTCACTTCACAACCCCTCAAATACTTTACTGTATGAAAATACAGAAATAATCCCCATTCAACAACGACTTACCCAACTGTCCCAAAAATTCGCATCCATGACATCCTAATTCACCTCTGTCTAGTACGAAACCCCAATATTTCTCCCAAATTCAACAACCAAGCAACCACCATTCATCAATTCATCTTATCTCACATAAATCATAACTAACCGACAAGACAATGACAACTACAATTTAGGCTGAAAGATTGACGGTCGGTAGCCAAGGATCTTAAAATACAATCTTGGTGTAAAAATAAACAAACTGTATTTTTTTTAGTGCACAATATATATATATATATATATATATATATATATATATATATATATATATATATATATATATATATATATATATATATATATATATATATATATATATGTAATATATGTATAAATAATATATATACTTTTGCATTTAATATAATAGTTGATCGATAGCCTATGTAGGCCAACATTTTAGAAATATTTTTTTTTCTTGAAAACTATAAGAGATAAGTGTACGTATGTTCGAATAAAATATATTGCAATTTAAATGAGGAATCCAATAAATTACTAAT
This sequence comes from Philonthus cognatus, assembly GCA_932526585.2. Lineage (NCBI taxonomy): Eukaryota > Metazoa > Arthropoda > Insecta > Coleoptera > Staphylinidae > Philonthus > Philonthus cognatus. The sequence continues at coordinate 67,341,791 of OW052242.1, read as the reverse complement.
ATATAGGGCGTTCCATTTAAAATAACAAATTTGGTGCTACTTCCGGTAGAGCTGGAAGTGATATAAAGTTGAAAATATTTCACATGAGGAGAACTGATTCAACCATATGACAAGGATCTTTTTCAAATTTTTATTGCGACGGCAACCCCATATACTTTTAACGAACGGTTTAGCGTGGAAACCCTGTATATATATATATATATATATATATATATATATATATATATAGATATATATATATATATATATTTATACAAGATAAATTCAAATTCAAATCTATTTGAATTCGAGAAAATAAGCTTACGCTTCTTATAGTTTGCACACTTTAAACGTAATATATAAAATTACGAAAAAAACTATTCGTGAGAATGCAAACAATGTCTTAATTAATTAGACAACTTAAGACGATAAATATCCATTAAAACAACTACTTCCCGTGCAAATACACCTCCGGATATTGAATTATCAAATCAAATCAAATCAAATTTAATAAGATTTTAAATATTTTATTGTATAATTTAATATTCGGAGGTGTATTTGCACGGGAAGTAGTTGTTTCAAAAGATATTTATCGGCTTAAGTTGTTTTATTAATTAAGACATTGTTTGCATTTTCACGAATAGTTGTTTCGTAATTTAATATATTATGTTTAAAGTGTGCAAACTATAAGAAGCGTAAGCTTATTTTCTCGAATTCAAATAGTTTTGAATTTGAATTTATTTTGTTTGAACTGTACCGTAAGGTAAATAATAAGGTCTCACATTCTTCATACCTGCTAATGACATAATCCCCTTTCTTACCTATAAATACCGACCATATTTTTCACTCATTCCATTTCTGTGTACATCACACACAACACTTTTTCCAAGTAAGTTAATTTTAATTTATTCCTAATTTATTTTCAAAAACGTCATAAGCAAAGCTATACTGACGAGAGATAAATCTCTAAACGCGTCTATAGATGGCCTAAGACATTAGTTTTAATCCAAGTCCTTTCACTTCTAATTTTTTTTTGTTATCTCTCCTTCCATTTTAAATTTGTATTTGTTAGTTGGTTTGAAGAGAATTTGACCTAAACGTTACATATACTTTAATAGAGCGTTGTAACAAATCAAATTAAATAATATTTTAAATATTTCATTGTATAATTCAATATCCGAAGGTGTATTTGCACGGGAAGTAGTTGTTTCAATGGATATTTATCGTCTTAAGTTGTCTTATTAATTAAGACATTGTTTGCATTTTCACGAATAGTTTTTTCGTAATTTTATATATTATATATATTTATATATATATTTGTTTGGTCCCGCGTGTTTTCTTGGCTCTGGTCCATTTTATTTAGAGTTCGACGTTTCGATGACGTCGCAGTTATCATCGTCAGGTATAAACTATTAAAATTTTATCACTCTAGCAACCACTTGTTAGATTTCTACATACTTGATGCGCTAATTTCTTGTTTGGCTTCTTGTTACTCTTCTGTTTTATTCATCTAATATATATTATTATATTTTTAATGTATTTCTTTTTTATTTCTGAATAAAGATGTTATAGTAGTATAATAGTTGATACAAGATATATTGCTTCTAGTAATAATGCCAAATAAAAGTTTAAAATGTAGGTATATTTAAAATAGTCTACAATTTTTTTACAATAATACGAGCGTCATTCCATAAATAATGCTCATTATTTTTCTTATTTTTTTATATGTTTATTTTGTTGATATAATCCCTTTATAATCATTGAACATAATCTCTCTGCTTCTCAATGTCTGAGTCTTATCGTCAAAAATACCATCTAATATGCCATCTTTCTTCATCTCATGAAGGGCGCGTGTACCGGCGACAAAAAGATGTTTTAGTGATGAATAACGACGTCCTCGTATGGGTTGTTCCAACTTTTTTATTAAGTCAAAGTCTAGTTAACTTAGGTTGAGACTCTGGGGTGGATACGGTAATACTTCCCAATTGTAATTGTACAACTTTTTATTTACGACATTGGTAAGTACCGGCTTGCGTTGTTGTGGAGAATGAGTGGCACAGCTTCGAGCAACTAAGGTCGGGTTTTCTGTATTTTTCGGTTTAGTATTTGAATGAAATCACAATAATATATTAATGTGACACTTGTCCACATTTAATTCTATCTGTCATGATGATTCCATGGTAATCATGAGCAAAGATCATCATTTGATTGACCTTAGATTGAGCTCGACGAAATTTGTTTGGACGTAGGGATGATTAACCTCTTCACTTCTTTGACTGTGATGTTAACTCTTGTTTACGGTCTCAAATCTAGATTTCAATCAATAGTGATGTTTTGGTCTTCAATGTCAATACTTTGTTTCAGTTCTTTCAACTTTGATCCTCAATAGTTACAGTAGCCGAGACCGGCGCGGGCTGCATTTGTAACTCGCATTATTAAAAAAACAAAACACCCTATCGATTAAACACAAACACCGGCTTCTTCCTCAAGCCTTAAACTACAACTTACGTAACAATCACTATCAGTGCGTCCTTCACCTCGCAGTATTACCAAACTGTGTATTATTATTGAAATGACTCTTGTAGTTCGGTGTAAAAAGATTTTGGTGTTAGGGCTCGTATTAAGTAATATAATACTTACTCTTACTAGGATTTGCGCAATTTAGTAATGATTTAAATCAGGGTTGTTAGAAAAGGTTATTTTTTCATTTTAATTGAAACAAACAGTTTTTTTTACAAAACGTGTTTTTTTTTTCATTGAAACAACATTTAAAACATTAACAAGTAAAAACACGGTTACACCGTGTTTAAAACATGTTTAAGGCATAGGTAAAACACGTTTAAAACGTGATTAAAACAGAATATACAGGGCATTTTTCTTTTGAGTATACATAGCCTGATAAATACAACGTTTTTTGAATTTGCGGCAATTCGTTGTTTCAATGCGGTTAATTTGAAGCTGTTAACGAGCGTTTTCCACTCCCAGACTCAGCATGAAGTACAATTTCGAGTTTAGAAAAACCTAAGAATCCAAATTAGACTTTTCTAAATCGAAATTTTTCTTCATGCGCCACGTTTAAAACACTGAGTTACAGTGAAGTTCAAAAAATACACACACACAACAAAGATTATAGGCATTAAAATATACGTTAGAGTTATTGGGTTGCCTATAATCACTGTTTTAAAGAATTTGACTCATGTTTTATTGACATTTACATATTGCTAAAGCCGTATATTTTAAACTTTATGATATTTAAGTGTTTTATACGTATGGCGCATGAAGTAAAATTTCGAGTTTAGAAAAGCCTAATTTGGATTGGCCGCTCCACTTCGCTACGCGGCCAATCCAAATTTTCAGGCATTTCTAAACTCGAAATTTTACTTCATGCTTAGTCTAGGAGTGGAAAACCCTCGTTTAAAGATTAAAATTGAAATCTTTTAAAAAACAACGAACGTCGTCAAATTTATCTATACCTAAAAAAAAACTTCCCTGTATTTAAAAATCCTATTATGCACACATATATGATATTTTCTTGTAATAAAATGTTATGTTTAATAATGTAATTTAAAATCAACAATTTAGCTATAATTTAAAAACGCAAACAAAAGTTTTAATGAAGTAGTATAAAATATAATTTCGCAAATTTAAGGTAATAAAAAAAACATTTTAAAGAAATTTAACGTTAAAAACATGTTTTATAAATTTAAGATTTAAAACATGTTTAAAACAAAACCGTTTAAAACACGACGGCTGTTTTTAAACATGTTTAAAACACTGTTTTAAAACAAAGTGTTTTAAACATAACAACCCTGATTTAAATTAATTTATTAAATCAATGCATTCGCATTTCTAAGTTGATACACATAATTCATATTCCACATTTAAAGCTCTAATTGAATTGACTTCTTATGCTTGGACTTGAAATATAATCAATATTTTCCTTTTTTCTCTTTTGTCTTTTCTAATAATGTAGTAAATCTGTTTATACGTCTGAATTGTGTGGGTGGATAATAATTGAAAGAGTTTGTCAGTGTTTGGGAAGGGCAGTTAGTCATCAATAAGGGGGTCTCGATGTAATAAAAAGGGTGCACATAAAACTCCCGAATGGGAATGAATAACAAAATCATGGGAGTAATAAAGTTGGAAACAGCGGCCTCTCGCAATGAATTGGGAAGTTCGGGCAGCCGAGAAAAAAAAATATAGGGAAAAGTAGTAAAACACTGAAAATACTAAAATTATTTTATTTATATACTCGTGGTAATATAATAAACTAATAAAAAAAATAATAACTCGATTTGATGGATTTATCCAATGAGAGTTTGTGAACGATAAAAATCAATTAACTGTTTTTCTGTTTGGAGTGTTTGTACAAATTCTGACCTTGGTATATATTTGATTAGAAACCGAAGACGGATCTATATTTGAGAGGGACTGTCACAGTGGCGTAACTAGAATTTTGTCCCCCACAAAACTATTTCCAGGCTTCCCTTTTATACATGTTTCTTCAGCGATTTTTTCCTTTTAGGTTTACCTGTACATTCCAAAGCAAGTTACTCCAGGTGATACAAAATAGTAAGAGATTCGTTTAGATGAAATAAACAATTTTAAAGTTTATTAAAGTGTCAAACAAAAATATAAGTGATATATTTTGAGCATAGCAATATTTTAGTGTATTATACGTGTGGCGCATGAAGTAAAACTTCGAGTTTAGAAAAGCCTGAAAACTTAAATTTTCTAAACTCGAAATTTTACTTTATGCCTAATCATGAAGTGGAAACACTTGTTTGAAGCATCAAATTAAATATTTATATAAAAACTAGTGGTGGAATATATGGAAATACGATTATTACATTAGTAGTTTATTAAAATATCTTGATTTAATCGCTTATTGATTATCAATTAATATATAGGTTGTATTAATTATTTTATTGATTATTATAACGATTATTCTGTACAATAATATATATTATGATGTTTTTAAAATTATATCTACTGTCTACGAGTCCCTTCTCAAACAAAAAATCCTGACTCACATATCCCACTTGATTCCTAACTACCAATTCGGATTCCTTCCTCATAGATCAAGCACACTCCCTCTCAGTATCCTTACCTCAAACAACACACCTCGAAGGTCGATCATCTACCGCCTTTTTTCTAGACATACAAAAAGCGTTCGATTCCATGTGGCACAGAGGTGTGTTGTTTAAATGTCACTCCTTAAATTTACCTACCCATTTAATCATTATCCTCAAAAACATCCTACAAAACAGATCCCTAAAAGTCAACATTTTTAATACAACATCCAAAATCTTCAGTCCCGAACAGGGTATTTCACAAGGATCACCACTATCTCCTATCCTATATCTCCTCTATTGCATCGACCTATATAACCCCGACCCCATGTATTTTAATCCAGAATCCTGTTTTACAATATGCCCTACCAAAAGCACTACAAACATTACAGCAACTTGTAGACACATTCGAATTGTGGTTTGCCAAATGGAGAATAAAAATTAATCCAAACAAATCCCAACTCCTAATTCCATACCACCGCTAAAACAACTGCATTAACATTTTTATCAACTAAAATCCTATTTCATCAACAACGCATATTAAATAACTTGGCATCACCTTTGACAATAAATAAATTCCAAAAAGCACTCCTCCATAATAAAAAACAAAATTAAGGCTCGAGCTTAACATTTCCGCAGTCTAACATATCGAAATCTAGGCATCTTAAAAGATAATCAATGTTAGACTACAGCTCCATCCTATTTATGACAGCCCCCCATCCTACTCTTCATAACATCCAAGTCAGTGAACGTACATCCCTTAGATCCCTTACAAAAATACGACATCCACTTATCCCTTTTTATAATCCATCTAATACTCTTCTTTATAAACTAACCAAAGTTACTCCTATCATTAAACGCATCCTTTGTCTATCTAAAAAAATCTCCAAAAACGAATTTAACTTTGAAATCCTTTCCCAATTCTGTATCCCCAGAAATGATTCCATTAACCCCAAAAAAAAAAAAAATCCCCCACAAACACTGTTTCAACTCATCTCATATTGTAACCAAAATTAATGAATATGTTGCAATTTAAACGAGGAATCCAAAAAATTACTAATAGATAGGGTGATCCATTTAAAATAACAAATTTGGTGCTACTTCCTGTAGAGCCGGAAGTGATATAAAATTGAAAATATTTCACATTAGGAGAATTTATTCAACCGTATGACAAGGATTTTTTTCAAATTTTTAGTGCAACAGCAACCCCCAAAACTTTTAACGAACGGTTTAGCGTAGACACCCTGTATACAAATATAAAATTTTAAACAAAATACTGCTAACTAAACATTTTACTAAAATTCGTATTGATAACTATTAAATTAAAAGTTAAATTTCTGAATCTAAGGAGTCTTCGATTTCGTCGTCGGTATCTTCCATATTAATATTAAATTTAAAATTGGAGTCATATGTATTATATTCCTTTTCCACTTTAATAGTATGTTTCACACATCTCGACCAGTGAAGCGAGGTTATTTTTTTCATTTCCATATTGATACTATCTATAACTGTTTTTTTTTTTTAAATTCGGTGAAGTGTTATTGTTTCCTAATGTTCGCTTCAATTGGGCCCAGATTAATTCAATTGGGTTAAAAATACAGTGATACGGAGTTAGTCGTACCACCGTATGCTTATGTTTTTCCGCAAATGTGTCAATATAAAATTGTTTTTTTGTTTGTTTGTGTTTTCAACACTTCCAGAAGCTGCGCCATTGTATAGTCGTCCTCGTAAAATAAATCATTTTTATATAATCAGATATTTCTGATTTTTTACTGGACGTAGTCGGTGCCTTATCAATTTGTCAATTATGGTATGATGCATTGTCTATAACTATTACGGAGTTTTTGGCCAAATTCGGTATCAATTTATTTTTGAATCAGTTTTAAAATAAAACCGCAGTCGTATCATGATAATCGAGGTGGCATTTAGAGATCTGCCCTCCCGATAGAAGTAAACAATCGTTTACCTATCTATTTTCGTTGCCGTAATGTAAAATTGTTATTTGTTTTCCTCTAGATGGAGGAACTTTTATGATATTATTATCTGTCTGGTCTGACCACATTTTTTTAAAGTATCATGTGTATCAAACCAAGTTTCATCTAAATAACAAATATTTCTTTCGCCTCTATATTTTTTAATTTTCTGTAAATATTCGTATCGCCATTTTTTAATATTTTCCCTTTCCATTAGATGCTTCCTATTTTCTATAGTGGCGAATTTAAATCCATTGTCCTTTAAGGATTTCCATAATGTTGTTGAACTACACGATATAATTTCCCTTTCTTTCAAAATATTATTAATAATTTTTAGTGTAGGTGCCTTCTTAGCTTTTATTACTTCATAAGTAATTTTTCTAATTTTATTGAATACTTTAGGCGTATTTTTTTTACAGCCCCTTTATCGTACCGATTTGTTATTTGGTCGGTAGGATTCTTTATTATGTGGCTAATTGATCTTGCAGAAACATTGGTTAAAAGTTCTGCTATTTCCAAAAAAATTCTTTACTCCAAAACATCTTTAAGACCTCGATATACGTCCTTTATAATGCGTTTCACGTCGGGTGAAAAATTATTATGTTTCGCCTGGTTATTTAGTTGGCGGGAACTTAGGATTTCTATAACTAATAAAAACCATTATGAGTCAAAGATTCTATAATTGAAAATATAAAGCCTTGTTCAGAGAATAATGATATTTACACCATTTACAAGTTCCCCTTTTTTGTGTAGTACAAGTGAAAACAATGTATTGAACTTTTTGGGTAAATATAATCACAATTTTAACAACAATATCCGTTTTGACATCCCTATAATCGATTAAAACCATTTTTTTGAATGTCTGTCTGCCCGGCTGGCGCAAACCATTAGAAATATCGACATAAAACTTATTATATTCGTAGGTGCTAAAAATATTTTGAAAACTGAAAACTATAGTTTACTGTAAGCAGTTTTTAAATGTTTCCCGATATGTTGTTAAATATTTACCAAACCAAAAAATTCAATTTTACCAAAACAAAATATATTTTTGTCATAGTGTTTTTTTTTTATCTAGTTGTCGTTTTATATCTGTGAAAGTATTGGTAATATTGAAAACTGCTTTACATAAAGTAGATAATGAAAAATTAATCATATCACTTAAGAGCGGATAAAAAGCGTAAATAATGTGGAATAAAGCACTTAAAAAGCACTAAATTTAGAGAAAAGAAAGCATATAATCAGCATTAAAACGGGAAAAAGGCATTTAAAAGGCATTAAATGAGTAAAAATACTTATCAATATTTTTTACATAAAAATTCTACAACTAACAGGTTAAAAGTAAAAAAAAACATATTTTCTTTACGTGTTATGTTATGTAGGAGTATTTCAAAATAAAAGGTTTTTCTTTTATACATTTCAAAATAACTACAATTTGATTAAAAATAGTTAGATCCTATCTTCAACACTTTATTTTGTAACCAAATGTACATTATAATTATTTTTTAGTATTCAGTATCAAACCATTGAAATGTACATTTGGTTACAAAATAAAGAGTTGAAAAAAGGATCTAAGTGTTTTTAATCAAATATTATAATCTTCAATATAATTGACACAAAACAATTGACCACTAAATGTTATTCTAAACGAGGGTTTGCCAACCTTTTTTATCTACTTTAAACACTTAACTTAAACAGAAAAACAAAAAATAATTGAAGTAGCTCTCGACGCAGCAGGAATTTTACAATACGTATTGGTGATTATTATGATCGATATTAATACATTTTTAAATAAAGTTGGAGTTGGATGTTCATTTTGACATTTTCAATTGGTGGTTTGAAGTATTGCAAATTTAATTGTAACATCATTTGTTTAAATTTATAATTTGTGTCATGTACTTACGCATCTCTACATTAAATATAATACTTAGAAACCTTCATCATTAGGCGAGATATTTTTCTAGACTGAATCCTGCAGACTTTTGCATTTTAAAAATTTTCTTTAACTGTCAAAACAAAAGAACTACGGGCGATTACAACTATTGAAGCAGACGAGCTATATCTTCAAAACGGTGACAGCTGTCTTAGTTCTGTTAAAAAAATTGAAAACTAGACTGAATTCTGAATTTGTGTTCAATATATTATAAATAGCTATTTATGTAACGAGAAAAAAAACTTAATAAATTCTAATTATTTGAAATAGTTTAGAAAAGCCTGAAAATGTGGCTTGGCCGCGTAGCGCGAAGCCGAATTCTGGGTTTTCTAAACTCGAAATTTTACTTCATGCGCCACGCATGTGAAACACCCAAATATCGTGAAATTCAAAATATTTTCGGTTATCAGTATGTATATTTTTAATCAATTGTCACAACTATATAACTTGTGAGAAAGCAACATCATTTTAAACATGTTTTAAAGTTTTAAAGGGTGTTTCAATGAAAAAAAAAAACACGTTTTGTAAAAAAACTGATTGTGCTAATTAAAATGAAAAAACATTTTATTTAACAACCCCGGTACAAAAGGGATTTTTTTCTATAGCATATTGAATATTTATTTAAAATAAGAGTAATTTTTCATTAAAATGAAATATTTCTCAAAACTTTAAGAAAATGCTATAAATAAGCATAATAATCTAATCCCTCGGGGGGATCCTACCCGGATAGGGGAAAGTCGTCACTCGTTGACGGCAAGAGGATTGGCCTCCCGCGGACCAACATGGAAGGAGGGAGTGAAGCGAAGTTAAGTTACCGTCTAGGTATCTCTAGCCTCTCCTCCCTCAAGACTAATATGCGTGGTGACGAGCCACACCCGCGCCCTAAAAGTGCAAACATGTCGGATCTAGAGGAGTAAACCTCGATAAAAGAATCCGTAATCCCCGGTGTTATACGTATCGTGCCGATGGGATGAATGGCACTACGTTAGTGTGTCTATTAACGGTGACCTCCGGATACCTGGCGACCTCAGGTTGTATATTGCCTTTCACCGGTAAGGGAGCACTGCCGGTGACGACTTTTAGTTCTGCCTATCTCGTGGGAACAAAATAAATTCTCAACAAAAAATAAATAACACTCAAAACAGGCAACTGACGGAGGAGTTTATCCCCCGGTTTTTGCTTGTATCTAAAAGCGAAGGAAACTTCGATAAAGTTAGCCCTTTCATTATTGATAAAGTTATATACAGCAATTTAGGTGAGACAAAGTCTATTAAAAAAGTTAAAGATGGCTTACTTATTGAAACAGTAAGTAACGCTCAGTCCAAGAAGTTGTTGGAAATGAAGAAGCTGGGAGAGTTTAATGTTACGGTCACCTCGCATAGCACCTTAAACTATAGTAGGGGAATGGATTATTGTCGGGACTTCCTCAATTGCACTATTGAGGAAATACAACAAAATTTGGAAAGCCAAGGTGTTATCGAGGTTCGCCGTATAACAACAAAGCGTGATGGAGTGGTTCAAGAAACCCCGAACCACATTTTAAAATTTAACCGGCCAAATCTTCCAGCAAACGTCAAGGGAGGTTTTCACAGTTTACCAGTGCGTGCCTACATCCCTGCACCACTTAGGTGCTTTAAATGCCAAGCTTTTGGCCACACCTCAGTGCGTTGTACGAAAGAACAAGTATGCGTCTGTGGCAAAAGCATACACGAAGGCATAAGTTGTTTAGAGCCTTTGACATGCGTGAACTGTGGAGGCGGGCATTCTGCACGCTCAAAGAACTGCTCAAAATATAAAATAGAAGTTGCAATTCAAGAGTTAAAAACTAAGGAAAGGATTACGTATTTTGAGGCAAATAGGAAGATTATCCCACAAACACCTTCGCCAGGAGTTTCATACTCCCAGGCGACAGCAACAAAGCCAGGGTACTTTGAACTCTTGCATCAGTTACGGCAACAACTGAGGGATACAATTATCAAAACCGTAAAGGAGGAAATGAGTCATTTTAAGACTCAACAGGAGGAAGTATATTGCCTCCTCCAAAGGAGGCAAATAGATTGCCTCCCCCAAAGGAGGCAAGTCAGATGCCTCCACCCTCGATCGTCGCTCCACGACCGTCGAAACAACAAGGGGCCAATCCTGGTCCCAATTCATCTAGACAGCAGGAAGCAGTCTTACTGACTTCAACTGTCCAGCAAATTTTGCCGGCTGCATCGGCCAATTCGGCCTCGCCGGCAACAACACCGTTGCCGGAAAGCCCGATAAAAGAGCAGGCCCCGATCGACCTAGACGACTATATGTCGTCTAGTGAGCTGCCCTATAAAAGGGCAGCTGCCGACGCCTCCCTCTCCTCAGCGGATGACAACGTTGAGGAGAAAGTAACATTAATAAAGTCAAAAGGGAAAAGAAAGCCTGGGTGGCAGAGAGGTGTTCCTAGGAAGTAATATTCCTGGGAACAATCTGTGCCACATTTTGCTTTCAATCTTTATTTATTTATTCACATTTATTTTTACTATTTTGTTATTAACTTGTGCTTGTTTTCTTACTGAAGTCCTTTACAGCTTCAGTATAATCTGTGATAATAGGTTTAAGATTAGTGTTGTGTCCGTTTTAACACTGACGTCTTTTATGACTCTAGTGTTTCTTGTTTCTGGCATCAGAGACGTTTACAACTCCGATGCCATTTGTGATATTAGTTTTAAGGTTTTTGTTGTTTTTACCCTGTCGCTGAAGTCTTTTACAACCCCGGCGCAATCTGTGATGTTAGTTTTTAGGTTTTATTGTATTTGGTCTGGCATCGGAGCATTTTACAACTCCAATGCCATCTGTGATATTAGTTAAGGTCATTTGTTGTAGCTATTTTGGCATCGAAGTCATTTACACTTCCAATGTCAACTGTGATATTAGTATTCAGGTATTTATTGTATTTGTCCTAGCACCGAAGTCCTTTACAACTCCGGTGCTATCTGTATTGTTAGTTTTAGGGTTTTATTGTAATTATACTGACATCGGAGCCTTTTACAACTCCGATGTCACTTGTCTTTTATTTCTCTTAGTTTTATTTATTTTTAATTTATTATTTGTGTCGTCTAAACTGTCTGAATAAGAATGGCTGAACAACTAATTCAGTGGAATTGTAACGGTTGCAGAAAACACTATTACGAGCTGAAACTACTCTTGGCAAGGCACCCGCCGTTTTGCGTGTGTCTGCAAGAGACACATTTTAAGCCGGAAGATATGTTTCAGCTACGTGTTTTTTCGGTCGTGAGAAAGGATGTCGTGCCTGACGTACGAGCTAAGGGTGGTGTCGCCATCCTTCTGAGAAAAGACCTCCCTTATGAGGAGGTCCATCTCAGAACGAGGAGACATCACCGAGTTAATCGATCAGCTCCCCCCACCGTATATTTTAGTGGGCAATTTTAACGCCCACAGTCCACTATGGGGCTCTCAGAGGAGGGATCCCCGCGGTCGCCTGATCGAGGATCTTCTCGATCAGAGAGATGCGGTCCTCCTCAACACGGGATCCCCAACACATTTGAGCGCCAGAGGGTCGGAGTTTTCGGCGATCGATCTCTCTCTTTGTTCCCCCCGTTTAGCCACTAGTCTTACGTGGCAAGTCTTAAATGATATCTACGGCAGCGATCATTTTCCGATCGCTGCTAAAACCATCGTCAGACGAGTTAGACAATCTGTCCCTCGGAGATGGTGTCTCGACAAGGCAGACTGGCTTGGTTTTCAAGGCAGACTGGCTTGGTTTTCAAGCCAGTCTTAACCCGCCTACGTCATTTAGTGACGATGTCGAGACCGCCGTGCAAGACTACAGAACGGGTAATAGCAGCAGCATCTAGACACATTGCCATGTCTAGTGGGATAATGGCCGATCCACCTGTTCCCTGGCTGAACCGTAAAGTGAAGGTGGCTATAGAGGAGAAGAAGAGGGCGTTAAATAAGTTTAAGCGAGCCCCCACCCGGGAAAACCTGATAGCTTTCAAGAAGCGGCGGGCTATAGCGCTCCGCACTATTCTTGAAAGCAAAAGGTTATCGTGGGAGAGCTACGTGTCAGCGATCACGCCCACAACACCTATTGGTGAGGTGTGGAAAAAGGTGGGTGCAATAGCTGGGAAGAAATTCCCAGCAGTAGCACCCATTCTCAAAGTTGATGGGCGTGAAATTGTCGACACACTAGAAATAGCGGATGCAATAGCGTCTAACTTTAGCTCCGCTAGTAGCTCTCGTAACTACGAAATGCTGTTCCAGGGTGAAAAGGGTAATCGATAAGTCCCTCTAGATTTCTCCTTGATGGGGTCCTTATGTTATAATTCTTCGTTTTCTTCGGAAGAATTTGAAGAGGCAGTTGGATCGATGGGTGAGTCTAAAGCCCCAGGTCCAGACGGCATCCCATATCAGATGGTCCGACAACTTCCCTCACGTATGAGGAAGTATTTGTTGGCCATCTATAATATGATATGGGATAGGGGCGTCTACCCCAGCCGCTGGAAAGTCGCCGCTGTACTGTCTCTTCTTAAACCGAGTAAGGACCCCACAAACGTCAACAGTTGCCGGCCTATATCACTTACGAGCTGCTTGGGAAAAGTCTTGGAGAGAATGGTTAACAACCGTCTGGTATGGATGCTGGAGACGAATGGTCTACTGGCAAAGTACCAGGCGGGGTTCAGAAAGTACCACAGTACCGTTGACCAATTAGTCTGCCTGGAGAACTCCATCCAAGATGCCTTCCTAGAGAGAAAGCACCTCGTAGCGGTGTTTTTCAACTTAGAGAAGGCATATGACATGACTTGGAGGTACGGAGTTCTCCAAAAGTTACATGAATGGGGATTTAGGGGCCGTCTGCCTCTTTTTATCAAATCCTTCATGTCTAATCGTTCGTTTAGAGTGAAAATTGGGGACACCGAATCAGCACAATGTGTGCTGGAGAACGGTATTCCCCAAGGTTCTACCATCAGTGTAACACTATTTGCAATCGCCGTAAATGAAATCGCTGCATCCGTAAATTCCCCTGTAAAAAAATGTCTATATGTCGATGACCTAGTAATATACATGGCGGGAGATACTATCCCCGCCATAAATCGTCAACTTCAAGTGGTCATCGACAAGGTGAACAGCGATGCTGAGTCCAGAGGTTTTCGTTTTTCTGAAACGAAAACCTCATGCGTCCACTTTTGACTATCTCTCCGGGGCACTAGGATACAAGTTGTCGAAAGTATCCGTTTTCTAGGGCTAAGGCTCGATAGGACTCTAAACTATCGGGCCCACATCGATGAGCTGGTCCAGCGCTCTAAAAAAGCGTTAAACGTAATCAAATGTCTGGCCAGCATCAACTGGGGTGCTAGACGAGAAGTGCTGCTGCAGCTTTACACGGCTTTAGTTTTATCTAGAGTCGACTATGGCTGCGCAGTATACTCTTCGGCAAGAAAGTCCTGGTTGAATGCCTTAGATGCTGTTCACCATGCCGGAATTAGGTACGCCACAGGTGCTTTCCGGACGAGTCCCGCACCGAGTCTTTGCTGCGAGTCGGGTGTCCCTCCACTTCCGCACGCCGCAACCGCTTCGTATTACAATACGCGACGGCAATACGTGCGAGGAGGGGACACACTAACCGACGGCATTTTATTTCGATTACAGAGCAGCAGAGAAAATACGCTAGAAGGCCTACCGTCAGTAGGCCGGTGTGCATCCGTCCTCCTTGGCTTATGCCAAGGGTAAGGTATCGGCTGGATCTGACCTCAGTCAAGAAGAGCGATATGTGCCCCTACGTCTTAAGGGGCCAATTCCTCCAAATTATCGCTGAATACCCGGACTCTCCGCGGTTGGACACAGACGGCTCGAAATCCGATCACGGTGTGGGCTCTGCCTTCGTTATCGGCGGCATCCCACATTCGTGGTCACTTCACGAGTCGGCCAGCGTGTACACCGCCGAACTGTACGCAATATATCAAGCCCTTCGTTTCTGTATATACAATAACCACCATAGCTCATTTCTCATCTGCTCCGACTCTCTGAGTGCCATCCAGAGTATAGTGTCATTATACTCAGCTGATCCGCTGGTCCAGCTCATACAAGCCTCGATATTTGAAGTGTCTCGGAAGCGAAAAACGATTGCCTTCGTCTGGACTCCGGTACATGTGGGTATCGAGGGCAATGAGCTGGCCGACGAAACTGCTCATCAAGCTCGTCGAAGCCGGTAAGGTGGAAGGGGTTTTTAGTCGGTAGTCGTCTGCCTGGAGAGAGTCGACACTCCGTCCGTAAATGGATTTTCCCCTTCCACACAAAACAAAAAAAAACAAAAAAAAATTAATCTAAAATAGGCATAAAAATTAAAAATAAGCACAAAAGGACAAAAAAGCAAAAAATTCTTAGTGCCAAATTATCACATGTTTCGTGATTCGTATACATTTATAGAAACTCTCTCGATGCTATAAATATTAAGCATAAGCATAATAGCTAGAAATCCGCAGTCTAATAATCACGCTTCTTGTCATAGCTTTCGGTCAATAAGTGTTGTGTATTATAAATCAGAATTAGCTTTGCGTATTCTCTAGCTATAATGCGCTCTTTTATAGTGCGCTTTACCCAATGAAAACTAATATTACTGATTTTTTTTTTTATTATTTCGAATATTTTAATTATTTCTTTACACATCCGTCTAAAATTGATTTGCAATTTTGATTTAATTTAATTTTTTATTTTAGAACTAATAAAATTAAAAAAATCTAAAATATAACTTCATCATGCACTCAGCATGCATTCTCGTGACATCTATAGTTATAAAAACTTAACTTTTCCATTAAAAAAAATAATCGTTTATAATATCATTACAGACAATTTTATTAGACAATTAATATTTTTCAAGCAAGAGTTGACAATTATGTACCAATATATATATATATATTAGTAAACTACCACTTTATGTGCCTTCATAGTATAAAACGATTTTAAATTATAACGACGGTGAGGGTTGAGAGCAGCCTTAATTTAATCGACTTATGGAATCTCAAAACGCATATATTTTGTTATTCTTTTATTACGTAAAAATATGATATTATTTTGTCAAAATAATAAAACATGTAATAAAGATATTATTAGATATTAAAGAAGTGTTGTTATAAACAAATTAAAATTGTTCAATGTATATTCTTGTGTTTTAAAGTATGTAGAACACTACAACATAAATGAATTCTTATAATTTTTAATGCGCTGGACACTGCTATTCTGAACATGGCTTTAGCGATTTGGATCAGTAAAAATATTTTTAAAATACTTACAATAATATTATATATTTATATGATATTATTAAATACATTCCCTGGCTCTTTACTGAGATTCTAGTGTTGCTATTATCTGCTCTAACGGCGCCCTCAATCAATTGATTTTGGTCCATGATGAAACAATTATCCCAGGGTCGCCACATATATTATCAAAAATAGGTCGTCGTCACAAGCAAAAAATAAACAAAATCCATGAGAATATAAACTCGTAAGTAAAGTAGGCACAATAAGAAACAATGAGAAAACTGAGAACGAAATATGCACTAACACAATTGCTGATAAAATGATGAATTTTTAACTAAGCAAAACGACCTGTACTCACAAAAATGGGGGTAAAAGGAACATTAAAAGCGAATTATCAAACCAATTCACAGAAATACATTCCAAAAATGATTGGAAATGCATACAAATCCAATGGACACCCCTGGATTGGTGTAGGTTTTAGGGAACATTTCGAAAAAGATTATTTTTGCTTTCCAAAGACACGCAGGTAGTTATAGATACATTTTGTGCAAGACGAGCTAGAACCGATTTAGCATCCTTGTCGGCGTGCACCAACTACCCCCCGCGCTGGTCACCCGCAGTGCCGGTAGCCGCAAGGTTGTATAATGATTATAATTTTATTAGGGGGTATTCAAATTCGATTTTTATTGCTCGGCAAAAGAGCGGTGAAAAAACTATACAGTCAAGCCTAAGAATGCCAGTTTGGACAAGTACAATATTTGATGTATGCTTATCAGATATTATTAAGTTTATTTAAAGTGATATTCTTGAACTTGATTGCACAACTTTTACAATTCTTATCAATTTTCTTTAATGATGATGATATTTGTCGGTTTTTAGAAATATAGTCGTATTGTAAGTCAAAGTTTATATAAAAAATATTGATGTGTACATATATCTTAGTACGAGTACTTTTCTCCATGTTAGATACTTGAAATCAATAGCTTCCACCTATCATATTTTTCAACAAATGATTCTTATTCTCGGTAAACTTTGTTTGTAAGCCTCGCGTATGTGTTGACTTTTCCATAAAATATTAATCATGATAAAGTCAAACTAACGTTATTTATAGCAATTGCTCACTTGTTCAGAGTAATTAATTGGTAAAATTCACATTTTTAAAACAATATTAATAAAATAACTAAAAGAGCTACGACATAAAGTAAATATGCATTAAATGCTAATTTTTCGATTACACTACTTAACAAATTTCCGTTAATTTTAAAAATGTTGATACTTTACATGAATTTTCAATAGATGCTTCTCAATTTTTAATATATTTCTTAGATTTCCGTCAATTTTAGAAATGTCAATACTTTCAATAATAATAATACTTTTCAAAAAGGTAAATTCAAATTCAAAACTATTTGAATTCAAGAAAATAAGCTTACGCTTCTTATAGTTTGCACACTTTAAACATAATATAGAAAATTACGAAAAAACTATTCGTGAAATTGCAAACAGTGTCTTAATTAATAAGACAATTTAAGACGATAAATATCCATTGAAACAACTACTTCCCGTGCAAATACACCTCCGGATATTGAATTATACAATGAAATATTTAAAATCTTATTTAATTTGATTTGTTACAACGCTCTATTAAAGTATATGTAACGTTTAGGTCAAATTCTCTTCAAACCAACTAACAATACAATTTAAAATGAAAGGAGGGATAGCAACAAATTAGAAGTGAAAGGACTTGGATTAAAACTAATGTCTTAGACCATCTATAGACGCGTTTCGAGATTTATCTCTCTTCAGTATAGCTTTGCTTATGACGTTTAAAAAAAATTAGGAATAAAATTAAAACAAACTTACTTGGAAAAAGTGTTGTGTGTGGAATGAACAGGTACACAGAAATGGAATGAGTGAAAATGATGGTCGGTATTTATAGGTAAAAAAGAGGATTATGTCATTAGCAGGTATGAAGAATGTAAGACCTTATTATTTACCTTACGGTACAGTTCAAACAAGATAAATTCAAATTCAAAACTATTTGAATTCGAGAAAATAAGCTTACGCTTCTTATACTTTGCACACTTTAAACATAATATATAAAATTACGAAAAAACTATTCGTGAAATTGCAAACAGTGTCTTAATTAATAAGACAACTTAAGACGATAAATATCCATTGAAACAACTACTTCCCGTGCAAATACACCTCCGGATATTGAATTATACAATGAAATATTTAAAATCTTATTTAATTTGATTTGTTACAACGCTCTATTAAAGTATATGTAACGTTTAGGTCAAATTCTCTTCAAACCAACTAACAATATAATTTAAAATGAAAGGAGAGATAGCAACAAATTAGAAGTGAAAGGACTTGGATTAAAACTAATGTCTTAGGCCATCTAAACGAAACGCGTCTATATATATATTATTCAAAATAAAATAACTTAAAATTGATTTACGCAAAAATCACGTAACACCAGATATTCAGAATATTCGAATATATTGTTAGGGATTATTTGAATATTTGTTATTCGGATAATCCGGATAAAGAATATCCGTTATTCCAATATTCGAGTAATTTGTATCCGGATAACCGCAGCCCTAATTTTAAGTACACAATTATTTACATAAATATTAATTAACTGACGAGTTTAGACAATTAATATATAAATAGACACCCTGTATATGTCATCTCACCTAACTACACCCTTCACACACATACCTCATTAGATTCGCGTTACACCACTCCACTAATTGTATTCCTAATTACGCCCCACTCACCCCGGGTTGTCTAACAAAATAACAACATTAATCTCCGCTCGATGTGATTGCAGAAAGGTATCTTTCGGGTAATTAAGGGAGAAAAGGGCCATCTTTAATGTAAAGTAAACAAACAGGATAGGGCAACTCTGTATGTGACTATGTCTGTCAGTGTGTGGGTGTACGTATGTGTGTGTAAGGGTTGCTCGAAAACGCGTTATGGGAGGCAACTATTAAAACATTTCCACCACTCGAGCGAAAGGGTCGCTTCGATATATTTACACAGGTGAACTTTGTTGACGGTTTCAAACAATATTGTTTTCCGAAATTGTAATTATAATGCCTGCGTCATTTTCAATTATGTTTATTTTCATCACTACACGAACATTATCAAATATTTATAGAACAAACAATCAATATGCAAATAAATAATAATACAATTTTCATTGATATCTATAACAATCAAAATTGAATTATAATGCTTTAAGCAAGGCTGTGAAGTAATGAAAACATTAAAAGTATACGCTATTATACAGGGAATGTTTTTAAAATATCTCGATAAATACAGCGTTCGAAGAAATTCGTAATTTTTAAAAAATCAGTCAATTTAAAGCTTTAAAGAGCGTGTTTACTCCTTGATTGAGCATATAGTAAAATTGCGAGTTTAAAAAAAGCCTGAAAATGGCTTGGTCGCGTAGCCAAGCGGAGTCTACCAATCCAAATTTTGAAGCTTTTTTAAACTCTAAACTTTACTTCTTGAACCACTTTTATAACAATGATTTAATGTGAAGTTCAAAATATACTGCTGAAGAGGGCCAATTTTTGCTGGATGTGTGTTTCTGGGATACGAGATGGCGCAGAAATAGCAAAATTGCAGAAAGTAGTTTTGACTATGTATTGGTTCACAGTGCCTGCCGAATTATATCACAACGAATAATAAAAATGATGAGTGTCGAGCGCGTTGTTTGTTTACATAGCGCCGTGCGAATAAATCAATGGATATTGAATTACAGAAGACACAAGTAAACTGGATAACTATTCAACTATTTTAACACAACTGTATAACAAAACAGATGCCTTCACCATTAATGATTTTAGCTTGATATTCCATATGAGTATATACAGGGAGTTTTTCTTTAAAGTATACTTATTCTAAAATAAAAATTATTTTCTTTAAATATTTTGATATTCGTTTTTTTTAAAAAGACTTCAATTTGAATTTTTAAACGAGTGTTTCCCACTCTCAGACTATGCATGAAGTAAAATTTCAAGTTTAGAAAAGCCCCGTGAAAATTTTACTTTATGCGCCACGCGTATAAAACACTAAAATACTGTGGAATGTATGTATATTTATTGAACCTCACTTGAAATCAGTGTTTTATACGCGTGACGCATGAAGTAAAATTTCGAGTTTAGAAAAGCCCAAATATGTCTCTCGGGTCGCTACGCGACCCGAGACAAAATTTCACGGGGCTTTTCTAAACTCTAAATTTTCCTTCATGCTTAGTCTGGAAGTGAAAAACACTCGTTTAAAACTTCAAATTGGACTCTTTTGAAATACAGCGCATACTGGAAAATTTACAGCTTATGCACATGTTTACCTAAAAGAAACATTCCCTGTATTTATATTGTAGACAAACAGTTAAATTCTGGCAACATAAAATATATATTCATGTTATTGTAACTACATGAGTGATTTAAATGATTACTATCAGAAATCAAATATCATACATGACTGTCGCGTGCTGCACTCTTAAATTTGGTAAATTGCAATGAAGCACACAAAAGGAATAGATGCGAACACGAGAGGAGGTCTACCATCTAAGCTGGGCAGGCGACACTTCAAGCTGAGTTTATTTATCAAGTAATAAAATAATTTTAAGTATATAGAGATCCTAATGTTAGTTTAAGTATTTAGTTTGATAATGGCTCGCTGTTGAGCCGAAACTAGTCACAGTTTAAAATAAAAAGTGAATACAAAAAAGTAATCAGTGTTAATTATTCAAATATTTACAATGTTTCACAAAGCAACCGCCTCCACCACAAGACAATTAGAAATGTTTACATCTTATTTAAATTCACTAGATAAACATATACAATTTACAACTGAATTGAAGGTAAATAATAGTTTGAACTTTTTAGATTTGCAAATTTCCAAAGAAAGTAATAAGTTAGATTTTAAAATATTCAGAAAAGATACGTTTACTGACACAATTATTCCACAACCTTCAAATACACATTACAAAATTAAACATAGCACATTATATTCTTTAATACACAGATTAATTCATATTCGATTAAATAAGGAAAATTTCAATTTATAACTAAATACAATAAAAACGATAGCAAATAATAATGGATATGAAGAAACATTAATTGATAAAATGGTAACAAAGAAAAGGAAAAAACAATTGAACAAATATTATTACACCCCACAAAAACCAGATCAAAAAGTGTTGTATCAAATAGATTTTGTTAATAACCACAAACATAGCTAAAATTTTACAAAAAGGGTACGAATTTAATATTGTCCAAACTAATCCCACTAATTTAAGAAAAATGTTAGTCAACAATAAACCAGTGGTATATAAATGCGGAATTTATGAAATAGAGTATAGCGATTGTAAATGTATATATATACAGGGTGGGCCACGAATAACGCCCATTAAAAGTTTTCGGGGTTCCTGACAGAGAAAAAATTTGAAAAAATTCTACATTGCACGGTTGAATGCGATCACCTCATGGAAAATATTTCGACTTTCTATCCCTTCCGGTTGTACAGGAAATGGCTACCAACTTTGTTATTTTAAATAGAACATCCTATATATTAATTTCTTTTTAGATTCCTCGTTCAATTTTCTACCCTCTCATATGAATTTATGTCCACTTAACTCTTACAGTTTTTGAGTAAAAAATTTATTTGTCAAATATTGATCTCAAATAGACGTTTTGAAAAGTGCCTATAACTTCTAATAGGGACAAGATAGACAGATGAGCGGCATCTTGAATTGTTACTTATAGATTCCTCTAGAATAAAAAAAAATTGACATCTGTCAATTTTGACAATAGGTATTTCAAAAATGTCAATATTTCAGTGCCCACTTAAAAACATCATAATTCAATGTTTTCAAATAGAATGACCAATATTTTATCTTATATGGTGATTGGCAAGACAATTTGCAACATAAAAGTATTGTCTCCCTATATCTATAATTTATTTAATAACTAGGAGGAGCGTTTTAAATTTCACGCGCCAAAACCTACAACTCTCATTGGCCGAGTGCGCGCCCATTTTAGACTATGCTAATTACGTCATTATTAGACGCAACAGCTGACATAACCTTAATTCGAAGCGTTACTGAGTTGCAACTTTGTCTGTTTCGTAATAACCTTTTGTGCGGTGTTTCTTTAGCATAGTTAAAACTTAGTTTTGTTTATATTGTTGTAATGGATTATGGACCCAGTACAAGCTCGGTGATAATATCACCTTCACCTCCAAAAAAAGCGTAAAAAGTTGGATTTGGGTCATTTATATCTGTCTGAAAAATAGTGCATAATAAATATGTATAAGCAGATGATAACAGATGATCCACATATGAAAATGATTGCTGTTGTATGAGGCATTGTTGGTGCAGTAGGTGAGATATCAAATAGCATAAGAATATGCATCAAATAATAAAATCTTTAATTTTTAGGAGTTGTAAATTCCACTGTCTATCGAACCATTAGCGAATATACGAAATCCGGAGAGATTTGTAGCCCTAAACAGCTTGGAGGACATAATTACAAGTTTTGATGACGTAGTGGAGAGATCCGTGCATAGTTTCTTCTCTAAAAATGAACTGCCAACTTTGAATTAAGTTTTAAAAGAAGTAAACGATATAGTTTTATGAAACAAATCAATTTTAAGTAAGATACAGACCAGAGCTGGGCAGGATTCGAATCGTTTTAGAGGATTCAAAAGAGACATTTGAATACTTTAGTTCAACTGGATTCGTGAATTAGTTGTGAGGAGTAACATGAAAAATGTTTTTTGGTGTGTTTTTAAATTTCACATTAAATCACTGTTTTATGCGCGTGGCGCATGACGTAAAATTTCGAGTTTAGAAAAGCGCAGAAAACATCGTTGATAACAGACTAAATATTTGATTAACTGTTACTCTGGCTAAAGATGTATTTGTGTGATTCTGAACTCCACTTTAAATCAGTGTTTTGTACGCGTGGCACGTGAAGTAAAATTTCGAGTTTAGAAAAGCCCGAAAATGTTCACGGGGCTTTTCTAAACTCGAAATTTTACTTCATGCTTAGTCTGGGAGTGGAAACGCTCGTTCGAAACTTCAAAGTGAATGCTTTGATAAAGAACATTAAATGATTGAAAATGTTTTTAAAGATAATTATCTAGTTTTCAAAATTTTGTTTAATATTGTTTGAAGTAAAACTGACACTGGTAGCCACAATCTGAAATGTTAAATTTTTCCGAAATTTCCCTGACTAAAGATATTTTCTCTGGCCTTTTAATAAAACTCTTCTCTGGGAAACCCCCATTCTGTTTAATAGCTTTCATTGCTTTTACCAATATTAAATTTAATTATATAAATTTTTACATGTTTTGTAATTTGCCTGCTGATATTGACAAATTTAATAATATCATATGGCTTTTTTGTTAGTGTTTTGGTCAATTTGAATATAATTCCATGATTTTTCTCTGACTTTCCCGGTTTTAACGATATTCAGTGAATTTTTTATTTACGTAAATTTCAGGCATTAGTCGATTTTATAATAAAGTTCAATTTGAAGTTTTGAACGAGTGTTTCCACTCCCAGGCTAAGCATGAAGTAAAATTTCGAGTTTAGAAAAGCCCCGTGAAAATTTGTCTCGGGTCGCGCAGCGACCCGAGACAAATTTTCGAGCTTTTCTAAACTCGAAATTTTACTTCATGCACCAGGCGTACAAAACACTGATTTAAAGTGGAGTTCAGAAACACACAAATACATCTTTAGCCAGAGTAACAGGGAATCAAATATTTAGTCTGTTATCAACGATGTTCAGTGGTAATAATAAAGAAATTGGTTTTGAATATTTTTGTTAAAACAACTCTTAACAATATTTATATATTAATGGTTCGAATCATTATTTAAAATTGCCGCCAAATTTATCTAGTGATATTTCTGGTAAATTTTTATAGTGTAAATTGGGCTTTGGCACTTACTCCTTCTAGTTTTTAAACAGACTATAGAGCAAGTAGTTTTTGAGTTATTTCGAAATTTCTTTCCTCCAAGAATGTTTGCACAATTGAATAATTCCTATACAATTCACACATGCACCATACTAGGCTACTGTTAATATTCACTGAACCGAATCTAAAAAAAATCGTTTCCAACGTGTCAATATTTTTGAACACTTCGAGTAATATAATAAATAAGTGTAGCAATCGAGAAATTATGAATTTATTCGTCATATATGGCTAGTGCCAACAAACTTACAAACAAAACAAAAGCAAGAAGATTGAAATAAAGTAATTTTCAAACGAATAATTAAATGCAAGAACAGAAAAAAAAATTATAACAATTGTTCGAAATTATGACCATTACCGTATAAGCACTGTGCAGTACGTGTTGCGACACCCTCTGTTGTTGCTCGCCTAATTTCTTCTGCACTTAATTCCGCGAATGCAGCTCGCACCCTTGTTTCCAATTCTTCTCGGGTATTGACGACAGTGGCATAAACTTTATTTTTTATACGACCCCAAAGAAAAAAGTCGAGTGGAGTAAGATCTGGAGATCTAGCGGGCCAGTTCCACAGACCTAACCTTCGAATCCATCTATCTTCGAACAAATTCGTCAGTTGCTGCGATATTTCGTGTGTGCAATGAGCTGGGGCTCCATCGAGCTGATACCATGAACTTATCCTTAAATTCAAAGGAAGCTCATCCAAAAAATTCTCTACAAAATTTCTTAAAATTTGTAAATATCTACCACTATTTAATCTTTCGTGGTACAAATAAAAAGTAACACGCGTGTCCATTAAAAGGCAAAATATACTGCCTTTCAAAAAAATCAGAACACACAGTATTTATTGGACGATTTTAATGAAATTTACAGAATTTGATCATGTAAATGAACTGCATCGATGATCAAAAAATCAATTGTTTTGGTTACTATTTAATGGTATTTTTCCCTGATTTCACCATTATGAAGAGCTGCTGATTTATTAATGTAATTGCTTCTAATATCCAAGTAGCCTCTGAGTAGTTTGACGTTTCAGTTTGTAAAACATAAAAAGATGCCCCGTGTTCGTCGGCATGCACAATATCATTATCTAAGTGAATTTGAAAGGGGTCGCATTATTGGAATGCGAGAAGCGGGTTTTTCGGTTCGTGCTATTGCTGAAAGGGTAGGCCGTAGTGTATCGGTGATCGTACGCTGCTGGTCTAGATGGTCCGAAGCTGGGGAGAATCGACGTAGACTTGGATCAGGACATCCAAGAAGCACCACTGAGCGTGAAGATCGAGCTCTTCGTCTTACAACTTTAAGGGACAGATTTACAACGTCGCGGGCATTGGGGAATGACTGGTTGGCTCTAAATGGCCAAAGAGTATCCATGGCTACTGTTTACAGAAGAATCCGCAGTTTTGGTATAAGATCCTACCGTCCACAATTGTGTCTACCTCTTGTTCCGCAGCATCGCAGAGCAAGACTTAATTGGTGCAGGGAAAGACAACATTGGACCCATGAATGGAATAACATTATGTTCAGCGATGAGTCTCGGTTCTGTTTATGGGCTCATGATGGTCGCAGAAGAGTGAGACGTCGACGCGGTGAACGCAGAATTTTACAATTTGCTGTTGAAAGACATACGGCTCTTACACAGGGAGTTATGGTTTGGGGGGCGATAGCATATGGTAGTCGGTCTCCTCTAGTTTTTTTAGAAGCAAGTCTTAACGCGATTCGGTATATTGACAACATTTTACGGCCAGTGTTAGTACCCTATGTAAATGGCTTGCAGAACCCCATTTTTCAGCAAGATAATGCTCGACCTCACACAGTGGCCATTATAAAACAGTTTTTTGATAGTGCCGAAATCAATTTGTTACCTTGGCCATCTCGTTCTCCAGATCTATCGCCAATAGAACATGTTTGGGATATGATAGGTGTTAGAATAAGTAACTTACAGCGCCCCGCTAACACTGTAATGGAACTTAGAGGTCAAATTATCGAAGTTTGGAATGAAATACCCCAAGTCGATATTGACAGCCTGATTTTTAGCATGCCTCGACGTGTTAATGAGTGTTTGGGAAATCGTGAAGGCCCAACACATTATTAATTTTTATTCATTTGTTTTTTTGTTTTTCAAGTTGATTTTTTGATCATCGATACAGTTCGTTTACATGATCAAATTGTGTAAATTTTATTAAAATCGTGCAATATATACTTGGTGTTCTGATTTTTTTGAAACTAAATTGAGATTTATGTACAAGCGTTGTTGCATGTGGATTTTCAGTTGACCACATGTGATTGTTTTTTCTATTGAAAATACCTTCACAAGAGAAATTTGATTCGTCGGTCCAAATAATTTTTTTTAAAAAGTCATTGTCTTCTTGATTTTTAACCACCAAAAACTCACAAAAATCAATCCTGTTCGCAGCATCTTGAGGAAATAATTCTTGCACCAAATTAAATTTATAATTATACATACGATATATTTTCAAAATTCTTCGCAGTGATGTTCTGCTTACTCCCAAATCCTCCTGGCAACTACGGGTGGATGCGCGTGGATTTGCTTGAAAATAAGCCAAAACATTCACTTGAACTTCCTCGTTCTGCGTTATTGGCTTTGGTTGATATTTTTCTGCGTTTAGTTTTCCAAATTGTACAAAATTTGACTCCAGTCTTCTAAATTTTCTTCTATCCATCGGCGGTAAGTGTGGGTAAGTTTTTTTGAAAATTCTGCAAGTTCTCTCAACAATTCTGTCGCGCTGACCATGTATGACGAATAAATTCATAATTTCTTGATTGGTATACTTATTCATTTTAATATTTCTCGAACGGAGCGTTCAAAAATATTGACAGATTCGGTTCAGCGAATATTGACAGTAGCCTACTATGGTGCACGTGTGAATAGTACAGGAATTATTTAATTGTGCAAGCATTCTGGGAGGAAAGAAATTTCGAAATAACTCAAAAACTACTTGCTCTAGATATAGGGAGACATAATGTTGCAAATTGTCTTGCCAATCACCATATGAGATAAAATATTGGTCATTCCATTTGAAAGCATTGAATTATGATGTTTTTAAGTGGGCACTGAAATATTGACATTTTTGAAATACCTATTGTCAAAATTAACAGATGTCAATTTTTTTAATTCTAGAGGGATCTATAAGTAACAATTCAAGATACCGCTCGTCTGTCTATCTTGTCCCTACTAGAAGTTATAGGCATTTTTCAAAACGTCTATTTGAGGTCAATATTTGACAAATAAATTTTTAACTCAAAAACTGTAAAAGTTAAGTGGACATAAATTCATATGAGAGGGTAGACAATTGAACGGGGAATCTAAAAAAAAATTAATATATAGGATGTTCTATTTAAAATAACAAAGTTGGTAGCCATTTCAGGTACAACCGGAAGTGATAGAAAGTCGAAATATTTTCCATGAGGTGATCGCATTCAACCGTGCAATGTAGAATTTTTTCAAATTTTTCCTCTGTTAGGAATCCCGAAAACTTTTAATGGGCGTTATTCGTGGCCCACCCTGTATATATATATAGGTAAAACGGGCAGGTATTTTAAAAATAGAATAAGTGAACATAAAAAGTCAATCTTAAATAAAAAAGGCCATTAGCAAAAATAAAACCTTCGCCAAAAACATGGAGATTTGAAATTTCTCTATATCAACCGTACTCATTAGTTAATTCTATAATCCGGCTATCACATTTGTAATTTTGTATATAGGTACTTAATAATGGTCCATGACCGAAACTAGTCGGAAAGTAATAAAACAAATTAACTGAACAAACCAAGTGTTTTTGCTCAATTTTGAAACCTTTATTACTTCAAAAATGTTTCACCAAGAGTTAAGTGAGAAATTAATTAAATATATGAAATAAAAAAAAAACTGTAAGAAATCTAAGATATTCTTGTGGATGTAACAAATCACAAAACTTGAAGAACAGATCTTTTTTCAGAGAAATAAACAGCTCGCATTGTTTCTAATAATGATACTTAGCTCTGTGATTTTTTAATTTTTACAAGATGATACTTTTTGTGTGAGTTTACATTTTTCATAAAAAATTGTTATATACAAACATCTTTATTCAGACAATACAATATACGGTACAAACATTTTCATACCTATCATACATGTTAGTGTTAGTCTGTCCGGGCTATCGACAAAAGGTCTTTCTGCCCTTAAAATTTGTTATATTTTAATTTAAGAACATTTTCTATTTCATTATCATTCTTCAAAATAAAGCAGTTCCTTGTTTTGTATTTTGAGTAAATTATGTCAATTTTAAACTTGTGAAATATAGTTTATAATTGTTTTTCTATAATATTAGAGTAAAGATTATCTATTTCCTAACACCACTTGTTAATTGTATTATTCCCTACGGAATGATTGACATTTTTACGAAAGTCACTTTTTTATATTTATTTATTATTATAATATTTAAATTTTATCTCTGGTTTATACAATTTGAGAATTTACGCAATTTACCTTAAATAATGAATTTGCGCACTAAAAACACAATAATATATATAAGTATACAAGAAATTGCCAATTCTTGGTTGCAGAATACTTCAAACATTAAAAGTACGATTTTTTTCGCAATTTACAACAAGTTAGTCTTACAACAACTATATCAAACACTCATTGAAATAACTACTTCCCGGGCTAATACCCCAATGGACAATATTATAAGATCGACATTGAATGGGACACTAAAAATGTTGATTCAATAAAACAAAAAATAAATAACTTTAATTCTGGATGTTTAATTAAAACACTTGGTTTGTTTTACTGATTTATAAATCAGTGTACCAAACCAAGTGTTTTAATTAAATATCGAAAGTTAGATTCAAAAGTGTGAAATTAATTAAACATATGACTAATATTACGTCAACATTTTCAATTAAATGGGAAACATCTAACACAACATTTTCAAATTTTAAAAATACATATTTAAAGTGGCTAAACAGAATAGAAGTGTTCTCTACTAAAAGATTACCAAATTAACCCCAATATAGAGACGTTAAAATTATTGTCAGAACCAGAAGACGTAGAATTTTCGGAGGATTCTGACTCGGAATAATTATTGACTTTGGAGTGAATTGTTTTGCATGGTATAGATTGTTTACACTGTTTGTATATACCGGGTGTAACATAAAACAGGAGTTTTTTTAGTTTTTGTTATTAATTGACATATCAATTTAAATTTTTCTACATTTATACTAAAAATAATTTGGAGTATATATTATATATATTTTTTTATTTTCGGATACAGGATTTCATTTTACATACAAATCAAATGTTTTTGAAAAAAAAATTACTTGTCTCATATTTTTTTCCAAAACATAATAGTGCATCTAGATTGCTGTGATCGCCCTAATATCATTTGTTTCGTATCATAGACGTGTACAAAACAAATATTGCCAACTTGTGTTTCTTAATTTGGCCAACACATACCTTTAAATTGTAATTCGATCGTTTTTTAAATAACTTAATTGTTTCAAATGGCAACACGGCGGATCATTATGATTTTTTTAAATGTTAATATACTACCTATTCAAATGTATAATTTTTTCGACATTCTCCATATATTAATAACATATCCACTTTTTCAGTTTGATTGTAAGACATTTTAAATTAAATACGTATCCCTTTTTTAGTTTTTTCTAAGTTTCAAATTAACACATTTGGATAGGTGGTATGCCAACCTTTTAAAAAATCATAATGATCCGCCATGTTGCCATTTGAAAAAATGAAGCTATTTCAAAAAAATGATCGAATTAAAATTTAAAGGCATTTGTTTGCCTAATTAAGAAACAAAAGTTGCTAACATTTGTTTTATACACGTCTATGATACGAAACAAAAGATATTAGGGCGATTACAGCAATCTAGATGCACTATTATTTTTTGAAAAAGAAGACACTAGTAATTTATTTTGTAACAATTGATTTGTATGTAAAATGAGATTTTGTACCCGAAAACAAAAACATATATAGGGTCTTCTATTTCAAATTTTAAAATTGTAGTCACTTCCGGTAAAACCGGAAGTGCTATTAAAGTTTCATAATCACCACTGAACTCTAAATTGTTTTTAATATAAATGTAGAAAATTTCAAAATCCTATTTTGTGTTACACCCGGTATGTATTTGTTTATAAATATGCGTGTAATTGTAAATGTCGCTAACCATAAGCCGGCATTGACGTCAGTATTTATAAATGCTACTGCATTGATAAGGACATTGATCTCATTTTGCTTCTACAGTTAGTGTCGGCTAGTCGAAGGTTTAAACTAAAAACCGACACTAACTGTAGAAGCAAAATGAGATCAATGCCCTTATCAATGCAGTAGCATTTATAAATACTGACGTCAATACCGGCTTATGGTTAGCGAAGTCAGTATATATACAACTTCTACATATCAAGTGAGTGTGTATGGGATGATGGATGTGGCGGCCTGAGGAGCTCATAAAAAGAGCGAAACGATCGTCGTCGTCTTTTGTTCTCCTTGCACACTCACTTGATAAAAAAAATAACTTTTACATCATGACCTAATGCGCTGTTATTTCTTATTTGGTATGTATATATACCGGGTGACCCATTTTAATTTATCCACTGGAATATCTTGTGAAATATGCATCGTAGAAAAAAATATTCCAAACAAAAGTTTAATGGTTTCGAGGGGGCCAACCGATCCTATAAAATGTTCGTCACCCCCACTCCCCGGGGGGTGGGAGAGGGGGGAAACTTTAGAATCTTAAATAGGAACCCCTATTTTTTATTTCAGATTCAGATTATACACCAAAAATAACGTAGGTTTTATATGAGAATTTTTTTTGAATTCGTGATAGATGGCGCTGTATTCGCTTAATTTATCCATTAGATTATCTCGACAAATATGCATCGTACAAATAAATGTCTCGAACAAAAGTTCAATGGTTTCGAGGTGGCCATCCGATCCCATGAAATGTTCGCCACGACTACCGTCCCGGGGGTGGAGGAGGGGGGCAACTTTAAATTCTTAAATAGGAACCCCTATTTTGTATTTCTGATTCGGATTCTACGGCAAATATTATGTAGGTTTTATCCAAAACATTTTTTTGAATTCTTGATAGATGGCGGTGTAGTCGCAAAAATGAAGACGTTTCAGGAAAAAATGAAAAATAGCCTTCAAAAAATCAAAACAAACAATTCGACGACGCTTGCTTGGGTATTTTAATTCCGACTAGTTTTTCTGACACTTCGTACACAAACCTCGATGTCTTGTGACGTGAGAACTGAGAACGCTTTATAGAAGAATCCGGAATGAGCGATTATTTTCCGAATGAAACGGTGGATATTGTCCTTGTCCTAGGAGAATGTCGCCATTCTTATCGAAGAGCTGCGGCATTATACAGAAGACGATTTCCCCAACGGCAGCATCATACCAATTATTCAGCGATTCGTCATATTGAATCGAGATGTAGGAGAGGAAATATTCAACGTCGACAGCAAAACCCCATCAATGATCATCGTATGAATCCGCGCATTTTAACAGTTTTAGCGATGATCCATTTGAACTCCCAGATATCACTTCGCGAAATACAGCACCAAATTGGCATCCCGAGAGAGACTGCGAGAAGATATTTAAAACACTCGAAGTATCACCCGTACCACGTGTGTTTGAACCAGGCATTAAGTGAACGGGATCATGAACAACGGAAAATGTTTTGTCAGTGGGCAATACAGCAAATGCAGAATGACGCAGACTTTTTCAAATTCGTGATGTTTTCTGACGAGGCTACATTCCGCAGTGACGGGTTATTGAATCTCCATAACAGTCACTATTGGTCGCCGGAAAACCCTCAGTGGATGAAGCAAGTGGACCACCAACACCGCTGGACTGTGAATGTGTGGTGCGGTATTGTCAACGGGTACTTAATCGGTCCATATTTTTTCGAGGGCACTGTAACCGGTGCGAATTACTTGAATTTTCTTCCAGACGATCTTCCCGGCTTAATCGAACATGTGGATCTGGAGACAAGGATGAGACTGTGGTTTCAGCAAGATGGTGGTCCTCCACATTTTGCAAATATAGTGAAAACATATTTAGACCAAACGTATCCTGGCAAGTGGATAGGGAGAGGGGGTACAATTAGATGGCCAGCAAGGTCACCAGATCTGACAGCTCCCGACTTCTACTTGTAGGGGCTCCTGAAAGATACTGTCTATCGAGAAAGACCAACTACTAGAGACGATATGATTCAATGGATCCAAGCTGCGTGCAACAATATTCCGCGCAACACCCTTTTGCATACAGTGAGGAATTTTGAACGTCGAATTCATCTTTGTCATGAGAACAATGGTGCGACTTCTGAGCTTAAATGGCTGTTGAAATGTCAGCCCTTGTTAGGGCTACTTGATGTACAAAAGAATTATTGTAAAAAGACTAATGTTTAAATAAATTTAAAAAATCCGACCTAACATGCCGGCGGTAAGATGACGCTTCCTATGTCGATAGTGAACAAAATTATGAATAGGTATTTTGTGTTGCAATCCGCCTGCCCGTTGACAAAAAACAAGATTTATTTATCTACCAGGAGTTAAAGACTCGTGAAGTATATTTTACTTACTTATTATTACTTATTTTCATTCCACGACTCACGGTCCCCGTAAATGCCGTTGAAAAACTAGTCGGAATTAAAATACCCAAGCAAGCGTCGTCGAATTGTTTGTTTTGATTTTTTGAAGGCAATTTTTCATTTTTTCCGGAAACGTCTTCATTTTTGCGACTACACCGCCATCTATCAAGAATTCAAAAAATGTTTTCGATAAAACCTACATAATATTTGCCGTAGAATCCGAATCAGAAATACAAAATAGGGGTTCCTATTTAAGAATTTAAAGTTGCCCCCCTCCTCCACCCCCGGGAGGGTAGTCGTGGCGAACATTTCATGGGATCGGATGGCCACCTCGAAACCATTAAACATTTGTTCGAGAAATTTATTTGTACGATGCATATTTGTCGAGATAATGTAATGGATAAATTAAGCGAATACAGCGCCATCTATCACGAATTCAAAAAAAAATCTCGTATAAAACCTACGTCATTTTTGATGTATAATCTGAATCTGAAATAAAAAATAGGGATTCCTATTTAAGATTCTAAAGTTGCCCCCCTCTCCCACCCCCCGGGGAGTGGGGGTGACGAACATTTTATAGGATCGGTTGGCCCCCTCGAAACCATTAAACTTTTGTTTGGAATATTTTTTTCTACGATGCATATTTCACAAGATATTCCAGTGGATAAATTAAAATGGGTCACCCGGTATATATATACAGGGTGGGCCACGAATAACGCCCATTAAAAGTTTTCGGGATTCCCGACAGAGGAAAAATTTGAAAACATTCTACATTGCACGGTTGAATGCGACCACCTCATGGAAAATATTTCGACTTTCTATCACTTCCGGTTGTACCGGAAATGGCTACTAACTTTATTATTTTAAAAGGAACATCCTATATATTAATTTTTTTTTAGATTCCCCGTTCAATTGTCTACCCTCTCATATGAATTTATGTCCACTTAACTCTTACAGTTTTTGAGTTAAAAATTTATTTGTGAAATATTGACCTCAAATAGACGTTTTGAAAAATGCTTATAACTTTTAGTAGGGACAAGATAGACAGACGAGCGGCATCTTGAATTGTTACTCATAGATCCCTCTAGAATTAAAAAAATTGACATGTGTCAATTTTGAATAGTACAGGAATTATTCAATTGTGCAAGCATTCTGGGAGGAAAGAAATTTCGAAATAACTCAAAAACTATTTGCTCTAGATATAGGGAGACATAATACTTTTATTTTGCAAATTGTCTTGCCAATCACTATATCAGATAAAATATTGGTCATTCCATTTGAAAACATTGAACTATGATGTTTTTAAGTGGGCACTGAAATATTGACATTTTTGAAATACCTATTGTCAAAATTGACAGATGTCAATTTTTTTAATTCTAGAGGGATCTATGAGTAACAATTCAAGATGCCGCTCGTCTGTCTATCTTGTTCTTACTAGAAGTTATAGGCAATTTTCAAAACGTCTATTTGAGGTCAATATTTGACAAATAAATTTTTAACTCAAAAACTGTAAGAGTTAAGTGGACATAAATTCATATGAGAGGGTAGACAATTGAACGGGGAATCTAAAAAAAAATTAATATATAGGATGTTCTATTTAAAATAATATCCGGTACAACCGGAAGTGATAGAAAGTCGAAATATTTTCCATGAGGTGATCGCATTCAACCGTGCAATGTAGATTTTTTTCAAATTTTTCCTCTGTCAGGAATCTCGAAAACTTTTAATGGGCGTTATTCGTGGCCCACCCTGTATATATATATATATATATATATATATATATATATATATATATATATATATGTATATATATATATATATATATATACTAAAACGAAAAATTCGCTGTATATGGAGAGATAAGTTTAGTCATCCATATTTGTCCTGCTTTGATTGTTAGTAGGTAAACATTTGCAAAAATCTGGAAGTGATGGATTTACGGAGGCGAAATCGATTCCAGCGATGTGTATCACATTCTGATGAAGAAGGAAACCTAAAGAGGGAAATGCATTGGTATGCATTCGGTTCGTTCCCCTAAATTAAGCTATCTCCATGTCTTATGGAAATAGACACATAACTTTCGAAAGCTAAACTACCTTCGCAACTTACATTAGCAATACATTATTTTAATCAAACTATCGTGTATGTATATAATTAAAACTTACACGTTCGTAATTAAAATTGTCGATTCTAAGATGGTTATGCATGAGTGGTGTACCAACATATGCAGCGCCCTTTTCTAAAAGAAGGTTTTCAGTTCTTTGTTACTTTGTTGAACATTTAATGCATATACAAAAAATATTAGAATTTCAGTAAATTGCTATATGAATAATATAACTTCTGAAAAATATGTTAGTCTTCAAAATTTCACAAAAAGTAAAAGTATTACGATTAATTAAATGTTGATAAACGAATATTATTATTTTCAAAAATATTACTTACACATTTCCCTCAGTTTCTCTTTTTCATTCTCAGTATACAGTAATAATAATAATTATAATAATAATACTAATTTTATTCGTGCCAATACAAAAGTTTACACACGTCAATAAATATCAGGGTTGTTACGTTTAAAACACTTTATTTTAAAACAGTGTTTTAAACATGTTTAAAAACAGCCGTCCTGTTTTAAACGGTTTTATATTAAACATGTTTTAGATCTTAAATTTGTTTAAAATATGTGTTAAACGTTAAATTTGTTTAAAACGTTTTTTTATTCATTGAGATTTTTTCTTTACATTTTTAAATTTTAACTAAACTATTGAAGATATTTCAAATTACATTATTAAACTTACAATTTTATTACAATAAAATATCACAACTATGTGTGCATAAACGTGATTTTTAAATACAGGATTTTTTCTTTCAGGTATACGTATGAATACACAGTACATTTTTGGATACTTGTTGCTTTTTAAAAGATTTCAATCTGAATCTTTAAACGAGGGTTTTCCACTCCCAGATTAAGCATGAAGTCAAATTTCGAGTTTAGAATAGCCTGAAAATTTGGATTGGCCGCGTAGCGAAGCGGAGAGGCCAATCCAAATTAGGCTTTTCTAAACTCGAAATTTGACTTCATGTGCCACACGTATAAAAAACACTGAAATATCGTAAAGTTTAAAATATACGGCTTTAACAATCTAATATGTAGATGTGAATAAAACGTGAGTCAAATTCTGTGCTAAACAAATTATGTAAAACAGTTGCCTATAATTGTTGTTGTATGTGTGTGGTTTCTTAACTTCATTATAAATCAGTGTTTTTAAACGTGGCGTATGAAGTAAAATTTCGAGTTTAGAAAAGCCTAATTTGGATTAGCCGCTCCGCTTCGCTACGCGGCCAAACCAAATTCTTGAGCTTTTCTAAACTCGAAATTTTACTTCATGGTTAGTCTGGGAATAGAAAACACTCGTTAAAAGCCTTAAATTAACCGCATTGAAACAACGAATTCCCGCAAATTTTAAAAACGCCGTAATTATCGGTATATGTATACTCAAAAGACAAA
The DNA here is from genome assembly GCA_932526585.2 of Philonthus cognatus. Taxonomy (NCBI): domain Eukaryota; kingdom Metazoa; phylum Arthropoda; class Insecta; order Coleoptera; family Staphylinidae; genus Philonthus; species Philonthus cognatus. The sequence goes on along the minus strand of OW052242.1, from coordinate 67,305,471 downwards.
TGTCCTATATGTTCTGTTTTAAACACGTTTTCAACGTGTTATAAACATGTTTTGAACACGTTTTTAACATGTTATTAATTGTTAATGTTTTAAACACTGTTTTAATGAAAAATAAAATACGTTTTGTTAAAAAAAACTATATATTTTAATTAAAACGAAAAAAATACGTTTTTTTAACAACCCTGATGAATATACAGGGTGCGTTACTAAGCGGAAATCGGTTTATAGTGGGCGTATCGTTGAAAAGAGCAAAAAAAGTTTCAAATAAAAGTTGTTCAGAATCAAGTTTATCATAACCTACAATTATTGCTAAATATGGCGGCCATACGGTTATACCGGAAGTAAACACCAACTTCCTTATTTTAAATAGAACACCCTATATATTTTTACATTTTTGGATTGCTCGTTAAAAATAAACATGAGTTTATGCACACAACATTGGGTCTCAGTTGAACCGTTTTCGAGTTATTTCATTTTTTTTTGATAAATTTGACGATTTCAGAGCTCGGCGCCATTAACAATATCTTCAAAGCAAAATAAGTCAGAGTTGTGCGGCTTGCGGTTTTGGATTCGAGAAGAAATGTAGTATTTGTTTAGGTTTTTGCCATTAGTCAGATTTTCTAAATTGAGCCGAATCCGTCGACGGTATAGTAGGTAGTTTTTGATAAATTTGCGATTTTGTAAAAATTTTAATACAATTCGTATTATCGCGTTAGCCCTGGATACTGATGACGTTTGGTGATTTTTTTGACTCGCATGTCGGACAAATGTCAGTTTATTTTAGATTATTTTGGACAGATCTTGCAATAAAAAAACCGAACATGATTTCTCAAGAAGAACTGATTGGTATGGTCTACACCTTGGGCAGTCCTGATGAAAATACATTACTTGCTTCAAGACATCCAAATTCAGCGGCATTCGCTATATTTATACTTAATGACTAACTTTTATGTAATAGATTTTGACATTTCAGGGGGCTATTCACAGCCCAGATGCAATTTGTCATCGGTGAGAAGTCGCACTAAAATGACGTCATTTAGGGAAGAACTAAACAAAACCTAAACAAATACTACATTTCTTCCCGAATCCAAAACCGTAAGCCGCACAACTCTGACTTATTTCGTTTTGAAGATATTGTTAATTGCCTCGAGCTCTAAAATCGTCAAATTTATCAAAAAAAAATGAAGTAACTCGAAAACGGTTCAACTGAGACCCAATGTTGTGTGCATAAACTCCTGTTTATTTTTAACGAGCAATCCAAAAATGTAAAAATATATAGGGTGTTCTATTTAAAATAAGGAAGTTGGTGTTTACTTCCGGTATAACCGCAAGGCCGCCATATTTAGCAATAATTTTAGGTTATGAAAAACTTGATTCTGAACAACTTTTATTTGAAACTTTTTTTGCAATTTTCAACGATACGCCCACTATAGACCGATTTCCGCTTAGTGACTCACCCTGTATATGACACATTTTGAAAAGATCAAATAATTTAAAAACCTCATTGCACAATATGGGTAAAACTAGTGTATAAAAACTGTTTGTTATATATATAGAATAAGAATGTATAAATAAATAAAACACAAATCACATTTTGAGAGACGATAATTAACACTTTAAAATAAGGCGATCGACCAGACCAGATTATATCATATAAAACAATCATACAGCATATCTCTTCTCAAAGTTTCAGATCAGAAAATTTGTTTACGATACAATTGATGGAGAAGAATGCTCTATTTATCAAGTACATTTTAAGAATATTTTTAAAATTTGTATTGGGGAGAGATTTCATTGCTTGTGGTAGGATGCTGTACAGTTTCGGCCCATAGAACTTCGAGCTGTTTTGACACCTAGATAGTCTTAATCTTAAGGGATAGACCTGTTCATGACTTCTAGTATTATACCCGTGGATTTCGTTATGTGTGACATAAGTTCCGGCGTTTTTACGAATATTCATATTCGAATATGAATAAACCTGGCAATGTAAGGATTTTGAGCTGTTTAAAGTAGTCTGCACAATCATCCCTATACCCTATACAATAAAGATAATAATAATGCGGACAGAAGCAATACTCGAGAGTCCCCAGGCCAAGATGCAGTATCTGATTTTGGACTGAAAGAGAGCATGATAGGCAGTCAAAGTATAGATAGTGGTACAGAAGTTCGAACTAAGAATGTGAATCTACTAAGCTTACCGCTGAGGTCTTTCTCATGATTTCTCCAGCTTAACTTGGTGTCAGTGCATAATCCTAGGAACTTGCATGATCCATGTTCTTCATTGCCAACCATTTAGTGAGAATGTGCGCCTTTGAGTTTTTGAGGCATTGAGACAGAGAGCTTATTACAGTTAAACCACAGTGTAACTTAATTATTTATGTGTTCTCTGTGTTGCAGTACTCGTGTATAATCATCAGATTTGTTAATTCATGCGGTATCATCTGCATACATAATTATAGTGCCTGTGTCGATATAAGGTAGTAGATCCTTGACGAAGATTAGAAATAGCAAAGGCCCCAAGATAGAGCCTTGGGGCGTACCACTTCCAATCTCTTCAAGTGCAGATGTGCGATCTTTAAATATGACGCGCTGAGTTCTATTTTTCTAACCGACAACTATCTGGTCTAAAGTTGTAATAATACAACTTCTGTATTAAAACATCATGTGAAACGGAATTAAAGGTCTTGCTGAGGCCGGAAAATTGTGTCGCCGAGTATTGACTAGCTTCGAAACCTGCCATGATTTCTTCGACAAAAGCCATGACACCGCTCCCTGTGGAGCGTTATTGTCAGTTAGTAATTCATTTACGTCCAGAAAACACAATTTTTGTTACAAAAGCTCTCTCAAAACCTCTCAAAAACTTTAGAAATGATAGGCAATAGAGAAATGAGGTGCTAATTGTTTATATCTGCAACGGTACTTTTTTTATGTATCGGTATAACAGTTGCTAGTTTTAGGCAGGTTATGAAATCATTATTTTGAATACAGTTATTTATTAATTTTGTTAGCGGAGTTACTATTACGTCAATCAGAGCTGGGCAGAATTCGAATTATTTAGGATTCGAATCCTAGGTTCGAATCCTTTTAGAGGTTTCAAAAGAGGCATTCGAATACTTTAGTTAAACTGGACTCGTGATCCGGATTCGTTACATTTTTTAAGAGAATTCGTATTCGAATCCAAATGCGGATGATTCGAATTCTCATAAAAGGATTCGAATATTTATATAAAGATTCAAATACTTACAAAAAAATTCTATTACATGAAAAAGGATTTGAATCGTCAAAAATAATTCGAATTAATTGTGAGGATTAACATGAAAAAATTTGTTGTGCGTTTTTAAAGTTCTCGTTAAATCAGTGTTTTATACGCGTGGCGCATGAAGTAAAATTTCGAATTTAGAAAAGCCCCGTGAAAGCTTGTGAAAGTGAAGCCTCATTTTCTATGCGGGGCTTTTCTAAACTCGAAATTTTACTTTATGCTTAGTCTTGGAGTGGACACGCTCGTTCGAAACTTTAAACTGATTGTTTTGATAAGAACATTAAATGACTGAAAATGTTTTTAACGATAATAATCTAGTTTTTAAATTTTGTTTAACAATATTTGAAGTAAAACTGACAAGGTAGCCACAGTTTTAAATGTTAACGTTTTCCGACCTTTCCCCGATTCAATATTTTTTTCCTTGACCTTTTAATATAACTTTCTTCTGTGGGAAACCCCCAGTTTGTTAAATTCTTTTCATTGTTTTTATCAATATTTAAGGGGGTTTTATAAGTTTTAACGTGTTTTGTAATTTTTATGATGCCTGTTGATTTTGACAAATTTAATAATATCATATGGCTTTTTTGTTAGTGTTTTGGTCAATTTGAATAAAATACAATGACTTTTCTCTGAATTTCCCGGTTTTAAAGATATTCAGTGTATCATTTATTTGCAAAATTTTCAGGCATTCGTCGATTTTATAATAGAGTTTAATTTGAAGTTTTAAACGAGTGTTTCCACTTCCAGATTAAGCATGAAGTAAAATTTCGACTTTAGAAAAGTCCCGCGTAGAAAATGTGTCGAGGTTCGCGCAGCGACCCGAGACAAATTTTCACTTTTTTTCTAAACTCGAAATTTTACTTCATGCGCCACGCGTACAAGACACTGATTTGAAGTGAAGTTCAAAAACACACATATGCATCTTTTCATTTCATTTCATTTCATATATTTCCAAAAAGAATAAGTACATAGCATTCATGGGTGAGTCATTTGGTTGCGATGGTTGTGAACGATAATATTTAGTAAACATAAAATTAGAACCTATCATCTAACATATAAATGTTGCAGTGGTAAAAATACATATCAATACATATAAAACTTAATATCTAGGGCTAAAGCAAATAATAAATATAAAACTTAATATCTAGGGGTAAAGCAATAATTATTTAAAATACAATTGAATAGACTTAGTGTCTATTAGTAAAAGTATTAAAAAACATTGTATAAGGACAGTGCTCAAGATAATTTAGTTTAAAATGTAATAGATTAATAACTTAATATTTACATAACAAAACTTATGATCTAGAAAAAAAAAAACATATTAAAAGATTTGTATAAGGGACAGTACACGAAATAATTTAGTTTAACACCTAGTAAAATAAAACTTAGTATCTAGATATAGAACATTTTAAAAATATTTGTATATGAGGACAAGTACAGTGTATAAGATCATCAACAGAGATAAACCTTCGGGCATCATGTCTTTATAAATAATATTCAACAGAATCACTTATTTATTGTCGTCACAATATTTAATATATTCATCCACCGTATAGAATGATTGTTCTAATACAATTGATTTTAATTTTGTTATGAGTATTTTGTCAGGAAGCGCTTTAATATGTCGTGGAAGTTTATTGTAAAGTTTTACTGGTTGTATCACACAAGAATTGTGGATATAATTATGGCTATGCTTTGGTATTATCAGTTGTTTGTTTCTAACAATATATAAGTGTTTACTTTGAGAGATATTATATAGGTGTACATTATTTATGACAAATTTTATTGATTCAAATATATATACCAATAACAGTCATTATTTTCAGTTGTTTAAATAATGGACGACATTCTGTACGAGGTTTTTATTACAAATTGCTCTTAAGAGTCTCTTTTGTGTCACAAATACTATTTGTATGTTGTGTTTAGTCGTATTACCCCAAAATATATCAGAGTAACACAGATATTTAGTCTGGTATCAACGATGTTCAGTGTTAATAATAAATAATTAGGTTTTAAATATTTTTGTTAAAACAACTGATAACGATTTTTATATGTTAGTGGTTGCAAAAAAATAATAAAATCAAATTAGTGATTGGAATCCTTTTCACGAGGATTCGTCCCAGCTTTGACATCAATTATATATTTAATTGAGCCAGATGTCATACCATATACAAATGGAATGGTGTATATTCCATTTGTTTCTGGATCTCGCCTAGCCATGCTTTCGTGTTGTTATGTTGCAGTATCAACATTTACATTTTTTATTAGTTGCCACTCCTGATTCCTTATTTTAACAGTGTTGCAATAATTTATGATATCATAAGTAATCCTCTTTTTAATTTTCAAGAGGTTTATTGTTAATCTTGCAACAATTATTTCGCCACGCGGTCGCTTCTTCGAGCATTTTATTATTAAATCAAATTAATCTAGTGTTGCAATGCTGTGTCAATGTCAAAGTGAAAAATGACTGGACAAAACACATGGGGAACCTTTCTTTAGAAACCATTCCTCCTTTTATTATTTCGCTTGGGAAATCTGGCTCAGAACAAACATCAGAAGATTCAGATGCGGGTTCTTTTGACTAAATAATAAAAGTGGAATGAGGGCTTAAAAATTGTTTGACATGAAAATTATCAGTATCACAAGAGGGTGGGAATAAATTTGCAATTCTACAAAAAAATACTGAGGGCCAACAGAAGAGAGAATGACCAAAATTAAGGTGGATGGATGGAGTTGATCAAAATGTGTTAACGGGAAGACCCAAGCGAGAAATACAAATGGATCACGAAATAAGTTTGCAGAGCCGAATTCATTATATTTGTTATATACAATATTATTGCTGTGTTTGTATGTACAAAAACCAAGTAGTAAATTTTGTTAATCTTAAAACTGCATATTATTATCCTTTTATATCTGAAAATTTGTAAAACAGGCAACAGTGTAAGATCACAATAGTCAGAAATTATAACCTTAAAATCGAACATCTGACAGTGACATTTAAAAACCCTGATTTAAAACACAACCAGCCCCATTTACAATACTTAAACTGTCACTTTTCCATAGCTAGGCGAGATCCAGAAACAAATGGAATCGTGTATATCTCTGGCACTTGAGTTTTTTAATGAAATAATAGTATCACGTACTTCACTCACTTTTTGTAATGCAAAATAATTCGTAAGCTGGGAATTTGTACTAATGATTACCAATGGGTCTATCTGACAATATGATAGATCAGATTGTACAGATTTTGAGACAGTTTTAAAAAATATGTTAAAATCATCAGGTTGTATATCACAGTTAATGTATCACAGATCGTTTTTTATCTTTTATTAGAAACCAAATTGCTTTTGTTTGTTAACGGATGTGTTAATCTTATCCATTGGCCTTTTTTTACATTTTCGTAGAGCATATTTATATATTAATTTTGTATACAGTGGTTTCAATTCTGTGAGTCTTGTGCCTACCTCTTTAACCAGGGCGAGATTTTCGCGCATTTTGTTAAGTTCATTATTGTACCAAACTACATTGATTTTTTTTGAAGTTATTTTAAAAATATTGTTCCAAAAGCTGCATAAACGCTTCGAAACGCTATTAATGAATGAGATGTGTTTTGCAATGGATGATATAATTGAAATTTGTCGTAATGGGTAGTGTTGTTCGCATAAATGGTTATTTTTCTGAAGTTCTCGATATTTTAATTTAAATTCCAACATGGTCGGATAAGCAATAGTTTGTCGGTGAAACATTAGTTTCAGTATCTTACATATTTGTAGAAACGTTATCAAGGTAGTTTTAAAGGTAACCAATTGTCGAAGTTCGTATGTGGCCAGAAGATTGATAACGTCTGGTGCTTTATAATCCTCAGTGAGAAAGTGTACATTGATATCTCCCCCCAGGATAATATTCTTGTTGAGAAATATACTGTTTAACACATTTCCTAGAACATTTAAGAACATATCTAAATCTCCAGTCGGTGATCTATAAACATTGATAATAGTTAAATCATATAATTCAAAATGATGGAACAATATCACAATGTTTTTTAATAGATGCTGTTTGAATTTTATAAAAAGATATTTTGTTTTTAATTAGTTGCATAACACCTCTGTGTAAGTGTTGGGACCTAACAAAATTAGTTACAAGTGGGTATCTATATACAGAGAGATTTATGTAACACCGAACATTTTCATAACGAGAATTTTTCGTTAAATTATCCATATGCATACGTTCCATATTATTCCATGCTCGGTTTATTAAAAGAATTTAATTTGAAGCTTTAAGCGAGTGTTTTCCACTCCCAGGCTAAGCATGAAGTAAAATTTCGAGTTTAGAAAAGTCTGAAAATTTGGTTTGGTCGCGTAGCGCGAAGCGCGGAGCGGCCAAACCAAATTTTCAGGCTCTTCTAAACTCGAAATTTTACTTCATGCGCCACCGGTACAAAACACTGACATATTACGAAGTTTAAAACACACCGCTAAACTTTACATTGAATCAGTGTTTTGTACCGGTGGCGCATGAAGTAAAATTTCGAGTTTAGAAGAGCCTAAAAATTTGGTTTGGCCGCGCCGCGCTTCGCGCTACGCAACCAAACCAAATTTTGAGGCTTTTCTAAACTCGAAATTTTACTTCATGCTTAGCCTGTGAGTGGAAAGCACTCGCTTAAAGCTTCAAATTTAATTCTTTTAATAAACTAAGCATCGGAAAATGTGCAACGTATGCATATGGATACTTCAAGGAAAAATTCTCGTTATGAAAATGTTCGGTGTTACATAAAACTCTCTGTAGATAATATAATGAAACTTCTAGTTGTCTTATTAATTAAGACATTGGTTGCATTTTCGTGAATAACATTTTCGTAATTTTATTATTATGTAGTAGGAAGTACTCGCCAAACGTAGAGAAACGCGTTTTTCGGAATAGCTCATATTTAGTGATTGTCCAATTATTTCTTGCGCTTTGTTTTTCATCTTTATCCTTGATACAGTTTTCCAGACTTGATCTGTAGAACTTTTTTGTTTTTATTCTATCTTATCTTCTGAAATTCCCGTTGTTATAATACTCTTCTTTATTTCTTTGTTGTGAATAGTTTTATTTTCTCATTTTTCATTTGAACTGTTAGGGAGCTCTTAGATGGACGTTCTAAACGCGAGGCGGAAATAGGTTTATATGAGAGTCCGTAGACGGACGGGTGCGAGGCGGAGAAAACACCAGCACTCGCGCCTGTTTAAATTTGAGCGGGGCGGAACGGACGCATTTTTCAGTTTTAACACATGGTTTCTTATGCGCGTTCTTATACGGGCGGGTGAAATGCGTTTTCAAAGCGGGCGTTTTCCTCAATATTTTTGTAAAAAATCGGCCAATTCGTAATATTTTCCTTACCATATTTAGTCGCAACGCAAAAATAAATAATATACAGGGTGATTTTCGCAATCTGCCGATTTTTATTATCTCTTATGACTCGGTTATTTATGGAGATACAAACAAAAATTAAATACGAAAGTTTTATGACTTTTTACGTAGAGTACTTAAAAAAATTATAGATGTTTTAATTTTTGAGATATTATAAAAACTACTATTTTCTTAAATGGGACACCCTATATCTGAGTATCTCAAAAAATTGCATTTTTTCTTGTGATTGCAAAAATATGTAAAAAATTAACATTATTTCTTATAGTCAATGGCATGTTATCCAACTCGATTCCTTATCATATTTAGCCGTAACGCAAAAATAAATATTTTTGCGTTTAGATAAGTGTCCAAAACTAAAAAAATAAATTAAAAATATAAATTATAAATTTTTAGGTAAACTTTCACCTCTAAGATATGAGTCTAATTTTATTTAATATTTAAAAAATTATTGATATTTTCTAGAAATTACGAAAAATGAAATAACTAACAATTAAAAATCGCCCCTAATCTCTTGTAAAAATAGTGTGATAAGAACAAAATAATTAAAAGAATTAATAATATTTTTTTTGAGAGCGCTCTCTGTGCTCGTAAATTTTATACTGATAGCAGGTTCTTTTTTACCATATTCTCCAATTGGCCAACAGACTAGAGAAATGCCCACTTCACAGTCTATTTGTAATATACAGGTTATTATACATGAAGGGTGTAAAATTTTTGACAGAAATTTGTGTACCGGTTACGGGTTAAATAAAAGGTAAAAAAGTGAAAGTCTATATCCTAGCGCTAAAACGTGATTTTATAAGTATGTTTGATACAGAAAGATTTATCTTAGAAATTCAGGCACCGCCCAGTGAACAAATCCATTTAAGTAATGTTTCATCAACATTAAAACAACGTTTAATGTTGCTGCACTGTTGATATAACGTTATTTATTTGTTATTTGCTCAGTGGGCGAAGTGCATGTGGAATTCAGGTAAGTAATATTTATACTTATAAAAACATTAAATACATAAATACAGTAATGTCTATGTATAATAAAAGATAAATAAATAATAATTTGACGCAATTAAATCTATTTCGTTCATGCTTATTACTCAGCGTAACACAACTGAATGATAAACGGCACTGAAGGTTCGGCGGCGAACTCGCCTAGCACCCGCTTGCAAAACGCGTTTAATATACGGAGCGGATTAAACATACTCCTCATAGACTTAATGAGTATTCGCTAAAAGCGGAGCGGAAAAAACGATCAGTCCCGCTCCGCTTCCGCGCTCAAAACGTCCATATAAGAGCGCCTTTACAGTCGATTTGTTGTTGCTTTGTGTTGTGATTGCCGCGAAATTGTTTTGTGCTATCGCGGCAGATATATTGTCTGCCGTGAATGATTTTTGTGCAATGTAGGTTTTTAAGTTTCCCTTGTCGCTAACGCTCGTTAAGCGTGATCTTGAACTTTGCAGATTGTTAGTAGTGGTTTTATTTTCTGCATATTTTATTAGTTTATTCAAATCAAATCAAATCAAATCATTTATTTGGTGCTAATACACGAACTTTACACAAGTCTAATTCATATCAATTAATTAGCTAACTATACAAAGGTTGTAAGTGAATAAAATTAAAATAAATTAAGGGACAATACAGACACGTTAAAATTAATTACAAAAATAATTCAAGGCTCAATAGAAAGTGGGCAACTTACAATCAAATCAGTAAATCTATTGGATAAGCAATCCTCTATAGCATAAAATGCTTTAGATATAAAGTATTTTTTGAGGCAATTATAGAATTTGACATCAGTCAGGTCTTTTATGCCCTGTGGTATGGCATTGTACAGTTTAGGTCCATAAAAGTTGATCGCATTTTTGGTTTTAGTTAACCGTAGTTGGGCAGGGTATATCAGATGCCTACGCCTAGTTAGATGGTTAAGGATTACATCATGCGTTGTGTACTGGTTAATGTTTTTTCTAACATACGCAATGCATCTTATCATGTATACACAAGGTAGTGTAAGGACATTAATTTCAGTAAAGACTGGTTGGCAATCAGCCCTGTAAGGAAGGGAGGAGATTACTCTTACGGCCCGACGCTGAATGCCAAACAGTCCACCAAGAATATGTGAGTGGCCCCATGCAAGAATTCCATAGGTAAGATTCGAATGAAAAAATTACATTATGTTCCAAATTAATAATTTTTGATTTTAACAATTTAACGTTGTCCTTTAGGATAATATTTTATCCTTTATTTCACTAATTATTTTGTTCAGAGGATCTACCTACCTTTTGCGAGATGTTTTCGAGTATTAGTTCTTCTCCAACCTCATTTTCGGTTCCCGTTGCTTTACAACATATTTACTTTTGTTCCATCGATCATTTCCAAGCTTTTTTGTTTGCTGCAACGGCGATTGTAGGTGTTACCACACTTTATACAGACAAAGACTTTGCAGGGTGTATTAAGCAACACTTTAAATATGATAAATTATCTAATGCGACTTTTTCTCCGGCCATTTTATGATTTTATTGTGATATTAGTACTTCAGATTTTTGAAATAAATAATTAAGTAATAGCCTTGAAGTAAAGTTCGAACGATAAAGAAGAAACTAAGAATATTGTAGCACTTGTAAAAAGTAAAAAAAAGATATAATACTAAGTGGTAATTAAAAACTGAATCCAATTTGTTAAAACATGAAAAACAACGATTCATAAAATACTAGAATGTTGTATTTTTATGAAATTTACTAACTTTTGGACGTGTATTTCTTATTTATATCGTTTTATAAAACCACACAATTTTATTTACTTTCATAATTTTACAGTTTTACAAATCTTTATATTTTCAACAAAAACTGCCGTTAAGATCTATTACCCATTTTTGGAAGTAGACATCAAAATGGTAATTTATAATGTTTACTACCATTTTCTGGACAATTTTAGTTAACTTTGAGCCTTTGTACTTTATTTTATAAGCGAGCGATTTAGCGATTTGTGGTTGAACAAAAAGTAAGCCTTTAATAAATTTTATGAAATTCTTCTATTTCAGTAATATTTTATATGCAGGTTGAACAAAAAATTGTAAAAAGCTTTACGTAGCTCGATTCGTTGGTTACATAAATCTATACGGGGGGGCTATCAACTTAATAAATTAAGAGTTAAAAAATTGAAATATAACACGAAAAGATTGTAGTGGGACATAAATATTATAAATATGTGACTAGAAATGTTTTTTTTAATATTTCGTGTAAAATCATTGGTATCAGAGCTGGGCGGGATTCGAATCATTCAGGATTCGATTCCTGGATTCGAATCCTTTTAAAGGATTCAAAAGAGGTATTCGAATACTTTAGTGAAAACGGATTCGTGATCCGGATTCGTTACATTTTTATAAAAGGATTCGTATTCGAATCCAGACGTAGATGATTCGAATCCTTATAATAAGATTCGAATCCTTATAAAAGGATTCGAATCCTTATAAAAGGATTCGAATCCTCATACACGGATTCAAATCCTCCCAAATAATTCGAATCATCGCTATTAAGGCTGGGAGTCGAATTCGATTAATTCAAATAGTTAAATATTCTAATATGAATATTTAAATCACTAAATTATTCATATTTAAATTTTACTTCATGCTTAGTCTGGGAGTGGACAACACTCGTTCTTAGAAGTTTCAAATTGAGTGATCACTCAAGATTACTAAGTTTATTACCATTTTACAAAGGCTACAGCTCGTAGGACCAATCATGGTCTTCGGAGACCGAAGGACTACAGGGAATCGAAGTATTTTTACAAGAAAACAACGAATATCTGAAGGTTTACAGCATGGATAGGAAAGAAAACATCCAATTTTGAAAAACTATTGAAGTTAGGTTGGTTTTCAGTGCATTTTTAACTTCACTTTAAATCAGTGTTTTATACGCGTGGCGCATGAAGTAAAATTTCGAGTTTAGAAAAGCCCCGCGAAAATTTTCTACACGGCGCTTTTCTAAACTCGAAATTTTACTTCATACTTAGTCTGGGAGTGGACAACACTCGTTTGAACATTAAATTTAACTGTTTTCTAAAATCTACGTATGTAATATAATAAATCATTCATTGAAATCATAGAAAAAGATGCAAAATTTTACCTAAAAAGAACTTTTAGAGTTAATTTTATAATTTGCTCGGCTCTTAATGGGTAATTATTCTATTCCTAAGAAAACCCATATTTATTTAATATTAAAGTTGCATTTAATATAATAAAAAACTGTGAATAAATCGACAATAATCTAGAAATATCGAAAATCTCGACATGTAGAAAATCTTGACGGTCCACTCCCAGACTAAGCATGAAGTACAATTTCGAGTTTAGAAAAGCCCCGCGTAAAAAATTTGTCTCAGGTCGCGCAGCGACCCGAGACAAATTGTTACGGGGCTTTTCTAAACTCGAAATTTTACTTCATGCGCCACGCGTATAAAACACTGACTTAAAGTGAAGTTAAAAACGCACTGAAAACCAACCCAACTTCGATAAATTTTTAAAATTGGATGTTTTCCTATCCATTCCTATCCATGCTGTAAACCTTCAGATATTTATTGTTTTCTTGTAAAAAAAACTTCAATTATTTTATTACGCCACGCGTATAAAACACTGATTTAAAGTGAAGTTAAGAACGCACTGAAATCCAACCCAATTTCTATATTTTTTCAAAATTTGATGTTTTCTATCCTATCCATGCTATAAACCTTCAGTTATTCGTTGTTTTCTTGCAAAGAAACTTCGATTTCCTGTAGTCCTTCGGTCCCCAAAGACCATGATTGGTCCTTCGAGCTGCATCCTTTGTAAAATGGTAATAAACTTAGTAATCTAGAGTGATCACTCAATTTGAAACTTCTAAGAGCGAGTGTTTTCCACTCCCAGACTAAGCATGAAGTAAAATTTCGAGTTTAGAAAAGCCCCGCGTAGAAAATTTGTCGAGGGTCGCGCAGCGACCCGAGACAAATTTTCACGGGGCTTTTCTAAACTCGAAATTTTACTTCATGCGCCACGCATATAAAACACTGATTTAGAATAAAGTTCAAGAACACATATATCATAATTAATTAAAATCATTAGTTAATCAGATATTTAGTCGGTAAACGAACATTTTTCTTAATAGAAACTGATGGAATAAAATGTTACTGGTTGCAAATGATAGATTCAAATTTATTTTTAAAGGTTTTGTATCCGTGATTCAAAAATGAGGATTCGAATCTTTGATTCGAATCATATTTTTCACTTACGAATCCTTTATTCGAGTATTCGTGGTTCGAATCATATTAGGTGATTCGGATTCGTGATTCGAATCCTGTTTTTGAGGATTCATCCCAGCTCTGATTGGTATCGCATGTTCAAGTGTCATGACAAATTTTATAGGTTGGCAACTCTAAAATTATATATTGTAATTATTATGTTTGACATTTTATATGACAATTCTTTAAGCGTGTAGCCAACATAAGTTGAGAAAAAAAGATTAAATCATGGCACTCTGGAGGTTTTTTTTTTTATTGAAGATACGTATTAACAATCGACGTAGCATTACGTAAACATGTTTATTGTTTAGCTGATCCTTGGAAGCAATAATTTTACACAAAATATTTAAAAAATAGACAGTTTATAATAAATTTCTGTGGATTTTTACAACAAAACTTGTTTAATTAAAAAAAATCAAAAATCATTGTTATGCTAAGTTTAGAATCAATGCTTTTGACCACAAATGCTCCTAATAGGCTTTGTTTATTAAAACATAGATAGTAAGCATTAAAAAATACCACAAGTGTTTATTTTTGTATACCGGGTGTACCATTTAAACTGACAAATCAAAATAACTCGAAAAATATGCATCGTACGAAAAAATGTTCCCAAACCAAAAATGAATAGTACCAAAAGGTGCATCATCCTATTCTAAATTCAGCCCCCTGCTCCGCCCCCAGTAGGTGGGGCGGGGGGCAACTTTGAAATGTCAAATAGAAATCCTAATTTTTTTTATTAAAGATTCGGATTCTACTAAAAAAATACATAAGTTTTCATTGAAACATTATTTTAATTTATAATAAAATTTAAATTTAATATAAATTTAAAAATTAATGCATTTTTTTAATTTTAGTTTTTATTTGTGAGATGTGCAACACTATTTAGTTGTACAAATCCCGAGATAGCTGGCAAGCTAACTTAGCACAATTATTGTACAGGGTGTTTTTTTTTCGTGGATATTATAGGGTATAGGCTAAACGGTAGGAGATACCGTACTTTTTTTAGTGTTTAGTCTAATGGCGCAATCAGATCTACACTAACTAAATCTAGTTAGGTTTAGGTTTAGAAGATACAGGGTGATTTTCGAAATCTGCCGATTTTTATTATCTCTTATGACTCGGTTATTTATGGAGATACAAACAAAATTTTAATACGAAAGTTTTATGACTTTTTACGTAGAGTACTTAAAAAAATTATAGATGTTTTAATTTTTGAGATATTATAAAAACTACTATTTTCTTAAATGTGTCCCTATATCTGAGTATCTCAAAAAATTGCATTTTTTGTCGTGATTGCAAAAATATGTAAAATATAAACATTATTTCTTATAGTCAATGGCATGTTATCCGACTCGATTATTACATATTTTTCCAAAATTTGGATTTATCCTTCAGCATTCAAACTTTTGTTAAAAATCCTGTAGTTAAGGACTCTGTTTTGATAAAGCTCCACCCATACATGGAACCCAAACCGTCCTTGTTGCTCCCTGGCGACCGTCTGATGAGGATTTATGTTTGACCAATATCGATTGTTCTGTCGATTAAAAATTCTAAACGCCGCTCTTCATCTCTAGGATGCAAGTTATGAACCTTTATTATTTTATATGGTTTATACGTATGCTTGCTTAACGTTTTCAAAACGCTTAATTTAGTTGTGCCTATATTACGGCTACATGCCGTAGAATCTTTATTTTCTTTTTTTGTAAATCTTATCTCTTGGTTTTCCAAATGATCTATACTCACTTAAATTATGATATAAATATATTTGAAATATTTCTTCATGTGGCTGTCGTCGGTCCGGATAACGCTCAAAGTATAGGTCTAAAGCTGCGTCTTTATTTTCATTACCCTTAATATAGCACCCAAAATGTTCAATTTTTTATAGTTTATAAAAATATTCATTTTAGACTCCATTTTTAAAGAAATATAATCAAAAATATTTCGTTAACAACGGAATATCAAAACCAATACGTAATTAATATTGAATTTTATGACATGTAAACAAACAAAAACAAAAGCTTACAGAATTCAATTAATGGCCATCTAGAAAATCTTTTTTTTTGTTTTTTGGTATTTTAGCTATTTAGGACAAAACAAAATATCAAGTGTTACATACTGTTGCAATCACAAGAAATACAGGGTGTCCCATTTAAGAAAATACTAGTTTTGATAATATCTCAAAAATTAAAACATCTCTATTTTTTAAGTACGCCACTGGATTCTACGTAAAAAGTCATAAAACTTTCGTATTTAAGTTTTGTTTGTATCTCCATAAATAACCGAGTCATAAGAGATAATAAAAACCAGCAGTTTTTGAGAATCACCCTGTATCTTCTAAACCAATCTAGTTACCGTAGATCTGATTGCGCCATTAAACTAAACACTAAAAAGGAGAACGGGACACACATCTTAGTTTTATTTTGTATCTCTTGCCATTTAGTCTATACCCTATACAGTGTGGAAACTTTAACTGGAATAAAATTCATAACTTCGATATAGGCGATTTTTGCAAAAAATCCCGAAACACGCTAAGTATTGTTTTTTCTTGCCCTCATTTCTATGTATATGCTGCTTGTTTATCTGTTCCCGGAAGAGCGCAGCCACCTCTGACTTGTTTTTTTCAAATGGAAAGGTATGTCAAGTGACACCTCGTTTGAAAGGTCTCTTCGCAAGTAATACAACACACTATTTATCTCTTGAATATTTACAAAGCCCACGTGATAAAAAAAAGAAAACCACTTTTACATTGAACATGTTTCGGCGTAAAGTTGTATGTTTTTGACATGTGTTTTGATGCTATGGAACTGCGTTGCTTAGTTACTAGTGATAATAATAGTCACCAAAGCAGTCACATACGCTCGTCAAGTTGTCGAAGTGATTTCTAAAATGCAGTATTTAACCGAAAATCTCCGAATCGAGATTCTGATGATGATCGGTTATGGTAACAGAAGACGAAGTCAGCTTGAGGTTGCTCAGTTATTTCGAGAAGAGCATCCGGATTTATCACCCATTAGCCAAGGTACCATAAGCAAAATTGAGACACAATACAACAATTTGGGTCATGTCAGGGTTGTGCCCAGACAGCGAAATCCCACTGTTCAAGCAGATACCAGGCTAAACGTATTATTAACTCTTCAAGAAAATCCAGTGACTCCAGCCAGGCAACTGGCCCGTGACAACGAGATTAGTCATACTACTGTCCTGAAAATTCTTAGATCAGCCAAGCTGTATCCTTACAAGATGCAGGCACGACATTGAGGACCTTAAGCAACGTATTAGGCATGAAATACGGCAAGTCACACCAGAAATGTTACAAAACATTAGAGATGCATGTTATCATCGATTTGCACTTTGCCAAGAAAGAAACGGTGCCCATTTTGAACATTTGTTGCATTAAATAGTATTCAAGTTATAAAAGTGTTTTTTTATCACGTGGGATTTGTAAATATTCAAGAAATAAATAGTGTGTTGTATTACTTGCGCAGAGACCTTTCAAACGAGGTGTCACTTGACATACCTTTCCATTTGAAAAAAAAAAGTCAGAGGTGGCTGCGCTCTTCCGGGAACAGATAAACAAGCAGCATATACATAGAAATGAGGGCAAGAAAAAACAATACTTAGCGTGTTTCGGCATTTTTTGCAAAAATCGCCTATATCGAAGTTATGAATTTTATTCCAGTTAAAGTTTCCACCCTGTATTATCAACGAAAAAAAACCACCATGTACATCACACACTGTCAGTGTCATTCTCGTCTGACTTTTCATCATGGATGTATCTGTGCAAGAAAACATTGAAATGATTTTCATTTATGGCGAATGCAGGCGAAATTTCGACGATGCTGTCAATTTGTATGCTGAGCGTTTTCCTAAAAGTACGATCACGTTCTTCTTTCGTTAAGAGTGGTTAATCAATTTTCTACTGACGGAAGTGCACAACCGCACAAAAAAATGCGTAGAACCACTGTTTGTGAAGAAAATAATCAAATAGCAGTGCTAGCTGCAGTGGCTCATAACCCATATGTGGGTATCCGCACAATTTCGCATCAACCTGCAATTCCTGGATAAAATTTATTAGATTTCAGAATTCACTAAACACTCATATTTGGTGAATTCTCAAATCTAATAAATTTTATCCATATCATGTGTCCTTGCACCAGGAATTAACTGACTATGACTTTCAAAACCGACTAACGTTTTGTCAATGGAAAGTTGAAAGAATACAAGTAAATCCGAACTTTTTTGCTCGTGTGCTATTCTCTGAT
Source organism: Philonthus cognatus (assembly GCA_932526585.2). Lineage (NCBI taxonomy): Eukaryota > Metazoa > Arthropoda > Insecta > Coleoptera > Staphylinidae > Philonthus > Philonthus cognatus. The sequence continues at coordinate 67,287,279 of OW052242.1, read as the reverse complement.
GAATCCGGATTTACAAACCACGGTGATGTTAACCGCCATAATATGCATTACTGGAGTGTGAAAAACCCACACTGGATTTGTGAAGTAAATCATCAGCGTCCTTGGTCAATGAATGTTTGGTGGGGAATAATTGTTGATAAACTTATCGGACTATATTTTATTGACGGCAATTTGAATGGTAACACATACCGAAACTTTCTTGAAGAAGTACTACCAAGGTTGCCAGAAGAAGTAAGTTTAGATGTGAGGCAGTACATGTAGTTTTAACATGATAGTTGCCCAGCACATTATTCGTTAGTAGCACGCGAGGTATTCGTGATCGGGATTACAATAATCGCTGAATCGGTAGATTAGGACCTGTGAACTGGCTAGCCAGATCGCCAGACCTTACCTGCCCTGACTTTTTGTTGTGGGGCTACTTAAAAGATGCAGTTTATAAAGAAATACCTACTACTCGCGAAAACATGCTGTAACGAATAAGGGATGCTTGCGCTGCAATTACACCAGACATGCTTATGAGATGTACAGGAATTCCTAGCACGAGTCAACAATCGCATTGAACTTTAATGACATCATTTTGAGCATTTAATTCAATTAAGAACCCCGATGGAGAATGGCGAGACGCCACTAACTTTCTATTTATGTTAAATTTAGTTTATGCGATTACAGCGCCATCTGTTTCGAATGAAAATAATGTATTATTAAAAACGTATGTATGTTTTTTTCTAGGGTTGGAGCAGGGGCTGAAATTAGAACAGGATTATGCCCCATTAGGTACTATTATATTTTGGTCTGGGCAATACGTGCCCAGACCAATTTGTACGATGCGTATTTTTCGTGTTATTTTGATTTGTCAGTTTAAATAGCAAACCCGGTATATACAGGGTGTCTCATTTTTAAGTGCCACTTAGAATATCTTCAAAACCATGCACCGAATGAAAAAATGTTTCAAATAAAAGTTTAATGATTTAGAGGGAGACATCTAATTCTGTAAGAAAATTTAACCCCCCATATCCAGGGGAGGCTGGGGAGGGTGGGGAGGGAGTAGCTTTGAAATCTTAAATGCGAACCCCTATTTTTTATTACAAATTTGGATAGAGCGTGGAAAAGAAAGTAAGTTTTATCTAAAAACATTTTTGTTACTTTGATAGATGGCGCTGCAATCAACAAAATTGAGCAATTGATGATTGACATACTAAATTTATTTTACTCTAACCAATTAGTTGAAGATTTCACTTGAAGTTAGTGATTAAAACGCGTGGCGAATGAAGTAAAATTTCGGTCCGCCATTTTCGGACCAAATTTGATGCGTTTTTGTGTGTGTGGTTGTATCGTATTTACATCATGCAGTCGCAATTTCGACGCACCTTGCACCCTTGACACCCGTTTGCACTAGGGATAATTTTAGATTGAGTTACATAAGACAACAGTAATCAAAATTAAGAATATTTATATACGTGATCTTACACATTATCCTTGACAGCATTATTGTGATAAATGTTGCTCTTTTCAAAAAAGATTGTACAATCCGTGAGTGAACAATTTTTCCGCGCATTTGAAGGCACTCGCACTTTCGTCGCTAGTGCTTCAAATTTGCATTTGCTCGAGAAAATTGATTTCCCACACTTGTTTTGTAAATAACTATTAACGTATTTTTCTATTGAACAGAAGACATGATTTCTATCTCTTTCAATAAGTTTATTTACCTTTGAGCTTATAAAAATTATATTTCAATGGAGAGATTTATTCTTGGTGTTCTTCTCGAAAAAGTAAATTTCACGATTAAAAATAAAAATACAGAAACATAAACTAAATAAAAGCTATAATTTTGTAATCAAAGTGAAACACAGTGATTTGATTTATAAAATAATCAAATCAATGTGTTAGGCCTTACATTGATTGGTAATTAGTTAATGAACATGAAGTTCCTCTACTAGTTAAACTATAAAACAGTATGTTTTAGCAAATCCTCATATCCCCGCATACAATGCTACAACTTTGTTAGGTGTCAGTGATGGCGAGGGGAGGACGAAGAGCAGAAACTTTAAGAAATCCGCGCGTCCGAAACTTTGGCCAATTATGCGCCCCAGCTGAACACTGATAACTGGGAGAAACTTGTCCGGGGCGGCCGACAACAACCCCGGAACAATTCCCAACTTATTTACTCATTTTCCCGTATTAAAACCGAAATCTCACACTCGCAAAATTATGGCATAAATGTTACGCCATTCATTAGGCCGTGCAGATATAGTCAACTCATAACCGAGTCTTAAGTAGTTGAATAATTGTTTGACTAAGGGTGACTCTTATTATAATTAATTTAGAATAAAGTACTCGTACTCAACAGAGATAAGGAAGTATGTTAGTTCTCTTTCTAAGTAAAACGTATTGTTGGAACAGAAGATGTTTTAAGAGAGATTCGCACATGAAATATGCTATAAGGGTCCCTAATGAGATTAATGATAATACATTTTTGTTTATAATATTTGACATTTCGACAAAGAAACTAGTGAAAGACTTCTGTGTTTTTACAAAAATGTATGTCTCTGTAATTTTGTTACGTTTCGATTTTTTTCTATTTATTATTTTTAAATAATCATTGTGTTTAGAGGCCTCCTTAAGCAGATTTAGGCATAAGTTGGCAACATTTTCAGTCATGATTAAAACCAACGACTAAATAAGTAATGCATAATTTAGTCATGACCAATTTGGTCCTTAAGTCTGCACTCAACTGTCGTTTCAATTTACAATCGTTTAATAATATAAGGGCACATGAAGTTTTAGTTTAAAAATATTTATTTTGGTATATAATTGTGCACTTTTGCTAGAAAAAAATTATCTAATAAAATTATCTGTATTAATATTATGAACGATTCATTTTTCAAAAGAAAAAGTAGAGTTTTTGATAGTCATACATTTTATCAGAAAAAGATATAAGAATTATATAATCACAAAATCATTCGAGAGGGCATGATAAGGTCACATTTTAGAGTCTTTTAATTTTATTTTTAACTTTACTAAAATTAAAAAAAAAATTGTGATGTCTCCATCATTAGCATCACCTAAACCCTGGGTCTCCAAACTATCTTCTTCGCGGGCCACAAATACAATTCTACATAATAAAGTCGGCCAAGATCCGATTAATTTTATAAAATTATGAAAAATTTAAGGAACAATTGTTACAATATTTCAAAATATGACATTTACAAAAAAAATTACAAACAATCGCGGCCCGGATTCATGCAAGTCGCGGGCCGAATTTGGCAAGCGGGCCGAAGTTTGGAGACCACTGATCTAAACAATTGATACTTGACATAATAAACTTATATCAGTTATAAATTTCACATTAAATCATTGCTATAAATGCGTCGTGGTATGATTAATAATTGATAATATTCATTCATTAAACCGGAGCAGCACCTTTCGGGCTCTTTGAATCTGCAGCTTGGTTTCATTCATGAATATTATCGATGACAATCACACCACTTGTTATATTACAGCTGAAAATGTAGTCGACTATGATGAAATACCATCAAAATGTCATAATAGCGAAATTACTGTCAAAATGTTACAATAGTCAATTAATGATGAAATGCTATCAAAATGCCATAATAGTGTAAATACAGTCGACTATGATGAAATACTATTATAATGTCTTAATAGTGAAATTCCTGTTAAAACGTTACAATAGTCATTTAATGATGAAATACTATTAAAATACCATAATAGTGAAAATACAGTCTATGATAAAATACTATCAAAATGTCATAATAGCGAAATTACCGTCAAAATGTTACAATAGTCATTTATGATGACAAACCATAATAGTTTCATAATAGCGAAATTACCGACAAAATGTTACAATAGTCATTTAATGATGTAATACTATCACAGTCAAAAGGCTAAGTGATTTTAAGACAACATTTCATAATGATCAATAAACAATTGACACACAGTAATGTCGCAATGATCCTTCATTCAAATACGTCACATATAGTCAAAATTGCATGATGGAAACAAGGATGGGTTAGGTTAGAAAAATAACATAAGTGTCATCGCAACTTGTCATTTAACCTGACTCAATTTTATTTAATTAAAAATTGTCAGAAATGTCCTGAAATGTGATAGTTGGCCAATATTCTTATTTAGTGTTGAAAATATTAAATTCAAAATTTATAGTGACACTTCACTGTATTGACTATAATGACTGTACTAACTATAAGTAGACTTGAATTTTATTGTATCGATTATATTAACTATTTTGACAGTAATGAATGTATCGACAGTATCGATTACATTGACTATTTTGACAGTACTGACTGTATCGATTATGTTGATTATTTTGACATAACTAATTATATTAACAGATCGATTAATTCGGCCATTTTTACAGTACTAACTAAAAAAAAAACAAAAAGACCTTTATTGGCATATCTCCACACTTTACATTACATTACATTTACATCCCTCCCTTCTCTTTTCCCTCTCCCTCCCCAGCTTTTCCAACGTCCTTACCCTGCTCCCATCCTCCCTCATCCACTCCACTACCCTTCTATTCCCTTTCGCTCCCAGCCACTCCTCTTTCACCCCCGCACATTCCTCCGCCAAGTGTCCCCACGTATCCTTTCCCTGTCCACACAACACACACCTTCCATATTCTTTCCCCATCCATACTTTCCTTCCTCTCTCCTCGGATCCACACCTCGCCCTTGCCACAATCACCCTATCCTTTCTACCCCATCCCTTCTCTATCAAATACTTCGGCACCCTCCCATACACCTGCCACCTTCCATACATATCATTATACTGACTTCTGTCAATACACCCTTGCCTTTCCTGCCCTTCCACCTCCTTCCCTTTCCCCCTCACCCACTCATCCACCTTCACCCCATTTCCTAGCCATTCCATTACCTTCGCCTTCGACAGCCCCACCCTCTCATACATTTTTCTCCTCTCCCCCCTCCATCTACCTACACCCCCACCCACACTCGTCACCCATACATCCTTCACCAATCTCTCTTCATCCAGTTCCCACAATCTCATCTCGTACCTCACCACCCTCACCATTGCCTCCCACTCTAGCCTCTCTCTGTTGGTCTCCTGAAGCACTATGTAGCTGGGCGTGGACCTTTCCACCCCCAATATGTGCTTCAGGAACCACATCTGCTCCCTCTCTATCACCTCGTACCCTCTCGTCTCCCACACTTCTACTCCATACATTAGCACCGCTCTTACACACGCATCCCATATCTTACACGCAACCGTCACATTGTTCCCCATCCACTTACTAACTATATTGAGTCTATCCATTTTCATTTTATTGGAAGTTTGATTGATTTGTCACGAAGTTCCAAGATGTCAGTTACTTTTTAAAATTCTGACGGTTGTCCTAAATTTTGAAAACTTTAGTTAATTTTAAATATTTTTATTACAAATTTTCAAAATTTCCTTCAATTTTCCAATTCTTGGTAATTTTCATGAATTTCTTAAATATTCGTTAATTTTCAGAACGTTCAAGTTTTTCATAGAACTAAGATTTCCGTTAATCTCAATGAAAAGTATCAACATTTTTAAGATTAAAGAAAATTTAGTAAACTTGGCAAACCGTCAGAATTTTGAAAAATTGAAGGATATCTTGGAAATTTACGAAAAGCGTAGTAAATTAACTAATACTACCCAAAATCTTGAAAATTCATAGACACTTTCAAAAAACCAAAGGAGTGTCTTCCAATCCCAGATTAAGCATGAAGTAAAATTTCTAGTTTAGAAAAGCCTGAAAATTTGGATTGGTCGCGTAGAGAAGCGGAGCTACTAATCCAGATTGGGCTTTTCTAAATTTTACTTCATGTGCCACGCGTATAAAACACTGATATAATGTGAAGTTTAAAATATACGTCGTGTTGATTAATTTTGCAGATGTTTATATGGAATATGTAAATGTATACTTAAATGAAAAAAAAAATGATACCTATCCAGAGATATTTTTAGCTCTTTCATGACATAAAACTTGCCTTTTTTTTCGATTTTCCGACTACAAAAGATAACCCCAAAACCTTCTCTTGTTCAAATGTAATAAAGTTAAGAGGTGTCCTCGCCACTTTCGTTGTCTGAAATCACTTTAACAAATAAAATATGATCTCTCAAACTGTAATTAATTCAAAAAAATTCACATTATTAAAACAATTTTAATAAAATAACTAAAACAGCTACAACATAAAGTGAATACGCATTAAATGCTAATTTTTCGATTAAGTACAACTTTTCTTAACAAGATTTTTTATATGATCAATATAAAGAAAAATCAAAAAAAAATGCTAAGAGTTAATTACCACTTCCGATTTCCGCATATTTACCAAAAGTTGATCGGATACTACTATTGTAATACAAAGCTTAAGTTTATAGTGTCATCTCAACAGCTCAATCGGCTTAGACATTATCGTGGCGACAGAAGAACAGGACAGACATTTTTCAAAAATGGTCCTCTGCAATTCAATTTTAGATAGATGTGTGAAGAAAGAATGAAAACATTTAAAATAATAACAAAAAATCAGTATTCTTAGTTTCTATAGGGTACAGCGCACTATTAATCATTAGTCATGTGTTAATATGTCTGTCAATCAAATGCAAATATTAGTCAACTAAATGTTCATAATTTTGGCCTTTCTGGATACTTTAAAACTTCAAATTCCATTATCTTAAGAAATACGTGGGATTTGATGATGTACGCTTATTAAAGTTATTTTAATTTTCTACAAAATAAAAAATTTTGAAACGTTTATAAATATTTCTAAAAGTTGTCTGAAACATTTCAACTTAAGATATCAATGAGCTTTACATTTTGAAAATTAAAATCATAAACTTCATTATGCGGCATATAGGGAGTTTTTTCTTTTAAGTATACATATCTGAATTACAACGCGTATACTTAAATCTTCATATATTTGTTGTTTTTAAAAGAGTTCAATTTGAAGCATATGTTTCCACTACCAGATCAAGCATGGAGTAAAATTTAGAGTTTGGAAAAGCCTGAAAATTTGGTTTTAGAATAAAGTTTATCTAACCTCGAAATTTTACTTTACGTGTGTAAAACTAATAAAACACTGAAATATTGTAAATTTTACAATATATTACTATAGCAATATGGTAAAGACGTCTATTTTGAACTTTACTTACAACCAAATTTTCAGGCTTTGCAAGACTCAAAATTTATTTCGTGCCTAATCTGGGAGTAAAAAACGCTCATTTAAATTGAACTCTTTTTAAAAACAAAAAATGACGAAAAATTCACAGTGTGTCTATACAGGGTGTTCGATAAAAAACGCCCAACGCCATAACTCTGTTAGTTATTGACCGATTTGAATGAACTAAAAGACAATGTCAAAGGCTGTTTCAATACTATAAATTGACAGTTATTATATATTTAAAAAAAATTTACTTCATTGCCAAATAGTAGTCAACTTTAAATTTTTAAATGGCTGCATATACTTTTCTCATTTTATTATATTAGACATTGTTCTACTGAATCCAATTATGCCCGATTATTGATTATAATTTAATATTTATGCCAGAAAAAAAATATATAATAAAACTTGTTCACATGATTTTTTGGCAATAAATGTAGTGTGCCTTGAACAAAAAGTGGCCTTTCAATACTGTTTAAATTGTTCATTGGTCTATATTTAATCCGTTTGTTCCGTTAACTAATTTATTATACATTCACAGTTTGTTATTATTTTAAATGCAACTTTATTATTCAAGAAATACTTCTTTTTTGTTTTAAATATACATAAAGTATACGCTGTAAATTTTCAGTCTTTCGTCGATTTTATAAAAGAGTTTAATTTAAAGTTTGAACGAATGTTTCTACTCCTAGACTGAGCATAAAGTAAAATTTTGAGTTTAGAAAAGCCTTAAAATTTGGTTTGGTCGCGTAGCGCTATGCGCTATGCTTTTCTAAACGCGTATTAAATACTGAAATACAAGGAAGTTAGAAACACACATTAAAAATGAGTAATAATCGTTATATTTAAGTAACAAACATGCATCTTCACACATGCTCAAGTTAGGTCAAATAATACAATGTATTAGATTAACTTATTTAGTTAGCAATTAAAAAATAATATAATAATGTTGCGTTATAGCATCAATAATTCTCTATTCTATATAAGGTTGTAAGATAGGTAAATTTTTGTTGGGGCGTTATTATTCATGTTTGACATAATCTCACAATAAATGACTATTGACACTTTTTTTACAAGGTACACTAATTATAATTTTTGAAAAATATAGTGTTAAATAAAAGATTTAATTTTTTTTTCTACAAAAATATTGAACAAGAAATTGGGCATTATTGGATTCAGAAAAATTTAGATTATTAAAATTAAATAAATTAAAAAATTATAGTCAGCTATTTTAAAATTTTAAGTTAGTTATTATTTGACAACAAAGTTATTATTGAAAAAATCAATATTCATGTCATTTCTCAGTATTTAAACGGCCATTAACTTTGGTTTTTAGTTCAATAAAATCGACCACTAAATAACAGAGTTATGGCGTTTTTTTATCGAACACCCGGTATAAAGCCTATATATTTATAAAAATAGTGGCATTTTTTTAAAATTTAAACTCTGTGACGAACATAAAATTAAAAGTTTTCTTTTATTAAATACCTTTATTTTATTTCTTGCTTTCTCAATTCTAAAACTAAAGATTTGTAAAACTGAGTTCTTTTTATTGTTTTGATTTCTTTTTATTAATTTAATGACATCTATTAAGTCAAACTTTCCACATACTTGAATCTAAGTTCTCCTTGGCAACTAGATTTCAGAAAAATGGGTCATTTTGTATGAAAATACATTTTTTTTGCATGTGTGTAAAACTGTATTGCTATGTTATACAGGTTTTTATATTATATCTATCTAAGCTTCTAAATATTATAAATAATTTACACTTTAGTATACAGGCACTGAGATGTTTGGTTTAAATCACTGTAAAGATATTGGGCCGTATGATTTCCCTTACGTTAAAGTTAAAGACAGTTGTTAATTTTGTTTGTCCCTGTTTTTTTTTTTTTTTCAATAAATAAATGTATTTATGGTTAAAGTTAAAAAGAAGTTAAACAATTATACAGGGTGATTCTTGACTTATATGCATAATTGCAAGTAATTATACTTAGTGATGTGTAGTGATGAGAAACGAAAAAAAAAATTAGTAAAAGGTTTTTATTAACAGAGTTAATTATGTAACTTAAACTAAAGTATCAATAAATTTTCGAACAACTGAGCGCATGTTGCCGAATCAACTCAGCAGCATGTATTCTATATGTTTTAAAATTATTTAGATAAAGGGTGGCTGTGAAATTCTGAATGCATGTTGTATGTTAATTCATCGCAATATCAGTAGTTGAAGCTTGATGACATTCAGTGTCAATTTTGGTTTAAAGCATTATTCGCGACGACATGGAAATGGTTAAAATCTTCCGATTTCTATCTCTTTTCTAATGTTGGAGGGTAAGGGGAAAGAGACCGAGCACTTGGTGTTATGAACACCAACCGCATTTTCTGGGTGTCAATGTCAACCCGATATTACTAGGTAGTAAGAAGAGGGCTTCTTGAAAATGGCTAAACAAGCAAATTTTGAAGAGAGACACCCTTTACAAGTGCGGGAGTATAATGGAAGAAAAGAGATTTATGGGGTGTTGATGTTACAATTTATGACCGTATCTAGTATTATTATTATTATTATTATTCTTTATTGATGCTAATACAGTAGTTTACAGGTCAAGAAAATCGGATATGAGTATAAATAATATAAGTATGAAACGTATATAATAAAACTTGCAAATTATAAATAAAATAAAATAATATAACAGTGCACGCATGATAGCCTTGCAGTTAATTTTTTTTTAAATTAAAGACAGATTAAAATAATAAATAAGTATACAAAACTATGCTTAACATTACTAAAACAGTTAAAGGGTAATAAACAGATTAAAGTTAAATATATATCATTTTTGTACACATTTAAAAAAATATGAACAAAAGAACAAAACAGGTTTAAACAAGTTAACTTATATAAAAAAATAAAACTATACATAAAATCAAATGACATGATAATACATTGTAAACAATGAACTATCATTATGCCGTAACCCGACTAGATAGGAACTCCTCCCATGAGTAAAACGCATGGTTAAGTAAATGTATTTTAATGCACAACTTAAATTGTTTTAGTGGCAACGATTTTACTTCTGGCGACAGTGCATTGAAGAATTTGGGAGCCCAATAGTTTTTGGCGTTTTGCGATTTGGCCAGTCTTACCCGTTTTATAAAGATTTTGTCTTTATTGCGAGTATTATGGCTGTGAACCGATGCGACTGAGTTAAATTCTGTTAAATTTTTTTTAACATACACGAGACACTGAAATATGTATAAACTTGGTAATGTAATTATGCGCAAATTTTGGAAAATTACAGTCATCCCTATGTCCTAAGTTACCCACTATACGCATAGCTCTCCGCTGTAACTTAAACACAAACTGCCAACCAGAATGTCCCCATGCTAATAGTCCACATGATAAAATGGAGTGGCATGTGGCATTATAAGAAGCCTTCAAGATGGATGTAGATACACTTTGGGATAGATTACGCAACAAAAATATGTTTGTGGATAATCTTTTCGCCAGGTTGTCACTATGCACATGCCACCTCATTGAACAATCTAGATGCACACCCATAAATTTGACTGGTGGCGGCATAGGTGATGTATGCTTTTTTAGAGTGAAAAGCATGTGAACTGTTTTAGAGTGGTTTAGTAGCAACTTGTTGCTACTAAACCATTCCTTACATTTATTATTAGTTGAAATGCTAACTTGTTGCTACTAAACCATTCCTTACATTTATTATTAACTGAAATGCTATTATGCTTTGCTTCATCTAGACTACTAGAGCGATTAATTAACGTGGTGTCATCTGCATATATTACTTTAAAGGAATTATTGACATAATTTGGTAACTCGTTAATATATATAATGAATAAAAGTGGTCCCTGAATAGAGCCTTGTGGGACACCATACTTAATAGGCAGCGCGTTCGACTGATAATCAGCATATCTGACAGATTATGTTCTATTGAATAAATATTATTTTATTAAGTTACTGCTAGGTTCATTAAATCCATAGCGCTTTAATTTGCCGACTAATATGTCATGATTTAGACAATCGAACGCCCTGCTTAGATCTACAAACGTTGTCATTGCAAAGTCACAGGTACGTTTACTTTTTCGACTAGTATTTATCAAGTTTCACATTGATTGCGTTTTGTTAGTTGAATTTCCAATATAACTATCACAGGCTCATATTTTCGCCTTTCTTATTTCATCTGTATATGAACGTCTATATGTTTTATACTTTTTGATGACAGAAGTATCTTTTCTAATTTTTACCGCGTCATGAAGTAAATTTAAATGTTCACGCATTTCACGAAGGTCTGGGGTGTACCAGTGTATTTTATTAATGTTAGTTGTTTTATTTTTTAAAATGATCTCGGGAAAACATAAGTGATAACAAGACAGAATACTATGTAGAAATATCTCATATTTTTTATTGCATTCATTCTCGTTTATTACTTCATTCCAACACTGGGATATTAGTTTTTGGAAGAAATTAAATTTTCCTGCTTGTGTGATGGGCCTTGGGATATATACATATTGTGTGAGACCATATGAATTAAACAAATCATGAATATCTCTAACTTTCTAACTAAGTTGATTAAATACAACATTAAAATCTCCTCCAATCAGGACATGTTTGTTAACTACGTCTAATAACTGTATAACGATTGTGATTGTATTTAAAAACATATTGAAATCACCGTTCGGTGGTCTGTAGACAACAATAAAGGATTTATTTGATTCCACTTGATTTATGCCGCAAATTTCACAATGGGATTCTATAGCCAAAGCGTTAATATTATTAAGCACTTAGAAATTGTGCTATTTATTTACTAATACAAATGCCCCGCCACCTGAAGAATTTTTCCTTGAGAAGTAGGATGCACATACCATGTTATTTATATAATAGTGTTCACTTTCATGTTCTTTTAACCAGTGTTCAGTTATACATATGGCGTCATATTGTTCATTTTATATAATACAGTCTAATTCATTGTATTTATTGCGCACGGATTGTGTATTTATAAATAACGCCTTAAATATGATTAAGTTGTTGTTCTCGGGGGGGATTCTTCATAATATATTGATTATGTTGTCTCCGATTTTGGTGGTGCCCTCTTAAAAATATATTTGCTGATTTCTAGTCCAGATGGCCAATTAGATGGATCAATTAACACAGCGTGTTCAGAAATGTCAGCTCCGATTTTGAAACTATTATATGTTTCGGATCTTGTCTTAATTTGTTCACAAATAATGTAATATGTATTATTTTTCTTAAGTGATTTTCCATATTATTAATTGTTACGTCACATTTAACACGGTTTATAAATAACCAAGTTTTTCGCGGTTCTGCTGATATGACTCCCGATTGGCTATTACCGGTAGTGATTAATTTACGACGTCTGTTTTTGTTTGGCCTCTTCCCAGTGTAAAGAGCAAAACCATCCGCATCGTTTTCGTTGTTTTTTTGGGACATTCTTATCAGGCGCACTGGTGGTCAATTCACGACGCGTACCAACGACTTTGGACTCTTCGCTAGTGGATGGAGCCGTAGAGTTGTTTTTGGTTTTTACTTGTTTTGTTTCGTTTTAAGAAACCGTGATTTTAATGAGTTTATTGGAAGATTCTGACACCTGTTGAACATTTCCGACATCTCTTGCAGTTACATTTATAGGTTTGTAACCTTGCTTATTTTGGAGAAGAATAATTTTATCTTTCAACAGACTGTTGTTCTCTATAGGAATTTCATTTTTGCTTTCAAGTTCTTTGATTATTTTACGCAGTAATTTATTTTCTTCTGTGAGAAAACTCATTTGAATGGTACCTGCCGTTGTTGTGACTGGTGACAACCTCCATTTCTTGATCGCCAGAAGATAATGTCTGCAGTTTTCCACAAGCCTTACTATGTATTTTTAGACAGGAAGGATGGAAATCCAGTTCACAAACTACACATTGCACAACGGACACTGATTTGTTTTTGCATTTGTTGCACTTCTTTCCGGACTCGTCCGATTTAGCAGTTGACTCGTCCGCCATTATTTTGCAACCTGCTCCCATAAATTAAAATAGCAGGTAGTTTCCCCTTTTTCCCTTTTTTAAAGCGTTTTAAACTGTCGTTCTTATTTATTTGATGACTCGGAAAATTTAACATGTTAATAAATATGTTATGCAATAGTATATTTGGTTACGATTTAATCAAATCAATTAAACAAAACACCCTAACCTAGCAATTCCCGTAATTAACAACCGATTTAGGATTACCTTAGCGTATTTTCATAAAAATATGATCAATATGTCAAAAAATATTATTTAGTGTTGCTGTATATTTAATATTATTTATATATTTATATTTCAATTTATGGGAGCAGGTTGCAAATAACTCACGCACAGTAACGGCTGACTCAAGATTGATTTTATTCACCAAAATAGATACACACAAAATAGTCTCGCACATAAAAACAATAATGAGCTAGCATCCCCACAGCCCGGTTTACAATATGAATACAATTAATATTTATAAGTACGTTTTACAAACGCACACGATATTACAAGTGTAAATTTTCGACTAATAAGTTTTGTTTAATTCTCCTGACAAAGACAAACATTATTTTGATTACGCTTTAAATCTGCTCATTTGAGGTACTATAAGTTGTTTGTTTTTGCATAGTGGGATTAATTCTCCCCATAAGTTTTAAAAAGTAAGAGAATAGAATAAAAGGCTATTATTCTGTTGGCGATTTATTTTGTTATAAATTTAATTCATGCGCTACGCGTATAAGACATTAATTTCAAGTGAAGTTCACTTGTTAAAAATATTTTAGTGTTTTCAGTGTGCAATACGCGTGGCGCATGAAGTAAAATTTCGAGTTAAGGAAAGCCTAAAAATTTGATTTGGTTGCTCCGCGCTTCGCGCTACGCGACCAAACCAAATTTTTAGGCTTTTCTAAATTCGAAATTTTACTTCATGCTTAATCTGGGAGTGGAAAATGCTGGTTTTGGGTTTTAAAAGGAATTCTTAAAAAAAAGTATACATATGTATATTTAAAAGAATACTTCCCTGTATTTAATTTTACCACCTAATCTTGATCTGTCTACGTTTTTGATGTATAGTGTTTAATTAGAGGTTCCATATTAAATAAACAAATACAAATACAAAAATGTTTAAAAGAAAATCTATTATTTTCATTTATGCAAATCTACTTTCACGTATTAAAGTAATGAGACCCTCATTACTTTAAGACGTGAAAGAATTATATATTTTTTTGTATCGAATATTAAAATATGCTTCTTTCTTAGTGGATATTGAGAATTTTGATTTGGTTTTTAATAAGCCTTTCAAATAAAGTGTTCAATTTGGGGGTCTCACAACTTTAATTTACAGTACAATATTATTGTTTTCTGGACTGAATAATTCAAAATGGTAATTTTTGCAAAATTTATAACTTCAGTTACAGGATGTAAAAGTAAAATAGCTAATTTTGAAAAAAAAAATCAACTAAACTTCAGATTTACTTGAATGAAATTCATAATAATTACTGTTACCATTCCTTCAATGTTATCAAATTGAAAATTGGTCAAACTAAAAGAAAAATTGTATACGAAAAAAGTTGACTAAAACATCAACTCTATTTATTTTTGTCATAAATTTTACATTAAAAAACTGCAAAATAGGTTTATGATTGATCGTCTAACGAGTGTTTCTAATCTCAGATAAAGCATGAAGTAAAATTTCGAGTTTAGAAAAGCCTGAAAATTTGGCTCGAGCGCGTAGCGCAGAGAAGCGACCGAGCCAAATTAGGCTTTTCTAAACTCGAAATTTTACTTCATGCACCACGCTAGAAAACGCTCATTTAATGTGAAATGGTCTATAACCATTCTAATTAACAAGTGAAATACGTTTAGTATGCCAATCATCAATTGTTTAAATGACGGAGAAAGTGCTACGATGAACATATCATCATTTTTTGTACTCTTTTTTGTATAACTTTAGAAAAATAAATGTATGAAACAACATACACACTTAACTCCCCCTCATCACAAAAAGCTATCTACGCCACTGTAATAAGGTATGTATGATCGTATTTTTGTAAGTGTATGTGTTTTACCAAATCAAATTTTGTTTAAAAATATAAAGTATTGTTCTAGATATAAAACAAATAATAGCAATATATTTTACCCGCAAATTTTCGAGATATTAATTTTTTAAATTAGAAAATCCTCATTTACAAACTACAATTTCTCAAAATATATTGGTTTTATCCAAAATAATTGTTGAGCATTACTCACTGAACTCTTTGCATTCAAATCGAAAAATGAAACAAATTCACTTTTATTTATAAAAGAAACTTGCTATTTAAGTTTTCTATATATTAATTTTAAAATTACAAACACTACTAGAAATAATGATTTAGCAACATTTAGAATATATTCCTTGCATCAGAATTACTACAGAAAAATTAATTAATTACCGCTACCTACGCTACCGTTTAACAATTTTCTGATAATTTGAAATATTCTAAATTTTGCATTTAACATCAAAATGCAAAAAATTACAAAAACAATATCTGTTTTTTTAATCAATTTTACTTTTATCCATAAAAAAAATTAACTTATTATAAATAAGTACCATCGGTGGATATAAAATGTTGGGATAAATCCAAACTTGGGTAATGTCAAATATAACCAAATGTATACCGGTTAAGTGAGGTTTCTTAAAGAAAGATTATAAAATGGAGTGAGAGTAAAAATATTTAAATGAGAGAAATGTCCAAAGTTTGACACACAGTAAAAAAATGTACGTGTCCCAACATTTTGTTTAAACTGATGGTACCATTAATTTATACTAAGCTAATTTTTGAATGTATAAAAATAAAATTGATAAAAAAAAGATTTCTTTTTAAATTAGAATTTTAAAATTTTTGGAATTTCATGATATTTGTTACTGTATATTGATTTTTCTGTGTAACTTTAAATTACCATATTTCCAGTAATATAATCGAGAAAATTACCAAATTTAAAACTACCAACCTACCATTACCTAAGAAATGTAAAATTAGTTATTAGCCTTTATCATTAATCGATTAAAAAATGCTGAACTCTGGTCTCAAGTCCGTTACCGACATTCGTAACTGAGTAAAAAAAGCAAGTTTATGCTTGATATTTAATTTGTCATTTGCAAGAAAAGACATAATGACAATCAACTTCAAACGAACTAGGTAATAATTGAATACCCCTTAAAAACTTATTAGGATATTATTATTATTCTGACTTTCCTCTGTGTTTACTTAAGTTTTATCCAATTACTTACAGCGTATGTATTTTCTTGATAAGTGTTAATACAGCTTTGGTTTGTTTTCATGTAACTCTCATTATATGCAGCGAAGGTTAACTTCATTCATTCATCCAGATTATAATTTCAAATTTCCACCCGCAACACAAAAACCCACCACCATTTAGTTCGTCTAATACAATACAACAGAAATCCCTCCCCTGCTCGTATTTTTCATTTTTCTCTTATTTGCAGAGCGGAAAACAAGTCTTTCATTTGATTTCTGAGGCGGTTTTGTCACGTATTCGAAAAGCTGTCCTAGGGGATTACTAAAGAGACAAAAACAAACGAGTAATCGCAAATAACACTACCCCTCAATATTGTAGAACACAATAATAGCACACAACATCCACTCACTATCGTTTAATATTCTAGGTTTTAATGTAATTATCACCGACAATGTCCCCTCTTCTTTGTGTCTTTAATATTTTATGTTAAATTCACAAGAAAAAATAATGTCTTAAATCTAATCGGGGTGTCGAGAGGGCACAGGCGAGACCCCATTAGACCAAAGTTTCGTGAAAATAACGGATTTTAATGAAGATTGATGGATCGCTTAACGCGCCCTCGAAAAATAACATTCCCATCAAATTCGAGTCGAGTTGTAGTCATCGAGAAGTTAGGTTTATGCGAAATAATGGATCGCTTATAAAGTTTTGTCGCCGGCGACGTTTATAACACCCCTCAATTAAAAAAATGAGCAGTATATATAATTATGTACGGCACATTTATAAATTAGTTCAACTTTGATAAAATGAAATGTAAATATGATTTATCAAATTCAATCCCATTTAAAATCAATAAATTTCAAATTGATTTGACCTTAATCAATATTATCAGAATATACAAATTGAAGCCCAAAGTCGGTTATAAAATATAAAATCATGAAATTTTTAAAAATAAATTAGTTAACTCGTTTCACTTTTTTATACAGGGAAACTTTCTTTTAAGTAAATAATAAACATCTTTATTTCTGAGTTGACTACAATACAGATATAATACATAAAATACAATACTTTTTGATTTTGTTCTATTTCCAACTCGGAAACTGGCTATCAACCAGCGGTCTTTCAGCCTGTCTTTGTCCTGTCTATGTCTGTTTTTTTTAAAGTCGTGATCGCTAACGTTACTGTCGGGGTCCGGTTGATGTGATGAGATGAATTGATAAATGGTAGATGTGGGATATTTGAATTTAGGGTGGGTATTAGGGTTGCGGGGTATACACATATGATTTAGGATAGTAGTGATGTTAGGATTTGTGGCGAACTTTAAGGAGAGGTATTCTAGGCGTTGAGTAATAGGGGGAATATTGCACATTTCATATAGGAGAGTATTGGAGGGGTTGTGTAAGGGGTTATTAGGATGTCTGATTTTCGTAAGCACTCTTAGGGCTGATCGTTCGGCGACCTCTATATTTTTCAAAACGTTGGGACGAGGATTGTGAAATAGGATACGGGCATACTCTAGCAGGAGGCGACATATAGTTCTGTATATATGAACTGCGGTCTTTACAGTTATTCCTTCTTTTCGGTATGTCAGCGATCTAAAATGGTGCGCCCTGTATTTTATTTTTGTTTTTAGGCTTCGAGTGTGGTTAATAAAGGTTAGTTTGGGATCGAGGGTAATGCCTAAGTATCTGCAATTAGGTGACGGTGAGAAAGGATGATTATTAATTAAAATATGGTATGAGGAGTTTAAGTGGCGGTGGAAGGGGATGAGAAGTTGGGTTTTATTTGGATTAATGGAGATTCTCCATTTCGCGAACCAGGTTTGGATGCTATCTATCAGCCCTTGAAGAGTGCTTAAGGCTTTAGGAATAGTGGGAGCGTGGGTTATAAGGCCGGTATCATCCGCGTATTGTAGAGGGTATGCGGACGGATTTAAATAGTGAGGATCTAGATTGTAAAGGTCATGGACAAAGATGTTATATAACATGGGGGACAGTGGGGAACCTTCTTTTAAGTATACATACGCATATGCTGTAAATTTTATGACATTCGTTGTTTTTTATAAAATAGTTTAATAGAAACTTTAAGCGAGGGTTTTCCACTCCCAAATTAGGCATGAAGTAATATTTCGAGCTTAGAAAAGCCTGAAAATTTAGTCGCGTAGCGAAGTGGAGCGACCAAACGAAATTTTAAGGTTTTTACTTTATGCGCCAGGCGTATAAAACATTGTTTTTATGTAATGTTCAAAATATATATCTTTAGCATAGTGCTTTAGTAGCATTTTGTGAACTTCACAATATTTCAGTGTTTTATACGGGTGGCGCATAAAGTAAAATTTCGAGTTTAGAAAAGCCTGAAAAGCTTTCAGGCTTTTCTAAACTCGAAATTTTACTTCATGCTTAATCTGGTAGTGGAAATCACTCGTTTAAAGCTTTATTAACTCGTAAAAAAAACTTGAGACACCCGCAAAAAACACTGGTTTTGATGAAGTTAAAAATGTACGTCTTTAGCATACTCCTTTAGTAGCATATTGGGAACTTTATAATATTTCAGTGTTTAATACGCGAAAATTTACCAAGCTACAATTATTGAACATACGATACAATGTATCAATTCAACTTATTTAGTAATTTAACAACAATAAATTAATTAATTTAATTCTATCAATCCTTGAATCAAGTAAAATATGATTTTAATTAGTTTCGAATTATAATTATAATTTTCGAATCACGAACACAAATCCTTGTAATAATCTATATTTCTTATGTCAAAATATTAGGAAGTGGACGACAGGTATTCAAACATTTAAAACTCAGCATATTATCAGCTATAATATAATAAGTGGTATAATTATCATCGATAATATTCATTAGTGACCCTGAGCTATAGATTCAACGAGCCCGAAGGGTGAGTTAAATGTGCTGCTCCGGTTTCACGAATGAATATTATCGATTATTAATCATATCACGAGTTATATTTGATGAGAGAATATAACGAATAAAACAGCGATCAAATAAAATTTTCTAAACTTAAAATTTTACTTCTCAGATTAGACAAATAATTTTCGTAGCAACCACCACAACAAGGTGATAGAATTTTACCGCCGCTGTGATAACATGTATTTATGGAAATAAGCGATATTGATTGAAGGGAATGTAGCCATGTGATGCATAAGTTATATTCTTGTCTTAACTACATCCTTGTTTAGAGAATATATATTAAAAATAACAGGTATACTTTCAGAAGAGCACGAACTGTATAATTGCCTCAATAAAATGTTCTTTACTATTACCATTATTTCATCAAAAAATATCAAACATAAGTGAACTAGCATAAACGTGTCTTGAATTTTATTTCTTTCTGCAACATCTATAAAAAATAATGGAAAACTAAATGCAGCGCATTGCAAAATATTCCTTTGCGAAAATTTGTACTTTTTTTGATTCTACAATAAATTCACTGGGATGTCGCGCGATATTGAACTTTCCAAAAGCGACGCATAGTGGGGTATTTTTCAGATTTAGGCGGTCAAAAGTGGTTTTCTTTACAATCATTATACCGGATCTTCGATAAAAAAACGCCCAACGCTATAACTCTCTTTATTATTGACCGATATAATTGAACTAAATACCAAAGTCAATGGCAGTTTAAATACTAATAATGACATAAATATTGATTTATTTTAATAATAACTTTATTGCCAAATAATAGCCAACTTAACATTTTTAAATGGCTGCCTATAATTTTTAAATTTTATTACATTAAACATATTTTTTCTGAATCTAATAATGCCTAATTTCTTGTATTTTGTTTAATATTTTTTTCAAAATAAAATTATCAAAAAATATAATTAGTGTGCCTTGTAAAAAGAGTGTCAAATGTCATTTATTGTAAGGTTCTGTCAAACATGAATAATAACGACCCAACAAATAAGTACCTACGTTATAACTTAATGTAGAATAGAATAAATAAGAATAACGCAACATTACTATATTATTTTGTAACTACTAACTAAATAAGTTATTCTTATCTTAGTTACGTGAAGAAAGGAATTACAACAATAATTAAATAAGTTAATTTGATACATTGTATTATTTGGCCTGACTTGAAAATGCGCGAAGAAAAATGTTTGTTATTTAAATATTTCGAATATTGCATATGTTTAAAGTGTATTTCTAATTTCACAATATTTCAGCGTCTAATGCGCATGGCGCATAATGTAAAATTTCGAGTTTAGAAAAGTTTGAATATTACCAGAGTATACATTGAGAATATTTAAAACAAATCAGAAGTATTTATTAAATATTAAAGTTGCATTTAAAATAATAACAAACTGTGCATGTATAATAAATTAGTTAACTAAAAACACCTATTAAATATAAACCAATAAACAATTTAAATAGTATTAAAAGACCATTTTTTTTCAAGGCACACTATATTTGTGGCCAAAAAATCATGTGAACACGATTTATAATTTTTTTTTTAGCATAAATATTAAATTGAAATCAACATATCGGGCATAATAGGATTCAGAAAAATAATGTCTAATATAATTAAATAAAACATAGTATATTTAACTATTTAAAAATGTAAAGTTGACTACTATTTTGCAATGAAGTTCATTTTGAAAAAAATATATTAATATTGTAAATTCATAGCATTGAAACAGTTATTGACTCTGTTTTTAGTTCATTCAAATCGATCAATACCTGACAGTTATAGCGTTGGGCGTTTTTTTTCGAACATCCAGTGTACTAAACTAATTGTATACTATGTAATCTAGAGTAGATATTGGATAGTAGGCTACGATTTCCGGGTCAAAACTGCCATCATATAGCTGTCAGAGCGGTTGAAAGTTGGCATTGTAATAATGTGTTAATGTTTTTTCTAAACATAATGTAATAAATACTGTAAGATCATTTAAAACATGATTTAGAGTAGGATTGAATTTTAAATTAGGTTGGCACTACTGACTGTTAACACATAGTTTACCATAACCTCGAACTTATTCCATCATTCAATTAGCATTCAGGGCAAACGCATAAAAAAAATGCCGCCTACTTTAAATCATAATTTTAATGAGAGCACGGTAATTAAATTCTTTTCGCAAATTTTTGAACTCTAATAACTATAGATTCCAATTCCAAAATTCTACATATACTAACTATAATAAAACAAATAATTACTTTAAAAAAACAATGATTTTTATAAACAAAGTATGTGAGTTTTAAGTTTCTTTAGGGATTTTAGTATGGTTCTGTGCACGTTACGGTATTTATTTTTAAATTCGCATGCTTCTGCTTTGTAATGATATAAAAATTAGTTACGTAAATGTGCGCTAATTTACGAAATAGGAAGATAAGTCATTTGTGTTGCTGACAGTAGTAAACTTTTAATCTTGCATCTAGGCCATTTAACATCAATATTAATCCCGAAAACTATAGTTGACCTAATGCAACAACACTGGCGTTCGAACGTTGAAGAAAATTTTGATTTTACCGAAAATTGTATAATAAATGATGACATTTATAAATGACAATTTCTTAATTTCGCACACATTTTCGTATGTTAAATAAAAAATGAAACAAAGATGGCCAATTGCACACAGTAATGTAGACATATTCCTGAAAACTGATGAGTTTTATATTTAAATCATCCGATTAATTGCATTATAAGAGATAAGAACAGATTTTAATTTGACACTTTTCACCCTACATAATACAGGGTGCCCTGATAATGTGGGCAAATTGCTTAACCATAGATTCCTGGGATCAAAATATGATGATTTAACATAACTTATCCATATCCAAAAGTTTACGGTTAAGCCGGAATTAGTCTTCAGTTCAAAAAATATTATTAATTTTATTTATAACAATTGAACGCTATATTCGATTCGACTAAAATGTATTATGGTTGATTATCATAATAATATAACACACCATTTCAGTTATTATGGTCATCATTGCTTGACAAGGAGTATAAAAAATATTAGCACAACATAAAAACTAAAATATGTTTTTATTGGCGCAACTTATAAAAATTTAAAAAATACATGTTATGTCCTATAACCCTTATATTTAATATTTTATAATATTATTTTATTATATTATGCATTAATTTGTAAGAGCGTAATTCCTAATCAAGTATGATGTAATCTCAAGAGTACCATCGAATACATCACACTTCGTATTATTATTATTGTCATTTTATCACGTATTCGCGTTCTGCAACTAAGTATCTAAAACGTGCTCGGACGAGTTAGATCCTGTCCCGGGAACCTGGATGAAAACCGCATCGTCCCAGATGACATCACCAGCCATTACGCTGAAACAAAGGAAGTGCTGACCAAGTGGAAACCACCACCATCGCACCACCCGGAGGAGCTTCGAAGAGGACCACACGAAAACACTCTTGTCGTAAACATCAACTCGTTACTATCTACTTCTCTCGACTCAATTATTAAGCGTTATTACTCTTATAATTTTTGTAATCTCACACAAACTTTAAATTTATGTCTAAGTGTTCATTTAAATAAATTAAATTAATTAAACATTTTTTAAAACTTATTTTTACGCGGCCACAACGTAAAAATTGGCGCAGTCGGTAGGATATCGGTGAAGTTTCGTAAAAATCGCGTAAACTTGTGGTTCAGCACTTAATCGCCGATTCCGTGTGTGAAAGTTCAAAAAAAAAAGAAAAATATAAGAAATTATCGTTCGCGTGTGTCTGTCAATGGAAACTAGACATCGCTAAAGGATACCAAATAACCGGATTCAAGTGGACACCGAAACCGTCTTGCGGCCGCTTTCCAAGACATCCCTTGAACTTCGACGACGACAGGAGTCACCATTAAAAAGAGTAGCATCAAACACCTGAGCAGTGGACACCGAAACCGTATTGCGGCCCCTTTACAAGACATCCACCGTTCAAGAAGAAGACTTCACGCGTCAGAGGACAGCAACAGTGATCTTCACGTACCCCAGGGAGCAGCTTGTCAAATCAATGAAATTACTTCTTATTTGCGCACTGTAAGTGTTATTATCAAAACAAACCTCTGTGGTAGAGTTAGGAAATTCATTTCCTCAAGAAATACCCAAAATTTTGATGATTTGAAAAATTTGTTAGTAGGACACTTCGGAGACTGTAGAGATAGCGAAGGTCTTATAAGAGACTTAACCTCTTCTTTTCAAAAATCTAACGAAACCCCTCGAAACTATGTCTAAAGAATCGAGGATTTATTAACAAAATTAAGATCATCTGTTTCATTAGATGAAGATTTAAATTGTATCACCGGATAAGGGGGTGAAAAGTGCCCCCAATGTAAATCCAGAATTGCGATACTCAGACGAAAGACAACTGAAAATACCGACATTCCCCAAATTTTCAGCTTCCTAAACCAATTTGTTACTGAGATACGAAGTAAAACGTGATTTTTACATTTTATTTTTTTTCTCAGCATCTACTGCGTGTATCGAGCGGAGAAAAAATTATGCTCAAAAGAAAACAAAAAGTTACATGTCGAGGTTTTGTTTTCAAAAAATGTTGGCGCCAAATTCAAATATAAAAAAAATAAAAATGTTTTCAAACTCGATTTTTGCACTGTAGGCATTGGACTACTGTTTTAACCCTCTATAACATATATTTTTTGTAGATTTTTCAACAATGTGGAAGATAGTAAAATAAAATAAAAACCAACTTTACCGGTTTAAATATTAAAATTTCGCGCCCAAATTGCAATTAAAAAATGGGTTTTACCCCATTATGATTAATTCATATTAATAATAATATTTAACTGTCATTATCAATTAGTTTCTCTTGTAATTTGTTAATGAATAAGATTTGTGATGTTAAATAGATTTAACATTACGTAATAAAAGTATTAAACTCAATTTTTAAATGATTTTTTCGTTTAGCAGTTCATAATTGTTTTGCACAGGTGGCGCTACTGAGGCGGCCGGCGACTCGTGCGCCTGCGCCACAATGCTAGTGTTTAGACGGCGCGGCGTACATAACCTTACCGTTGTATTATGTCGACTGAAAGCGAGCGTGCTTCAAAAAAGCCGAAACACGTAAGATGTGTAAGCTGCAATATTTTGATTTGGCGATCAACAGGCCAAGTAAAGGTTATTCGGTCTAAAGTTGAAGGAGACCATTTGGCAAATGTTTTACATAGAGAAGTCGCAGTTGGTGATGAATTGTGCAATAAGTGTCGGGCTATTGTTTACACTAAAACTGACACAAACATGGAAGAAAGTCGAGTTTCTACCTTTGTTCAGAGCGACTCATTTTCATCAGAATTCTCGACGCAGAATTCGATTTCCTCAAATTCAGCCGATGATCCGTCGTTCGTTATGAAGGAATTTGACCAACAGCCGTTCGAATTCGTTGAGTTACCATTTCAGCGAGTTGTGTCAACCCACAAATATTGCTTTGTTTGTGGGAAGGCTGAAAATATTATAACAGTTCCAAACGGTGCGAGAAGACAAGCTTTCAGTAAAAGAAAAATATTTATTCCAAAAGGCAACCGTTGTTGCTCTGGTCACCTAATAAAAAACGGTTTTACGAAGATATTTTGATGCAGCTCATTGTCTATGCGAACTCTAGTTTTATCGATGTTAAGAATCTGAAAAACTATTTGCACTATTTGTCAGATCGTTCCGAATCAACCATTTTGGACAAATTGGGCGATTACAATATTTCGGAGGAGCAAATTAAAACATTTACAGGTATGTAGCAATTTAAACAATATTTTTCTCCTTTGACATAAAATAGTAATTGCCTGAACAACTACAGATTTCACAATCATTTAACTGTGAATTCCTAGATAATTCAATGTTAAAACTGCGGATATCTGGGTAACAGCGCTAAATCTTGTACAATTATTTAAATATTTTTTTGTATTTTGAGGTTTAACGTGGGAAAATCTTCTATATAAGATACGCACTGGAATCTCGAATAGTCTCATATCTGCAACTTTTGGCTTAGGAAATGAACAACAGGTGTCAGAATATTGCAGTTCTGTCATCGAGTCGTTTTAAAAAGATATATTACCGTTTCATTTCGGTTTCGGAACAATTTCTCGACAGGATTCGATTGAAAAGCAAACATCAACATTTGCGCAAGAGTTGTTCAATGCTGATAAGAAATTGATACTCATTTTTGACGGCACTTATGTCACGCACCAAAAAAGTAGAAACAATGAGTATGAGCGAAAATCGTACTCAGGTATTATTGTTTTCACTAGAATTAGTCGCCTCGGAATCAAATTGTTGAAATATTATCTTTTCGTTTAAAAAACATGCAATGCATTTTCCAGTTTCCATAAATATCACGTGTTCAGAAAAAATATTTTTTTCTGGAATGTTTTTATTACATTATATCACACTTATGAAATTGATATATCTCACCGTAGAAATAACTTATCTTTTAGGACAAAAAAAGAAACCGTTGTTGAAGCCATTTACAATTTGTACAACAAATGGTTTTATTGTTGAAACGCTTGGACCATTCACTGCCAATTTAAATGATGCTCAAATAATGCGCCAAATCATGGAAGATGAAAATGGATTAAAATGTCTTTTAGAACAAGGTGATATTTGCATAGTTGACCGGGGATTTCGGGATGTCAAGGCTGAGTTAGAAGAGCAAGGGTACACAGTCTGTATGCCTGCCCTTAAAGGTATATATGTCATTTATCTTGACATTTTATTAATTTCAAAAGAATAATTACGAAAATGTATTAGACGTTTATTTGCAATAAAACAATTTCATGTTTTGACATAAATTTTTAATTATTGCAGGCAAACGGAAGCAAATAACAACTGCTGAATCGAATGCATCTCGGATTGTAACTAAGGTTCGCTGGGTGGTTGAGGCGGTTCATGGAATCATAGGGCAAAAATATAAATTGTTGCATCACCAACTCGACAACAAATTTCTGCCTAAAGCAAAAGCATTTTGCAGAAGAATACCACGAACACGTTGGAGGCTGAAGTGGAGAAGAATGGCTGGAGCAGAAAAAAGTCATTTTTCAGCCTTCATCTTCTGAGGATTTGGCTGACTTTCCGGAAATGACTGAGAAGCAAGCGGTGTCTTGTTTTGCGAAATTATTGGATGAAGAGGGAACCCTAAAACTGCAGTTTTTGAAAGAACAATCGAATATTGTTAAAAACCAGGTTCGATCCCGACACATAAACGCGAAAACATATAGAGTATATATAGATTACGTACCGGACTCAATCGGAATAGCGGGAGTGACACGACACTATTGTGAATGTGCGAACGGGAGTCGCACCCTGGGATGTTGTTCTCACATCGCTGCCATTATTTATTACTTAACACATGCGCGTTACTTAGCCAAAATCGTCAAACCGGCCGAAATTTTAAGTCGGCTGTTTGTAAACGAACAAGTAATACCTGTTATAGAAGAAGATAGTGACGACGAGTACATATTATAAAGCATATCTAAAACTGAATACATAATTTTTTAAATGCATTTACGTCATTTAAAAATTAGTTTGGTAGTTTTATTACGTAATGTTAAATCTTTTTAACATCAGAAATCTTATTTATTATCAAAATACAGAAGAAACTAGTTAAAAATGACAGTTAAATATTAATATTAATATAAATTATTCATAATGTGGACAAACACATTTTTTTATTACAATTTTGGCGGGAATTATGAATATTTAAACCGGTTTATTTTATTTGACTATCTTCCACATTGTTTAAAATTCTACAAAAAATATATGTTGTAGATGGTTAAAAAACACATCACATGTACAAAATCTGAGACAGTAGTCCAATGTCTACAGTGCGAAAATCGAATTTGAAAACTTAATTATTTTTTTTATATTTGAATTTGGCGCCAATATTTTTTGATAAAAAATACCCTGACATGTAACTTTTGTTCCTTTTAAGCAATATTTTTTTCCAGCTCGATGCATGCAGTAGATGCCGAGAAAAAAAAAATAAAACGTAAAAATCACGTTTTCCCTCATATCTCAGTAACAAATTGGTTTAGGAAGCTGAAAATTTGGGGAATGTCGGCACTTTCAATTGTCTTTCGTCTGAGCGATCCTGAATTCGCATGGGGGGCACTTTTAACCCTCTTATCCTGTGATACCCTTTACGAGAAAAAGAAAATATAATTAATTCACATGAAAAACTTGAATTAAAAATATTCTTAGCGGGACTAAATGACCCGGATCTATTATTAGATCACAAAAATATCTCTTATCTTAAAAACTTCCGAATTTCCGGCAAGATTGCGGAAACTCAGAAAACTAATGTAAATAAAACTTACAATCAAGAAAAATTTTATCCCCGAGAAAATTACGGAAATCCCCAACAACCGTAGGATGAAAAATTTTGTAATTACTGCAAAAAGACAAGTCATTTAATCGAAAGTTGTTTCTCGAGACAGAGAACTAACCAAAGTCAGGGAAATGCTTTCAATAATAATTATCCTAATTATAATAAAAATAAAATAAAAAGTGAACCACACTCTTCATCTCAATACAGAGTTAACCATTTAAACTCGACTCAGGAACGAAAAAAGGTCGCCTTCGTTCCTCAAGCGGGAACATCCAAAGACCAAGAGTATTCGTTAGCACAGTTTTAAATCCGCACAACAATAGCTTTTTCATTTTTGATAAAGCAAATAAAAGAAAATACTTAATTGATACAGGTTCTGTTATAAATTTAATTAAGTATAGCACTTTATTAAAAGAAAAACACGTATTATCAACAAATAAAGAAAACTTCCTAATTGAAGGAATAATCCCGTCAGAACATATCATTACTGAAAGTGTAAATTTAAATATAAATCCTAACGTTTCAGATAAATTTTACCTATTCGAGTTAAATCAAAATTTCGGGGGAATTCTTGGTTTAAACTTTCTAGAAAAACACAATTATATTTTAGATATTCCTAATAATAAGTTAATTTCAAATTTTAATAATAATATCCCTTTATATTCATCTTCTTTAGACCATGATGTCCAATTCGAAAATTTCAATTTAATATAAGTGTTGAAAAAGAAAAAAATTACGTTCCTTCAAGAACGATTACAACTATTCAAGTTATGGTAAAAGATACCTCCATGAAAGAAGGTCTTTGCAACGAAATAATAATAAATAAAAATTTAAAAATTCCTTGTGCTAACAAAGTAGCCGATGCTTTGAGTACAATAAAAATAAATGACGATACAATTACTTATGAAAATTTCTATAAACAAATTCCAGAAAACATAGACAATTTAAATGTCGTTAATATACAGGGTGATATTTTTAACGCACCAAAAGATTTCTCCTTACCTCATAACGTGAGCAAAGACTTAAAAATGGGCGCTGGAATCGCAACCCAATTCAGAGAAAAATTTAATCAAGTCGAAAAATTGAAAGATCAAGATCCACAACTGCATTCATTAGTCTACTTAAGAGATAATCATAGATACATAATTTATCTAATTGTAACGGAGAGATATTTTAATAAACCCACATATAGAGATATTTTCGAGACATTATTAAACTTAAAACGATTTTGTATAAATAATAAAATATTGAAATTAGCCGTACCAAAATTAAGTTTCGGACTAGATAACTTAAACTTCGAATACATCTTTAAAATGTTAAAATATATTTTTAACGACACCGATATTTTAATACACATTTATCATCTTGGTAACATTGATAATGGAAACCCTAAATTAGGAATGTTAACTCAAACAGCATTCTTTGATACTGATGACTCATCAGATTCGATATCTCAAGATGATACCAATGAATTTAATACAGAATTCGAAAATTTTATGACACTTAAAATGGATAGCTCTCTGATAGATTTTAATATAATCAAGCAAACAAATAATAATGTACTTTACCAAAAACACAATAACATCATTTTAACAATTCCGAATGTGATCGATTACAACGATCAATTCATTAAGGACTTAATTAAAGACACTTGTCCAGATCCCGAGAACGAAGATTTAAATTTAAATGATGTTCTAACAATAAAATCTAGTATTAAAAGTAAAAATAGGAAATATTTCATCGTTCAATTACCCACCTTCAAATTAGCCTTTCTAAGTTTGAAGGACTGTTTTAGATTATTTTATTTAATAAAAAATGAGTTAAAAGAAAATAATTACTTTATTAACAGCATAAAACACTTGCCTTTGTTGGATGTACTTAGTTACATATTTAAAGAGAAAAATATTTCATTTACCATCTGTCATAATATTGTAGAAACTCCTTCAGAAAATGAAAAACTGGAAATAATAGAAAAATATCATAGTAGTAAAACGTCTGTATACAAAGGAATAAACGAAACTTTTTAGAGGTATAAGAGACCGTTCTGTTTGGCCAAATTTTAAAATCGACGTAGAGAAATTCATAAAATCATGCGACGTTTGTAATAAAACGAAAACAAATCATAAAAATAACAATTAACCGTTGGTAATTACGGAAACACCGAACAAACCCTTCTAATTTATAAATATTGATTTGTGAGAAATAAACAGAAATAATATAATTGTAACCATTATTGATAATTTTTCTAAATTGGCACAAGCGTACCCTATTTTGAATAAACAAGCTGTGTCCGTAATAAATGAATTGTTAATATACTTCCAACATTTTCCCACACCAAAAAGAATCCATTCTGACGTTGGAACAGAATTTGACAACCAATATATGAAAGACCTTGCAAATTTATATAAATTCAAATTAACACATAGTGCCGTAGCACATCCATAATCTAATGGCACCGTTGAAAGATTATGATCAACCTCATAAATCAATCATTCATGGTTTACCGTATTGCGTAAAGGCATACAATAGAAGCAAATCGTCTTCCACAAAATATCCCCCTGAAGAAATTATATTTGGTCGCATTAGAGACTACGAAATCGAAGAATTATTTAATGAAGAAAATTTAAAAACTAATTATATAAATGATATAAAACCCGTATCAAACATTATGTATAATAATATCAAAGAAAATTTAAGGAATTGTAAGGAAAAAGCAAAAAACCGTTTTGATAAACACGTAAAACAAAATCGACAAAAATATAAAGAAGGCGAACAAGTCTATGCAAGAGAATCTCAATTTGGGAATAAAATGAAAAATAAATATAATGGACTGTATAAGATAATTAAGTTAATTAATCAAAACACTGCTGAAATACAATTATCTGAAAATAAAACCTCAAACATAAATTTCGATAGGCTGAAGCCGTATTTTAAAATTACAGGACCCTCCTTGGAGCCAGTGCCCGAATCGAGCGATTAAACACCGCTTCAGGAATCTGTTATCAAAAAGAAGGCGTTATAAAGCTGTCAAATGACAATTGGAAACTAATAACGTTTAAAAATATTACTCTAATTAGGAAAGCGCACGAAGGAAGTGTAAATGCCGTCAAGCATCTTACACAAATGTTAAATGACGAAGGAGTAAATCCATCCTTTAAAATACCGTTTTTATCACAAATTGCTATTATTAATACTATAAGTAACCTAAATAGGTCTAAGAGAGGAATAATAAATGGATTGGGTTCCATATGGAAAATATTTACAGGAAATCTAGACACGTCAGACGGAGATTTCTAGAACAATTGCATTAATCAATTACAGGGCGATGATAAACAACTCCAGTTGCTTATAAAAAACCAAATTCAAATAGTGTCAGAAACAATAAAAAAATTTCAATTTAACGATTAATAAATTAAATATTGACAAAAACGTATTTAACGAAAACTTAAAGATAATCAAGGAAGAGATAATTAAACATAGGGAAACTAAACATTTTTATGAATTACAAATAAAGGCTATTCTAATTGCGGAGGAAATTATGCAAACAAATACTATTATTTTAGATCAACTCAATAATATAATTGAGAGCATTACTTTTGCCCGATTGAAAATTCTTCATCCTTCCGTTATTCATCCTGACATAGTATTACAAGAATTGTCAAAAATCCCCTTGAAATTAACTCATGGAAATTTAGCTTTTACTCCTACGAATGACCATCTCTCGAGTATAATTGAATTAATAAAACTTGATGCATTTCAAACAGATAACCGTATTGTGTTCGTCTTACATATAATCGAAGATTTTGAATTTGAATATTACCATGTTTTCGCCGCACCAACTAGGGATGAGAAAACTCATCTTTTTTTAATTGTGAAACAATACCAAGTGCCTTTCCTTTAATTAACTTTACATAGTGTAATATGTTTCACCAAGTGCCAGATGAGAAATTAATTCAAGAAATCATCTTTTTCATTATATCGTTCCCTCTTATAAGTATGTAGCAATTTCGAGGAATAACAAGCAATATATCACGCTAAATAAAAATTACTGTGTACAAATTAAAAGTGAAGTGCGCGTGTGTTTTAATCATATTCCGAACACAATGTCAATGGACTCTCCCTGTGAGATCGTAATTTTATTTGATTCTGAAATTTCAGATTACCAAATTTTATTAAAATCCGAAAATAAATAAAAAATATTTAAAGAGTGTTGCTGCAATTAAAGTGTTAATAATTATTGCAATTTTACTTGCCAGCGAAATCTATTTTGTTTTTTGTTATCAGTGTGCTTCGGACTACGACATTGCCAAATTTCATTAAAATCGGAGTATAAATAAACAATGTTGAACGATTGTTGTAGCGATTAAAATGTTAATAATTATTGCAATTTTACTTGCCAGCAAAAACTCTTTGAACTTTTGTAATCAGTGTGCTTCGGACTACGACATTGCTAAATTTCGGTAAAATACAAGTAAAAATAAAAATTGTTTAAACTTTATGGCTGGCTTAGTAATTGTTGTAATTTTACTTGCCAGCGAAAACTTTTTTGATTTTTGTAATCAGTGTGACCCGGGCTACAATATCACCAATTTTTATTAAAATCGGAGAATAAATAAAAAATATTGAAAATTTGTTGCTGCAATTAAAATGTTAGTAATTATTGCAATTTTACTTGCCAGTGAAATTTTTTTGGATTTTTGTAATCAGTGTGCTTCGGACTACGATATTGCCAAATTTTGTTAAAATACAAGTAAAAATAAATATTGTTTAAACTTTTAAACTTTTTTTTAATTTGACTTGCCAGCGAAAACTAATTTGATTTTTGTAATCAGTGTGACCCGGGCTACAATATTACCAAATTTAATTAAAATCTGAGAATAAATAAAAATTATTGAAAGTTTGTTGCTGCAATTAAAATGTTAATAATTGTTGCAATTTTACTTGCCAGCAAAAACTTTTTGGATTTTTGTAATTAGTGTGCTCCGTACTATGATATTGCCAAATTTCGTTAAAATACAAGTAAAAATAAAAATTGTTTAAACTTTATGGCTGGCTTAATAATTGTTGCAATTTTACTTGCCAGCGAAAACTTTTTTGATTTTTGTAATCAGTGTGCTCCGGACTATGACATTGCCAAATTTCATTAAAATCGGAGTGTAAATAAACAATTTTGAAAGATTGTTGCAGCGATTAAAATGTTAATAATTATTGCAATTTCACTTGCCAGCGAACACTTTTTTGATTTTTGTAATCAGTGTGCTCTGGACTACAACATTACCAAATTTTATTAAAATTCAAGAAAAAATAAAAATTGTTTAAAGTTTATGGCTGGCTTAATAATTGTTGCAATTTCACTTGCCAGCGAAAGCTTTTTAGACTTCTGTAATCAATGTGCTCCGGGCTACAACGTGACCAAATTTTATTAAAATCCGAGTAAAAATAAAAAATATTAAAAGTTTGTTTCTGCGATTAAAACGTTAATAATTATTGCAATTTTACATGTCAGTGAAAACTTTTTTGATATTTATGATCAGCGTATGCAAGAGTATAATCTAGAAAATAAATGATGAGATAATTAAAAAAAAATCAATTCATTCATCGTTTTATGTCCGTTAATATTAATGAATTATTTGACGGATGCATTTCTGAAATATTTGTTGTGTGTATATTTGTTAAATAAATTAAGTTACAGTTTAGAACAATTATTTAGATTACGTAGAGAGAAGAAATTGAAGGTACTTTCGAATTAGAAAAGCCTTTCAGAAGGGTCGGTCATAAATCTGTCAGCGGTACGCTTTTGTTCGTTGGATTTCTGACCATTTTCAGGGGTAAAAGTGTTTATCCAGCGTCAATGAATGTGCTATAACTGATCAAAAAAATACTTGCCAGCGAAAAATAATAATATTTTCGTAATCAGCATAAAATTTCGAGTTTAATATGCTAATTTCATCTAAATCGGACTACATTTAAAAATCCATTGTTTTGTGGTTTTTTGTTAATATCTTTTGCAGTTTAACTTGCCAGCGAATAGTTTTTACATATTTGGATAGAGCGTTAAATTCTACATGGAATGTATAATTTTCATGAAAATCGGAGTTGTAATTAACCTGTAATTAAGAGTAATAAAAAAATCGAATTATGCGATTTACTCATAAAGTATACATTGTATCAATTTGTAGTTAGCACTAATCTAAAGCGCAACCCTTTTTCAATTAGTGTGTGTATTTTCATTAACATCTGCTAAGTAATTATGGAGATATCGACGAACAAACATTACGAAATATACTTTATGGCTGGAAACTTTATGGCTAACTTCACAAGCGTTGCCTTGGAAACGCTTGTTTAAAAAAACAAAAGATTAAAATTCTACATATAAAATTTAAAATAAACTATAAGTGTGATACATCATTAAATTTAGAAAAAAATATTCTGCCAAAAAATATAAAAATCTAAAATGGCCCTGGTCCCTGGGTAAATGTTATAGTTATCTTAAAATAATATATGCTACTAGATTGTAAAAGATAATGTACAGCGAGTTTTTTTTATTTAAGTATAAATATCACGTTAATTCATGCGTTTGGTAAATTTGCAGGAATTTGTTGTTTTTATAAAAGCAGTCAATTTAAGGCTTCTAAAGAGTGTTTCCTCTTCTTGATTAAGCATTAAGTAAAATGTTATGCTTTGAAGAACTTGAAATTATACTTCATTCGCCATGCGAATAATACAGTGATTTAAAGTGAAGTTCAAAATATACTTAAGCTTAATCTCACGTTAATTCATACGTTTTACAAATATATATTTTTTAACCCGGTGCACCTTTGCAAAGTTTGAATTTTTTTACATCAAGAACGTTTGTTTTTCTCAGGGGGGTGGCAGAGGGGTGGCAGGGATGCAATAAACGTGGCGGCGGATTAACTTACATGACCTTAAAGAAATAACTTCAAACCGTCCTGAACTACAAGATTCATCCATTTTCAACCAAAAGCAACCAAGTTATGGCGGTTTGAAACATGGGTATTTTTTTAAGTGGTGCGTTTTTTTGCGAGTATAGAATTAAAGAGCAAAATCCGAAATCAATTTGGTCAAGGTTTTTGGTCACACGAAATAAACATTTGTAAAACTTATTAACGCGAAATCAAACTTGAGCAGTATTTGAACTTCACTTTAAATCAGTGTTTAATACGTGTGGCGCGTGAAGTAAAATTTCGTATTTAGAAAAGTCTGAAAATTTGGATTGGTCGCTCCGCTTCGCGATCTAGCCAAATTTGCAGGTTTTTCTAAACTCGAAATTTTAATTCATGTTAAATCAAGGAGTGGAAACACTAGTTAGAAGCTTCAAATTGATCACTTTCATAAAAACAGCAAATTCCAGCAAATTTACAAAACGTTATAATTATCGGGATATGTACACTTTCAATAAATATTACCTGTGTATTATTTTGTACTAATTACATTTTTACCGAGCGCACGGTATTGCGTCCTCATCATCTCAGTGATGTCGGTCGGTCGGTCTGTGGCACGACTTTAACGAAAATGGCTTATGGGATTATCATCAAATTTTGTATTTGGGTTCTATTCCATAATATCTGGCGCCCAGTGAAAAATGGGTGAAGAACTGTATTGTTTTGAATTTACGTGAAGTGATTAATCACAAATAGAAAGACTGTTATTCCTTACTTCACTTTTTATTTTTATGTTAGATGTACATTTCGAGACACAAGGTGCTCATTATCAATAACAAAACTGATGGGTGAACTGATAGGTGAAGACCAGAAACCGGAAGTGGGTGTTTACTCCTAGCGTTTTCTTTGTATCTCGTAAATGATTAACATAGTCGAATAATCTTACAAATAAAAGTTGTAGAGAATCAAAAATAAACATTTAATGAATAAACGGTAAATATCGTTTTTTTTTAAAACATCGTTTAACCCCTTTTTTGAGCCAAAAAGGTGGTCATGGTACCAAATAAAAATTCCTCACTAAGCTCCTGGTTTTAGCGAAACAACAACAGAAATTTCACTGACACTTAACTTAATTTTGACGGGAGATATTAATATTTTTTAGTTTTTTTTATTCCCGAAATTTGAGATTTTTAGGGGTGGAAAATACGTGGGTAGGAGCAGGTTGAATGTTAAATTTTGATTTGAGCCTACCCCCCTTTCGATTTTTGGTAAAAAAGATATTTTTTATTGCCGCCAAAAAAATTCCATATTTTTTTCTACGGTCTGCAAGCTATTTTTATATTTTTGTAGGCCGACGGGAAGTATTTTTTTAAGCAACAAAGTTGAAAAAAATATATTTTATCAGTAGCGGACATTTTATTGTACAAATTAACTTCAATAAGTAATTGGAATAATGAATTTATTAATACTATATTATATTAATTTGCGGTCGGCACCTGTGTTGGCCACAGCAGATTTTTTTCTAATATATTTACCTACCTTTATTGTTGGATAAATTTGCGATGGGAATATCGCAGTGTGTGTCGGTGAATTCTGGGCCGCACTCGCAAATGACGGCCGAATCTCCGACATGTCTGAAATTGCGAAAGAGGGTATAAATTTCGCGCGAGAGAAAACCCATATTGCCTAATAAAACTGTTGAACTTTAAGAAACGAACGACTCAAGATAGCAAACCATGTATTGTTTGCGTTTCTCATGCATGCAAATTAGAAATTTCGTGAGTTTATTTTATCGTTTGAAAATCGATGTATTTTTAGGATAATTTATGTACAAGAAATAGATATTGCTACAAATACGTCGATACAGAAAGTGGATATCTGCATATTTTGGTGGTTTTAAGTTAAATATTGGATCATATTAAATAGATGTAACTCTTGGAAATAAATAACGATAATGTCTATAAACTGTCGGCATCGCGACGACACGAAAATATCTAAAATCTTCCGATTTCTATCTCTTTCCTAAAATGTTGGAGGGTAAGGGGAAAGAGACCGAGCACTCAGGGGGTAATCCATTATGAACACCAACCGCATTTTTTGATGTCAATGTCAACCCGATGTTAGCAGGTAGTAAGAAGTCTATTTGTTTTCAGCCGGCGCGTAGCGTTATCTTTTGTCCGACTTGGGGTGGTTTTGATAGAAATATTTATTTGATATTTATGAAATTATTTAAAATGTAATTATAATTAATACGACATTTGTAAAATAAAGTCGAAATAAATATTGATCATTACATCTAAACGTTATACATTTTAACTTTACTGTAAATCAGTGGTTTATACGCGTGGCGCATAAAGAAAACTTTCGAGTTTAGAAAAGCCCCGTGAAAATTTGTCTCGGGTCGCTGCGCGACCCTCGACAAATTTTCTACACGGGGCTTTTCTAAACTCGAAATTTTACTTCATGCTTAGTCTGGGAGTGGTCAACACTCGTTCTTAGAAGTTTCTAATTGAAGGATCACTCTACTAAGTTTATTACCATTTTACAAAGGTTACAACTCGAAGGACCAATCATGGTCTTCGGAGACCGAAGGACTACAGGGAATCGAAGTTTTTTTACAAGAAAACAACGAAAATCTGAAGGTTTACAGCATGGATAAAAAAGTAACACATCCAATTTTGAAAAAATATCGAAGTTGGGTTGGTTATCATTGCATTTTTAACTTCACTTTAAATGAGTGTTTCATACGCGTGGCGCATAAAGTCAAATTTCGAGTTTAGAAAAGCCCCGTGAAAATTTTTCTCGGGACGCTGCGCGACCCTCGACAAATTTTCTACCCGGAGTTTTTCTAAACTCGAAATTTTACTTCATGCTTAGTCTGGGAGTGAAAGACACTCGTTAGTTTAGAGGTGATATGTAAGCAAATTATGGGTCTTAGGAGTTGTCAAATAAGTGAGTTACTCAACTGTTTCCAAGGCACTCTGTACGAAAACAAAAGATTAACATTTTACATATAAAATGTACAAGGTGAGAAACTCGATGTCTCAGCTCTATTAAAAGAGAAGGAAAACCGATTGAAAAAATCTGAAAAGAGGTTCATAGATGGGATTGAGTAAAGTTCATTTTAATCCAAAATTGCATATTTTTCTAAATTTTGAAAGTGAAGTAATGACGTCATCGAATATTTTTTCACCAGAAACATACCTACATAACATACCTATATTTCAAAAGAGCTCATTTTTCTGAACTTTGTAAAGAAAAAAATTTGCTATCTTCTTTCGTTAAAAAATTAAAAGAAAACTTAAAAAAAAGTATTATCAAAAATTCCAGACTGTCACGACTTAAACAAGTAGCCTTTGGAAGCAAATAACAAAACCGCATCTGTCAATAATTAAACTAATGGTTGACAAACATTGTTTTGTTATCATTTGGTTTTAGATTTATAATAAACTATAAGTGTGTTACATCATTGGATTCAGAAAAAAATATTCTTACAAAAAATATAAAAATCCAAAAGAAAATCCAGAAAACGTAAACGCCATCCACTCCCAAAGGCATTATCCATGGTACTCACAGAATGACTATTATAAATGTCAATTAATTGTGCATTTTAAAATCCAGAAGGAAACTAAACATCTATAACCATTTTAGTAGTCATGTGTAATTTACATATAAATTGACGATGTAAACGCCATCTGCTGCCAATTTTTAAGCAGTGCTATTTACAGTAGATGGTGTTCACGTCGTTAATACAAAAATAATATATATGTTCATTATAGCACTTTTCTGTCATTTAAAAAATTGATGATTGTCGTACTTAACGTATTTTACTTGCTAATTGGTTGGTTATAGACCATTTCACATTAAATCAGCGTTATATACGCGTCGCGCATGAAGTAAAATTTCGAGTTTCGCTACGCGGCCAATCCAAATTTTTAGGCTTTTCTAAACTCGAAATTTTACTTCATGCTTAGCCTGGAAGTGGAAAACACTCGTTTAAAGCCTCAAATTAACCGCTTTAAAACAACGATTTCCCACAACTTTAAAAACGCTGTAATTATCGGGATATGTATACTCAAAAGAAAAATGCCCTGTATATTCTGTTTTAAACACGTGTTTTAAACGTGTTTTAAACATGTTTTAAACCCAGGACATAACCTTATTTTGCCTTTTTTTATTGCTTGATTAGCGTGCTCTATTTAATCGATTTGAGTATAAATGAAATTGCCAATTCTTGGTTGCAGAATACTTCAAACATTAAAAGTGCGATTCTTTTCGCAATCTACAACAAGTTAGTCTTACAAAGACTATATCAAACACTCATTGAAACAACTACTTCCCGGGCTAATACCCCGACGGACATTGAATTATACAACAAGTGTTTGCTGTTACATACAGTAACCTACTGCAAATGTAACAATTTGGGTCAAATTATTTAGGCCATCTATAGACGCGTTTCGAGATTTATCTCTCCTCAGTATAGCTTTGCCATTCCCTCTTAAACAATTTGACACCTTAGACTGGCGGTCACGTTACCGTTCAAACATAAGTATAAATGAAATTGCCAATTCTTGGTTGCAGAATACTTCAAACATTAAAAGTGCGATTCTTTTCGCAATCTACAACAAGTTAGTCTTACAAAGACTATATCAAACACTCATTGAAACAACTACTTCCCGGGCTAATACCCCGACGGACATTGAATTATACAACAAGTGTTTGCTGTTACATACAGTAACCTACTGCAAATGTAACAATTTGGGTCAAATTATTTAGGCCATCTATAGACGCGTTTCGAGATTTATCTCTCCTCAGTATAGCTTTGCCATTCCCTCTTAAACAATTTGACACCTTAGACTGGCGGTCACGTTACCGTTCAAACATAAGTATAAATGAAATTGCCAATTCTTGGTTGCAGAATACTTCAAACATTAAAAGTGCGATTCTTTTCGCAATCTACAACAAGTTAGTCTTACAAAGACTATATCAAACACTCATTGAAACAACTACTTCCCGGGCTAATACCCCGACGGACATTGAATTATACAACAAGTGTTTGCTGTTACATACAGTAACCTACTGCAAATGTAACAATTTGGGTCAAATTATTTAGGCCATCTATAGACGCGTTTCGAGATTTATCTCTCCTCAGTATAGCTTTGCCATTCCCTCTTAAACAATTTGACACCTTACTGTATGTAACAGCAAACACTTGTTGTATAATTCAATGTCCGTCGGGGTATTAGCCCGGGAAGTAGTTGTTTCAATGAGTGTTTGATATAGTCTTTGTAAGACTAACTTGTTGTAGATTGCGAAAAGAATCGCACTTTTAATGTTTGAAGTATTCTGCAACCAAGAATTGGCAATTTCATTTATACTTATGTTTGAACGGTAACGTGACCGCCAGTCTAAGGTGTCAAATTGTTTAAGAGGGAATGGCAAAGCTATACTGAGGAGAGATAAATCTCGAAACGCGTCTATAGATGGCCTAAATAATTTGACCCAAATTGTTACATTTGCAGTAGGTTACTGTATGTAACAGCAAACACTTGTTGTATAATTCAATGTCCGTCGGGGTATTAGCCCGGGAAGTAGTTGTTTCAATGAGTGTTTGATATAGTCTTTGTAAGACTAACTTGTTGTAGATTGCGAAAAGAATCGCACTTTTAATGTTTGAAGTATTCTGCAACCAAGAATTGGCAATTTCATTTATACTTATGTTTGAACGGTAACGTGACCGCCAGTCTAAGGTGTCAAATTGTTTAAGAGGGAATGGCAAAGCTATACTGAGGAGAGATAAATCTCGAAACGCGTCTATAGATGGCCTAAATAATTTGACCCAAATTGTTACATTTGCAGTAGGTTAGTGTATGTAACAGCAAACACTTGTTGTATAATTCAATGTCCGTCGGGGTATTAGCCCGGGAAGTAGTTGTTTCAATGAGTGTTTGATATAGTCTTTGTAAGACTAACTTGTTGTAGATTGCGAAAAGAATCGCACTTTTAATGTTTAATCGATTTGATTAAACCGTAACCAAATAATACCATTGCATAACATATTGATTAATGAGTTAAATTGTTAGAGTCATCAAATGAACATGAACGACCATTTAAAACGCTTGAAAAGGGAAAAAAGGAAAACTACCTGATATTCAAACAGATAAAGTCATAAATTGTAACATCAACACATCATAAATTGTGGTTTATTTTCTTCCATTATACTTCTGCGCTTGTAAAGGGTGTCTCACTTCAAAATTTGCTGGTTTAGATATTTTGGAGAGGCCCTGTCGGCATCCCGGTTGCATTGAAAAACAAATTACTTATCTTGGATTAAGTCATACGAGTTAGTGAATCTCAGAAACTTCAAATACATGTAATTATATGTCATTGGGTAGTGTCAAATCACGACGTATGTTTCTGAAGTCAGAATCTACTGAAATGCCGACAGTTTATAGACCCTCGTTATATAAATATACTTTGGTTTACGGAGCTAAGTAATTAATAAAGAAAGAAACTTATTCATACGGTTCTTTATAGAAATAACTTGTTGATGGTAATTAAACACAATAATGTGGTATTTTGCTGGTAGGCTTCCATGCTTTTACATTATTCATGCAAAATTCTATAAATCTTACGTAATATAAAATGTGAATGGTACTTTTTACTGAAGTTTTTTCACTGATCGGATATTTTTCTTGTTTTCATCATCCCAAAAATATATGAACTTAGGCAGACTTTTACTGAACAGCACACAAGTAAAATTTAGTACAAAAAAGTATTAACAACTATACTCTTAAAGGAAGTAGTTTTTGAATTATTTCGAAAATTCCGTTTTCGTCGCATTTATGCAGGGTATAATGCGCGCATAAGTCGCAATTGAATTTTAGTAGGCCAGTAGTATGCTTTTGTTTTGTCACGATTGTATTGTGAAATGTCAACTAATAAAAAGAATTAGTACAGAGTTTTACAGAAATCAACAAAATGAATAATTACACAAATCAACAAATTATCAATTTATGTTTTATACATGGCAACTACCAATTGAACAAAATGTAATTCGAATCATCTAATTCTTGTTTTATTCATCTCCGGCAAATGTAGATAAGTTTCATTAAATACTTTACATGATCGAGTAACAATTTTATCGCAGTTGCCATGTATAAAAAATAAATTGATAATTTGTTGATGGGTGTATTTATTTATTTTGTTGATTTCTGTATAAATTTGTACTAATTCTTTTTATTATTGGACATTTCGCATTACATACGCGACAAAACAAAAGCATTACTACTTGCCTACTAAAATTCAGTTACGAAATAATTCGAAAACCACTTGCTTTAGGAGTATAGTTGATAATACTTTTTTGTAGGAAATCTCCCCCCAATCGTACCATGTGATAAAAAATAAGTCAGCCATTTAAAAATTGAATTACGAGATATTGAAAAGGGCACTTTTATATTGACATTTTAAGAAAAAAATTGACAGTTTCCAATTAATATCCTCTAAGTACAAGTAGAGATATAAATCATATTTTTATCTTACTCTTAAGAGAAGTTACAGACAGATTTCGAAATGCCTTTTAGAGGTCAAAATTTTAGAAATATTTTTTTTTGCTTGAAAACTATAAGAGATAAGTGTACATATGTTCGAATAAAATATGTTGCAATTTGATAAGATGAGCATTGCTTATTTTTCATTTTTTTAATGATTTATTAGAAAACTATTAAAATTATCTATAAACTGTTTAAATGTTTTTGTATTGAGCACAGTAGGCTTATTTTGTTTAAAGTATAAAATATCGGCTTAAGAATCTATATTATATTTTTGAAATAAAATTGCAAACGTATAACCAATAATTTTGCTCGAAAAATAAGAGAAAAACAATAAATCTTAAAGTATAATAGCTAGTATGTTAT
Organism: Philonthus cognatus; assembly: GCA_932526585.2. Taxonomy (NCBI): domain Eukaryota; kingdom Metazoa; phylum Arthropoda; class Insecta; order Coleoptera; family Staphylinidae; genus Philonthus; species Philonthus cognatus. Next base: position 67,244,697 of record OW052242.1, on the reverse strand, counting down.
ACTTTTAGATTTATTATAAATAATTTCAATAAAATATCAATAATAAAATACCGTAAACATGTCTTCAGCCTTTACTAATTCTAGTCCTAGCGTGAAATAATCTTTAAACTCTCTATTTTAATAATAGATATATCTATAATTATACAGGGTGAGTTTTTTTCGATGTTCTCTATGGGGATCTCGGAAACTATAAGAGATAGAAAAACGGTTAAATGGGGAAAGAAGTGTAGTTTTATAGGACGAATAAAATGACGCTTTCAAAATATTTGAAAAAGTCCAGGGTTACTAGATATTTTGAATAAAGTAAAATGTGTCCATTTTTTGAAATCAATATATCTCTATTATTATCATAGATAGAAAAAAACTGTAAGGGACAAAGTTGTAGAAAAATTTACTCAGATTAATAACAAAAAAAAATTTCGCCCATATTTTGGGAGATATGACACAAACTTACCTTTTTTTAAATAGAAACAATAGTTGGCTATGACTTTATTAAAAGGGTTATTTTTTTCCCTTCAATTCGATAAAACATATGCCATAGTTATTTTTAAAATAAAGTAAGTTACAGTCGTTTTTAATTTTACCATACACCAAAAAACAGTTAGCCATGAAAAAGACAAAAGTAAAACAATTGCAGTTGTTTATTCTAAACACATATTAATTCATTTCCATATTTGGTTTGTTTCGATAAGTTTGTTTTGTATTTATTTGGTGTTGAAAGTTTTTTAAAGTGATAATGAATTTTTCCAACGAAGAAAAGCGTGATATGCTTGTTTGTTACATGCAGTGTAATAAAAACGCTGCGGATGCTGCAGAACAATATTATAATCAATATATCGATCGTCGGCAGCCATCTTTACCAACATTCAGAAGAATTTACCACAATTTCGGTGAGTACGGATCCTTTACAAAGCCGAAACTTGAAAAAAACGAAATTAATGAAGTTTCGGAAATAAACGTATTAGCATTGGCGATGATAGATCCATCCACATCGACCAGACAAATTGCAACAGAAGCAAGCATATCTCAACGGACTGTAGTACGAGTTTTGAAAAAACACAAATATCACCCATATAAGGTATCAATTTCACAAAATTTACATGACGGTGATACCAATAAGAGAATGGTCTTCTGTATGTGGTACAAAAACATGTGCCAAGAGGATAATACGTTCCCTACAAAAATAATTTGGACAGATGAAACGCGATTTACTAATTGTGGGATTTTTAACCGGCACAATGAACATGTTTGGAGTCAGGAGAATCCACGAGAAGTGGCACAACGTAGACCACAAATTAAATTTGGATTTAATGTATGGTGCGGTGTGTTCGGATCGAGAATTCTCGGCCCATATATTTTTGATAACACATTGAATGGAAATGATTACATCATAATGATGGTTGCGACCGTAACTAAGAAATCAGGTGTTTATGAAGAAATCAGGTGTTTATGAAATTCCTTGTTCCGAATGCAATAGTGTGTATGTAGGCCAAACCGGTCGTAGTTTCGAAAAGAGATATTCGGAACATTTTCGCGCATTTAGATTGAACCAAGACTCCAGTTCCTTTTCTAACCACGTATTAGAGTGCAAACATTCATTTCCAGAAATAAATAAAATTAAAATTTTACATAACTGTACCAAAGGCACAAAGCTTAACCTGCTCGAATCCGCCGAAATTTTCAAACGAACCAAGAACCCCCTAGTTAATCTGTTAAATGAACAAACCGATTTAGTGTACACACCGCTCTTTGAAATCCTTTAATGTGTAAATCTTTGTACCTGTTTAACCTAATTTGTTTTGCTACCCTCACTCTAAATTGTTTTACCTGTATAAATGTAACCCCCCTTTTGTAATTTGTTTCACTTGATAATGACCGTCAAACGTCGAAACTTAAGTCGTGAATTTATGTGTATATTTGTGTAATATAATATATATACATACAATAAATATTTTGTGGTAAAAACATAGTAAGTGTTTGATTCAGTGGAAATGATTACCTTCGTTTTCTTCAAGGAACATTTGAAGATATGCTCGATGATTTAAATTTATCAGTACGGGCAAGATTGAAATAGTTTCAACACGACGGAGCTCCACCTCATAGCAAGTTGGCTGTGCGAAACTATTTAAATTATGCTTTTCCTAATCATGGGTGGGAAGAAATGGACCAATCCTATGGCCACCTAGATCACCCGACCTATCCGTTTTAGACTTTTTTCTGTGGGGTTATGTGAAGAACAAAGTGTATCAACAATCATATCAATCCGTGGAGGATCTTAGACTAGCTGTACTTGAAACATTTAATTCTATTGACAGAAGAAAAGTAAAAAAAGCCACAAATTCGATTTATAAAGATGTACTTTATGCCATAATAATAATGGTGGACTTTTTGAGCATCTTATGTAATATTTAAAAATTTCTTCTATTATTATTTTGATAATTTTGGAATTATTTTACTTTATGTTGCTTTTGACAAATCTAAAGAAAGATAATAAATTAAATATTGATTTCGTTGCTATAAACAACCGCAATTGTTTTACTTTTGTCTTTTTCATGGCTAACTATTTTTTGGTGTATGGAAAAATTAAAACGACTATAACTTATTTTATTTTAAAAATAACTATGGCATATGTTATATCGGATTAAAGGGAAAAAAATAACCTTTCCAATGAGGCCATAGCCAACTATTGTTTCCATTTAAAAAAAGATAAGTTTGTGTCATATCTCCCAAAATATGACGATTTTTTTTTGATTTTTTGTTATTAATTTGTGTAAAATTTTCTACAACTTTGTCCTTTACAGTTTTTTTCTATCTATGATAATAATAGAGATATATTGATTTCAGAAAATTGACACATTTTACTTTATTCAAAATATCTAGTTACCCTTGACTTTTTCAAATATTTTGAAAGTGTCATTTTATTCGTCCTATAAAACTACACTTCTTTCCCCATTTAACCGTTATTCTATCTCTTATAGTTTCTGAGATCCCCATAGAGAACATCGAAAAAAACTCACCCTGTATATTCTATAATATAATAAAGAGATAGTGAAAATACAAACATAAAATTTGCACGTGGAAAATTCATTTAAGGCCAGTTGTTGAATCGTGGCTTAAGCTGCAGTTTTCGTAACCTGTTGTTTTGGATAAGCTGGGCTTTATTTCGTAATGTGTTTCTGAATCACATGTTAGGCCAAGCTAATTTAAGGGTAGTTTAAGTTATGTTGGTAGTAAATATACTATGTTCCAATATGGTACATGCAATACTAACGGACGTGTGCTGTAGATAATATTATTGTGTATGAATTTGTTTACAAAATAGTAAGTAAATCGGTGTTAAAATAAAAGTATTAAATAATGAATAACATACGCAACCCAGTGTAACAATTTTGAAAATAGCCCTATCCGTTTCCATAATATCACCTTGTTATATACGTATTAATTATTTTAACAGAATATTTAATCTTCAAATTAAAGGATCTTATACAGAAAGATAATTATACATAAAATGTTTCTAAACTTGAAATATTTACTTCATGCTTAAACAAGAAGTGGAACGCACTGGAAAAATATCGTAGATGTAACTAAACACAGATTAATTCTATATTTTCCACGTATACAAAACATTGTTTTTATTTAACACTATTTTTACATTCTACCCGAATGAATTTTTTGTACTTTTATGTAAAATAAAAATTATTATTATTAATTATAAGTGAAAGGTAACATTTAGTAAACAAAAAAATTTGAAAAAATGTCTTTTAAACATAGTAATAATTACTTTTATATAACCCCTGAAGACGGGCATCCAGCTGAATAATTACTGTTCTGATAGAAAATGTATTTGTTTATAAACGAAATACTGGTGTGACATTCTGAATCTTAATACATTGCTTAAATGTCTTTGGACTATCATAGAAGTCATATCATATTTTTATTGGCTGTGTTTTGACTATTGTGACTGTAAATGGTTTGATTGACTGTCTTTTGACTATGCTAGGATTTTGTCTGATTATATTTCTCTGTTTGTATTTCGGCTACTGTGATGTTATAATTGTAAGTCACTTAAATCACTATATTAAGTACACTCAATGTAGTGATTTAATAACGAAATACTAATACGATACATATTTTAACAGTTGTGATGTATTTTAAAGTAATGAGTATCTTCCACTCCCAGATTAAGCATGAAGCATTAATTAAGCATGAAGTGAAAATTTGTCTCGGGTCGCTGCGCGACCCTCGACAAATTTTCTACGCGGGGCTTTTCTAAACTAGAAATTTTACTTCATGCGTCACCCGTATTAACCACTGATTTACAGTAAAGTTAAAAATATATACCGCTTAGATGTGATGGTAATCAATATTTATTGAGGTTTAGCGAAAAATGCAAGAATTACTTTTTTGTGAATAGTTTTACAATAAACTTAATAAAAGTAGAATAAATTTAGTTTGTGCCACTTTTTCATACTGTTGATATTTAAGTCATCATATCTTAAACGGGGAAAGTGATGGCGACATCACATTTTTTTTTTTACTTTATGTTTTGTGTGATAATCGATACATATTATTATTATTACAAAAGATTGACAGTTATTAATTACTTTTGACTGCTAACAATGATTGAATGCTGTCAGTATTTTATTGATTAATAGATATCACGTCATTCTTTTCAAGGCACTCTTTGCAAAAAAAAATAATTAAAATTTTAAATATTAAATCTAAAATAAATAATAAGTGTGATACATCACTGAGTTCAGAAAAAAATATTCTTTCAAAAAATATGAAAATTCAAAATGCCGCTTATAAAAAAAAAACAAAAGTTGGCTATGGTCCCCGGAGGTCTACTACAATTAATTTTAGTTATGAATTAAGCAATTTCAACTTATTGCAAGTTGAGTGCATTAACGATCTAGGAGTAATGTTTGACGCTAAACTGACATTCAATCAGCATATTGATTTAATTACTAAGAAACCACTTAAAACCCTCGGTTTTGTATTTAGGAACGGCAATAAATTTAATCTATCAACCATTAAATTACTCTACTGCTCTTTGGTTAGATCAAAATTGGAATATGCTAGTATGGTGTGGTCTCCATACTATAGTACATATATTACTAAACTGGAAAGGGTTCAAAATAAATTTACACGATATGTTTCATTTAAATTCGGCATTCCAGATCAAAACCCAATTATTCTATTAAATAATTTAAACCTTGCTTTATTAAGATCTAGGAGGATTGAACTGGATTTATGATTTTTTCATAAACTTGTCTCTGGCGAGATTAATTCTATTAAGTTACTTGGTTTGGTAGAATTTAATGTAAACCCATATTTAACTAAAAGTAGAAGTAAGGATGTGCTTTTTATTAGTAGATGCAGAAATAATTACACTTTCAATGGTCCTCTTAAAAGAATTATGAGATGCATTATTCATTGTAACGCAAGCGACACTTTCGACATTTTGGGCACTGATTTTGTTTCTTTTAAAAGGAAGTTAAAACATTTATTTTGAAATTGCGGTCATTCTATTGGCAGGGTGCTATTTCTAGTAAGTTGCATAACTATTATTATTAAGTTTAATTGCATAAGTATTATTTTGTTAAAGTTTGGGGTAGTTATATATGATTTTTTTTTAATTTTTAATTTTAAATAATTGATTGTATCATTAATTACGGGCGTGATTTTAGTGTAGTTGAATTATTGTTTGTTTTTAATATATTGTGAAAATATTGGTATTTTATATTTGTGAAATGGTGATTCCGTTTAATAAAGATTATTATTATTATTATTAAATGTTGTAGTTATAATAAAACAAAATATGCTACTAGATTCCTCATTAAAAAGTGTTTCTTTATTGTCAAAGTTCTAAATGCCCAGATTCAGTAGTTTTTGAATAAAAAATAAAAACGATTTTTCATAAAAACAGTATTTTGTTTATATCTCGAAAACAAAAAAAAGATATTTCAAAATTGTTTTCAGATTATTGTTAGGCGCTAAAATACGCAACTTTGCCCCAACCAACTCTCTATCTCTTCAAATAACCAAGATCCCTATACATTCTATTGAAATACGGGCACCCTGTATATACTCAAAAAAATCCTTACAATTAATAATTTGTAACCAACATTTGATGCAATTAATTAAGTGGTTGTATTTAGAATAATATTCATAAAAGAATGTATACTTCAAATTTAAAATGTTGTCAAAAATAAAATTACAACTTGAAGCAAATCAGATCTTTCAACTTTTTTCACATTTTGTTAAAAATAAAATTTGAACTTGAAGCAAATCAGATTCTACAACTTTCTTCACATGCTTGCTAGAATTGCAATTTATTTATAAAATTCGTTATAACCTTTTGTTTTGATATTTAAGTATACCAAACAGGTATAAAAGTCAACAATATTCAAATTTTTGTTAGTTATAATTACAATATATTTATACAATTCATTATAACCGTCTTTTAATATAATATTTTAATAAACCAAATAGGTATAAAAATTATAAATTTAAAAAATAGTTTTGGTATCTGTTTTGGTGCGATATTCTGATTTTTTTTTACAAATATTTTTCAGGCTCTAAACAAGGATAGGGTTTTCTCTAGGGGTAATAATTACACTATACCACAGATTCTATTTTAAATTGGGTGATCTTTAACAATCAGTAAGGATGTTTTAAATAAATAAATATATTTGTACTTCTATGACTAATACTTAGGTTTGCCGCGTACATTTTCTTTGGAAAATGTGACACGACAGTCAAAATATTGAGAAAGATATGTATGCTTAGATTTAACATACACTGCAAAGTTAGCGACATTCGTTGTTTTTAAAACGCGTTCAATTTAAAGCTTCTAAAGAGTGTTGTCACTCCCAGACTAAGCATGAAGTAAAATTTCGAGTTTAGAAAAGCCTGAAAATTTGGTTTGATCGCTCCGCTTTTGCGCCACGCGTATTAAAGACTGATTTAAAGTTAAGTTCAAAATATATGGTCTAATACATTTTGAGTAGCTGTAACTCCATTTCTGGGTAAAGAATTTAATTTCTGTTGACTGTTTCATGAACTTATATTAATTCTGTATACATTACCAAGTTTTTAAAGTTTTTAAATTATATTTAATGTTTTTAAAAATTTTCAAAGAAAATCCCATTAAAATATTCAACATTTTACACACAACATTTTACACTCAATTGATTAGCCATAATTCTACGTTTGGGTGGACAATTTAATTTCTGTTTATTATATCTAGAACTCTCATTAATTCTGCTTAAAATACTAAGTTTTTGAAGCTTTAAAATAATATTTAATTTTTTTAGAAATTTTCAAACAAAATTCAACATTTCACACTTCACTCTCAATTGATTGGCCATAATTCCAGGTCTATGTGAAACATTTAGTTCTCGTTGATTGTATCTTGAAATTTGATTCATTCTGTGTAAATTACCTAGTTTTTAAAGCTTTACGGCAAAATTTGAATTATTTGTAAAAAAATTCAAATTTCAAGATATAATCAACGAGAATTAAATTTTTCACAACCAAATTCCTCTATATTAATTTTTTACGTAAACATTAAAGTTTCTAATCAAGAAGTTTTACTTCATGCACCACGCGTAAAAAAAACTAGTTCCTTTATACGGTAAATCGATAAAGTTAAGAATTCTGAAAGAATACCAAAAAAATCATTTAAAGATCAATATAAACAATATTTGTAAATATTCATGAAGTGAATATTCGGGCCGATTGTGTATTAAACACGTTTTTTGATGTTTGAGGTTATGAATTTGAGCTTTGGGCATTAAGCAGTAGTCGTCGGCAGCGTAGGAAAACTCAAGTTTGAACCACTGCTTAGCAATAAGCAGGGCTGTTAAAAAAACGATTATTTTTCATTTTAATAAAAACAGATTTTTTTACAAAACGTGTTTTTTTTCATTAAAACAGCGTTTAAAAAATGTACAATTAAATACATGTTTACACAGTGTTTAAAACATGTTTAAAATTCGCCTTTTTCTTTTGAGTATACATAGCCTGATAATTACAGCGTTTTTTAAATGTGCGGGAATTCGTTGATTCAAAGCGCTTAATTTTATGCTTTTAACAAGTGTTTTCCACTTACAGACTAAGCATGAAGTACAATTTCGAGTTTAGAAAAGCCTACGAATTTGGATTGACCGCGTAGCGAAGCGGAGCGGCCAATCCAAATTTAGCTTTTCTAAACTCGAAATTTTACTTCATGCGCCACGCTTAAAACACTGATTTACAGTAAAGTTCAAGAAATACACACACACAACAACGATTATAGGCAACCTAATATACGGTAGAGTTATTGGATTGCCTATAACCACTGTTTTGAACAATTTGTTGAGCGCAGAATTTAACTCATGTTTTATTCACATCTACAAATTAGATTGCTAAAGCCGTATATTTTTAACTTTATGATATTTTAGTGTTTTATACGTGTGGCGCATGAAGTAAAATTTCGAGTTTAGAAAAGCCTAATTTGGATTGGCCGCTCCGCTTCGCTACGCGGCCAAACCAAATTTTCAGGCTTTTCTAAACTCGAAATTTTACTTCATGCTTAGTCTGGGAGTGGTAAACCCTCATTAAAAGATCCAAATTGAATTCTTTTAAAAAATCAACGAATGTCGTAAAATTTACAGTGTATGCATATGTATACCTGAAAGAAAAATTCTCTGTATTTAAAAATCACATTCATGCACACACAGTTGTGATATTTTATTGTAATAACATGTTATGATAATGTAATTCGAAATAACTTCAACAATTTAGTTTAAAACAAAGTGTCTTAATTTTAGACATAACAACCCTGGCAATAAGCCATGATGAAAACATCGAAATGTATTTAAGCCGAGTTTAAGTCTAAACATGGCTTAAGCCACTATTCAACAACTGGGCTTTAATAAATATGTTACACTCTTATATATATATATATATATATATATATATATATATATATATATATATATATATATATTATACGAGGGTAGATTGAAAAGTTTCCGGAATGGGCAAGAGTTGGCGCGCGTATCGTGAAATTGTTATGATGGTTGTCAAGGGTAACCTATTTTAGGTAAGCTGTCAAATTTTCAGACACGTGCGTCGTTTCGCTTTTGTTTACTAGGATATCTTGTGAAGCAAGTCAGGCACCTTTGGAAAAATGGATAAAAACGAATTTCGTGCAGTCATCAAACATTTCATTTCTGGATGGATGGGAAATACGCGACGGAGATACGAGATATATTGCAGGAAGTTCATGGCACATCCACACCTTCGACTATTAGTTTCTCGGTGAGCGAGTTCAAACGTGGCCGTATGAGCACCAAGGATGAACCACGCAGGACACAAATGAAGAAATGGTCGACAAAGTCCATGATCTCGTGTTAGCCGATCGACGAGTGAAGTTGCGCGGAATAGTAGAGACCACGGGCATCTCAAATGGACGTGTGCAAAATATCGTGCACGAACATTTGGGCATGAGGAAGCTGTCGGCGCGATGGGTGCCGCGTTTGCTGACTATGGACAACAAGCGAAATCGTGTGACCACTTCGAAAGAGTGTTTGGCCTTGTTAAAGCGTAATCCAGCGGATTTTTTTCGCCGATTCGTGACCGTGGACAAAACATGGATCCACCACTACACACCAGAAACCAAGCGGCAGTCGAAACAGTGGATTTCTCCAGGCGAATCTGCTCCGAAGAAGGCTGGAAAGGTCATGGCCACCGTTTTTTTGGATTCGCAAGGTGTGATACACATTGACTTTTTGCAGAAGGGAAGAACTATCACGGGACAATACTACAGCGATTTATTGGATCAATTCAGCGGCATATTGAAGGAGAAACGGCCTCATTTGCAGCGGAAAAAAGTGCTCTTCCACCACGACAACGCGCCGGCCCATTCATCCCGAATCGCCAATGCTAAATTGGTTGAATTGGGCTACGAGGTGGTGCCGCATCCCCCGTACTCTCCAGACCTGGCCCCGTGCGACTTCTTTTTTTCACAAACACTTAGCTCGGAGGCAAGCGCTTTACGTCAAATGAGGAGGTCATCGCCGCCACTAAAGCTTATTTTGTAGAGTTCCCGAAATCATATTTTTCTGAAGGCTTAAAAAAGTTGGAGCACCGCTGGGAAAAGTGTATTGCCCTGCAAGGGTACTATGTTGATAAATAAAAAATAAAACCTGTTCAATTACTGCGTTTTCTTGCCCATTCCGGAAACTTTTCAATCTACCCTCGTATATTATAAATATTATATATATATATATATATATATATATATATATATATATATGTATATATATATATATATATATATATATATATATATATATAGAACAGAGACGTTCGGAAGACGGATCCTAACAGGGCATTCGACCAAAAAAGGAGGTAGGAGTTGCTATTGTAATCTACTTTATTGTTTACCAAGCTTTCGGGACTGACTTTGTCCCTTCCTCAGGGTTACACTATAACAAAACAATGAGTTTGGATTTGATACATTATCTGACTGTAAGTGTGGTGTTAATTGCTTACATTTGAGAATTGTGAACTAAACTGGTGTCTTCGCACCGACGGTATTTACTCTGCATTGTAATTAAAACTATTGTTTATTTTCGTGGCACGTGTGCTGAGGGCTGATGTGAGGTTAAGTTTGCGGTGAGTTGAAAAACACATATTGTTACTGCACTAACACGTTAAAAACACGTAACTGATTAATATTGGTTAAAATGGAGCATTGGTTGTTGTACTGAATGTTGTTTAAAAATTATAGAAGCCGCCGCATCATGAAGTGGTGCAGTGTTTGTGCGAACACGAGTGCGGAAATAAACACAATGGCGGATGCTGGAGCAACAGGTCCCGCCTGTCTCCCTCTCACTCTGTCACCGAGAGAGGAAGGCACGCGAGGAACAGGGCTGCCAACTTCGTTACTTTCGGGGCGCCCGAGCCGCGGGCATTTCAAATTCGAAAAATTCGAAAAAACCCCGCCACCCGCGCTTTACCCGTCGTATGCCGTGTCTATTTATTCACTGTTAAGTATGTGACTATTATTTCGTATAGGGTACACCTGACGTAGATTTAATCTGTACGATCGTGCTCGTTATCGATTGATTAGAAAAGTTGTGAAGGAGAAAGTATTAATGTTAACAAAAATTCAACTAAAATTATAACTAAATGAAAAGTTACGAGCAGCAATCTACTAGAGAAACCGTATGCAGAAATTATACTAACGCGCCCTTCCTTGTCCCACTCTGGCCGCACCATCTTACCATTTGTTTTAACCTTCGTTTTGCAGGTTATGATCTAGCTTAAATTCCTGTTTCAGGAATTTCCTTTTTTGAATATTATAAAACGTATTGACCACGTATTACAGGGAGAACCAGAAAAATCAGGGAGGTTTCGTTGTTCTATGTGAGTGAATGTTACTGGAGTCTAACTTGATAAATTTGTTTTCTAACCTGAGAGGCTGAAGGATAACGGTGCCACCGGCTCGGACCGTGTCATATCTATTAGGTACGAGTAGATAGTGCTGAGCCCTTCCGTATCGGCCTTAAAGTTCATTGCACCCTCTCCCGCCTTCTGTATGTGAAACATCTCAAGGAACAAACGACTTTTATAAAAAGTTGTCTGATCTAATATTTCAACATTGTTAAAGTCAGGTGCGTGTTGAAATATTAGATCAGTCAACTTTTTATAAAAGTCGTTTGTTCCTTGAGATGTTTCACATACAGAAGGCGGGAGAGGGTGCAATGAACTTTAAGGCCGATACGGAAGGGCTCAGCACTATCTACTCGTACCTAATAGATATGACACGGTCCGAGCCGGTGGCACCGTTATCCTTCAGCCTCTCAGGTTAGAAAACAAATTTATCAAGTTAGACTCCAGTAACATTCACTCACATAGAACAACGAAACCTCCCTGATTTTTCTGGTTCTCCCTGTAATACGTGGTCAATACGTTTTATAATATTCAAAAAAGGAAATTCCTGAAACAGGAATTTAAGCTAGATCATAACCTGCAAAACGAAGGTTAAAACAAATGGTAAGATGGTGCGGCCAGAGTGGGACAAGGAAGGGCGCGTTAGTATAATTTCTGCATACGGTTTCTCTAGTAGATTGCTGCTCGTAACTTTTCATTTAGTTATAATTTTAGTTGAATTTTTGTTAACATTAATACTTTCTCCTTCACAACTTTTCTAATCAAGCGATAACGAGCACGATCGTACAGATTAAATCTACGTCAGGTGTACCCTATACGAAATAATAGTCACATACTTAACAGTGAATAAATAGACACGGCATACGACGGGTAAAGCGCGGGTGGCGGGGTTTTTTCGAATTTTTCGAATTTGAAATGCCCGCGGCTCGGGCGCCCCGATAGTAACGAAGTTGGCAGCCCTGTTCCTCGCGTGCCTTCCTCTCTCGGTGACAGAGTGAGAGGGAGACAGGCGGGACCTGTTGCTCCAGCATCCGCCATTGTGTTTATTTCCGCACTCGTGTTCGCACAAACACTGCACCACTTCATGATGCGGCGGCTTCTATAATTTTTAAACAACATTCAGTACAACAACCAATGCTCCATTTTAACCAATATTAATCAGTTACGTGTTTTTAACGTGTTAGTGCAGTAACAATATGTGTTTTTCAACTCACCGCAAACTTAACCTCACATCAGCCCTCAGCACACGTGCCACGAAAATAAACAATAGTTTTAATTACAATGCAGAGTAAATACCGTCGGTGCGAAGACACCAGTTTAGTTCACAATTCTCAAATGTAAGCAATTAACACCACACTTACAGTCAGATAATGTATCAAATCCAAACTCATTGTTTTGTTATAGTGTAACCCTGAGGAAGGGACAAAGTCAGTCCCGAAAGCTTGGTAAACAATAAAGTAGATTACAATAGCAACTCCTGCCTCCTTTTTTGGTCGAATGCCCTGTTAGGATCCGTCTTCCGAACGTCTCTGTTCTTAACGTAGTACGACCGTTACTTCTTGTCCTGGTATATATATATATATATATATATATATATATATATATATATATATATATATATATATATATATATATATATATATATATATATATATATATATATATATATATATATATATATATATATATATATATATATATATATATATATATATATATTCTATTAACCTATCTACCCTAAGGTGTAAGGTGTGTTACACTCTTATTTGATATACAAAGACAAATTATTCTGAAAACTATATTAACTTCATAGCTCTCTCGGTATAATAGTAAAATAGTTTCCACTATTTATTACAATTTTAAATAGACTCATTTTTAGCATGATCGGCTTAGATACAACAGTTTCTACTTTACACGGAGAAATTTTTTTATCAACACATTTAATAACCTTTTCTCCATTTAATGGACGTATGTGAAAACGCGCATAAAACTAGTAATATAGGCTCGATTAATAAAATCGCTAGACATCCCAATAAATTATCCTAAAAACGTCACCGAATTCAAAACCCTATAAGAAAAAAAAACGCGATATAAGCGGAAACGATTTTATTATCACTGGGTTCACGCTTCACGAATAACTGAAGCAATAAATAATTTAAAGAAAATAACAAAATAGAATAACTCATACTCACGTGCAGGTACCTCCATTTTTACAAATTGGATGTCCGTCTGCGAAACACTTCGACTTAACACCTTCCGAACACTTTTCTCCGGAGTAGCCCTTAAAACAGTCACAACTGAAATGCCTGAAAAAAAGAAAATCATTCAACACGTTAACCGCCAGCGAATTTGATGCAAAAATGACCGCTTTGCCAAACGTTATTTTTTTGTATTTTCAGTAAATCTATGATGATAAATTAAGTTGTATGCTTATAAAACTCATTATGAACTATATTTCTAGTATTTATATTGGCAATTTTCGACTACCTAGCGGCCGTAGAATCGCTCTGGCCCAGGCGGTAAATTTCCCAGCGGTCCCTAGGGACCACTCCTCAGTGGTGCATAGGTGGAAAAAAACCCCAAACTCAGATATATTTTTTAATCAAAACACCATTCAATTTTTGTAGACAAAGTATCATTCTGCATAATCCTTAGTCAAAATAGTTTTTCATAAGTAACAAAAATTCTTGCGTAAATGCATAACTATGCCAAAATACTTACGTTTCGTGCATTCTCTTATTAATTAATTTTCGATTTATTTGTAATGTTCTCCAAATAACACTTTATCGTAATATATTGTATTTATTATAACTATGCTGGGAAACGAAAAAAAAAATAGATAAAGAATTATAACTTAGTTAAAGAAAAGTATAATGATAATTTTAACGTGATTGTACGTATCAAAGGAAATACAAAACTAGCTGCACTATGCTAAACGCTTAGACTTTAATTAGTAAGTATTGAAACGTAACTTCCCTGATATAGTCACTTGCTCATGTTTGCTTATTTAAGTTATAGCTCTTTTAGCTGAGGAAGTCAACTGTTTTATTTATGTCACCATACAAACATTGTAAAAACAGTGAAAGAAAAAGAAGTATAATAGTCATTTTCATGCAATTGTTAGTATGAAACGAAATAGAAAACAAGGTACACGATAGGATTTGTTTTTCTCGATTATTGGCATTAAAACAAAACTTCATTGTTGATAAACAAGACGTTTTTTACGAACTCATCTATAGTGGCAGATATAACAGGATTTTTTTTTAATTGATGAGGCGGATACATGATGAAACTCCATAATACTATTTGAAATAAAACAACGCAGTTGGGAGGGTTTCACTTTTTATTGTTGAACACTGCAACATGTTGCACCACACAGTGGCTTCATCAGGCAGATGAAATAATAATCATTATTATTTCATCTGCCTGATGAAGCCACTGTGTGGTGAAACATGTTGCAGTGTTCAACAATAAAAGTGAAACCCTCCCAACTGCGGTGTTTTATTTCAAATAACAGGAATTAATTATAATTTAATAGAAAGGTTGGCTGTGATTTTGGAAGTACTTAACAGTGACTGAAATTGATCCAGAGACATTTGATATTTACGCAAGACAAACTGCAAAGCTAGCACTGTAATTCATGGTATTACATCTAGATGATTTTACATTAGAATGTAACCATTTTTCAGAAGTTAATCATATACATGGTGTTAATAAAATATTTAAAACTTCTGACGAGTGTTTCTACACGTTGATTAAGCATGAAGTAGAATTTCGAGTTTAGAAAAGCCCCGCGTATAAAATTTATCTCGGGTCGGGCAGCGACCCGAGACAAATATTCACGGTGCATTTCTTAACTCTAAATTTTACTTCATGCGCCACGCGTCTAAAACACTGATTTATCCTGAAGTTTTAAAACTCATATATCATCATTTACTAAAATAATTAATTAATCAGATATTTAGTCTCTAAATAATTAGGTTTTGAACATTTTTGGTAATAAAAACTGACGGCGATATTAAAAACGTCAATGGTTGCAAATAATAGATTCAAATTTTCAAGTTGCCTATGCATATTTGGTTACTTAGAATATGCATTCACAAATATTGAATTATTTGAAAATTTAAAATATACAAATTTTCGATAATTCAATATTCGTTTAAAATCATATTTAAATATGAATAATTTTGTGATTCAAATATTCATATTAAAATATTCGACTATTTGAATTATTTGGATTCGAATCCCAGCCTTAATAGCGACGATTCGAATTTTTGGGAGGATTTGAATCCTTTATGAGAATTCGAACCCTTTTATAAGGATTCGAATCACCTACCTCTGGATTCCGATACGAATCCTTTAAAAAAATGTTACGAATCCGGATCACGTCTGTTTTCACTAAAGTATTCGAATAACTCTTTTGAATCCTCTAAAATGATTCGAATCCAGGAATCAAATCCTGAAAGATTCGAATATTGCCCAGCTTTGATTTAAACTATATTTGTTTTCTTTATACCGTTTGTATGTTTTATCGACTTTACCATTGGTTCACCATTGGGATCTCATAAACATTTAGAGATATGAATACGGTTAAAAAAAAACGAGTTTACATTTTTTACTTTTCCCCGTATGTAATACAAAGGGAAAGTATTGTTTTCGTGAAAATTTTCGAATCAAAACTTTTAGCGGAAATATCCGTTTTGAGGTCCCCTGAGTTGAATAAGACCATTTTTGAAAAATGTCTGTCTGTCTGTCTGTCTGTCTGTCTGTCTGTGTGCGCTGTACCGCAAAAACCGCTAAAGATATCGAGATGAAACTTGAAACTTAAGCTTTTTGTTACAATCGGAAGAACTGAAAAGCTTTTGGTGAAAATCGGAAAACCGGAAGTGGTACTTTACTCTTAACGTTTTTCAGTTTTTTCAGATTTTTTTAATAAATGTTTATCAAACAAAAAATTCTTTCAAATAAAAGTTGTAGATAATAACAAAATGAAGATGTATTGTTCATTTACTTTTTGTCATAGCACTCTTAGTTTTTGAGATATTTCAAAAGCTGTGTGTTTTATCTAGTTATTGGTGTGACAGTGTATGTGTCGATACAATTGAAAAATGTTTCAAATAAAAGTTATAGGAAATGAAAAACTAAAGATTTTTTGTAGATTCACTTTTTGTCATAGCACTCTTAGTTTTTGATATAATTAATAAATAGTGATTTTTATCTAGTCATTGATTTGTGTCAGTGTATGTGTTGATACAATTGAAAAATGTTTTAAATAAAAGTTGTAGGTAATAAAATATTAAAGATGTTTGTATCTTCACTTTTTGTTATAGCACTCTTAGTTTTTGAGATAATTAATAAATAATGTTCTTTTATCTAGTCATTGGTTTGTCTCGGTGTATGTGTTGATCCAATTGAAAAATCTTTCAAATAAAAGTTGTAGTTATCAAAAAGTTGAAGACATTTTGAAAATAATAATGCTACAAATATTTTAAAAGTGATTTAATACGCAATTTACGGGGGAAAGTACTATGATGGACACATCACCATTTTTTGTTATAAAATCAAACAAAATTTTTGTTATAAACAAAATTGGCGAAATATTAAAATCCTTAAAAAATCATTTTGCAATAACTTTATTCTTTAGAAAGATATCAAGCTAAAATTTGAAATGTACTCGAAGTAGGATGTCAAGCAAACATTTTAAATGTACCGGAAGTAACACCTGAAAAACACAACAAAATTGACAAATGTTATACACAGTGTCCCATTTTCAAAACACGACATCAAGGATCAACTTTTCTTATGGGAGTTATATTTTATTTTTGCACCATTGAAAAAAGCAGCAAATTTGAGCTATAACTCATGTGCTATATGTCAAAAACATCCTATAAAAATATGTCAACCATTGCTACGGACTACTTTACGTTATTCAAAAAATGTCAAATCTATATTTCATTAATTACCAAAGTTATAGCAAGAATAATATTCAATCAATTTTCACTTGTTCGACATATCTTTAAAACAAATAATGCCAGATCGAAGTGGTTAACAGATTTTTTTACTCAGATGCAGAAACTTTTAATCTAATTTAACCAATTTAGTATTAGCCTATTACTTTTATTAGATCAAATCTAGAGGGTGTCCGTATTTCAACAGAATGTATGGGGATCTTGATTATTTGAAGAGATAGAGCGTCGGTTAAATTGGGTCACAGTTGCGTATTTTAGGGCCCAATAATAATCTAAAACCAATTTAAAATATCTTCTTTCGTTTCTCAGATATTGTCAAAAACCGGATTTGTGGAAATTTCGTTTTAATTTTTTTATTTAAAAACCATTGAATCCAGACATTTACAACTTTGACATTATACAGGCACTTTTAACAAGAAATCGAGTAACATATTTTATTTTAAGATAACTATAACATTTACCCCGGGACCATAGCCAACTTTTGTTTTTCTTATGGGCGCCATTTTGGATATTTATATTTTTTGTAAGAATATTTTTTTCTGAATTCAATGATGTATCATACTTATAGTTTATTGTACATTTTATATGTAAAATTTTAATCTTTTGTTTTTTGTAAAGAGTGTCTTTGAAACAGTTAAGTAACTCACTCATTTGACAACTCCTATGATCCATAATTGTTGTTAAAATACATCACCAGTTGTGATAAAATTTAAACTAACGAGTGTCATCCTCTCCTAGACTAAGCATGAAGTAAAATTTCGAGTTTAGAAAAGCCCCGCGTAAAAAAGACAAATTTTCACGGGGCTTTTCTAAACTCGGAATTTTACTTCATGCGCCACGCGTAATAGCCACTTATTTACAGTAAAGTTAAAAATATATAACGCTTAAATGTGATGGTTATCAATATTTATTGAGATGTAGTGAAAATGGAAGATTGTGCAACTTTTCTATACTATTGATATTTAGGTCATCATATCTTTAACAGGGAAAGTGCTATGATGGACACATCACCATTTTTTTAATGTATGTTTTGTGTGATAATCAATACTTATTATTATTATCACAAAAGATTGGTAGTTATAGAATAATTTTGAGTGCTAATAATGATTGACTGCTGTCAAGATTTTATTGATTAATAGATATGACGTCATTGTTTCCAAGGCACTCTTTGCAAAAAAGAAAATATTATAATTTTAAATATCAAATCTAAAATAAATTATGAGTGTGGTACATCACTGCGTTCAGAAAAAAAATATTGTTTCAAAAAATATGAAAATCCAAAATGGCGCCTACAAGAAAAACAAAAGTTGGCTATGGTCCCCGGGTAAATGTTATAGTTATCTTAAAAAAAATATATCTTTATCATTAAATCGGAGTTCTGAATGTCCAGATTCAGTAGTTTTTAAATAAAAAAATAAAAGCTATTTTAAAAAAAATCAGTTTTTGTTGATATTTCGAAAACAAAAAAAGGTTTTTCAAAATTGTTTTCAGATTATTGTTAGGCTCTAAAATACGCAACTTTTTTACCGACTCTATCTCTTCAAATAACAGAGATCCCCATACATTCTGTCGAAATACGGACCCCCTGTATAGACGGAGGTTATTGTCAAAGTTCTGAATTTCCAGATTCAGTAGTTTGTGAATAAAAAAATAAAAGCCATTTTAAAAAAATCAGTTTTTGTTGATATTTCGAAAACAAAAAAAGGTTTTTCAAAACTGTTTTCAGATTATCGTTAGGCTCTAAAATACGCAAGTTTTTTACCGACTCTATCTCTTCAAATAACAGAGATCCCCATACATTCTGTCGAAATACGGACACCCTGTATAGACGAAGGTTTATCTTTTAAAGGCAAAAATACACCAATGAGAGATAAATCTCGATGCACGTCTATGAATCGCCAATAAATAATTTGACCTGATATTGACCCGGGTATTAGCTAGGGAAGTATTAGTTTCAAAGGGTGTTTGGATTCTTGTAATACAAATCAGTATTATAGTTATGACATTTAAATACAAAACAGTTAGTATACCGGAAACTGTTAAAGTTATCGACTTGATTTTTATTTTATTCGATTCAGAATGCAAAAATAAATTTGGTTACGATCATAGTATAACTTTGAGATCGTATATGTGAGATATGTGAAGTTTTTTCCGAAAATCAGGTGTTTTACACCACCATGCGCTCTGGCGGTTAAAGTGTTCATTAAAATGAATATAATTGTGCAGGTCTAAAATAATTAAAATGTACGTGTTATTTATTCGCAGCCTTATTTATATGATATCCGTTAATATCATTCTAGTTTAATAGTAGTTAATTTCTACTAGACCCATACAAACATGATACTAACATTTCGTATTAATAGAACAAAATATACATGCTATTAGTTACTTCTGAATTATGTGTTCCAACTTCACTCTAATTAAATTTGATGTAATTTAGATGTTATATTACTTTGTTATTGTTTATATTTGTGAACATTTATTATTCTGCTGAGTTATTTAAATGAAGTTTACTTCTAGCAACTACTTCATGCACCACGTGTATAAAACACTGATTTGAAGTAAAGTTCAAAATATACTGATTAGATATGTACATTTATCATTTATAACATTATAAATAAATAGATTCTAACCCTATTATATGGTAGCCATTGGTTCCCGGGTTAAAGTTAAGGTGCCTCTATAATGTCAAATTTATAACTATTTATAATCTGTTTAATAACTAGAAGGAGCGTTTGAAATTTCAAGCGCCAAAACCTACAACTCTGATTGGCCGAGAGCGCGCCCAATTTACACTATGCTAATTACGTCATTATTAGACGCAACAGCTGACATAACCTTAATTCGAAGCGTTACCGAGTTGCAACTTTGCCTGTTTCGTAATAACCTTTTGTGCGGTGTTTCTTTAGCATAGTTAAAAGTTAGTTTTGTTTATATTGTTGTGATGGATTATGGACCCAGTACAAGCTCAGTGATAATATCACCTTCACCTCCAAAAAAAAGCGTAAGAAGTTGGATTTGGCTCATTTATATCTGTCTGAAAAACAGTGCATAATAAATATGTATAAGCAGATGATAACAGATGATCCACATATGAGAATGACTGCTGTTGTATTAGACATTGTTGGTGCAGTAGGTGAGATATCAAATAGCAAAAGAATATGCATCAAATAATAAAATGTTTAATTTTTAGTTGTAAATTCCACTGTCTATCGTAGAATTAGCGAATATAAGAAATCCGGAGAGATTTGTAGCCCTAAACAGCTTTGAGGACATAATTAAAAGTTTTGATGACGTAGTGAAGAGATCCGTGCATAGTTTCTTTTATAAAAATGAACTGCCAACTTTGAATAACGTTTTAAAAGAAGTTACCGATCATGATGGCATGCCGAAGATGAGTCGTTCTACCTTGTATAGTTTTATGAAACAAATCAATTTTAAGTAAGATAGAGACCAGAGCTGGGCAGAATCCTAATCATTTAGGATTCGAATGCTTTTAGAGGATTCAAAAGAGGCATTCGAATACTTTAGTTCAACTGGATTCGTGATCCGGATTCGTTACATTTTTTTAAGAGGATTCGTATTTAAGTCTAAATGTGGGTGATTCGAATCCTTATAAAATGATTCGAATCCTTGTAAAAGGATTCGAATCTTTATATAAGGATTCGAATACTTACAAAAGGATTTGAATCGTCAATAATAATTCGAATTACTTGTGAGGAATAACGTGAAAAATGTTTTTTGTGTGTTTTTAAATTTCACGTTAAATCACTGTTTTATGCGCGTGGCGCATGGCGTAAAATTTCGAGTTTAGAAAAGCCCAGAAAATTTGTCTCGGGTCGCTGCGCGACACGAGACAAATTTTCACGGGGCTTTTCTAAACTCGAAATTTTACCTCATGCTTAGTCTGGAAGTGCAAACGCTCGTTCGAAACTTCAAAGTGAATGCTTTGATAAGAACATTAAATGATTGAAAATGTTGTTAAAGATAATAATCTAGTTTTCAAAATTTTGTTTAGTATTGTTTGAAGTAAAACTGACAAGGTAGCCACAATCTGAAATGTTAAATTTTTCCTACATTTCCCTAACTAAAGATTTTTCGCTGGCCTATTAATATAACTTTCTTCTGTGGGAAACCCCCATTCTGTTTAATAGTTTTCATTGTTATTGCCAATATTTAAGTTAATTTTATAAATTTTTACGTGTTTTGTAATTTGCCAACTGATTTTGACAAATGTAATAATATTATATGGCTTTTTTGTTAGTGTTTTGGTCAATTTGAATATAATTCCATGACTTTTCTCTGATTTTCACGGTATTAATGATATTCAGTGAATTTTTTAGTTACGTAAAGTTCAGGCATTAGTCGATTTTATAAAAGAGTTCAATTTGAAGTTTTGAACAAGTGTTTCCCCTCCCAGGCTAAGCATGAAGTAAAATTTCGAGTTTAGAAAAGCCCCGTGAAAATTTGTCGAGGGTCGCGCAGCGACCCGAGACAAATTTTCGGGCTTTTCTAAACTCGAAATTTTACTTCATGCGCCACGCGTACAAAACACTGATTTGAAGTTAAGTTCAGAAACACACAAATACATCTTTAACCAGAGTAACAGAGTGTCAGATATTTAGTCTGTTATCAACGATGTTCAGTGGTAATAATAAATAATTAGGTTTTGAGTATTTTTGTTAAAACAGCTGGTAACGATATTTAAATATTAATGGTTCAAAAAAATAATAAAATCAATTTTATTCCTAAAGAATTTGTATTCATGATTCGAAAAAACAGGATTCAAATCTTCGATTCGAATCATATTTATCTCTTACGAATCCTTTATTCGAGTATTCGTAATTCGAATCATATTAGGTGATTCGGAATCCTTTTTATGAGGATTCGTCCCAGCTCTGATAGAGACACATTATTATATAAATTCCATATTATATTATGACCATAATGTAAATATGTTTTATTTCACAGATATATGGCGAGATGCCGTATAAGCATTTTAATTGACCTGACAATATCGTACGATGGAAAAGAAAATACTTAACTACAATTAAGAAGTAAAAAATGGATATTTGATTTTATTTTAAAGAGTAATTATGAAATTATTTAAAATTGACGCCAAATTTATCTAGTGATATTTCTGGTAACTTTTTATAGTGTAAATTGGGCTCTGGCACTTACTCCTTCTAGTTTTTAAACACACTATAGATTCAATAGATTTTGAATAAAAAATAAAAACGAAATTTAAAAAAAACAGTTTTTTAGTGATATGTCTAAAACAAAAAAAGATATTTTAAATTTGTTGTCAGATTATTGGTAGGCCCTAAAATATGCTTTACCCCAATTTAGCCGACTCTTTATCTCATAAAATTCCTGAGATTCCTTATTTTGTCGAAATACGGATACCCTGTATATGTCAAAAAAGAAAAATAGTATCAATATCTTTTTTTTTTTTTTTCTTTAGTCTTACAAAGTTTTTAATTATTTTAGAGTTTTTCGTTGTTAACATAACTAAAATTCGTTTAATCAGAAAACCGAAAAATCTAATGATTTCCGGTGATTTTTATCATAAGACTTTAGACATTTGATGGCTAAGAGTTGTCAACACTGCCCCTCAGGGGTATTTAGCCGAGAGAAAAATAAAGTTCCCCGTATAAATAAAATTTCATAAATCGAAATTAGGCATCCGTCGAAAATTTGCCGATGTAGGCTTCAGCCTAATAGGAAATCCATCACTGCTCACAAATACAGCAGCAGATATTTGAAACATTTTTAAAGATAGTTGCGGGGTAAGAAATTATGAAATTATTGTATATTTAATAAATAATTTGTGTTATAAGTTATAATAATGTATAACCAAATTATACTTTTATGTAATCAATGACAATTTATATGTCACATTCTTTTGAAGTTTCTGTATATTATTTTTGTTAAAACAGTTTATTCATATATCTAAGATTATACGTGTCTATTCAAGAAATTATCTGACCGAATTTACCTCGGGCAATGATAATTGCGTAATTTTGTTGTTCCCTCAAGTCTGTTGCTTCAGGTAATTACCAAGCAACAGACGGGTTAAACAAAACGAATGCGTAATTATCATTGCCCTTGAGACATTATAGCTGATAATTCCATTCCAACCTAAAATCATGCATATTTGCTAACAAACAAAATCGCAGAAGTAAAAATGCAAGTGGATATTTTAAAATTATCTTATTTACGTTCTCCATGCCAACGACTGTACGATCGCGCTGAATTAGTGACGTAAAGTTCAATCCGTCAAATCACTACGTAATGCATAATTGTCACACAAATCGTTTCGGAACAATTTCCAAGGAGGAAATTATAAGTAATATAAATTTAACAGTGCCACTAAATACCAAAAAAAGTAAATCGTCAATTTGGACCCAATAAAGAGAAAAAATAATCCTCACTTTCTAATAGCGGTTTGCTATTTAATTTAAAAGTGCGTAACTGATTAATTATTACTAATGCATTGAATATAAATTATTCTTGCGCGAAACGTTTCTACAAACTAAAAGAAATTTAATAGGACATTGGCAACGCTGCAAGAGCGGATGACAGATTTTAGAATGACAATACACCTTTGTCATGGAATTATCTTATCAAATACCACTCGAGGTTTGCTTTTGGGAGGATATTTTTTCATTTAATAACTCGTGCGTGGTTTTCCAATTTTACTCGAGAAAACTTGTATAGACAAAAACACTCGAGCTTCGCTCTCGTGTTTTTGTCATCCAAGTTTTCTCTCGTTAAAATTGCTAGGCAACCACGCACTCGTCTAAATAAAAAAATATCCGGCCAAAACCAACCTCTTGTGGTATTACATACGATAATTATTATAATTTCTGTATATTTTGTTATTTTTCGCCATTTATTCAAAAAGCTGTTTCAGTACTTAAATTATTGTTGAGTTACGTGAAGGTGAACGAAGTTATTAAATAAAAGAATTGAGTCTCCTTTCTTCACAGGATTTATTTAAAAATCGCAAATGTACATTTCGGCCACGATGTGACCATTATCAATGCTTAACTTAACAGTTAAGCATTGATAATGGTCACATCGTAACCGAAATGTACATTTGCGATTTTTAAATAAATCCTGTGAAGAAAGGAGACTCAATTCTTTTATTTAATAGCTTTTTCAGTGTTTTGTATGACATTTCTCGATGAATAAAATTTCCCGACTTTTTGGGTTTTACCGATATGCATACATGGAATTTTTCGTTGAAGTAGTTTTCAGGCTCCTGTATTTGAAAATCGTTCATTAAAGTTTCTAACGAGTGTTTTCACTTCTTGATTTAGCATGAAGTAAAATATCGAGAAAATTTACTTCATGCGCCACGCGTATAAAACACTGATTTAAAGTGAAGTTCAAAAACGCACAACTACATCTTTTATTAGAGTAACACGGAGTCAAATACTTTTTAACATTTGTGTTAGTAAAAACTGGCAGCTATTTACAAATTTTAATAGTTGTAAAAAAGATAATAACAACAAATATATTTTTAAAGCACATGTATTCGTGATTCGAAAAACAGGACTAGAATCTTTGATTCGGTTAATATTTTATTCTTGCGAATACTGAATTCGAGTATTCGTGATTCAAATCATATTAGGTGATTTGGATTCGTGATTCGAATTCTTTTTAAGGATTAGTCAAAGATCTGCTTCATTTTAAATAAATGTTTAATTATTTACAATTTAATATTTTCTGCTAACTAAGTTTCGAAGCTGCGCCTACTCTGAAGTTAACAAAAAAAATATAATGATCTACACGATATTTTTTGTTACTTTTATAAGTCAGGTAACGCCTTCAATTTTTTTTCTGTCTTCATTAAAATCAGAAATACTTCTGGAGCGTCAATTCAACCTCGCCAACAAATACAAGAATAAATAGAATTCTTAACGATATTCAAGCGCCGTTCTCGTTATACGATACACGAATATTTGATTTCGGAATCATCCTCTTCTCCCTATCTCGAAGAGAGAGGTAATCCCAGTTCCAGTTTTCATTTTATATGAGGGCTCCAGTAAAGTTGTTCATAATTAGCGGAGAAACTGTGCATACTTTATCTACACAAAGAGTAATAAACCCTTTGAAGTTATTCGGACTAAATAACAACAAGAACGAGGAAGTTAGTAAAAATGGTGAATTAGCCTAGAGTTATATAAATAAGGGTTGATTCTGGATTAAATTTTCCTTTTCATGATTGCGGTTAGAAATGGAAAATTTATTTGTTTGGGATAATAATTCAAGCTTATTGTTTGTGAGTAAAATAATTGAGAGTAAGTAAACCAGATGTATAAGGAAATAAACAAAACGTTAATGTTGATTAGTTTATACCTGTTACCTATTAATAGACGTTATAATACAGCTTTAACACGATTCTAAGGATGGTATTAACATATTAGAATTAATAAAACATTTTTTTTATTGGTGTATAATAATATATATATTAAAAGTATATTAAATAAAAAAAAATTAATATTGATTGTTATATTAATAAATGGGGTCATTTATCATATCATATGAAATAATATATAAATAAGTACTGAGTATTACTCGTATATTATCTTTGAAGTTTGTGCCTTATTCTTAAGTTAAACTTACTCTGAATTGACGTGATGTGACAGTACTTACTATAAATGATAAAAGTTGAAGATGTCCTCACTCCACGCTCTTTACGCAAAGTAAAGTATCAATTTCGCTAAAGTCGAAAAAGCGCCGCATAAACTTTCGGGCAGATTATCTCGAGAGTACAAAACACTCAAATTTAATATACAAACTTTTGTAAATATCGACGTAGATAAAAGTCCCGTATATTGCATCACTTAATGTAGAATACCTAAAACATTTATTTTTCATTCGATAGAAATGGATTTAGGTAAGTTATAAGATAAACGTTTAGTAAAACACAATAAGAGTTAGACTTTTGTTATTGTAATAGTTTCATAAGTGCAGTTATTGTTACGAGATAACAATACCTGCAGATGTATTTTTAACATCACACTAACCAAGAGAGTAATTTTTTTTATTGCAAATTTAAATCTAAAATGCATATCCAATAATACCACGCCCATCACATGTCAGTTGACACAGTCTTTAAAAAATCACTTACTAGAACTATATTTTGATATATTTGGAATATTTAGGTCCGCTATATACAGGAAGTTTTCTTCTAAGTACACATACCCCAATATATTCTATACGCTGTAAATGTTAAAATATTCGTCGTATTTGCAAAAGTTCAAATTGAAGCTTTGAACGAGTGTTTTCCACTCCCAGATTAAGCATAAAGTAAAATTTCGAGTTTTCGGGCTTTTCTAAACTCGAAATTTTACTTCATGCGCCACGCGTACAAAACACTGATTTTAAGTGAAGTTCAAAATATACTACTGAAGCAGTATGGTAAAGATATAAATTTTGAACTTTAGAATATATTAGTGTTTTATACGCGTATACAGTATATTGGGGTATGCATACTTAGAAAAAAAAAACTAGCTATGTATAGCGGATTTAAATATTACAAATATATCAAAATATTTTCGCATTTCAAGCGGTGTAGTTCCTGTAAGTGAATTTTAATGTTAGTTAAGAAAGTTTAAATGTGCATCTATTTCTGTAACTGGTAAATCTATCGAGCAACTGTTTGTCAAGATAAATTTAAATAATAAAAATTACGTGGTGGCAGCTATGTACATTCCTCCGGATTCACCCATTAATCTGTACGAACTACACGGCCAGGCAGTCGAAGAAGTTGCCGAAAATAATTGTGTTGACGAATTATTATTGTGTGGTGATTATAATTTGCCATCAAATAAATGGAATAGCGATGGTTTCGGTGTGTGCATTAATAAATCAACCTCAGTGCGTGCTCGTGCTCTTATTGACAGTTTTAGCTTTTTAAACCTAAGCCAAATCAATTCTATTCCTAATGATAATAATACGTTTCTCGACTTAGTTTTTTGTAACAATTTAAATATTTCATCTACAATGGCATCGGATTTACTTTGCGATAATAACCAACATCACATTGCGTACAGCATTGTCCTCAACTGTGAATGTATAAATGATTTTACTGCGCCATTTATTATTACGATTTTAGAAATGCAGATTATTGCAATGTAAATAATGTTATTGCTAGTACGGTATGAAACGACTATTTTAAATTATTTTTAGATGTTATTAGTGCTGTGCATGCTTCCAATTCAATACTCTATTCTGCAATGGATTCCTTTGTACCAAAAAAGAAGGTGCACTATGGAAGCAAATATCCAAAATGATTCAATTACAAGTTAATAAATTTGAATAAAGATAAAAAGTTGGCATAAACGTGCAATTCACTAAGTAAAGAATTATATTCTAATTATATCCATATGACAGAGAATAATATTCGTTATAACAGCAATATCTTTTGAAAATTTGTTCAAGAACACAAAAATACAAAGGGTACACCTTCAAATATGTATTTAAATAATGATAAAAGTGTGAATTTACAAGAATTTTCAGATTTTTTTTGCCAAGCAGATTTATTGTTCAAGCATTTACACTGAAAGCCTAACAATAAGTAGTAATCGTCTTAACTTAGTGCAGTAGGTTGACCCCTCATTTACTTTTGGCATTGATTTTATGTGCGTTTTCAATGAGTTGATTAACTTAAAAACATCTTTGTCTTGTGGCCCTGATAGTTTTCCAAACCTACTTCTTAGAGAATATGCATATGCAATTTGCCATCCTCTATTCTCTATAATCTTTCATTGGAGCAACAATGTGTACCATCCATTTAGAAGATAAGCTTTATTACTCCGATTTTCAAAAGCGGCGATCGCGCTAATATTAGCAACTACCGTGTTGTTTGCATACAATCCACGATTCCAAAAAAATTAGATCGTATTGTGAGTAAGCAGCTGCAGTGGTCGTTGAAAAATGTAATTATTGATGAACAGCATGGGTTTTCCTCTGGTAAGTCTACAACCATCAATTTGATGATCTATCAAGATTGCCTGTTGATGGCCTCCAAAGCTTTCGATAGAGTGTGCCACAAAATCCTGTTACACAAATTATACCTTATCGGATTTTCCGATAATGTGGTTAAGTGGATAGAAAGTTTTCTTTCTGATAGATATCAAGTGGTCAAACTGGGCACACAATTGTGTTTCAACGAAAATCAAAGCTACCTCTGGTGTACCCCAAGGTTCCCATGTTGGCCCAATATTATTTCATAGCGTGGGTTCTGTCTCTGATTGTAATTATATTCAAGAGGATTTAAATTATCTACATGAGTGGTGCTCAATTAATAAACTTCTAAACACATCTAATGTAATGTAAATGTATCACATTTAGAAGGAGCAATAATACCATTGGTAATAATTATAACATTAATAATATATTACTGGAGCGAGTTTCGGGCATAAACGATTTGGGTGTGTTTATTGAAGAATCAATGTCATTTAAAACGCACATATTATCGATTATCAATAAAGCTTACAAGATGTTGGGATTCATTACTCGAATTGGTGCTGAGTTTAAAATCGATACTTTGAGGTATCTGTATTGCACCTTGGTTCGGCCGCTTTTAGAATACGCAGCAACAATTTGGTGTCCTCTTCGGCTTGACTTGATTAATAAATTGAAAATAATACAAAAGAAATGCCTACGTCGTGCAGCATACAGGATGAATATACAGGCTCCACATTTAAATTTAGACATGACAACATTACTTTTCCGCAGAATTTATTTTGATATATGTTTTCTATATAAACTCTTAAACAGAAATATTTGTTTTCCTGCGTTGTTAGAAAGTCTTGACTTTTGGTACCACAATTCATCGTTCTATGTATGTCAAAAACAATCCGTTATCCAGATTGATCCACACCGCCAATCTCCTCATTAAACTTTGATCTATTTGCTAAAAATTATTTAAGCTTTCGCAGGGCGGTTGTAGTCATCAATTTGGATTCCACTTTCAATTAGTTTAGGTAGTTAATAGAATTAAGTTAAGTATTGTTACTCTTTTGTATGGGTGTAATGAGTAGGATTGTTTTCAGTTGTTTTCAATTGTTTGTATTTTGTATTAATTTTGTAATTTGTAAAAAAGTTTTTTTTCGTTAATAAATAAAGAAATATTGTATGTATACTTTTGCCGAAAAAGACACCAAAGAGAAAATATGCTTCAGCTTTTATCAAACCATGAAATTTTAAGATAATTGATAATAAAATTAATTAACAACAAATGAAATAAGTTCTTTACTTTAATTTTGCTACTTGACATCGCAGAGAATTTAAAGTAAACTGAAATAATTCTGTATCAGGAATATTTTTCTGGTGTATATGAATAATTTGTAGTGATGCATTTGTAATTTTCATATTTCAATAATTTTTGTTCCGCTAGAACGGTCAAACACGCGTTTGTTGCGCTTTGCTCTGTCATCTCATCGCAGGTGACTATATTTTCATTCATATATATTTCGAATTATTCATAATTGAATATTATAAATATAATATTTACGTCTAAATTTCCCCACTACTCCTTTGTTTCTCTAGTGTAATTCTTCCGTAGTCTTACTGATAGTTGTTACTGGTAAGCCGCCACACGGACCTACTGGCGTGCGTTTTGTGCTATATCTAAACCTTAACATATTCCTAGATTCATCGTGTTTATTGTGATTTGTCGATTGCGCTCTCGAAATCGGCTTCTCGTTATACTTGAAATGTGCTGGACCCTGTGACAAATGGTTTTATAGGAGGTGCACCGGCCTGCTGGAAAGCGAGTTAAGCAGCCTAAAATCCGCAAACACACAACAACACATGGATGTGTAAAGAATGCCAAATTTCCGGAAAACCGCCCATCTCAGTGAATATCACTCAAATAGAGGCAATATATGAAAAGGTTTTAAGTAAATACTTTTAACCATTCCAATTGGAAATACAAACACTAATAAAAAATTATGAAACAAAACTCAATTTACTTGAGGAAACAATTCCGAAGTTAAAAAATGACTCAAATAATTCTCACGAAATGAATAACCAAACTATATCGAATATTTCTGAAACACCAGTAAACAACGCTATAAGTTAGATTATTGACAGGAACTCAAGAAAACATAACATTATTTTGTACAATTTACCCGAGTCAGCAGCCGTCAATCTGGAAGAGAGGACACAGCAAGATAAGCCAGAATTAAAAAATCTCTCCATAACTATGGATATTTTCCGGAACCCAGGAAGGTTCTACGGTTAGAGAAGAAAAACGATGGAATTAATAGCCCGCTTACAATAATTTACAATGATGTTCAAACAGTTAACGATTTTTTAGACTCCCTAACAAAACTAATAATTCCCTAATGTGAAAGAGTGATCTGATAATGATGCAAAGAAGTTAATTAAAATTATTACATAAGGAAATCAACGAAAGGAAAACTAAAGGCGAAAAAAATTTAAGAATAAAACTTGTCAATGACATCCGGTGATTAGCACCTCTAACCCTAATAGAATTAACCTCCCTAGATTGACAAATAGTCAGGGTCGAAAAACTATAAAAATCTCAGCAGAAATCACTTAGTTCTTATTACCAGAATGTACGTGGACTAAACTCTAAAATTACTGCATTTTATAATAATGTAGAATTTAATAATTTTTATATCATTTTTTTAACCGAAACCTGGCTTGAACCTTCTGTTAATAGCAACGAATTATTTTTTAATAACTATTATATTCTGCGTGACGATAGGAATATGATAAAATAAGGAGGTACTTTAATTGCCGTGAAGAAAGAAATTACAATAGAGCCCATGCCAAATCCAATTAAATCACCTAATACGACTTAGATACGGGATTAGTTAAATTTTCATATAGGACCGAATTGAAGAACTAGACAATAGGAAAGGGGATGGGGGAGATCTCAGAATCAAATACGTTAATGCGATTCCATCAATTGTTCCGTCGACTCGCAAAAGAAATAAAAAAAACTCAACATTTTTTACTATAATGCTAGTGGATTTAGGACTAAACTTAGCTATTTAAACATTAATTAAAATGTATGCGATTATGATGTGTTTATTATTGTAGAAACGTGGCTTGATGATCGCGTTCTTAATAGTCAATTTGAGCTTTTTGGATATATAATATTTAGAAAAGATAGGTAGTCTGAAGCAAGCGTGAAATATCGTGGTGGTGGTGTTATGATAGCAATTAAATCAAATATTGACTGTTCTTGAACAAGTATTACATCAAATATTAAAGAGTTGTTTGTATAATTGCATTTAAATAACTGTAAAATTACACTATTAATCTAGGTGGCTGATAGTTGTTGAAAGTTCATTTTCATTACTTTAAGTAAAACACTTTGTTTATAACTTTCAAAAATTGTTTATTTTGTATTCACAACAAATGTTTCGCCACACTGTGGCTTCTTCAGGTGAAGAACAAGTGATTAACTTAACCTAATTACAACGTATATATAGGGCTAGCTGATAAGTAAGAGGGGTGGGGGTTACAGTTTTAAATTGAGCAATGGGGAGTTATTAATATCTGTCTGATCATTTAGTAATTGATCGCTGAATTTTCTTTTGTTTATTTCGGTGCTTTCCAGGATGTTTAATTTTCTTCCTTTCTTCTCGATGTGTAGTATTTGGAAGTCTTCGTTGAAGTTGTGGCCTTCATCTAGCAAGTGGTTAGAATAAGTCGAGTTGTTTTTCTTTTTCTCGAGTTGTTAAGTTGCGGTGACTGCCCTAAAGTATACGTCGGCCAAACTGGGAGAGCCTTTCAAGAAAGGATGAACGAGCATAAAACCAGCTTCGAGAAAAAGAAAAACAACTCGACTCATTCCAACCACTTGCTAGATGAAGGCCACAACTTCAACAAAGACTTCCAAATACTACACATCGAGAAGAAAGGAAGAAAATTAAACATCCTGGAAAGCACCGAAATAAACAAAAGAAAATTCAGCGATCAATTACTAAACGATCAGATAGATATTAATAACTCCCCATTGCTCAATTTAAAACTGTAACCCCCACCCCTCTTACTTATTTTTTTTTACATAAATTGAAGCAGGTGGCCCCTAAGATGACTGCAGGTGTAGAAAGATTACCTGCATTTTTTGTAAAAGATATGGCTGAATTAGTCTCAAAACCTTTAACATGTAAAACATTTCTTGAGCAATAGAGCACAGTTCGTGGAATATAAGGGGTGTTGTTCGGAGGTATACATTGCTAATTGCTGGATACCGCAGGGTTCAAATTTAGGGCCTTTGTTATTTAATATATTTATGAATGATGTAGCTGACATATTGTCGTGTAATTTTCTTATCTACGCAGATGATATTAAATTATATAAAATAATTGAGAAGATGGATGATTGTATTCACCTGCAGCATAATGTATCCCAATTAGAAAGTTCGTGCCGGAAAAATGAAAAATATTACTAAAAGTTACAATGTTTCATACACTAATAAAAAGTTTATTAACCTAAGTTATCCTTACAATATACAAAATAAAAATATTATACGGACTTCCCCAATCAAAGATCTCGGAGTCTATTTCGATAATGCTTTAACATTCACAAATCACGTAGATCACATTGTTGCTGATTTTTATAAAATAATGGGTTTTACAATCAGATCAACAAAAAAGTTCCAGAACCCCGCCTAGCTTATCACTTCACTGATCTTATCAAAGATAGACTATTGCGCTCCAAAATGGTCAACAAACTACGTTGTTCATCTGAACAAACTAGAGCGAGTGCAAAAAAGCTTTCTAAAGTATTTACATTTCTTTACCAAGGGTTATTATTATTCTGATTGGGCTGTATCTTATTCTGATTTGTTACAGATGTTTGAGTTAACTTCTATTTCAGATAAATATAAACACATTTGTGTTAACACCTTGCACAGTATTATAAATAATAAGTGTGACTGCAGCCCCCTGGTAAATTTAATTAAGTTTCACGTTCCATATTATCCTACTAGAAATGGGTTAACATTTCAGAACAGAACACCAAATCTGAATCATCACGGTAATTCGCCTTTAATTAAAATGATCAAAGCATAAACTGAGATTCAATACGCAGTCGATAACAACTCATTTGGTAAACAAATGCAAACAGTAGACAAGTAGACATCACAGTTCGATTTTGACTCAATCAAAATGGAGTCAAAAACCTTTATTACTATGGACTTCTGTTATATATTTAAATTAGAATTTGATTCTTCGTTAATATTAAATTAACTTTAACCAGGCTTTATTTCCAATAAGTGAATAATACTTCTTATTTACAAATTATCATTTTAATAAAATTAGCAGTTCTTTCGTGCACTTACCTATTATTATGTATTGAAACTAGACGTTTGTATTTATAAATTAAAACCTGAGGCTTCATTGAAATTGTATTTACTTTATCCAGGGTTTATTCCCTGCATTTGCTTATTATCTAAGAAAATATATCAGCTCTGTCTTGCGTATATGTATTATTATGTAACAAAACTATTAGTATTATTATATTTTAAGTTATTTATATTTATATTATATATATATTTAAGTTATTCATGAGTTTATTTAATGTAATGCTATAGCATTAATGTTTCTATTTTATGTTGTTTTTGTATTTCTGTAAGTTATATTTACATTTCTCTGTAATTGATACCTGTATCTGTTAAGATATTAGTAAATAAATAAATAAATAACATTAGGTTGCAGAAGTTCAGCGTCGATTCAGTTGTACTTCTATTTATTCGTCATTCATCGGTATTATTTTGAAAACGAGATTGTATAACTACAAATTAATTATGATGGTTGCGACATGTTGGTATTGGAAATACCTCACAGTGTCTGCTACTTTAATTTTTATAATTGCATTTCATTTTAATACTGAAAGTATCCTAGAGAGAATTGGAAATTTGAAAATTTATTGCCTTCGAAACATCCACACGTTATAATTCAGCGCCTGAAAATTCCCAACACGCATTTGGTTTCAATACAATATTTACAGATGGCCTCGTAATTTAATGTACTGCACATGTTTCTACTTGCATAGGTACCGCTTTATACACATGTATTCTGATCATTATATCTCCCTTGTGTGTATCTGGTATTAAGCACCGGAGGAAATTAATGTTACTTAATTTGTGTACGTACATACATACATGTGATTGCTTATTACTTAATCCGACATAATTCCATAGCTACTTATTGACTTTCAAATCTTATTTAGGAGCTTATTCAAATGCTATAGGTTAAAAATAAACATAAGTCCGATTTAAATAAAATATATAATAACGAATTAGTCTGACGTGGGATAAATCTCGAAATGCGTCTATAGATGGCTTAAGATTATTTCTTTAAGATTAACGAGACACAATTTTTGCAGAAAATCGATATTAATTTAAATTCGTTTTTATATTTTGTAAATATTTTGCAAAATTAATTTTTCTGTATGTAAGTCCAATAAAACTACAGCTGATTTCAAATTTACAAAAATAGGAATTATAATAATTTCTTTCTGTTCTTAAAAAAATCGCGATTTTAAATTACTCAAAATGTAATCAACTCAAAATAAAAAAGCTTTAAATTGGCATAACTTGCATTTTCTTTTAATCGAAAAAAGTAGTGAATGAAAGGTTATAGCTAGAGATGGGCAATCCGCTCCTGAACCGCTCAATCGAATTGGTTCAGTAAAAGGAACGCTCTTGAACCGGTTCGCAAAAAAGGAGTTGCAGTTCAGGAGTGAACCGGCTCGCGAATCGGTTCGTGAGCGGATTGGGATCCGCTCACGAACCGGATCGCAAATCGGTTCGTGAGCGGGTTGGGATCCGCTCCTGAACCGGCTCGCGAATCGGTTCGTGAGCGGATTGGGATCCGCTCCTGAACCGGCTCGCGAATCGGTTCGTGAGCGGGTTGGGATCCGCGCGATCCGTTTCACGAGTGAAACGGTTCGCGGACCGGTTCACTTGCTCCTTAGAGGAAACATTCGTAAGCCCAATGATGATGACAGTGCATATTTTGTTATTGGCGCGGTTGTTTGTTTTACAATCGTGTATACAATATGTAATTTATTTTCAGAATTAATATTAAAAAGTCTTAAGGTTATTAAACAACTTTATAAAAAATCATGGACTTTGTCTAAGAAAATATGCTAAATTGAAGTTAAAAATATTAATATGCAACAATAGAAACATCAGTGAATGAAATTTTAATAATATACCTCAAACTGAGAAAAGGTATATTTTCATCCCTTATTATTACAACATATCGCATTATTAAGCGTAAATATAACAACGAGCACACACAAATAAAAATAACAGCTTTTATCACGTCTTCACGCATATAATTTATCGACATATATATTCAACGCACATGTTTATGTTTACACTTTTAATGATTGTAAATAAACAAGAGACTATAGGAAAGGCTGAGCGATTTTAGGGCCTTTGAAAATATGAGACAACGCTATTAGTAATTTTATCTAATAGAATTCAGTTCTTGAGTGACCTTAATCAATAAAAGATTGTTTTTGCTCTTATTTTTCATTAGTAAATTGGATATATTCTAAGTGTATTCGTGCAAATATTGGTTCTGGATTTGATTAATATAAAGGTAAGTAACTAAGTTAATATTTTTAATTTATTCTTGGTGAAATATTATAGAATAATAGCTTAACGTAAAAACAATGTTTCACATTAGTTTACAAATCAGTTTATTTTGAACCTGTTTCAATTTTAACATTATTATCTTTAAACTTTAGTGAAACAAACCACGTTGTTAAATGTAAGTACTAAATAAATAAATTGTTAGCTATAATTGAATGTGACAGTGATTGCCATTATCATTGAAAATTATACCTGATAATTGCTCATCTCATTATTGGTGTAATTTGTATACCAGTACGAGTATTTGCATACATGCTATTGTTAAAAGTACTTACATTGTACATTTTAAAATAAAATAAACAATATTCTTAAATTTCAAAATTATTACATTAAAGAAATAGTTTTCATAAAATAAAAATGGACGATCGTTTAAACGGACCGATAAAGGAAAGAAATTCATATTTTTATAAAATAAATAACAAATAATTATGGAATTTGTTTTGAAAACATTTATTTATATAAAAAAAAACATCACAAAGCAGCCGTATTCAAATAACTTTATTCGATATTTACTTAAATTAATAATGGTTTTACACAATTTACACAATAATTTTCTTTGGATTGGATGTATCACAGAAAATAGTGCGCTCGTAGTGAAAAAGTTAAAAGAAAAGGAGTGCTTTTATTTAAAATCTGACAAGGGTAATAGTGTTGTGATAATAAGTAAGACAGATTATTTCAATAGTGTACAAAATTTATTAGATAACGGTCCCTACCTACTTCAGCCATAAAATCCTCTAAATCCATATATCAGAAAAATTAATGAATCGCTAAAAAATTCTACATGCTTAATTGATAAATTCACCGCTCTAAAATTAAAAGTTAAAAACCCCAGAATCCCCCAATTATACTGTTTACCCAAAACACATAAAGAAGGCAACAAATTCAGACCTATAGTCTCGAATATCAATTCCCCCACTTATAAAATCGCTAAATGGCTAGTTTCAAAATTCCAATCCCTAGAACTAGATAATAACTTTTCCATAAAAAATTCATTAGAACTTTCCCATAAACTAAGTAACACAATTATTTCAGATAACGATAGGTTAATTTCATTTGATGTTGAGTCCCTTTTCCCCAGTATACCAATCAAAGACACTATCTTAATCCTCAAAAAAATTTTAATTCAAAATAACATACCTACCGAACACATTAATATTTATTTACAATTAACAGAACTCGTAATGGATTGTAATGTGTTTGAGTTCAACAATCAATTTTATAAACAGACTTTCGGGACCGCCATGGGTAACCCCCTATCACCCTTTTTAGCCAACATTTTCCTCAACGAGTTTGAAAACAAAGCCAAAAACGTACTAAAAAAATTTCCAAGCGTCTGGTTTAGATACGTTGATGATATTTTCGCAATAGTTCAAACAGATTTCAACATTCAACCTTTTATTTCATCGCTTAATTCCTTTCATAACAGTATTAATTTCACTTATGAATACGAAGTAAACAATTCTCTTCCCTTCTTGGATCTGCTTATCACAAGAAATAAAAACAAATTAGATTTCCAAATATATAGAAAGCCCACACATACATTTAATTACTTGCATGCTAGCTCAAAAGCCCCAATGAAATATAAATTAGCCTCCTTTAATTACCTAATCCACAGAGCCTTCAACATCCCATTATCAACGGAGAATAGAAATAAAGAAATCCAAACCATCCATAAGATTGCAAAACAGTTAGAATACAATCCCAATACTATAAACAACTTAATAAATAAACATAAATTTAAAATTAATCTCTGTAACTCATCACGCCTCCTTCCAGACCCCCCTACCTTAGACAACAAATTTGTAAGAATAGTTTACGATCCGAACCTAGAAAACCCCTTAAACAAATTATTTAAAAATTACAATTTAACTCCCGCATATTATATCAAAACTAAATTAGGACAAACCTTGGGTAATACTTTTTCTCAACCAGAATATCTGGATAAATCAGGTATTTATTCAATTAACTGCAACAATTGTAATAAGGTGTATGTCGGGCAAACGCAAAGAAACTTAAGAATACGTTTTAAAGAACACATGAACCATTTAAGAAATTTTAATAATGAAAAATCAGCCGTAGCAAATCATTCACTAGAAACTGGCCATAAGATATCAATCAATAATATGAAATTAATAAAACAGTCATCCAATTATCACTTAAACATGTTAAAAGCGATTGCAATGAAAAAACACGCAAACAACTTAATGAATTTTGATTTAAGTCCACTCAATAACAAATTACTAGATTTAATACCTCCTTTTACTTAACCCGAATATACCTGTCTTTACCTACCGCTCATCCCCCTTTCCATAAACCGACCCGTTAATGTACGTTTTTTCCCCACATTAAACCCCACCGCCTAACGCTCATTATATTTTGTTAAACTGTTCTGTATATATACTCCTATTTTTGTTTGTATAAGTTAGTATTAAAAATCCATTGATAATGGTCACTTGGTGACAGAAATGTACATCTGGTATTAAAATAAAGTGTGTGAAGAAAGGTTATTGATACTTCTTTTTATTATCACAGATAATTCTTGGATTAGAAGTATTATTCGACATTTACACATATACCTCCATGGATCCTAAACACATAATACAACGTAAGTGAATAATTATACATATTTATTTTTCGTTTACTAATACAATTAATAAATATATGTGTTTCATACTTGGTGATGGATAAAACGGATCATTTGATTTTCAATATTATATTTTACAGGCTGCCTGAACGAAACATTAAGTATATGGACTTCTGATTTATGTATTGTAATGAGATTTTCAGTAATTTTGTAATCGAGTGTGCTAGTTTCAAGATTATGCGACTTCCGGTTATAGCGGAAGTCAACACTAACTTTATTATTTTAAATGGGATGCTATATTTTTAGCTGCGAATTTGAATTCTTTATACAATTTTGTGAAAAAAGTCATGAATTAACAAATCAATTCAAACAAATTTAGTGCATTTTCATGATTTACTGAAAAATTCGTATTTCCGGACACAAGAACATCGGAAATGTTGTCTATAGAATGGTGATTTATTTTTCGAATAATAATAAACAGAGTGTTTACAATTTCATACGAAACAATTAAATCTCGATTTTTTTTAATTTAACACCCTTTATATTGTTTCATATTCTTACGGTGAATTATATTCTGCATTGTGTAGATCAATGCTTCATTTACATAGATGCTGAAAATTTCATTAGAATACAATAATTAGAAGTCTATATATTTTTGATTTGCGGTTTCGGCGAGACACCCTGTAACATAGGAAATATTATATTCCCTAATCATTTTAGAGCAAACATGTAAAAAAAGTGTTTGTAGATTAAAATTTTCTGCATTTATTCGTGCCGCTGTGGTTGAAATTATCAAGATTTTAAATCTTTGAAGGGGCAATTCAATTCAATATGTTCAGATGTATGCCAACCACACGGTATATGTTTTACCATTATTTTTATGAAAGTTATCAATTTAATTTTATATTTTTTTCGGGTTTTTATCAATGCATAAAATCAATAATAGCAATACTATTTGCTATTATAATTTTTATTTTTTTATATAATTAGCAAAGATAATATTACAATATAAATAAATTAACATTGAAAATCCTATTTTCCGTTTTATCCACTTATATAGATCTAATATTTTATTAGATTATTTATAGATTTATCGTAGCTTCGTCTATTGTTAAGCCCGGAAAACTGTTTATTATTATAGCTTCTAAATATGCATTATAATGATTTTTATTTCAAAGCATTAATTTTCACAATATTTGTTTTATGGACTTTACCGCATTGACTCATATATTATTGTAATCTCATCTAACAATTATTTCTGCAATGTCTAAATGTTAAAATAATCATTCCAAATTATATTAACAATATTACATCTACTACAAATCAATCATAGTGCGTTTATTTGCGTTTTGTTTTCCACAAATATAGAATTGGAAATGCCACCCAACAAAATAAACCCTATTTTAACTAATAGTCATTTTAGTACAACTATTTTTTTGTATTATTAGGATGCCATTTCGATCTAAGGCCAGCGTATGGAACCATTTCACAAAAGAAGATGGAAAAGGATGATGCCATTATTGTAAATCTTTAATAGCAATGGCAGGGGGATGTTCTACAGGAAATCTTGCGAGAAATCTGAAATCTAAACACCCCACTATACCAATGCATTGTGATCAGTTTACATCAGAACGTGCTAAGGCGAATGCATCACCTATATCATCGCCAAATGAAGATGATAATTTGGACATAGAAACAAATATGGTGTCGCGAGCATCTACCTCGAAATCTCATCCAACACCATCTACTTCAAAGATGACACCCTCAACTATTTCTCATTCTATACAACATTTGGCACCTTCAACATCCAGACAACAGTCCATGACAATATTTGTAGACGTGTTGAGGCCTATCCCACCATCTAAAACAAGGGTAATTGATAATCAATTGATAAAAATTATTTGCAAAGAATACCATCCATTTTCGATAGTTGATGACGATGAATTTAAAAAGTTTGTGCAACTTTTGTGTCCATCGTATTCATTACCTAGTAGGAAAACGTTATCATCTTCATTATTACCTGCACTTCATAAAGAAATTGAGGAGAAAATGAAGGAGTCATTGAAGCACGTGTCATATTTGAGTCTAACATGTGATGGCTGGACAAATATAAATTATGTTAGTTTCTACGCTTTAACTGGACATTATTTAGACAATAAATCTAAACTGAACTCATTATTATTAGAATGTTCTGAATTTGAGGAAAAACACACAGGGTTAAACATAGCAAAATGGATTCAGGAAATAATTGATAAATATATTTTAAAACTCAAAATATGTGCAATAGTTACAGACAATGCTGCAAACATGAAATCTGCTGTAGAAATATTAAACATTCCACATATTTCATGTTTTGCACATTCCTTAAATATAATTGCGCAATCAGCTATAAGTAAATCTATTAAACCCCTCATTGATAAAATTAAACCAATAGTACAATATTTTAAACGAAGCAGTTATGCATTACTTAAATTTCAAGAAATGCAGAAAAAAATATATTCAAATATTCTTAAATTAAAGCAGGATGTGCCAACACGATGGAATTCTACATATGATATGCTCAATAGATTTCAATCTAATAAAGATGCAGTTTTATCTGCCTTAGCTGTATTGCAGCATAAAACTGAATTCCAGCCTGATGATTGGGAAATAATTGAGCATAGCATATATATTTTAAAAGAATTTTATGAAGTTACAAACGAAATTTCTGCAGAATACAATGTTTCACTATCAAAAACTACTGATTTATCAAGAATTCATATGATACGAGAAAAGAATTTAGAATCGGACCAATTACCACAAACAGTAATTGAACTTGGCAATTGTTTGATAGCAGGAATCATTAAACTATTCTCTGGAAGGGAGCGAAACAGTATTATTTCTGAATCCATTTTATTAGACCCTAGGTTCAAAAAACAGGGATTTGTTAATCCTGAAATATTTGAAGAAACCTATCAAAGTCTGATAAATCAAATGAAACATTCGATAATTCCCAATATACTCGTAGATGGTGAAACTAACTCCAATGTTAAGAAATCGTCATCGTTATGGGAAGAATTTGATGATAAAATTATGAATCTTCAATCAATATATGATCCCACCACGTTGGCTGTCGTAGAGCTAGATAAATACTTGTCGGAAATGCATATTTCTAGAATATGTGATCCCTTGATATGGTGGGATTCACGTAAAAATACATATCCTAATTTGTATAATATTGCCCAAAAGAGACTATGCATTGTTCCATGTGAACGAATATTTTCATAAGCTGGACAAATTTGTATTGATAAACGCAGTTGACTCACCACTAATAAGATTAGTCAAATTTTAATGGTTAGTTGTAATTTAGATTTAATTAATTAATTTGTAGTTAATAATAGAACTAATTAAGACACTTGGTTTGTTTCACTGATTTTGTCGTTATTGTATATATATAGTCTCTGATATTTGTGCATTTATTATGACATAACGAAATAAAATCATAAATTGTGCATACGAATTATATATGACAAACGTTTGTTTTATTTATAGCCAATTTGTTATTAAAAGATCCGATGAACCGTTTTAAAGAACCGGTTCACTAAAGTGAACGAACCGGTTTAGAACCGCTCACTTAAATGAACCGTTTTGCCCACCTCTAGTTATAGCAATACATTCTTAACAAAAAAATAGCTGCCGTTGTTTCTTATATCATAAAGAAACACTTTTATTTTTTTCAGATTTTGAAAAAAAAATTTAATAAAATATAAAATTAATAAAGAAACAAAAAAAAGTTTATAGTGAAACTTATCACATGCAGCGTGATCTACAAGATGGAACAAATATTGTTTTTCGTGGTCTACCTATTTTCTGACAAAATGTACACTTTAATTTTTTAATGGAAGAATATTCCATCAAAAAAATTATTTTGAATAATTAATCAAATTCTTTAAGCAGTAAATTTTGAACATGAAGTATTCGCCTTGTTAAGTCATTATCAGTTAATAGTGAATGCGCCGGGAATGGAATTTATAGCATTCGTTTGTTTTATTTACGACGCATGTCTTATTGAAGTTAAATATTTAAAATTTTCGGGTGTCGTTTTTTTTTATTTTAATTTAAACTATATTTTATTAAGAACATTATTTACAAAAATAATACGTTTGCTGCGTGTTTATAAAAAAAGGGTGTATTTTCATTATTAAACATTTTAGAATAATGAAAAAAAAATTATATACTGGTTACTAAAATCTAGTTCAAGTATGATGCATTAAACAGAAAATGTTTATTCTTTCTATTATTAGAATTACAGCGTAAAATATGAAAAACTACTACAATATCGGTTATTGAAAAACGTATCAAAATGGAACTTGGACTAACGTATTTTTATATTTTATGAAATAATTAAATGGCACTAAATTTAACAAAAAACTTTAGGTAAATAGTGACATATTAAGAGTGTTCTGACTTTAAACTGCAATTATCAAAAACCGAAATAAGTTAGCACCAATTTTTTTGTTGAACATTCTAGAGGAAAATCTAAAGTTTAATAGCAAATTGAATGTTTAATCTTAAATTAACAATTAATACTTAAAAATTACATCGATTAGATGTCCTCCGTTTGCTTCGATGTATGTACATCTATATCAATAAGTTTTGTCTATTTGCTGTATTTTGTTAACATGTTTATACCAAGTC
This sequence comes from Philonthus cognatus, assembly GCA_932526585.2. NCBI lineage: Eukaryota > Metazoa > Arthropoda > Insecta > Coleoptera > Staphylinidae > Philonthus > Philonthus cognatus. Next base: position 67,201,349 of record OW052242.1, on the reverse strand, counting down.
AATCAATTAATATGGAATATCGAAGCTGACCTTAATAAAAAACCACAAAAATGTAGATACCTTTTTGCGTATTATTATTAATATCGCGATAAATAATTGTGATAGGCAGGCTGAGAGATCTATGGTCGATAGCCCGTTTATAGATATGTTTTATTAAATTCTAAGTTATAGTATTAGACATGTATTCAGAAATATTTTGTTAAAAGTCTATAAAGATGTTTCTCCAGGGTGGTCCATCTCGAAGGTAACAATATAAATGCGACTTAGTTGAGTTACGCGGCACTACATACACTTTTCTAAACTCGAATTTTTTTCTTCATGCGCCACACGTATAAAACACTAATTTGCAGTAAAGATAAAAATAAAAGTAATCATTATTTAAAGAGATGTAGCGAAACATGCAAGATTTTTTTTGTGAATAGTTTTGGAATAATAATAATAAAAGTAGAACAAATATTGTTTAAGCAGCTTTTCCATTTTGTATCAACAATAACTAAATCATCATATAATTAAATTATCATATCTTCAACAGAAAAAGTGCTATGATCGACACATCACAATTTTTATAAAATCATTTATAGTCATAAATTAAAAGCATTTGTAACTTTCCGGTAACTATAAATCTCAATATTTCCAACATCAATCAAACTTTTGGCATGACCCAGAAAGAACAGAAAGAAAACCCACAATTACATCGGTTAAACTTTAACTTGATTGAGTCTTTTGTGAGCGTTAAAAGTGAAAAGGAAATAAATTGCTCCTCTCGAATGACTAATGAAGAGTTATTGTCGGACAGGACGAGTAATTAAAGCTAAACCGATCAAGAAAAAACGTACAAAAAGGGAGAAGCGAAAAAAATAACAGGAAATTCATTATGGAATTAAATGAAGATTTATTGTTTATTTGTTGGGCAAAAGGAGGTTGTGTGAAGTAAATCTCAATTTATGATTATAAATGAAAAGGAGTATTAAAATACTATTACTGCTTTTTATTTGTTTAATATTTAAGAAAAAATGTTGTTTTATAAGACGTAGATTTAGGTTTAGTTTCGTGTAGTTTAAAACGTAGATTTCTTGTTAAAGTGTTGACAATTAAAAATTTGGATTAGTCGCGAAGCAACCAATACAAATTTTCAGGCTTTCTAAACTTTAAATAATGACTTTATGCGCCAGGCGTGTAAACACTGATCTATTCTTCAGTTTAGAACAGGTATGGGCAACCTTTGACATGTTAAGGGCCAAACTTTAACGTGCAAATACGTTCGCGGACCGCGTTTAAAAGTACTTAGTGCATTTTAAAGTAGTGATAATATTATTTGCGATAGATATTAGACATGAAATAATACGACAATGTTATTATAGTACAATTTATTAAAATAACAAAATGAAATTAAAAAAATGGTACATTATAATTAAATCGTTAAATTTGCAATTGTTACAAACTACTAAAGTTAAATACACCGAAATCAATGAGACACTTGAGCTTGAATTTGGGAAACTAATCCATCGATATTTGGATTAATTCCACTGACACAAAGACGTAAAGAATTTTCCAAATTATCGTCAGTCAGTCTTGTACGATGTGTTGATTTATTTACTTTCATCAATGAAAAGAACTGTTCGCATTTATAAGTACTGCCAAACGCACAAATCAATCTTCTTGCGAATTTTGTAAGCTGCGGAAAATTGTCTTCTTCTAGGTATTCTTTGTAGAAATCGCACAACTCTACGTCTTCAAATTTGGATTTTAGGAGTGAGTTTTCTTGAATCTCGATCAACTCCATTTGTAAGTGTATTGGAGCATTTTGTACAATATATGTTGTAGGAGTAGCAAATAAACTGAAACAGTCTTCCATGTTTTTGAAGTCGCAAAATCTGTTCGAAAATTGTTCCGACAGTAACTTGAGTTCTTCAGCATATTGAGCATAAGCAATATTTTCATACGCAGAGAGCGTGTTGAAATGGTAACTGTTACCAGACAGCATCTGTGACTCCCACAAGCATAGTTTGATCTGAAACGCTTTTAAATGGCTGTACAAATCATTTACTAACTGTCCTTGTTTTTGAAGTTTCAAATTTAAATCATTCAAATAGCCTGTAAGATCGACCAGAAATGCTGTCACATATCCATTTTGGGTCACTTAATTCAGATAGTGGTTTATCTTTAATTTTCTTAAAGTCTGCTATCTCATTTCTAAGCTCGTAAAACCGTTTCAACATTTCTCCTTTGCTCAGCCATCTGACTTCACAATAATATGTTACGTCGTTATATTCAGCTGATATTTCATCCAAAAACGCCTTGAACTGACGATGGTTAAGCCCTCGGGATCGAATAAAGTTGATGGTTTTTACTACCACATTCACAACATTCTGGAGTCAAATGGACTTAGAACACAAGTTTTGTTGGTGGATAATGCAATGAAGGACTATCAAATCATCTTTTTGTACATTTAATTCTGTTGCTTTCTCTTTCAAAATTCCGCTGAAACCTTTACGTAAGCCGACCATAGAAGGTGCACCATCAGTGCATACTCCAATTGATTTTGACCATGGCAAGCCAAAACTTGTACATACCTTTTGAACTTCAATAAAAATATCCTCAAGCAATTCCTCAGTAACAGTGAACTCCTTATCATCACCTCGAATAAATATAGCCAGTTGAGCTGTGTCAGACAAATCGGTGCTCTCGTCTAATGCTATGGAAAATGATTCAAAACCAGCCATACGGTCAGTCAATGTTGTTTTTATATCATTAGCCATCATTTCTATACGTCGAACAACAGTTCGTCTTGACAAACTAATTTTTTCAAATTCTTTTTTTTTCAGGACACATAATACCGCAAACTTCTAACATACACTCCTTGATAAATTCTCCTTCGGCCTTTGCCAATTTTGAGCTAACTACAAAACTAGCTTTCACAACATTATCAAGTTGTGTTATTTGTTTATGAAACATGTGTTGCTGTTTTTCCAAATTTGCGGTAAGCTTCTGGAATTTGTCTGTTCTTAAATATCCTGTTAGTGAGTGCAGCGTAGCATGCTTAGTTGAGTAATGCCTCTTTATATTGAATTCTTTAATTACTGAAATGGATTCATTACACAGCAAACAAATAGGCTTACCATTGTGCAAGATAAAAAAGAATTCTTCAGTCCATTTTTCTTGAAAATGGCTACCCTCTGTATCTACTTTTCGTTTCATTACACCAGACATCATTTTTGTTTACTTTTCGTTTAATAAACTTAATAACAAACTATAGTTAGTAACCACTCAAGATGCACACAAAGTCACAAAGCAAGTTGACCGCTCGAGCAGTTCGCTAGGATATCGCTTGTCCAAGTTATCACCTCGGTAGCTCAAATAGAACTGAACTAACGTTCGGGCCATCCACCCGCTTATATAGGCAAAATGAACGAATACTCTGGAATAAACTAGTTTAGAATAATTGAGAAGCAATAAATCTTTTGATGTGTCGCCCGTAAGGCGGCAAACCTCAAAGAATTTGATCGAGCAAGTCGAGTGGCGGCGATTATCAAAGAGTGAGGCGGCAAACATCAAATTCTTTGATGTTTGCCGCCTCACTGTCACTCCCGTGAGTATAAGTACCTAATGTAATATTTTTTAATTGGGTTTTTTCAAAATGTCTCGCGGGCCGGAGCATATCTTACAGCGGACCGGATTCGGCCCGCGGGCCGGGGGATGCCCATATGTGGTTTAGAAGCAAATAATTTTTCTTTAAATTATTGCACAAAAGAGATCTTAATGATTATTCTGAGGGTAAATTTACGAAAGAGAAAGTATTGAACATTTTATAAACCTACTATCCTTTTCAAAAAATAAGGCATGTCACTTTTAAAGTTAAATATTTTAAATTCGGTGGGGTCGATTGTTTTCAAATATAAACCACAAAAAGATATATAATTTCTACATATTGATGGCTTAGCGCACAGATGTGTTAAGTACAGTTTTTGGCTAAAATGAATTAAGTGCGCCATTTCATACATCTGAACTTAACGTATGAGATGGCACACAACTCATTTTAACCAAAATCTGCACTTAACACATTTGTGCGCTAAGCCATCGATATGCTGATTTTTTTTAGAACTTTGTTCGACGTTGTTTACAAAAATGGTAGTGTTTTTCATGCACTTTTCAAAACGGCCGAGTTTAACTGCGTGTATCTTCGTTATAAAATATTCAAGACTATTAAACCAAAATAAGGTGTTTACTATGAAATATCGCGAAAACTCAAAATGTACAACTTATGTTTGAGTTAATACATTTTACAATTATTGTTAATTTTGTCTAACCAAATTTTTCAAAATACGCACGTTTGCAGTTTGCTTTGGGATATGTAGATATATGCGTAAGAAAAAATTCTTGTAGATAAATCGTGGACACTTAAAAATCATCGAAACATTTTTAAATGCGAGGACTTATGCAAAAAAAATCGAACATTTTAAAAATAGACGAAATATGAGTATTATAAACATCGTGATATTTAACAAGTAATAAATGAAGCATTAAAATGTTATGACTAGAAACTGGAAACCAAAAAAAAAAAACGGTCTTTTTGTCGAAAAAAAAAAAACGAAAACTGGAGCTGAACTGAAACAAAAATATTGGTTTATTTCGGTTCGGTTTAAATATGTGTGTGTGTATGTGTGTGTGTATGTGTTTTAACAATTATTATAGAAAAATAATATACGTATTTTTAAACATCACTTGAAATTAATGTTGTATATAACTAACGCATAACGTAAATATTTCGAGTTAAGAAAAACCTTAAAATTTGGATCGGTCGCTCCATTTCGCTACGCAAATAATGCAAATTTTCAGGCTTTTATAAACTCAAAATATTTACTTGATGCTTAATCAAGGAGTGCAAACCCTCTTTAGGCATTAATCAAAATCTAATTTAGTAGGTTTTTTCATGGTATGAGTTAAAATGTATTAAGTGGGTGTTTTTTTTATAATAATATATCTCTTATGTTTAATATTAGAAGAAACACAAATATATTTGCTGTAGTGCAAATTTCTTTTAAGATTACTTCTACTGAAAACACACCTCAATATTTTTTGTGAATATAAGTTATATTTAGAAATTCCAAGTGAATTGCAGAATTTTGATGAGAAATCGTTATTACAAAAAGGACTTTCTATGAACATTTGTGAAACGTATGTACAATGTTTTGTCGATATAATATAGTTTGAAGAGTTAAGAAACGAAACAATGAGCTCTATTCTGTTTATGAATAAAAAACTTTAAGAAGAGAATCAACTAATGTTATTCATAACGTTTATATAAATTACAAATGCAAAAATAACCTTTATTTCTCTTTAAGAACAAAATAATTTTGCAGGAAATTCAAGTTGCATTAAAAAAAAATCGGTAAAAATTACTGAAATATATGCAAATCCAAACTTACTCAACTTAACTCTAATCAAACGCTTAAAGTTGTTACAGGGAATTATTTTTAAATGCATAATTACAAATAAACTGAAATAATTAAAATTAAATCTGAGCCTTTCTAATGTAGGTAACTATAATTTAATAAGTTTTGTTCTTTCTTTACACAAAAAAAATCCACTGAATTCTATACATTAGATCACAACCCAACTTCCAATTTTATTGTTTTTACATTGTTATCTGTTAGGTTTATACAAATTTGACAGTTATGATAAACTAATGTAAATACTATAAAAACTGCCTTTTTAAATTATCATTGTATATTGATAGTCAGCATATTTTGAACATAAATTAAAATCTCAAAACTATAAAAATTACGAACATGTATAGACTAACGAAAATCATAATAATTATAAAAATGGAAATTCAGAATCAAAAGTACAGGTATGTATTATAAAAATTAAGAAAAATCAGTAAGGTTGTAAAAATACGTTTTGAGTTGTAATGTTTGCTAATTTAAGGTATCAATAATACTACTACTGATTTTGTAGTAATCGGTAAATATTAATGTTTATCTAAACATCATTTGATATATTGTTGTATATTTATTGTTTCTGATTAATTATATAACGTTATAGTAATAATAAGAAGAAGTTAATTCATGCAAATAGTGTAGTTTTATAGATTTTCTATAATTTTGTCATTTTTTAAGTATATACATATTCCGATTGCAAATTTTCAGATGTCGTTGTAGACATAGACACATTCCGATGTAATCAATATAAACTTGCAGGTATTTGTGGCCAATTTTATAAAATCGTTTAATTTAAAGCTTCTAGTGTTTCCACTCCCAGGCTAAGCAAGTAAAATTTCGAGATTAGACAAGCCTGAAAATTTAGTTTAGCCGCGTAGCAAAGCGACTAAACCAAGTTTTTGGGCTTTTCTAAACTCTAAATTTTACTTCATGCGCCACGCGTATAAAACACTGATTTCAAATTAAGTTCAAAATATACTGCCTCTGTCTCATATTTAGAATTATTCGTTTGATTTTAGGGATATTTGACACAAAATTTGGCATGAATAAAAATTTGATTTGAAGAAAATATAATCATATTTTAATAAGACGTTGATCAATAATACTTAAATTATTTTTTTAACAATGTTAGTTTATAATATACAATCATATTATTTCAAAGGGTTGGAAATCTTAATAGAAAATAAATAACTCATTGCTCATCACTGTTCTAAATTATTTAAAAAAATAAATTATTAATGCCTGGTATTGTAAAATATTTTATTTCCTAAATAAAATTAACTTTAGGAATAAACAAATTTATACCAAATATTTCGGTAATATAAACACAAAATAAATTTAATTGGCTAATAAATATCCTTAGTAAATTATTTGTTTCTTTTTCTATCAAGTAATTTTTATTCTCTAAATAATTTGACAGTTAAAACTCAAGTGTATTCCATTATTATAATTACTTTAGATTTTACTACTTGTATTTATTAATTTGATAACGGTTATCATGTCCACCATACCATCCATGTCAGATTTAAGTTTTCTTATAGTATCTTCCCTGACAGTGATTAATTTGAACCACAAGAAATTCTAAGGCGTCGAAGACCTAGATTTTTTCAAGTCAGAAGCAACCCGTTGACATACCAGGGATTTTAATACAAACGCATACGCTTTTTTTAAATTAGTTCTATTTGAAGCTTTAAACGAGAGCTTTCCACTCACAGAGTAAGCATGAAGTAAAATTTCGAGTTTAGAAAAGTCTGAAAATTTGGTCTGGTAGCGTAGCGCGAAGAGCGGTGCTACCAATCCAAATTTTCAAAACTCCATCCATGTCAGATTTAAGTTTTCTTATAGTATTTTGACTGACAGTGATTAATTTGAACCACAAGACATTTTAAGGCGTCGAAGACCTAGAGTTTTTCAAGTCAGAAGCAACCAGTTGACATACCAGGGATTTTAATACATACGCATACGCTCTTTTACATTTTTTACTATTTGAAGCTTTAAACGAAAGCTTACCACTCACAGAAGATTAAGCATGAAGTAAAATATCGAGTTTACAAAAGCCTGAACCTTTGGTTTGGTAGCGTAGCGCGGAGCTACCAAACCAAATTTTCAGGCTTTTCTAAACTCGAAAATTGACTTCATGCGCCACGCGTATTAAACACTGAAAACACTGAAATATTGTGAACAAGTGAACTTTACTTAAAATCAGTGTCTTATACGCGTATCGCATGAAGTAAAATTTCGAGTTTAGAAAATCCCTTAAATTTCATGCTTAGCCTGGCAGTGGAAAACACTCGTTTAAGTCTTTTATAATTTCTAATAAGCTTTCTTTTTCTTGTTCTGTGTAATTCTGTCCTATTTCACGGTTATTCTCCATAACCATAAGAAATTATACTAAATTTCTAATTTGAGTGACAATTCAATTTGAGAGAATGACAATTCAGTTTTTAAAATTGGCGGACCCAGCTATCGCCACAATGAAAATGTATAATTTCGGTCGGTAATCTACTAATTAAATTATTTATTTCTAGAATTGCTAGTTATTAGGTAGGTTTGCTTTATAATACGTACTTTTATTTGCCCATTAGTTTACTACGTAAATAAATTTACTCCACAAATAGTTATCTAATGATTTATTATTTGTTTATAATACCATTATTAGGCAATTAAAAACATTTAAAAAATTAAAAATCACTCGGAGTTAAACCGAAAGCCGTTATCTTTTCCAGAACGAAGACCTATATATTTTTGTTTAATTGAACCGCAACAAAAACTGAAACGAAAAAAAAAACCGTTCGAAACACTGGTATATTTTATAAAATGTCTATTAAAATCTAAAAAACGACGACTATAATTAAAAAGTTTCTCTACTTCTGGTTCATACTGTATAATTCTTATCAAGATACTTATAATTGCCGAGACAAAAAGTTTTTTTTTTGCGGACGGTTAACTTCAATTTAAGTTTGTCGTTTCCCTTAAAACTTCCATTATTAGTTTATCTTATTATCAAACTTAATAATACATCCGATTATTTCGTTGAAGTTGGACAAACAAGCGCGAATAAGAAAACTTATTAATTCTCTTTGTCTATATACAGTGTGACTCGAAAAAAATAAAGCATGATATCAGTAACGTATTCAGAATTTTATTTCAAGTATTCGTGAGTGCAAAACTTAATTTTTGTTTGAAAGATCAAGAACAACAAAGTTTGAAAATGTTTGTGAAAATAAGTTTGGTGATATGAGGAAACTCATTGATAACAGTTTACTACTTTCAACCAGGCGCAGATCTAATGGGGGCAAATGGGGGGAAAATCCCTCTCAAATAATCAGATAATTAATTTTATTATATGAAAATCTTCGTAATTATATTTTATATCCATATTATAAAAAAAATATAATGTCATATAGGTGAGGTTCACTTTCATTTGCCGCTTGATTTCCTCTTTCAGATCGGTCTAGGTGTGGGGTCTGTATGTATAGACATGTTATTTGAGGTATTCCCACAAAAAGAGTCATAAGTGCTCAAATCTGGTATACTCGAGGACACCGCGCAATTGGCAATGGTCGTAGTTCGCCGAATGTTTCCAGAAAGGGTCATTTCAGATTTTGACGACATCTCGTTTCCTCAAGAACCCTTATTTGACCACGTGTGACTTATTTCTGGGATCAAATCTCAACCACAAGTTGATCATGAAATGTTGGAAAAACTTCAAGCCTTCGCTGCTTTTAAGAGAGTGTACAACCAATGCCGGTTCGCGGCATAAAGCAACGTATACATGGCATTTGGGCACTATTAGCAATTCGATCTACAAACTGAGGCAAAAAAATATCAAATTTACGATTATTTTTATGAATAGTAAATCAGCGCTGATCCGTGCGCCCACTATACTAGGGCCGCTTCTGTGGACACCACCTGTCTGACATTATCATGAATTCATTATATGCAATTGAAATGGCATGTAATTACGAAAATTTTTGTATAAGAAAATTGCCTTTTCGTTAATAGCAACTGAGTACTGGTTATTTGAAAAACGTCCAATTCCCATTAGTAACACTGTATTTGCAGAATGTATTGACGTGAGAATCAAACATAAGGAGTAGGTGTATTTTGAAATTCACTGTAAATCAGTGTAATAAACGCGTGGCGCAAAAAGTAAAATCGACCAAACCAAACTTTCAGGCTTCTCTAAACTAGACATTTTACTTCGTGGTTAATCTGGGATTGGAAACACTTGTTAGAAGCTTCAAATTGAAAACTTATATAAAAACAACGAATAACTGAAAATGTACATCCAAAAATCGTGATATGTATATCTAAAAGAAAAATTCAGATACAGCAAAATAAAAGTAGCTAAATTGGAATGGTGAAAATAGACCAAATAAAAAAAATCACGATTTTTCTATAACTACAAAATTTACAGAATTCGTTCAAAATATCAAGGTTGTTGAAAACCATGAAAACTATCTAAATTTATAAATAAAGCTTACGAATATAAAGAGAATTCAATTAAATTAAGCTACATTTAAAATTATACAAAAACTGATTAAAAAAAGTGAAGCGAAGCGGAAACCAAATTTTCACTTTTCTAAACTCAAAATGTTACTTAATGCGCCACGCGTATAAAACACTGATTTAAAGTGAAGTTCAAAATAATTATTGAATTTGCGTGAGTTACGTGAAGATTATAATAACTTTAATTAAAACACTTTTAGCCTTGCGTCACAATTTTTATTATATACCAGATGTACATTTCGGTCACAATGTGACCATTATCAATGGATTAATACTGAATCTGTATTCAGTATCAATCCATTGATAATAGTCACATTGTGACCGAAATGTACATCTGGTGTATAATAAAAATTGTGAAGAAAGGTTAAAAGTGTTTTAATTAAAGTTCAAAATAATTGTTTACATTGAATATTTGAAAGTATACTTAAAGAAATCGCATTATGTCAATATTTAACAACCATCACAAATTATAAATAATTATTACTATTTTAAATAAAATTGCCATAACTAACACACATCATAAAGTTTTACAAAAACTTCTGAACTATAATAATAAGAACGAATTGACAAAAATGTACCAAATCAACAAAAATGTAAAATTTTAAACGACTAATTGATTCGTGGAATTTAACCTATACAGCGTGTAATCGAACTAATGTACATCCTCTTAAGGGCGTATACACAAAATATTTTGACACCAATTGCAGCAAAAATAAAATCGGAAAAAAATATTGGATTTTTCATAATTTTTCATGCATTTTTTACTTTTTGAGAAATTCTGGTTACCTGTGTTCATGATATTTTTCGTGGATGCGTAAGTTGTATTTTTCATTTACTTTTACTACTGCGAGGCGCATAAATCACTTCGCACGCACTAAACACGCACGCTGTCTCGAATGACTAGATGAAACTAGGTCACTCATTTGTGGTATTGTTTATTTACTGTTACTACTGCGAGACGTATAAATCACTTAGCACGCACTACACACACACACACACTGTCTAGAATTACTAGATGAAACTGGGTCACGTATAAAAAAAATCACAATAAGTGTTCAAATTGACGTCCGCCGCACTCAATGCACATTTGGGCTCTACGTATCCAATTTGCACGAACAGTAGCAAACATTTCACGAGGTTTTTCACGAATGGTATTAGCCGCGGCGTTTACTCGTTGTATCAGCATTTCAGCATTGTCAATTTCCGTAGTGTAGACTTTACTTTTAAAGTATCCCCAAAGAAAAAAATCTAAGGGGTTTAAATCCGGACTTCTTGGAGGCCATGGTACAGGGCCTCCACGACCAACCCAACGTCCTGGAAACTCATCATCCAAATATCTTCTAACGCGCCTTTCATAGTGAGCTGGCGCACCATCTTGCAAATACCACATTCTTCTAAGAACCGCTAAGGGTACATTTTCTAGAAGATCTAAAAGGTCATCTTGCAAAAATCGTAAATATCGTTCTCCATTCAAATTAAATGGGAACTAAAATGGCCCAATTAATTGATCATTTAAAATACCTGCCCAGATATTAAGGGAGAAGCGATGCTGGAAATGAGTTCTACGCATAACACGAGGATTTTCTATTGCATAAACATGCATATTATGTAAATTAAAACTTCCATTACGCGTAAAGCACGAATCGTCCGTCACTAAAATGTCTTTGGTCAAGTTAGGATTTTGTGCCCAAATCCATTGACAAAATGCAATTCTTTTGGGAAAATCATGAGGTTGAAGATGTTGTACACGCTGGTAGTGATACGGATAAAAATTATTGTCTCGTATAATACTGCTGACAAATGTGTGCGATACATTTAGCTGAGCGGCGATAATACGGGTACTTAAACCAGGATCCGCTTCCAACAGATTCAAAATTTCATCTTCTGCTCGCAAATATCGCATTGGACGGTCACCACCTCCGGCGTCTCCGGCGACGGCGACGGGCCGCAAACTTCCAGTGTCGCGTGCGCTTTGTAATAAATTTCTAAATCGGTTTGGCGGTGGTAAGTGTCGTTCAGGAAATCGCTCTTGATAAATTCTTACAGCTTTCGTGGAATTACACCGAGTTTCACCGTAAATAAGAAACATGTCTGCCAATTTAATGTTTGAATAAACGTATCGCGCCATGTTACAAAATGTAGATGTTTCATGGAATAAGTTTCACCATAGACTAAACAGCAAACTATTTTATGTTTAAAAATCATCCACCCTCGCCGCTCTTATCTAAAAATTTCAATAAGAGTGGAGATAAAGTGAAGTGTGAACCTAATAAGGAAAAATATTGAATTTCATTAACACGTTTACAAAATATTCGGAATTTAGTCAGCAATGGGTACTTATGAAAACGATAACATAGACAGAATTCTTCACAATCTGACCCACTTTTCTCTGGATGGTGAAATTCGATATCCAAATCGTTTAAAAACTACCAGTCTATGTGGAATCTCTCTTAAAATACGCAATGTGCGCGTATACCAGATACCACAAACATGTGGCCTATTATTATTAATTATTTTTAAAAATTATTTGTGAGCTATCTACTAAAGGTATGGTAATTTCAAATGCAGGTATTGTTTATTTAAACGCTGCCCCTTATGTGGTAGAGAGCATGTACAGTAGTTCGTTTACACGTGTATTTTAAAATTGTCTGAAAGATTATTGTGCCCAAGTGTTTTTTTTTTCAATTAAAACAAAAGCCAGGACCGGCCCAAGAATACCTAGCTCCCCTAAGCAAAACAAATTCAGGTGCCGCTTTAAAATTTACGAAACAGTAAATTAAAAACGAATAATTTATATATGTTACGGTAAATATAGGTTGATTGGTAAAAATGTACGTTGACTGGTAAAAGTGTACATTTCCCGGTAAATATAACATTTCACGTGTACTATTCAAATCAACAAATCTGTATATATTTTAAAAACGGTAAATGATAGGTATACGGAAGATTATAGTAACTTGCCTTTATTTGTTCTCTAGAATGCAAAAATGATAAAAAATACAGGGTGTTCCATTTTAAAAAACATAACTTTGATGTGGATCTTTTTTATGAAACAGCCTGTATAACTGCTAATAATTTTAAATTGTGCATACAACGATTCTAAATCTATTTATTTGAAAAGAATTTTGCGAAATTGCATGGTTTTCTATAAAACGACCGCGTCGTATGCAGTGGCCCACCCTGTATATATTTGTTTTGATTATTTTTAATTATTAAACCAGTAAATTGCGCAGAAAAGCAGTAATTAATAATTGATTCTTCTGGGTTTGCCTAATGGGAGAGTCGACCTCGGTATACATTAAATTAAAGAGAATAAAAAAAAAATGTACAAAATAATCGAAGGAATTATTTATTTTTTAATGATTTTAAAAAAAATATTATAATCATTAACAAAAATTAAACACAGTATAAATATTTTTAAAGTCGACAAAAAATCAATAAATTATAGGAAACTAACTGAACAAGTATTTGCATATTACATTTAAATATTTAAAGATTATAAAAAACATACAAAGGTAGACGACTCTCCCATTACAAAAACGAGAATTATAATATTAAAAATGAAAACAACATAAATATTAATATTAACAAACAGTTATTTATAAATTAGGAATTATATTTCTTTAATTGTCTTTTTTGTTGGGCATTTACAATATAAGGAGTTTCACGAATCAAGTCTTAAATATTTGGGATCCACTCAGGCAGCAGGCATGTACCCAATAATAATTTTAGTTTTGGTAATGGAGCCATTTTGAAAAATATGTTATCATATAGTTTTTAAAATATCAAAACTACATCCGAGTGACAAATAATTGCCCTTTCAAAAAAAGGTAGGTTGCACTTTGTGTCGTGTTCTAACAGATGCTGCTTTGTCTTAGAAAAAAACAACCCTATCGGCCGAATCAACTTAAATCGATTCGATCTTGGGCCATCTTCCGAACATTTTCGAATTAATTATATTTTAATAAATAATAAACCTTATGCATTTTAACATTTTGAAGCTAATTATAATTAAACCGTTAGTGGTGTCAAAGTTGTATTTGAAAATGTTCTTATTAACTGTTATACGTGATGTTTACAAATAATGTAGATGCTGTTTTCAATATTTAAGTATATAGGATGTATGTACACAAATTTTATGTTAAATATGTAATTTACAATAATTCCTGTAATTGTACCTCAACATGTATTGACTTGAAGGTAGGTAAGCGACACATCCCTAAGTGAATAAACGAACCACATGAAACGTGTAGATTCAAACTCTATAACTAAGGGCCTATTCGGCCAAACGAACACACCGCGCACAAGGTCGTATTATACCAAGGGTAGACAATGCTTATGGGAGAATTCGATTTCGAGTTTTCGAGGATAGAAAAGGAGAGACTGTGGTCAAGAAGTGGGTCCATCTACTTGTAAATAGAGTAAACTTAGAAATATTCTGGAAAAAAACAGGGCCTCTCCAAAATATCTAAACCAGCAAATTTTGAAGAGAGACACCCTCTATAAGCGCGGGAGTATAATGGAAGAAAAGAAACCACACTTTATGGTGTGTTGATGTTACAATTTATGACTTTATCTGTTAGAATAGCAGGTAGTTTCCCTTTTTTTCCCTTTTTAAAGTGTTTTAAACGGTCGTTCGTGTTCATTTGATGACTCCAACAATTTAAGTCATTAATCAATATGTTATGCAATGGTATTATTTGGTTACGTTTTAATCAAATCGATTAAATAGAGCACGCTAATCTAGCAATAAAAAAAATGCAAAATAAGGTTATGATCTGGGTTTAAAACGTGTTTAAAACATGTTTAAAACACGTTTAAAACGTGTTTAAGACAGAATATACAGGGCATTTTTCTTTTGTGTACATATCCCGATAATTACAACGTTATTTAAAGTTGTGGGAAATTGTTGTTTTAATGCGGTTAATTTAAGGCTTTACACGAGTGTTTTCCACTCCCAGACTGAGCATGAAGTAAATTTTCGAGTTTAGAAAAGCCTAATTATTCTTTTCTAAACTCAAATTTTACTTCATGCGCCACGCTTAAAAACACTGATTTACAGTGAAGTTCAAAACACACACTTACAACAACGGTTATAAGCAACTTAATATCCGTCAGAGTTATTGGGTTGCCTATAATCACTGATTTAAATAATTTTGTCAGTGCAGAATTTGACTTACGTTTTATCCACATTTACATATTAGATTTCTAAAGCCGTATATTTTAAACTTTACGATATTTCAGTGTTTTATACGCGTGGCGCATGAAGTAAAATTTCGAGTTTAGAAAAGCCTAATTTGGATTGGCCGCTCCGCTTCGCTACGCGGCCAATCCAAATTTTCGGGCTTTTCTAAACTCGAAATTTTACTTCATGCTTAGTCTGGGAGTGGAAAACCCTCGTATAAAGATTCAAATTCACACCGTACGTCGAAAAATGTACAGTGTATGCTTATGTATACCTGAAAGAAAAAATCCCTGTATTTAAAAACTACATTTATGCACACACAGCTTTATTGTAATAAAATGTTATGTTTGATAATGTAATTTAAAATATCTTAAACAATTTAGCTAAAATTTAAAAACAAATTTTAATGAATTAATATAAAATATAATTCAGCAAATATTTATTTTTAGCAGCTAAGATAATAAAAAACGGTTTTAAACAAATACAACGTTTAAAACATGTTTTAAACAAATTTAAGATTTAAAACATGTTTCAAACGAAACCGACGGCTGTTGTTAAACATGTTTAAAACACTGTTTTAAAACAAAGTGTTTTAAACATAACAACCCTGGTTATGATTGATCATCTAACAAGTGTTTCCAATCCCAGCTTAAGCATGAAGTAAAATTTTGAGTTTAGAAAAGCCTAAACATTTGGCTCGGGCGTAGCGCAGCAGAGCGACTGAGACAAATTAGGCTTTTCTAAACTCGAAATTTTGCTTCATGCGCGACGCGTATAAAACGCTGATTTAATGTGAAATGGTCTATAACCAACCAATTAGCAAGTGAAATACGTTTGGTACGACAATCAAGTGAAATACGTTTGGTACGACAATCATCAATTCTTTATATGACGGAAAAAGTGCTATAATGAACATATACAGTATTTTTGTATTAACGACGTGAACACCATCTACTGTCAATAGCACTACTCAAAAATTGGCAGCAGATGGTGTTCACATCGTCAATTTATATGTAAATTACGAATGACTACTAAAATGGTTATAGATGTTTAGTTTTCTTCTGGATTTTAAAATACACAATCAATTGACATTTATAATAATCATTTTGTGAGTACAATAGAGAAGACTATTGGCAGTAGATGGCGTTCACGTCATCAACCTTAATGTAAATTACATATGACTTAAAATAGTCAATTTATAGTGCAATTTGAAATCCAGAAGAAAACTAACCATCTTTATTCATTTTAATAGTCTCATATGTAATGTACATTTAATATAACGACGTGAACTATTTATGAAAAGGAAAAACGATAGAAAAAAATCTGAAATCTGAAATCAAATGACAACAAAACAATATTTGTCAACCATTAGTTTAATTATTGACAAAAGCAGCTTTGTTATTTGCTTCCAAAGGCTACTTGTTTAAGTCGTGACAATTGTGAATTTTTCATAATACTTTCTTTTAAGTTTGCTTTTAATTTTTTAACGAAAGAAGATAGCAAATTTTTGTCTCTACAAAGTTTATTCAGAAAAATTAGCTCTTTTGAAATATTTAAAAATATAGGTATGTATCTGGGGAATCTTATTTATGAACCTTTTTTCTACCGTTTTTCCTTTTCTAATAATAGAGCAGAGACATCAAGTTTCGCTCACCCTGTACATTTTATATGTAAAATGTTAATCTTTTGTTTATTGTAAAGAGTGCCTTAGAAACAGTCTTAGGAGTTCTCAAATAAGTGAGTTATTATTTGAGAACTCCTAAGACCCATAATTTGCTTACATATCACCCCTGAAGACGGGCATCCACCGATATATATTTTACCAATTGTGATGTATTTTAAACTAACGAGTGTCTTCCACTCCCAGACTAAGCATGAAGTAAAATTTCGAGTTTAGAAAAGCCCCGTGTAGAAAATTTGTCGAGGGTCGCGCAACGACCCTAAACAAATTTTCACGGGGCTTATAAAACACTGATTTAAAGTGAAGTTAAAAACGCACTGAAAACCAAATCAACTTCGATATTTTTCAAAATTGGATGTGTTCTTTTCTATCCATGCTGTAAACCTTCAGATATTCGTTATTTTCTTCTAAAAAAAAATCGATTCCATGTAGTTTTTCGGTCTCCGAAGACCATGATTGGTCCTTTGAGCTGTAGCCTTTGTAAAATGGTAATAAACTTAGTCATCTAGAGTGATCCTTCAATTTGAAACTTCTAAGAACGAGTGTTGTCCACTCCCAGTCTAAGCATGAAGTAAAATTTCGAGTTTAGAAAAGCCCCGCGTAGAAAATTTGTCGAGGGTCGCGCAGCGACCCGAGACAAATTTTCACGGGGCTTTTCTAAACTCGAAATTTTACTTCATGCGCCACGCGTATTAACAACTGATTTATAGTAGAGTTAAGAATATATAACGCTTAGATGTGATGATGAACAATATTTACCAAGATGTAAACGTCAGATACGTTTTAAAAAAATGTATTGACCTAAAATTGTACACGTAGACATAATTCTCGACTTTATTTTACAAATGTCGTATTAATCATAATTACATTTTAAATAATTTCATAAATATCAAATAAATCTTCCTATCAAAACCACCCAAAACCGGACAAAAGATAACGCCACGCGCCGGCTGAAAACAGATGGACTTCTTACTACCTGCTAATATCGGGTTGTCATTGACACCCAAAAAATGCGGTTGGTGTTCATAATGGATTACCCCTTGAGCGCTCGGTCTCTTTCCCCTTACCCTCCAACATTTTAGGAAAGAGATAGAAATCGGAAGATTTTAGAGTTTTTGGTCTAGTCGCAAAACGCTCCGGTTCCGTCTACACTCATGCACACAAACGGTTACACAAACGCGCTCGCTCTTATTTCGTCGCGTAATTTGATCCCGTCTACACCACTTGTACGATGGTAAATTTGAAGACCTTCAGAAAAAATAAACTGTTCCGAAACATTTCTTTTATTTTCAAATTTCCAGCGTGTTAAAAATTAGGGAATTAGGGAATCAGATATATTTAAAAAAAGCTAAATAATCTGAAAATCAAAAAATAAAATTCAATGAGTTTACACAAAAGTGAATGAAATTTATCTCACTTTGTCAGAATTCGTTTGATATTATATTTATCTTAATTAGTTTTTTTTTCTTCATTAATTCAACTAAAAACATACCAAATTTGGCAAATAATTTATATTATTGATTAGTTAGACAAAGAGTTTTTTTACAGTATAAATAACTCAATATTCTGAATACACTGTACATTTTCAGATATTTGTCGTTTTTGAAAAAGTTCAAATTTAACCTTCATAAAAGTGTTTAATGCATTAAGTAAAATTTCGAGTTTAGAAAAGCCTGAAAATTTTACTTTATGCGCCACGCGTATAAACAGTGATTTCTAAATATACTACTAAAACAGTATGCTAAAGTTATATATTTTTAACTTTACACTAAATCATTGTTTATACCAGGGTTGTTAAAAAAAACGTTTTTTTCATTTTAACTAAAACAAACAGTTTTTTTACAACACTTTTTTTTCATTCAAACGGTGTTTAAAACATTAACAATTAAAAAGATGTTTAAAACGTGTTTAAAATATATTTAAAACATGTTTAAAACACGTTTTAAGTCAGTTATAAAGTTGTAATTTTAATAATGTCATTTAAAATATTGTCAACAATTTAGTTAAAATTTATTTTGCAAAACATTATTTACAATACTACAGGTAAATTAATTATTATTGATACAATTTAAGCATAACTTAGTAATAGCAACATATCAAAAACATAAAAATAACAAATTTAAACTTCATATTAAATCAGTCATTTATACGCCTGACGCATGAAGTAAAATTTAGAGTTTAGAAAAGCTCGAAAATTCATATTTGCGCGCTCACTTCGCTCTGCGCCCAAATCCAAATTGTCAGGCTTTTCTAAACACGAACTTTTACTTCATGCCTAACCAAGGACTGGGAACCCTCGTTTAATACAAAATAAAAACAATTAAAGATATCACTTTTACTATAAATAATATCAAACAAAACGTGATTATTCGGTAATAAATCACTTCCAATTATAAAAAGTACATTATTATTTAAATAAATTTGCTGTCATTTGTTGTTTTTATCAAATAATTTGAAACATCTAACAAGTCTTTCCCCTCTTTGATTAAGCACGAAGTAATTTTTTTTACGCGAAGCGTAGCGTAGCGTCCAAATTCAAATTTTCAAGGTTTTGTAAATTCGAAATTTTACTTCACGCGCCACGCGTATAAAACACTAAAATATTATGAAATTTATGTATATTCGAACTTCACTTGAAATCTGTGTTTTATACGCGTGGCGCATGAAATAAAATTTCAAATTTAGAAAAGCGCAGAAAATTTGTCTCAGATCGCTGCGCGACCCTCGACAAATTTTCACGGGTCTTTTCTAAACTTGAAATTTTACTTCATGCTTAGTCTGAAAGTGGAAAATACTCCTTTAAAGCTTCAAATCGAACAAAGAATGTGGAAAAATTTACAGCTTATGCATATGTTTACCTAATAGAAAAATTTACTGTATGTTGCTTGTATTAGGATTTGGCCAAGGAAATTGAGCATACCTTATTCATATTTTATATGTGTGTGGCAAAACCGTACAAGATATTAAACATTATTAAGAGACAAAAAAGCTTTCAAATGAACCAATCTTCGAAGAAATATTTTTTAAATATTTATAAGGTGCGCCAGTAAAAACATATTTTAGCTATTATGTTGTGGTACTACTGTTTTTATACTTCTTGTCAATCAATGATGACCATAATAACTTAAACACTTGGGTAAGGTTGAAGATTTATAAGTAAAATTCCTTCATCCTTACAATCTTTTATATATTCATTTATATTTACTGAACACTATTCAGTTAATTCGGAATTAGGGAAATCCGTCGGTATATTTTCCAGTAATTAGCATAACACAATAGCCATTGTCTCCATGCAGCCGCACGGGGGATGCCATAATTATTAATCCGAAAAGTAGGTAACTTTTAGTACCCGCTAAGTGTTGTCGATCACGTAACAATCGTTTAAAGTGAACGGATAATTAAAGTATTCAATGCAAAAATTACAACTGTGTTAATATTTATTAAAAGTTTGGTTCATTTAAAAAAATACGTATCGTGATTAAAATATATACCGTATCCATTTTGGGATCTGATTTTTTTCTTTTGCGGAAATGAACATTCATGTTGAATTGAATTAATGTTTTGTGTTTTAATAAATTTGATGCCAAACTACTGTTTTGACGATTTTATTTTCGTATAATCGTTCACTATTTTCAAGCTATATTTCAAATGAAACTGAGGAGAACTCAAAAATAATACCTCGAAAATACTGCTAGTAGGTAAAGAAATGATTCTAATTTTATTGTAATCGTTTCAGTTCAACAAGAGATACAAACTCAAATTCAAATTACATGGGAATTATTCACGGGCAATTTTTACATGAAACATGCAATGCGTCTTGAAACACGGGACACAGTATATTTGAAATTATTTTTAAAACCTTCAAACGGTAATAACCAAAAAAAATGACTTAACTGCATTTTGCACTGACCCCTTCAGTTAAAAAAGATATCCTTATTGATCAGTAAAATTGATCTGATCAGTAGGATTGATCTGAATAGTTAATAAAATGATAAGTTGATGTATTTGTTTTACTTTTTATCAAAAGTTAAATAGTTTAGTATTTTTCGTTTTTTGTATAAAATAAATAATACTTGCGCCTGGAAAAAGTTATAATTATAATATTTTGATATAATAATTATAACTAGTCCCTACATTTTTAAATTTAGGGAATAGTTCTTTGGCAAAAAAGTTATGAGATTACTTCATTGTAGTTGTGTAAATCAGGCTTTTGGTTAGTTCAAAAATATATGGAAATGTGGATATTTTCTAGGTAAACATATTGTTTTCGAAAATAATATTGATTGTAAACCAGAATTCTGGTTAGATCATTCTTGTTTAAAATAGACTATAGTGTAATGTGGTTTTTATTTTAGATAAACATATTTGTTTCGGAAATAATGTTGATAATGCACTGCGTCGACTGATAAGCATTGTATAAATAATGCAAAAAACTGGACATCTTAGGACAGTACACTTTCCTTGCGTACATCTATAGTAGAATAGAAACATAATTTTCGAAATGATATCTTTAAATATATTATTTTGCTTAATTGCTTTCTACAACATTGCCGCCAGCTACGGTGGTAAGTAATTATTTTATTTTAAACAGAATAGAATAGAATAAATTATTGGCGTTGGGCAGCAACAGTATTAACATTTTATTTATAAATAGTGATTTTATAGAGAATAGGCAAAGTTAAGTAATTTTATATACTCCAATTATTTTTGTACATATATTATATAATTTCTACAAAAAAGTAACATTTTTATAAAATGAATTAGTTTTCCAATTATTATATATATTTCTTCGGATAGGATTTTCATTTTAATGTTTTAATAATTTTTTTGCGGACATATTTACTTTGTGTTAAATATTTTATAAGATGGTTTGCTCCTATTTACTTGCACAAATTAATATTAACGTAACGCAACTACAAATATCATGATCAAGTCATCAATAAACTCAATGTGCTCTATCTATAATAAACACACTTCTCACATGTCTGATATTGATATTGTAATCTGCATATGTTCTAGTATTCTTGCTATTTCAAATAATATTACCATTAAAATGTTATTGTACGTGCACGTCACTTTTTCTCTTCGCAAAGCGAAACATCTCTCTGGTGTTGATACCAACGATATATTAAATGACAAAATATAGTTACACATATCGATTTTTGTTCGTTAAAATATATAAGGAAATAGGGATGATCTCTAATATGTATATAATTTTTTAAAATGGACAATAGGAATGTTATGCATAAAAGATGATAATGGGTAATATTATAAAATATTAATAAACTAAACACATTAAATTAGTTGGACGAAAATGTAATTGAAGCTTGCCGGGTTTGCTAAAATACACATTTTGAGTAAAATGAAATGACCTATCCAAATATTAAGTAAAATTTTATTTTTATCAATTTAAATTACTTGTGAAATGATTCAAATATTTAATGAGAATTTGATCAACATTATTAACGTAATATTCCAGTACATTTTATTTACATATATTTATTTTTTAGGTAAAGGTGATGTACACATTTATTTAAATAATGTCACAAAATCCCTTTCAGATCATAATAATGGCTGTTATAATAATCTCAATGTAGTGGGAGTTGATTTTGGAAATAAACGTTACTTTGTGGAACGGAATTATAAAGTAAGTACAAATTATAGTTTTTAATTCTAATGGGACATTCATGTCCTTTACCAAAACTATCTAACATTGAAATTACCGAGAATATGTGCCGAATAGTCGTTTGTTTTCGATCCAAGAATAATAAATTCAATAAATCATAGTCCACACAATTTAGTGAAAGTATTTAAAACTACAATTTTTTAATCGTCACATGAGCCGTTTATTTTAAAAGTGGCCTGAGTCCTTTTCTCATTATGACTACACAGGAAATTTTTTTTAATTGAAGGATATATTCCTGATTTGCAAAAATTAAAAAAAAAAGTCCAATTTGAAGTTTGTAACGAGTGTTTCCACTCCTTGATTTAGCATGAAGTAAAATTTTGAGTTTAGGAAAACTAGAAACTCTACTTCATGCGCCATGCGTCTAGAATACTATTTAAGCAATATATTTTGAACTTTGCGATATTTCAGTGCTTTATACGCGTGGCGCATGAACGAAAATTTGAGTTTAGAAAAGCCTAAACATTTCGGTTGGTCGTTGCGCTTTGCTACGCGACAAAACCAAATTGTCATGCTTTTCCAAACTCGAAATTTTATTTCATGCTTAATCAAGGATTGAAAATACTCGTTAGAAGTTTCAAATTGAACGCTTTTCAAAAACAACGAATACTAGAAAATGTACAACGTGTATGTCGCGGTTTGTATACTTAAAAGAAAAACTCCCTGTAAGTTATTGTGGACTAAATTAGCGATTCTCAACTTGCACCATACGCCACGCTACCCACCCCCCTGGGGCTACACCAGATTTCTTAGGGACCACAGAACAAATATATATAAAATTAGTGAGCTACAAAGACCTCTAAGGGGGCCATCAAAGCTAGACAAATGATATAAAATGAGCCGTTGTATGTTTTCGTATGTATTATTGCATTTGGAAATATAATTTTTAAATTGAAAAAAGCAATTTTATTTTTAGTTTAGTCTAATAAATAAAAAATATTAAAGAAATTACATAAAAACTTGACCAACTACAAGAATGATCTCTGGATTTTCAGATTTTGTAAAAATTCAGTTAATAAAATTTAAAAAAAAAATGTAATATGTTAAACAGTTTAAATCAACTGATTTTTATTTTTATTTTAAATGAAAGTATTATAATCATCAGAAAATCAACTCAGATATTTTGATGTATCTTCACGTTTTAGACATCCCAGAGTTCGAAAAACGCATTTTTGAATTTACTGCATATATCTAGTGGCGGTATTAGCACCTGAGAGATCCAGTAGTGTAGATAGCTATTTGCGATGTGAGGGGATTTGACTTAGTATTTTGTTTAATAAATTTAGTTTCATAAAGTTATTCAAAAACAAAAACTAAAATAGTTTTATATTTTATTCAGATGGATATAAAAATAAAATAAAAATAATTACAGTTGCGCGCGCGAAATTACTTATTCATTGAGCACATGTATAACAAGTCGACCGTAGAAATTCGATAACTTTTGATGGCAGTGTCCCACTGGAAAAAATAACAATGTATTTTAAAGGGGATGAAATGAACTATCTTGCAGAATAATTACATTTTACCATAGATGAAGTTCTAAAAATCTGTTAATTATATAACGCTGCGAGGTTATGGAGGTGTTTTACAATTTTCCAGAATATTAATTCTGACAGTATAAACTTCAACCTGTACCATAAACATTCGATTTCGAGTTTCGGGCAAAATACGAGAAATCTAAATTATCCCTTAAATTATTCCCGGAATTTAAACCTTAATCTTTTCTTTCTAAATAACAGTTTAAAACTTGAATTTTCCGACTTTTTAAATATTCCTTCGTAAAGTAGAAACCTTTAGGTTCAATTTCCCCCCATTTTTTTTTATTTTTGTGGATGCATTTTTGATGACGTGAGATTATTTTTAATATGGACGTTTAAATTCCGCGTTTTCCAGGGATAATTTAAACTTGTCATATTTTTACTCTAAATTTAATGTTTATAGTACAGGTATTGAAGTTTATACTGCTAGAATTAATATTCCATAAGGATTTTTCAATGGGATTGATACATTTTATTAATATGTGGAATTCATAAAAGACCGTCATAACCTCGTAGCATTTATGTAACAATAGGGTGGCCGATTTATCTGAAATATTTTAAAAACTACACATCAGATCAAAAAAAGTTCTAAATAATATTTGTTAGCCTGGAAGAGGCCCATCCAATGATACAAAGTCGAACCCTCACTCCCTGGGGTGGGGTGGGGGCAACTTTTGTAATCGTAAATGGTTTTATTCAGAACATTTTTTGATCCAATGCGTAGTTTTCGAAATATTTCAATGTCTTCAGATAAATCGGGCACCCTGTATATGATACTTTCCACAAAAGAGAAATTGAACGGTGTTTAGAGGCAGTGGATCGCTTATTTAAAATCGTTATAAAAGTAAGTGATTTTTGAGAATGTGATTCTTATAAACTTTATGAAACTATTTCTTTGGCCATTATAGGCTTAATGTCTGACAAAAATTGTAATGAGAAAAAAAAGTTTGAAATCTAAGCATGTCGATGTGTCACCAGAGTAACAAAAATATTATAAAGTATGCCTATTTGTAAGTATATTACTTTTAAACGGATTAACATTAGGTTTTCTGTTAGAAGGGTAACAAATCTAATAGATGCTCACAAGACTAACGTTTTGTTACACCTATTACATTACATTTATTGTCACAACAATTCAAAATATATCTAAAGATCTAAGCAATAATCCTAGTGTAAAACCGATACTTCTCTCTGGCGGCGACATCGGCAAGTCAATTGGGAAGTAATTAATCAAGTTGGATTATTTTAAAACAATATATAATAACCTTGTTTAGTCAGTTTATGGACTTGTAGAAATATCCAAACTTCAAATCTCAATTTTGAATCGACTTCAAGAGGAAGTGGTTCAGGTAAAGACAATCGTGAAACAGTCGTGAATTATTGGAACCAAAGATACGGAGAAATTTTACTTCATGCTCAATAAAGAAGTAGAAATACTCGCTAGAAATTTTAAATTGTTTTATTTTTGATAAAATCAAGGAATGCCTTAAAATTTATAGCGGAAATATCGGGATATGTAAGCTTAAAAAAAAACGTCTCTGTAGGTGTATGCAGATATTTTTTAACATAATTGCATGGTAATGGCGTCAGTTCAGATTATTACCACCTACTATTTATAAAGAAATATTTTAAAAAATACTTGAATGGACCCTCCTAGCCGCTTTTTTTATGGCCAAAAGAGTAACACATTTTAATTATTTAGGAGTAACGTCACAAGAGTAACATTTCAGATTCTAGATTCAATTTTATTTCAGTTGAGATTATCAATGAAAAAATACAAAAGTTGCAGACATCAGAAATAAAGCATTAACGAATAGCAACATATTTTTTTTTATTGACCAATGGAAAGTTGATTTAGAGAACTTTAAGCTTAAATTTTCACATAGCGAAACAGCCGAAGAAATGATCAAAGAGTAACGAGACTTTGAATATTTTTTATGAAGTCCTGTAGCTTAAAATTAAAATTTTATTTTTCCATAGTCATACTCTGCTTTTAATGTAAAAAGTCATTAAATTTCAGAGTATTGTGGTTCGTAGTATAGCGGGCAAAGACAGAAATGTTCAGGAAAACAAACAAAAAATCACAAGAGTAACTTTGGATGTTCCCATATACATAATGTACATTTTATAACAGCGTTCAATTTGAAGTTTCGAAAGAGTGTTTCCATTCCCAGATTAAGCATGAAGTAAAATTTCGAGTTTAGAAAAGCCTGATAATTTGGTTTGGTCGCTCTGCGAACCGAAGAACAGTATACGATTTCACCGATCTAGCGGGACCGAATTCAAATGATTTAATTATGAAAATTATAAATAAATTGCAACTAATTGTTCATATACATCAGAAAATGATTCCTGATACAGAATTATTTCACTTTGCTATCAATTCTCTACGATATCTACTAGCAATATTGTAATAAACAACTCGTTGCATTTTCTGTTGGTTAATTGTCAATTATTTCAAAATTACATTGGTTGATCAAAGCTAGAAATAATTTTCTCCTTAGTTTTATTTTCTGCATAAGTGTAGCTACATACAATATCGTATATAATTTGTGTAAATATAATATTCTATAACAAAAATATAATAAGTTATAAAATTTATAAAAAAATAAAAATACAAATGTGATATAAATATTCACATGTTTTGTGTCATATATCGTCATAATTTACTACCTGTTTTGCCCTTAAGATGTCTTATTGACGATAAACTCTTTTAAATCGTGCGATTTTTTGCGATTTCTAAGATATTTTACATTTTACTAGATGAAAATTTAAGTGGAAACATCTTATTTATTGTCAATATTTCATAAAATACTGTCAATATTAAAAAAATCTTTAAATACAAGTTGTAGATCTCATAAAAATACACAAAATGTTTATATAATATTTTTCTGTAGATCTAATAATTACAAAGATGTACCGGTTTCAAAAATTAGATGTTCATATCAACTTATCCGATAGTATTGTGAATAACTCAAATAATATATTTTTTACTTTCTATGAGTTTTGTGCAAAAAAATGTTTTATAAATGTCAATCGCTTGTGATTGGTTTAAAAATCTATAGAGTAATATTATGGTTAAGAAAAATCCAACAACATGAGTTAAGTGACATTGATAATGTTAAATTTATGGAAATGTAACTGCAAGAAAAACCTTTTTTGTTAATAATACACCTCAAATCGCTTACTTATATTAATTATTGGCACATTTACATCGTTACTTGTAAAACTATTTACTTTTACATAAAATTTAATCCAAAATACGCCATAGAATCATATCCATGACTTTTATCCCGCTAGAATGGCTAAATCGTATATTATGCGGAGCGTCCAAACCAAATTTTCAGGCCTTTCTAAACTCGAAATTTTGCTTCATGCGCCACTCGTATAAAACACTAAAATATTGTGAAGTTAGAAATACACTTAGAAATACTTTTTTAAATGAGTAATTATTAAAATATTTAAATAATTAAATATTGACATATTCACTCATTCTCAAGTCAGGTCAAATAATACAATGTATCAAATTAACTTATTTAGTAATATAATAAGCAAACAATTAATAATGTGAATATGAGTGAAGATGATAATAACTTTAAATAAAAATACTTTTTAACCTTTCTTCACAAATTTATTTTATACCAGATGTACATCTCGGTCACAAGGTGACCATTATCAATTACTATTATTATCATTCAAACCATTGATAATGGTCACCTTTTGACCGAAATGTACATCTGGTACAAAATAAATTTTTGAAGAAAGGTTAAAAAGTGTTTTTATTTAAAGTAATTGATAATGTTGCGTTATTGCATCAATGGCGCTTAATGTGTTAATTTTGAAAGCATTTAAACACTAATTATTTAACTCACTCTTATAATTAGTAAATATTATATTTAAGATATTGTTTGATTATGTTTGAAACGATTTTAACAAAATCTAAATAAAATTTACAGACTATGTAATTTATCGATAAATAGAACATATATTTTTTTATTTCAATAGTTATTTATAAATATTACGATTTTTTTTAAATTTTAATAACGAGAATTTAGTAATTTATTTTGTTTTAAATGCTGTTTAAATACAAAAGAACCTGTTGTATTAAAAAACTTGAGTTTTGATAAAAATACAAAAAAAGTTCCAACCATGTCGCTAACAGAAAAGAGCCTTTTATTTCATTGTCCTATTTTCAAGATTCATGGGGGGGGGGTAATTGAAAGCTATAACGAGCCACAGACCGGGTTCGCTTCTTGTGCACGGGGAGTTGTTATTTAAAAATAATATCTCTTCGTGTTCCTGGGTGTAGTGTGAATGTGTCATGACGTTCAAATATATGTTAAATATACAATATAAATCTTCGTTAGTAGCTGAATAGCTATAACCTATGCCAAACAAACAAACAAACAAAAAATGATTACATTATCTGGGATTATAAAATAATGTATTAAATTTGATTTACTAACAGACAAAAATGCAGCAAAAAACGATGTTTGTAAAATTCCAGATACGATACTCAAAGATAACTAAAATCGTAAATTGTAGTTTAATAAATGTAGTAACTTTATAATTTATGTTATTCATAATAAATGAAATAGAGATAATTACTATTTTATCAGCATCGTCGGTATGGAAGCTCAGAGATGAATGAAATCTTGCATATACATATATTTAAAGAGATAGAGAGTCGGTTTAGGGCCTATCATTAATCTGAAAACAATTTTGAAATTTCCTTTTTTGTTTTTGAGATATCAACAAAAAACTCAATTTTTAAAAAATCGTTTTTAATTTTGTATTCAAAAACTACTGAATCTAGACGTTTAAAACTTTGAAAATATACAGGCACTTTTTAATGAAGAATCTAGTAGCATATTTTTTTTAAAATAACTACAACATTTACCCGGGGACCATAGCTAACTTTTGTTTTTCTTATGAGCGCTATTTTGGATTTAAATATTTTTTAAAACAATATTTTCTTCTGAACTCAGTAATGTATCACACTCATCATTTATTTTATATTTGATATTAAAAATGAATATGCTTTCTTTTTGAAAAGAGTGCCTTGGAAACAACGACATATCCGTTAATCAATAAAATCATGACAGCAGTCAATCATTGTTAGCACTCAAAATTAATTAATAACTGTCAATCTTTTGTAATAATAATAATAAGTATCGATTATCACATCAAAGTTGGACAAACAAAATTTATTCTGCTTTTATTATTATTATTACTCCAAAACTATTCACAAAAAAAGTAATTCTTGCATTTTTTCGCTACATCTCTGTAAATATTGATCACCGTCATATCTAAGTGTTATATATTTTTAACTTTACTATAAATCAGTGGTTTATACGTGTGGCGCATGAAGTAAAATTTCTATTAATATATAGGTATTTGATTGAAATTCACTTGGTTTGTTTAACTAATAAATTGTTTTATTTTCAACTAGTTTCGGCTTAATGCCAATTTCAAGAATGGTGTACAAAAGAGCAAAATTGATTATATATACTAGATGTCGGCATTTCAGGTAATAAGCGCTCTAATTATCGGGGAATTCCAAAGGTCCTCGTTGTCATTGACCACGTTTTTTCCCGCCTTTGTGGCTTTACTTATTTCTAAACCCTCCCGATAATTTAAAACTAATCCCTTATTACCCGAATGCAACATTTTACAGTCGTTTGAGCTGAAAAAGTGATTAGCCGTGATGCAATGTTTTGCGAACCCCGTGGTCTGTTTATGATTTAGAATATCTTTCCTATGTTCTTTTAATCGCGTTTCAAAAGACCTGCCCGTTTGTCCTATATATATTGCATCGCAGTCATCACATTTCAGCTCATATACTCCGCTTTTTTTAATATGACTATTGTCTGTTTTAATTTTATTATTCACTAATATTTTCCCTAAGTTAACAGAATTAGTCAAAATTATGTTATTGTCCTTTCCCTTAACTGTTTGTTTAATTTTCTGTGAGAGGTTATTGACGTATTCTAATCTATTCCAGTAGGTTTTCTCTATTTTTGTCACACTATAAAAATACTTTCGCAATTGTTTTTGTTTTTTTCTTTTTAATCATTTGATCAACTAATGCCTGTTTATAACCGTTATTTTTTGCTATTGTTTTAATTGTGTTTAGTTCGATTTGATAATCTATTTTACTAAGTGGAATATTAATTAATCTGTGTATAAATGAATGAAAAGTACTATATTCAATTTGGTTGTGTGTGTTTGAGTTTATAGGTATTATTGTATGCGTACATTTTTCTTTTCTAAATATTTTATATGTGAGTGTATTGTTGGATGATTTCGTAATCGTTAAATCTAAAAAGTTAAGACTATTGTTAAGTTCCTTTTCTATAGTAAATTGAATTTGACTATTTAATGAATTTAAATATTTTGTAAAAATTTCTGTCTTATTGACCCTGTCCATATGCAGAAAATATCATCTAAAATTTCTAGTTTAGAAAAGCCCCGTGAAAATTTGTCTCGGGTCGCTGCGCGACCCTCGACAAATTTTCTACTCGGGGCTTTTTTAAACTAGAAATATTACTTCATGCTTAGTCTGGGAGTAGAAGACATTCGTTACTTTAAAATACATCATATGTAAGCAACTTATGGGTCCTAGGAGTTGTCAAATAAGTGAGTTACTCAACTGTTTCCAAGGCACTCTTTACAAAAAACAAAAGATTAAAATGTTACATCAAAAATGTACAATAAAGTACAAGTGTAATACAGCGTTGAATTCAGAAAAAAATATTCTTTCAAAAAAATATGAAAATCCAAAATAGCGCCTATAATAAAAACAAAAGTTGGCCATGGTGCCTGGGTAAATGTTATAGTTATCTTAAAATAAAATATGTTACTAGATTTGTCATTAAAAAGTGCCTCTATAATGTCAAAGTTGTAAATGTCTGGATTTAATAGATATTGAATGAAAAAATTAAAACAAAATTTCAACAAAATCCGTTTTTTGACAATATCTCAAAAACGAAAGAAGATATTTCAAATTTGTTTTTAGATTATTATTAGGCCCTAAATTATGCAACTTTGCTTTAATTTAACCGACTCTTTATCTCTTCAAATAACCGAGATCCACATACATTCTGTTGAAATACGGACACCCTGTATTTATTTGTTGTTTTGAAACTAGAAATTAACTAAATGTTTTGTTTTATTACCAAAAATTGCTAAGAACTGTAAGACATTCATTACTATTAAATGAATAAAATTTATATATATTTTAAATTGTAAAAAAAAAAAACATTGGAAACGTTTAGAATAATCGCCAAATAAATGTCAAATAATATTTAAAAAAAAAGTTGATGTGTCCATCATAGTACTTTCCCTATTAAACGTCCAGTCATGATCAGCAGAGTCTGATGAACTTCTGTTAGATACTTGAAATCAATAGCTTTCACCTACCATATTTTTCAATAAATGTTTCTTATTCCTGTTAAACTTTGTTCGTAAGCCTCACTTATGTTTTCAGTTTTCCACAAAATATTAATCATGACAAAGTCAAACTTACGTCATTTATAGCAATTAATTCGAAAAATTCACATTTTTAAAATATTAATAAAATAACTAAAAGAGCTATGATGACATTAAGTGAATACGCATTAAATGCTAATTTTTCGATTATCTACAACTTTTCTCAAGAAGATTTTTTATATGATCAATATTAACAAAAAAATAAAAAAAATACGTATACTACCACTTCCAGTTTCCTCATTTTCACCAAAAGTTGATGGAATACTACTATTACAATTGTAATAAAAAGCTTAAGTTTATAGTGTCATTTTAACAGAATTATAAGACAGACAGATTGGTTACAATTAAATCGGGGGACCTTCAAATGGATATATCCACTAATATTTTTTATTTCAAAATGTTCGCGAAAACAATACTTTCCCTTTATTTTGCATATGGGGGAAAGTAAAACTAAGAGCCGTCGATTATTATAAAATCTAAAAGTCGATTTTGATGAGTTGCACACGTCACAAATATCGTTAGAGATTTCTGAAGTCCAGGATCCAAGTGTTTGAAATAAAATACCAAACCACCCTGTATTTTTAAATAGAAACAATCATTTACATTTTTATTTATAAATCATTTTTGGGATACAAGATTTTTTTCTTTTTTAGTTTTTTTAAGTTTTCAATTTGAAGCTTCTAACGGGTGTCTCCAATCCTTAATTAAGCATAAAGCAAAGCTGTAGGTAACGATATTAATCAATTTTAAATAGAGAATCCTAATCAAAAAAATTGTGTGGTTTTTCGTTGAGGCCATTAAAATTCCAAATATTGGACAAGAACTCAGTAATATTTTTTAGTATTTTGTGTAAAACCATTGCCATTAACAATCGGCCACATATTTCAAATGCTTATGAAATGTTTAGTCGACTGTCAACAACAAGGACTTGATACAAAATATTTTTAAAAATTCCTATTCTAAATAGGATAATTAACCCTATTTAGAATAGGAATGGCCCCATAAGGGTTACTGAACAACCATACAATACCCTTTTTGTATATTTTAATATCGTAAATTTTTAGAATGTTTTATTATTTTCTCTACTCAAAATCAATTAAAAAACGCATAGCGTAATTTCCGCACTCATCCTCTGACCACCCTGTGTTTAGTAAATATTGATAACAATTCAAAATATTTTAAATAAAAGTTGCAGACAATTAAAAAAAAGACAATTTTTTTGTAAGTACTCATTTATTTTTTGCCATATTTATCAATTATAACCTGTATACGAGAAAGTCAATTATTTTCTATAAATAGAAAATGTAGTTTATTTTTTTTAAATTAGAAGGGGGCCATGGATATAATATTTTGTTTTGGGTAGCAATAAGTAAAAGCCGGTTGAGAAACACTGGACTAAATAAAGGAGACAGGACCAAAAATTAAAATGTCTTTGAGGAAATATGTACATTTTTCGGTAAATGTACACTTACATCTTAGTATTCGGTCAAAATGTGTTTTATGTTAATTTTGCGAAAAATATTTACTAAGCTATAACACATTCAAACAAATTATTATATGTGTACCTATTTATATTTAGCGTATAATTATGCTAATTTCATCTTTTTTTTTAAGGCTAGCTTCTTCGGAGCAGTAGAGTTTTGTAACTCGCATGGAATGAGATTAGCTACAATCAATTCTGAAGAAGAACATGCCGTGTTAGAAACATATATTAGGCAATTAGGTAGGTATAGCAACATAAACCGAATTCATGCATCACCTTGCACATTATTATAACAACACAAAGTTATTCTCGTGTTTTCATAATAAAAAATTACACAATTTAAATATAACGTGCAGATCATATCTTTGCTCTTTGTAATAATTTGATGGATTTTTTTTTTAAATTTAAAGATAACATGCACATCATGCGTATTCTGTTTATTAATACGAAATTAAATGTCTAGGTCTATTCAACGAACACTTGTGGACTTCAGGAAATGATGTGGTGAAACAAGGCTCTTACAATTGGTTATCAACAGGGGCCCCAATGATTTACCGGAATTTTCTTCCTTCACAGCCAGATAATGCAGGGGGCAATGAACACTGTATACATCTCTGGAGCATTGACGGAAAAGTAATGCAATGGAATGACCACATTTGTTCTATTGAGAAATTATTTGTGTGTGAATTAATTTTGTAAATGTGTAGATAGTTAAACGATATTCAGTGTTGCACTATCTCATTTTTTAAATTAAAATACAATGTATAAATCACTTTGTAGAAATAAAATTATTAATACCTTTGTGATTTCTAAAAAAGTGTGTTTATTTTCATTAAATTAAAGACAGCTATCAATATACAAAAGAAATCTTGCACCAACAAAATTATATTTACAATAGCCGATAAGGGCAATACAATCGTAGATATAATTGAAAGTGATTACGTAAATAAAGTACAAGAATTTATGTTCACAAATAAATTCAAATGTCTAAAGAACAATCCAACTTAAAAATATTAAAAAAAAAACCAAGAAATCGCTCAACGAAATTCATTACATACTTTCAGAAAAAAAATATATTTTTTAATATATAGGTATTTGATTGAAATTCACTTGGTTTGTTTTACTAAGAAATTGTTTTATTTTCAACTAGTTTCGGCTTAATGCCATTTTCAAGAATGGTGTACAAAAGAGCAAAATTGATTATATATACTAGATGTCGGCATTTCAGGTAATAAGCGCTCTAATTATCGGGGAATTCCAAAGGTCCTCGTTGTCATTGACCACGTTTTTTCCCGCCTTTATGGCTTTACTTATTTCTAAACCCTCCCGATAATT
Source organism: Philonthus cognatus (assembly GCA_932526585.2). NCBI lineage: Eukaryota > Metazoa > Arthropoda > Insecta > Coleoptera > Staphylinidae > Philonthus > Philonthus cognatus. Next base: position 67,166,997 of record OW052242.1, on the reverse strand, counting down.
CAAAACTAATCCCTTATTACCCGAATGCAACATTTTACAGTCGTTTGAGCTGAAAAAGTGATTAGCCGCGATGCAATGTTTTGCGAACCCCGTGGTCTGTTTATTATTTAGAATATATTTCCTATGCTCTTTTAATCTCGTTTCAAAAGATCTGCCCGTTTGTCCTATATATATTGCATCGCAGTCATCACATTTCAGCTCATATACTCCGTTTTTTTTAATATGACTATTGTCTGTTTTAATTTTATTATTCACTAATATTTTCCCTAAGTTAACAGAATTAGTCAAAATTATGTTATTGTCCTTTCCCTTAACTGTTTGTTTAATTTTCTGTGAGAGGTTATTGACGTATTCTAATCTATTCCAGTAGATTTTCTCTATTTTTGTCACACTATAAAAATACTTTCGCAATTGTTTTTGTTCTTTCTTTTTAATCATTTGATCAACTAATGCCTGTTTATAACCGTTATTTTTTGCTATTGTTTTAATTGTGTTTAGTTCGATTTGATAATCTATTTTACTAAGTGGAATATTAATTAATCTGTGTATAAATGAATAAAAAGTACTATATTTAATTTGGTTGTGTGTGTTTGAGTTTATAGGTATTATTGTATCCGTACATGTTTCTTTTCTATATATTTTATATGTTAGTGTATTGTTGGATGATTTCGTAATCGTTAAATCTAAAAAGTTAAGACTATTGTTAAGTTCCTTTTCTATAGTAAATTGAATTTGACTATTTAATGAATTTAAATATTTTGTAAACATTTCTAACTGTCTTATTGACCCTATCATTATGCAGAAAATATCATCTACATATCTCTTCCAAAATTGAATATGATTGCTTTCTGGTTGTTTTAGTAAATTACTTTCGAAATCATCCATAAAGATTTCTGACATTAAAGGGGACAACGGTGATCCCATTGGTAGTCCATCTGATTGAATATATATATATATATATATATATATATATATATATATATATATATATATATATATATATATATATCCCCATTGAACTCAAAGTAGCATTGATTAATGCAAATGTCTATTAAACATTTTAATTCCTTTTTATGTGATTCTAGATTGGCAGTGTTTTGAATTTTTTGGTTTAGAATATTTTTCAACTCTTCTGTCGGTATATATAGGACAAACGGGCAGGTCTTTTGAAACGCGAATAAAAGAACATAGGAAAGATATTCTAAATAATAAACAGACCACGGGGTTCGCAAAACATTGCATCGCGGCTAATCACTTTTTCAGCTCAAACGACTGTAAAATGTTGCATTCGGGTAATAAGGGATTAGTTTTGAATTATCGGGAGGGTTTAGAAATAAGTAAAGCCATAAAGGCGGGAAAAAAACGTGGTCAATGACAACGAGGACCTTTGGAATTCCCCGATAATTAGAGCGCTTATTACCTGAAATGCCGACATCTAGTATATATAATCAATTTTGCTCTTTTGTACACCATTCTTGAAAATGGCATTAAGCCGAAACTAGTTGAAAATAAAACAATTTATTAGTAAAACAAACCAAGTGAATTTCAATCAAATACCTATATATTAATAGAAATGTTTTACCAAGTGATCAATGAGAAACAAGTTAACGATATATATTTTTTAACAAATATAAATCCTCAACTCCCAAAATTATATGGTTTATTAAAACTTTTCAAAGCGAACAAACCTATTAGACCAGTAGTCTCTTATATAAATGCACCATGTGAATTTATTGCCAAAAAACTTAACTCCGTATTAATCGAATATCCGAGTTTCAATCAGAAACACTAAATTAAAAATAGCATTAAGCTAGTAAATAAAATTCAAAACACTGAAATTCCACATGATGCTAAATTTATTTGATTCGATATTAAAATCTATTTACGAATGTTCCACCCTTAGAATTAATAATAAAGAAACCAAAACATAAGAACATCAATCTAGTAATAATTAACGAAATTGAAACACTTTAAGACATTTGCATTTCACAAAATTATTTCGGATATAAAGAGGCAATATTTTCACAACCAAATGGTCTAGCCATGGAAAATCTCCTAAGCTTCTTCTTAACTAAAATATTCATGAACCATCTCGAAGAAAAAATATGCAAATTAAGCCAATTCCATAATTGCATTTATTGGTGGAGGTGTGTAGATGACATGCTGGTGTTATTTCAAGGGTCTGACCGATTGTTAGATACTTTTTTAAATGACCTAAACAAGATCCAAAAAACAAAATTTAAAGTGGAAATTAAAGCTGAACAATAAATAAATTTTCTTGATATAACAATACGAAATTTTTTCAAAACCTTTTGACAGGACATATTTTAATAATGAACAAAATATTATTTATACAATAGCTGAAAACAATGGTATCTAAAAACCAATCATTAAAAAACTAGTCAAATATAGAGAAAGTGAGATATTAAGAAACTCAATCAGTCCCCCAATTAATTTAAATAATACTGATAATAATGCCTCCCTAACTTTTATTGGACAGTTTACCAACAAAATAAGTAATGAAATAAAATAATTAGATATTAAAATAGCATTTAGAACAAACACTAGTCTTAGAAAACTAATTAAAAATAATAAAGATAAAATAAACAAACTCGATCGTTGTGGAATTACTAAAATATAACGACTGCCTAAAAATGTATATCGGACAAACAGGAAAAGCTTTTGAAGACAGGACTACAAAACACAAAAGTGCATGGGCAAAGCAAAAAACCACCTTAACCTATACAAATCATCTGCTTTCCGAAAACCACACCTCCAACTAGAATTCCAGATCCTCCATATAGCGGGAAAAGGAAATAAATTAAAATCAACAGAAAACGGGACTCAACGAACAAACCGAACTGTCACACTTCCCACTACTAAAAATATGAAGTAAAAACACTCGTTAGAAGCACCAAATTGAACGCTTTTTGAAGACAATGAATACTTACAAATGTATAGCGTATACATCGGGATATGTATACTTAAAGGAAAACACCCCTGTATAATTACAATCCTTACTTTTGTAAATAAAACGCATGTTTAAAGCACAAGCGACGAAGGAGCTAGTGCCTTCAAATGCGTGAACTCGGGAAAATGCGCAAGATCACGTATATACAAATTCTTAATTTTGATTACTGTTGTCATATGTAGCATAATCTAAACTTATCCTCAGTGCAAACGGGTATCAGGGGTGCAAGGTGCGTCGGAATTGCGATTGCATTAGTCATGACTAACAAATGCAAATTTAGTCATTAGACATGACCAGATAGGAAGTCAAAAGATTGCAAAAACTATCAAAAAGCGAAACAGAAAAGGGTAATAATGCAAAAGAAGGATATAAAAAAATCACAATAAACAACAAATAGTTATTTACAAAACTAGTGCGGGAAAACAATTTTCCCAAGTGAACGCATTTTTGAAGCACACGCGAAGAATAAGCGAGTGCCTTCAAATGCGTGAACTCGGGAAAATTGTTCACGCACGAGGATTGTGCAATACTTTTTGAAACGAGCAAAATCATTATAATAATGCTGTTATGGAAAATGTAACGTTCATTTAAATAAAAATTCTTAGTTTTGATTACTGTTGTGGTATCAAGAGTGAAAGGTGTGCCGAAATTGCGACTCCAAGATGTAAATACGATACAACCGCACACGAAAACGCATCAAAATCAGTCCGCAAATGCATTTTTGGCAATGTTTTAAAGATTTCTAAAAACGAAACAATAAATACAATTTTCATTATGGCTGACTGAATCTGCTAAACGTCAGGAAATATCAAATTTTCGAATGCTCACCTTGCGTTTCCCGCGGCTCATGTCCGTCACAAATGGGTTAATTTTAACGTAAATCACCCCCGCTGACACAATGCGATCACTCCGGACCCCCCAAACCGGCCGAATAGAAATGTTGGCAACAACAGTTATTTTCACGTGCCCCTTTTCGAGTGGGGCGCCAGCCGCGTGCCTTGTTTAGTTTATTATGTCCAAACCAGGCATCAGGGCGTTAGTGTAGCGGCAGAATTGCAAGAGGGACAATTTGGGCTACGCATTGTAGAAAATCCTAACGAAATCCGTGCAGAATTAGATTTTTGGTGAGCGTTTGAAAAGTCCAACGCGCAAATTTCAGCCATCAATGACGAAACATTGTACACTGGGGTTGCTCACCAGAGGCCGAATATGGCTTTTTGATGGGTTAATTCTGACGTTCCGAGACACGGCCGATACAACAAGACCTTTCCCGATGCTCAAAAGTGCCAATTAAGAAAGTTGTGAATATCCGTTCTTTGCAATTTTTTATATCTAACTTTTAAACCTGAAGAATAGATTTGCTTAAAAATACGCTTAATAGGTGCGAAATTATATTCTAAGAATTACCCATCTTCATACCTCTAATCATGTTCTCTTTTCTCAGGCACACTTACCTACGTAGACACCTTAGGGCAAATATTCTTCTACTCCGTTACAGTTGTCTCTCTCTATCGCAGCTTACACCTGTAGCTCATTTATGACAAACTTATTAAGTACCTGGTATACTTTACTTGTTATCTTTAAACCAATATTCCATTTCGCAAACTTCTTCAAATACACTCTTTATAGTCAAATTCACAACTTCTACATTCCAAAATCAAATGATAATTCAACTGAAACTGACAGTCTAGCTGTCAACTTTATCAGAGCTTAGGTTTTGCGTGCATGGTTTTAACTGTACATGACTCGTGCCGAAAGTGTGATACCGGAAATGCGACTTTCGAGTCGTCAAAACGGTGTTCGAAACCTGACTTTCGAGGCGACGAGTTCAAAAAATAATTTGCCTAATGTATACAAATAAACACATTTGATAAGAACGTCATATCTCTAAATATTTATAAAGTATGCAAGAAATTGCCAATATTCAATTCTAGAATATTTCAAAAGTATTAAAGGTGCGATTCTTATTGCAATCTACAACTGATTTTTCTTACAAAGACAAATTCAAACACTTATTGAAACAACTATTTCCACAGGTAATACTCCACCGGATATTAGATTATACAAGTGATTGGTGTTACATACAGTAATCTACTGTGAACGTAACAATTCGGGTCAAATTATTCAGGCCATCTACAGACGCGCTTCGAGAACTCTTTCTCCTCAGTATAACTTTGCTTATATTTGTCAGGGTATTAGCTTGGAAAGTAGTTGTTTCAATAAGTCATTTAATTTTCTCGTTGTAAGACAAATCAGTTGTGAATGCAAAAACAATCACACTTTTAATAGTCTTGAAATATTCTATAACCAAATATTGGCAATTTTAATTTCGTGAACATGTCCTATTCTCAGGTGTCAAATTTTTTAGAGTGAATGGCAAATCTATACTGATGAGAGATAAATTTCGAAACGCGTCTATAGATGGCTAAATAATTTGACCTAAATTGTTAGATTTACAGTAGGTTACTGTATGTAACTGCAAATACGTGTTGTATAACCTAATATCCGTCAAGGTACTAGCTCGCAGAGTAGTTACTTCATTAAGTGTTTGAATTTGTCTTTGTAAGACAAAACAATTGTAGATTGCAAGAAGAATCGCACCTTTAATATTATTAAAATAGTCTACAACCAAATAGTAGTAATTTCATTCATGCTTTATAAATAACTATATCGATTGCTCTGGCTACATTTGGGTGGTACTGATGTCGTGCAAGCAGCTGTATTTTGTGGGCTGTTGCACTTTTTCATTGCAGTATTTAGTAGTGTGGGTGAATTTATTACATTTAGCGCATTATAGAGGTATCGCGTTTAGTGCTAAACTTTCTTTTACTTCGTATACTTAGCTGAGATAGCGGAATTTGTCTTTTAGTGGTTTGGTGTAAGGCAGTTATTACTAGTATCCTAGTTTTTTTGTCCAGTGGCGTTCGCATTGATACGTTTGCAGAATCGATGGGTAATACCTAGCTCGTTTAATGTTTCACTGACACTTTCCTCTTGAATTTTGTATTCAACCCCGCGAATTACACATCAGTATGAGGAACCCGTATGTGATGTAATATTATGCTAATATTAATATCTATAATAAAATAGGGATTGTAGTTGGATTCTGTTTGTAGTGTGACGTGATTATTTGTTCAGCTATTAGAAGCCGTAATTGAGCTTCAAATTGGATTTTTTCTTGGTTGGATTTGATTAAAATTCCAAATTTAGTTTTTATTACTTTGATGTGGTTGATGTCATATTTATTAGAGGGTAAATGTGTTACATTTATATTCTTGTAAGTTCTATTATTGTTGGTTTTATTACATATCTGTATTTGTACGTTGATTTATGAGTGTTTTGCAGAATATTTTGTCGTTTAACATGAGCGGTTTGTGTTTCCTTTAAAGGAATGGCAATGTTAAAACCTTCTAATGTTGCCTAACTTTTTCTATACATACGAATATCTAGGAGGTTTAGATTTTTGGCACATAACTTGAAATTGCAATATCTACAGTATTTTATCTTCCATAGTGACATTCTTATACAAATTATTTCCGTCAGTTTTATTACAGAATACAATTTTTGATTCAGAAAAAATAATGGAAATATAAACCATTATTTTTGTTTTCTTGCAATATATTATCATTATTGTTATAAGAAACACTTCTAGTTCAATGCATGAAGTATGTTTTCAATTTAATATTAAGCCCCGTCGCAGACGGAGCGGATTGCCGGCAGGGCGGGTCGGGACAAAAAAGTATTCTATTGCAAACCTTTCTCCTAACATAACCTAACCTACAAGTATGTGGAATGGTCACCGTGCGCAAAGAGACTTAGCAAAGAGACATACGCAATTTATTGTATTGCAAACCTTTCTCCTAACCTAACCTAGAAGTATGTGAAATATTTAAGTTGCTTTAAGACTTCCGAGATTTATTCTATTGCAAACCTTTCTACTAACCTAACTTAAAAGTAAAATCGCCTAAGCTATAAACTATATTGCCAAATATTTTTTAAACACATAATAAAATGTTTATCTGCATCTTATTATTTTATAGAAAAATGTGTTAAATCAGATAATTTTGCTTGGTTATGTGGTTCTATTAAATTATTTTAATTGTATTTAAATTTAGCTGTGCGTCTACTAACCAAACTGGATATGCCGAACAAATTTAATTTTTGTAAAAACAGTGAATTGAATATAAAAGTAATATTTGTAGGTGTTATTATATATTGTTTTATTATTTGTTGAAATTGCAGTAAATATCCTAGTTATCGTATGAAGGTGGCGCAATCTATTTGTTATATCGTAAATTAGAATACCTATGATTTAATAAGCAATGTCGATTTATATATCCATTATTTTAAATAAACGTCAGTAGACGTCAATTCTAGAGCAAAACTGATATCGTAATATTAGCTGAATTAATGAAGATGACACTACAAATTGGATGAATTGCGTCCTCATTTTAGAGATAATTTTATCATGTGTGTATTTTGTATCTGTAATAGGCTTATTTAGCCGAAAATACGACCATATATAACCTCAAAAGTGGAACTTAAAATTCGATTTGGGGCCAAGCGGTAAGTCGCCTTAACCAACGAAATTTAGATTCGTGCCTCTTAGCCACCTTTACCCTGATTGCATTTTCAAAATCTCAAAAATCATGGTAAATCGATATGCAATGAATCCTTTGTAGTTATAAAAAACTAGATCTAATCACAAAACAATTATTTCTACACTTATTTACACTAAACTAAACTAATACACATTATGAAAAAACAGAAAAAACTCACGGAAAACTAAAACAAACAGGAATATTAGGAAACTTGGAACGGATAGTGACGCTACTGACGTTTCTCTGAAGCGTTGTGCTAGGGTATACATGCACAATAATGGCGTCTTTGTCTAATCCATCACCTCATGTTTCCGAGCGGTGAGCACTGTTGTCGGTACTTGTATCAGGAGTCACAAGACATACGTTTCTATTATTTACTACCATGATTCGCATATAAAAGTATAAAATGGTAGAATTACTGCTTGTCTTTGATACGTACATAAATTGATGACGTAACTGCCAACATTCGTGAAAAATACTTTATACTAAACTAACTAAATTTCTGTTAGAGGGATTTAAAACCTACAATTTTCGTCATAATAATTTTTTTTTTTTCGATATTAAGTCTAAGTTTTGAGTTAAACTCACTAATAGATACTCACAAGAGTAACGTTTTGTTACACCTATTACATTAAGTTGTCACAACAGTTCAAAAAACATCTAAAGATCTAAGCAAAAATCCTAGTGTAAAACCGATACTTCACCTGGTGGCGACATCCGCATGTTAATTGGGAAGTAATTAATCAAGTTAGATTATTTAAAAATAATATTTAATAGCTTTGTTTAGTCAGTTTATGGACTAGTAGAAACCTATTATTCTCTCCACTTTTTTAAATAAGTAATTTTCTAGATATTTAAATAAAATATTTACATTTTTCTTTACACATTCTCAAGTCAGGTCAAATAATACAATGTATCAAATTAACTTATTTAGTAATTTAATAAGCAAACAATTAATAATCTATAATAATCAGTAAATATTATACCGAGTGTCTTGTATCAAGACGCATCATAGGGACCTCCCCTGTAAAAACTTCAATTTCAGTTTATATTTCTTTTATTGAACCAATATGACCAGAATGAAATTAGAATAATTCATTTACTTACTAGCTTTATTTTCTAAGTTCTATTATTGATATCTCCTCAGTTTTCTTTGAAATATAGCTTTAAAATAGTAAAGAAATATTCTAAAATAAAATAATCAAAATAGCAGTTACTACGAAACATCAGTGTGTGTGTTATTTAAATTTATAAGGACACAAAAAATTTATTCAATTAACATGAGCGTTTATACCACGAAAGAAAAGGTTCAGATGAAAAAATGGGGTTTTGGAGGACATTCTTTGCGTGCTATATCTTACTTACTTTTTTAGTATACATTTTGAAAAGAAAGAAATTTGAGGAGAATGGTTTGGTGAACGATGAACATATCGTCAGGAATAAGAAGAAGATTAATAGGTATTAGCAAGAGTAACTGTAAATCCAACAGTAAGTGTAAGAAAAGTGACTTTGGAATGTGAGGACAGCAAATCTACTATTTACAGAATTTTAAAAAGTTGTAATTATCGACCGTATAAAAGCCAAAATCAAAAGTTGGTCGTCCTATTTTTATCGAAGGAACATTAAATGGAGACAAACACCTAAATTTATTATAAAATAAAATCGCGGATAATTACATAAATCGCCGGCAATAATGAGATATGGTTTCATCATGACGGATGCCCAGCACATAATGTAGCTCAAGTAAAAGATTATTTAAATTTAACATTTCCAAACAAGTGGATCGGTAGAGGAGGTGAAATACTTTGGCTTGCAAGATTTCCCGACCTAAATCCTTGCGACTTTTTTCTATGGCCTACTTTGAAAACAAAATTTAAAATTTTAATAAAATCGGGAATTTAGAACAGTTAAAACAGCTAATAATAGACGCCTGCAGAAATATTAATCCTAGAATGCTTGCAAAAGAAAATCGTAACTATCACAATAGACTAGGCTATTGTTAAGCAACAAATAGAAATTTATTTGAGCTGTCAATTTAAATCAAATACATTATTTTTATTACATTAGTGAATGTTATATTCATTCTGAACATCACTTTTGGTAATTATTAACCTTAATGTTATATTTACTACTTTTATTGCCAATATATTTGTTATACATTCTTTAAACAATCATTTATGTTCATTGTTTAAATATTCTTTCCACATTTTGAATGGTTTAATAATTTCAAATGTTATACAAAATAAATAAGAAGTAGTAAATAGAGTCGCATTCTGTTTAGGTTAAGTGTATTTTTTAAGTTAATTTGTTTCAACACAAATAATGAATTTGTACCTTTGAACTGCCACCTGAAATTGTATTTGTCATGTAGTGACATTTCAAAGCAGCGATTATTTTTATGATTTTTTATGTTCATTTATCTTTATTATTTTAAGACAATAATTCAATTTAAAGGAAATAAAACACAAAAAAACTGGTTCAGATTATCGTTAATAAATAAGAGAACCATTTTCATTTAATTCTGATAGTTTTAATTCAATAATAGAGATAGAAATTGTAATTGCAAAACTAACATGGGAATTCCCTATGATGCGTTTTGAAACGGGACACTCGGTATATAAAATATCTGAGCTAATTTTATTTGTAAGTTTGCACCAAAGTTAAAAAATAGAGCAATTTATAATTTTAAGACTAACAGATTATGTTTGAAACGATTTAGTTAAAATCTAACTAAAATGTACAGACTTTGTAATAGATTAATAAATAGTACATATTTTTTAAAAAAATTCAATAGTTATTTATAAATTTAACATTTTTTTTTAAATTTAAATAACGAGAATTTAGCAATTCCTCTTTGAATGAAAAAGAACCTGTTTTACAAAAAAAGTTGTGTGTTTTGATTAAAATACCAAAAGAAATATGTCAACCCTGCCGCTCATAGAAAAAGAGCTTTTTATTTCATTCTTTTATTTTTGAGATCCTTATCCCCACCCCCTTATTTACGCCACTGGAGAGGTGCCGGAGGCAATTAAGTTTTGAGCCTCTCTCGAAATATTTTTAGTAAAACTACTGTGAGCCTAATGGACAGGGTAGTGATAAGTAATAAGAGGACTTAAAGTACTATTAAAATAACTGTATGTTTTTGAGTTTACGTGAAGTGATTATTACACTAATAAAGACTGTTATTCTTTTTATTAATTTTTATTAATAAAAAGTGAAGTAAGGAATAACAGTCTTTATTAGTGTACTATTAAAATGATTAGTGATCATTTTTATTAATTTCAAAAGAATGGTGACGTGAAACATTTACATTTCATTAAAGGTCGTAAAACTATAACTTTGTCTATTTCTCGTTATCACTTTTACAGATGGGCGGAATTTTAACAATTATTACTAATGTAATAATTTAAATATGCCCCACCGTCAGATTGACTTATTATTATATCAATGGATGATAAAATTTTGATTAAATTATATGGGATTATTAAATAATGTATTAAATTTAATTTAACAACAGACAAAATGCAGAAAATCTGTAATATAAGAAATGGAAAAAAACATGTTTGTGAAATTGACTTAAATTGCAAGTTGTAGTTTTATAAATGTAGTCATTTCGAGTAACTTAATATTTTATGTTTTTCATAATAAATCAAATAGAGAGAAAAACTATGTTATCGGCATCGTCGGTATGTAAGCTCAAAGATGACTGAAATCTTGCATATATTTATTTGTTGTTTTGAAACTAGAAATCAACTAATTTTTTTGTTTTAAAAATTTAAAAAAATTGCTAAAAATTGGAAGATATTCATTACCATAAAATTGATAAAATGTATATTTACTTTTAATTGAGAAAAAAAATTAATATTGGAAACGTCTAGAAAAATCAGCATATGAATGTCAAATAATATAAAAAAAATTCATAGCACTCTCCCCATTAAACGCCTAGTCGTAATCAGCAAGGTCTGATGAACTTTTGTTAAATACTTGAAATCAATAGCTTTCATTTAGACCAATCTAAATTTTCAGGCTTTTCTAAACTCGAAATTATATTTCATGCGTCAGGTGTCTAAAACACTGTAATACTGTGAAGATCAAAATATATCTATTATTTTTTAAATATATTGCCATGTATTCACATTGTAATTGGAATAACTAGTATGGGTCCCACAGACCCCACCCGTCCTTTCAAGCAAAAATAAATAACCCGTTTCGCGGAGGGTTAAATGGAAATCGGAAGTGGGGGATTATTCATAGATTTTTTTTCACATACAGACGGAAAATGAGTACAAAGCTTAAGGTAACGAAACTCTTATCAATTTTGAATAGATGATCCTTATCAAAAATGTTGTGTGGTTTTTCGTTAAGGCCATTAAAATTCCAAATATTCGATTAAAACTTACTGATATTTTTTAAATATTTTGTGTAAAACCATTGCCGTTAACATTTGGCCACAGATTTTAAAAGTTTATGAAATGTTTAGTCGACTGTCAACAACAAAGACTTGACACAAAATATTTAACAAAAATCAAGTACCCTATTTAGAATATGAATGGCACCCATAAGAGTTACCGAACAACCATATAATGTCCGTTTTGTATATTTTAATATCGTTGATTTTTAGAATGTTTTATTTATTTACTCCATTCAAAATCAATGAAAAAAACGCATAACGTAATTTCCGCACTCAATCTTTAGCCACCCTGTATTTTGGAAAATATTGATAATTATATTTTAAATAAAAGACAATGAAAAAATCTGCCATATTTATTAATTATAACCTGCATAAGAAAAAGTCAATTATTTTATATAAATAGAAAATGTAGTTTTCTGTTTAAATATGAGATGGGAGCCATGGATATGATATTTTGTTTTGGGTAGCAATAAGTAAGAAAAGATTGAGAAACACTGAACTAAATAAACAAATTTATGTGACAGAACCAAAAGAAAAAATGTCTTAGAAAAAATATGTACATTATTTGGTAAATGTAGGCATAAACCATATTGTTGGGTGACTAAACTTAGCCGCCGCACTCTTCAGAAAAAAAGGGAAAAAGGTAAAAGGGACTCAGCAAACTCCTCTCTTCTAAAGTCACTAAAATCCCGGAGGGCAATCAATGTTGCCGGAGGCCTTACTTGAGATTGTGGAAACCACGCGCTTTTCCCGTAAAAAACGTCTGGCTCGCACCGTTTCTATTACGATTGTGTGCCGTGTAGGGTAAGGCAAAAGGATATGCGCGGTATAAGGAGAATTTTAAGCGGGCAACCTTGTTTGCACCAAACATACCTCCCATTCAAATGAACATTTGAAATTAATCAAATAACTGACAATACAAAACAAAACATTCCCATTAAAGTGAATATGAATATTCGAATTATTAATAAACTTAAATTAATTATTAATGAATAGACCAACGTACAATACACTAAACTAAGCTAAACATGAAAATTCGAAAAATATGAATTTAAATATTGAGGTGGTAAAGTTATTACTTTACAGAGCGGCCTCATAATTTCTCCCGTACCCGTCTGTATTCGCACAACTCGTGGTACACCGTCCGCACCCGTTATTAATTGCGTAACACGTCCTTTTGGCCACTGCGTAGGCGGCATGCCAGGACTGTACTAGAAGACTAAGTCGTTTACGGCAACTGTTTGTGAACCCTTTACCCACTTGGGTCTAAGCAATTGACTGTGAAGATATTCTTTACTCCACCGCTTCCAAAAGGACTGTTGTTAAATAATTTATCTTTTCATCTAAGAGGTTAACCTCAGGGCGCGACAAAATAGGTCCACCAATCAAAAAATGTCCAGGCGTAAGATAATCAAACCCATCGTCTGGTGAATTTGAAACCGAACACAGTGGGCGAGAATTTACTATTCCCTCGATACGAACTAAAATCGTATTAAACTCTTCAAATGACAAAACTTGTTTTCCTACAACTCGCTTGAAGTGATACTTAAACAATCTCACTCCGGCTTCCCATATGCCGCCGAAATTTGGAGCATATGGAGGGTTAAAACACCATTCAACGTTGCGAGATGAAAGGTATTCTTCCAGCTTTTGCTTTGACAAGCTAAACAATTGAGATATTTCTGTGATTTCTCGAGCAGCGCCTTTGAAATTTCTTCCCTGATCTGTATAAAGGCAAACAGGAAGGCCGCGTCGACTAACAAAACGATCTAAAGCTGCTAGACAACCTTCAGTGGAAAGACTAGTAACAGCCTCTAAATGAATGGCCTTAGTTGCCATACAACCATACAAACAAATAATGCGACATAGCATTTTACTGAACGGGTAGTTCTAGTCAGTGCAGCTTTTATGTAAAAAGGACCGGCGAAGTCCAGACCGGTATGACTGAATGTTCGAGAGGGCTGTACACGTTATGGAGAAAGATCAGACATAACGGGCTGAACAGGTTCAGCTTTAAAACGATAACATTTCAACCAACAAAATATCCTTTTTCTTATCAAATTTCTAGACGATGAAATCCAGAAATTGCGATGTAACAAAGATTGAATAAGCTGTGGCCCCCCGTGACCCGAGTATAAATGAAAGTAGTCAACTAATAAAACAGCCAGCCTGCTGCTTGAGGGAATTAATACGGGATGACAGCTATTCTTTGACAAATTGGAGTGCTTCAAGCGACCTTCCACCCTGACGAGACCTTGAGAGTCTAGAAAGGGCGTTAAACTGCGATAACGTTTTGAGCACAGTTGTCCATTTTCTAATAAACGTATATCCAAATTCAAATTCTGAATCTGGGTAATTTTTGCTGCAAGATATAGAGCCTCATTATACTCTCGAGCAGACAATGGACCATTAGATAACTCAACAGATATTTTTCCAATTTGATCTTTAAATTATGGATATAACGCCTAAAGTACGCCAATATTCTTTGTAATTTACAAAGATTAGAAACTCTTTCAAACAACTCTACGGAACGGGAAAAATCTATTAATGAAATATGCGAAACAATATTAATGTTTTTAACTTCCGGTAATTCGTCTGGTCGATCGGTTACATCACCAGGCCATTCTTCAATCGATTTATACAAAAAGTCTGGGCCACGCCACCAAAGTGATAAGTTCACCAGTTCACCTGGCATTAATCCACGGCTCGCGGAATCGGAAGGATTGTGAATACCTGGAACATGTCTCCATTTTGAGTCAGGAGCATATTCATGGATCTGTGTGACACGATTAGACACAAAAGTTTTCAGCATGTGAGGTGGTGTACTTAGCCATGCAAGAACGACGGTAGAATCGGTCATGCAAATAGGCGTATCCATTGCAACAGAATCAAACGAGGGCTTTATTGAATTCAGTAGTTTTGCAAGAAGACATGCAGCGCCTAGTTCTAGACGAGGTATTGTTTAAGTGGAGCAACACGAGACTTTGCAATAACAATATTAACTAACATTGTTTGTTCTAATTCTACCCTACATACTTGCATCAGAAAAGCCCACTAAACGACTACTCAATCGCCTAGTTGAAAGTATACAACGAGGAATTGAAATCTTTTGAATCAATTCGAACTCATTCAGTATGGCATTCATCCCAACCAACATTTAACAACCATAAACGTTCCATAATGCATTTGAGATAAAATGTAAATAGTGAAAGAAAACCATTTATATCGTATATACGAGCAATTCGAGAGAGTATACCTCTTTTTGAGGCAATATCATTTGAAGACGTAACAGTATAATGAAAATAATCTAATTTTGAGTTCCATGCTAAGCCCAGTATTTTTCGCGACAACAAGGATGAAGTAGGTAACGTTTGAGAAATGTTACTACTACAATCAATTACGGAATTATCTGAACTTGCCCATTTACCTAAATGAAAACCTCCTAACTTCAATAGCGCTATTAACTGATTTTTCAATAAAATTTCAGAGGGTATGTCACTAGCCCCGCACAAAATATCATCTACATAAACACCTGTTCTCATAGCTGCAGTAGCTAGAGGAAAGTTTGCACCTTTGTCTTCAATCAACTACTGAAGTGTAGGTTGTGCCAAAAAATGGCTGGATGTTGCACCAAATATTACACGAGTATGTTCCCATTCAACTATAGGCTCCTCAGGAGAGAACCTCCAAAAGATGTGTTGATATAAACAATCATCTGGATGTAATTTTACTTCTCTGAACATTTGACGAACGTCACAAGTTAAGGCAATTTCATGAAGACGAAAACGAGTAATCAGTTGGCTGAAGTCTGATTGAAGTTTAGGTTCCGGAAGTAATGTATTGTTAAGACTATTTCCCTGGCTTTCTTTCTCAGCCGGATTAAATACAACTCGTACGGATTTATAATCTCCGACTACTTTATAGACATCATGATGCGTCAAAATATAAGGCATAACAGTAGTGGCAGGCACTAAATGTCCCTGAGTAATATAATCTCTGATATTCCGAGAATATAATTCATACAATTGGGGGTTCCGTCTAATTTCCAATTTGCGAAAACGAGAGAGAGCATGCGCTCGATTAGAACCCAACGATGGACGACATGCGTCCCTAAATGGTAGTCTTACGACGTACCGACCATCACCATCTCGAGTAATGGTATCCCGAAAATATTTCTCGCAAGCGACATCGCCCGGAGATATTTTTGGGATTGAGGCAACCTCTTCACAAAATAAGCGAAGGGTTGTGTCTAGAGAAGGTTAATTTACAATGTGAGCGAACATAGAGTTCCGTGCAAAAGAGTGGTAATCATAATCAGGGACTGAGCCCATGATTGCCCAACCTAACGAGGTGAGAATAGCACTTGGGTTTCTTTTGATATGTGACGAGAACTCAGGGGTAATATCAAAGAAAGTGCCTACTCCTAACAAAATGTCAATTCAAACCCGCTGAGTTTTTCAAAATGAGGATTTGCCAAGTTTAACTGTGAAAAACGTTTCACCAATTCCGAAGAGAGTGGAATTGTAGGAAGATCAGCAGTGATTCGAGGGAGAATCACAGCATCAAAATGAACAATTGGTTCTCTAAGGGCTAAGGGCAATATGCTACAATTTACTAAGCCTCGAGGGCGATCTACCTGTGTTTTACCAATTCCATCAACAGACGACACGAGAAGTGATAAAATTGACTTGACTGCCTGTATCAAGGACAAGCCTACAAGGGAACCATTGGCCTGACGAGCTCCGAATTTGAGCCTGTGCTGTGCCCAGTAGAGTCAATAATGGTTTATTGTTTATACCTAACTTCGCAAAAGAACCGAAGCTGAAGTCGGATTCAAATTATTATCAAAATGCAGTAGTGTATTATGAGTATTATTTCCGCAAATGCGACACGATAACTTTGAAGTACACTTAGCAATCTTGTGCGTTCCTAAACAGCTAAAACAATGCCGATATTTTTTAACTATTTCGTATCTCTTTAATGGAGAACAATCAAGAAACTTAGGGCACTTAATTAATTTATGATTTTCTTTACACAAGAAACACGCATTATTTAATGAGTTTTCTATCGCGATGTGTACACGTTTTTTATCTGTATGTTTGATATTAATTTGAGGGATAGTTTTACTAGAGGACGCAACTGAAGGCGACACTAACTTCGAAACAGCACATTTATCTTCAAGAAAACCGATCAAATTTTCCAAAGTAGGAAAATCAACCTGAAAATATTTAGTTTCAAATTCCTTTCGAGTTTTTAAATTTAAAGTACGCAAGACGAAATCTAATAAAATGTAATCCTCTAAATAATTTAATATTTAAAGCTCGAATAGCTGTAATATTAGGCTGAACAATATTAATTAATTCTTCAATCAATTGTATCGAATCTCCTTTCAAGGGGGACAAATTAAAAATGTTTGACACACACATAATGATTTGCCATCAAACGTTTTTTGGTAAAACGATCAACTAAAAGTTTATACGCAATCATATAATTTTCGAGCGCAAATGTAACAGTTTGAATAAGTTTTAATGCACTTCCCTCAAGATAACTTAATAAATACGAAAATGTATCTATATCAGATAAACCAGAATTGTGAACAAGACTATTAAAAAGCGCTATAAAAGCTGAACATTTCTCAGGAGAACCATCATATTTGTTTATTTGAATTTCAGGAATTCTAGTACGAGTTTTGATTGGTGTCGGATGCGTATCTAATTTAATTTTATTATATTTTGATAAAATAACAATATATAATTCATCAAACGCTGTGCTTAATTTCAAAATACTCATGTTCTAATGACAAACCAACTAGCTCGTCTAGAATGTTTTGAAATTCATCGCGCTTATTTTCTAATAAACCGACCGAAGTTTTAAAATTTTCAATTTTATCGGGTAACTCTTCAATTAAATTATAACAATTCTGTAATTGGATCCACAAACGTTCTATTCGACTAGTTAAAACCTTAAATGATTTTACATGTTGAGGCGAGGGTTTATTTTTAATATCTTCGACAGTTTTCGGCATTTTAATAATAAAGTAAACAACAACAATTAGCGTACGCTATAATACGTGCGGTGTGCGAACGGCAAATGAGCTCCGTAAGACAGGCGGATACGGCTTGGCGATTGATTCGAGGGTGCGCGTTCGCTTGCAATCTGCGCGAGAATAGAAATAGCACTGACAGTATAAAAACGTTACAAAAAACGGCTATTTTAATAACTGATAAATTAAATAGAAATGCAAAATCACTAGCTTATTGTACGTTAGATCACTTCACTAATTTATTTATTATATTTAAAAGCAAGCACTGTAATAATTATAAGAATTATTACTAAACAAAATGAATGAAAATGAAAACACGTTGCGTATTTGTTTTAACACAAATTTTACCCTAAAAAAAATTTAAATGATTAGGACATGTATGTCCGTAGGTACTATTAAGTCGTAGGACGAGTGTCCCATCCGGTTCGAAGGACCAGTATGTTGAGTCACTAAACTTAGCCGCCGCACTCTTCAGAAAAAAAGGGAAAAAGGTAAAAGCGGCTCACCAAACTCCTCTCTTCTAAAGCCACTAAAATTCCGGAGGGCGATCAATGTTGTCGGAGGCCTTACTTGAGATTTTGGAAACCACGCGCTTTTCCCGTAAAAAACGTCTGGCTTGCACCGTTTCTATTACGATTGTGTGTCGGGCAAAAGGCAAAAGGATATGCGCAGTATAAGGAGAATTTTAAGCGGGCAACCCTGTTTGCACCAAACACTTATTGTTTGGCCAAAATGCGATTTATGTTAATTTTGCTGCGTAAAAATATTTACTAAGCTATAACATATTGAAAAAAATATTATACAGGGTGTCCCATCCCACCCGTATTAGCCATTTTTTTAAGAAAACGGCTAGACCTAGAGTGTTAAAATTCGTATAACGCCGACTCTGACTTTCAATATAATTATTTAAATATAACTGTGCTTACAATATTTCATTTTCTTTGAAAAATGTGTACCTAAATAGAGTTTTTAATTACAATGGAAATGTATTTACATTGTTTTAAAACTAGTAACAATAAAACATATGTGTATAATAAAAATTCGCATTTTTAAGCATAGTTTGGATGACCTCGTGGGTTAGTGAGTAGAGCTCCTGCTCTTGGGCCAGAGGGTTGTGGGTTCGAATTCCACCGGGGGGTGTCACTTCCTTATGGGGAAATTGGCACCCACTGGAGCCATGTATGTTGTATGAATGCGTTGTGACGTTCATATGAATTATATAACGTGTGTATGTGGATAAGTTAATTTAAAAAAATCACAAATAATTAAAAATACAAATAGCGGCTGACTGTATGGCCAAGAGCTTAGGTCAAAATAAAAAAAAAAGTATGTTTTTTTTTAATTTTCAACTGACGGAGTCGGAGTTGGCGAAGAATTTTTGAAATATAGAGAAGTTTGAGTCGGAGTTAAAGTCGAATCATTTATTCAGCGACTCCACGGCCCTGGTTTGAATACATCAGGAAGGTCTAACTGACATTTGAAGACCAATTTTTTCAAATAAGGTAGCTATGAAAAATTGAAATTTAATCACTTTAGGCTGGTCGTCCACTGGAAGCTTTTATCGCGTGAGCGCGTAGCAGCGTGTAGTCGCTGCCTGAGGACGACTGGCCTTAATTAAATATTACTCAAAATGGATGGCAGCAGCAAAATTATGTTTTCTACAAAAGCTACTTGTAATTTAAAGACCTTTTTATTGATACCACTTTTGAACTATCGTGCTATTCAAAAATCTGGAGTTCTTGACATTCTTAAGCAAACTCTTAGGGATGCCAACCTTTTTGGTTTGAGAAAAACAATTTCACCATTCGATTTTTTAATAAGGCTTTTGTAATAAATTTGTCACTCTCAACTCTCTAGATCTAGCCGTTTTCTCAAAGAAAGGCTGGTCTGGGACACACTGTATCCCTATTTGTATTCATATAATATAATTATGCTAATTTCATCTCAATTGAAACAAACAAGTATAAACAATTGTGTATACATTATTTTCTAAGGCTAGCTTCTTCGGAGCAGTAGAGTTTTGTAACTCGCATGGAATGAGATTAGCTACAATCAATTCTAAAGAAGAACACGCTGTGTTAGAAACATATATTAGGCAATTAGGTAGGTATAGCAGCATAAACCGAATTCATGTATCACTTTGCACATTTTTATAAGAATACAAAGTTACTTCTGATATTTGTCAATTTCCTAATAACAAATTACACAATTTAAATATAACGTGCAGATCATATGTTTGCTCTTAGTAATAATTTGATGCATTTTTTTTTAATGTAAATATAACATGCACATCATGACTATTCTGTTTACTAATATAAAATTAAATATCTAGGTCTATTCAACGAACACTTGTGGACTTCAGGAAATGATTTGGTCAAAGAAGGCTCTTACAATTAGCTATCAACAGAGGCTCCAATGATTTACCGGAATTTTCTTCATGCACAGCCAGATAATGCAGGAGGCACGGAACACTGTATACATCTCTGGAGCTTTGACGGAAAAGTAATGCAATGGAATGACCACAAATGTTCAATAGAGAAATTATTTGTTTGTGAATTAATTTTGTAAATGTGTGAAATTACATTGTATGGGTAGATAGTTAAACGTTATCTTTTGTTGCACTATCTCATTTTTAAAAATAAAATACAACGTATAAATCACTTTGTATTAATAAAATTATTTATACCTTTGTGATTTTCAGGAAAGTTTGTTTTTACAATTAAAAACAGCTATTAACATAAAAAAGAAATCTAGCATCAACTAAATTAAATTTATAACCAGTGCTTGAAGAATACTGAACATTATTGACCATTTATTATGGCCTGTGCAATTTATATATGTTTGAAAGTGTAAACGCCATCTAATGCCCATTAGCTTAAGTAGCATCGTCAATAGCTGGCATACTAAACGTTCGTATACAGCACAACAGGGCAATATTTTATAAAATACAAATATCAAGAATATGAATTTGTGTTCAGTACTCATTCATTCACCGGATAACTATATACGCGTTTCAGGTTTCAACGCCATCATCAGTATAGTCCCTAACCAGTGCTTTGACCATTTATTATGGCCTGTGCAATTTACATTTATTTAGCTTAAGTACTTATATAATAAAATAATAAAATGAGAAAAGTATATGCAGCCATATAAAAATATAAAGTTGGTTATTATTTGGCAATGAAGTTAATTTAAAAAAAAATATATGATTACTGTCAATTTATGTTATTGAAACGGCCATTGACTTTGTTTATTAGTTCATTCCAATCGGTCAATAACTAACAGAGCAATAGCGTTGGGCGTTTTTTTTATCGAAAACTCGGTATTTTCTGTTTGCAAAATTTAAACTATAAAACTCTATTGTTAAATTTTTGCTAACTGAAATTGCATAAAATTAAATACTTGAAGTTCGTGCTGCCATGATTTGTAAATGTAGTTAAAACAAATAGGCTAAACGAAAAATTACCAGATATTTCTGTATTAAACTAGTATTTATATTATAAAAAATTATCTCGCTCAAGCGGATTTAAAGTGTAATTCCATGCCAAATTAACACACTTGCAATTTTCTTTTTAAATTTTGAGCACTTATTGCCTCTATACAGAAAAAGGTGAATATTTAATTTATATATCAAGCTGTTATCACAGTTCATATATATCCAGTTAGCCAGTCCCCATATAAATTTTGGGTATACGCGAATAGGAGCAGAGCGCTGGATGCCAAATTGGTGTATATGGCTGCCTATATACACCAGTCTGACTTCCTGCGGTTGGTCGGTTACGACTATTTTACTCCAGATGTCGCGAAATCAAGTCTCAGAGAGAGAGACAATTTCATTCTCCCTCTATTCCGCGCTTCTCGTCGTATCATATTCCAGATGTTGATTTTTCAATCTTGAAAACACGTTTTGTTTTTCTTTTAACGAGCTAAGGATGCGTGTTACATTCATTTATGCGTTTCCTTCTAGAATTTTATTTTCTGCGTTATTAGAGAATAAATTTTATGAAATTATATGTGAACGTTGTAAAATTCATTAAGTATTATTTATTTTGTACAAAAAAACTTAAAATACAAAACTATTTAACTTTCAACATATCATTTTATTAACTAATCAGATCAATCCTATTAATCAGATCAAATCTACTGATCGATAAGGGTTTCTTTTTTAATTAAAGGGGTCAGTGCAAAATGCAGTTGTCATTTTTTTTAGTTTTTGAATTATTACCGTTTGAAGTTTTTAACCCATTAAGCGCCGTTGGTGCATACACGCAACATTATTATTTTTTGATAATTAAGTTACTAAATAAGTTTATTTGATATATTATATTATTTGACCTGAATTGAAAATGTACCAAGAAAAATTTAAATATTTTGTTATTTAAAAAGTATTATAAATACTTCACAATATTACAATGTTTTATACGCGTGGCGCATGAAGTAAAATTTCGAGTTTAGAAAAGCCTAATTTGGCTCGGTCGCTCCGCTTCGCTACGCACCCGAGCCAAATTTTCAGGCTTTTCTAAACTCGAAATTTTACTTCATGCTTAGTCTGGGAATGGATACACACGTTCTTAACTTCATATTGCACGTTTTTATATAAAATCGACGAATGCCTGAACATTGACAGCGTATACATCATTACATTGTTGAGGCACTAATTTTTTGAAAATCCATTATCACTTTAATATAATAATAATAATAAACTATTTATGATTTTGACTTTTTTATTAAATTCACGTATACATTATGTGTATTTAAAGAAACAATTCAGAGTATGTAATGCAATAAGTCATTCATAGAAATCATAAAAAGAAGTGTACAATTTTAATTAAAATTAACTTTTAGAGTTAAAATTGCTTGGCCGTTAATGGGCTAAAATAGTTTTAAATATACTATGTGTCCTGTTTCAAGGCGCATTGTATGTTTCATGTAAAGATTTCCAATGTAATTGGAATTTGAGTTTGTATCGCTTATTGAACCAAAACGATTACAATAAAATTAAAATCATTTGTTTACCTACTAGCAGTATTTTCGAGGTATTATTTTTGAGTTCTCCTCAGTTTCATTTGAAATATAGCTTGAAAATAGTGAACGATTATACGAAAATAATATCGTCAAAACAGTAGTTGCTACGAAAAGTCAGTGTTTGGCATCAAATTTATTAAAACACAAAGCAATCATTCAATTCAACATGAGTGTTTATTCTGCAAAAGAAAAAAATCAGATCCCAAAATGGACTCAGTATATATTTTAATCACGATGCGTATTTTATTAAATGAACCATACATAACAGTAACAGTTTCAGAAATTTGTGGTTTTTGCACTACTACTTTAATTATCCGTTTACTTTGAACGATTGTTACATGATCAACTTGTACTTTTCCGATTGAAATTTTATAAACGCTTATTGTGTGCCATTTGACCAACACCGACAACACTCAGCGGGCACTAAAATGTTACCTAATTTTCGGATTAAAATTTATGGCATCCGTCGTGCGGCTGCATGGGGATAATTTGAAAAAGAATAAGCAGAAATATTTTTCGATATTCTCAATACTTCCCGAGATACACAAAATATTATATAGAGAAAGTATAAATTATATAAAAATCATGAAACTTTATAATTGAGAATATTATCAAAAACTGCGAAACAAACAAACTTTTTAAATCAAGTAATTAGTCACATTAATAACATAATAAATTTTACATTTTAATAATTGTTACCGACCTCATGGCTATCTTTGTTTGTACGGAAATATACGTTTTAGGGTCCCAGGAATCAGAAACAAGTGTTATCCCTAATATTTGAAATAATTGGCTCAAATTTTGAAATATGTTGAAAAGTCTCGTTAAGTGATGATAATCAATAACATTTAAAAAACAACAAGATGTCTTTTAATAGAATAAGTATAATAGATTTTCTCTGAGAAGTGTAATTGCAAAAATTATTGAATACTCTTGAATAAGTTTGTTATTTGTTGTGTGCTTTGTAGGAGCACGCGGTTGTTACGACTCGGAAGAAAAACAAGAGAACACACGTTTAAAAATACTTCTATTGAACTTATCTGTACACTGGTTGAGATCGTAATGAATATTTACAAAAATATATGTACACAGTCTTCTTTATAGTGGAGGGGGTGGTCATCGTTGTCCCTTTTTCGTCTTGGCCCGGAAAGCAGGTATGAACCCAAGGGAGGTTTCGCGTAAACCGATGGTTTCGAGGCCAGGGTGTATTTCCAGGAAGTCCGAGTATTTATTTGGGGGTACCGTTTCTAATGAAGTAACACGGGATCGGCACGGGCAGTAATTTTCGGTACAAATTACCTGCCAAACCGAACAACTCTATTTCCAGTTTACAATGTTTTGTATGTCAGGTTAATTCAATTATTTCAATGGTTTTATTCTTAGTCAGATTACATTTACAAAAGGTTCCGATGGGATTATGTTACAGACTAAATAGGTAAGTAAAAATAATTCAAAATGATTTAAGAAAACCCGATCAAAAAGTGTCTAACTAAAATATCGGTTAGTGAAAAACATGATAAAAAATTACCGAATTGGATTCTGCGGATACGGATTAAATGTGTCAACAGTAAATAATCTTTTTAAATTCCAAAATATTTATGGTTTTTAGAAGGTTGCGGATTATCTGTAAGTTGCAGTGGTATTGTTCTGGTCACGCAATACTTGAGGGTATACACCATAATAAAAACGTGGTCGAAAAAATGCCTACAAATAGGTAAAAACAGATAGATCACTTCGAAGAATTTGAATTTTCATCCCTTCTATAAAGCTATCCCCACTAAAATGATGAATATTGTCCAAAAAGAAAATAGTCAAGGAAAAAAGGGAATTCGATATTCATACACGTTATTCAGAGTGTAAATGGATGAAACGGAACGTAGCATTTTTAATGTTAATTTCTCAAAATTAAATTATTATCTTCCCTAATTATTTTAGGGAAATTATGATATTCATTTGGTTAGAGTAAAAATATACACACCGAGCTTTGCTATTTATTGCATTTTTAAAAACCTGAGTGTCATGAAATTAAACAAGCAAATGATGAGGTGTTGATTTGTTGGCTTCTTATTTAAAATATATTCTGTTGATTTTGTGTTACACTTCGATCTATTCTGTATAATTATTACTGAATAAAAAAAAAAACGAAAAAACAGCTTCTAAAATATCGTTATTAAATAAGAAAACAGTTATATGTATATTTAATATAGTTTTTTAATGTTTGTTAGTTTTTTGTATATATGAATGTTTATATGACTCTATATTTCTATGTTTTTAGTTTTGTGTATTCGTAAATAATTTATCTATTTTATTGAAATAATTTCTGTTTTTTTATTATCAATTACAATTAAAATACCCATCAAACATTTTTTAAATTGATTTTTTCATTGTAAAAAGATTTTTGTATTTATCTAACTTTTAAATAAAAAATGTTTAATAACATAAATATATTAAAAATCTATTAATTTTTAAACACGTTTTTATTAAAAATATATATGTATAATAACTAAAAATGTTGGAAATATATTTTACATTGTTTCATTGTAAAATAAATTTGTTTATTTATACAAATTATGAATATTTGAAACAATAATCTATTAATCTAATAATTTTAATATTTTTTTTATTAAAAATATATAAAATAACTAAAAACGTTGAAAATATATTTTAGAATTGTTAATTTCATTGTAAATTTGTTTTTATAAAATATATTCCCGGACATGCTTGAAATCTCAAAATAAAAGAAATATTTTCGAATAGACTTTTTGTGGTGATAATAAATTTTATTATTCGTCTACCACAGTTCATATACAGAAAGTTTTCCTTTAAAGTATACATATTTGAAATTCACCTTATTTTCATTAAATCTGTAGATATTCGTTGTGTTTTTAAAAGAGTTCAATTTGATGCTTTAAACGAGTGTTTTCCTCTCCCAGACTAAGCATGAAGTAAAATTTCGAGTTTAGGAAAGCCCCGTGAAAATTTGTCTCGGGTCGCGCAGCGACCCGAGACAAATTTTCGGGGCTTTTCTAAACTAGAAATTTTACTTCATGCGCCACGCGTATAAAACACTAAAATATTGTGTAATTTAAGTATATTTGAACCTCACGTAAAATCAGTGTTTTGTGCGCGGGGCACATGAAGTAAAATTTCGAGTTTAGAAAAGCCCAAAAAAATGTACAGTGTATTCTGTATATTGAGTTATTTATACTTTAAAAACTCTTTGTATAACTAATCAATAATATAAATTATTTGCCAAATTTGGTACATACCAAAGATTTAATTGAATTTATGAAGAAAAAAAAAACAATCAAGATAAAAATAATATCAATTGAATTCTTTAATGTAAACTCATTGAATTTTATTTTTTGATTTTTAGTAAAATTTTAGGTTTATTTAAGAGCCTTTTAAATATATCTGATTCCCAAAGTCCACAATTTTGAACACGCTGGAAATCTGAAAATAAAAGAAATGTTTCGGAACAGTTTATTTTTTCTGAAGGTCATCAAATTTATCATCGTATAAGTGGTGTAGGGGTCTGTCAACTTGGCCCCCCCAACTCAAAATTTTCAAATAAAAAATATTGCGCCCGAAAGGTCTTAACTTGCGCTCACTTGCGCCCAAATATTAAAACTTGCGCTGTTAAGGGTAGAAAGTTATAGCGATTTGAAAATAGGGGGGGCTAAGTTGACGCCAGCCCCCCCCCCATCTCGGAATTTTTAACTTTTTCTTTCATAAATACATTCTATGGAACTTGCGCTGTCGATACCACCTAATTTTACAAGTTGCGCTGCAAAAATACACCCCCTATAAACGATATAAAGGAGGGTGCCAGCCCCCCCACTTTACATTTTTTAAGTTTTATTGCATTGTACACAAAGCTTAGAAGTTGCGCTCACTTGCGCCATCGAAAATTCTTCAATATCAGTTCTCATGAAAAAGTTATGGCATATTTTATATATACTCGAATCCAGTGCGCGTATTCCCATAACCTCCGTGCAACTACAGAAGAGTAATACAATAAACATACTTAACTCACAACCACTGTCCTTCTTCGTCGAAAAGCATACATTATACAACCAAAACAGTAATTTTCTATAATATTTGCATATTTATTCCAGTGTCGTATCATGGTGGAAATATATATTTTTATTATTACTTAAATAATTTTATTTCCAAAACAAATAACAATAATTCGATTCAATTAATAAATATAACTTTAACAAGGTATTTAAAATGCATTTCTGCTGATTAGAAAAGTTGCGCTGTTTTCCCAGTAGCGTTACAAATAATTTATTATTTAATTTAATTAAATATTTTCAAAACCAAACGTGAAAATTTAAATTTTTTAAGTGATTTTACTTAAACAATGCATAAGAAATGCATCTATGCCAATGAGAAAAGTTATTTTTCAAACCAAACGGAAAATTTTGAATTTTCTAAGTGATATTACTTTAACAATGCATAGGAAATGCATTTATGCTAATGAGAAAAGTTGCGCTGTTTTCCCAGTGGCGTCACAATTAATTTATTATTATCAAAACCAAACGGGAAACTTTGAATTTTCTAAGTGATATTACTTTAACAATGAATAGGAAATGCATATATGCTAATGAAAAAAGTTGCGCTGTTTTCCCAGTGGCGTCGCAGTTAATTTATTATTATTGAATTAAATTAAATATTTTCAAAACCAAACGGAAAATTTTAAATTTTCTAAGTGATATTACTTTAACAATGCATAAAAAATGCATTTATGCTAATGAGAAAAGTTGCGCTGTTTTCCCAGTGGCGTCACAATTAATTTATTATTATTGAATTAAATTAAATATTTTCAAAACCAAACGGGAAACTTTGAATTTTCTAAGTGATATTACTTTAACAACGAATAGGAAATGCATTTATGCTAATGAGAAAAGTTGCGCTGTTTTCCCAGTGGCGTCACAATGAATTTATTATTATTGAATTAAATTAAATATTTTCAAAACCAAACAGAAAATTTTGAATTTTCTAAGTGATATTTCTTTAACAATGCATAGTAAATGCATTTATGCTAATGAGAAAAGTTGCGCTGTTTTCCCAGTGGCGTCACAATTAATTTATTATTTTTGAATTAAATTAAATATTTTCAAAAACAAACAGAAAATTTTGAATTTTCTAAGTGATATTACTTTAACAATGCATAGGAAATGCACCTATGCTAAATTAATTGTGACGCCACTGGGAAAACAGCGCAACTTTTCTCATTAGCATAAATGCATTTCCTATTCATTGTTAAAGTAATATCACTTAGAAAATTCAAAGTTTCCCGATTGGTTTTGAAAATATTTAATTTAATTCAATAATAATAAATTAATTGTGACGCCACTGGGAAAACAGCGCAACTTTTCTCATTGGCATAGATGCATTTCTTATGCATTGTTTATGTAAAATCACTTAAAAAATTTAAATTTTCACGTTTGGTTTTGAAAATATTCAATAAAATTAAATAATAAATTATTTGTAACGCTACTGGGAAAACAGCGCAACTTTTCTAATCAGCAGAAAAGCATTTTAAATACATTGTTAAAGTTATATTTATTAATTGAATCGAATTATTGTTATTTGTTTTGGAAATAAAATTATTGAAGTAATAAAATTTATGTTATTTCTATGATTTATGTTATTCAATTTATGTTATTTCTATAATTACTATATATACACGCACAATTACGTCGATTAGCTGTTATATTTGATTTTTATATATTTTTTTTAATTAATTATATTACGTTGTAATTTTATGTACAAATGGTGTTTACCGTAAATGAATTTACTTTACTTTACTTTAAATAAAAATATATATTTCCACCATGATACGGCACTGGAATAAATATGCAAATATTATAAAAAATTACTGTTTTGGTTGTATAATGTATGCTTTTCGACGAAGACGGATAGTGGTTGTGAGTTAAGTATGTTTATTGTATTACTCTTCTGTAGTTGCATAGAGGTTATGGGAATACGCGCACTGGATTCGAGTATATATAAAATATGCCATAACTTTTTCATGAGAACTGATATTGAAGAATTTTCGATGGCGCAAGTGTAAGCGCAAGTCTAAGCTTTGTGTACAATGCAATAAAACTTAAAAAATGTAAAGTGGGGGGGCTGGCACCCTCCATTATTTCGTTTATAGGGGGTGTATTTTTGCAGCGCAACTTGTAAAATTAGGTGGTATCGACAGCGCAAGTTCCATAGAATGTATTTATGAAAGAAAAAGTTAAAAATTCCGAGATGGGGGGGCTGGCGTCAACTTAGCCCCCCCTATTTTCAAATCGCTATAACTTTCTACCCTTAACAGCGCAAGTTTTAATATTTGGGCGCAAGTGAGCGCAAGTTAAGACCTTTCGGGCGCAATATTTTTTATTTGAAAATTTTGAGTTGGGGGGGCCAAGTTGACAGACCCGTGGTGTAGACGGGATCAAATTATACGACGAAATAAGAGCGAGCGCGTTTGTGTGTGTATGCGTGTGTAGACGCAACCGGAGCAGTTTTCTCTAGAATACTTCTACGTTTACTCTATTCATAAGTAGATGGACCCACTTCCCGACCACAGTCTCTCCTTTTCTATCCTCGAAAACTCGGAATCCAGTTCTCCCATAAGCATTGTCTACCCATGCTGTTATAAAGATATACTATAGATTTAAATTTATTTATAAGAGGGCCGGATCCCATAGTAATCTAAAAAATAGTTTTTTCGTAATTTTATATATTATGTTTAAAGTGTGCAAACTATAAGAAGCGTAAGCTTATTTTCTCGAATTCAAATAGTTTTGAATTTGAATTTATCTTGTTTGAACTGTACCGTAAGGTAAATAATAAGGTCTCACATTCTTCATACCTGCTAATGACATAATCCCCTTTTTTACCTATAAATACCGACCATCATTTTCACTCATTCCATTTCTGTGTACCTGTTCATTCTACACACAACACTTTTTCCAAGTAAGTTTGTTTAATTTTATTCCTAATTTTTTTTTAAACGTCATAAGCAAAGCTAAACTGAAGAGAGATAAATCTCGAAACGCGTCTATAGATGGCCTAAGACATTAATTTTAATCCAAGTCCTTTCATTTCTAATTTGTTGTTATCTCTCCTTTCATTTTAAATTGTATTGTTAGTTGGTTTGAAGAGAATTTGACCTAAACATTACATATACTTTAATAGAGCGTTGTAACAAATCAAATTAAATAAGATTTTAAATATTTCATTGTATAATTCAATATCCGGAGGTGTATTTGCACGGGAATTAGTTGTTTCAATGGATATTTATCGTCTTAAATTGTCTTATTAATTAGGACACTGTTTGAATTTTCACGAATAGTTTTTTCGTAATTTTATATATTATGTTTAAAGTGTGCAAACTATAAGAAGCGTAAGCTTATTTTCTCGAATTCAAATAGTTTTGAATTTAAATTTATCTTGTTTAATGTTAAAGTTTGATTAAGGCCCACCCCTATCGATTTTTGGTTGAAAAAAAATGTTTTAATGCTACCAAAAAATTCCTTTCTTTTTTCTACGGTGTTTGATTTTTTTTTTTATTATTTTAGGTCGACGGGAATGATTTTTTTTCTTAAGCGACAAAGTTGAAAAAAAATCATTTACCAGTAGTGGACATTTTATTGTAAAAATTAACTTTAATAAGTAATTGGAAATATAAATTTACTAATCCTATATTATTTTAATTTGCGGTCGGTAGCTGTGATAGCCAAAGCACATTTTCTAAATTCAGGGTGCCATATTCTATTTACATGGTGAAAACTATTAATGATTTCGATAGCTAACGCCATCTAATGCTAGATGGCGTTAGCTATCGAAATCATTAATAGTTTTCACATATTGGCTTTAAATAGTCAGAAATGTTCAGTATTCCTCAGCACTGGGTCGGGACCACACTGAAGAGGACCTTGAAGTCCGAAACGCGTCTGTGGGTACCTGGTGCCGGAATACTGAACACAAATTCAATTTTAACTAAAAATAGTAAAATTGATATCTAATTTTATATGATGGCGCCGCAGACTTCTTGATGAATCGATAAATTAAATATTTCATAAACATTAAAGAGTTTATTTTTTTAATATGAACCCATTATGACTATAAAATGTATAGGGTTTATTAACAGTTGTATAAACTATTATACATATTAATTTAAACATTTTGGAAGATGCAATTTTTGAGAAAATCAAAATCAGAATGTTGATTACCAATTAAAAATAAATAAAAAAAAACTAATGTTATACTGCGATATACAACATAGAAAAGTTTAAGAAAAATGCTGTAAAATGAGATCTTTCTCACTTGTCAAGCTCAATTTGGAGAGCAGTTAGTGTATTTTGAAAAATTAACTGTATGCATTCTTGCATCATTTTTGCAAATTTTGAATGCACATATCTTTAAAACGAGATCACCTATAATCCTAACATTTTGAATTTGTCTTTATCTATATTAAGGCAAGAAGTGCACTAAGTTTTATTAAAATCTGAGAAGAAAAGGTTAAATGACTCTGTTGATTTGGCCTGGAATTACCCCTTAATGATATGCACTACATACTTTTAGAAAAATAATTTTGAATCCACAATCCCCAAAATTATATGGTTTATTAAAACTTCACAAAGCGAACCACTCTATAAGACCAGTAGTCTCTTAAATAAATGCACCATGTGAATTTATTGCTAAAAAACTTAACTCTGTATTAATCGAATATCTGAATTTTAATCTCAAATACTTAATTAAAAATAGCATTGATAATCTTTTGTTTTCTAAAATAGTTTAATTGGAAGTCTTAAACGAGTGTTATCTACTCCTAGATTAAGCATGAAGTAAAATTTCTAGTTGAGAAAATTTGCTTTGGTCATGTAGCGCCTAGCACTACACGTCCAAACCAATTTTTCAGGCTTTTCTAAACTCGAAATTTTACTTCATGCGCCACGCGCATAAAGCACTGATTTTGGGTGAAAGTTAGATTATTTTTCTAAAGCAGTATGCAAAAAAACGTGTATTCTGAACATCACATCAGTGTTTAGTACGCGTGGCGCATGAAGTAAAATTTTCAGGCTTTACTAAACGCGAAATTTCACTTTATGCTTAATATGGGAGTGGAAAACACTCGTTTGAAAGTTTAATTTGAAATATTTGAAGAAACAACGAATATCTGAAGATTTACAGCGTATACAGTATATTGAGATATGTATATTTAAAGGAAAAACTTTCTGTATATCTCAGATAGTAATAAATAATATGCAGTGTACAAAACATTTTTTTAAGCGCCAAACAAATTTCAGCGCTGAAAATGTTAGGTGTTTCTGAGAGAGTTAAATTTACAATTTCTGTTGAAATAACAGCAACTATTAAGTAAATCATATGTGTTTTCTAACCACAAATTGCGCAAGTCATTTTGCGCACGACGCATATTCCACATATTTATAAGTTAGGTTAGGTTAGGATAAAGGTTATATTGCGTATGCACAATGCCTACTCCACATACTTTTAGGTTAGGTTAGGTTAGGAGAATATTTGCAATAGAATAAATTGGGTAAATCTCTTTGCGTACGATACCTAATCCACACACTTCTATTGTACGTTAGCTTAGGAGAAAGGTTTGCAATAAGTTTATAGCGTTCGACAATGAATACGAACATGTTATAATTACAAAAAAGTTAAAAAAAATCGATTTTTTTAAGTAATTGAAAAATGCTTTATAAATACGAGAACAATCTTATAAATTGATATACATTAACACCTTTTATATTTTATTATTACACTAGGTAACAAATTCAGGAAAAAAAAAAATAGTTTATTTAGTTTCTTTGATAAATTTACAACTAACTCGATTAGAAAACCGTAACCGATTTTTTAAGTACAGATTTTAATAAAAAAATTGGACAACACAAATAACATCCCTCTGTTGTGTTTAAAATTTTTAGCAGATATAAGGTAAACAATTAACAGTTACATTGTAACGAACTTTACTTGCATCGATTGTCACAGCTGATAAATGTGAGAGTTATGGGTTGGCAATCGATGCTAGTCCATCTATATATTATTAACTTTATGAAAGTGTACGTCTTTATTATAATTTATCTATTTCACAGATAATGCCTGAAATTTACAATAAGTTGGCAACACTTTGTTGCCTGTCTTTAATTTAATAGATTTATGGGTCCGGCTATAAAAATACAGTAGAACCTCGTTATATCGCGATGGCTTTTGGCTATACCTAGCACGATATAAGGAAAACACGGTATATCCGAATATATGTAATTTGTATAATAGTCACATACACACACGCGCATATATATATATATATATATATATATATATATATATATATATACATATATATACGTATACAGGGTGTCCGTATTTCAAGGAAATGCATGGGGATCTCGGTTATTTGAAGAGTTAGAGAGTTGGTTAACAAAGCAACCTTTTGTTTTTTTTTTAAGAGTGCCTTGAAAACAGTTGCACATTTTAAAATTCCTGAGGCCTACAACTATATTTTTTTAGGGAAGGAACCAGAATAATCACTCTGCTGCTTGATGAAGTTTTTCATAATATTAAATAATAATAAACAAATTAATTAAATATCTTTTGAAATAAAATTATCACAAACTTAGAGTAAGTGTTCGAATATATCACCATTGACCTCCAAACATAATTCTAGTCCTTTCCTTAAATTTTGGACTGCCCGAAAAATGTCTCTTCTTCTTCTTAATTGCTGAATGGTAACTATTATAATTCTTCTTAAATCGTCTTTGTCCTCTGGAATAGTTTTATAAACTTTTTCTTTTATAGCTCCCCAAAGAAAATAATCTAGAGGTGACAAATCAGGTGAGCGAGCTGGCCAACGTATATCACCATTATTTGCCATAACTTTATTTGGAAACATTTCGGACAGACAATTAGCGACAATTTGGCTGTTGTGAGGTGGTGCACCATCTTGTTGAAACCATACATTTCTTAACATATTTAAGGGGATGTTATTGTCTACGTAATCACTTAAAAATGTTCTTAAAAAATCGTGATATCTCTGTGAATTTAATGTATCTTCGTAAATGTATGGACCTACAATATTGTCTCCCAAAATACCGAACCATACATTTAGTCCGAATCGCACTTGTCGTCGTCTTTCTTCATGTTGTCTAGGATTATTTATACTCCACACATGTTCATTATGCCTATTGAATATCCCTGTGTTGGTAAAATGGCATTCGTCAGACCATATCACATTTGACAAGAAATTCGGATTTTCGTTTAATTTTCCCAATAAAATACGACAAAAGTCCATCCTTCGTCTAGCATCTCCAGGATGGAGAGCTTGAGTAACTTTAATTTTGAATGGGCGATATTTATTTTTTTTTCAAAATTGTCCATACGTATTGAAACGTCACACCAAACTGGTTCGCAAGTTCTCTCGCTGAGGAAGAAGGGTTATCTTGAATCTAGGGGAATAAATATTATCTTATTGTAATTAAAATGAAATCATTTTACCGCTTGCAAAATTTGGTTTTCATTTTCATGGGGTTGGTGATATCCATATCTTTGTCGTGGCTTTACGAAGGAACCATATTCCAATAAATTTGTATGTAGTTTTATGAAATGACTTTCACTTGGCTGTTGCCTTTCTGGATAGCGCTGTAGATAGACTTCGGATGAAATACGTACATTTTTGTTTGAAGTATAATAAACTTCGATTATATCTCGTTTTTCTTGGTTCGAAAACACCATTTTTAACTTTATTTTATGTATTATGTATAATGATCGTATCTTATTGACACATCAATAACTGAATAACGTATCAATATTATTGTTTCAAAGGCACTCTTTACAAAAAACAAAAGGTTGATATGTTTCAAATGAAACGCAGAATAAATTATAAGTGTGATATACCGTTTAATTCAGAAAAAAAAGTTCTTTCTAAAAATATGAAAATCCAATATGGCGCCCATAAGAAAAACAAAAGTTGGCTATGGTTCCGGGGAAGATATTAAAGTTATTTTAAATGTAAGTACACTACTAAATTCCTGATTAAAAAGTGCCTGTATAATGTAAAAGTTGCAAATTCCTAGATCCAATAGTTTTTGAATAAAAAAATAAAAACGAAATTTGAAAAAAATAGTTTTTTGGCAATATCTCGAAAACAAAAAAAGATATTTTAAATCTGTTTTCGGATTATTGTTAGGCTACAAATTTCACATATTTGCCCTAATTTAACCAACTCTCTAACTCTTCAAATAACCGAGATCCCCATGCATTTCCTCGAAATACGGACACCCTGTATATACATATATGTATACATATGTGCAGTAGGCACCTACATAACAAGACATACTATATAATACAATAATGACGCCGGAACGTTTTACCTAATCAGGGCGGTACGCAAACAATTGTTAAGATTAACATCTTTAAATAATAAAAAGAAACCTGAAAAATGACCCCGATATATCCGAATCACGGTATCTCGAGGCCCGGTATAGCGAGGTTCTACTGTAGTTGCCGGAGCGCTCAGAAATCAGACCAGACCCAGTCGACTCCATATGATTCTATAAGTTCACATATATAGTTGACCGACCCATTCGATGGGAGGGCGCATATGTCGGAATTTCAAATTTCCCGCAATTTCTAACGTGGGCTCGTTTTCATTCAAGTGCTGTCAGATCCGTCGGATCTGAAGGCACAAAAATGCTGATAAGACGAAATCGTCTCGAGATGATCGTTAATAAATATAAATAATTACACCCGTAAGTATGTAGAATATTTTTAAATTTTAACCTATTGTGTATTATTTTAAATAAGTGTACAGTCAAACAAAATTAAAACCAGGGTGTTACTACATTATTTATCTTTATTTCTTCCTAGTACATGTGGATGATCTTCAAGTATACTAAATATCCTTGGTCGTGGATATTTTCATCATACTGAACTAGGAGCATTTTTTCATGGAGTATATCCCCGTTATTGTTGGATTAAGCAATTCTGAATCTTTGGGGATGGGCGTTAACATTAATAATTAAAACCGTAAGTTTATGTAATATTTTAAGTTTTTAAGCCATTGTCTATTCTTTTAATTAAATCTGCAGTCAAACATTTAAAACCAGCATGTCTACATTATTTCTCTTTATTTCTTCCTAGCATCCGTGAATGATTTTCAAGTACTATGCATGAAACAACCACGGACGTGGAGATTTTCTTCACACCGGGCTAGGAGCATACTTCCATGGAGAATGTTCCCGTTGCTGTTGGATCAAGCAATTCTGAAATTTCATCTAGTCACAAAGTACGATCCCAGTACATAAAATAATGTCTTAAATTTAATTACACGGTTTTTCTATTGCATTTCACTATTGATCAAATGAGATTTAATATATCCCAAATATCTTTCACCTTGTCAAATGTAAGTCAAAAGATTTCCCGATTTACGAAATAAGTTTCACTATATACCAAATACTTCCCTTTAATATTTTTGCTGAACATTTTTGCAGTAACAATAACTTTCTTCTGGAAATATTTTATTTGTATTTATACATACAAGGAGTTTTCTTTTAAGTATACGTATTTCAAATTTAACCTATTTTCTTTAAATCTTTAGATATTCCTTGTTTTTTCTAAAGTTCAATTTGAAGCTTTAAATAAGTGTTTTCCACTCCTAGACTAAGCATGAAATAAAATTTCGAGTTTAGAAAAGCCCGTGAAAATTTGTCGAGGGTCGCGCAGCGACCCGAGACAAATTTTCTGGGCTTTTCTAAACTCGAAATTTTACTTCATGCGCCACGCGTATAAAACAAAGATTTCAAGTGAAATTAGAATATACATAAATTTTACAATATTTTAGTGTTTTATACGCGTGGCGCATGAAGTAAAATTTCGAGTTTAGAAAAGCTCAGAAAATTGGTCTCGGGTCGCTGCGCGACCTTCGAAAAATGTTCACGGGGCTTTTCTAAACTCGAAATTTTACTTCATGCTTAGTCTGGGAGTGGAAAACACTCGTTTAAAGCTTTATATTGAACTCTTTTGAAAAACAACGAATGTCGGCAAATTTACAGCTTATGCATATGTTCACCTTAAAGAAAAATTCACTGTATGGAACACTACTTACGCCAACATCCTTATCCGGATAAGGAGACCTCTTATTTCATTTCTAAGATGCATTTTTTGACGAACTGCAGACATTTTGTTGAAAAGTGTAATGTAATTAGGTTTTGACATGTAGCGAAATATATTTGTAATAACTTTTTAAATATACATTTAACATGTTCATTAGGTCTTTGGTATTTTTCGCCTCGCAAGGTAATTTAATACCGTGCGATGTTCCCCGCACCGCACCCACCATTCAATGTTATGACCCCCTGCACCGCACACCACGCTTAGCAAGAATCCCGCCCGCTCCCCGCGCCCAATGACGTCATTTGCGATAGCAGCGCCGTCTCATCGAGTGGGTCGGTGAACTAAAATCATGATACGTGGAGCCCCCTATGAGTTATCAATCTAATTTTAACTATGAATCAGACTGCGCTGGGATTTCAGCTAAGCATAAGCGATCTTCCAGAGTAGCCTCCTAATTGCATCTCTGCTATGCATAAGCGAGTTGAAATTAGACCGGCTAGAGTACCGAGAGGTTTCTGCTATGTATAAGCGATTCCTCCTCGTTAGAACATAGCATTACCTGTACCCGTTCCGTTGAATTCCAGGAGAGTCCTGCTACGTATAAGCGTTCTCTCTTTGTTGAATTCAAATACCCGTACCTGTTCCGTTGAATCACAGAGGAGTTCTGCTATGCATAAGCGTTCTCTCTCTGTTGAATTCAAATGCCTGTAGTAGAGGAGTTCAGCTACGTATAAGCGTTCTCTCTCTATCCCGTTTGAATCAGAAGTGGCCGGAGTTCAGCTACGTATAAGCGCTCTCCGGATTCCATTCTGAGCTGTATCGCCCGTATATGTGTGCTACTGTTACCGCAGCGGAAACGTGTTAGTTTGCGCGTCTGCTACGCATAAGCGACCACTAACCAACACTGGAAGATGGCAGACCTTCCTACTACTGCTGCTACGCATAAGTGCTACAGTAAGGAGGCCTGTAATTGTATATAAATGTATTGTAGATATTTACTTATTGTGTTTATTTAAACTCAAACCAGCATAATTAATTATTGGTTTATTTTCTCCTAATAGAGACACCTGACGGTCCAGAACCGAACCCGGACCGGTACGAGAAGAAGACCGAGCCAGAGTTGGAATTTAGTTGTACATAGGGTTGCGTTTTGTTTATTTAGTAGCATATCTTAACATTATTTTTATTTTATATTATTTTACGAATAAATTTTTTTTTTATAAAATATTGTTACATTATTTCTGCACTAACAGGGACTCTGATTAAACCTGAACCTGGACTAACCCGAGGTATACCCTAAAGGAGGGTTAAAACCGTTACAACATTATTCGTCCAATTGCCGTGCGTCCAAATGTCACCACTATTTACCTAGCCCCCCCCCCCCCATTTCAAAAACAAATAATACTTGAACTATGTACTTACTATGTACTATATAAAAACGTCACAAGTATTTTTCACACAAACACCCTTCTCGAAAAAATAATTATTTTTCATATTCTAACTTCCCCAAAATAAAAAATGATAACAGAATTGTTAAAAGTAGATGGAATTCCATTAAAATATTTTATAATAATACAGCTACTATGCACTATAATGCATGATAAAAAACAATTAATTTTTCGAGTAGAGGATGACTGTGAAAATTGCTTCTAACGTTGTTCGATAGTGCATAGTGCGTGTATTATTATAAAATAATAGTGGCGACCAATTTTACATGACAAATTTCCCTAACTTTTCCCTGACTCTTTCCTGATTCTAGATTTTTTTCCTTGACCCCTAAAATAATTTCATATAACCAAACCAAATATAGGAGATAAAAACGGTGATGTGTCCATAATAGCACTTTCCCCGTTAAAGATATTATGATTTAAATATTAACAATATTGAAATTGCTTAAACTAAATTTATTCTACTTTTATTATTATTATTCCAAACCTATTCACAGAAAAAGTAATTCTTGCATTTTTGCGCTACATCTCGCTAAATATTGGTCACCATTACATCTAAGCGTTTTATATTTTTAACTCTACTGTAAATCAGTGGTTTATACGAGTAGCGCATGAAGTAAAATTTCGAGTTTAGAAAAGCCCCGTGAAAATTTGTCTCAGGTATTTTTCTACGCGGGGCTTTTCTAAACTCGAAATTTTACTTCATGCTTAGGCTGGGAGTGGAAGACACTCGTTACTTTAAAATATTTCACTACTATCAAAATGTATATCGTAACTGTCACAAAGAAACACAATGACATGTCGATCTCATTACAGTTCAATTCAAACTCGTGTCAAGTTGGCACGATTTGTTAGATGTCGGCTTGCGCCGACTTATGTCAACAGTCATTATAATTTAAATGTCGGCTACCGCTGACTTATGTCAACTGTTATTATAGTCCAAATGTCGGCTGGCGATAACTTGTATGTTAACTGTCAATATAGTCGAAATGTCGGCTAACGCCGACTTATGTCAAGTTGACATACTTTGGATGATTTTCTCAATTTTAAAGTTTCAGGATTTTCATCAATTTTCATGAACATTGTAAATTTATGTTAATTGAACAATCTGCTGATTTCTATAGAATTTTAACTTTCCCCATATGCAGTACAGAGGAAAAGTATTGATTTAGTAAACATTTTCAAACCAAACATTTTGGAAATTTCGGGAAGTATTGAGAATATCGAAAAAAAAAAATTAAATTAAGAGTTGTAAGAAATACTTAAAATTCTACAGATCTAAAACTTAATTAGGCTTTCGTAGAATTGGTTGATGTCTCTATTCTTCGTGATAATTAAAAGTTGGTTGCGTTTTCTATTTTTTGTTGTTTTATTTAAAATCTTCACGTAACTCAAATAACTACATTTTCAAAAACTGATTCATGGGTCAATTGGCAAAGACTCGCGATTAATTCAAAATGTATGCAACATATATTCAAGTATCGAAGTTCTGCTCCTTTCTTGGTGGAACCCAAAATTTCAAATTGGGCTCAGTAAAACACTTGTTTTGTTCCATATTTTTATTTTAAGTTGCCTGGCACGTGTTTCGATCCGTTACGATTATTTTTAAAGCTAAAACTTTTTTTAACTTTGAAAATTATCGTTACGGATCAAAACACGTGTCAGATAAATGAAAATAAAAATATTTAAAAAAACGATTGTTTTACTTTACTCAATATTTTTGCATAATTATTATGCATAATTAATATTATGATTTGAAAAATAAAATACTTGTTTAAATTTCACTAATATTATTGAAATTTAACCAAGTCTTTTCTTTTTCAAATGATAGTTAAATATGTTTCACCAAGTGAAAGATAAGAAATTTGTTCAAGATACATAATTAATATTGTTGAATTTGTCAATGTTTGTAGATTTTCTTCGATTGGGCCGTACGGACTAAACCAATTGAGATATCAATCATAAACTTAAGATTATTATTACAATTCTAGTAACTGAAAAGCTTTTGGTCAAAATCTGGAAACCAGAAGTAGTATTTTACTCTTAGCATTATTTCGATTTATATTGATATTTTCTGAAATATTAAGAATATTGAAAGATGTTTGAAATAAAAATTGTAGATTTCGTCGAAATAATTAAATACCATATATTATAATTTTTGTAGTTCAAATAGTTTTCGAGTTATATTATAAAATTTAACAATTATTTATAATAACACCACCATAAAAAAGTAAATAGTCATTAAAAAACCGTTAAATTTGTTAAATACTGTCAAAGTTGTTTAATACTGTCAATAATGTTAAAAATAAAAAATAATTGGATAGCGATAAAAAAAACTAAAATTTGTTCTATTGTTAAAAACATTAAAACTGTTAAATACAGTTAAAAATAGTTGAATAGCGTTAAAAAATATCAAATTTATTTTATCATTTAAAACACATATGGGCAACCCCCGGCCCGCTGTATGATATGATCCGGCCCACGAGACATTTTAAAAAAACCCAATTAAAAAAATATTACATTAGGTATTTATACTCACGGGAGTGACAGTGAGGCGGCAAACATAAAATTCTTTGATGTTTGCCGCCTCACTCTTTGATAATCGCCGCCACTCGACTTGCTCGATCAAATTCTTTGAGGTTTGCCGCTTCACGGGCGACACATCAAAAGATTTATTGCTTCTCAATTATTCTAAACTAGTTTATTCCAGATTATTCGTTCATTTTGCCTATATAAGCGGGTGGATGGCCCGAACGTTAGTTTAGTTTTATTTGAGCTTCCGAGGTGATAACTTGGACAAGCGATATCCTAGCGAACTGCTCGAGCCGTCAACTTGCTTTGTGACTTTGTGTGCATCTTGAGTGGTTACTAACTATAGTTTGTTATTAAGTTTATTGAACGAAAAGTAAACAAAAATGATGTCTGGTGGAAAGAAACGAAAAGTAGATACAGAGGGTCGCCATTTAAAAAAAATGGACTGAAGAATTCTTTTTTATCTTGCACAATGGTAAGCCTATTTGTTTGCTGTGTAATGAATCCATTTCAGTAATGAAAGAATTCAATATAAAGAGGCATTACTCAACTAAGCATGCTACGCTGCACTCACTGACAGGACAATTAAGAACAGACAAAATCCAGAAGCTTACCGCAAATTTGGAAAAACAGCAGCAAATGTTTCATAAACAAAGAACACAACTTGATAATGTTGTGAAAGCTAGTTTTATAGTTAGCTCAAAATTGGCAAAGGCATTAGAACCATTTGCCGAAGGAGAATTTATCAAGGAGTGTATGTTAGAAGTTTGCGGTATTATGTGTCCTGAAAAGAAAAAAGAATTTGAAAAAATTAGTTTGTCAAGACGAACTGTTGTTCGACGTATAGAAATAATGGCTAATGATATAAAAACAACATTGACTGACCGTATGGCTGGTTTTGAATCATTTTCCATAGCATTAAACGAGAGCACCGATTTGTCTGACAAAGCTCAACTGGCTATATTTATTCGAGGTGTTGATAAGGAGTTCACTGTTACTGAGGAATTGCTTGCTTTACAGCCGCTAAAAGGAACCACTACAGGAGAGGATATTTTTATTGAAGTTCAAAAGGTATTCACAAGTTTTGGCTTGCCATGGTCAAAATTAATTGGAGTATGCACTGATGGTGCACCTTCTATGGTCGGCTTACGTAAAGGTTTCATCGGAATTTTGAATGAAAAAGCAACAGAATTAAATGTGCAAAAATATGATTTGATAGTCCTTCATTGCATTATCCACCAAGAGAACTTGTGTTCTAAGTCCATTCGACTCCAGAATGTTATGAATGTGGTAGTGAAAACCATCAACTTTTTTCGATCCCGAGGGCTTAACCATCGTCAGTTCAAGGCGTTTTTGGATGAAATATCAGCTGAATATAACGACGTAACATATTATTGTGAAGTCAGATGGCTGAGCAAAGGAAAAATGTTGTAACGGTTTTACGAGCTTAAAAATGAGATAGCAGACTTTATGAAAATAAAAGATAAACCACTATCTGAATTAAGTGACCCAAAATGGATATGTGACTTAGCATTTCTGGTCGATCTTACAGGCTATTTGAATGATTTAAATTTGAAACTTCAAAAACAAGGACAGTTAGTAAATGATTTGTACAGCTATTTAAAAGCGTTTCAGATCAAACTACGCTTGTGGGAGTCACAGATGCTGTCTGGTAACAGTTACCATTTCAACACGCTCTCTGCGTATGAAAATATTGCTTATGCTCAATATGCTGAAGAACTCAAGTTACTGTCGGAACAATTTTCGAACAGATGTTGCGACTTCAAAAACATGGAAGACTGTTTCAGTTTATTTGCCACTCCTACAACATATATTGTACAAAATGCTCCAATACACTTACAAATGGAGTTGATCGAGATTCAAGAAAACTCACTCCTAAAATCCAAATTTGAAGACGTAGAGTTGTGCGATTTCTACAAAAAATACCTAGAAGAAGACAATTTTCCGCAGCTTAGAAAATTCGCAAGAAGATTGATTTGTGCGTTTGGCAGTACTTATAAATGCGAACAGTTCTTTTCATTGATGAAAGTTAATAAATCAACA
The DNA here is from genome assembly GCA_932526585.2 of Philonthus cognatus. Classification (NCBI taxonomy): domain Eukaryota; kingdom Metazoa; phylum Arthropoda; class Insecta; order Coleoptera; family Staphylinidae; genus Philonthus; species Philonthus cognatus. The sequence continues at coordinate 67,123,763 of OW052242.1, read as the reverse complement.
GATCGTACAAGACTGACTGACGATAATTTGGAAAATTCTTTACGTCTTTGTGTCAGTGGAATTAATCCAAATATCGATGGATTAGTTTCCCAAATTCACGCTCAAGTGTCTCATTGATTTCGGTGTATTTAACTTTCGTAGTTTGTAACAATTGCAAATTTAACGATTTAATTATATGTACCATTTTTTTAAATTTCATTTTGTTATTTTAATAAATTGCACTATAATAACATTGTCGTATTATTTCATGTCTAATATCTATCGCAAAAAATATTATCACTACTTTAAAATGCACTAAGTACTTTTCGCGGCCCGCGAACGTATTTGCACGCTAAAGTTTGGCCCTCAACATGTCAAAGGTTGCCCATACCTGATTTAAAATCTCAAAACTGTTAAAATAGTGTAATATTGTTTAAATATTATTACTTCATGAAGGGTTTGACATTTAATGATAAAATTATTATTACTACTTTTTTTATTGTCGAAGTATCGACAAACAAATCATGGCTCTGGCATTTTTCCGCGAACTATTGACAATTTCATTTCACTTTAACCACAAAAAAAAGAGTTTTCTATATTACATAAAGAAGTAATTTGAAATTTATATCAAAAATTGACATGCTCGACGCATAACTCTCGCGTTTAAAATATCTGTTATGAAACCAACCAAGTGATTTTTATTTAAATTAATCACTGAATCAAACACTTACTATGTTTTTACCACAAAATATTTATTGTATGTATACTCAATGACATTAGAAGCGTAACACCCAGAAGGAGTTATTATTTTAACTTGATTTTTTGCCAGTATGGTAGTCTTACATCAAGAATAAAATGATTACATTTTCAAGAAATTTTATTAAAAAACAATCTAAAAAAAATCAATAATGTGTTTGGCGACCCCTTTGCTGTATACACTCCTGTAGACGTCTGGGCATCGACAAAATGAGATGGTCGATGTCTTCTTGAGGCATCTTGTTCCAAGCAACTTGGATTTCATCGATCAGCTGTGCTAGAGTCTGTGGAGGATGGTGCAAAGAGAATATTCTTCTTCCCATGATATCCCACACATGTTCAATGGGATTTAAATCCGGCGAACGGGGCGGCCACGCCAAAACATTAACACCAGCTTCATTAAGAAAGTTCATAGTTCGACGAGCAATATGGGGACGTGCGTTATCTTGTTGAAAAAGTACGTCTGGGCGGCCATCTAAATAAGGCAACAAAGTCGGTCGTATGACGTCTTCAACATAACGCGCAGCTGTCATACTGCCTCGAATGAATACAAGAGGTGATCGACTACCATAAGCAATAGCCCCCAAAACCATTACTCCAGCAGTCCTGTGTACATGCCTCTCAATAGCAAACCTAAGATCAGGTCGTTCTCCACGGTAGCATCGTACCCTTCTACAGCCATCATGCGTGCCTAGACAAAATCGTGATTCATCGCTGAATACGACATCGTGCCATTCTGCCTCCCAATGCTGCCGTTCTCTGCACCAGTCCAACCTTTGGCGACAGTGTCTCGCTGTTAAAGGAAGCACTAATCTTGGACGGTACGAAAGAAGCCCAAAGGATTGAATGCGGCGATATAAGGTTCGCATACTAACGGGCCTACCTTCTTCTCCAATCCATTGATCACCGATTTGACGCGTAGTAGCGAAACGGTCTCGCAGGGCAATTTGTCTTAAGCGCCGATCTTGACGTTCTGTGGTAGGCCTTGGTTGACCAATTGGTCTTCTTCTTGCTCCTCTACCTTCTTCTGTCCATACCTGATACACGCGTATTACAGTTGCTGCAGTGGAATCAATACGGCGGGCAATTTCGCGATAGGACATACCGACATCTCGATAAGCAACAACTCGACCCCGGTCAAAATCGCTCAAATGGTGATATTGTGGACGTCTTCGGACTCGAGGCATTTTATTTAAGCTTAACACACTCAACGGAAACACGAAAACTAAAAACATCTGTACTAAACAGCTCATATAAATAGTTTTATCAAAAAAGAAAAAGTGAAATATAATTTTTTTTTTACAATAAATATAAAAGGCACAAGGTTGAAATTGTTATCAACGTATGCTTTAAATATAGTCACTCTGTTGCTAAAATATAAATTCAAAAAAATCATTCCTTCTTGGTGTTACGCTTCTAATGTCATTGAGTATATATATATTATATTACACAAATATACACATAAATTCACGACTTAAGTTTCGACGTTTGACGGTCATTATCAAGTGAAACAAATTACAAAGGGGGGTTACATTTATACAGGTAAAACAATTTAGAGTGAGGGTAGCAAAACAAATTAGGTTAAACAGGTACAAAGATTTACACATTAAAGGATTTAAAAGAGCGGCGTGTACACTAAATCGGTTTGTTCGTTTAACAGATTAACTAGGGGGTTCTTGGTTCGTTTGAAAATTTCGGCGGATTCGAGCAGGTTAAGCTTTGTGCCTTTGGTACAGTTATGTAAAATTTTAATTTTATTTATTTCTGGAAATGAATGTTTGCACTCTAATACGTGGTTAGAAAAGGAACTGGAGTCTTGGTTCAATCTAAATGCGCGAAAATGTTCCGAATATCTCTTTTCGAAACTACGACCGGTTTGGCCTACATACACACTATTGCATTTCGAAAAGAGATATTCGGAACATTTTCGCGCATTTAGATTGAACCAAGACTCCAGTTCCTTTTCTAACCACGTATTAGAGTGCAAACATTCATTTCCAGAAATAAATAAAATTAAAATTTTACATAACTGTACCAAAGGCACAAAGCTTAACCTGCTCGAATCCGCCGAAATTTTCAAACGAACCAAGAACCCCCTAGTTAATCTGTTAAACGAACAAACCGATTTAGTGTACACGCCGCTCTTTGAAATCCTTTAATGTGTAAATCTTTGTACCTGTTTAACCTAATTTGTTTTGCTACCCTCACTCTAAATTGTTTTACCTGTATAAATATAGTAAGTGTTTGATTCAGTGATCATGAATTACCACGTAGTTACGGTCGCAACCATCATTATGATTTAAATTAATATTCTCTCTCTATAATAGTGAGATAATTTGCCGCTTTGCATCGTTGTTGTTATTCCGTGTTAAAAATATCAAATTATTAAAAAACGAACTTAATTTGAAAAAAAATGTTTTTTTGAGAATGTATTATTTTCAACACAAAATGACAATTTTGGCCAACTATGACATTTTAGGACAGTTCTAAAAATATTCTTGTTTGTAATTTAGTAAAATTAAGTTAGGTTAGATAACATGTTGCAACGAAAGAAACGTTATTTTTCTAACCTAACCCATCTTTTAGCCATCATTTGACTTTACGTGACGTAATTGAAATTCCTTAGTTATTGTGATGTTACTGTGTCAATATTGTGAAAGTTCTATGATAGTAAAACATAATTTCAATTTTTATAGTCTTTTTTTGCCATAATAGTGCAAATGGTCAACAAACACATTTGCACTATTATGGCAAAAAAAGACTATAAAAATTGAAATTATGTTTTACTATCATAGAACTTTCTCCTTCAATAAAACAACAATAATCAATTTACAATTGTTTGTTTTCCACTCCACGATTAAGCATGAAGTAAAATTTTGAGTTTAGAAAAGTCAAATTACGCTTTTTTAAACTCGAAATTTTTCTTCATGCTCCACGCGTATAAAACGCTGATTTAATGTGAAATGGTCTGTAACCATTTAATATGTCAATTATCAATTGTTTAAATGACAGGGAAAGTGCTATGATAGACATATCACCATTTTTTATTTTAATTTTGTTTAGTATTATTTCATGTCTCAAATTCGTGCCGACCTAATAGAACTAACAATTTGTTTAAGAATGTATTTAAAAATTCCCTGTCCGTTTTCTAAAACGGCCTAATTTTCCTGACTTTTCCATGACTTTTCCCGATGAATAAAATCCCTTGACTTTTCCCTGACCCGGTTTTCCGGTTAGTCGCCACCTTCGAAAAAAAAATATTTTTTCGAGAATGGTGTTTGTGTGAAAGTTACTTGTGACGTTTTTATATGGTACATAGTAGGTGCATAGTTCGAGTATTATTTAGGTAAATGATATCAATCACTAACCATTTTATAAACAAATGTCATTCTGTAAACGGCAAAAATATCGAAAATATTTGTGTGCTCGAAATTAGAGTTAGTGCAAAAATTGTCATTACACTTTTCCAAAGTGCATAATTTAGGCATAGTTTTTTTCGAAAGTTTTTTTTCAAATGGGATGCCCTGTATATCTTGACATATTTAGAAAGAGAATAAATACACAAACAAAAATGCTGTTTAATCTACAAGTTACTCAAATTTAATGTACGTGTATTTAAAGTAATTACTTATTTAAAGTAAATATAAGATTTGGAATTAGAACGAAAAAAATAGAATTAATAAATAATTAACTAAATAGATAGAAATAAAAAATTACAATGAATGTTCGTAAAAGTTGCCACCTTATTCGATGCATTTTTCAGCTCTCTTATGAACATCATTGCTTACCTTGATTTTAGTTTCTTCAATAATAATAAAATCTTTCTACCTTTTTTCGTTTTAAAAACATCTGTATTATTTCTACATTTTCTGTACAACCTTAAGAAATAAGTCTGGTTTGGTTGAACCTGGCCAGGAAATAATTTCGCATACCACAGCCGTTTCAACTGCATTTTTTTAACATGATAAATAACACTCTAACATGTCACACTTCTCCTTATGACAAAAAAGGATGGCGAAAATCACAATAATACAAGAAAATTGACTAATCGTCAATAAGCATCGATAATTTGACAACATCCGACATCGTTTATTTATCGCCGTTATGATTGCGAGTAGGTAATCCTAATATCAAATATGCAGTATTTTAATGGCCTATAACTCCTTTATCTTTATTTTTAGATAAATTCAAATTCAAAACTATTTGAAATCGAGAAAAAAAGCGGTTTTTATATATTATGTTTAAAGTGTGCAAACTATAAGAAGCGTAAGCTTCTTATAGTTTGCACACTTTAAACATAATATATAAAATTACGAAAAAACTATTCGTGAAAATGCAAACAATGTCTTAATTAATAAGACAACTTAAGACGATAAATATCCATTGAAACAACTACTTCCCGTGCAAATACACCTCCGGATATTGAATTATACAATGAAATATTTAAAATTTTATTTAATTTGATTTGTTACAACGCTCTATTAAAGTATATGTAACGTTTAGGTCAAATTCTCTTCAAACCAACTAACAATACAAATTTAAAATGAAAGGAGAGATAGCAACAAATTAGAAGTGAAAGGACTTGGATTAAAACTAATGTCTTCGGCCATCTATAGACGCGTTTCGAGATTTATCTCTCTTCAGTATAGATTTAAATTTGTATTGTTAGTTGGTTTGAAGAGAATTTGACCTAAACGTTACATATACTTTAATAGAGCGTTGTAACAAATCAAATTAAATAAGATTTTAAATATTTCATTGTATAATTCAATATCCGGAGGTGTATTTGCATGGGAAGTAGTTGTTTCAATGGATATTTATCGTTTTAAGTTGTCTTATTAATTAAGACATTGTTTGCATTTTCAGGAATAGTTTTTTCGTAATTTTATATATTATGTTTATTTTTAGGATACTCATTTATTGAGACTTTTTTGAAAAAATGTTGTTTCTGCAAATAAATCAAAAACCTGAGGTTCATTTATTTTCTGTTTACACCATCGTAATGTACGTAAAAAAATACTACTAGTTTGTTAATTTAACCGACTTCGTGGCTCCAAAGATAACAAAGTTACCAATGGTGGCCCGATAATGTAGAACACCCTGTATTGGTAACCGCCCCCGCCAGTGTAGATTATAAATCCGTAACTTTGTGTGTTTTAGCATACGTGTGAACAATAACGAAACAAAAACTACATGACAATATAATTTGGAAAAATCTCTAATAATTGATTCCATTCTTGATAAAAATTAAGAAATTTTATTTTCCAATTATATCCAACAAGACAAGAGTGGGTCTTTATCATTTTAATCAACTGAAAACAAGCAAGAAGCAACTGCAATTTACATTCTACATTCTCTAAGTTTGGCAACGTTTATTATTATACTTGTGAAAAAGCAAAGTAGCTCTTTACATGTTATTTATATTATTGTAAAGATCATAGAACTTACGTGAAATGATCATAGCAAAATCCAGTAAACCCGCATTTCTTCATGGTGCACTTATCCTCCCTGACGCTCTTCCTCGTCGTGATCTCATAAGTGATATTAAACCCGTACACATCCAACAAATCGTCCAGCACCCTCAAATGCGTTCCCTCGAGACTGCTCAAATTCAACGTAATCTCCAAATATTCAGCGTGGCATCTCACGAAACTAACATTATTCACGGTATCCTCAGAAACAGCATAAATTTCGTGACCTCGCAGATCGAACCCGGGGAAATAATACTTGTGCTCTTTAAAACTTAACCCCTCGAATACGTAGACTTGGGTTAGGTAGACGATTATTGAGGAGTTCGGTGGGGCGGCCTGGGCGTCTATTATCCATTTGCAGTGGATGGGGGTGGGGAATTTGTTGGGGAAGTTGGGGGTGGTGAGGACTCCGCGGGGGGCGGTGAAGGTGCCGCCGCATGCCGGAGCCGAGAGGATGGTTTCCGGGAGAAAGAGGAATAAGAGAAGGAGGTACATCATTTGGTAACTTTTATCTGAAACAAAAAAAAAATATTGTTAATATTTCGTAAGCATATCAAATCAACATTTAATTGAAAATAACTCCATAAATTTTATAATTATATTTTTCTGTCGGGCGCGTATTTATAGATTAAAGGTTTATTTTTTATTAATAAACGATTGCTAAAAATAATCTTATGCTAAAAATATGTACTCGTATGTACCCTTATATTGTTCAATAGCTTAATTTATGATCGTCCATTAAATATACGTCGTTCATTTATTTTTTATATTTTAAACGATTGTAAAGAGTTACTTTGATGTAACGTTACTAGTTTTAGTGTTCTTTTCTGGGTGTATGATTTCAGTGAAGTGATCATCTAAGTTTAATAGAAAAGTAACAAGAAGAATTCAAATTCAAAACTATTTGAATTCGAGAAAATAAGCTTACGCTTCTTATACTTTGCACACTTTAAACATAATATATAAAATTACGAAAATGTTATTCGTGAAAATGCAAACAATGTCTTAATTAATAAGACAACTTAAAACGATAAATATTTATTGAAACAACTACTTCCCGCGCAAATACACCTCCGGATTTTAAAATCTTATTTAATTTCAAATTAAATAAGATTTTAAATATTTCACTGTATAATTCAATATCCGGAGGTGTATTTGCACGGGAAGTAGTTGTTTCAATAGATATTTATCGTCTTAAGTTGTCTTATTAATTAAGACATTGTTTGCATTTTCACGAATAACATGTTCGTAATTTTATATACAGAGAGTTTTATGTAACACCGAACGAGTATTTTTCTTTTACGTATCCATATGCATACGTTGCACATTTTTTGATGCTCGGTTTATTAAAAGAATATAATTTGAAGCTTAAGCGAGTGTTTTCCACTCCCAGGCTAAGCATGAAGTAAAATTTCGAGTTTAGAAAAGCCTGAAAATTTGGTTTGGTCGCGTAGCGCGAAGCGCGGAGCGGCCAAACCAAATTTTCAGGCTTTTCTAAACTCGAAATTTTACCTCATGCGCCACCGGTACAAAACACTGATGCAATGTAAAGTTTCGCAGTGTGTTTTAAACTTCGTAATGTTGGTGTTTTGTACCGGTGGCGTATGAAGTAAAATTTCGAGTTTAGAAAAGCCTGAAAATTTGGTTTGGCCGCTCCGCGCTACGCGACCTAACCAAATTTTCAGGCTTCTCTAAACTCGAAATTTTACTTCATGCTTACCCTGGGAGTGGAAAACATTCGCTGAAAGCTTCAAATTGATTTTTTTAATAAACCGAGCATTGGAAAGTGTGCAACGTATGCATATGGATACTTCAAAGAAAAATTCTTTGTATGAAAATGTTCGGTGTTACATAAAACTCTCTGTATAATAGAAAAGTACTTTATTATTTATATTCACAGTTAGATTTTTACATTAACTAATAGTTTATTTTATAAATAAGCTACGACTTGATATTACAATTGTTTGTGACCTTTCGGTCTGAAGTCTAGGAATCAACTCTCTTAAATTTAGTGGGAATGCTAGACCGGAGCCCCGGCAAATCCAAAATTTCAGGCTTTTGTAAACTTGAAATTTTACTTCATGCACCATGATTATAAAGGTTAATACTAATTTGACTTAGCATTTAGTTTCATAAAACTATGTTTCTAAACTTCTACAAAAACAAGTACAAAAATATATATATATTTTTTAACTAAGATGCAGGTCCGCAGTAGGAGAGGAAGAACGTCATCGAAGCCAAATATCCGAAAATTCATAAATTTAAATCAGACATTTAAAATTACATAAGGAATTTATATTTTAAATTTTATTTTAAATCGGTGACACATGAAGTAAAATTTCGAGTTTAGACAAGCCTGAAAATTTGGATTTGCCGAGGCGCGTGAGCGAAGCAAGTCGCGCCCCGGCAAATCAAATTTTTAGGCTTTTCTAAACTCGAAATTTTACTTCATGCTTAATCTGGGAATGGAAGACACTGGCTAGAATTATATTCAAATAACAACAGATTAATGACTTCAATTCACCAACATTTGTCAACTATAGTCAAAAGATAGTTTATTTTAGTGTTTTTATACGTGACCCATAATGATTTCAATAAAACAATCCATTGTTAATTAAAAAAAAATCACTGATTATAGTTATTTTTAATTGAATGTAAATAAAAATCATTTTTATCAGTATTTTACGGAAAATGATAAAAATCACACTTTCTCAATAAAAGTTAATTTTGAAGTTTGATTTGTAACATATTGACATAACTTTTAAATGACTGAAAAATGATAGTTGTAAATATAATTTTTAATTTGAAAAAAATGGTAGTTTTTGATTTTAAACAATAATGTTGCTAAAAAAAATGCCAAAATTAAACTAAATGGTATTACATACCAGCAAAAGTGTATGTTTTATGTAAAATGTCAAGCGTGTCAATTGTGACGTAAATAGTCAACTGAGTTGTTAAATCTCAGAAAAACCAGTTAAATTAGTTTACTAAATAATATTTATATTTTTTTTTCTGGAAAATGTTTAACGGTTTTTCAAATATGTCAAAAACTAAAAAAAGTCTATCTTCTGGATTATTCATCAGCACATCATTTTTGGTATGAAAATACAAATTTTATTTATTTATTTATTTATTTAAATCAACGGGATCCATATACAAAACGAGACAACAGTTCGTGATTCTAAAACCAACAAAAGTACATGCAAGACTAAAGTACAAGACAAAAAAAATAAATATATATATCTCCTAAGCTACGAATACAATGATAATATAATATATAAGTGGCAAACTAACCATGTACACAATAACCTATTCCTTTATTAGGAATGCGCGTAGCTGTTTCAATGTCCTACTAAAAATGTCAAAATTGATATTATTGCAATTAGCACAAATCCTATTAATACCAAAATTATTGCAGTAATTGGTTCTGTACATTTGTTCATAAAATGACTTACTGCTCCGTAATAGGCGACTTGGAGCATGGAAGTTTACTAAACTTAACAGTTCTGGACAGATTATCACACCTGATATTATTTTTTTAAGAAAAATAACATCTGCATATAAGCGTCGTTGCTCGAGCGATTGCAAATTAATAAACGACAATACATGTGGATAAGTGCTATCAAGATTGAATTTGAAGGTTATGTATGTAAGGAACCTATGTTGAACCCTCTCCACTTGGTTAATGTTTTGGGATGTATTTGGGCACCATATCAGTGAGCAATATTCGATATGCGGCCGAACGAGAGACACATACAGATTTGCGAGCGTTCTTATATTAGAAAAATCTGTACACTGTCTTCTAATAAAGCCTAACATTTGCAAGGCTTTTGAGGTTACAGTGTCTATATGGTTAGTGAAGCTCCAAGTGTTCGTAAAAGTAACACCAAGATCTCTTACAACATTAGTGTGTGCTAATGGTGTGTTATTTAGTAATTTTTGAGTCCCTTTAATCTCTTTTTAGAATAAGACACAACAAAACATTTGGAAACATTCAGCTTCAATTTGTTTATAATACACCAACGACTTAACGCTTCCAGGTCGAGTTGTAGCTTATGGCTAGAATAATTGTCCTTAATAGGCATGTACAGCTTTAAGTCGTCCGCAAAAAGAAGGCAATTGGAATATTTGAAACACTTTACAATATCATTGATAAAAACAATAAATAGTAATGGACCAATATGTGATCCCTGCGGTACCCCCGAAGTTACAGGTATGGGACGAGCAGTGAAGTAACTGATGCGGACTGTTTGAGTTCTGTTGCTGAGGTATGATTTAATCCAATCGAGCAAAGACCCATGTACACCAGCCTCCAAAAGTTTTTCGACCAAGATTTGATGGTCAACACTGTCGAACGCTTTAGAAAAGTCGGTGTACACGGTATCAACCTCGTACCCCTCTTCCAGCGATGTAGTAATTGTTGCCCCAAAGATTAGTAAATTAGATACTGTAGAATGTCCTGGCCGAAACCCATGTTGTTTATCAGTTAAAATAGAGTTCAAGTCCTTACTAACGCAATCAGTAACTAGCTTTTCAAATATCTTGGGAATGTGTGATAGCAATGATATTGGTCTGTAATTCTCAACGAGGTTCCTCTTGTCTTTCTTGAAGATAGGTATTATTAGTGAATGGTTCCATCTGTCAGGAAAAGTGCCAGATTTAAGGGATTTATTAAATAAGAGCCACAAAGGTCTAGAGAGTGAAAACGCACACTTCTGTAAGAAGACGGGCGGTAAACCATCCCAGCCCTCTTTTTTTTTGTCTACCCTGACAGCTCCTGAAGTATGGCAGAAATAGAGATATCGTTAATTCGGTTGATCGATATATGATTAAGACTAGTCCTACACGAAGAGAGTTGAGAAAGCACTGGTTATGAGGTATTATAAACTGAACCAAAGAAGTCTGCAAATATATTTGCCACATCCTGCGGGTCGGTGTATGTTCCCCACTCTGAAACGAGGGTATCCGGGAAATCGGGTGATGACCTATTGGAGTTTATAAAACTCCAAAAGCGTCTCGGGTTATTATTAATGGACGACTCAATCGAATCAATGTAATTTTTGAAACAAGAATGTGTGAGTTCCTTGCATTTTGCTCGTGTGGACTGGAATCTAGTATAGTCGATCACGTGTTGTGATTGTTTAAATTTCTTATGCTGTTTTTTCTTTAAAAATATCAAGTCAATTAGTTCCTTACTAAACAATTTAGGAAATTTAAACTGAGCTGACGACCTAATCCGAATGATTGGAACGCATTTTTTAATTGAGTTAAATAAAATATCGTAAAAGTAATCCAAGTCGCAGTTTACATTATCACTTGTTAGTAAAGAGTCCCAGTGAGTATTTTTATTTTGAAAATTATTTCCCGTTTTGAACATAATTGGTCATTTTTCACATTAATCGACAATTCTAACGTAGCTTGTCATTATCGACACACACTATCAATCCGTGTTAAAGATATCAAATTATGACAAAACAAAATATAATTTTTGAACAAAATTGCCGTTTATTCTTTTTTTGGCATAATTAACAATTTTTGAAAAAAAAATCCCTTTTTAACATTAGTCATTTTTCACATAAATTGATATTTTCAACGTAGCTTTTCATAATGGACACACGCAATGTCGATCCATGTTGATTATATTAAATCATGCCAAAAAAAAAACAATTCATGTGAACAAAATTGTCGTTTCTTTAGCATAATTTGATTATTTCAATACGGAAAATAATTGTTAAAGCACGAATTTTGGCCAAATATGACATTTTAGGACACTGTTGTAGTTTGATTGTTATGATATTTTGATCAACTACACAACACTTAGTTAATCGACTGGTTTTTGTATAAATTTGGCAACTTACTTGTAGACTGTATTTTGAAATGTTTACGTTATGCTACTCAGACTATTATGACTTAATTTTATGAGATTTTTTAATTAACAAAGGATTGTTTTTTTGAATGATTATGACATTAGGTCACATTTAAAAACTATCTACTGCCTATTGTGACATTTTCACTGTAACTGACTCAATCAACTACCTTTGATTACGATGACGTTTAAACATTAAACCACTATACCGACTGTACTTTGACTATTGTGATATTTTGACTGTAAGTCACTAGTTCCACTGTTTTTTGACTGTTACAGTATTTTCATATTATTCAATCGATCGACTGTATGTTGACTATTGTGACATTTTGACTGTAAACCACTAGTTCGACTGTATTTGACTATAACAGTATTTTCATATTAATCACCCGATTAACTATATGTTGACTCTTGTGACAATTTGACCAGGCACTAGTTTCTCTGTCTTTTGACTATGACAGTATTTTCATATTATACACTCAATCGACTGTATATTGACCATTTTGACTATAAACCACTAGTTTGACTGTTTTTTACTATAATAGTATTTTCACACTATTTACTCGCTTGACTGTATTTTGACTATTGTGACATTTTGATTGTAAGTCACATATTCGACTAGTCTTTTGACTATTACAATGTTTTCATATTAATCACTCCAACGACTTTTATTTCAACAAATATGACATTTTTACTTCAAGTTATTTGATTGACTGTCTTTTGATTTCGACAGTATTATCACATTAAATCATTCTGCGGGCTGTATTTTAACTATTGTATTTAAAAAAAAAAATGACTGTAAGTAATGAGTGTCTTCCAGTCCCAGACAAGCATATAGTAAATTTTCAAGTTTAGAAAAGCCAAAAAATTTGGATTGGAAAAATGTTCAGGCTCTTCTAAACTCAAAATTTTACGCTACCCTTATAAAACACTGATTCAAAATATAGATTACTTACATAATTTAAAATTTCTGATTTAAATTTAAAAAATTTGATGTACCTGGGGCCGTCGTGGCGCGCCCGCTAAAATGGAGAAAATACGGTAATTATCTCAATCGTACCCTAAAAAATTTAATTGGGAAAGTGTACAAGAGAAATCGCTGGAAATTATTTTTAGATTCATAACATTGCCGCAAGAGGGCGCTATCTCTATATTAATAGATTATAACATTTTTTATTAAATAAATGCCAAATTAAGCCATGTGAAAAATATAAAAAATCTTAATCTACGGTAAATTTTACCCAATTTTAACTATCTTCTTGTTTTTTTATATCTCACACAAGATTCACGGGAAAACGAAAATGTTAATAAATGCCTGTAACTTTTGTTAGGTTCAACTGAATTTAATAAATTTGTGCTCCTTTGATAAATAATTAAATACACTTTAAAAAATAATTCACTCTGATTTATTTTAGTTTAAATATTAAGCAAAAAAGAAGTTAAATTGTTTAGTTTAATGGTACGCAAGGTTTCAAGGTTTAACTACCGTTGCTTTATAGTCTTCAAATGAAACTGATAAAAAAATATTTTTAATAATTTTTTAGGAAAATTAAATTTATCTATAATCTGTTTAATAACTAGAAGGAGCGTTTTAAATTTCACGCGCCAAAACCTACAACTCTGATTGGACGAGAGCGCGCCCATTTTAGACTATGCTAATTACGTCATTATTAGACGCAACAGTTGAGTTAACCTTAATTCGAAGCGTTACCGAGTTGCAACTTTGTCTGTTTCGTAATAACCTTTTGTGCCATGTTTCTTTAGCATAGTTAAAAGTTAGATTTGTTTATATTGTGTTGTCATGGATTATGGACCCAGTAGAAGCTCGGTGTAATATCACCATCACCTCCAAAAAAAGCGTTAGAATTTGGATTTGGGTCATTTATATCTGTCTGAAAAACAGTGCATAATAAATATGTATAAGCAGATAATAACAGATGATCCACATATGAAAATGACTGCTGTTGTATCAGACATTGTTGGTGCAGTAGGTGAGATATCAAATAGCATAAGAATATGCATCAAATAATAAAATGTTTAGTTTTTAAGAAATGTAAATTCCACTGTCTGTCGTACCATTAGCAAATATAAAAAATCCGGAGAGATTTGTAGCCCTAAACAGCATAGAGGACATAATTACAAGTTTTGATGACGTAGTGAAGAGATCCGTGCATAGTTTCTTCTATAAAAATGAACTGCCAACTTTGAATAAAGTTTTAAAAGTAGTAAACGATCATGCAGGCATGCCGAAGATGAGTCGTTCTACCTTGTATAGTTTTATGAAATAAATCAATTTTAAGTAAGTTAGAGACTAGAGCTGGGCAGGATTCGAATCATTCAGGATTCGAATCCTTTTAGAGGATTCAAAAGAGGCATTCGAATACTTTAGTTCGAGCTGGGCAGGATTCGAATCATTCAGGATTCGAATCCTTTTAGAGGATTCAAAAGAGGCATTCGAATACTTTAGTTCAACTGGATTCGTGATCCTGATTTGTTACATTTTTTTTTAAGAGGATTCGTGTTCGAGTCTAAATGTGGGTGATTCGAATCCTTATAAAAGGATTCGAATCCTTGTGAAAGGATTCGAATTCTTAGAAAAGGATTTGAATCATCAAAAATAATTCGAATTAATTGTGAGGAATAACATGAGAAATGTTCTTTTGTGTGTTTCTAAATCTCACGTTAAATCACTGTTTTATGCGCGTGGCGCATGAAGTAAAATTTCGAGTTTAGAAAAGCCCAGAAAATTTGTCTCGGGTCGCTGCGCGACCCGAGACAAATTTTCACGGGGCTTTTCTAAACTCGAAATTTTACTTCATGCTTAGTCTGGGAGTGGAAACGCTCGTTCGAAACTTCAAAGTAAATGCTTTGATAAGAACATTAAATGATTGGAAATGTGTTTAAAGATAATAATCTAGTTTTCAAAATTTTGTTTAATATTGTTCGAAGTAAAACTGACATGGTAGCCACAATCTGAAATGTTATATTTTTCCGACATTTCCCTGACTAAAGATTTTTTCCCTGGCCTTTTAATATCTTTCTTCTGTGAGAAATTTCCATTCTGTTTAATAGGTTTCATTGTTTTTGCCAATATTTAAGTTAATTTTATAAATTATTACGTGTTTTGTAATTTGCCTCCTGATTTTGACAAATTTAATAATATCATATGGCTTTTTTGTTAGTGTCAATTTGAATATAATTCCATGACTTTTCTCTGACTTTCCCGGTTTTAATGATATTCAGTGAATTTTTTATTTACGTAAATTTGAGCCATTAGTCGATTTTATGATAGAGTTCAATTTGAAGTTTTGAACGAGTTGTTCCACTCCCAGGGTAAGCATGAAGTAAAATTTCGAGTTTAGAAAAGCCCCGTGAAAATTTGTCGAGGGTCGCGCAGCGACCCGAGACAAATTTTCGGGCTTTTCTAAACTCGAAATTTTACTTCATGCGCCACGCGTAAAAACAGTGATGTGAAGTGGAGTTCAGAAACACACAAATACATCTGTAACCAGAGTAACAGGGAGTCAGATATTTAGTCTGTTATCAACGATGTTCAGTGGTAATAATAAATAATTAGGTTTTGAATATTTTTGTTAAAACAACTGGTATCGATATTTATAGATTAATGGTTGCAAAAAAATAATAAATTCAAATTTATTTTTAAAGGATTTGTATTCGTGATTCGAAAAAACAAGATTCGAATCTTTGATTCGAATCATATTTATCTCTTACGAATCCTTTATTCGAGTATTCGTGATTCGAATCATATTAGGTGATTGGGATTCGTGATTCGAATCCTTTGTACGAGGATTCGTGCGAGCTCTGATAAAGACACATTATTATATTATATATTATATTATGAACATAATGTAAATATGTTATATTTCACAGATATATGGCGAGATGCCGTATAAGCATTTTAATTGAACTGACATTATCGTTCGATGGAAAAGAATATACGTAACCACAATTAAGAAGTACAAAATGTATTTTGAATTGTGGAGGCTTCTACTTCGTTATACATGTTAATTTAACACAATAAAACACTTTTAACTTTGTTAATATAACACAAATTATACAAACAAAGTTAAAAGTAAAATAAAATAATTTAAAACTTTCAAATATATATTGTAAACTCGCTACAATTGTTTCGCCACACTGTGGCTTCTTCAGGCGAAGAAATGATAAATTACATTTGTCAGTACAGGTATATATACAATGTTTATGGGGGGGGGGGGTGGGTTTTTCAGCGAAATTTAAATTTAGGAGTGGTGAGTTTGTTAAGTCTAATTGGTCAAACTCACCACTCCTAAATTTAAATTTCGCTGAAAAACCCACCCCCCCATAAACATTGTATATATACCTGTACTGACAAATGTAATTTATCATTTCTTCGCCTGAAGAAGCCACAGTGTGGCGAAACAATTGTAGCGAGTTTACAATATATATTTGAAAGTTTTAAATTATTTTATTATAAAAGTGTTTTATTGTGTTAAAGTACAAAATGAATATTTGATTTCATTTAAAGAGTAATTATGAAATTATTTAAAATTGCCGCCAAATTTATATAGTGATATTTCTGGTAACTTTTTATAGTGTAAATTGGGCTTTGGCACTTACTCCTTCTAGTTTTTAAACAGACTATAGAAAAAAATCTAGTTACATTAATAATTCAAACAATCCCACACACTCACATTCGCATATGTAATACGTAACATAACTCTGGGGATTTCAAGTAGCAATTTTACATTCCATTGAATCGGGGAGTTATTCCCGCAGTGTGCGGAATAGTGCGCTTTAATCTGTCACCGGAATTAAGTTTATTCCTCCAGGAAAGCGCCCGGAACCGATGCATATATACACCATACGCGCACGTGGATTAATGTACGATTCTCCGTGATTCCGTTTTGGATATTTGGTTTAGGATTAGCGCTAATTTGAATGGATCCTTCACACACACAATATACGAGACAAGATTTCCTAACTGAATCTGTAGAGCGTTGTCTCTGCAGAATTTAATAGGATCTTGCAAGATTCACCTACATAGTTGTATTATGATTAAATGCTGAGAATTTGCTGCGCTATGGAATATCAAATGTGCATGGTATAGAGATATCCCTATATATGCTGTTCAATTTTAGGCATTCGTCGTTTTTGAAAAGGCGTTTAATTTGAAACTTCAAACAAGTGTTTTCAAAATGATGATGATGATGATGAAAGCGCGCCAAAAAATCTAAATTTTCATCCTTTTCTAAACTCAAAATTTTACCTTATGCATCAGGCCTATAAAACATTTAAATATTGTGAAGTTCGAAATATATTGCTTTAGCAGTATACAGGGTGTCCCGTTAATGTGGGAAAATGGCTTAACCCAGGAATCTATGGGATCAATATATGATGATTTAACATAACTTATCTATATCCAAAAGTTTACGGTTAAGCCGGAATTAGTCTTCAAAGTTCAAAAAAATATTATTAATTTTATTTAAAACAATTGAACGCTACACTCGATTCGACTAAAATTTATTATGGTTGATTATCACAATATAACACATCATTTCAGTTATTATGGTAATCATTTAATCGCAAGAAATATAAAAAACAATAGTACCACAACATAAAACTAAAATATGTTTTTATAGGCACACCTTCTAAAAATGTAAAAAATACATCTTTAAAGATTAGTTTGTTTAAAAGCTTTTTTATGTCTTAGTATTGTTTGATATCTTGTTCGGTTTTGCTACAAAAAATAAAACGCCACTAAATTATTTTTTATTATTTAGTAAACACAAAATATAGTTTTTTGGGTGATTCGAAATAAATGTTTTTTCTTTGTCGCCGTTTTTTCTTTGGCGTTTGTTAAACAATTAATTATGTATAATATTAATTACCAAGTATTTTTTGAGAATTAAATGTTATCTTCTTTATGGTTAATAATTATTCATATTCCTCGGGAGCAAAGATATACAGGGAGTTTTTCTTTTAAGTATACGTATTCCAAACTCAGCCTATTTTCTGAAAATCTTTAGATATTCCTTGTTCTTTTAAGTTCAATTTGAAGCCTTAAACAAGTGTTTTCCACTCCCAGACTAAGAATGAAGTAAAGTTTCGAGTTTAGAAAAGCCCCGTGAAAATTTTCTGGGTTTTTCTAAACTCGAAATTTTACTTCATGCGCCACACGTACAAAACACTAAAATGTTGTGAATTTTATGTATATTTAAACTTCACTTGAAATCTGTGTTTAATACGCGTGGCATAGGACGTAAAATTTCGATTTTAGAAAAGCCGAGATAATTTGTCGAGGGTCGCTGCACGACCCTCGACAAATATTCACGGGGCTTTTCTAAACTCGCAATTTTACTTTATGCTTAGTCTGGGAGTGGAAAACACTCGTTTAAAGCTCCAAATTGAACTCATTTGAAAAACAACGAATGTCGGAAAATTTACAGATTATGCATATGTTTACCTAAAAGAAAAATTCACTGTATATTGCTTGTGTTAGGATTTTGCTAAGGAAATTGAGGATACCATGTTCATATTTTATATTTTTGTGGCAAAGCCGTGCAAGATATCAAACATTATTAACAAACAAAAAAGCTTTCAAATGAACCAATCTTTGAAATAATATTTTTTTAATTTTTATAAGGTGAGCCTGTAAAAACATATTTTAGTTTTTATGTTGTGGAACTACTGTTATTTATACTTCTTGTCAATCAATGATGACCATAAAAACTTAAATGATGTGTTATATTATGATAATCAGCCATAATAAATTTCAGTCAAAATGAATATAGCACTCAATCGTTACAAATAAAATAAATAATATTTATTTGAACTTTAAAGACTAATTCCGGCTTAGCCGTAAATTTTTGGAAATAGATTAGTTGTGTTAAATCATCATTGTTTTATGCTAGGAATCTATGGTTAAGCCATTTCCCTACATTAACGGGACACCCTGAATTTTAAAGCTTTAACAGTAAACTTGCCATCATTCTGACAGAGGCCCACAGATCAATACCACAACATTTTTTGTTGAATTTCGTGGCAACCATTATTTTCGTGAAAATTATTTTTGGTAGTTTCTAAAAATGTAAAAAAATAAATATCAGCTTGACTCCATGCACAAATGTTTACTGTACAATAATTAGGAAAGATAATATCGCATGCGGCCCTTGGAATCTTTTGGGCGGCCCTTGTTAACAAACGCCGTTGTATGTTTATTAATGTGTTTATCAAAATACTCAAGTAATTTTAAGTTTTCAGTATAAAGCCGGTATCCGTATTCGATTTGGCGAATATTCGTTTACTTTTCTATATTTGTATTCGCCAGATTTATTGCGCAGTTGTGAATATAATTTGTATTAATTATATGAAATGTAGCCCTAAGACGTTAAATAGAAAAGCCGATTTATCAACTGAATTTTTGGGTTCGTATTTTATTATTCTGGAAATTCAGTGTTTTTTCCTTTTACATTTAATTCGTGCTTTACACGCCTGGCACATGAAGTAAAATTTCGAGATTAAAAAAGCCCGAAAAATTGGTTTAGTCGCATAGTTATTATGTATGAATTATTGAAATTTTTACATTCCTAAGAGTTTCAGATTTTCACTTATTATGAAAGCGTTGATTAGAAATAAAATATTGAATTTGAATTAGAGGCATTTGGTTTGTTCAACTAACTTCTTCATTTTTCCAACTGGTTTCGACTTATCGTTATCCATAAGGAAAAAGGTACAAAAAATATATTTTTACAGAGTTAACCCGGGTTTTCGATAAAAAAACGCATAACGCCATAACTCAGTTATTTATTGACCGATTTAAATGAACTAAAAAAAAAAAACAAAGTCAATGGCCGTTTTAATACTATAAATTGGCAGTATTTATATAGTTTTACAAAATTAGTTAATTTTGTTTGTCATTGCCAAATAATAGTCAACTGTAAATTTTTAAATGACTCGCTATTCTTTTCTTACTTTATTATATTAGACATTGTTTACCGATGAAAAGTTAGCCATAAAAAAGTTAGCCATAAATGGTGGCAGCCCTAGTAATTTAAAAATATATGCAAAAATGTATTTCTCCAAAAATTAGGAATACTATAGTGTAACATTCTTAAAGATGGGTATGAAATCAACATTTAAACCTAAAATAATTACAAACAAATATGTTTGGAGTAAGTGATAGAGCAAATTTACTGTGTCTTTTCAATCCATAAAAAAGGTTGTTCGGCCGAACCATCTATTTTTGCGATTTGAAGAAATTTGTAAAATCGTTCTATGGCTTATTTTAAAAATAATTTATAAAAATCAACCCTTAAGACACCACTACGATTTTATTGGCCACAAATACATTTCAAGCCTTTTTGGAAATGGAGCTGCAAGAAAACCATACCTTCATTTAGCCAAGCATTGTGATTTATTGTGATTTGAAACGATACAGTAAATTTGCTCTATCACTTACTCAAAAAATATTTGTTTGTATTTATTTTAGGTTTAAATGTTGATCTTATACTCACCTTTAAAAATGTTACCCTATAGTTTTTCTAATTTCTGGGGAAAATACATTTTTGTAAATTTTTTAAATTACTAGAGTTACCACCATTTATGGCTTACTTTTTTATGTCTAA
The DNA here is from genome assembly GCA_932526585.2 of Philonthus cognatus. Taxonomy (NCBI): domain Eukaryota; kingdom Metazoa; phylum Arthropoda; class Insecta; order Coleoptera; family Staphylinidae; genus Philonthus; species Philonthus cognatus. The sequence goes on along the minus strand of OW052242.1, from coordinate 67,103,064 downwards.
CTTCTCGTCGGTACATTGTTTCTCTAAATTGAATAATGCTCGGTATGTTGATATAAAATTATTATTTATGCTTAGAAAAAAATATTATAATTGGCATTGGAAAAAAAATACTGTTTAAATTATTTATTGCTTTATATTTAATACGTTTATTCTATTAACTAATTTATTATACATTTACAGTTTGTTATTATTTTAAATGCAACTTTAATTTTTATTAAATACTTTTTATTTTTTAGAAATGGAATATTAACCAAATAACGGCCGAGCAAATCATAGAGTTAACTCTAAAAGTTGATTTTAGGTAAAATTCTGCACTTCTTTTTATGATTTCAATGAACGACATACTTCGTCGATTTTATCCCTCTCATGCGCCACTTCCACGTTTGTGGACACGTTTGTTTTTCTATTTATTTCCAAAAGTATCAGTTAAATTCTTATAGAAGTGATCTAAGTACACATTTGTGGACATATATTTTCGCTAGTTATTCGTAGATGGCTGCAGTTGTACTGAATTGCATATTATAATCGTTTGTGAACAAGTCTCCATATGCTCTGTGTGTTTATAGTTAGTTTGTGCAAAGACAGTAAAAAAAAGTCGGTTTACGGCAAAATAAAGTATTTTTAGGTAAGTAAAAAATGTTTTCTTCTATAAAAATATTTTGTTCTCAAAATTAATAACTCGCCCTCACAAAATAGTCCGTTATATTTACGAAAATTGATAAAATATATTTGTACACATATGTGGACAAAACGCGCACAAAAATTGTAAACAACGTTTTTAGAAAAAAGAAAACATACGTTGAAATATCTCAAGTAATGTTATTTTTATTTGTATAAATATATATTTTATAACTTTTTTTCTTTTTGTAACTTCAGTAGAAGTGGTGTTTGCTAAAAATGGATCATGAAGAAAATAGTATTACTGATGAACAGATGGATCGATTACTAAAAGATTGTGATCTGTATGATGAATCACTAACCAAAATTACAGCAAATTTACCACCTATTGCTTCGACTTCAAGCAGAAAGATTGATCCAAAACGTCCTCTATCGCAAGAGAAAATATTGATGTCATCGGATAGTGAGAATATTTACCTCAAGATAGTGAAGAAGATTTTGATGGAAAAGAAAGAAATAAACATAATAAAATTGACAATATCTTGACTAAAAAATCTATCAACGTGAAAAGTAAAGAAAGCAAAACGACTGAAAAATCTATCAACGTCACAAGTAATGGAAAAAAAACGAAATATAGCGAGTATGAAAGACGATGTCCATTGACCGACGCGGAAATTGAGTCAATGTTATACACCGATGACTCAGAAGATGGAATCATATCAGATAGCGATTCTGAAGACATAGAGTCCGTGTTTAAAAATAATGGCGATCAAGAAGAAATTGTCGAAGAGGAGCATGATATTGAAGAGGCAGATATGGAGAAAACACAACTAGAAAAAAATTTGGACCCAGAAAAGAGAAAAAAAAAAATCTACCCAGAAACCTGATTGCTCGCCTAATTGGGTTCTAAATAAAAAAAAAATATTTGGTGCTAATATTCCTAACGCCAGTAAAGAACATAAAGTACATGTTCATAGTGATTCACCAATAGATTACTTCAACCATTTTTTTTCTGATTCATTTTTGAGAGACACAATTTTTTTCCAATCAAATTTATATGCCTATCAGAATAACAAAATAAATTTCAATTTGACACTTAGTGAACTCAAAATATTTTTGAATATTACAACTATGATGTCATACATCAAATAACCAAGAATTAGGCAATATTGGTCTTCTGAAAGTGGATTGAGGATGAATTTCATAGCAGATGCTATGTCTCAGAAACGGTTTGAAGAAATTCGAAGATATTTACATTTTGTAGATGCTTCAACAATCAAAGAAAATAATACGGATAAGCTATTTCGCCTACGTCCTGTAATTGATCATCTTCATGAAACTTTTCATTCGGCTGTTGATCCTGAACAATTTACAGAGAGCTTTATGTAAAATCGAACATTTTCAATGTTAATTTTCATACAGAAAATTTTACTTTTAAGTATACATATGCATACGTTGTACATTTTCCAACACATGGTTTATTAAAAGAAATTAATTTGAAGCTTTAAACAAGTGTTTTCCACTCCCAGGTTAAGCATGAAGTAAAATTTCGAGTTTAGAAGAGCCTGAAAATTTGGCTCGGGCGCGTAGCGAAGCGAAGCGACCGAGCCAAATTAGGCTTTTCTAAACTCGAAATTTTACTTCATGCGCCTCCGCCACAAAACACTGATTCAATGTGAAGTTTGCGGTGTGTTTTGCCGAGTGGTGAACACTGATTAGGAGTAGTGGCTCATGTGGGGAATTAATTGAAATGTCAGACAACGAAGTAAAGCATAGATCTATAAGCACACCCCGTGTATTTACGATATTGTTAATTTGCCTAGCGTTTAAAATATATTAGCAGTTAGCTAATTCTAGTGCTTTAGGTGCAATCAGGTAGTAATGGCAGTGAGGATGGAGGAGTGCCAGATGTCTTTGCACTCATTTACAACGTTTTTTTTCCGTTTTATGGCCTGAATTTCTAGGCCATACCTAAAATTTAAATCCCGTCCTTAAATACCCGAGTGTGGGTACTCACTGACCCATGCGGGTCGTCAGTGAGTAGAGCTCCTGCTCTTGGGCCAGAGGGTCGTGGGTTCGAATCCCTCCGGGGGGGTGTCAGTTTCTTATGGGAAAATTGGCACCCTTTGGAGCCAATTGGATGTGAGTGAATGTGTTGTGCCGTCCATATTAGTTGCATAAGCTTGCTAACATTTAAATACTTAAATGGAATAAATAAAATAAAAATTGATGTTGGCCAATAGTTTACGTTACTAAGGCCAGGCAAAAGCCAACTTCAATCGTATTTCGAAACTTCTTCCGGTTTGACCTATGTATGTACATTGCATCCCACTTCCCGCATTGGGTTTAATAAATGCTGCATTATTTAATTTTATTTACAGGTGGTTTGTTATTTACAAATTATCTACCATAATTCACTCACATTCAATATCAGTTAAAATGTTTCATTAAGTGATTAATGAGACCCAAATTAAAGTTAAAAGAAATAAAATATGTCTTTTTGTGATTTACTAATTAAAGATAATGATGTGAGTTTGTGTTTTTAAACATCTAAATAAATCAATGTTTTATACGCGTGGTGCATGAAGTAACATTTCGAGTTTAGAAAAGTCTGAAAATTTGGATTTGCCGGGCGCTTCGCGCCGACAAATCCAAATTTTTGGAGTGGTAAATATTCGCTAGAATAACATTGAACGTTTCAATAAATAAAATCAATATACTTAATTTTATTTTAAATTTACTTGAACAGCAAGAAAATTAACTTAAATAAGACACTTAAACTTTGTTTGTATAACTGACGTTTTTTTATTGTGACTATAGTTTCGACAACTTTAACTTGTCATTATCAGACTACAAGTGTTGTAGTCTGATAATGACAAGTTAAAGTTGTCGAAACTATAGTCACAATAAAAAAACCTCAGTTATACAAACAAAGTTTAAGTGTCTTATTTATGTTAATAATGATGTATAACGAAGTAGAAGCCTCAACAGTTAACAGTTTAGAAAATTAACTTATGTTATGTTAAAATGATTACCCCAAAGTTGGTTTTTAAATGTAAATAAAAAGAACTCAGTAAGCCGAATATTTTTGTTTGAAAATTTAACAGATTATTTAATTAACATTAATTGCAGATTTTAAATATATTTTTAAACAATAAATTCCCATTTAAAAATACCTATTCTCGTAAAAATGTTATTTTTCTAAAATGACTGGAGACATTTTAAACTTATGGAAAATGATTAGAGTAAGTAACAATAATTGAGTCATTAAAAAAGTGGATTTTACTTTGTTTATTTGTTGAATTCTTTTAATAATTTTAATCAATCTTTAACTTGTATACTCTTAACCGTTGAATACATTTTGTTTTAATGCGAAAATAAAAGAACAATTAAAAACAGGTTTTGAATAAAATTGGCATATTTTCATTAAATAACACTGGTCGGCATGAAAATCGGCCCTGACACCATTCCTGCTGATTCTTATGTAAAATGACCTCCTGAATCCGAATATGACCCCCGTTTTCCCCAATCAGCCACTGTTTTCCTCATCACCCACTGTTTTCGGGAGAGGCCCCCCCCACCTATTTTATCACTTTTCGATAATTTGGAGGGATGAAAAGGATTATTTTAGCCTTTACGTTTCTTCTGAGGGGCTACAGAGATGAAAAGTTCCAAAACATGAACATTTGTAACAAAGAGGTAGATTTGGGGGGGGGGGATTTGCCCCCTTAAATTGTAAAAAAATCCTTAAAAATGATCGATTTTTCCGTTTTTTTCGCAGTTTTTTCACTTATTTTCTACATATTCCAGCTTCCATCCCCCCTCATCCTCCCCCAAACAATAAAAATATATAGCAACAATATATAGCAACAATAATAAAAATATATAGCAACAATAATAAAAATATATAGCAACAGTTCGGAAGATTCACTGTACCACGCTGGCGCTCACAATACCTCGCGCGCACAGGTTTGCCCAGGAATTTATTATTTTACTTTATATTTATTATTCTTTACAGCTAAATAAATCCTTTTCACCCCTCCAATGGATGGGGGAAACGGGGGGAGTATTGAGAGCGCCAGCGTGGTACAGTGAATCTTACGAACTGTTGCTATATATTTTTATTATTGTTGCTATATATTGTTGCAATATATTTTTATTATTTGGGGTGTTTGGGGGAGGATGAGGGGGAATGGAAGCTGGAATATGTAAAAAATAAGTGAAAAAACTGCGAAAAAAAGGGAAAAAGTTGATCATTTTTAATGATTTCTTTACAATTTAAGGGGGCAAATCCCCCCCCCCCCCCCAAATCTACCTCCTTGCTACAAATGTTCATGTTTTGGAACTTTTCACCTCTCTAGCCCCTCAGAAGAAATGTAAAGGCTAAAATAATCCTTTTCATCCCTCCAAATTATCGAAAAGTGATAAAAATAGGTGGGGGGGCCTCCCCCGAAAACGGTGGGTGATGAGGAAAAACGGAGGTCATATTCGGATTCAAGAGGTCATTTTACATAAGAATCAGCAGGAATGGAAAAATTTTTTTTTGCAGACCAGTGTAATTTAATAAATTACTAATTTATTATTTTTATTATGTTCATAATTCTTATTATTATTGTTATATAAGTTAGCTACCGCCCACATACCTCACACCTGGGCATAAGAACAAAGGAGCATAATCGCAGTACACGGCGTAGAACTGCATATTATGAAGAAGTGCTGAGTTGCGTCTGGACGCTTATCACTTTAGAGTTATATTACATTTTCTTATCTTTCTTCTTCATGTATTCTGTATTTTATATAATTATATTATTTAGTTAGTATTAAGACGTGAATCTGTAAAGACGTAAAATAAAGCTTTTTAAAAAGACTCCTCGAATATAATTCAACGTAATTGGCGCAGTCGGTAGGATTGTCCGCGAAGTTTTGTGAAGTTTTTGAGTGAATATCAAAAAATCGCGCTTCGTTCGTGTTTACGATTTACGGACAGTTCGAAAAAATTGGATTAAGTTCGACAGACACTCACGGCACATCGGTCCAGGACAGCGTAACCTGAGATGAAATTCATCGGAGTTGTCTTGTAAGTGATTCTTTATTTAGAGGCTTAATTGTAATTGTACCGAACAAATTACCGTTAAATTCAGACTGACTTACTACTAGCTCAACCTAAAAATTAAGTAATACATTTCCCATAACTAATAAAAAAAAAATGGCTCAATTAAAACCTGAATACATAAACATGATTCCCGAGTTCGACGGAAATTCCGAACTCCTTTCCAGATTTATTGATGTATGTGAAAAACTCGTCGTTAAGTTTTATAACAACGCAGACCCTAATGATTTTAGCAATACGTATTTAATGTCTTCAATTCTCGCAAAAATAAAAGGTGAAGCCGCAATAAATATCGCGTCTTCCGTTATAACAAATTGGAATGATTTAAAAACTGCTCTCGTTAATAGCTATGCCGATAAGAGAGATCCTCTCAACATCGAGCTTGCCCATCTTAAACAACTTACGAACGAAAGTCCGTTCGACTTTTATAAAAGAGTAAACCACTTATTGAACCTCCAAATTTCGTATGTCACAAATCATATGCCTATTGCCGAAATTAACAGGAGAGACCATCTAATCGGATTCTTTCGAGAAAACGCATTGCGTATTCTCTTACGCGGTCTTCGCGAACCCATTGGTAGCCAAATGAGAATAAAAAAACCCGCTGATCTCAATACCGCTCTAAATCAGCTGACAAACGATTTCCAGCTGGAAAGCACGAACGCTCAAGTTCAAGTGCAGCGACGAGATAGGAGGAATTGGCCTACTGACCAAAAAGCTCACGTTACACCACAGAGACAATTTAATTATAGACCCCAATTTGGCAACCTTCAGCCACCACGACCATTTTATAATAATAACCAAAATTTTAATTCTTCCTTCCCTAATCAAAATTTCCCTAATAATAATAATATTAGGCCAACTAGACCATATCATAACAATAATGATAACAAAAGGTTCGGTGCAAATAATTATGCACCTACACCAATGTCCGCCAGGACACAGAGCACTATTCCTCAGTCAAGCTATAGAAACATAGTAAAACAACCTCGTTTGAACGAATTCTATCAATTAGAAAATGAAAATAATAAAAATGATGATAACAATGATTTTTTAGACGAGACAGCCTTGGCAATGAGCAACCCCTCTTCGAATATTTAAACATTAAAAATAATGAAAGCTACCTGCCTCATTTATATGACCCAAAAAATAAAATTAAAATTCTCTTAGATTCAGGTAGTTCTCGTTCGTTTATCAATCCAAAATGTGCATATAAACTTTTCAATAATTCTATAAAACCAGATCCATTTGATGTAGCCACGATTCACGGCACAAGTCATGGCACTCACAGTGCAGAAATTAATTTAGTACACTTATTTAAATCAAACGAATCCCAAAATTTAAAATTCTATTTACTTAATTTCCACTCAAATTTTGATGCACTTCTAGGATTAGATAACTTAAAATATTTAAAAGCTAATATAGATTTTAATAAAGATATAGTTTTTAGTACAAATTGCCAAATAAATATTGAATATTTAAAAAAATTTGAAGATCTGCAGTACAATAAACGAATATTATTACCTGCTAGATCCGAAATTATTTTACAAATTGACGTTAAAAATATTAAAGAAGGTGACGTAATAGTCCCATATGCAAATTACGGGCATGATGTAGAAATGCCACAATGTTTAACAAAAGTCAATAATTATAAAGCTTTATGCTCTGTTGTGAACCCCACAGAAAAAGATTTCGTTTTTAAACCAAAACCCATAGTCGTTGAACCGATCAATGCACATGATTGTGTTCGTACGCCTGATCTTAATATGTTAGATTCTCGAAAAATTGCATTTAACCCTTCGCTCATTCGTTCAGAGCATATGAACAGTGAAGAACGGAAATCAATCATAAATCTTGTTAGAGAATATTCAGATATATTCCACTTAAAAAATAATACATTATCTTTTACAAATAGAGTGAAACACTCGATTAAAACGACTGACGAAATTCCAGTCTATAGTAAAACTTATCGCTATCCCCAAGTACATAAGGAGGAAGTAGATAATCAAATTAAAGAAATGTTATCACAAAAAATTATTCGCCCCTCTTACAGTCCGTGGTCATCACCTATTTGGGTTGTCCCAAAAAAGTTTGACGCCTCTGGTAAACAGAAATGGCGTGTGGTGATAGACTACAGGAAACTTAATGAAAAAACGATTGGTGATAGGTACCCCCTTCCCAACATCGAAGAATTACTAGACAAACTAGGCCGTTGTCATTATTTCACCACATTAGATTTGGCTTCTGGCTTTCACCAAATCGAAATTGAAGAGCAGGATATTCCCAAAACTGCCTTCAATACCCCCAACGGTCATTATGAATTCCTTCGCATGCCATTCGGTCTCAAAAATGCCCCTGCAACCTTCCAGCGTGTCATGGACGACATTCTGAGAGGCATACAAAACAACAAATGTTTAGTGTATATGGATGACATCATTGTCTTTAGCACGAGTCTCCAAGAACACATTAACAATTTACGCGAAGTATTCATCCGTTTAAGGAATTCCAATTTTAAAATACAGTTGGATAAATCAGAATTCTTATCTAAAGAAGTTGCTTATTTAGGGCACATCGTCACTCCCGATGGTGTGAAACCCAATCCTGACAAAATTATTGCTGTTCAAAATTACCCGATTCCAAAAAATACAAAACAAATAAAAGGATTCTTAGGCTTGCTTGGTTATTACCGAAAATTTATTAAAGATTTTGCCAACCTCACAAAACCATTAACTAAACGTTTAAAAAAGGGCGTTGTAATAAATATTAATGATGATGACTATGTAAAATGTTTTAACTTGTGTAAGAATCTATTAACTAATGCACCGATCCTCCAATATCCGGATTTTTCTAAAGAATTTACCCTAACTACAGATGCTAGTAATGTCGCGCTAGGCGCCGTACTTTCTCAAAGCAAATTAGGTTCTGATTTACCTGTGGCTTACGCCAGCCGCACCTTAAACGATTCCGAAACAAATTATTCTACGATTGAAAAAGAATTGCTAGCAATCGTATGGGCCGTACACTATTTCAGGCCTTATATCTTCGGTAGACATTTCACAATTCAGTGTGACCATAAACCCCTTCAATGGCTGATGAACATGAAGGAACCCAACTCTAAATTATCTAGATGGCGAATAAAATTAGCGGAATACGATTATGAAATTAAATATAAAAAGGGAAAACTTAATCAAAATGCAGATGCATTATCTAGACTAGAATTAAATACTTACGAAGAAAACGATTATTATATTTCAAATTTTGATCCAACACTATTTGACTCACCCGATCAAAATCACGATCCTAAAAATGATAATTTATCCATTATTGCTAATTCAGGCAATTTAGACAATATGAATGATTTTAATGACGAAAACGTTACAATTCATTCCAACTTAGAGGATCCGATCACGAACATTCCAATAATAGATAAACCAGTAAATTTCGGAGACAATCAATTAATTATTAGTGAAGTAAATTATTCCCCTTCTATCCCCAAAAGAGAAATGCTATTCAATAATAATAAGATGAGACTAAGTGTTCAATTTTCTAAATCAAACTTCGAACAGGATGTAATTAAATTTATTAAAGAATTTACTGTCCCAAAAATTAAATATCACCTATATTTTAATAGCCCTATTTACGAAAAATTCTGCAATGTCATTCAAAAATATTTTAAACATTCCCAAACTTGTTTTATTAAATGTACTAAAAAAGTAACCGACGTACAACTCGAAGACGAAATCAATAAAACAATTCAGATATATCATGAAGGCAAACAAAATCATCGTGGAATCGATGAAACCGAAGCAGAACTTAAACGATATTTTTATTGGCCAAATATGCGTCGTTCTGTCCAAGAATTTATTAATAATTGCAAAATTTGCTTATCAACTAAATATGATCGCCAACCTTTAAAATTAAAATTTAATATTTCTCCTACACCTACAAAACCGTTTGAAATCGTACATATCGATTCAATTGCATTAGAAGGATCAAAATTCTTATCGATTGTTGATGCTTTCTCTAAGTATACACAACTATATAAATTGGACTCATACCAAGCTATAGAAGTTGCCAATAAACTTATTAGATTCTTTTCACACCACGGTGTACCCTTACAAATAATTGCAGATAACCATTTAGAATTTAGAAATTCAGTTATTAAAGAACTATTAGATTTGCACAAAATTAAGCTACACTACATTAGCTCTCAGCATCCAGAGTCTAATGGAATAATCGAAAGAGTACACTCAACTCTTATAGAGCATTTAAGGATATTAAATCTTCAAAAAATATATAAAAATGAATCCACTGAAACCAAAGTAATGTACGCTGTTTTAGGATACAATCACTCAATCCATTCAGTTACAAAATTGAAACCAATAGAAATAATTTCCGGTCATATGGAAAATAATTCATTTTTCGACATAGAAATTGGAAACCAATTATTGAATAATTATGTCTTAAATCATAAGGAAAAAGTGAAACTGTTATATTCAAATATTAATGAAATGCTCATAGAAAATAAACATAAAACAATCGATGCTCGTAATAAATCAAGAGAAGATACCCCAAAAATAGATGATATTGTCTATGTTAAAAACAAACAGAAACAATCTAAAACTAAAATTAAATATAAGCAAGAGGATATTGAATCTATTGATGATCAACTGAAAACTGCAAAAATAAAAACAAAACATCATACCACTGTTCAAAGAATCCATTTATCAAATGTGAAACGCCCACGGAAAACCAATAATAAAGATAAGATTAAAAATAAATACATTGATTTTGAGAATAACTATTTAGAGTATAAAGATAATTCTTATGATAATATTCATGAAATAAAACATGATTTATTCTCCGCTAAGAAAAATGTTTCTCTCGCACATTGTGTCAGTGCAGATCTTAGAATGAACGCTGGAATCGCTCTGGACTTTAGAGAACGATTCGGAAAAATCGATACATTAAAAGCTCAAAATCCACAAGTCCATTCTCTTTGTTTCCTGAAAGAAAAATCAAGATATATTATATATTTAATTACTAAAATGAACTATTTCGATAAACCCACACATAGAGATTTATTTGACACTTTATTGAAATTAAAACAATTTTGTTCTAAAGAAAAAATTAAAAATCTAGCAATCCCCAAACTAGGATGTGGCCTAGATAAACTTGACTATGAAATGGTTAAAGGCATGATTAACTATATTTTTGGTGATTGTGAAATTAAAATTAACATATATTTAGGAGAAGTAAAACCAAGTAACTTTCTTCCAGGTACTTCTCGGTCGTCGTAATCCGAGCGACCTCTATACAAAATATCACCACCAATTTAGGAGTATTACCAATTAAATTAGGCAATGCAAAATTGCAAAATTCAGAGCACACATTTATTCATTATTATAATCTATCTCCACTATATAAAGAAATTTCAAAACTAAATAAACAATACGATTTCTTAAAAACCACTATAAAAAATATATCCACATACAAGATCGATTTCTATAATTACGATCAAATCATACAGTATGTTCAAGAAAATGTTAACGAAAATATGGACATCATTGCAACGCAATCGGCAAAAATAAGAAACAAAAGAGGTTTAATAAACGGCATGGGCACAGTAATAAAAACGATTACTGGAAACTTAGACGCAAGAGATGGCGCCAGATATGATCAGATTTTAAATCACCTCCAAACTAATCAAAATAATTTAATAAACCAGCTAAAGATTGGTTACACATTGAATAACAATATTATTGACAAATTTAACGATACGATGATAAATATTCAACACAATGAAGATGTATTGAAATCCAGAATTATGCAGCTTCACGTTTTATTAAAAGAAGAAGTAGAACACCAACACATTCTTTTCACCAAGGACCTATTTAATCAATTAATAATTTTATATAATACTATACAGGATATCTTGGAAACAATTATAAATTCAATAACATTTTGTAAACTTCATATGCTACATCCAAGCATAATAAAACCTAAAGAGATGCTTCAACAATTAGAAAAGATATCAGCATTTTACGAAAAAAGACTTCCTTATGAAATAAAAATAGAAAACCTATTAAACTTAGAATCAATCATGAATGTTGACTGTAAGATTGAAGAATCAGTCATTACTTATTTTATTACACTTCCAATAAATTTACCAGACGAATTTGACTTATATTATCTTCACCCAATTCCCACAAAGACAGAAACTGGGTTCATGACAATCATTCCGGACGTAAAATTTCTACTAAAAAATAAAAATAAAGTAATGCCTCTAAGTACTGAATGCACAATGCAAAATAACTACTACCAGTGCCCATCTAAACTGCTACTGACTGGCAAATTCAAATGCGAAGAAGACATCCTGAGGTCCAGCAGCACCAATGAATGCCGATATACTACACTAGACATTATTGGAAATCATCTAGAACCAATTATCCAAATCAACCAATACCTCGCCGTGTTCACTACACCCGACACAATAAAAATACAATGTCCACAAGGAACAGAAATCAAAGAAATATCTGGAATATTTTTAATACAAAACGATGGATGCCAGCTTTTCTATCGGAACCACGAACTTAATCTACAATCTTCAAGCCACGGAGGACCCGTGATAATCAATAATCAAAACTTCAAAATTAAACCAAAAAACTACACTATGTTCAACATCGAACTAAGAAGATTAACCCTTCAGGACTTGCCTGCCGCGCAACCCCTTCCGACGATGGAAATCAACGACAACATCCTCGTACCGAGCATCTGGACATCATTCCTATATACAATAATATTCTTGGGAATATTGTTCGTCCTTATCAAATGGTGGAAACGAAGACAACAGAGTTTCGTCCCACCTTCCGCATCAGAAGTTCCTCGCCTTCACCTTCCAGGAGAAGCCAAGGTCTAGGGGAAGAGGAGTTAGCTACCGCCCACATACCTCACACCTGGGCATAAGAACAAAGGAGCATAATCGCAGTACACGGCGTAGAACTGCATATTATGAAGAAGTGCTGAGTTGCGTCTGGACGCTTATCACTTTAGAGTTATATTACATTTTCTTATCTTTCTTCTTCATGTATTCTGTATTTTATATAATTATATTATTTAGTTAGTATTAAGACGTGAATCTGTAAAGACGTAAAATAAAGCTTTTTAAAAAGACTCCTCGAATATAATTCAACGTAATTTATATTTCTATTTTTTGATTCTAAAGTTTCATTGATAAAAATATTGTGAGTCGTTACTGATACAAAAAAAGTTATTCTATACTTTTTTGTGCTTAAAAGGTCAACGTTTTTTTCTATAACAAAAAAACTTAGTTTAGATACATTGTTTTTAATAAATAAAACATATCTCAAGAGTATAACATATTTTATTTTTAAGAAAATTAAAACATGAGTATTTGATTATTTTTTAAGATATGTTTTATTTATTAAAAACAATGTATCTAAATAGTTTTGTTTTGATTTGTTTTAATAAAAAAATCTATCAAACTTTGAACACTTAACTAAAAAAAAGTTTAAAATAACTTGTTTGTATCAGTAACAGTTTACGATAATTTTGAGTTAAAAATAAAAGTGTACTAAAAGTTTAAATTGCTATAACTTTTGACACAATAATTTGTTTAACCTCCAGTAACAAAGCTATGTCTTAATAGCATTTATAATACATGTGAAATTCGCTAAAATCCCTGATGTACTACCATTTAATGGAATGGAATGGCCGACATACAAGATGTACGAGTATGCAGTATACCATAATGTTGATTAAGTGATTTTGTAATTAAATGTAATGGAAACTTATAACGATAAAAACAACTAACTGCTAATCAAGTTTTACACCCATCAAAGCATATAACTTTACACTAAATTACAACAATAATGATTGACAACGTGTATGCGATTAATTGATTGAAAATGAATAGAATGCCATGAATATGATTTATTAAAACAATAACTCTAAAAATGTTTCAATTGCAAAACAAATGGAAAACAGTCATCGTTTGATCTGGATCGCAATAATGAGATTTCCGCTTTTGGAAAGATCAAAAATATAAAAACGTTCAACTCGCATTCGGCTACAAGTTTTATACAGTTATTTCCAGCGCAAAACAATTTTAGTTTAATTGATCGTAATGGCTACATTGCGCAATGTGTTTCTAAAGGGAGCGAGTTTTTTTAATTGGAATCGTATTATTTTAATAAAGCTATAGACTTTTCAACAGCAGTAGACAATTAAAATTGTACAAGAATTATATTCATATTAAGTGAGTAAGTAAGAATACAAATACTTACAAAGGGCTGACAAATGCGGGTATTAAACATTGTTAAATTTTAAATGTTGACTGTATTGATATCAATAAATATAAAATTAATAAGTGAATTAATAATTATTGATGGCTTTAATTATGAAAATAGTCTAATAACCTTCAGGTACATATTAATATCCAGAAAATTTGTCTTTGTACATTTTAAGGCATTCATTGTTTTTGAAAAAAAGTTTAATTTAATGTTTCTATTGATTGTTTTCACTCCTTGATTAAGCATTCAGTAATATTCCAGTGTTCTAAACGCGTGGCGTATGAAGTAAAATTTCGAGTTTAAAAAAGACTGAAAATTTAGTTCGGTTTCTCAGGCTTTTGTAAACTCAAAATTTTACTTTATGCTTAATCAAGCAGTGGAAACACTCATAAAAGCCTTAAATTAAACGCTTTTATAAAAAAAAAACGAATGGCTAAAAAGTTACAACAGCATATACTCGATGTTGCTTATGGTAAATATAAGAGTTAGAAAAAAACCGATGGCGCAGTCGCGATCTCTTTTTTGAGACTAGGATAATGCCGAAAATAAAAATACACCATTTTGTTTTTTTTTTCAGAAGTTATAGGGCAAAATCAAGTTTTTTTGATTGTTAACTTTAATTAATATCTTGCGTAATTTGCGAGATAGACAACAACGATAAATACCTTCTTAAGACACCTTTTTAAGTAGAATCCAGAGGCGTTTTTTTTATTTTATGCACACATTTTCGAACTATGGCCATCCATTTTTTTTAAATGTAAATTATAGTTGAGCATGTAAATGATCAAACATGGCTATTGTCTTCCGTGTTATATTATTTAGCAGATTAAAAGCTAGTTTCTACTCTATAGGATCACTATTTTTTAAGATAAATTCACAAAAGTATATATTTTTAAAATCAGTGAAAAACACTCTTTTCAACTGAGTCAAAGCCAACTATGACTTACATTAAAAAAATAAATTGGCCAATACTCGAAAATCTGTGCATACAATAAAAAAATGCCTACGCCACTGGTTTCTACTTAAAAAAAGTGTATTATTAATCAAGAAAACCCGATTTTGCCCTATAACTGCTGAAAAAAAAACAAGATTATGCATTTTTGTTTTCGGCATTATCCTAGTCTCAAAAAAAGATATAAAACAAAAATTCCCTGTATATCTGATACATTAGTACAATGTGTAAACGTCAACAACGCAACTTTAATTGAATTAAATCAATGTATACTATTAATTTCTGATATATTGTTTCAGGTTATAAATTCTTTCAAATGTATATTACAATAAATAATATTTTTGGCATAGGTCATATCATATGTATAATAATTCTTATAAAATCTTTAAATCGGTTTAATAGTATATTTCCTGTCTCATAAAAATTGTAATTCCACAAAAAAGCACACAACGATGTTTTAATACTTCCTTGTCATTGTCTTATCGAAAATGTAACGTTTGAAATATACTGACAACGTCCCAATTCTGTCCCAATTATCAAAATTGCAATGTCATTTCAGTCCGTGGCAGGACAGCAGCGAAAATGCAGTTTCAGTGCCAGAATCAATAACCGTACGAACATGAATTGATGACATTCTCATGTGAAACGTGGTATTGTGTAAAATTGTCACAATAAATGAAGCTTCTACATTTCATTTTTTTTTTAATCTTTTCTCAAACTTTACCATATTTATATTAAATAACACATAGCCAAATATGTTTTGAATTTTGGCAAAATTAAATTAGATACTATATTTCAAATATATTTGTTCCAGGAAATCATTTTAAATGTGAGTTATAATTTTATATTTGTGATGAATTTCTTCTTCATTTTCTTGCGAATAGATTTATTTCTTGTGTTTCTGTTACTTAGTGTTAGTATTAACTACATTTATTATTAGCCAAAGAAATTCAGAAAATTAGGAAAACATTTTTTTTTAAATTTTAACACAGAACCATATACTTATAATATCCAATGTAAAAATCATTAAAACTTCATCTGTATTATCGCACAATATAAATATTATAAAAAAGAGTGAATTTTGATAAAAATCAATATTTAAGAATATTTTAGAAAGTATAATAAACATCAAGTAAAATATAAATCCATAAAATTTAGAAAATGACTAGAAATGCTTATGTCACATTTGATTTTTGTGGAATTTTATCAATCGTATATATTTTTAACTACACTAAGTTTTTGCCTTAATTTTTTAAATGTTTACAATAATATTTTCCTTTGTCCAGAATTCAGTCGACTATATTAAATTTTATGACATTTATCTACTTATAAATTGATTTTAACTGTACATACGTTTCAATGTTTACTACTGTAATGATTCGACCCTAGGTATAGTACAAATTTATAATTAGTATTATTATTTACGTTGTGTAGTGTATTAATTTATTTACCAGGTTCGTTGTTTGTGTCAATATGTATTACTGTGAATACTGTGTCTCTGTTCCTTTTTTAATTTGAATAGAGGATGTGTGGACAATAAATAAAACAGCATATAAGCTTATTCGCGGAGTGCCTACTATAGTGAGTAATCAGGAAAACTAGTTAAACCCAACAATGAACAATACAACCTTCATCTTTACAACCAGAACACTAGAGGCTTACGGACTAAAACATATTCACTATTTGCAGCTACGCATGGTATTAGTTATGACATCATTGCACTTACTGAAAGGTGGTTATACGACTCTATATTGAACAGTGAATTATTTGCTTACGTGTATAATGTAATAAGGTGTGACAGGTGATGTTCAATAGTAGGTCGTAGTACGGGCGGAGGTGTATTATTAGCGTTTAGTAATAACTTTCTGGTTGATGTTATTGATTGTAATCATATAACGAATACGGTTCCACTGATTGATATACTTGTCTGTAAAGTTAAAATTCGCTTTCGATCTATAATATTCGTTGTTGTCTACGTACCGCCAGAAATGTCATTAGACTCCCTTAGATTGTTTCTAGAAGCGCTTCAAGTAATGTTATTAGATCATGAAGTTATCATTCTTGGTTATTTCAATATATCGCAATATAATTATCCAATCAATGAATGTTCTCTGTCATCTAAACTGTGTGCTTTAGATAATTTCAGTAGCTATTTGAATCTGCAACAATACAACAATTTTCTAAATTCAAATAACAGGTTATTAGACTTAATTTTTTCTAATATTCAGACTAAATTTGAAATAGAACATGACATCTAGCCATTAGTATCTGAGGACCTACATCATCCAGCATTGTCAATTAAAGTAAATCTATCAGCACGGGAGAAGGATTCTCCGTTTCCTACTAATACTAACTAACGTTATAACTTTCGAAAAGACAATTATCCATTGTTATATGATTTAATTTTTAATACTGATTGGTCTATCTTAGTGGATTATGATAATGTTGACAGTGCTGTTGGTGGATTCTATTACAAACGAGGCTGTTCACCTGCAAACATCAAGTAAAGCATCATTTCCATATTGGTATACGCCAAATATAAAGCGATATATTCAACTTAGACAACTGTATAGACACAAATGGAAATCCAGCAAATCGTCCTTCTATGATTCTGAATTTATTCGAATTTGCAGACTTCTCAAAATAAAAATTGATGAAGCCTATAACAATTATCTGCTTGGAACCCAGAGTAAAATATTAGATCCAAGGGCTTTCTGGGATTTTATACGTAGTAAAACTGGTTCATCATGAATTCCTGAGCATCTTCATGACGGAGAAGTTTCGTACAATACACCCAGAGATATTGTGAATGCATTTGCAGAGAAATTTGCTAGTGTATTTTCCAACACCAATGACAGTCAAACTGCGAAGACTTGTGCACCATCCAATTGTGGCATGGTATCTATATTAGCTGTTGATGAATCAGATATCTTGGCTAGCTTGAGTAAATTGAAAAGTAAGTCCACTAGCGGGGATGATCAAATGCCCAGTTTTCTCATTCGAGATTGAAGATTTGTATTAGCTAAACCCTCACTGATCATTATAAATCTCGCAATTGCAACTCGCTCATTTCCACATAATTGGAAGTATGCAAGGATTTGTCCAGTATTTAAAAAAGGTGATAAAAATGAGTTAAGTAATTATAGACCTATCTCTATATAATCAAATTTTTCGAAAGTTTTTGAATACATCCTATATAATAACATATATTCACAGGTTAAGCCAATACTTTTCTTAAAACAACATGGGTTTATGTCAGGATAGACACTAAATTAAATTATAATGTACGGTATTTAAAAGTGCATTCAAATATTTATCAATTTAGTCAAAGTTTATTAAATTTGGTTAAACCTAACTAAAGTTACAACCATTTTAATGATTATACTTGCCCATTTTTATCTGCTTCTTATATAAAAGCAAAAGAAACGAGAAGGTAGTTGAAATCGAGCAAAATTTAGAGTAGAGTAAGATTTACATATTTTTAACATGTGTAGCTTGATTTGGCAATTTGAATAAAATTTTGTTTATACCCTTTGCGGTAGACTGCGCCCTCTAGCAGCAGAGCTAGATTTAATTTTTATAATCGTTTTATTTTCTTATGTTTTGTTTGTAATTAGTTCCAATAAAGAACTGTAATAAGTGTTTTTAATTGTAGTAAATATACGTTCTTTTAAACATTATACTAATCTCAAAGCCTACTATATTCTTAGATTTAAAATAATCATGAATTTACTTACATATTTGTTTTACAAAACATATAAATGGGAAATCGTAATCTCTGTTATTCTTAAAATTATTGTTTTTGAACACTTGAACTAAAACAAAAAAGCCTAAAGGCCTACTAGATTTTAAAATATATTTTTATATGGGACGCGGTTGAAAAACGGCAAATCTACTAGACTTTTTACTATACCTTTGGTCAGGATAAAGATATTAGAATGAGGTTTTCACCAATTTTCTCAGTATTCCTTCCTGCAATAAACTAGCATAGTAGAACTATAGCTTATAATTTGATTTTTTTAAGAAAACCTAGAAAATATGCGGTTGTTTAAAAAACGCCCTATAGAGCTTTCTATAAAAACTAAAGTAAACAGTGATTTAAAGTGCCTTCAATAACCTATCAAATAAATATAACTTGATTAATTTCGGTTAATCCTAAGAGAAGTTACATGCAGTTTAATGTTCACACTTTCATGCTCTGCCCTGCTTCATATGTGAGAGATAAAGAAACAAGTGAGTAGGTAAAATTGAGTTAAATTCAGTGTAGATTACGATTCGTATATTTTCAACCTAGCTCAGTTTAGCAGTTTTTTAATAAACATTTGTTTTTGTATTTGGAGGTAGATGTTACACTCTCTAGTGGTGAAGGTAGGGACTTAAAACTAATTTCCAGTGATTTCTTTTGGCCACTTTTACTCTGAAATTTTTTACCCCAACATACGCTACATATTACAGATACAGCCGGTGGCTACACTTAATCAAATACCCAGTACATAGATATACAACTATATGAACTATTCTGAAGAATGGGTATCGAATGTTCTCTTCCTCCTGTCTTCGCCTCAGAGAGTGGTCCAAGTGTTGGTCTGTTTTAGGCTGCTGATATTGAAGGGTGTGTGGTGTATTATCGCGTTTTCTTTTTTACGTAACTTTATATTTGCAAAATATAAAAACGAATTAAAATGAATATCGACTTTCTGCAACAATTTAGTCTCATTGAGACAAGTCTCTCAATGTTCATTGAAACAACTACTTCTCGAGCTAATAGCCTGACAAATATTGAATTATACAATGAATATTTGAGTTACACGACAGATTTACTGTTCTATGCATAATTTATCTGCAAAATGCTACATCAGATCAAATTATTCTCTCACCAAACTAAATAATCCAACAGGAAATTGAAATAAATTGAAAAAATTACAGGGAATGAATATTAACTGAAAAAATCTTAAGCGATCTTAGAGAAAAAGTCTTAAGCCATCTATAGACGCGTTTCGAGATTTATAATTTCATTATGTTAAATTGTACCGTTCCCGGCGGTATGTCACTCTCTCTCAGGTATCAAATTGTTCGCACCTACTAATGATTTAATCCCTTTACCTATAAATAAAATCCCTTAATCTTCACTCGCCCAACTTTTCTGTACCTGATTCAACGATACACTTCAACATTCCTGTAAGTTTTCTGTTTATTGTTACAATTTTTTTGTATTGAAAGTGTAAAGCACGATAAGGGATACATTTCGAAACGTGTCTATAGATGGCTTAAGACTTTTTCTCTAAGATCGCTTAAGATTCTTTCAATTAATATTCATTTCCTGTAATTTTTTCAATTTATTTCAATTTCCTGTTGATTTATTTAGTTTGGTAAGAGAATAATTTGACTTGATGTTGCATTTTGCATATAAATTATGCATGGAATAGTAAATCTGTCGTGTAACTCAAATATTCATTGTATAATTTAATATCTTCCGGGATATTAGCTCGAAAAGTAGTTGTTTCAATTACCATTTGGAGACTTGTCTCAATGAGACTACATTTTTACAGAAAATCGATATTAATTTTAATTCGTTTTTATATTTTGTAAATATTCTGCAAACTATTGGCAAACTCAATTTTACTTTATATTTGGTTATGAATTAGTAGATTTTTAATTTTCAGTTTAAAAGCTAGGTATTTCGGAGTCTGCATGTCTTTATTTTGTTATATTGTTGTATCGTATCAGAGTTGTTAGTAAACGTGCAAATTGTTTTGTTTTAAAGAGTTATGTTCTGATATTTGATTCCTTTCTTCTTTCATAATTGTGAATGTCTTTGTTTTGTATTAGAGCTATATTTGTTTTTAGTGTTATTTTTTATTTTATACAATAGTAGTATATCATTTAGTGTTATCAGGTTTTTTATCTTCAATTGTTTTACTATAGAGCACTTTGGTGTTAGTTCTGTGTTCTAATTTGTATGGTACCTTTAGGATTTTGTTTTGCTAGATTTTTATATTCTTTATATTTTGTTTCGTTGTATTTTCCAATATGTAGCAAAGGTATTCGATTTTTGAAGAAAATAATGTGTGCTAAATTTGTTTTCTTGTTTTTTCTGGTTTGTAATTTCGAATTTTATATATAGCTGCGAAACAACTAATTCCTGCGAATTTAACAAACGCTTGTAATAGGTCAGTAGGGGTCATGTGCAAATATAATTTTTGACGAAATTAAATTAAAATATTAATACAAAAATCACCCAAGAAAATAATAAAGAAAAATCAACATCCAGTAAATACGAGAATAACATTAGTCGATCAATTTTTTTTTATATGAAAGAAATAACAAATGCAGCATCGCCTTAAAATAATAAACAAGTACCGGCGCGTGGAGAAATGCTAAGACATACAGAAAGATTCAGTTCAGGGTTTAACGAACGCAAACACAACAAGTGTGCAGAGTCAGGGAAATTACGTTGACGTCAGAGAGGGATGGGTTTTGTGACCAAATATGGTAGTAGATAAAGTCTAAGCAACAAAATTTGGGGAGGGGAGAACTTTGAGAGCAGCAAAGAAACAATTCTAAAAATCAGTTAGTTTTGGGACAGGGACTAGGACAGTCAGTATTTGAATTTAAATGGGGACAGTTGAGAATAGGAAGTTTCAGTGGGATGTGAGTTAGTGAAGTAATGTTGATAAAAAGAGTTAGGTATTCAGAATAGAGTTAGAAAATGGAGAATGGAGTTAGGGATAACAGCGCTGGAGAGACTATCACGTAAGAGTAAAATTAATTCTACATCAAACCGACTAAGTTAAAATCAAACAAACAAAACCAGCGAAATAATTTAAACATCTGAGAAAAGGGGAAGATGGGGGGGGGGTGAGAATGAGGGGTGTATGGTGGTTGATGTGTAAGGCCGAACTGAGCGAGAAAACGAGGTATGTCCTACTAACTAATCGACCCAGTCGATTGATGTGTAAGGCCAATCCGAGTCAGTATTGCGCTAAGTGTCCTACTAACTAATCACACGAGTGAGGAGTGTATGGTGGTTGATGTGTAAGGCCGAACTGAGCGAGACAACGAGGTATGTCCTACTAACTAATCGACCCAGTCGATTGATGTGTAAGGCCAATCCGAGTCAGTATTGCGCTAAGTGTCCTACTAACTAATCACACGAGTGAGGGGTGTATGGTGGTTGATGTGTAAGGCCGAACTGAGCGAGAAAACGAGGTATGTCCTACTAACTAATCGGCCCAGTCGATTGATGTGTAAGGCCAATCCGAGTCAGTATTGCGCTAAGTGTCCTACTAACTAATCACACGAGTGAGGGGTGTATGGTGGTTGATGTGTAAGGCCGAACTGAGCGAGAAAACGAGGTATGTCCTACTAACTAATCGACCCAGTCGATTGATGTGTAAGGCCAATCCGAGTCAGTATTGCGCTAAGTGTCCTACTAACTAATCACACGAGTGAGGGGTGTATGGTGGTTGATGTGTAAGGCCGAACTGAGCGAGAAAACGAGGTATGTCCTACTAACTAATCGACCCAGTCGATTAATGTGTAAGGCCAATCCGAGTCAGTATTGCGCTAAGTGTCCTACTAACTAATCACACGAGTAAGGGGTGTATGGTGGTTGATGTGTAAGGCCGAACTGAGCGAGAAAACGAGGTATGTCCTACTAACTAATCGGCCCAGTCGATTGATGTGTAAGGCCAATCCGAGTCAGTATTGCGCTAAGTGTCCTACTAACTAATCACACGAGTGAGGGGTGTATGGTGGTTGATGTGTAAGGCCGAACTGAGCGAGAAAACGAGGTATGTCCTACTAACTAATCGGCCCAGTCGATTGATGTGTAAGGCCAATCCGAGTCAGTATTGCGCTAAGTGTCCTACTAACTAATCACACGAGTGAGGGGTGTATGGTGGTTGATGTGTAAGGCCGAACTGAGCGAGAAAACGAGGTATGTCCTACTAACTAATCGACCCAGTCGATTAATGTGTAAGGCCAATCCGAGTCAGTATTGCGCTAAGTGTCCTACTAACTAATCACACGAGTAAGGGGTGTATGGTGGTTGATGTGTAAGGCCGAACTGAGCGAGAAAACGAGGTATGTCCTACTAACTAATCGGCCCAGTCGATTGATGTGTAAGGCCAATCCGAGTCAGTATTGCGCTAAGTGTCCTACTAACTAATCACACGAGTGTGGGGTGTATGGTGGTTGATGTGTAAGGCCGAACTGAGCGAGAAAACGAGGTATGTCCTACTAACTAATCGACCCAGTCGATTGATGTGTAAGGCCAATCCGAGTCAGTATTGCGCTAAGTGTCCTACTAACTAATCACACGAGTGAGGGGTGTATGGTGGTTGATGTGTAAGGCCGAACTGAGCGAGAAAACGAGGTATGTCCTACTAACTAATCGGCCCAGCCGATTAATGTGTAAGGCCAATCCGAGTCAGTATTGCGCTAAGTGTCCTACTAACTAATCACACGAGTGAGGGGTGTATGGTGGTTGATGTGTAAGGCCGAACTGAGCGAGAAAACGAGGTATGTCCTACTAACTAATCGACCCAGTCGATTGATGTGTAAGGCCAATCCGAGTCAGTATTGCGCTAAGTGTCCTACTAACTAATCACACGAGTGAGGGGTGTATGGTGGTTGATGTGTAAGGCCGAACTGAGCGAGAAAACGAGGTATGTCCTACTAACTAATCGACCCAGTCGATTGATGTGTAAGGCCAATCCGAGTCAGTATTGCGCTAAGTGTCCTACTAACTAATCACACGAGTGAGGAGTGTATGGTGGTTGATGTGTAAGGCCGAACTGAGCGAGAAAACGAGGTATGTCCTACTAACTAATCGACCCAGTCGATTAATGTGTAAGGCCAATCCGAGTCAGTATTGCGCTAAGTGTCCTACTAACTAATCACACGAGTGAGGGGTGTATGGTGGTTGATGTGTAAGGCCGAACTGAGCGAGAAAACGAGGTATGTCCTACTAACTAATCGGCCCAGTCGATTGATGTGTAAGGCCAATCCGAGTCAGTATTGCGCTAAGTGTCCTACTAACTAATCGCAAGTGTGTCGAGTGTGTGATGCTAGCTCCGAGATGGTTTTTGTGGGTTTCCCATCTCGTAATGCAAATGCAGGGGCTAGTTAATTTTGCTCCCACAAGTAGAGTCATACATTTTTTGAGTTTAACCAAATGCACATGACTTTTAATCATAAACGTTGGGTAATATATTTTGTGAATATAAATAATATAAGACATATCAATTCATTAGAAATGTCATGAAAGGTCAATAAACTTTGCATACGTTAAGCTCATATCCTGTTTTATTTATTGTCCACACATCCTCCTTGTCAAATTAAAAGGGAATAAAGATACAGTATTTACGATAATGCATATTGACACAAACAACGAACCTGGTAAATAAATAAAAGGGTTACTACATACACAACACAACGTAAACAATAATACAAATTATAAATTTGTATAATACCTAGGGTCGAATCATTACATTGGTGCCGTGACCAGGATGTTTGTGATGACAATAAATGTGTATTACATAATTTAAAAAATGCTGTGTCGACTTGTGGACAAGAATATTTCAGGTAAATGAGTTTAACATTAAAAAAGGGGAAGAAACGTTTAAAAAGGTACAGACAATAAAAATAAACGTAATTAGTATTTAAAAATTATCAAAAAGCACGCATAGCGATTTCAAGATGAAACGTGTTGGTATTTCAAGTTCAAACACTGACCTATATCCAGAAGATAGGCGCGTAAACAAAAAAGAGGTAGAGTAAGCATAAAGAAGTACCACGGAAAGCACAATCCGAAATTCCAGACACAAATAAAACCCAACGCGAGTAATTCAAAAATCAAAACAAACGTGTTGGTATTTCAAGATCAATCGTTGACCTACATTTTAACGATAAACATACACTTCAGGATATGAAGAATACACAAAAACGATGATAATGAAAGAATTTTGGAATGCACAAAGTACGCATTATCAATCCACAAATTTACGTAAACAAACAAGGTAGAAAACACGGTGATGTTAGAAACATCGAGGTAAAATAATAATAACAGGTAAATAAGATTACATAAAAATACACGTATAAATGCATGCTAAAATGCAAGCCTAGAAATCATTATAATTTATTTTATTAAATGAAGCTAATATTAAAATAAACAGAAACATAAAAGTATCACAGAACAACATGTGCACTTTAAAATAAAAAGGTAAACGAATAACAAATTACAAACAAAAATAATCCTCACTCACTTCGCAACTAACAAATTACCAATGAAAATAATAATTAAAGTTATAAATAAAATAAGCCATTACGACACTAAAAAAAACAAAGGGATAAACAAAAATTGTAAGGTAAACAAAATGTTTATAAATGCTATAATACATTTTCAAGAGCAAATAATGACCTGGTTATGTTTGAAATAAACGTCCGACAAAAAATATCGAAATAAGCATGAAAGAGACGAGGAAAACGTTTAACGTTCTAGAACGCACAAGGTACTAAACGAAAATAAATAACATACAAATAAATACTTCGAACACAGGTAAAACCTAATTAATGACTAAAAAAAATATATATATATAAACAAAAGGTAATCGCATAAACCAAAGTAAAATACAAATTAAAATAAGGTACAAAAAAAAAGACAAAGAAAAACGAAACAAAATATATAACAATCGGTTTAAAATAAAACTAAGCAAAATATAATGATAAACAAAGGTAAAAATCATGGCCATGATAAAAAAAAAAGTGAAAAACAAAAAAAAAAAAACAAAGGTAAAAAAAAAAATATATATATATTAAAGGTATTTACATTAAATAAATTACTCAAACATACAAAAAGAAACAACACAAAGGAGGAAGGTAGGAAAGGAAAATGGCACTTCATTCGCACAATTTCAGATAAATCATTCAATGTAACAATTACATTATGATTCTTAGGTACGGACCAAACAAACAAATTAAATATAGTAAAAAGAGAAAGGAAAGAATTGAGTTCGAATGTGGTGTTCTAAGTTTAAGCTTTTTATGAGTTTGATTCCAGGAAGCAGTGATTCGAAATCAAAAGGTAACAACAACGACCAGGCCAAATCAATCGTCAAGTAGAAAACGGAAAAGTGATTGAAGCGGGGGTGAAGAGTTTAAAAAAATGAAAGCAACTAAGTATTAGCAACACCGAAACCAGCGCGAAGAAGAAGCTAAGTCTACAATGGGCGACGAGAAAACAGCCAGAGTGGGCAAATTAGTTACAGATCCGAGATTGAAAGCATCAAGAATGCTGGGAGCGTCATAACAAGAGCAGGCAACCATTCAACTCTGCCAGGCAGATTCTCAGGCCACAATCGTACGAAAACTGGGGGCGATGGGTCATCTAAATGAAGTTTTGGCTACAGAAAAGAAGCACTGCCACTTCAGCTGCCAATTGAAAGTCAAACATCAAGAAAGCAGGGAGCGTCAAAATCGGGCCAGAAAGCCATCAAGGACTTCACTCCTTCGTACGGACTTTTCGACTACAAGCATATCAAAACTGGGGGCGATGGGTCATTTAAATGAAGTTTTGGCTCCAGAAAAGAAGCACTGCCACTTCAGCTGCCAATTCAAAGTCAAACATCAAGAAAGCAGGGAGGGTCAGAACAGGACCAGAAAGCCATCAAGGACTTCACTCCTTCGTACGGACTTTTCGACTACAAGCATATCAAAACTGGGGGCGATGGGTCATCTAAATGAAGTTTTGGCTCTAGAAAAGAAGCACTGCCACTTCAGCTGCCAATTCAAAGTCAAACATCAAGAAAGCAGGGAGCGTCAAAATCGGGCCAGAAAGCCATCAAGGACTTCACTCCTTCGTACGGACTTTTCGACTACAAGCATATCAAAACTGGGGGCGATGGGTCATCTAAATGAAGTTTTGGCTCTAGAAAAGAAGCACTGCCACTTCAGCTGCCAATTCAAAGTCAAACATCAAGAAAGCAGGGAGCGTCAAAATCAGGCCAGAAAGCCATCAAGGACTTCACTCCTTCGTACGGACTTTTCGACTACAAGCATATCAAAACTGGGGGCGATGGGTCATCTAAATGAAGTTTTGGCTCTAGAAAAGAAGCACTGCCACTTCAGCTGCCAATTCAAAGTCAAACATCAAGAAAGCAGGGAGCGTCAAAATCGGGCCAGAAAGCCATCAAGGACTTCACTCCTTCGTACGGACTTTTCGACTACAAGCATATCAAAACTGGGGGCGATGGGTCATCTAAATGAAGTTTTGGCTCCAGAAAAGAAGCACTGCCACTTCAGCTGCCAATTCAAAGTCAAACATCAAGAAAGCAGGAAGCGTCAAAAATCGGGCCAGAAAGCCATCATGTACCTTACTTCTTCGTACGGACTTTTCGACTACAGGAAAATCAAAACTGGGGATGATGGGTCATCTGAAGAAATTTTTGATCCAGAAATTAAACACTGCCGCTTCAGATGCCAATGACACCACCACTACATCTTAACCGCTACGAATTCATAACAAAAATAATCTAAAAAAAAAAAATAAAAAAAAAACTATAACTTAGCAGAAACACCGCAGCAAGATTTAACATCAATTATAAATATGTTTTAGAAGTTGTTACAAATCTAAAGTTAAAAGACTCAAGGAATCTGGGGAGCTCGATCAAGCAGATTCTTCACTCGTCGTCAATAATCAAGGATGATGGACCTGCCGGAGGACTTCTTAAGACAAGAATTACCGTACTTCAATTTCAACAACGGCAGTTCTTCATCAGGAGCCCGCAAGGAAAAAAGGGTCAAGGTCACGATGTTCCAATCTGCTACCGAAACGTTGACTTCGTCCCATCAACAAAGCACGAAAAAAAAAATGGGAGTATATGATAAATCATAACCACTTAAGTACAAGTAATTTTAACTTCTTTCACAGTCAAAAAAAAAAAAAAAAAAACACATCAGGAATAGCTTTTCAGGCACAGTATTGGCATTTTACATTAAGATGGATTCTCAGATTTCTTTCTCAATTTCAGAGTCGAACCGGGAGATTGGGGGCGCAGCGTTAAGGATGGTGAGCATTTCAAACGAGGGGAAGTCGACAACTTACTAGAAGAGGATTCCTGACATGACGCCAAAAATAATAATATTGTAAAATAAGGGAATTTAAAAAAAAAACTTAACATTCTAAAAGTTCATATTTTTAAAAGGGGGCGAATGTAATAGGTCAGTAGGGGTCATGTGCAAATATAATTTTTGACGAAATTAAATTAAAATATTAATACAAAAATCACCCAAGAAAATAATAAAGAAAAATCAACATCCAGTAAATACGAGAATAACATTAGTCGATCAATTTTTTTTTTATATGAAAGAAATAACAAATGCAGCATCGCCTTAAAATAATAAACAAGTACCGGCGCGTGGAGAAATGCTAAGACATACAGAAAGATTCAGTTCAGGGTTTAACGAACGCAAACACAACAAGTGTGCAGAGTCAGGGAAATTACGTTGACGTCAGAGAGGGATGGGTTTTGTGACCAAATATGGTAGTAGATAAAGTCTAAGCAACAAAATTTGGGGAGGGGAGAACTTTGAGAGGAGCAAAGAAACAATTCTAAAAATCAGTTAGTTTTGGGACAGGGACTAGGACAGTCAGTATTTGAATTTAAATGGGGACAGTTGAGAATAGGAAGTTTCAGTGGGATGTGAGTTAGTGAAGTAATGTTGATAAAAAGAGTTAGGTATTCAGAATAGAGTTAGAAAATGGAGAATGGAGTTAGGGATAACAGCGCTGGAGAGACTATCACGTAAGAGTAAAATTAATTCTACATCAAACCGACTAAGTTAAAATCAAACAAACAAAACCAGCGAAATAATTTAAACATCTGAGAAAAGGGGAAGATGGGGGGGGGGGTGAGAATGAGGGGTGTATGGTGGTTGATGTGTAAGGCCGAACTGAGCGAGAAAACGAGGTATGTCCTACTAACTAATCGACCCAGTCGATTGATGTGTAAGGCCAATCCGAGTCAGTATTGCGCTAAGTGTCCTACTAACTAATCACACGAGTGAGGAGTGTATGGTGGTTGATGTGTAAGGCCGAACTGAGCGAGAAAACGATGTATGTCCTACTAACTAATCGACCCAGTCGATTGATGTGTAAGGCCAATCCGAGTCAGTATTGCGCTAAGTGTCCTACTAACTAATCAGACGAGTGAGGGGTGTATGGTGGTTGATGTGTAAGGCCGAACTGAGCGAGAAAACGAGGTATGTCCTACTAACTAATCGGCCCAGTCGATTGATGTGTAAGGCCAATCCGAGTCAGTATTGCGCTAAGTGTCCTACTAACTAATCACACGAGTGAGGGGTGTATGGTGGTTGATGTGTAAGGCCGAACTGAGCGAGAAAACGAGGTATGTCCTACTAACTAATCGACCCAGTCGATTGATGTGTAAGGCCAATCCGAGTCAGTATTGCGCTAAGTGTCCTACTAACTAATCACACGAGTGAGGGGTGTATGGTGGTTGATGTGTAAGGCCGAACTGAGCGAGAAAACGAGGTATGTCCTACTAACTAATCGACCCAGTCGATTAATGTGTAAGGCCAATCCGAGTCAGTATTGCGCTAAGTGTCCTACTAACTAATCACACGAGTAAGGGGTGTATGGTGGTTGATGTGTAAGGCCGAACTGAGCGAGAAAACGAGGTATGTCCTACTAACTAATCGGCCCAGTCGATTGATGTGTAAGGCCAATCCGAGTCAGTATTGCGCTAAGTGTCCTACTAACTAATCACACGAGTGAGGGGTGTATGGTGGTTGATGTGTAAGGCCGAACTGAGCGAGAAAACGAGGTATGTCCTACTAACTAATCGGCCCAGTCGATTGATGTGTAAGGCCAATCCGAGTCAGTATTGCGCTAAGTGTCCTACTAACTAATCACACGAGTGAGGGGTGTATGGTGGTTGATGTGTAAGGCCGAACTGAGCGAGAAAACGAGGTATGTCCTACTAACTAATCGACCCAGTCGATTTATGTGTAAGGCCAATCCGAGTCAGTATTGCGCTAAGTGTCCTACTAACTAATCACACGAGTAAGGGGTGTATGGTGGTTGATGTGTAAGGCCGAACTGAGCGAGAAAACGAGGTATGTCCTACTAACTAATCGGCCCAGTCGATTGATGTGTAAGGCCAATCCGAGTCAGTATTGCGCTAAGTGTCCTACTAACTAATCACACGAGTGAGGGGTGTATGGTGGTTGATGTGTAAGGCCGAACTGAGCGAGAAAACGAGGTATGTCCTACTAACTAATCGACCCAGTCGATTAATGTGTAAGGCCAATCCGAGTCAGTATTGCGCTAAGTGTCCTACTAACTAATCACACGAGTAAGGGGTGTATGGTGGTTGATGTGTAAGGCCGAACTGAGCGAGAAAACGAGGTATGTCCTACTAACTAATCGGCCCAGTCGATTGATGTGTAAGGCCAATCCGAGTCAGTATTGCGCTAAGTGTCCTACTAACTAATCACACGAGTGAGGGGTGTATGGTGGTTGATGTGTAAGGCCGAACTGAGCGAGAAAACGAGGTATGTCCTACTAACTAATCGACCCAGTCGATTGATGTGTAAGGCCAATCCGAGTCAGTATTGCGCTAAGTGTCCTACTAACTAATCACACGAGTGAGGGGTGTATGGTGGTTGATGTGTAAGGCCGAACTGAGCGAGAAAACGAGGTATGTCCTACTAACTAATCGGCCCAGCCGATTAATGTGTAAGGCCAATCCGAGTCAGTATTGCGCTAAGTGTCCTACTAACTAATCACACGAGTGAGGGGTGTATGGTGGTTGATGTGTAAGGCCGAACTGAGCGAGAAAACGAGGTATGTCCTACTAACTAATCGACCCAGTCGATTGATGTGTAAGGCCAATCCGAGTCAGTATTGCGCTAAGTGTCCTACTAACTAATCACACGAGTGAGGGGTGTATGGTGGTTGATGTGTAAGGCCGAACTGAGCGAGAAAACGAGGTATGTCCTACTAACTAATCGACCCAGTCGATTGATGTGTAAGGCCAATCCGAGTCAGTATTGCGCTAAGTGTCCTACTAACTAATCACACGAGTGAGGAGTGTATGGTGGTTGATGTGTAAGGCCGAACTGAGCGAGAAAACGAGGTATGTCCTACTAACTAATCGACCCAGTCGATTAATGTGTAAGGCCAATCCGAGTCAGTATTGCGCTAAGTGTCCTACTAACTAATCACACGAGTGAGGGGTGTATGGTGGTTGATGTGTAAGGCCGAACTGAGCGAGAAAACGAGGTATGTCCTACTAACTAATCGGCCCAGTCGATTGATGTGTAAGGCCAATCCGAGTCAGTATTGCGCTAAGTGTCCTACTAACTAATCGCAAGTGTGTCGAGTGTGTGATGCTAGCTCCGAGATGGTTTTTGTGGGTTTCCCATTTCGTAATGCAAATGCAGGGGCTAGTTAATTTTGCTCCCACAAGTAGAGTCATACATTTTTTGAGTTTAACCAAATGCACATGACTTTTAATCATAAACGTTGGGTAATATATTTTGTGAATATAAATAATATAAGACATATCAATTCATTAGAAATGTCATGAAAGGTCAATAAACTTTGCATACGTTAAGCTCATATCCTGTTTTATTTATTGTCCACACATCCTCCTTGTCAAATTAAAAGGGAATAAAGATACAGTATTTACGATAATGCATATTGACACAAACAACGAACCTGGTAAATAAATAAAAGGGTTACTACATACACAACACAACGTAAACAATAATACAAATTATAAATTTGTATAATACCTAGGGTCGAATCATTACACGCTGCAATTATCGAGATATGTATACTTAAAAGAAAAATTCCCTGTATTATTATTACTTACTACAGATTATAAAAATAGTAAATATTATATACATTATTGTATTAATTAAACATTTCTCACAAATATTTACTATGAGTAAATTGTGTTTAAATGATAAAATCAGCGTTAGTAGAAAGTTAACACATTTTCGCTTTGAGGTATTATCTAGTTATAAATATATATATATATATATATATATATTTATTTATATATATATATATATATATATATATATATATATATATATATATATATATATATATATAGCTGCGAAACAACTAATTCCTGCGAATTTAACAAACGCTGCAATTATCGAGATATGTATACTTAAAAGAAAAATTCCCTGTATTATTATTACTTACTACAGATTATAAAAATAGTAAATATTATATACATTATTGTATTAATTAAACATTTCTCACAAATATTTACTATGAGTAAATTGTGTTTAAATGATAAAATCAGCGTTAGTAGAAAGTTAACACATTTTCGCTTTGAGGTATTATCTAGTTATAAATATATATATATATGTTAAAACGTAGATTTTCGCGGGCGTAACATGTATCACTGTTTCTTCGGGTTTTGGTCCCGCGTATTTTCTTGGCTCTGGTCTATTGTGTTTTTAATTCCACGTTTCGATGACGTCGCAGTCATCATTGTCAGGAATAACTGTTATTAAGTTATTCCTGACGATGATGACTGCGACGTCATTGAAACGTCGAATTAAAAACACAATGGACCAGAGCCAAGAAAATACGCGGGACCAAACCCGAAGAAACAGTGAAACATATATATATATATATATATATATATATATATATATACTATATGTATGTATATTTCAACTCTGAACAATAAACTTTTGAAATTAGCCATTCACGCGTTAACTGCCCGCAGTTTGCCTGCCTTCCGCTGAAGATAAATTTACATTCGAAAAAGCCGGGGAATATCTCCACATTGCAAGCAACTAATTAACACACATTTTATACTACGTGTACTATAAGAATAACATTTATACAGGTTTTGCATACATTAAATTGAATTTAATATTTTATAAACTGTAAATATTAAATCTGTGCCACAAAAAGTGCGTCATTTAGAGATAAATCTCAGTGGTGATTTTCTTTTCACTTATTCTAAATTACCACTATTTCCGATGCGGGTGAATAAAATTGAAATAAAATACTTTGTAGCACTTATTAATTTAAACTTATATTCACCGTAAAAGTTTGTACAGATTTATATACATATTGAAGATAAAATTTGTTTTGCGTGTTAAAGTTAGATTAAATGCTTTGATGGTTATCGTTTCAAGAACAGAATTGTAGTGTTAGTTTTTTAAATTTCAAAAATCAAAACTAAATGTTACGTTAAGTAGGGGTGAGTTGTTATTGGTCAGCGATGGTCACGGGACGCAAAATCTGTCGCAAAGGAAGGGACGTATCCTTTGTTTACCTAGATTGGGTTCAAGGGACGAATTTTTAGGAATTAGTCACATGGCCCTGCAAATTATATTTTTCTGAGTATTTTCCCGAAGGCGGACCAACAACAACACTCCACGTAGCTAAAAGAACCGTTTAACTTGATAATGGTCTATTAACACTATGTTACGATAAAAATACAAATTAAGAAAAAAACATAAAATTAAATAGAGAAGTTAAAATGTGTTATGAAACTAAAATATTTACAATTACAAATATAAAATAAAAAGCTCGATATACGAATAAACATATACATAATTTATGTACAATTAAATGCCGCAACAGTGTCTTAACTGCAATTTAAAGTTTTTGTCTTTCGGTCCAATTTTTTCGTTTTACGATTCACAAGGCAATATATTTTTTTGTAATAGCCATATACAGGGTGTCCCATTAGTGGGTTTTCGGAGGATAGATATCCTCCGAGAGTACACACATTTTTAATGGGGTAAAAATCAAATATGGGCGCCATAAGAAAATAAACTTTGATATCGTATCATGGAAATGGGGTGCCCTGTATAAACGCTGACCCTTTTACTTTGTTTATCTGTAGCTTTTTGGGTACATTTATAATTTCAGCTTGCTGCCGTTCTAATTACCAATGCTATGGCAAAAAATACGATTTTGACAGACTAGTTGAAATTTGTTAATGTAATTTCATTTTGTATTAAAAATGGAAAATGTTGCCCAATTTAACCGTTTTCGTATGTCAAATAATTTATAAGATCTCAATGGTGAGCATGAGAAAACAATAATAAGTTGCTATATTATAAATCAAAGCTATTGTAAAGTCAAACGAAAATATGACAACGTTTAAAATCATATTTCCTGTATTTCTTTACTAAAAGCCACATTCTAAATGATTTATAAGTACCTAAATATTCATAGTGAATTCTACGATCAGTTTATTTGAAGGATATGAGGTTTTTTCTAATTTTACAGGATTTGGCACCACTGTGCGATGTCTCGAGAAATAAAGCGTACAACTTGATTTTAATGCCCAAGTCAATTAAAATGTAGGACAACTAACTGTTACATCATTTGCAAACCTGCAATATGCGGTCAGCACCTTGGAATGTGCTTTTAAGAATGTACCATCGGTGGACATAAAACGTAGGGACAAATCGAAAATTGGATAATGGATAATGAAAACCTTACAGCTGCTCGTCGATGGTATGATATGATGTTAATGTATAGGAAGTTCTGAAGGTTGCAATAAAAATATCCAATATTTCGCGAATAGGAGCAAATGAATCCACATTCCTTCCGGGTTTCTTTGTTACCAAAACGCGTGCAACTTGTTAAAAATATAAACCGGTCACAACTCATACAAGATTTATAAAAAGAACGGGATATTGTTGAATCGAACGTTTTTTTCGCGTTCAAATGATTATCTTTTTTACGACAAGGAGAGTCGTTATTCCGAAAAAAGCATACAACTCTTCTTTAGATACATTTGAAATTTTAGATGAAGTTGTGCTACATTTATTAGCATTTCTTGTAATTTCTTCATTAGTATGTTAAAGAATGGGATTTATAACATCGTCGCAAACGAAATGAAAAAAATGCTTATTGTTTGGCTTGTCGTTCGGCTCCAGCCATAAAACGAATAATATTCCTACTAGCAGTTCTTACGGATGTTTTTTAAAGTTTGGCTGACTATTTATGGCAGTTTTTTTCCCTGAAGCCTTACTTCATCTGGCATTAGCATATACGCTTATTCGCGTTGCAATTTTTTTGTGAAGACTAGAATCTCTGTTGAGAAACTTGCCCCATTTTGTAGAGTTGCTGTTGACGAACTTGCTCCAGCAGTACCAATGAAGTCGTCATCTGAATCTGATTCGTCTTCTAAGAATATTTCCTCTGTTTGTAGCGTATTATCCGTTTCCCAGTCACTTCCACTATCATCAATTGGATCTGGATCAGATTCATCTTCGTTCATAATCTTGTGAATGTTATCCTTTAATTCTTTTATAGATAATCCTTTTTGGAGGACATGTTTACTGTCAAAATGATTACCCAAATAAATATTATGATCGCAATTTATGAAATTTACTTACGCATTGAATACCGACTACAAAAAGTATATTAACTAACGTAAACACTAATACGTCGTAAATATTACATGATAAATAATATACCCCGGCAAAATTAAAGTGAAGCAAAGAGGTTCACAGTTAGACGATGACTAAACAGGAAGGTACTGAACAGAACAAGCGCCTACTGCAACCGGATATTGCCGAAAATGGCGCTAAAAGGCGATCGTCGTAAATTTTACGACATTCTAGTATTCTAGGGGTTTATTATGGTTAGAACCAGGGGGCGTTTATTTGAAATGATGCATGCATGGGTTTATTTAAAACGATTCGCACACGCAAACTTCAATTCGAATGCACAAATTCAACTGTTTTTTTTTTTTGCGATTACCCAACAACACTCGCAAATTGACAGCGACTGTCAGATTCTCATTTAACTTGTGCGTTTTAAGAATGATATTTCAAAATCTTGTCCAAATAGATGCAGTTGTAAGCATAACTAACAAAACATTAAATTTAATGTTTAAAAACACGAAATAATTAATTTCTAAAATGTTTACAAAATGTTAAATGGCTGAATACGTCGGGTTAACAAATCAAGCCAACATAATATACAACAATTTTGAGCAGTGGATAAATAAAAACAAACTAATTCTCAACTCAGAAAAGATATTGTGTATTCTGTTTAAAAATAAAAGATCAAAATTATAAGGCAAAACTATTAGGAATGACCTTATATAACCACTTAAACTGGAACGATCACATTGATGCTTTAGCTACTAAAGTTAGTTAGCAATTATACGTACTGCGCACACATAAATGAAACAAGTCGATTTTGGGAAATGTTCGTGTTACGTGCACAAATAATAAAAATATATTAAATGAAACCACCTCTAAATTTATAAATGCGTTCATTTTGAGCACTAAGCCAGTGTTTTCCACTCCCAGGTTAAGTATGAAGTAAAATTTCGAGTTTAGAAAAGCTTTAAAATTTGGTTTGGTCACTCCGCGATATAAAACACTACTCTAAAGTGAAGTTGAAAATAAGCATGCTTATGTTTTTTTTTTGAGTTTGATTTGTACTTAAAATTTATTTATTTGAAACTACCTCCTGATACAACATTCAATAATCCATCGGTCTTTTACCACAGTTTTGGGCATCCTTGAAGGAAAATAATGCTTCTATTTTTTAGCTACCAATTTAGTTTAATGAAGCTCTTTATTTGCATTACCACATTGTGTAAAGCATGTTATATAGAATTAATTATACAAATAATGACAATCAACTGACAAACACAAATTAACAGATTATCAAAACTATGGAAATACATTACATTTTATAGAAAATTTACAGTGTTGTCATATCTACCCTTCGCATCTTTTGCACGTGAACATTACAATAATCGTGTGATTTCAAATAAGCCACCTATAGCAATTTTTTTATTCGTGTGCGAATTTTAGCATTCGCTTATTTTCGCATGTGTATTTTTGCGAGTAATTTCAAATAAACCTGTGGTGGTTTATTTGCCATTCAGAAAAGATAAAAGGTCCGGGACAACTGATATTTTTGTGGATCTTGAAAATTTTATATAAATTTGAGCTAAGAATCTAAATTCAGATTTCGAAAAGGAATTGGATCTTCTTTCTCTTAACATCCACTGCTCTTATTTTACATTTTTAACTCAAATATTATTAATTTCGACCAATGGAAGATTAATGCCTGTTTGCACCCAAGTCGATCAAGTTAATTAGTGATTAGTACTCCTTAAAAACACAGCAATTTTATGTTTACATTATTTAAAAAATCGCATAATGAAAAAAGAGGCATGTTTAGAATAACTTACAAATTTAAAACATTCTTATATTTTAGACTTATGACTTAATCAGAGGTTTAATCAATGGACAAAAATATTTGTAAATCCAACTTTTCAGGCTTTTCTACAATCGAAATATTTACCTGTATTTTAAAAAGTAAGCATTTTAGACCGTAACTTTATAGGAACTTTTCGTGTTACAATGAGACAAGGAATCTCCCTGTAAATTATTTTCGCGACATTAATTAACACCCTGTATATTGAATAACATATTGAAGACAGTATATGCATCATGGTCTTACTTTACGTAGAATCTGCCCAGTCTTACAGAAGCACTTTGGTTCCAATATTTATGACAATTTTTAGATATTTTTTATCTAGTCCGATGTCTTGTAAAATTTGAGCCAATCTACGATGTTGAACCCTGTCAAAGGCCTTCTGATAGTCAATGAAAGAGCCATAGCTATTACAATTCGTGTCTCTACAACGTTAAAATAGCACCTGTACGCTGAAGGCGGCTTCTCGTGTGCTCGCTGCATTCCTGAAACCAAACTGTGTAGGTGATACTTGTTCTTCACAAATCTCATATATTATTCGGTTTATGATCTTGAAGAATATTTTTTGTATGTGGCTCCTGAGAAGTCTCATCCTTTTAATACTACACGACCTGGCTCTGGGTTTTGCAGACTACAGGGAGATTTATGGTGTTATTCTGAACAAAAATGTTAGCGTTAACAGCGATGTTATTTCCTAACATAGACAGATGTTATGAATATACGATTCTGTACACTATTGGTTCTATTCTGAACAAATGGTGTTAACAGAGATGCTATTAACATCGATGTTTATAACATTGCAATGTGATGTGAAATTGAACAGTGCTGTTAAAAACTGTATTCTGAACAGCCCGACTTACACAAATTGGCAACATTGCAACGTCTACTGCGCGACCAACTTCATGTATGTTATGATAGATGAATAATAATAAGTTTTTGAGGTTATTTTTAGAAATAAAATGAGTATTTCTGATCAAAATATATCGAATGAGGAGTAGGTAGTGCATTACATTTTATATTTATACGTTTTAGGTTTACTGTTCTTCATTTTAGGCAGTCAAAACAGCGAAAAAGAAGAACTAGTGATGAACAATATGAATTGTATTTACTGGATATGGAGAATGATTATGTACTCCGTAGTGGATTATTAATCTGACTTTAGGCGATAATTAAATCCCAAACAAATGAAAGTTAATATGCGAAAAATTATATTGTACGGAAACTGGTCCACAACTGTCAGTAGAGGAGTGGAAGAAGGTAATTTTTTATCAGAAAATATAAGTAGCTTGGTTAATTGTACATTTTTAGCGGCTCAAAGACTAGAAAAATCGCGGAATATTCTTCTTTGAAAACGCATGTAATTCATATAACCGCATGTAATTCCTATAAAAATAATTATAACCCTACGTGTATTATTCCAATTGTTTGTCTATTTACATACCTTCTGTAATCTTCTTCATAAAGCACGTATATGAATATTGGAATAATATTATTATCCATTTTAGCTTTTTGTTGATAGAAAACACAGACAACGAAATAGCCTCAAAATATAATTTTTCGCATATTAAATGAAAGTTTGGGATTTAATTATAGCCTAAAGTCGATATTAATTTTAATTCGTTTTTGTATTTTGTAAATATTCTGCAAACTATTGGCAAATTCAATTTTTCTTTATGTTCTTTATGCATAGAATTAAACAAATAATGCTCTGTGCTTGGTTATTACTGAATTTAGTTCTTTTTCGCTAATGGATCCTATCAGGTGCCTATAGGAAATTCTGCATGGTCTAATTTCAGTCATCTAAATTACTAGTAATTCACTATATGCCTAATACAATAAAATTTCCCACAACGTTACAAAAAATGGTGTGAAATGAGGGTAAGCGAAATATAGATATTTACAGAAAATTCAGGAAAGTTGTGCTGACCTGCGGAATTCCATCATATCAGGTAAAGCACAACTTTCGTGACGAGTCTATTTTTTTCTGAAATTAAATGCTTGATGATGACCCATGTGGATATCTTTACACCACTATCTAGTGATTTAGAACAAAGGAGGGTTTCTTTGTTATTTATTAATAGAAAAGGAAAATGTTCAATAAATGTTATGCTTGTGAGTATCTCAATCAATCAATTTATCCGGGAACAATGTAATTAGTAATATCTTGAAAATTGCAATCTGGAATATGTCAAACATCAGAAATTATTCACAGAATGAATGGCTGATAATAAAAAACTCGTTCTTTTGGCAGACATCGAAATCTTGCATTCAAAATACTATCTATTCTTTCAATAACATTCCTTGAACTTTTTAATCTGGAATTATATTCAGCTTCTGGTGTGCCATCGATGACATGGTTGAATAGCGCTAAAAGCCATGGATCCAATGCGTAGCCCCTATCACCTGATTCAATAAATTAGCTAATATATTTTAAATTAAAAAAAACACTTTGGTGGTGATTTTTAATAGGTATAACCTATTAAAAATCAATTTGAATGGCGGTGGACAAAGAAATTCATTTTTAATAGGTTATTTTATACACCAAAGTGTTTTTTTTAAATTTAAATTTGAAACATATTAGCTAATTTATTACAATATTATTTCTAAAAATAACCTCCAAAACTTATTATTAATCATCTATCATAATATACATGAAGTTGGTCGCGCTCTAGACGTTGCGCTGTTGCAAATTTGTGTATATCGGTTATTCAGAATACAGTTTTTAACAGCGCTGTTTAATTTCGCATAACATTGCAATGTTAATAACATCGATGTTAATAACGCCGCTGTTAACAACATTTGTTCAAAATAGCGCCATTAATGACGAAATCCTATAAATATAATCGGTAAATGTTGCAATAGTCAAAGGAATGTCGACAAAGAAATGAACATAATTAC
Organism: Philonthus cognatus; assembly: GCA_932526585.2. Lineage (NCBI taxonomy): Eukaryota > Metazoa > Arthropoda > Insecta > Coleoptera > Staphylinidae > Philonthus > Philonthus cognatus. Next base: position 67,062,910 of record OW052242.1, on the reverse strand, counting down.
TAAATACTATCATAGTCAAAAACAGTCAACAAAGTGAGTTATAGTCGTAATACAGTGAATAGAGAAATTAAATAACAAAATATTATAATAGTCAAAAGACTAAATAATTACAAGTCAAAACTTTTCAGCAGTAAAAAAAACATACCATACAGTTATTTATGGTAAAATGTTGTGATAGTCAATTTAACTGTTATTAGACTTTATAGATAACATGTTGATTATATTGAATATCAGGATCACCTCCTTTAATTTTATTAGTTGAGGTATCAATTTGAAATTTGTTAGGTGAGCAGGAAACTTTAGTTGCACTTTCGGTTTGAACGGAAGTGACATCGATTTCGAAATTTTAAATAAAACACCTTATATATTTTTTAGTTAATACACATTTTTTTAGTTACATACAAACCAATTGTTTTTTGGAGACTTGGCCTACTTGATTAGTAAAAATTAAATATTAATGAAATTCCTAATTTAACTTTTCATATTTTTCAAACAATAGTTGATAATTTTTATTTTCTAGTAGTATATGATTGAAAACAAAACATATTACAATTAATTTGTATATAAAATGACGTCCTGTATCTAAAATTAAGAAAATATATAGGTTGTTCCAAATGCATGTAACTTTCGGTAAAACAGATCAAAATCTGCCTACTATTTATTGACTGTCATTCGACAACATTGACTATATTAACTAAATTGACAATCGTCGATGTTATACGTAAATTTTGTATCTTTGAGTAACTTCACGTTAAAATCACTTTTTTCTATATATATCGGAGAAATGTAAAAATAATTACTCGGCCGACTTAAATTAAAGACTTTTTTTTTTTCTCCAGCAATTTCTAAAATTTTCCCTTTTTTACGTATTCCGCATTGACATTTATACTATGATATTTTCGACACAAGTCGGTGTTAGCCGACATTTAGTCTATCAAGTCAACTTGACGTTTGAATTGAACTACAATAATGGCCATGTTATTGTTTTTCTTTGTGGCAGTAATGACACATATTTTAAAAGTTGTAATATATTTTAGAATAACGAGTGTCGTCTACTTTCAGACTAAGCATGAAGTAAAATTTCGAGTTTAGAAAGCCTGAAAATTTGGTTTAGTCGCTCCACGAAGCGGAGCAGCCAAACCAAATTTTCAGGCTTTTCTAAACTCGAAATTTTACTTCATGCGCCACGCGTATAAAACACTGATTTCAAGTAAAGTTGAAAATTTATACTGCTGAGATGTGATGAATCAATATTTACCAAGCTATAGCAAGTGAAAGCAAAAATTACGTTTCTTTGTAAATATAAATATTACAAATGTTTATTTCGTGTAAGAAAAAAGTTCAGGCTTTTCAAAACTCCGGATATTACTTCATGCTTAAGTGAAAACACTCGTAAGACATTTTAAATTGAAATTTATTGATAATGATTGCTTGAAAATGTATGTTACAATTAACTGAAAATTAAATGAATATACTTTAAATATATCTTAAAATTACATTTTCCTAACATCAATCCTATAATTATAATAATAAAATGTGAAAAGTATATAAATGAATGTTGCTCTATTGGATTTTCCTTTAAGTATAAATATATAATGTTTTCATGATATTACTAAATATCACTACATAGTTTTTATAGCTAAAACGTTTAAGACATTTATAGTTCAAAAATAAAAATAGCGAATCTGTTCAGAAAAAAAAAACAAATACTTGAAGGAAATAATAATTTGTCCACTTTATCACTCCTGTTTGCAAACATCGCTCTTTCAGTGTAAATACGAGAAAGTAAATACTGTCACTCGTTAAATTCGTTACAGAGGGCACTGCAAACGAAACACAAAGACTCGCACAATACAGAATCAACACGCAATTACCCTATTTTACAAAAGAGAGCGATTACAAACTTTACGATTGTTAGTTTTTATTGTCAAGTCGCACACATACACACACCTAAACACGAACAGGAACAAAAATTCAGTGCTGTATATGTGTGAGCGCGCTCGCAAATACAAAGTTGATTTGTGTAGAGTCCGCAGATTGCGAGGAATTTATGGATTGTCGAAGTTTATGAGGGTGATAACTGTTATGTGTGAACAAATTGAGTTTATTTTCGGGGGATTTAAAATTATGTTTACGATGGGAAATATATTTCGCGGTTGAAAGTTTATATTTAGCAGAAATTACGTCAATATACAGGGTGTTACAGAATAACTATTCTTAGTTTTTAAAAATGGTAGAAGACACTAAAATAAATATTTTCTTATTAATATATTAGTGTTCGGGTAATTTCTCGGTGTCAAGATAAACTAGACATCTTAAAAATAATCTTAATTACAACACGAAAAAGTAGTTAAAGGTAAAATCGAATCATAGCAATCTTTGAAAGACAACAATTATTTTCGTTGTTGCCATTTTATGTCACAAATTATTCTTTATTAGAAAAAATAATATTTAATTGCAAATACATAAATTTACAAATATTAAATTAGCAGTCATGAATCTTGCCTACCTCCCAGATTACGGCAATGAAAACAAAGCTAGGCGAATTGATGTGGAGCAGCCTAATAAGCGTTAGAATAAACAAATTAATAATTAAAAGTGCAGCTAAATAGGAAAGGAGGTGACGTGAAAAATTTAAAAATATCGAGAATATCGAAACAAATCAAAATTTATTATTATTGAATTATTGCAATTCCTAAAGTTATAAAAATAAAAGGATACTTTTAAAAATTAATAAAACGGATTAAAATTCCACAAGAGTCGCTAAATAGTGTAAAATTTAATGATTTTCGTTAATATGGTCGTGAAAACAAACTGACACATTTTGAAACATTGTTCAAAATCATCAAAAAGTGGTAATAATTGAGATGGGCGAAAACATTGACAAAATTTCTTTAATTTTGAATTTATTGTGTTCTGTAGGCATCAGATATAAAATTAAATGTGTTTCTCATATTATTGAGAGTATCATTAAACGATTTAACTGATTGATATTTTTGTTAATCCAGTATTTCTCTGGAAATGCAGCACAAAAGCAAGTAAGTATTTCTTGGTGAAACATATCACAGTTTAAATTAATATTAATGAATTGCAAAGTTCAAATTACATAGCTTGTTTTTGATCTGAAGTTAATTAATTTTACAAATGCGACTGGAGCAATTTGCTTTGGAAAATACTAATAAAATGAAAACAAACTTCAAAATAAAAAAAAATCTACTAAAATTGACATAGAAAACAAGACTCTCTTTTGCCCGATTACACACCGATTGCCATTACGATTATATTAACTTATTATGTATATAATGATTGATCTTTATATGTTAACTGCTTTAGATAATAATAACAGTTTTTTCGATAATAAACCGGAACAATGATTTTTCTAAAAATACAGATGATAAATATGCAGTATAATTTACTTGATATACATACAAAATTGAATGCAAACCTGGTTTATTTAAATTAGGTTAAAAATAAATATTTCTAAAAATAATCGCCCAAAAATATACATGTGTCTTTAATATACTAGATACTTGTTGAGCTGCTTTCTTCATAAAAACATATTTTTAAATTGAGTAAAAAACACTTTTACATATTTTTAAAAATATGGAACAAAACAAGTGTTTTACTTTATTGGGTAAATATACATGTGTCAATAAATTTTAACAACATTTTTATGGAGTTCTATTGTCACATTTTTAAAGTGTATTTTTTTATATTTCTAAAACACAAACCAGACTTGAAACTACGATAAACTTAAAAGTGAACGGGTATTTTTAGATTGTTTCCATATTTTAACATTAAGAAGAAACATTATGAAAATCCATTTAATGAATTTAAATTTATTAAAATACAATATCGTGTGAATTATACTAATAATAAATAAATAAATTATGACTTTAAGTGAAATTAAAAGAATAACTCAAATACATATTTCAAAATATGATATCGGGAAATCAGATTAAGCATGAAGTCAAATTTCGAGTTTAGAAAAGCTTGATAATTTGGTTTTCAGGCTTTTCTAAACTCGAAATTTTACTTCATGCGCCACCCGTATAAAACACTGATTGGAAGTTAAGTTCAAAATATATTGGTTAGGTTTAATCTGTGAAAGTAAACTTAAAAAAAAAAAATCTCTCTTTGTATCTAAAGGTAATTTTAAATAGTATGCCAAGGGGTAAAACCTATAAAGGAGTTTAAATATTTTTATGAAAATTCACAGACAATTTTTGAGTTATTGGATGATTGGATTGAGTGTTTACTTCACAGGAGTGTTATTAAATTTAAAAATATCCGAAAGGTGACAAGATGATTTCTTCCCACAATTCATTCAAATGCATTATCTGGTTCCGATAGTTTATTTTACATTAAACATGTAGCATAATAACTTTTTGCTTTTGTATGAGTGCCTTGGAAACAGTTGAGCAACTGTCAATCCACTGTATCTTAGTTTCCTGTGCTAAAAATTCTTGGCTTTTTTTAAATTAATTTTAATGAATTAGTTTAATACTTTCAATCCGTGAGTTTTTTTTATGATTTCAATGTGTGTATGTCAGGGAAGGGGGTGCCAAATATTTCCGCACCAGATACGACCGGACCTTGCTACGCCACTGCTTGCATCTACTACAATTTTTATCAAATTGGCACTTACACTTCTCTGCTTCTAAGTGCCTCAATTGTGTTTTATTGTTAACATTTATAATTTTATATTATATCATTCTTGAATAAAATATATATTATTATAATGTGATCTAAATTTTCGTTTAAAATTATAGTTAAAGTATAATTTTTTTATTTTCAGTTAAGAATACATAGGAATTTAACTTCCATATGATTCGATTTATCTGCTTCCTCGGTTGTAGTTGTTCAAAAAAAATACAAGAGTAAAAATTAAGAATTAAATTGTACGTGTAGAGGTGGCTTCCTTGGTCAAAATTGACTTTACTATGTTTTTAATTTTTATAAATTAAAAAAAGCTCAACCGGGTATCGGAATTACTCTCTATTTTTTATTTTTTGTTAGAGCTAAACAGTTTATAAAAATTATGAAACCATGAATAATTTTTAACGAGATTAAATCCTCTGCCCTTGTAATCGCATAGAAACTAGTTATGCACTAACAGAAGAGGGTTAAACTTATTTAACGGGTTTCAACGTTGGGGCGTTTAATAACTCAGGCTTGGCCAGATTCGGGGCGGATTTATCAACAAATACAATTACTACGGAACAAACAACGGGACCAACCCTTTTGTGTCAGCGTTAAAGATTCGATTTAACAGACAATAATTTGAATTTATGGGTCATTTAAAGTCTTTGAGATATTCGCATTAATTACACCTAAATTAGTGTTAGGAAATAATAATCATATTTTTAGGGTAATATCAAATCATACAGGGAATTTTTTGTAAATTGTTTTTTTAAGCGTTCATTTAAAAGTTTCTAATGAGCGTTTACACACCTTAATTAAGCATGAAGTAAATTTCAAGTTTAAGATAGCCTGAAAATTTGGTTTGGTCGCGAAACAGAGAGAAGTGTGCAAATATGACCTCCGTAAAGTTGGCACCCCCACTTTGCCAAAATCAAATTAAAATATGCCTATAATTTAGGACTAATTAAAGACTAATTTGTACCCACAAAATTAGAATTTGTACCAACTTAGTTTAGCCGGAAAACCGATTATTATTATGGGGATGCTAGCTTGACTAAAGTTAAAACCCCACCATTCTCAATTGAAATTTAACCAGGTGCATCCAAAACTTTGAATTAAAGACTAATTTGTACCCATGTTTGTTTCTCATTGTTTAAACAATTATAAATTATTTAAACAATTTATACATTATTTAGCCAATTTATAACAAAAAAGTACTTTTTATAATTAATAAACAGAAATGTAGAGTATAAATTTTATTTTGTTTTAAACATTTTTTTGTTGATAAAATAATTTTCGGATTAATTAATTTTAGATCTCGATTTTCGGTATAAATCCGTAATAAAAAATTGGAACCACAATAAAACTAGATAAACTTGTGTTTCTAATCTAGGACTAATTTGTACCCACAAGCATTTTGTTCTAAACAATATTTTTGTTGATAAAATAATTTTCGGTATAAAACCGTCAAAAAAATTGGGATCATAATAAAACTCGAGAAACTAGTGTTTCTAATTTAGGACCAATTTGTACCCATAAGCATTTTGTTATAAATAATTATTGGTTAATAAAATAATTTTCGGTTAAATCTCATATTTCGATTTTCGGTATAAAACCGTAAAAAAATTTGGGACCACAATAAAACTCGACAAACTAGTATTTTTAATTTAGGACTAATTTGTACCCATAAGCATTTTATTATATACAATATTATTGTTAATAAAATAATTTTCGGTTAATTCTCATATTCCGATTTTCGGTATAAAACCGTAAATAAATTTGGAACCACAATAAAACTCGACAAATTAGTGTTTATAATTTAGGACTAATTTGTACCCATAAACATTTTGTTATAAACAAATATTTTTGTTGATAAAATAATTTTCGGTTAAATCTCAGATTTTGATTTTCGGTATAAAACCGTAAACAAATTTGGGACCACAATAAAACTCGACAAACTAGTGTTTCTAATTTAGGACTAATTTGTACCCACAAGTATTTTGTTATAAACAATTTTTTCGTTCATGAAATAATTTTCGGTTAAATCTCAAATTTCGATTTTCGGTATAAAACCGTAATACCGTAATATGGCGCCGAGTAAATAATCAGCCAAGTGTCAAGTGTGTGAAATAAACATTAGTGAATCAGATAAATGTATTGCCTGTTTTATATGTAACTTAAAACTTCATGTGTCATGTGGAATAAAAAGAACCGCAACAACAACTCCTGAAATGAAGAATTTCAAGTGGATCTGCGACAACTGCCTCATCGATTTCCCGAAACATAAGGCAGAAAAATTATCAAAAAAATCAAGCAGTAATACCAAATTAAACGAGGACATTAATAGTTAAGTAGCACGATTGTTCGAATTAGTAGAAAATCTTCAACAAGATATCATAACCTTAAAAGAAAATAACCCGAAAACCAATAAAAATATGGAACGAATTAAAATGAATTCGATATATCAAACTGGTAGTGATATATCAAGTTCTTCTATTAATAACAAGATGGAACCACAAGTGCCAAAAAGTAAATTAATGAAAAATCAATCTCGACAAAAAACGCAACTCGGACCCAGTCAACAATACGCTAACAAAAACAGCGCTGGTTCAATGACCGAAACCCAAACAATAACAAATCCCGAGGAGACGAACACCTCGGTCGACGGCGACGGCTTCCAAACAGTCACATACATGAAGAAAAAACGTCAATGGGCGAAACCTATATACGGAATCTCCGATGAGTCTACGGTAGTGGCAGCTGTAAAATTCGGTTTTCATTCAAACACAACCGTAGAGGAAATTAAAATATTATTAACCATTAAACAATTTGTTAACATCAAATGTGAAAAAATGGAATCAAGAAATCCATCGAAATATTCCTCATTCAAAATTGGAGTGCCAACAGCTGATCTAGAAAGACTCAAGGACCCAGCTACATGGCCGCGAGGAATTCGCGTCAACCCTTTTTTCCCCTGGATTCAAAAACCAAACGAAGCCAAGTAGTAACAAGTGAACATAAAATAAATTGAATGCACCTAAACATTCAATCGATAGGAAATTGTTTAAATGAGCTATATGTATTATTAAACGATAATAATATCAATATTCTATTCTTGTCAGAACATTGGCAAAATACTGAACAGATACTAACCCTCAAACTTTTAAATTACAAATTGTCATCATATTTTTGTCGTGATAATAAAATACAGGGTGGAGTCGCAATTTATTGTGAGACTAATATGAAATTTTCGGAGTGAATGGATATTAACCGTTTAGCAATAATAAATGTTTTTGAATGCGCAGCAATTGATGTTAACTTTCATAACGAAAAAGTAACATTTTTCTCAATTTATAGATCTCCCAGCAGTGATGTTAACATTTTCTTTGAGAAATTGGAAATTTTATTTACATTATTAATATCAAATAATAACCGCGATTTTATCTCAGGAGACTATAATATTGATATACTCAAAAATAACAAAGCGACGCAAGAATTTAAATCGCTCGTAGACTCTTATGGTAGTGTTTTGTTAATTAATAAATACACTCGTATATTTAATAGTAGCAACTCATGTATAGACAATGTTATAACTAATTACCAACATGTGATTACTTGTAAAGTGATGTCCACGGGATTTTCCGACCATCTTGCGCAATTGATTACATTTTCTGCAATCTCAAAAATGAATAAAACTCAAACTAAACCACGATTCCTTTCCGAGAAGAATATTAATGCATTTAAAATAAGTCTAAATTATGCCGAGCAATGGTAATCTATTTACAATAGTACAAACGTAGACTCCCAATTTGATTTATTTATGAACATATTCTTGAAACATTTCAATATTTGTTTTCCATTGGCCTTAAAAGAAGTAAACGATCCTAAAGTAGCAATTCCTATGTCAAATGAGACAAGAGAATATAAAAGATTAATACATCTGTATGACACAATATCTAAACACCAACCAACGTATTAACCGCTTCTGAAACATTATAAGCAACAATATAATATTCATTTAAAATTTGATAAAACCAACTACTACAGCAATAAAATTGCATGTGCGTCAAATAAGTGCAAAGCTTCATGGTCTGTTATTAAGGAAGTAACAGGTACTACACCTACAAACCAAGTATCTAAAATAGGTATCACCATAGATCCAGACCAGATAAACGAATATTTTGTAAATGTAGCTAGCAATCAGATTACAACAATGTACCTTCCCGATAATATAAATATAAAAAAAATCAATAATAGTATGTTTTTGCATCCTATAACGGTTGACGACTTGAGAGACATTATTCGAAATATATCTACGAAAAGAAGCAGTGGGATTGATGGAATATCGCCGTTTATACTACAAAAATGCATGGATTGTATTGTTGACCATCTATGTTTTTTAATAAACGAATCGCTGCAAAATGGAACTTTTCCACAACAATTAAAATTAATTAAGGTAGTACCATTATTTAAAAACGGTGATCCTGAAGACGAAGCCAATTATAGAGCTATAAGTCTCATATCCACCTTTTCTAAAATATACGAGTACGTTGTAATTAAACAAATGCAATCTTTTTTACTCAAACATAATATTCTGTCTCAGTATCAACATGGGTTTAGTAGTAATAAAAATTGCAATACAGCGTTATACGATTTTACCAAATTCCTATATTCATCAATAGAAAAAAATCAATTAACATGCGGTGTGCTGCTCGATTTATCTAAGGCTTTTAACTGCATTGATCATGCAGCCCTATTATCAAAATTAGACCAATATGGGTTCAGAGGTGTTGGACACAAGTGGTTGACATCTTATCTAACCGGCAGAAAACAAATTGTTGAGATAAAACAAGAAAACAGCGTTGTGGTGCGGTCAAAAGTCTTAAACATTGTCAGCGGTGTCCCGCAAGGGAGCATTTTAGGCCCTCTGCTATTTAATATTTATATTAATGATTTATTTGCTTATAAAAACAATCCGAATTTTGAAATTATTAACTACGCAGACGATACAAATATCGTAATCAAAGGTAGTGACATGACGAACCTATGCCAAAACGGGACGGATGCGCTGAAATTAATTTTCAAATGCTTTGATGATAACGGCTTAGCTATAAATAAATGGTTTGATGATAACGGCTTAGCTATAAATAAAAGTAAGACAAATTGCATTCTATTTAAAAAGAACGAAGCTCTTGCCACGCCGTTAAATTTGAGGTTTGATGATTGTATATTAAATGTAACCAACTCTGCGAAATTTTTAGGCATCTATATAGATGACAAATTAAAATGGAATGATCAAATAACTCATGTTTCTAAAAAGCTAAGCAGAGCAAGCTTTATGATCCGGTCCTTAAAATTAACTGTTGGTTTTGACATTTTAAAAATGACATACCACGCGAACTTTGAAAGCCATATTAGATATGGAATAATACATTGGGGGAGCTCCACACAGCTTAATAAAATTTTCATTCTCAAAAAGCGTACACTTAGAGCGATGTTAGGGCTTAAAACAACTGCTTCATGCAGAACATTCTTTTCTGAAAATGGTATACTCACAGTAACTGTAATATATATACTAAAAAGTCTACTATTCGTTTGGAAACAACAGCATCTATTTTTGAAAAACAAAAGTTCACACGAGCACGATACTCGACACAAACAAAATTTTGTATACCCTATTCACAAGTATACTTTCACTGAAAAAAGTCCCGAATATAGGTGTATGAAATTTTATAATTTTTTGCCGTCTAACCTAAAAATGGAGAATGGGATCAATAATTTCAAGAATAGACTAATTAATGTGCTATTGTTAATGGAACCATATAATTTGGAAGAATTCTTTTATTATAAAATTGTATAACATTGCTATACATACGTGTTTCCCTTGACGCAAATTCCTATATTAAGTATATGTTTAAATAAATCTTTCTTATGTATATTTTGAAAGGAATAAAGATAGCTTATTATTATCATTATTATTATTATTAAACAAATTTGGACCCACAATGAAACTCGATAAAATAGTGTTTCTAATTTAAGACTAATTTGTACCCTTAAGCATTTTGTTACAAACAACATTTTTTTGATAATATAATTGTTGGTTAAATCTCAAATCTCGAGTTTCGTTATAAAACTGTAAAAAAATGGGACCACAATAAAACATGAAAAACTTGTGTTTCGAATTTTGGACTGATTTGTACCTATAAGTATTTTATAACAAACATCCATTTTTAAACTGATATCATTTAAGCGCAGCGACAGCAACAATTGCCTGACTCAATGATTACTTTTCGTTATAAAAATTGCTACAGTTTGTGTACCAATATTAGAGTAATTCGTTAAAGTTAAATCATGGATTCGTTATATACTTTTTACGAAGTTACGTTTCTACATTAATGTTTAATAACTATGATTATCTATCAACTATATAAATTACACCCAAGGCAAATTTTCTCATGGTGCTGTGATCAGTACGTTTTGCATTATGATATAAATTGTATAGCAAGTAACAGAGCCGGGACAAATCCTAGTAAAAAGGATTCGAATCACGAATTCGAATCACCTAATATGATTCGAATCACGAATACTCGAATAACGGATTCGTAAGAGATAAATATGATTCGAATCAAAGATTCGAATCCTGTTTTCTCAAATCACGATTACAAATCCTTTAGGAATAAATTTGATTTTATTATTTTTTTGCAACCATTTATATATAAATATCGTTTCCAGTTGTTTTAACAAAAATATTTAAAACCTAATTATTTTAATTAACACTGAACATCGTTGATAACAGACTAAACATCTGATTCCCTGTCACTCTGATTAAAGATGTATATGTGTGTTTCTGAACTTCACTTCAAATCAGTGTTTTGTACGCGTGGCGCATGAAGTAAAATTTCGAGTTTAGAAAAGCCCGAAAATTTGTCTCGGGTCGCTGCGCGACCCTCGACAAATTTTCACAGGGCTTTTCTAAACTCGAAATTTTACTCCATGCTTAGTCTGGGAGTGGAAAACAGTTTTGTATATAATATTAATAACTTTTGATAAACACTCGCCTTCTTGATTTAAAAAAAAACAAGTGCGTTTTCTTATAGATACTTTATGGATCACCGTGTATAAAAACAAATATCATCTTACAGATCTCCTCGAAATAGCCTAAATGCATGTATAGTACTTTTTTGTAGCTCGAATAGTTTTTCAGTTATAACGTTTTTTAGTCAAAGTTGAAAAATGTCGAGATTTTACGCGAGCGCGCTCGCTTTTTTTTGTATTTCGCAAAAGTTGCGAATAACTCAATAACTAATGGGAAATGCAGAAAAGTTGTTAGAATAAAAGTTCTAGATAATAAAATTTAGGATAATTTTTCCGTCTTCAAGTTTTTTCGTAACTATCTTATTTCTTGGATAAAAATCGACAGTTTGTTGAAAGCTTCGTAAAAAACGTATAATTTTCACAAAATCGTGGAATAACTTCTTAGAACTATTTATTGGAATTTGTGTGTGTTTTTAAACTTCGGGATAAATTACCGTTTTACGCGCGTGGCGCATCAAGTAAAATTTCGAGTTTAGAAAAGCCTGAAAATTTGGTTTGGCCGCTCCGCGCTTCGCGCTACGCGACCAAACTAAATTTTCAGGCAGTCTTGTACATAATATTGATAACTTTTGATAAACAATCGACTTTTTCTGTTAGATACTTTATGGATCACCCTGTATAAAAACAAATATGTATTATACTTTTCTATAGCTGGAGTAGTTTTTGAGTTATAACATTTTTTTTCAAAATTGAGGAAAGTCGAGAATTTACGCTTTTTTGTATTTCGCAAAAGTTGCGAATAACTCAATAACTAATGGGAATACAAATAAATAGTTTTAACAAAAGTTTTAGATAAGAAAATTTTGGACAATTTTTCTTTCGTAACTATCTTCTTTCTTAGAGAACAACAACAGTTTGTTGATTCTTAAAAACTTATAAGTTTTAAAAATCATGGAATAACTTGATTTTGCGCATTACTGAAAAAATATATCATTAGTAATTAGTAATATTTAATGTCGTTTTTATTGTGCGCGTTGATAGAGATGATAAAGTTTGTTAATAATCTAAGCAATATAACATAAAAACATTTTATATGTACAGAGAGTTTAGAGTTTAGTGACCACGATTTTTGCGTAACAACAACAAATTTTCAACACTCTTAGTAAATAACACACTTGGTTAAGATTTCACTGTTTATTATTTGACACTGCAACACTTGTTTTGCCACACAGGCAATTTTTCAGTTGAAACAATTAAAAATGTTCGAAATGAAAATAAACACATTAATCACTGCACGCTGTATAAGTTCCAATTGGAAAAAAAACCAAATTGGCAAAAAAATAGTTGTAGTCCTCTCGTTGAAGGTGCTATGACAATTGAAAATGTCAAAGTTGGTTTTAAAAATTTCGTGACAGAAAAACTTCATTAGATTATGAAAGCAACCATTGCAGTGTATCCAGCCATGGCAGTGTAAACTGAACAAATAATCATAATAAAGAGACACTAAAAATGGACTTGCCAACTGCTTTTTAATCAAAACTTGAAGAATGTTATAGTAGAGAAATAAAAACTTTATCAAAACGTTCGCTAGAAGAAGTTGGAAATAATAGCTAGTAAATTATAACGAGTGTATATTCTATTCTATTGAAAGTGAGTGGGTAGTTATGCTACCCTCCACTGCGACCGCAAGGATCTATTGTGGCTCAACGAGTGTATATAAACTGTCGTCGGCATCTCGCTTGCTTTGAAAAACAAATTACATTTCTCAGATTATGCCATACGAAACGGTAAAGCGGTGTAAGTATGTTCTTAATTATCTAGAAATTGTCCAATACTTGCATAGATTTGAGGTTTTTTTGGTGCCCAACCTGGGGCCATGCTAACGCCAGGCCCTTATTAGGTGTCATAAATTGTGAAAGTAAAAGTAAAAAACTTCACACTGATTAGTGTTTCGTACGCGTAGTACATGAAGTAAAATTTCAAGTTTAGAAAAGATTGAGTTTGGACGCTACGGGTCTAAATCAAAACGCTCAGGCTTTTCTAAACTCAAAATTTTACTTTATGCTTAAGCTAAGAGTGGAGAACACTCGTTTAAAAATACTTAAAACGCTTGTATTTTAGTTTTTAGGCTCCCAACCTGGGGCCAGGCTAACGCTGTGGCCCCTAGTTGGGAGCCATAATTCGCAAGCATCTAAATTTAGAACTTTCCACTGAATCAGCGTTGTGTACGCGCGGTGCATGAAGTAAAATTTTGAGTTTAGAAAAGCCTAAGTTTGGATTTGGACGTTCAGGCTTTTCTAAACTCGACATTTTACTTCATGCTTTGTCTGGGAGTGAAAAACACTCGTTTAAACTTCAAAATGAACGATTAATAATTTTTTATTAACTTATTGATCAATAACTACTCGTAAATACGCTTTAACTTGATTCGTACATTTTTTATACAGGGTATTTATACGGGTAATTTACCCGGTATTCAATAAATTAATGAATATAAACCGGTTCACCGATATTTCACCGGGAAATCATGATATCGTTGTTTTAGGGGTAAAATTCATTAAGTACGTTACGTGGATAATTAATAGAATTTAAAGATTTACCTTTACCAAGTGTTTTCCACTCCCAGACTAAGCATGAAGTAAAATTTCGGGTTTAGAAAAGCCCCGTGAAAATTTGTCGAGGGTCGCGCAGCGACCCGAGACACATTTTCTGGGCTTTTTTAAACCCGAAATTTTACTTCATTCGCCACGCGTATAAAACAGTGATTTAAAGAGAAATTTAAAAACACAGAAAAGACATATTTTATGTTAATTAATTGTAAGTATTCGAATCCTTTTATAAATATTCGAATCCTTTTATAAATATTCGAATCCTTTTATGAAGATTCGAATCCTTTCATAAGGATTTAATATAATTTAAAAATAGAGCGAAAACTAGCAACTAATATCCTATAATAAGTAATAGTTGTCATGAACTGTCATTACAATTACTTCACATTCACTGTTGTATATCATAATATTAGGTAAAATGAGTATGTATTCTGTCATGGACACTCGTTACGGAGTTAAAGGAGGAAGGGAGAAAATAACTACTAGCGTATAGGTAAGAATTATAGAATAGAGAAAAAATTGAAATATTTTTTTTACATGTAAATTTCCTCTGGGTACAAATAAGTCCTCAATTCGAAACACAAGATTCCCCAGCTCTACTGTAGTCATTTTTTTTTAATGGTTTTATAACAAAAATCCTTGACATCGCGATCTGAGATGTAACCTCATTTTATGAACAAAAAAACGGTTTATAGCAAAATAGTTGAGGGTCTAACTAGTCCTAAATTCGAAATACAAGTTTTTTGAGTTTAAAAATAGTCCCAATATTTTGAATGGTTTTATAAAGAAAATCGATATCTGATAATTAACCGAAAATAAAAGTATCAACAAAAAACCGTTTATAACAAAATACTTGCGGGTACAAATTAGTCCTAAATTGAAAATACAAGTTTGTTGAGTTTTATTGTGATTCGAAATTTGTTTACAGTTTTATACCGAAAATCGAAATATAAGATTTAACCGAAAATTATTTTCTCAACAAAAATATTATTTATAACAAAATGCTTACGGGTACAAATTAGTCCTAAATTAGAAACACTAGTTTGTCGAGTTTTATTGTGATCCCAATTTTTTTGACGGTTTTATACCGAAAGTCGAAATTTGAGATTTAACCGAAAATTATTTTATCAACAAAAATATTGTTTAGAACAAAGCATTTTTTTAAACTCGAAATATTTACGTCATGCGCCAGGCATACAAAACACGGACTTATTGTTAAGTTCTATAACATACATCTATATAACAATAATCTATAGCGATATTAAAATAAAATAAAGATTTATTTTCGTCAGGCAACAATAACTAAAACTAACTAAAATAATAAGATTAGATGAGAGTCATGTTTCGATTATTAAAATATCTGGATCTAAACTAATCGATTATTAAAATATCTTGATCTATGCTTTCTTATGAAATGGTACTTGTGATGAATCATTGTAAACAGAATTTGATAAGGAATCTAGATATATTATATTATAATATATATATTGGGTATTCGATTAAAAAAATAAATATTGATATTTTGCATTATTGTACAAAGAAATTGATTAGGAATCTGATTCATTCACAAAAAAACATAAACGGCATTCTTGTAATTTAATTGTAAAAGAATTTTAATAATTATCTAAATATCCATTTGTAAGCTTATAACATCTTTAGATTTTATTATGCAAATATAATCAAAACAGCAATCCATTGTAATTATAAAGTAATTGAAGTATATCCAAGTGAAATTACTTTTTATGGACTTTAAAAGGTTACGCTATCGTTCCTGGCAGGAAAAAAAATTAAGGGTAAAAAGTTCTTGGAAATTGTTGTGTAGTCATAAAGCGAAATGGAAGTTTATGTTTATTAATATGCCGCCTGCTTTGTGCCTCTTTCGGCTCGTTTTTCATTAGCCTTTTTTACAATCTCTTATCTTTTAACTCTAAGCTTTTCGCGAAAGTGGACCGAAAGTTTACCCCTGAAATCCCCTATCTGCTGTTATTCCGATTGTGCCCGAACTTTCGGAAATTAGTTAAACGCGATCAATCCATGCGTTTATCTAATTGAAAGACATTTCCGCGTTTTCCAGGGACAATTTAAACTACTCATATTTTTTCCTGAAACTAGAAATCGAATGTTTATGGTACATGTATTGAAGTTTATACTATTAGAATTAATATTCCATAAGGATTTTTCAATGGGACTAATAAATTTTATTATTCTACACCTTTTCTCTTCAGTTCTCTGGAAATTGTATTCTTGGAAACACCGTAACGCTGTAAAAGTCTTCTCACTGACTGTCCAATTTTATTATTTACACTTTCGACTAGCCGGTTTGCTCTATGTTTAGTGTACAGTATAGGTCTTCTACTTTTCAGAAGATTTAGGCATGGTATACCTTGCTCACATTCTGCTATCGCACGATATATGGTTCTCCGCGATACATTTACATTTTCAAAAGGTCGGACTATTTGAACATCTGCCCAACTAAATTATAAACGCATTTTCTAAGATCTAATTTACAAGCCATTGCAGCGCAATCGATTTCGGTAACTGAACTGTCATTAAAATGACAGATCATTCAATTTTTTTTGTTTGCAAACCCAACTCGATATTTTGATATTTTTTATTTGTTGCATAGAGTTCTATTTTGTGCCAAAACTTTTGAGACATACGTTATTGTTTTTCTTTGTAACAGTTACGACACACATTTTAACAGTTGCGATATATTTTAAAATAACGAGTGTCTTCCACTCCCAGGTTAAGCATGAAGTAAAATTTCGAGTTAAGAAAAGCCTGCAAAAATTTGGTTTAGTAGCTCCGCTTCGCTACGCGACCAAACCGAATTCTGCAGGCTTTTTTAAACTCGAAATTTTACTTCATGTGCCATGCGTATAAACCACTGATCACATGTGATTGATTAATATTTGAGAGATATAGCGAGAAAATGGGAAAAATATTTTTCTGAGAATATTTTTGAAATAATAAGAAAAGTACAAGAAATTTAGTTTGAAACACTTTTTCATATTCGTACTATTTAAATCATCATATCTTTAACGAGGAAAGTGCCATAATAGACACATCATTATTTTGTTTTCTCAATTTGGTGATGTATCATCACGCTCATGATTTTTGTTGCATTTGATTTTTAATATCACATTGGCCAAGAAAAACAAACGCGAACTGCCCATCATTCATTTGGAAAGATTTCAAAATATTCCATCGAAAACGGACCACCGATGATGAAATTATTGTGTAAAGAGTGAATGAGAAAACCAAATCTCCAAAATTCAGTTTTTTCACAACATCTAAAAAAAAAAAATAAGATTGCAAATATGTTTACAGCCTATTATTGGGCCCTAAAATACGCTGCATTGCCCTAATTTCACCGAATTTCCATACATTAATATAAATACATTTTAATATACTAGTAGGAATTATCATATTTGAATCAAAATAGATATAATACTCATAATTAAAATCCTTCTAATTACATTAAACCTGCCGTTGTATACATTGTATTGAGAATATGATTAAATATCCAAATATCTATTCGAATCAAATTGAAATTCTCGTGTAATTGAAATTCGGTATGTACACAGTTTTGTGATTAATTATAATACTGGTAATTTAGATATTATGCGTGCGATGTTAATTAAATTTGAGCGCTCTTTTCTTTTCGGAAATTTATCGCCCCGCCCGAGAGGGGATTCGCGTAAGTGGATTTATGGCCTGTAATCCGAGCTTTAATTACATTACACGGTAAATGATACACGCCTTTTCGTATGCACATTTTCGAAAATTGTTACAGATTACACGACATACTTTCAAATACTTTGAATTTAAAATTACAACAGAAAATAACTGGAATTAAATATAAATAACTAATAATAAAACACAGAAATAACTTTAAATTCTTAAATCATTACCAAGAATATTTAAAATACCTGTCTTTATTATTTAAAATTAAAAACACCAACACTCCATTTTAGACAGCACAACTTTTTCTTTTATTTATTTTCTAAAAACAACAACATTGGCAACCCGATGGACAGTGCGCTGAATCAATAGACGAAATAGAGAAACATTAACCCTTTCAGCCATGGAATTTTTGTGATTCCCAAAAAAATATTTTGTACACTGTATATTATTTATTACTATCTCAGATATACCAAACATATTTGTTTTAAATATACACACCTCAATATACTGTATACGTTGTAAATTATCACATTTAGTAGTTTTTACAAACATTTCAAATTGAACTTTCAAACGAATGTTTTCCACTCCCAGATTAAGCATGAAGTAAAATTTCTAGTTTAGAAAAGTCTGAAAATTTGGTTTGGTCGCATAGCGAAGCGGAGCGAAGCGGAGCGAAGCGGAGCGACCAAACCAAATTTTCAGGCTTTTCTAAACTTGAAGTCTTACTTCATGCGCCACGCGTACTAAACACTGATGTAATGTGATGTTCAGAATACATCTTTTTAGCATACTGCTTTAGTAGAATATTTTAAACTTAATATAAAATCAGTGTTTTATACGCGTGGCGCATTAAGTAAAATTTCGACTTTAGAAAAGCCTGAAAATTTGGTTTGGTTTGGTCGCGTAGTGCTACGCGCTACGCGACCAAACCAAATTTTCATGCTTCTCGTTTAAGATTTCAAATTAAACTATTTTAAAAAGCAAACGATTACCGGAAAAGTTACAGTTCATGTATGTATATTTAAAAGAAAAATTCCCAGTTAGTTTACCAAATTTGAGCGGTGCCAAATGCCAACCTCAGGCCCGAAAGGGTTAAATGTCAGAAGTAAAATTAATAAAATTATTTATAAGTTTAATTAGATTTTGTAAATGTTTTTTATTTGAAATTATAAATACAGTTAATTATAATACTTAGTACAGTTTATTTTAATAAACGATAAAATATGATTCGTTGTATAAATTATCATAGTTTGAATTATTTCGAACCTCGCTATTATCGATAAATCGAATCTGCATTAGTATTTATATAAATATTTATATTCACGATATTTCCATATTCAAAATATTAGTCCGGTGAATAATTGAGCGGAATTAATTAGACGCCATTTAATGGCATTCAGGATATATTTTGTTTAGCGACTATACATATATTAGCAGATATTGTACGTTTATTATACACGATTGTATGTTCATTAATTAACATCCATCAAAACACGCTCGTTAGGTAATTTTACATTGATATACAACGGTAAGAAAAAATAAGCCCTTAAAGTCGTAAATAAGTAATTACTGAATTATAAGGGAAATATTGTAAATTGCAAATTGGTAAAACAATTGTAGAATTTAAATAAATATTAATGAGAAAACATGTTTATTTATTTGATACAATAATACTGTTAAACAGGGTATCCTGGAAGGAACCTGCCAAACAGATTACAAAAATAGATTATTAGTTTATTAAATATGTAGGGTTTTCCGGGAGAAATCTGCAAAACTTCAGGAGTGTATTACTTAGGTAATTTTAAAAAATATAAAAATTAATTAAAATTAATATCGGCTTTTTGCAGAAATTTTGTCTCATTGAGACAAATCTCCAAATATTCATTGAAACAATTACTTCTTGAGCTAATACCCCGACAGATATTGAATTATACAATGAATATTTGAGTTACACGACAGCTTTACTGTTCTATGCATAATTATATGCAAAATGCAACAACATCAGGTCAAATGATGTTGCAATTTGTTTTGAGAAACATTTTTGTAATTAATTTTGTATATTAATCCAAGTGATTTTGAAATAAGAAACATTTGGTTCTCTTCACAATCTTTTAAAGTTTACAGCATTCGTAAATTAGTACACTATTAAACTATTAACTAAAGCAATTACTTTAAAATTTCGAATTTGAGTGATATATATGCGTGGCGAATGAAGTAAAATTTCGAGTTTAGGAAAGCCTGAAATTTCACTTCATGCTTAATCTAGGAGTGGAAAACACTGGTTTATGTTATAGCACTTGTTAAAAAAAATAATTTAAATTAACTACACTATGCGTTATATTCTACACTAATATTTTAACACTATAATCCAAAGAACACACATTAAACATTAGAAAGTATATTAAATATAAATACTAATAATTATATTTATATATTACACAACTCAATTACACTTAAGACACGATAATACATAAAACAGTTTATAAAGAGCATTTAATAAGTTTGCTTCGAAAGTCGACGTTAAACTAACTACTTACCGATAATCAAAAACAAAGCCAAAATAAAATAAAGTAAATAAAAAATAGCCAAATCTATTAATTATAGACAGAAAATAGTTATCAAGAGGGTGTTAATCAGAATCGGAGTGATCACTATGCTTAAATGACAGTTACAAAAGCCTATTTTGAAAACTTGCTCCTTATGAGGTAATAAACAGACCCCTATGTAAAAAAAATAAACTCATCGCACGTTTAAGGAGATTAAATCAGCCGGGGTCGGATAGTTATAAATATAATTCTTACAAAGGGTTATAAAGGAGAAGATGTGCAATTTTTTAAAGATAACAGTCGATAATTAAAAAAAAAGTTTTATTAAGGACCTTTTGAGGTTAAAATGTAATAATGATAACGATTATTTTTTAATTAGCTCTGCCAACTTTTTTAAACAATTCTAAGAAGAAACTGTATGTAATCTAATAAAGGGATATGATATTATCCTTGTGTCAAAAACTGAGAGCGATAAAAGCCTAAGCAAAAAGTTGTACATTTTTTAAAATGACGCAAATTACGCGCGCCAATTATGCGTTTGCATTGACTGATTCGCTGATAGAAAATAATTAATTATTTTCGGGGTCGGATTTCTACATTGGGTTATAGAGGAGACATTGGTCAATTTTTTGCAGGTAATGTCAGACCTCTACTATTTTTTCAAATATAATTGCGGCTCAACTAAAGTTAAAATTTAGTAGTGAAAGTTATCCGTTTTTAATTAATACTCAAAGCGTTACTACTTATTTAAATAAATTATACTTTATGCCATTTAGTGAAATGTTATAATGTTTGTGTGGTCGTAAAGTTGTGATTTTTTTAAGATAACGCTAATTTTGCGTACCGACTATCTTTCAGAAATGTTCCAACTTTGAGGATGAATTGTGCCTCATGGAGTTCATCAAAACATCTGAAACTTTAGTTTTATGAGTTTTGAAATATCCTTAATCAAAAGCATTTTTCTTTAATTTACTGTTTTTAACTTTGGTCCAAAAACCGCCAGTGGAGCTCGCGAGCTCGCGCTGACACTGTGCATCGGAATTATGTATGCCTAAAAGGAATATTTCCGGTATTTATTGTGATATCTACATTTTGTATTCCGCATATTATAAAACCTGGTATAGTTTATATTATAAACTATCCCAATTGTGAACACGTTAAAAACGACAGGCATGTTGTATCTTTTAGCTATAATATAACAAGTCGTATGATTAACGTATGGTCCGAAAGTTTTGGCAAAAAATCACCTGGTTTGATTAAGTGACAAAATGCATGTAATGAAGCAGGTCATGGAAATAAAATGTTAACAGTCATGTCATTTAAATAAACAATGCGAACGTTTATGGTTTCTGCTTAGCAAAATGTCTTATAAAATTGATCTTCGACGAGGTCGTTATAATCAAGTTGGGCGAATGTCGTAACGAGACATTGTCGATATTTATCGAGACAAAACATAAGCAAATCGACAATTTATAGCTCAATCAAAGAATGTCAAAAAGAGAAACGCATGTGTAAACTTTCCGAAGTGCGGTCGGCCGCAGGTTTTGAACCAATTAAAAGACGGGACACTGATTCAAGCAGCTAAACACAAAAATTGGGATGTCACAGCGAAAACTGGCCAGAAGATTGAATGTTAGAAAGACTACGATGTTTAGGACCCTATCAAGTGAAAATATTATTTTCCGGAAAAGAAGGAAAGCTGCAAAATACACAGAGGCTTAGTTAGATACAATTCCGAGATGTTGCCGCGCGTTGAGGAGAGTGCATTTTGTCAACAAGCTGATCGTGATGGACGATGAAAAATACTTCACTCTGTCCAATTCTGAGAGACCTGGCAGGGCACAGACACAGTAAACTACTGATGGAAAAACCCTGCCAAGAACTAGCAACTGAGGCCCTCAGACTCAGTAGAAACAACCTTACAATGGTCACAGGAATTATAACTGGACACTGCACCCTAAGGAAACATCTGGATAACATGACTGTTTACAGAAGATCTAATATGCAGACTATGCTATGAAGAGGATGAAGACGCCTCACATGTACTATTCGAGTGCGAGGCACTTACTACCTGGAGGGATTTTTTCGCTATATCTTAGACACTAACGAGTATCTTCCACTCCCAGACTAAGCATGAAGTAAAATTTCGAGTTTAGAAAAGCCCCGCGTAGAAAATTTGTCGAGGGTCGCGCCAGCGACCCGAGACAAATTTTTACGGGGCTTTTCTAAACTCGAAATTTTACTTCATGCGCCACGCGTATAAACCACTGATTTATAGTAAAGATGAAAATATATACTGCTGAGATGTGACAGATATTTATACACCGTTCCATTTGTTTCTGGATCTCGCCTAGCCATGCTTTCGTGTTGTTATGTTGCAGTATCAACATTTACATTTTTTATTAATTGCCACTCCTGATTCCTTATTTTAACGGTGTTGCAATAATTTATAATATCATAAGTAATACTCTTTTTAATTTTCAAGAGGTTTATTGTTAATCTTGCAACAATTATTTCGCCACGCGGTCGCTTCTTCGAGCATTTTATTATTAAATCAAATTAATCTAGTGTTGCAATGCTAAATATTAAAAGTGGAATGAGGGTTTAAAAATTGTTTGACATGAAAATTATCAGTATCACAAGAGGGTGGGAATATATTTGCAATTCTACAAAAAAAATACTGAGGGCCAACAGAAGAGAGAATGACCAAAATTAAGGTGGATGGATGGAGTTGATCAAAATGTGTTAACGGGAAGACCCAAGCGAGAAATACAAATGGATGACGAAATAAGTTTGCAGAGCCGAATTCATTATATTTGTTATATACAATATTATTGCTGTGTTTGTATGTACAAAAAACAAGTAGTAAATTTTGTTAATCTTAAAACTGCATATTATTATCCTTTTATAGCTGAAAATGTGTAAAACAGGCAACAGTGTAAGATCACAATAGTCAGAAATTATAACCTTAAAATCGAACATCTGACAGTGACATTTAAAAACCCTGATTTAAAACACAACCAGCCCCATTTACAATACTTAAACTGTCACTTTTCCATAACTAGGCGAGATCCAGAAACAAATGGAATATATTATAGTCACATCCCAGCAGTATACCGGGTAGCCATGAAAGTATTGCCTACGCAATTACTCAGATATTATTTTTCTTATTCTATATTGCAACCCCAACTTTTGTCTAACTTGTAATATTCCTCTCTAAATTCCCTTTCTAATGATGTATAACAAACTTTTGATTGTTGACTCATCTAACACTTGGTGAAACATTTTTACACTTTTTATATAAGGTTGATAGAATAAAACACTTGGTTTTTGTTTCACAAATTCAATATTTTATTTCCACGACTAGTTTCGTTCAGACGACCATTATCAATGTGGTTTACAAGGATTACTATGATTTACAAAAGAGCGGACCGCGTTTTATACATTGGGGATTAAGGCTAATGGCTTAAGACTAAGTAGGGTGGGAGGAGACCTGATTACTGGAGCGTAATTTGACAAAGGTGTCGATCAGCGGGGTGTTAATTGCGTCTAAATTGTCGTTGGTTACATATAGGCCCTTTCTGATCGCATCCTTAATGTAAAAAAATTCCCAGTAATTAAGTTTCCCCGATTTGTTTATGATTTTTAATGTTTTAAATTTCGAGGGAGTGAAAAAATGGTGTGGAAATAAAATATTAAATTTGTGAAACAAAAACCAAGTGTATTATTCTATCAACCTTATATAAAAAGATGTATAACAAGTTGAAATTTACGTTAAAACTAACCTTAAAATTAATATTTTTCTAAATTGACTTAGTAGGCCCAGGAATTGTAACTAGGATAAAACATCACAAAGTGGGCCGTCAAATGTCTATGACAGTTGGGAAATTTTTTACATTAAGGATGCGATCAGAAAGAGCCTATATGTAACCAACGACAATTTAGACGCAATTAACACCCCGCTGATCGACACCTTTGTCAAATTACGCTCCAGTAATCAGGTCGCCTCCCACCCTACTTAGTCTTAAGCCATTAGCCTTAATCCCCAATGTATAAAACGCGGTCCGCTCTTTTGTAAATCATAGTAATCCTTGTAAACCACATTGATAATGGTCGTCTGACCGAAACTAGTCGTGGAAATAAAATATTGAATTTGTGAAACAAAAACCAAGTGTATTATTCTATCAACCTT
Source organism: Philonthus cognatus (assembly GCA_932526585.2). NCBI lineage: Eukaryota > Metazoa > Arthropoda > Insecta > Coleoptera > Staphylinidae > Philonthus > Philonthus cognatus. The sequence continues at coordinate 67,038,197 of OW052242.1, read as the reverse complement.
ATATAAAAAGATGTATAACAAGTTGAAATTTACGTTAAAACTAACCTTAAAATTAATATTTTTCTAAATTGACTTAGTAGGCCCAGGAATTGTAACTAGGATAAAACATCACAAAGTGGGCCGTCAAATGTCTATGACAGTCCATTCAACACCTTTGTTTTGTCTAAGAATAGCCTGCCATTAATTTTGTAGCTATTATCCATCATTATTATGAAGCCTACTTAGTGCAAACTTTTAAAAACTCTAATACGGTCAAGTCTTGCACTAATATCAACTTGCAATACATAATTGAATAAGGAATTTTAAACAAAATTTTATGATTACAAAAAAGGAAGGGTGCACCATTTAAAATGTTCATATTACAGTCCGTTTATAAATGATAATTTTGGACATTTTAATTTTGGCATTTGACTTTTTTTGCCAGCAACTGGAAAAAATATTCGATGTAATTAGAAATTGTTTTTAGGTAGCATGACTAATGCGCGGCCTACTCAGACTCAGTAGAAACAACCTTACAATGGTCACAGGAATTATAACATTATAACATGAAACTGTTTACAGAAGATCCAATATGCAGACTATGCTATGAAGAGGATGAAGACGCCTCACATGTACTATTCGAGTGCGAGGCACTTGCTACCTGGAGGGAAGCAACCCTTGTCCAAGGGAATTCCTACTTCCCGAAGGGAAAGATGATCGAAAAGCTGCTGGAATTAGCTAACGAAACAGAGCTCTTTGATTAACTACAGAAACGAAAGAAGTACAATAAGCCACACGGCTGCGGTGCTAGGGCAGAAATAACCCTAACTTCCGTTCCTTACCCCTAACAAAAAAAAAAAACTCTGAGCTTAAGGGCAATGATGAGTTGGTTCTACACGGACAATTACCAGAATGACCCTGATGATGTGAGGTTGAAAAAGCAAACAAAAGTTTGAGGACAAAATTTTAGTATGGTGTGCAATTTCCGAGGCTGGCTTCATCTCGCAGCTCTACATTGGCGTTGATCGGGGGCGAAGCCTTAAATGCAGAGCGTTATATCCGGAAATGTCTTTCTAAACTGCTTTAGTTTTTGAACACACATTATGGGATGATGAAATAATGTTATGGCCAGATCTTGCTTCATGCCATTATGCGACAATCACAAGGAATTCATCAACTTTGAACCGAAAGTAGACAATCCCCCTAACCTACCTTAGGCTCACCCAATTGCAGAGATTTGGGCAATATTCAGTTGGAAAGTCTATAATAACGGATATGAAGCACTAAATGAAGAACAATTGCGACGCTGTATATCCAGAAAATAAAAGAAATCAACGCTGTGGTCGTCCAAAGGATGATACAACGCCTCGGGGAAAAACTTAGGTAAATCGAAAATATCGGTCCCTTGTCGATTATTTAAATGTTGTTTTATGGTTTGGATAGTTAAGAGAGATTGTTTAAAAATTTAATAAAAATATAAAACTATTTTTATAGGAGTTGTCAGCAGGGTTGTTACGTTTGAAACACTTTGTTTAAAAACAGTGTTTCAAACATGTTTCAAATCAACCGTCATATATTAAACGGTTTTGTTTTAAATCTTTAATTTGTTTAAAACATGTTTTAAACGGTTAATTTGTTTAAAACGTTTTTTTCTATTATCTTAAATTTGCTAAATTATATTTTATACTACTTCATTAAGATTTTTTGTTTACATTTTTAAACTTTAACTAAATTGTTGAAGATATTTCAAATTACATTATTACTTTTAACATTTTATTACAATACAAAATCACAACTGTGTGTGCATTAATGTGATTTTTAAATACAGGGAATTTTTCTTTCAGGTATACGTATGCATACACTGTAAATTAGGTTGCCTATATTTGTTATTATATGTGCGTGTTATTGAACTTCAACTTTTGAACTTTACGGAGACTTGGCTGAATGAGTCAATTTTAAATAGTGAAGTGATCTCCGGTGCGTACCAAGTCTTCAGATGTGATCGACGCTTTAATACCACTGGCCGCTCAACAGGTGGAAGAGTACTACTCGCACTTACTGCTAATCTATACGCTGAAGTAGTTGATATGACGCATATTACTGATTTGATACCGTTGGTAGACATCATCGCTTGTAAATGTATACATAATAATTATCAGTTTTATATAATCTTACTTTACATTCCTCCGGATATTGCATGTGATTCATTTTCCATTCTTTTAGAATCGTTAGAACTGTTTATATTTGATAAACAGGTTCTGATCTTGGGTGATTTCAATATACCTCAATTTAATATGTGTTTGCGTAATATTCCTCCTAAATTAAGTTCTCTGCATAATTTTATTCTCTCATTAGATTTAAAGCAATACAACATAGTCTCTAATGTAAACGGCAAACTATTAGATTTAATGTTCTCCAATATAAATGCCAATTTCCATATCGAGCGAGAACTACTACCTTTTGTACCTGAAGATAATTATCATCCCACTCTAGATATAAGCTTACAATTATATAATGCTACTAAATCTGCATCATTCCCCGCTAGTAATAGCATGTCTTACGATTTCCGCAATGCCGACTACCTGGAACTATACAATTCACTACTGTCTGTCGATTGGTCTGTCTTAGATACTTTTAAGGATGTTAACGAGTCGCTGGATGTATTCTACTCTTTAATCTCTAACGTTTTGGATTCTACGGTTCCGTTATATCGCCAATCCGGTTCTACCTATCCCGCATGGTTTACTCGCGAAATTAAAACCGCTATCAGGCTTAAAGCTTATTATCGGCGTAAGTGGCTATCCACAAAAATGAATGTGTATCACTCACACTTTAACAGAACCAGACGAATTTGTAAAAATTTGATTAACGCTGCCTATTGAGTTTACATAGGTGAAGCTGAACGTGATATTGTAAGTAATCCTAAGAGAGTATGGAACTTCGTAGAAACCAAAAGTGGAACCTCGAGAATCTCTGCTGAGATGCATTATCATGATGTTACTTACAACAAACCGGATGATATTGTTAATTCATTTGCTACTGCATTCTCTAATGTTTGCTCCGCGCCCACTAATAGCACGATTTCTGAGCCATGCACATACAGTAACTCATTCGATCTCTCTAACGTCGAGGAATGCGAAATACTTGCTGCTTTTAATAAATTAAAAAATAATAAAACCTCTGGTGAAGATCAATTGCCAAGTTTCTTCATAAAAGACTGTAAATTTATATTTGTCAAACCCATGTTGTCAATCATTAACCTGGCCATTCGGACGCAAACGTTTCCCCATTTGTGGAAGCGTGCGCGTCTGACTCCAGTATACAAAAAGGGTGACAAGTCCAACATATTAAATTATAGACCAATAGCCATTTTGTCGAATTTTTCCAAAGTCTTCGAACACGTGCTGTATAAACCTTTTTATAATCATATTAGGTCATCAATTTCTCCACATCAACATGGCTTTATTCAGGGTCGATCTGTAGTTACTAATCTAGCAATTGTCACCCAATATATTAGTGAATCATTAGAAAATCGTTGTCAGACAGACGTGATATACACTGATTTCGCCCGGGCGTTTGACTGTGTCGATCACAAAATACTACTAATTAAACTTGCAACCTTTGGATTTGGGCAACGTACCATTAATCTTATGGAATCTTATCTGTCCTGTCGGTGTAATTATGTACATTACAATGGGTATAAGTCTTTTGAATTTACTTCTACTTCCGGGGTACCCCAAGGTTCGAACCTGGGGCCTCTTTTATTCGTTATTTTCATTAATGATCTTCTTAATTCTTTATCCTGTAACGTCCTGGCATACGCGGATGATTTAAAGATATTCTCTACTATTAGTGATTCAAGGGATTCAATTATATTGCAAGATAATCTTGAAATGATATACAAGTGGTGCAAGGATAACAACCTGAATCTTAATGTAAGCAAGTGATCCACCATTACGTTTGCTCGCAGACGCTTGGATCGAATGAACTACCATTACATCATTAACGGGCAAGTTTTACAGAAATTAACAGAAATAAAGGATCTGGGTGTGCTTTTTGATAGTGAAATCACTTTTAAACAGCACATTCTATCTGTATGTGCATCTGGCTCAAGAATGCTGGGCTTCGTTATGCGTACGAGCAAACATTTCAACAGTTGTGACGTCATTAAAATGTTATATTTCGCATTTGTTCGTAGTCGTCTGGAATATGCTTCTTTAGTCTGGTACCCTCACTATAATTATTTGTCACTTGCAGTGGAAAAAATACAGAGAAGGTGCTTAAAATTCCTAAAATTTAAATGTGACGGGTCTTATCTAGAGAGGGGGATAGACTATGAATCTCTCCTACAGCGGCATGATTTTCACTCTCTAGTTAAACGTAGGGAAGCTTCTAGTGCTAAATTTATGCATTGCTTAATCCACAACAAAATTGATTGTCCTGTGCTGTTATCAAGGGTTAACTTTTTGGTACCGAGGTAAGCGTCACGGCATGTTGTTACTTTTTACACTTCTACTGCCAGAATGATTACATTACAAAAGTCACCGTTACACGTAATCAGTAAAAATGCGAATAAATTATTTGATGACATTTTTGTATAGGCGCCCCTACAGTGTTCCGGTTTTATGTTATTATGATTGTACTATGGTTGTATATTACTTAATTTAATCTTGAAATGTAACTTGTAAGTTATAGGTTGATTCTGTTGCGTCATTGATATTATTATTTTTTTTTTTGTTCCTAATGTAGTTCAAATTTATCATTACTAATTAAGTTAGTTTTATTTTATTATGATTTTTATTGATTTTTGATTATTTTTTGTTGTCCTGTTATTGGTGTATACTGTTGGGCAATAAAGTTGGTATTATTATTATTATTTTTATTATTATTATTATTATTATTATTATTATTATTCACTGTAAATCAGTGTTTTTAAGCGTAGCGCATAAAGTAAAATTTCGAATTTAGAAAAGCTTAGTTTGGATTGGCCGCTCCGCTTCGCTACGCTGAAGATCCAATTTTTTAGGCTTTTCTAAACTCGAAATTTTACTTCATGCTTAGTCTGGAAGTGGAAAACACCCGTTAAAAGCCCCAAATTAACCGCTTTGAAACAACGAATTCTCGAAAATTTAAAATCGTTGTAATTATCGGGATATGTATACTCAAAAAAAAGTGCACTGTATGTTTTGTTTTAAAAACGTTTTAAACGTGTTTTAAAACATGTTTTAAACACGTTTTAAAGATGATTTCAATCGTTAATGTTTTAAATGAAAAAACACGTTTCGTTAAAAAAATCTGTTTTAATAAAAAGGTAAAAAACGTTTTTTAACAACCCTGAAATGATTGCCAAAACTTTCGGACCATACGTTATCATCGATAATATCCGGCTTCACGAATGAATATTATCGATTATTAATCATAACATGGGTTATATTCAATGAGAGAATATAACGAATAAAACAGCGACCAATCCAAATTTTCAGGCTTTTCTAAACTCAAAATTTTACCTGTCAGATTTGAGAAATAATTTTCGCAGCAACGACCACAACAAGGTGATAGAATTCTATCACCGCTGTGATAGCATGTATCTATGTAAATAAGCGATTTCGATTGGAGGGAATGTAGGAATGTGACGCATGTGTTATATTCTCAGCCGTAATATAACGAGTGGTATGATTATTATAGATAAAATTTTCGAGTTGAAACCGAGCTGCAGATTCAACAAGTGCGCAGCACGATTTGAATGTACTGCTTCAGTTTCAACGACAAAATATCATCGATAACTAATCATATCACGAGTTATATTTAATGAAAGAATATAACGAATAAATTAATGCGAGACCCTCAACATTATCGACAGCTGTGATATTGTTGTTTCCCTATTGATTGTACATTTTTTTACCGCACAAAAGTTCGTAAACTGCGGCCACTGCCATTCTTTGTTTATGACGGTGTATTTTGGAGTCGCACTTTTCACTTCTCTATTAATGGCACTGTACGAAACTTTACCTCAGCGATTTTCGTCTATTTTGACGATTCGAATGACAGAACAACTTATCAACGCTTCTTTTGTTTTTTTATCATCGCGGTGATACATATGTACCTACGGCTGTTCTTGCATCTCATGGGTTTAAAATTCGTTCTAGTAGGCTGTGAGTTGTATTCTCAGCTGTAATATAAAAAGTGGTATGATTATCATCGATAATATTTATAAATGAAACCGAGCTGCCAAAATGTTGAATGTACTGCTCCGGTTTTATGGATGAACATTATCGATTATTAATCATACCACGAGTTATATTCGCTAAAAGAATATAACGTAATTCACTGTATTTCTGGCTTGGGAACCTCACCTCATCGCCAGGGTGACATTTTTAATTATCGACTGTCAGATTTGACATTATTTCGTAGCAAAGACCAAAACAAGGTGATAGAATTCTTTGACCGCTGTAATAACATGTATCTATGGAAATAAGCGATTCTGATTTGTGGGAATGTGGCATGTGACGCTCGAGTTGTACTCTCACATTTATACAACTTGTATAAGTTTTTTTACTATTTTTAGATGCGTGATGTATTCCTGTATGCAGTTTTCAAATAAATTAATTTTATAAAGAGATTTACTAAAAAAAAAAAAAATCAAGAAGTAGGAACGTGTATCAATGGTTAATATTAATATTATATGGCTTACGTTTTTCTGTTACTCAATAACTACTAATAAATTCTACGCCAATAATTTTATACAAACATTACACCAAACTATTTTAGTAAAGTTTGGAAGCTATTATTTTTATAAATAGTCAATATGTTTAGAACAATTTATTGCCAACGTTGATGTTAATATAATTATTACTAGGTGTAAAATAATACGCAATTATTATAGCATATGGTACTCCAATTAATTTAATTTTGAACGATAAATTGTATAAAAAATATGGGCCAGTACATTCATGGGAAATTTGGCAAGTTTCATATGCATGATTTATTTTGTGTTATATGTGATATATTATTTATGTTTGATTTATTATGTTAGGATATAAATATTTGTCTCTCCCTTCCCATATAATCAGACGGGAAAAAATGAATCCTAGAAATGTATTTATTTATGTATTTGCAATACTATTTTCTCGTCAATAAAATGATTAAATATAAAAAAGATGACATCTCAAAATCCTAAAGTTACAACAAAAGATGTTTAAGTACATTAGTAAATAGTAGACTAATAATAGCTGCTTTGCTTTGATTGGGGTACAACTAAAAAAATTATGTTTATGTTTTGCATTAAACCTACTCCAAAGTCAACTAATTTTATCCACATCTTCATTTCCTCTGGATAACCACCAGGCACATTTTGGCCGGTATCAACTTGAAAATAATATACAAATTTACAAGGTGTCCAAGACCACCAAGAGAGTTGGGATAAAAAATTATTACTAAAGCCATATTGAAGAATCGAATATTGATATTGTTTTTTCCCAGAAAGGTTGGCATCTCTGATATTACGCTTAAAAATGTTAAAACTCAAGATTTTTAAATAGAATGATGGTATCATTTAAAAGGTCTTTGAAAAATAAGCAAGATTTGCAGAAAATATATTTGTGTAACTGGCGTTTGTTATGAGTATTTTTTTATTGAAGTTACCAAATATCAATATCTCATGGCTACCTTATTTTAAAAGTAAATACTTAGGGCCATTGGTATTAGAACCAGAACAGTTTAGAAGTCAATGGAAAACAGTTTGAAACAGTGCTGTGAACTCTTAGTCCGAGTTAGAGGCAAAACTGTGAGTTCGGAATTTAAGTATTTTTGTGATAAGGAAATCGGAGCCGTGGAGTTGGAAATTTCGTATGATCCCGACTCCGATTTTTAATATAATTATTTATATATAAATGTGCTAAAATTTCTTTTTAAATTTGAGCCTAAATAGAGTTTTTAATTACAATGGAAATTTATGTAATTTCCCTCTCATATAGAAAAAAAGCAAAATTTTGATTTTTTTTTTAAATATTAGAATTCAATTATGCAGATGTTGTAACTATTAAACATTAATTGGCATTGCAAAAAATTGCATTAATAAGCTAATTTTTAAAATGTTTACATGATTCGAAGCAGCAGTCGGAGTTGGCGTAGAATTACCGAAAAATAGAGGAGCCGAAAACGGAGTTGGAGTCGAAGATTTCTTTAGCCACTCCACGGTCTTGGTCAGAATGCAGCTGAGAGGTCTAACTGACATTTGAAACTCAATCTTTTAAAATAAGTTACTCATGAAAATTTAAAATTGAATAACTAACTAACAAAATTATGTTTCTTACAATAGTTGTTTATTTTTTTAAAGACATTTTAAATGATACCACTTTTGACCTCTCGTGCCATTCAAAAATCTTAAGTTATTGACATTTTTAAGCAAACTCTCAGGGATGCTAACTTTTTTGTAAAAAAAAAACAACATCACCATTCAATTCTTTGACCTAATTCTCTAGAACTAGCTGTTTTCTCAAAAATGACTGATAGTGGTGGTCTAGGACACACTGTATATAAAAAAAAATTAACAAATTTTACTTGTGCTATTATGAAAGCAAAACAGTGATTTGTAGAATGTATTGACGTGAGGATCAAACATAATGTTAAATCCGTGTTTTAAAGGCGTGGCGCATGAAGTAAAATTTCGAGTTTAAAAAAATTTTCAGGCTTTTCTAAACTCGAAATTTTACTTCATGCTTAATCTGGGATTGGAATTACTTGTTAAGAGCTTCAAATTGAAAGCTTTTAAAAAACAACGAATCTTATCAAAAAATCGTAATATGTAAAAAAATATCTAAATTGGAAACGTGAAAATTGACTAAATCACTGAATGGGTTTATTAGAATTTACGAAAAATGTAAAAAATAAAAACTTTCACGATTTTTATATAACCACAAAATCTAAATTTACAAATATATTGAAAATATTAAAAATTACGAAAAAGTACTGATAAAACTACAAGATTTGTGAAAGTTGTTAAAAATAATAAACATTAATTTAAAAATCAATTTGAAATGATAAAAATCAATAGTTAACAGATATATTTACATTTAGCAAAGTTTAAAACGACACAAAAATTGATAAAAATCATGACAAATCAAGACATAATTTCTTTGTTGATATTTGTTCACTTTATGGAACAAATTTCAACAAGGAAACTACTGAAACTGATAAAAAAATCTAGACTGGAAAAATCGTTAAAATTTAAAGAAAAAGATTTTGTTTAGATTTTTATAAATCGGTAAAACTCGTAGAATTGATAAACGAATCGTGAAAAGCTTTTAAAAACATACATTTTAAATGAAATCATCAAATTTGTAAATGTTGACAATTTCGACAAAAAAGAAAATGCTATAATATTTTTTTGATGTCTGCCATTTTAAATAAAATTAAATTTACTTAATTATTTTCGAGATCAATTTACAATATAAAATACTACAATTATATTAAAAATAGGTATTATAATTTAAAAAATACGTTAAAAAACAATAAAAATAGTATAGAAATGTTGAAAATATTAAAATGTAAATGTAAATTCAGGGAATTTTTCTTTTAAGTATACATATCACGATTATTCAATATAAATTTAAAAATATTCGTTGTTTTACTAAAAACTATTAATTTGAAGCATCTAACGAGTGTTTCCAATCCCAGATTAAGCATGAAGTAAAACTTTTCTAAACTCGAAATTTTACTTCATGCGCCACACACATAAAACACTGATTTAAAGTGAAGTTTAAAATGTACTGCTTGGGGTTTATCACATGTTCATTAATTTTACAAATGTTTTTTGGGAATATGTAAAAGTATACTTAAAAGAAAAAATGCCTTTATGTCAATATTTAACAATAATTAATAATAAAGAGGTACAAAAACATTGATCCTCCCCAGTCATTGATTATTATGGATTACCACATAGTAACGCTTAATACACCACTAATATTAAAAGTACAGTTCGAATTTAATTTAATAATGGCACTTAAGTCTTTACAGGTTATTATCCGATTGAACTTCATATAAACGTTTACTAAAAGAACAAATTTAGGGCGCAGGACCAAAAAAAAAAATGTCTTACAGAAAATAAGGGACACCCTAATATACATTTTACAAGCATGTATTTAACAGTGATATCATGCAGCATTATTAAGATATTTGCGACCTCGATACAACAAGAACCCCTCTTGTTTAAAGCATCTCGTTTATAGGACATGGCGTGGCACATCATAAAGCCACAATATGAAACCACTCTCTGTTTCTGGACACGCACGCACGCACCCTCGCCTCCCTTAACTGAATCAACATAATTCGCGCGTTTTAATGCCAAACGTACAAACGCGATTATTTTCGTATAAGAGTCTCAGCAAACGATGCTATTGAAAAGAAACAGTCTCAGAAAACATGATAATACTCGTAACAATTACTTTTTACGCCTTGTTAAAATACACACACATTATTACACAATTATAATGGACTAAATCTAGATGAAAGCAACATTTATTATTACATGCAAAATTAAAAAAAATATTCAAAATGATTTACGAAATTCTAGAGTTAAATTAACATCTTATATTGTTGTTTAACCTAAAAATATGAAAGAAACATACCAGCATAATGCTACTTATCACAAGCGAAATTAAAGAAAGAGTTTTAAAATGTAGGTTAAATTCTACTAATCAATTACTCATCTGAAATTTTAGATTGTAGTTGATTTGGAAAATTTTTACATTTTTATCAATTTGTCCATATTTTTACAACTTTGAAGTTTTTGTAAAATTTCATGACGTTTGTTGGTTTTGACGATTTTATTTAAAATAGTAATAATTATTTAAAATTTGAAATTTTTGTTAAATATGGACATAAAAGGATTTTTTCTTTTAAGTATACTTTCACATATTCCCCATGAACATTTGTAAAATTAATGAACATGTGATAAACCCCAAGCACTACATTTTAAACTTCACTTTAAATCAGTGTTTTATGTGTGTGGCGCATGAAGTAAAATTTTGAGTTTAGAAAAGCTAAAAAATTGGTTTAGTTGCTCCGTGAAGCATATGGGGAAAAGTAAAAATCGTAACAAAAGTTATTGAAAATGTTTTCCTACAGTTCATTGCTTAAATCGTTTAATTATACTCTAAACTGCACAATAGTGTTTACAATTTTTTAATTACAACTAGCACACCTTACTTTAAAGTTGAAATTCTATTATGGGCGGGCGTTCAAAAGAATGCGAGAGGGAAAAACAATTAAAAAAAAATGTTATAAACAATATAATGGAAAATCATATCGCTTAAAATAGCTTAATTGAACTCATATCTACCCGTTAGTACAAAAAAATACATTTAAAATGCGTCAAATATTGCTTTATTTGTGCTGACTAAGCTCATGTATAGAAATAAATTTTAACGCGATAATTAAAAATGTATGAATAAACATGACGTTTGCAGTGGTTTTGTCAACCTAAAATTTCTTTGAAACTAAATAAGATAAAAGAATTGCCGTTTTCGCTATTCTCATGAGAAAAGAGGGCACTAAGGGCCGCACAATATTCCAAATAACTTAGACGCAACAAGTTTATAGTGCAGACGATAGGGCCCTCTATTCTCAAAAAATTGGCAAAAACTGCAACTCAATATCTTATTTATTTCAGAGATATTTATGGTTTACGAAACCACTGTAAATGTCATGTTTATTCATAAATAATGAATAACCCCGAAACAGTAGGATTTAGACCGAATGTTTATAATAAAATTACACTGAATTTTTAGAAGAAATTAAAAAACCAAACAATATACAGGGTGATCTATTAAAAATAAGGAAGTTTCTGTCGCACCTGTCTTTATGGAGCACCCTGTATACATAAAAATATTGTTAGGTTATGTAGCTCTTAAAACCAAGCAGCGCTGGTCTCTTCCGAGAACGTACTAATGGAACACTCGGTACATACAAATTTTAAATTATCGCGCTTAAATTTATTTTCATACATGGGCTTAGTCAGCACAAATAAAGCAATATTTGACGCATTTTAAATGTATTTTTTGTACAAACGCGTAGATAAGAGTGCAATTAAGCGATTTAAGCAATATGATTTAGCACAAAATTGTTTGTAACATTTTTTTTGATTTCTTTTCCATCTCGAACGCTTATAATAGAATTTCAAACCTAAAGTAAGGTTGTAACGTTCGCGTTTTCTATATCTGATTTTTCTGAGAAATAGTAGTAAAATGACAAAATAAGTGCGGATGTAAATGTAAACAAAAGAATATTTTTATTTCGATTAATTTTATCAATTCTTCGCTTTTCACAACGGTTCCGGAAATAGGATGTGTGTGTAGTAACCGTGCTTACGTCCCTCCATCCTTTTCTTTTGTTACGTAACTCCTTATGAAGAGAATGTCGTTGAAAATCTACAAAATACATTTTTGTTTTAGATCCTTCTCAAATAGAGGATGATTAGGTATATGGCAAAAATTTAAAGAAAAAAACAGAGTATTAGATAAGATAATCACCACTTGTTTAATATTGTCTGTTTTTGGTAGAATTAGAAAACCAACCTCAAAATGAAACTTTGTAACAGCAATTGATGTTTGTTGGAACGGTGCTGTCCGTGTTCCTGGTGATTATTTATAGGATTTCTGGTGCCGGAAGTAGTAGATGAGCATATAATTCTCAATAATCCGCAAATAATTTATTTAACTCCATTAATTCAGGTTAAATGTCACCTTTCTAGGCAACGGTCCTTGACTGACTGATTAGGTAGACACACATCTGTTAATTCGTAGCGCGGAGCCCGTTCACCGGTTTCTGGCGAAATACTCAAAATAATTTATCTGCGTTAATTCGTTAATTAATCTGAGGTTCGCTGATGTTTCAGAAGAACAAAAGTCACGTACCGTGTGCGGTGTCCGGACATTTTCGAAATCATCTGTGTGATCTTTCGACTAATAATACGATTTATAGTGATTCGAGTGAGGCCGCCCTATATCTTAAGGTAGTAGATGATATTTTTCTGCTCATATATTTTTTTTCAAGCTCCGTGGTTCTTTTTCTCTGGTTGCTTTTTTGTTTTATACTAAGACTTAAACTCAGCTTTAGGCCTCGTTTAGTCAGTCAATTTTTGAACTCAACTGGTGTCAAGTTCAAATTCTGATTCTGATGTTTTTATTATTTTGAACCCCGACACCGCCCCCGGCTAAGAGCTGCCGATCGCAGTCACAAGGTGTACAAATCCGTCATAACTCGCTGGCTTTTTGTCGAAAATGGATGAATCTTCGAGTTCAGGATGGTTAGAAGTTTTTTTCTGAAAGGGCATGTAAGTTAATCCGACGCCAAGGCTTATTGAACCCCCTGCCACCCCCCCGAGGAAAAAAAAATCCTGGACTCAACTCACCTGCCATGAAATAAAGTTCATTTATTCAAATCGAGTATCTGCGACGATTTTGCGCAAATTATGAATTAATAAAAAAAAAACACATTTTGCGCTTCAGTCCAGTTGCCGTAACCTTCCGCATACAGCAATCTCAGCTGACGACGCCGATCCGTCAAATCAGGAATATTCTATTACTATTAGAGAAAATTTTAAACTTCTCAGAACTCAAAAGTTCATCAGTTTCTGTGGAAAATTAGCCGAGTTATGACCGAAATAGCGCAAAATGTGATGTTTTCTTTATAAATTTATAACTTCGCGCAAACTTTCGCAGACACTCGATGTTTTGCGCGCTTAAAAGGAAAATTAATAAACTTGATTTCTTGAATTGTGAGTTAAGATCAGGATTTTTTTACCACCAGGTGTACTTTGGCAAAGTATGATATTTATTTACATCAAGAGCATTTTTTTTTTCTTATGGGGGGTAACAGGGGGTGCAATAAACTTGGCGTTTGATTAACTTACATGCCTTTGAAGAGAAAACTTTAAACCGTCTAGAACTTAATATTTATAAATTTTAAACAATAAGCAACCGAGTTATGGCAGTTTGAAAAATCGGTATTTTTATTGCACTTTCAAGTGGTGCGTTTTGTTTTTGCCGAGTGTAGTTTGAATTTAATAAAATATTAACACTTAGCACTCAAGTCGGCAAGGGTTGATGCTATCGACGCATAAAAAATATATAACAACTGGTTAATTGTATTAATAAAATAAGGCCGAATTTACGCTTTATCAGCAATTTACAATTTTATTAATAAAGTTAAAAAAAAAACAATAAATACATCAGACCCTTAATGCACTCTATATTTCTATTTCACATATGTAGTTATAATAATTTTATAGTCTATTTACAAATTTACACACTATGTTTTTAATATATTTCTATATTTAACTTGTTTATTTAATGATGAAACATTACAAGACAAAATGTTAATAAAGCTCGACATTTACATGTTCAGTTTGAGGCACGATGTAAAGACATTACCCGCTGCATGTAAAAATAAAATTAAACTCTAAAATATTTACAATGTAAATAACTCCCTACGCTAGTTTGAGATATCCTTCGCGTTTCTCTAACCGAGGGCGGCGTTTCTCACTTGGGGCGTTAGCGAGTTTGTAATTTTACCCAAGTTGACAGCACGTTCCACGATGAATTCTGGAATTACTGCTCCTTAATACTAATGTTAATATGAGTTGCGTCGAATCAACTGCCAGAAGAAATTTGGAAGTGAAAATACACGAACATTTAAGATACATTTTAATAAAAATATTGATGTAGATAATATGAAAATAAGTCTCATCCATAAGAGGCGACGACACGAAAATATCTAAAATTTTCAAATTTCTATCTCATTCCTAAAATGTTGGAGGATAAGCGGAAAGAGACCGAGCACTCAGGGGGTAATCCATTATGAACACCAAACGCATTTTTTGATGTCAATGTCAACCCGATATTAGCAGGTAGCAAGAAGTCTATTTGTTTTCAGCCAGCGCGTAGCGTTATCTTTTATCCGACTTGGGGTGGTTTTGATAGAAATATTTATTTGATATTTATGAAATTATTTAAAATGTAATTATAATTAATACGACATTTGTAAAATAAAGTCGAAATTATGACTACGTGTACAATTTTAGGTCAATAGAATTTTCTAAAAAGTATCTAACGTTTACATCTCGGTAAATATTGATCATCACATCTGAACGTTATATATTTTAACTTTACTGTAAATCAGTGGTTTATACGCGTGGCGCATGAAGTAAAATTTCGAGTTTAGAAAAGCCCCGTGAAAATTTGTCTCGGGTCGCTGCGCGACCCGAGACAAATTTTCTACACGGGGCTTTTCTAAACTCGAAATTTTACTTCATGCTTAGCCTGGGAGTGGACAACATGCGTTCTTAGAAGTTTCAAATTAAAGAATCACTCTATTAAGTTTACTAAGTTTATTACAATTTTACAAAGGTTACAGCTCGAAGGACCAATCATGGTCTTCGGAGACCGAAGGACTACAGGGAATCGAACTTTTTTTACAAGAAAACAACGAAAATTATCTAATTTTGAAAAAAATATCGAAGTTTTGTTGGTTTTCAGTGCATTTTTAACTTCACTTTAAATCACTGTTTTATACGCGTGGCGCATGAAGTAAAATTTCAAGTTTAGAAAAGCCCCGTGAAAATTTGTCTCAGGTCGCTGCGCGACCCTCGACAAATTTTCTACGCGGCGCTTTTCTAAGCTCGAAATTTTACTTCATGCTTAGTCTGGGAGTGGAAAACACTCGTTAGTTTAAAATACACCACAATTGGTAAAATATGTATCGTTGGATGCCCGTCTTCAGGGGTGATATGTAAGCAAATTATGGGTCTTAGGAGCTGTCAAATAAGTAAGTTACTCAACTGTTTCCAAGGCAATCTTTACGTAAACAAAAGATTAACATTTTACATATAAAATGTACAAGGTGAGAAACTCGATGTCTCAGCTCTCTTAAAAGGGAAGGAAAACCGATAGAAAAAATCTGAAGAGGTTCACAATTGGGATTGAGTAAGGTTCATTTTAATCCAAAATTGCATATTTTTCTAAATTTTGAAAGTGAAGTAATGACGTCATCGAATATTTTTTCCCCAGAACCATACCTATATTTATGGATATTTCAAGAGAGCTAATTTTTCTGAACTTTGTAGAGAAAAAAATTTGCTAACTTCTTTCGTTAAAAAATTAAAAGCAAACTTAAAAAAAGTATTATCAAAAATTCCAAATTGTCACGACTTAAACAAGTAGCCTTTGGAAGCAAATAACAAAGCCGCACCTGTCAATAATTAAACCAATGGTTAACAAATATTGTTTTGTTGTCATTTAATTTTAGATTTCAGATTTTTCTATCGTTTTTCCTTTTCATATAATAGAGCTGAGACATCGAGTTTCGCTCACCCTGTATAATAAACTATAAGTGTGATACATCATTGAATTCAGAAAAAAATATTCTTAAAAAAAATATGAAAATCCAAAAGAAAATCCAGAAAACGTGAACGCCATCTACTCCCAATAGCATTGTCGATGGTATTCACAGAATTACTATTATAAATGTCAATTGATTGTGAATTTTGAAATCCAGAAGGAAACTGAACTTCTATAACCATATTAGTAGTCATATGCAATTTTCATAAAAATTGACGATGTGAACGCCATCTGCTGCCAATTTTTGAGTAGTATCGTTACAGCTATTAACATTAGATGGCGTTCACGTCGGTATTTTAAATGTAAATTACATATGAGACTATTAATATGAATAAAGATGGTTAGTTTTCTTCTGGATTTCAAATTGCACTATAAATTGGCAATTTTAATAGTCATATGTAATTTACATTTAGGTTGATGACGTGAACGCCATCTACTGCCAATAGTCTTGTCTATTGTACTCACAAAATGACTATTATAAATGTCAATTGATTGTGCTGTTTAAAATCCAGAAGAAAACTAAACATCTATAACCATTTTAGTAGTCATGTGTAATAATACATATAAATTGACGATGTGAACGCCATCTGCTGTCAATTTTTGAGCAGTGCTATTGACAGTAGTGTTCACGTCGTTAATACAAAAATAATATATATATTCATTATAGCACTTTTTCCGTCATTTAAATAATTAATAATTAATTAATAATAATAATAATTAATAATTCATTATTAATTAATTAATAATTAATTAATATTTAATAATACTTTATTTCGTGCTATTACATTTTAGTGTACACGGGTCATGGTTCATGTTAAAAATTACACAATTAAGGATAATCACTTACAATGCGATAATATCAATTAAATAAAATAAAAGGTGTATGTAAAACAGTACAACATCTTAAAATAATAAATGAATAATATCAATAAATATAAAGTAATAAGTGTATATAGGACAGTACAACATGTTAAAATAGTAAACGGATAATGTCAATATATATAAAATAATAAAGTGTATATAGAACAGTACAACATAATAAAATAATGAAAGATGATATCAATAAATATAAAATAATAAAATGTATATAAAACAGTACAACATATTAAAATAAATTGTAAAAAGAATACTATAAACATTAAAACATTTTAATAAAATGAATCTATACCTTGAAGATTACTTGATAATAGCTCGTGCATGCTATAGTATGCTTGGGAAGTAAAATGACGTTTAATAGTTAATTTAAACTTCTTCAGCGATAAGTTTTTTACTCGCTCAGGCAACTTGTTAAATAGTTTTGGTCCATAGTAATTGATCCCGTTTTGGGTTTTGTTTAATCTTGGACAGCGTGGATATATATTCAACGCATGTCTTGTATTGTGCTCATGAATTTGATTATGGGTGTGGTATTTGTAAGTGTTGTTTTTGACATATACCAGGCATTCAAGTGCAAACATGCATGGGAGAGTTAAAATCTCTAGCGAGATAAAATTTGATTTGCAATCTTCCTGATAAGGTAAGTTACAAATAGCTCTTATAGCTCTTCTCTGCAACCCAAATATTCTACCACTAATCGCAGAATGTCCCCATACCAGGAGAAAGTACGAGATATGTGAGTAGAACAATCCGTAGTAAGCCGAACGAAGAGCTACGAGAGGCAGTGAACTGTTGAGTCTTCTCAACAAGTAAACACTTTTACATAGCTTAGCAGCTAGAGCATCACCATGTTGGCTCCAAGTCAACTTTGAGTCAACGATCATACCTAAAAACTTGGAACAACTAATTTCAAATTGGACAGACGGTTTCAGAAAAAAAATGACACGTACTGTTTTATCATTTAATGATAACATGTTCTACGTTAACCATTCCTGGGTGCTCCTGATTGAATGCACGTCTTGGTCCATTGCTGCCTGTAAATTCTTAGACGTTGATTTAATTGTTGTATCATCAGCATACAGGATAACTGACGAATCATTATATATATTTGGTAGATCGTTAATGTAAATTAAAAATAG
Source organism: Philonthus cognatus (assembly GCA_932526585.2). Classification (NCBI taxonomy): domain Eukaryota; kingdom Metazoa; phylum Arthropoda; class Insecta; order Coleoptera; family Staphylinidae; genus Philonthus; species Philonthus cognatus. Next base: position 67,019,809 of record OW052242.1, on the reverse strand, counting down.
CAATGGGCCAAGAATAGACCCTTGAGGAACCCCGTTATTAATAGGTATGCTCGTTGAGGTCTGATCTCCTACCATTACCATTTGACACCGATCAGTGAGATATGAATTAATAAGTTTACAACTTGATGGTAAAAAGTTGTAGCAGTATAGCTTTCTCAGGAGAACACTGTGTGAAATGTAGTCAAACGCCTTACTGAGGTCTAAAAAAGAGGCAGTAGAGTACAATCCATCCTCGAATCCCTTCAATATTTTCTCAGTAAGACCGATAACAGCACCACCAGTCGACTTTTCCCTACGAAAACCATACTGTCTATCAGAAAAAATATTATGACCTTAAAAAAACTCACTGATCTGGTTGGCTAGTACTTTTTCCACGATCTTGGAGATTGCAGGAAGCAGTGACATAGGACGGTAGTTGTTTATGTCAGAGGTATTGCCTCTTTTATGTATAGGAATGACACAGGCCTTCTTTAGGTTGTCGAGAAAGGTGCTAGATTTTATACATGCATTAATTAATTTGGTGAGAGGATTACTGATTAGATCAGCGACACACTTCAGAAGACCCACGTTAATCCCATACATATCCCTGCCGTTCGTGTTCTTTAGATGTTTTATTATGAATTTTACTTCACTAGGACTCACTTCCATAAATGAAAAATATGGTGTATTGTTAATAATACTGGATTGCATCATAAGCTTAATGGGATCGGTGTTTGACTGTGGTAAACTATTTATAAGTGTTTCAGCAATGTTGCTAAAAAAGGAGTTAAATTCGTTTGGATTCATATCACAGATTTGTTTAGGTTTACTTTTGTTTTGGCTAGAGTTAATTATATTCCACATAGATTTCGTCCTAAAGTTGGAATTCACTAAATAGTTATGGTTTGCCTTTATTTTGGCATCTTTTAGTGCTAAATGATATGTTTTCTTATATCCTAAATAGTTATTTTTCAGTTCAAGGTATCTTATAGATGCTTCTCGCATTAAATATAACGTCTCGCGCATTTGCTTTAAATCGTCGTTAAACCATTTAATATCGATTTTATTTGGTTTGGCAGTTACTTTTTTTTGTGGGAAAGATTCATAGATACCTTCCTGTATTGTTTGTATAAATAATTCAAATCTAGTCTCAGTGCTAATGTTCACTGTATCAAGAAAACTCCAACTAATTTGTGCAAGATAATTATAAAATTCTATCTTACCTACATTAGTAATGGGGCGCAGTGTTTTTTTGACTAGATTTGTAATACCATAATCGATGTGTAATTTCACATGAATGCCTATATGGTCCGACAGTCCTGGATCCATTGGATGGGTTGAAATATTTTCCTCTATATTTAAGAAAACGTTATCAAGTTGGTTGGTTGATCGAGTCTTAAAATTTACTAGGCTGACTAAACCATACGAGGCCATAACATCTAGTATCTGCAAAGCTCGAATATCATTTATAATAGTATTAAAATTCACATTGAAATCGCCACCTATTATTACAATTTTGATGATTGTCGTACTAAACTTATTTCACTTGCTAATTGGTTGGTTATAGACCATTTCACATTAAATCAGCGTTTTATACGAGTCGCGCATGAAGTAAAATTTAATTTAATCTGGGATTGGAAACACTCGTTACATGATCAATCATAACCAGGGTTGTTATGTTTAAAACACATTGTTTTAAAATAGTGTTTGAAACATGTTTAAAAACAGCCGTCGTGCTGTAAACGGTTATGTTTTAAACATGTAAACATGTAAATCTTAAATTTGTTTAAAACATGTTTTAAACGTTGGATTTGTTTAAAACCGTTTTTTTATTATCTTAACTGCTAAAAATAAATATTTGCTAAATTATATTTTATATTATTTCATTAAAGTTTTTTGTTTGTTTTTAAATTCTAGCTAAATTGTTGAAGATATTTCAAATTACATTATCAAACATAACATTTTATTACAATAAAACTGTGTGTGCATAGGTGTGGTTTTTAAATACAGGGATTTTTTCTTTCAGGTATACATAAGCATACACCCTACATTTTTCGACGTTCGTTGCTTTTTGTTCAAGATTTCAATTTGAATCTTTAAACAAGGGCTTTCCACTCCCAGACTAAGCATGAAGTAAAATTTCGAGTTTAGAAAAGCCTGAAAATTTGGATTGGCCGCGTAGCGAAGCGGAGCGGCCAATCCAAATTAGGCTTTTCTAAACTCGAAATTTTACTTCATGCGCCACGCGTATAAAACACTGAAATATCGTAATGTTTAAAATATACGGCTTTAGCAATTTAATATGTAAATGTGGATAAAACGTGAGTCAAATTCTGCGCTGAAAAAATTGTTTAAAGCAGTGATTATAGGCAACCCATAAACTCTAACGTATATTAGGTTGCCTATAACCGTTGTTGTAAGTGTGTGTTTTTCGAAATTCACTGTAAATCAGTGTTTTTAAGCGTGGCGCATGAAGTAAAATTTCGAGTTTAGAAAAGCCTAATTTGGATTGGCCGCTCCGCTTCGCTACGCGGCCAACCCAAATTTTTAGGCTTTTCTAAACTCGAAATTTTACGTCATGCTTAGTCTGGGAGTGGAAAACACTCGTTTAAAGCCTCAAATTAACCGCATTAAAACAACGATTTCCCACAACTTTTAAAACGCTGTAATTATCGGGGTATGTATACTCAAAAGAAAAACGCCCTGTGTATTCTGTTTCAAACACGTTTTAAACGTGTTTCAAACATGTTTTGAACACATTTTAAACCCAGATCATAACCTTATTTTGCATTGTTTTTATTGCTAGATTAGCGTGCTCTATTTAATCGATTTGATTAAAACGTAACCAAATAATACCATTGCATAACATATTGATTAATGAGTTAAATTGTTGGAGTCATCAAATGAACATGAACGACCGTTTAAAACGCTTTAAAAAGGACAAAAAGGGAAACTACCTGCTATTCAAACAGATAAAGTCATAAATTGTAACATCAACACACCATAAATTGTGGTTTCTTTTCTTCCCTTATATTCCTGCGCTTGTAAAGGGTGTCTCTCTTCAAAATTTGCTCGCTTAGATATTTTGGAGAGGCCCTCATAAGAGCTGCTAAGATGCTGTCATTCCCCAGTAAAAATTTAAAGTTAAATATGTTAGACGTATTCCAGTGTAGAGTGCTTTCGAAAAGTATTTATTCATTACTTTTCGAAAGTAGAAAAATCTTAAATATGAAAATTAAAGAAAAACCCTCGGAGCGGTCGATTTTTAATTGCGCGTTTGGTCAAATACCGAAATCACATACAGGGTGATTCATGTAAGAGTTGTGATTTCATCGACCATGTTTTTTAATTCACTCGATTCACTTTTTATACTGTTCACGTCGCATAGACACCTTTTACCAATTAACACAATTTAGGCATTTGAATAAGTTTTCTTTATTACAATACCATTTTTATCAATCAGACATTTTAAAATTTTAAATACATTTACTTGATTAATTTTTTATTCGACCTATACTTGTAAATAGCTTATTGTATGCAGAAAATTGTTCTCTTTCAAATATGTCGATTTCTATTTCACAACTCTAACATGAATCACTCTGTATGTGATTTCGGTATTTGACTAAACGTGAAATTAAAACTCAAAATCGACCTGTCCAAGGATTTTTCTTTGAACTTCATACTTTAGATTTTAATGAATTCATGCATTACTTTTCGAAAGCACTGTATTTCCTTTTAGTAATATACAGGGTGTCCCGTTAATGTGGGTAAATGGCTTAACTATAGATACCTGGAATAAAAATATGATGATTTAACACAACTTATCTATATCCATAAATGTATGGTTAAGCCGGAATTAATCTTTAAAGTTAAAAAAAATTTTATTAATTTTATTTGTAACGAATGAGCGCTTTATTCAGTTTGACTGAAATTTATTATGGTTGATTATCATAATATAACACATCATTTAAGTTATTATGGTCATCATTGATTTACATAAAGTATAAAAAGCAGTAGTACCACAACATTAAAATTAAAATATGTTTTTATTGGTGCACTTTATAAAAATTAATAAAATATTATTTAAAAAATTGGTTCATTTGAAAGATTTTTTGTCTGTTTATATTGTTTGATATATTCTACGGTTTTCCCACAAAAATATAAAATATGAATGTGGTATCCTTAATTTCCTTGGCACAAGCAACATACAGTGAATTTTTCTTTTAGGAAAACATACGAGTATGCATAAGCTGTAAATATTCCGACATTCGTTGTTTTTTAAAAGAGTTTAATTTGAAGCTTTAAACAAGTGTTTTCCAGTCCCAGACTAAGCATGAAGTATAATTTCGAGTTTAGAAAAGCCCCGTGAAAATTTATCGAGGGTCACGCAGCGACCCCAGACAAATTTTCTGGGCTTTTCTAAACTCGAAATTTTACTTCAAGCGTCACGCGTATAGTATAAAACGCAGATTTCAAGTGGAGTTCGAATATACATAAATTTCATATTATTTTAGTTTTTTATACGCGTGGCGCACGAAGTAAAATTTCGAGTTTAGAAAAGCCCCGTGAAAATTTGTCAAGGGTCGCGCAGCGACCTGGGACAATTTTCTTTTTGAGTGGAAAACACTCGTTAAAGCTTCAGATTGAACTTAAAAAAAATGATGACTCTTCGAGTAATTCTGTTATTTTTAAGTAAAACTAAAAAAATACTTCTATTAAGTGTTCCCCTATTTAATTAAACATGAACTAGCATTTCGAGTTTAAAATACTTTAAGCGCAAGGCGTATAAAACACTGACTCAAAGTGAAACCAAACATTATTTTGTCTAAGTTGTTGCAGATTTGGAACAAAAAATTCCAATATTGCAATATAACGATCAGAATTAAGAGTATGGTTCTGTTATGCTAAAAGTCGATACTTCACACCATACCATCATCTTCTGATCATGATAAGGTTTATCTGAAGCTCTCTTGGATTTTCCTCTGCCCAGTAATGAAAGTTCTATTTGTTTACATAGACAGTGAGATGAAAGTAGGCTTCATCTGACATGATTCATTTATTGAGAAGTTCTGAATCGCCTTTCATTATTTCTAACATTTGTCTGCAAAAATTAAAACGATGAACCTTTTCATTCTCACGTAGTTGCTGTGCAGTTTGTATTTTGTTTGGGCGGATTTTCAAGTCCTAGTGTAGAATACGTCGCAGACTTCTTTCTGATATCTGTAGTGCCAGTGAATGTTAAATTGCAGACCGTTGTGGACTTCGCTGAAATGCTACTCTGACTCTTTCAAAATTCTCTGATGTACGAAATGAATGAGTGCTATTATTAAGTCTTGATATTACGGAGCCTCTCTTCTTAAAATCGCCGACCCATCTCAAAATTGCATTTCTTGTAGGAGTTTGTCCGTGCGGTGGCATATAAATTCATGACGAAATCGTCGCACAATAGATTCGGTCAAAATATAAGATTTTACCGCGAATTCCAGGACAATTTGCCATAGTAGGTAAAACTTTGAATTTTAATGTATGAATAAATCATTTTTTGACAAACATCACATCAGTAATTTTTTCATAACAAGCTATTAAAAACCATTCAATTCAATGGTCGGACCCAGTATAAATAAAAAAAGGTCCTCCAACGTACCTCTACTTCGAAATTTATAATAATAACATTGCAATTTAAGTACCAGATTTCAGCGAAAACGGCTTATAGGATATTCATTAAATTTTGTATTTAGATTATACTCCACAATATCTCGAGAAAATTAACGTTTAGGTGGCAAGCAGAAATCAAAACTCAATGTTTACTCTTGGCGATTTCTCCGCATCTCGTAAATTATTACCATACTTGAAAAATCTATCAAATAAAAGTTGTAGAGAATAAAAATCCAAAAACTTAATGTGTATGTACTTTTTGTCGTAAGTCTTTTAGTTTTAAGTTTGACTTAAAAATGGTGAACTTTTAAATTATATTTTTTGGATTGTATTGTTCTACCCCAATACACATTAATAATAAGTGATTGGAATAATCAATTTTTATTTGCGGTCGATACCTAGGCTGTACACGCCAGATTTTTTAATATTTTTTTATTATAGTACACTACAGCTATTAAATTTTAAATTTCAATTTAGTTGATTGCAGGGCGTTGCAAATATTTTTTAATTTTTTCCCGCAAACATTGGGGGTTTGCGGCTGTTTCGCCCTCTCGAGGGAAGAAAGTTTGTGTATCCAATCTAATATTTCACATAATCTGGGAACATGTGTGTGTATAGGAAAGTAAACGAGCGACCGTTAAATAATTCAAACGATGCCCAAAAGGGAAGATCGTTTATTTACATAAAATTTTAAAAATAACTGAAAACTGTAAAACAGTAATAACATTATACTAATTAATATTTTTACATTCTATAAAATATACAGGGTCTCAGTATTTCGACAGAATGTATGGGGAGTCGTTTAAATTAGGGCAAAGTTGCGTATTTTAGAGCCTAATAATAATCTGAAAACAATTTTGAAATATATTTTTTTTTATTTCCGAGATATCAACAAAAAACTGTTTTTTATAATTGTTTTTATTTTTGTATTCAAAAACTACTGGAATATATAGTAGCATATTTTTTATTAAGATAACTATTTACCTGGGGACCATAGCCAACTTTTGTTTTTCCTCTAGGCACCATTTTGGATTTTCATATTTTTTTAAAGAATATTTTTTTTCTGAACTCAGTGATGTATCACACTCATAATTTATTTTAGATTTGATATTTAATACTATAAAATTTTCTTTTTTCACAAGGAGTGCCTTGAAAACAATGACGTTATATCTATTAATCAATAAAATCTTGACTGCAGTCAATCATTGTTAGCTGTCAAAATTATTTAATAACTGTAAATCTGTTCTAATAATAATAATAAGTATCGATTATCACACAAAACATACATTTAAAAAAAATGGTGGTGTCCATCATAGCACTTTCCCCGTTAGAGATATGATGACCTAAATATTAACAGTATTGAAAAGTTGCACAAACTAAATTTATTCTACATTTATTATTATTATTCCAAAACTATTTACAAAAAAAGTTATTCTTCTATTTTCACTACAGCTCAATAAATACTGATCACAATCACATTTAAACATTATACATTTTTAACTTTACTGTAAATCAGTGGATCATACGCGTGGCGCATGAAGTAAAATTTCGAGTTTAGAAAAGCCACGTGAAATTTTTATTAAATTTTTCTACGCGGTGCTTTTCTAAACTCGAAATTTTACTTCATGCTTAGTCTGGGAGTGGAAGACACTCGTTAGTTTAAGATACGTCACAACTGGTGATGTATTTTAACAACAATTATGGGCCCTATGAGTTACTCAACTGTTTCCAAGGCACTCTTTACAAAAAAACAAATAATGAAAATGTTACATATAAAATGTACAATAAATTCTAAATATGATACATCGTTGAATTCAGATAAAAATATTCTTCCAAAAAATATAATAATCCAAAATGGCGCCAATAAGAAAAACATAAGTTGGCTATAGTCCTTGGGTAAATGTAATAGTTATCTTAAAATAAAATATGTTACTAGGTTTTTCGTAAAAAAGTGCATGTATAATGTCAAAGTTGAAAAAGTCTGGATTCGATCATTTTTGAATATAAAAAGAAAAACTAAATTTCAAAAACTCCGTTTTTTGACAATATCTCAAAAACGAAAATTGATATTTCAAATTTGTTTGTAGATTATTATTGGGCCCTAAAATACCCAACTTTGCTCCAATTTAACCGACTCAACATTCTGTTGAAATACGGATACCCTGTATACCTATGTATTTATTCTGCCTTTTAAATTTTCTGCTAGCAGTTACTTTCAATTGTACGTTCTTATTTATTTTTATTACTGTCTCACATTTTTTCATTGCTAAAATACAGTTTTTCCTGCAGTATGTTGTTATTGCTATTAACTTAGATTTATAATTATAATAGTAGTGCCTTCCTAGTGCTGACGATTAAATACATTTTTATAATAATTACTCAAACTTAAAAACTGTGAACTTTGAAACTGTGAAGTAAAACAATACCTTAAGAAGTTCGTAACTCCATTACTTATAGGTAACACGGAGTTTACCGCCGAGCCGTAATTAGGCGGTGGCAAAGAAAGTCCCCGACAGGGGCGCTGACCGAAAGGGGGACAAGTTAACAAATATCAAACATAAATTTTTTAAACAGTCATAATACTTTCGTATTTAAATTTTGTTTGTATCTCCATAAATAACCGAGTCATAAGAAATAATAAAAATCGGCAGATTTTGAGAATCACCCTCATTTTCTAAACCAATCTAGTTAGTGTAGATCTGATTGCCCCATTAAACTAAACACTAAAAGAAGAAAACGAGACACATATCTTAGTTTTTTTTGTATCTCGTACCGTTTAGCTTATACCCTATAATATCAACGAAAAAAAAAACACCCTGTATAGTTCTAATATGGGCCTGCTCCATTCGAGGTTCGAACTTCCTAACATACTAAGGAAGTTCGATCTGGTTCAGTACAGAGAATTTAAGTACTCTTGTAAATTGATAAATGATAAATTTTCGTTCAGACTTGTTAAAACGAAATTTATAATAGTTCGAATGAGCTAATTGTAGACATAAGGCCCAGTGGCCCAGAAGGGACCAGTAGCTCTTATGGTCCTATGAGTGACACATTTCGAAATTCTGTTAAAACGAATGAAACCTAATGGAACGTAATGCACTGGATGATTATTTTCTAAGCTTATCGATATCTTGCCTAGCCATAATATTTCATGAGTCTACAAATAATATTAATTGTCCACATACATTTAATCTACATCAAACGAGATTTATTACTTTTGAAGTAATTTAATTCAACAAGAAAACGTCTGAATTGTAGCTAATAAAAATTAATGTCCGCTAATAAAACACAACATTTCCTCATTTTGCTTATAAGCCACATTGACCTAAAGTTCATTGATAACAAACGACCCCGACGACGACGAAATGGAGGGAATAAGGGACGGCACTTAAGCGTGAAAACAATCTGAAAAGTTGTAAAAGTTTATGGATCCGAAAAATAATTTATACGGCCAACATAAATTATTACAAAGAGATGGATTAAAAATTAAATCGACGAGAAGCGAGACGGACATTTTTCGTATAGTAGGGAAACTGAAACACGAACATTTCCACTTTCTGAAAGGTTTTCTCTATTTGTCCTGCGTCAAACTAATAGACAAGTGATTGTTATGTGTTTGATACATAAATCAGTAATTCTATTTTACTTATATCGCTTAATTTCAAATAAAATCAAAACATTAAATCGACTAAGAAAAAACAAGATTATTTGGTTACAAATTGTTACATAGTGCTAATGACAACATAAATGGATAATTTGATATTTTTAAAATAATGTATTGTAAATTATTACAATACAAGTTTTAAAATTTAAAAAGATTGTTATTATAATATCCAGTAGATAATTACATAATAAAGGCAATTTATTATATAGTAGTGACAGTTGAGTGGTAGAGTTGTCATCATTTATTTCTATCATCGAGCAAAAAGGTAATCCTTTCAAAATCATAACTAAAACTCGTACTTGATATATTGCATATTTTCTGATTTTTTTTTTCTTCTTTTTCATCTGAATTTCTTTTCGAATAGCGAATGTACGCCTACACAAATTTTAGGAATTCTCGAAAGGCTTTTCTTAAATGAGTTATTGACTGGAAACATTTATTGGGAGAGATTTATGGAGAGCACGGATGGCGGACAACTATTTCATATCGGGCGTATATTGCAAACCGGGACAAATTTATGATGTTAGTAAAAGAAAAAATAGTAATCTATAATGAACGTGCTAGGTTTATAAATTGTTACAAAAAAAAAAAACAGGCGGTGGCGGTGTGATTTAATAAAATGTTAGTAATATATAAGGAATTTGGTCATTTTTAAGACAGACGAAATATTTAAACTCTTGAAATATCTAGAAATAGAAATAGTTTAATTAAATTTATTCACGGAATCTCAATTTCACATACTTATATTTTTATTTACAAATAATAGGATGTGCATGACCCCGCAACGCGGAGGTGATAATTAGGTATAATGGGCATTAACAAGCAATGAAAATATAAGAAAATGCACAGACAATATTTTAAATGTAATAAAGGACTCTCAATGAAAAAAACTATATTGTCCTGTATTTTTAACACTTTTAAAAAAGGTGAAACATAAATCAATTCAACAAAATTTAACTTTGAGCGGTTATATTAACCTATTGCTCTAACCAATTGGTCGGAAATTTCACTTGAAGTTAGTGATTTATATGCGTGGCGCATAAAGTAAAATTTCGAGTTTAGAAAAGCCTGAAAATTTGGATTTGCTGGTTCATGACTCGCATCGCTCACGCGCACCCGCAAATCCAAATTTTCAGGCATATGTAAACTCGAAATTTTACTTCATGCTTAATCTGGGAGTGGAAACACTAGTTAGAAGATCAATCAGAAACGTATTTTGCAGTTTGCTTAGCGTCAAATTAATGACAAAAGATAAATAGAGTTGATGTTATTTATTACTTCAAATTTAGAACAAAAACAAATTTGTGTGCATTAGTAAACTTTGACAAACAAATTGCAAAAGCTTAAATTATATCGAAATTATGTAAATTACATACATTAATTGTAAGTTTATTTGCTTTTTCATATTTAAATCAACTTTAAGCTTCTGTAACTTATCCCCAAATTGACATATTTTGTTAAAGCTTACGTAAAAACAAAGCCCTGTATTTATTAATAACCGCGAATCTGATGAAAAACTGATGTTTTAGTAATTTTTCAAAAAATTTTAAAGGAAACATCAATTTATTGAGTTTTGTTTTACTATTTCATAATTTCAATGAACTTTAAGTGTAACTTTTACGCAAATTGACAGATTTCGTGTGATCTTACGTAAAACAAAGCCCTGTCATATTTTTAATAATACCCGCAAAACTCACAGAAAACTGATGTTTTAGTAATTTTTCAAATTTTTTTAAACGAAACATCAATTTAATGAGCTTTTTTACTTTTTCGTAATTTCAATGAACTTTAAGTGTAACTTTTACGCAAATTGGCAAATATAATTTTATTTTGCGTAAAACAAAGCCCTGTCATATTTTGAATAATACCCACGAATCTCATGGACAACTGATGTTTTAGTAATTTTAAACGAAACATCAATTTAATGAGATTTTTTTCACGTTTTCAGAATTCCAATGTAAGCTTCTGTAACTTTTCGTAAAATTAACAGATTTTGTTTAATCTTACATAGAAACAAAGCCCAATCTTTTCTTCATTAACTACTGTAAATCTCATAAAAATCTGATTTTTCGGTAATTTTTAAAAATTTGTTAAACGAAACATGAATTTATTGTGATTTTTTTTCATTTTTACATTTTTTTTTTAATTAAAAAATCAAGTGGTTATTAGATTCATATGAAATTCATGAGAATCATTGAGGATACAATGAGATTTAATTTGAGCTGATAATATTTTAAATCGGTTAAAAATGCGCTCAGTACCAGCGATCAAAGTTAGATTTTAGTGGATTTATTGATTAAGAATAATTCCAATTTAATAATATTTGAATTCGAAAAAATAAGCCTACGCTTCTTATAGTTTGCACACTTTTAATATAATATATAAAATTACGAAAATGTTTTTCGTGAAAATCATACCTGCTAATAACGTAATCCCCCTTTATACCCTATAAATAACGACCATATTTTTCACTCAATCTGTTTCCAAGTAAGTTTATTTAAATTTTATTCGTACATTATTATTATATATTATTTTTTTACTTAAGAGAGATAAATCTCGAAATGCGTCTATAGATGGCCTAAGACATCAGTTTTAACCCAAGTCCTCTAATTTTTAATTTCTTGTAATTTCTTCTTTCATTTTTCATTTAAATTTTTTAGTTGGTTTGAAGAGAATTTGACCGAAATGTTGCATATACTTTGATAGAACGTTGTAACAAATCAAATAAAATAAGATTTTAAATATTTCATTGTATAATTCAATATCCGAAGGTGTATTTGCACAGAAAGTAGTTATTTTAATGGATATTTGTTGTCTTATTAATTAAGATATTGTTTGCATTTTTACGTAAAACATTTTCGTAATTTGATGTATTATGACTAATAGATGTTACAAGCAATTAGCATTTCTAAAGAAAAAAATATCTTAAATTATTTATACTGTTGTTGTTTATCCACGATAATTTTTTAAGAATTAAAAAAAATATCACAAGAAAATCGTTATTATTAAGGGGAAAGTTTAATTTTTTTTTAAATCTGACAAAATCGGACGTGTTGGTAATAACCGGTTATTTTTTTCAAATAAAATAAAATTTTATTTATTAAAGGTATTATAAAAAAACGACTTAAATTAAACTCGCGACTTTAGGCGCTTGTGCTAACCACAATTTTAAATTAAAAAACGTGCACTTACGCTTAAATTTAAGCCAGCTTAACTCTAAATCGATTGCTTTTAAACAATCTTTAATTCAACGCTAAATTTAATTTTTAATAATACTGTATTTCAAGAAGCGATAGTCTTACAATTTGGTTTCCTTCTTCAACTTTGTACTCGTGTAATTTCATTTCCAGCGACTGGATTTTGTTTTTCAAACAACAAAACAAAATTTGTTTATTTCTTAAAAAAATACATATTGAATTTAAAAAATCCACCTTTTCATTGATTTTTTGTATTTAAATGAAAAAGCACTATTTTATTATCATCACAATTATTATTATAATTATTATTATTATTCTTTATTTACGGAATTCACCTTTTTTACAATTGAAATTAACAACAATAAAGCAATAAATAACATGTAGGAATAAAATATTGAATTAAAAGATAAATATAAATAATTATGATCACTGGTCATTGTATGAAATTTGTCAACTTAATGCGCTTTAATCGGTTTTTAAACTGCGGCAGTGAAGATGTGAATAATAAAAAGTCGTTACTACGCGACAGTAGGTTTGCGTAACGCATCATACGATCCATGGGATTAAACATCCCATAGTTCGTTGAGTGAAATGCCAATCTAAACAAGGGTTTATGTCTAGACTGAGCATTTCTTGGTATATTGAAATTTAACATCTCCAACAGTTCGCCGCAATTTAAAATAACCCATTAACTTATTTAAATAAAAACAAAATGTCAAGAAACTTTCTCCTCTCCGCCAACGATTGAATATTTAATCTAATCAGCATCTGGCTATGGCTAAAGATTGAATTAGGGCCATCCAGTCAAAACTGCATAAGTTTTTTAAAAATTTGCTCTGCACCATTTCCATTTTTTTAATTGCTGTACCAGTGTATGGGGCCCATACTGATGATCCATATTCTAGATGTGGACGTACGAGTGCTAAGTACAATCTCATAACTGTACTCGGACTAAAGTCACCAGTAAACCTTCGAATGAACCCCAACATTGTTAAGCTTTTATTGCAAATCAGGTTAATGTGTTTAGAGAAATTAAGGTTAGATGAGAAAAGCACGCCAAGATCTCTTATTTCAGTAACACGCTCGAGCTGATGGTCACTAATACTGTAATCGAAATTCATAAAATTTCGCCTGCAAAAAGAAATATAAACACATTTCTTCATATTTAAATACAGTTCATTAGCCTCACACCACAACTCAACATTTTGCAAATCCTGCTGCAATGCAAACTGATCATCAGCTTTACTTATATTTTTAAACATTTTTAAATCATCGGCGTAAAGGAGAAACCTACTTGATTTTATCACGCAGCCAATATCGTTAATAAATAACAAAAACAAAATGGGCCCACAATGCGAGCCCTGGGGTACACCCGAAGACACACGAATCGAATTGGATTTATGAGATCCTATTCGGACACGCTGAGTTCTATCCTCTAAATAACTCCTCAACCAAGTAATCACATTTGTACCAATTCCCATCAACTCAAGTTTATGTAGTAATATGGTATGCTGAACCCTATCGAATGCCTTTGAAAAGTCCATATAAATAGAGTCCACTTGGGTCCCTTTTTCTAAGGCATTCGACAAAAAGCACTGATATAACAACAGGTTCGTAACTGTAGATTTACCATTTAAGAAACCGTGTTGCTGGCTACTAATTACGTTAATTGACGCCCATATGAGTTGTTGTGATATGAGGCTATCAAGCATTTTGGGTAAAGCTGATTGGATTGAGATCCCCCTGTAGTTTGATACATCAGACCTGCAACCACTCTTGAAAATTGGCACAATGTAACTACACTTCCAACAATCAGGAAATGTACCAGAAGTTATTGAACGCAAGAACATTGTGTGGACAGGTTTGCTGAGCGTAAATGCACATCTTTTTAGAAAGTATTCAGGTATACCGTCCGGCCCCGCATTGCAGGATTCAGACAAGGCCAACATAAAATCAAAAACTTCGGTTAAAGCAACATTAAAGTTAGAAAGAGATATTAACTCATTCCCGTAGTATGTTGGCAAATTATGTTGAGGTTTCACATATACGCTTGAAAAATGATCTGCGAAAAGATTAACACAAGCAGCGGTGTTGTCACCACTTTTATTACCAAAATACATTTTCGCAGGATAACCATTGGTTTTTTGACAAGTTTTCACATGATCCCAAAATAACTTAGGGTTATTATTGTTAATCCCCGATTCTAAATTGTTAACGTACTCAGCGTATAGTATATCCCTAAGTACTTTACAACGTTCTCTGCACCTACTAAATTCATTGTAATCAGAGAGTGTGCCGCTACTCTTGTACCTGGAATGAGCTAATTTTTTCTCTTTTAATAATGTAATTAATTCTTTATTGAACCATTTGGGGTATTTGGATGAGGCCAATCGTTTCATTGGAATCATATTGTTAAAAATATCCCACAAGATATTATTAAATGAAGACACATTATCATTAATTGACTTATTTAGAAAAATGTTATCCCAGTTAATGCCAGCAATATAATTATTTATGCCATTGTAATCCGCCGCTTTAAAATTAAAAACCCATTCTGATGTATCACATGAACGCTCCAAAACCGTAGGAAACACACTTAAACAATACGGAATGTGATGATGGCTGGACACACAGAGTTCATCGGTTGCTTGACAAATGCGCATTTTTGATATATTAGAAAACACTAAATCTAAAAATACACCTCTGGCATTGGGGATTTCACTTAACTGATGTAGGTGATGATAGCTGAGAGCATCACCTATTAAATTTGCCTGATGACACTTATTCATCACACTTCACGCACCATCATCAGATTTTTTCCACACAGCACCCGGAAGGTTATAGTCCCCACATAGAATATATTCACAGTCTTGATGTTCTTCGCAAATTCTGTCAACTTCAAGGGCATGTGAAGTATACGAGGAGTCATCAGCAGAAGGTGGTATATACGTTGATGCAATTATGTACCTTTCGCCGACTTTCACAAACAATTGTTCAATGCTATCACTAAATGAAAGTAATTGACTGCACAGACCCTTCTTAACCGCAATTAGGACACCACCCCCTCGGCTTTTTGTGCTGTTGCGGCTTGAGCGATCGGTTCTATAGATCAAGTAATTATGAAAACCAAGTTCTTCATCAGATATGTTGTTATCCAGCCAGGTTTCCACGAAAACAATGACATCATATACAGAAACATTCACATTTAACTTAAGAGATTTAAGCTTTCCTTTTAGTCCTCCCACATTTTGAAAATAAATATCTAGTTTTTTTTTCCGATTAACTGATTTTATTATGGTAGGACGGCTGTTTGTATATTTTATGGTTAGATCATGCTCGCCTTGCTGCTTTCTTCTTTCTAATTCATTTCTTAGCTGCTTCAAGTGATCCTGCTGAGCTTTAGTCATATCATTATTAAAAATGACATTGCCAGTATCAGTTGCCCGTGCGACCTTTAAAATATTAATTGCTTCCTTTTGCGTAGAGAATATTGCCTTCACTGGGCGCGGTTTATTACTCGGTTTTCCTAAACGTATAATTTTTATCGGTTCAAAAACAACTTCAGAAACAATTAAAGATATAAGAGAATTCATATCCTTATCTAGTCTTCCCTCGATAGGGCCTGTAGCTTCAGGCAAATTAAATACCATGACGTTCTTAAGCCTCATTTGCCGCTCCTCTAATTCATGCACAATATCATCATGATTAACTGCAGCCGCTGGGGCTGCAGAACTCACCGTATCAACATTCGATTCAATAATTGTCAGGCGATCTTCTAGTGATTTTAAGTCGTTTTTTAAATCAGATATCATACTGAAAATTTCAGACCTCAATAGGGGCATAAATTCGTCCCTAAATAATTTTCGAATTTTATCCAACATAAGCGAGTTATTGGTGCATTGGTCCCTGGACGGTTGATTAGCAGCGATAGACGCGCGGGATTGATTAACCTGCAGAATTGACGCGCCTCTGCGATTAGCCTGGACTCCCCCACTAGAAGCGGCGCACGCAGCTCCGGGTGGACTTAAGCCATCAGTGTCATCAGCCGGTTCGCAAGTTTCGCACAGCCAGCGATCACCGTCACTTTTCTTTGCCTCGTCGATATAGTAAGCTACATCATTCAATGATAGTAGATCTAGACAATCTACATGAAAGCGAATTTTACACTTGGAGCATCTTAGGGCTTTAGAGTATGGCCCAAGATTATTTTTGCAACTCCCACATACGCGAGACATTTTACGTTACGTGAATAACTTTAGAAGAAAGCCGGCAACCTTGTAAAATTATTTTATTATTCTACCCAATTGCAACACGCGAAAAGTCTAGTCAATAGCACATGTGCAGAAATGATTCACTTAATAACCTCAGAATTTACCTTAACTTTGTTATTATTTAATGTCCTGGAGGTCTAATTACACTCACTGTCACTGCAATTTTTGATTGGATATACACAGCGGTAACAGCGGTAACATTTAATGATGAAACACAGCTAACACTACTAGAAAATTGTGTAAATAACACTACGGTATTGGCGACGGTATTGGCGACGTTGCCATATTAATTATAATTAGTTGAAAATAATTTGACAAATTTAAATTTCGATAGTATAAATTTTGTTTATTTAAACGCCAGAACAAAGTTTGTTTATTTCTTAAAAAAATCGTCTTTATTTTATAAAAACTAACTTTTGATAGAGTTATTATAGTTAAATAAAATATTACATAAAGATCACATTTAAAAAAAAATATTAAAAAAATAATTAAAACTGCTACAACAAAAGTAAAGTAATTAAATGCTTATTTTTTATTATCCACAACTTTCCTTGATTTTTTTAATATTATCAATATTAAAGAAAAATCAAAAACAGAGTAAACTACCACTTCCGGTTTCTGCATCTTCACCAAAAGTTGATCGAATACTACTATTGTAATAAAAAGCTTAATATTAGGTAATTTCAAACACTTGTTTAGTTTCATGTTGTTGTATTCAGTTTCCTGACACGTATTTCGGTCAATGACGACTATTCTCAAAGGAATTACATAAAAAACTAAATTAAAAGAAGAGGTTAAAATGTATTTATATTATGTGGTTGATTGCGGGAAAGTCCAGAGATTAAGAGAGGGTCGTCATTGACCGAAACTCGTGTCAGGAAACTGAACACAACTACATGAAACTAAACAAGTGTTTTAATTTGATATTACCTAATATTATAATTTCGTTTCATCAAGAGTGCAGTGAACAAAGTATTTACCGTACTAAAAAGCTTAAGTTTATAGTGTCATCTTAACAGCTCAATCCGTTTAGACTTTATCGTGGCAACAGAAGGATAGAATTATAGAAGGGCAGAAGGACACAAGAACAGAAGGACAGAAGGACAAAAGGAATAAAAGAAATAAATCATAAATTATCTTAATTAACTCAGGGGACCTCAAAATAGATATATCCACTAAAATGTTTGATTTGAAAATTTTCGTGAAAACTATACTTTGCATATGGAGGAAAGTAAAAATACGTTTAAGTAAACAAAAATGTCACGACTAATTTACGCGTCAAAGCAATATTATTTATTTTGGTGAATATAAAGGAGAGTATAGATTTCAATTTAAATCAATGTTTTATAAGCGTAGCAAATGAAGTAAAATTTCAAGTTTAGAAAAATCTGAACATTTTGATTTGCCGGGGCGCGATTAGCTTCGCTCGCG
This sequence comes from Philonthus cognatus, assembly GCA_932526585.2. Lineage (NCBI taxonomy): Eukaryota > Metazoa > Arthropoda > Insecta > Coleoptera > Staphylinidae > Philonthus > Philonthus cognatus. The sequence goes on along the minus strand of OW052242.1, from coordinate 67,001,612 downwards.
CGCCCCAATGCATCAAAATGTTCAGGCTTTTCTAAACTCGAAATTTTACTTCATTCTTAATCTAGGAATGGAAACCTATGATAAACAACATCAAATAAAACACTACAATAAAAGATAAACACTCAACAATGTCTTTAGTAAAAATTAAAGATAACACTTTTTTATAGAAGAATTATCTGAAATGTGTATACTTTAATGAAAGTATCTAGGTAAGTGTTAATTATATTGAAAATTAGTAACAATCATAGAAATATTGGGATTTAACAACGCTAAATAGATCTTCCAAACTAGTAAAAATAACAATATATTTAAAAAATATTCAAAACTAATGAAAATCGCAGTAATAAATAAATATAAGGACGGCGTGGCCAATATTTTGTACATGGAAATTATAAAAGTTAAACATTAGAAAAACGAAATCTTTAAAATCTTCAATTATAAAATTTAACTAAAATGTTCAAAATTGCGTCAAGTTTATCATAAAGAAGACTATTTTTTTTAAACAAAAATTACAACAATACGACTACTACTAATAGATTTATTATTACAAAAATCATTAATATTAAAGAAAATAAACAAGATTCGTGCAAATTGTACAACAATTCTTGAACAATTGTTCAAGAATATTACTCCAACCCCGAACTGTATTTTAAAGTACCAAAACTTTATTAGTCAATAAAAATATTGGTTTTAACTCAAATTATCATGCAGCCTATTGGTAATTTCGAGTATTTCAATGTAAATGCCTACAAGTAAATGCGTAGGAATATTTTTCATTTTTGTAGAGATTAAGTGATAAATAGTAAGCGAGTGTTATTTTTGCATGTGTCTGTATGCGTGTCGAGGAAGACCGAAATTATCAAGAGAATTGTAAAAATTGAATAATAAGGTAGCCATTTATTTTGAAACGCTATCATAGAATAATGTAGTATACACAATTTTTACACTATTATTTGAAATATTTCGTGCTACGGGAAGAGATACTGACATTCTTCTAGCATGTACTTTGAAGTACCATTAAGCTAATGACCATAGGTTGTCAACAAGGGCATAACCAGTGTTGTTCCTTTATACTTTCCGCATATCGGTAGAGCACTTCTGGAAATTGCGGTACATTTCTGTAGATCATTTGTGCACACTTTTAAATTTGATTTAATTAGGAGCCACAAAATAATAATTAGATGCCATGAAATGATAATAATCCGCATAAAAGATTTAAAATCAATACGTCGAAATTTTAACTATGTTGAAAAATCAGCGATAATCACGAAGACACGGATGTCATCATTCAACATGATTTTATTGAAAAGCGTGTAAAAACGGAAGAGGATGGCTGGTGAATAAGCAGACGATGACCCTATACAAACCGAACGCAAAAATATGAAGTAAAAGAATATATTAGGATATTAGATACAATAATAAATCATATAGAATCCAGACCAAGGAAGGTCTCATCCAAAAGCTTCACGAAGTTGTGTGAACAACTTCAAGATTATTTTTCAAATATGTCTCTTGAATCCTATCAAGAGGAACTCGTAAGCTTTGCTAAACATTGAGAACATTTTAAAGTGTCGTCAACAAATAGAGACGTTTTCAAAGAGAACCCAGTCTCTCCAAAAGAGATTGCAAACAGTAACACAGATGAAGACAATACTGACAATGACAATCAAATTTATAAAAAATGCCAAAATTGGCATTGTACAGTAAAGCTTATTTTACTATTGAAAAAGCCTATAAAGTACGAGTATACATGGTTTGTCCGGTAAGTAAGAAAATCATGCCAGAACTTTTATATATTTAAAAATATAATTAAATTAACATCGAAAAGACAACATTTATGAGATTTAGAAATAAGAACTTGTGAAATAAAATGAGAATTGGTCAGTATGATTTCGAGAATATGACTAAATTTAAATACCTAGGAAAAACAATCTCAAATGACGGAGACATTTTGGAGATAAACGAAAAAATAATCATATCGCGACTAGAGCCTTCTACGCAAACAAAAAGATCTTAGAAAATAAATCAGTTAGTAATACTTATTATAGAAGAGATTGGAATTTTATTACATTTTTCCGAACACACTGCTACACTGCTAAGATGTGTAAATTATAACAATTATATAAAAATTGTATGTGTCCTAATTAATATTGCCCTACTCGTAGTATAAAACAAAAATCACTCTGAGAATAGTATATTGTACGAGAGTGGATATGATGCTTATATCTCACGACGGCAAGTTTGGGGCACGACACCGTAGGCGAGGGCCCCAATTGCCGAGTGAGATATAAGCCATATCCAGTAGAGTTTTACAATAAACTTTTCCTACGGCTAGTGAAAGAACCGGAATTAATAGCTGAACATTATTACAATAATTTTTAGTTGCACATAAAAATGTAATTATAGAAAGTACAACGAACGTATGTAGTGCTTACACATAATAGTGTGTAAGTTCAAATTTAATTTCACTGTTAATTTTATTTACCATAGCATATAATTCTTATTAATATGGTTTAAGTTCTTGGTAGTCCACTATTCACAGCAAAAGAATGCATAAAGCATGATTTTAAGAAAATATATTTTAAAGTTTACAAAAAAATAAGTATTACCTCTTATTTTCCAATACGAGTATCAGTAATATCCAGTTTCAACGAATAATTGAATTAACTGTTTTGTGTGGTAAATTAAATACACTTGTAAATAAAACACTTTTTTGTATAGTGATTAAACAAAGTAAAAAGTGTTTAATTTACAAGTGAATAATTGAATTGATCTAAATCACAGATTCATACTTCTATCTCCAATTTTATAAATTTTGCACTTCTGTACACTTCGGCGCAATAAAGTTAAGCACACAAAATATGTTATAGTTTAAAACGGACGTCATGAGTTTCCTATAATCTATTTAATAACCAGGAGGAGCGTTTTAAATTTCACGCGCCAAAACCTACAATTCTGATTGGCCGAGAGCGCGCCCATTTTTCACTATGCTAATTACGTCATTATTAGACGCAACCACTGACATAACCTTAATTTGAAGCGTTACCGAGTTGCAACTTTGTCTGTTTCGTAATGACCTTTTGTGCAGTGTTTCTTTAGCATGGTTAAAAGTTAGTTTTGTTTATATTGTTGTGATGGATTATGGACCCAGTACAAGCTCGGTGATAATATCACCTTCACCTCCAAAAAAGCGTCAGAAGTTGGATTTGGGTCATTTATATCTGTCTAAAAAACAGTGCATAATAAATATGTATAAGCAGATGATAACAGACGATCAACATATGAAAATGACTGCTGTTGTATCAGACATTGTTGGTGCAGTAGGTGAGATATCAAATAGCATAAGAATATGCATCAAATAATAAAATTTTTAATTTTTAGGAGTTGTAAATTTCACTGTCTATCGTACTATTAGCAAATATAAGAAATCCAGAGAGATTTGTAGCCTACGAATCCTGGATTCGAATCCTTTTAGAGGATTCAAAAGAGGCATTCGAATACTTTAGTTTAATTGAATTCGTTACATTTTTTTGAGAGGATGCGTATTCGAGTCTAAGCGTGGGTAATTCGAATTATTATAAAAGGATTCGAATTCTTGTAAAAGGATTCGAATACTTACAAAAGGATTTGTTGAATCGTCAAAAATAATTGTGAGGAATAACATGAAAAATGTTTTTTTGTGTGCTTTTAAATTTCACGTTAAATCATTGTTTTATGTGCGTGGCGCATGACGTAAAATTTCAAGTTTAGAAAAGCCCAGAAAATTTGTCTCGGGTCGCTGCGCGACCCTCGACAAATTTTCACGGGGCTTTTCTAAACTCGAAATTTTACTTCATGCTTAGTCTGGGAGTGGAAACGTTCGTTCGAAACTTCGAAGTGAATGCTTTGATAAGAACATTAAATGATTGAAAATGTTTTTAAAGATAATAATCTAGTTTTCAACACTTTGTTTAATATTGTTTTCCGACATTTCCCTGACTTTTAATATAACTTCTTTCTGTGAGACACTCCCATTCTGTTTAATAGTGTCATTGTTTTTGCCTTTATTTAAGTTAATTTTTTAAATTTTTACGTGTTTTGTAAGTTACCTGCTGATTTTGACAAATTTAATAATATCATATGGCTTTATTGTTAGTGTTTTGGTCAATTTGAATATAATTCCATGACTTTACTCTGACTTTCCCGGTTTTAATGATATTCAGTGAATTTTTTAATTACGTAAATTTCAAGCACTAGTCGATTTTATAATAGAGTTTAATTTGAAGTTTTGAACGAGTGTTTCCACTCCCAGGCTAAGCATGAAGTAAAATTTCGAGTTTAGAAAAGCCCCGAGAAAATTTGTCGAGGGTCGCGCAGCGACCCGAGACAAATTTTCGGGCTTTTCTAAACTCGAAATTTTACTTCATGCGCCACGCGTACAAAACACTGATTTAAAGTGGAGTTTAGAAACACACAAATACATATTTAACCAGAGTAACAGGGAGTTAGATATTTAGTCTGTTATCAACGATGTTCAGTAGTAATAATAAATAATTAGGTTTTGAATATTTTTGTCAAAACAACTGGCAACGATATTATTATTATATATTAATGGTTGCAAAAAAATAATAAAATCAAATTTATTTTTACAGGATTTGTATTCGTGATTCAAAAAACGGGATTCGAATCTTTGATTCGAATCATATTTATTTCTTACGAATCCTTTATTCGAGTATTTGTGACTCGAATCATATTAGATGATTTGGATTCGTGATTCGAATCCTTTTTACGAGGAGACACATTATTGTATAAATTCCATATTATATTATGAACATAATATAAATATGTTATATTTCACAGATAAATGGCGAGATGCATTTTAATTTAACTGACGATATTGGACGATGGAAAAGAAAATACTTAACCACAACTAAGAAGTACAAAATGGATATTTGATTTTACTTAAAGAGTAATTATGAAATTTTTTAAAATTGCTGCCAAACTTATCTAGTGATATTTCTGGTAACTTTTTATAGTGTAAATTGGGCTTTGGCACTTACTCCTTCTAGTTTTTAAACAGAATATAGTTACAAAAATATGTAAATATGTCAATTTCCCTTATGTCAAAATGCTGCGTCATTTAGACAACAATTCAAACATTCGAATTCTAACTAAAATTGAAGATGGTCTTTCTATTTCGGTTTTGTCGTATTTATTACGAGCGTTTTTTATCGAAAGGTCATAGTCTTGGTTTTTTAATAAAGATGTTAGTTTCAAGTTAAGGTGTTTTGTCATTTATTGAAACTGCAGCTAGGCAATTAACACAGACTCGAATTATACAACTAGAATATTGTGACAAATAGCTATGAGACTTGTGCCTGACTTTATTGCACAGAAGTGTATATTAAGGGAGTTTTTCTTTAAAGTATACGTATTCCAAATTCAACTCATTTTCTTTAAATCTTTAGATATTTGTTGTTTTTGTTAAGTTTAATTTGAAGCTATAAACGAGTGTTTTCCACTCCCAGACTAAGCATGGAGTAAAATTTCGAGTTTAGAAAAGCCCCGTGACAAATTTCCTGGGCTTTTCTAAACTCGAAATTTTACTTCATGCGCCACGCGTACAAAATACTAAAATATTGTGAAATTTATGTATATTTGAACCTCACTTGAAATCAGTGTATTATACGCGTTGCGTTGCGCATGACATTTTCACGGGGCTTTTCTAAACTCGAAATCATGCTTAGTCTGGGAGTAGAAAACACTCGTTTAAAGTTTCAAATTAAGCTGTTTTAAAAACAACGGATGTCGAAAAATGTACAGCCTATGCATATGTATATCTAATAAAAAAATCCTTGTATATGTTTTTATTTATGAGGATAATTTGAAAATTTGCTTATAACGGAATCTCTTGATATGTGTCGTCTACAAAACTTCAATCGGCTTAGTACGAGTTGTTAACCGAGTTACGTAAACAAACGTAACTAATAAATTTTTAAATCCTAACAAAAGTGGATATATCTTTACACTTTAGTGTGCAAAAATGATATGAATTTCACGGTAGGAGTAGGAACAAATTATAATCATGCTTAATCAAGGAGTGTAAACAAACTTTATAAATTTCAAATTGATCGCTTTTCAAAAACAATGAGTTCCTAAAATGTTATAACGCATGCAGCTCTACAATAAGAAATACTTGCGCCTAAGGGCCAAATATCTAATTGGCGCCCAGAACTTGATATAACAGTCTAAACGTCATGTGTCGTTATAGAATAAATATCGACTAATGTCAACTGTCACTATTGACAAATGTCAATGTCGACTCTCGATAACTGTTAACTGTAATGTTAAACACGTAAAAAATACATTAAAATATCGGTCCTGTGAGTATCGAAAATGTGAGGAATTCTAAGAAAAAGTTTGAATAATGTAAAAAAAATAACAATGACACCACAACTTGTCTCGAAAAAACATGCGAAATTTGTTAAAAATCTTGAAAACTACCACAAAAATCGAGTTTTTCTTAGAGTTTAGTCATATTTACCACAATAATGACCATTTATTTAATCTTTCCATTTTAGCAATTTTTACAGTTACACACCATACGATGATTACGTTTGGTATAAAAATTGGCATATTTTTTTTACGTTTTTTCATGTAAAATGTACGAACATTGATTTATGTCCATCACATTCGATCGTAAAAATCTTTTAAGAATGTGTTTATGTTTAAGTCGGTTACTTGTATAATTTAAAATAAATAATTTTTTACAAATATAATTTTTTTAAATATATAGGTTGTCTCTGGAGAAATCTGCCAAACTTCAGCGATGTATTACTTAAGTCATTTTAAGCAAAAAAAGTTATATCAACATAATTCCCCTTCGGAAAAGTTAGTCAATTGTGGCTTGTTGAAGAAAACTGTTCAAAATTGTAAGGAGTAGGCATTGGAAAGCATTGCTTTGCAATTATTTGTTTATCTGTCTAGTTAATCTAACTGGTAAATATGAATATTTTAAACATACCTTTAACGTTTATCAATGAAGAATATACAGATATTCATTTTATTTGCGGCTTTTGAATGGTAACGCTAGAACTGCCGTGCTGGAATTTCATCAGCGTTTCCCACATTATAATACAGATATTTATCGATACTCCATTACAAAAGCCGCAAATAATATTAATATCTGCATATTCTTTATTGGTAAACGTTAAAGGCCTTTCCAATCAGACATACACTGCCGAGCAATCATTGTATGTCTGATTGGACTAGGGTCACTTCGTAATTTGAATTTGTTTGGTTTTTTTTTAGAAATTTTTAGTTTTTTACGTGTTTTTTCGGTTGTAACAGTTTACTAACCGATCGCTTGAATAAACAAAAACGTTTTTGCTGTTCAAAGTTTATTTAAAGTAATTAAAATGAACAATTTCAATTTGATATGCTAAGTAATGAAAATAAATAAGTTTACTTTCATATGCTTTTGTTGAAACAAAAGACAGTTTAAAGACTTCAGTAGCGAGTATTCCCTCCTCTGGCAGTGATAACAGCTTACAAACGACGAGGCAATGTCTGGATCAGATATTGGATCATATTCTGCGGAAGATTGTCCTATTCCTGCACCTGTATGTCGCGAAGCTCTTTAGAATTTCTGGGGGCCTTCACATCTCTCCGTAAACGTTATCCCATCTTATCCCAAACATGCTCAATTGGATTTAAATCTGGACTGCGAGCAGGCCATACAAATCGCGTGATTTGACACTCGTCAAGAAACTCAGTAACTATCCGAGCAGTGTGGGGCCTTGCCTTATCATGCATAAATGTTGCGTTGTCACCAAGAATAACCGTGGACGGTAAAACATGGTTTTCTAGAACCTCTGTCAGGTACCTATGCGCATTCAACGTGCCATTCTCGATAAAGACTAACTCCGTATGAGTGTCAAAAGATATGCCTCCTTATGCCATAACTGATCCTCCACCAAATGGAAGTCGCTTGGCAATACATGCTTGAGCATATCTCTCGCCTTGTCGTCGCCACACTCTTACACGTCTATCTGAGCCCGTAACACAGAATCGCGATTCATCGGAAAACAATACGCGACTCCAATCCACTATTGTCCAAGCCCAGTGTTCTCGTGCAAAATTAAACCTCACCATCCGGTGTTCACGGGAAAGCGGAGGTCCAGTAGCTCTAGTTTGAGAAGATAATCCAGCAGCATGAAGTCGCCTCCTAACTGTCCACTTAGTTGTGTTTACATTTCTCACTTCATGCAGATGATTTTGAAGGAAAACTGCCGTGACCGTTCGGTTTTTCAGAGCACTAGGAACGAGAAAGCGGTCATATCTAGCTGTTTTAGTCTTGCCTCGCCCTGAACCAGGTCTTCGAGGGAGCAGACTCACTCGTACCGCCGCCATACTCGTTGCACACTGGAGAGACTTACATCAACCTTTCTCGCAGTTTCGCGCAGACCGCGGCCGTCTTCTAAAGTCACCACAATTCGTGCCGCAACAACAGGATTTATGCTTATTACAAAACACTAACAATGACTACAACATACAAACAATTTGCAACAGATAGATGTCATCACAGAAACAAAAACTATGCTTCTTTGTTTCAACAAAAGCATATGAAAGTAAACTTGTTCATTTTCATTACTTAGCATATCAAATTAAAATTGTTCATTTTTATTACTTTCAATAAACTTTAAACAACAAAAACTATTTTTTTTATTCAAGCAATCTGTTAGTAAACTGTTACAACCGAAAAAACACGTAAAAAACTAAACATTTTTAAAATAATTCCAAACAAAATTCAAATTACGGAGTGACCCTACTTTTATGCTCGGCAGTGTATGTTAATATAACTTTTTTTGCTTAAAATGACCTAAGTAATACAACCATGAAGTTTGGCACATTCCTCCCTGGACACTCTATATTGTTTTCGCGACAGTTATTATAGTAGTTGCAATTGTTTTGATAGTATATCTATTTATAACAAATATGCTATTTTAGACATTTATGTGATTTTTTAAAGGTATTCAAAATAGGCTTTTTACTAAAATTAATAATTACGACAGAATGTGAAATTAGGTCGATAATAATCTACATTGCTAATTCAATTCAATAATTATTACTTCAAAATTTTAAAACATATATTATTATAAATTGTCATATTTTAATAACCTACAAAAGCCAGTCAAGAAAAGCTCACTAGATTTGAAAAAAAATCGTGGGAAGCTAAATTTAATTTTTCCTAAAAAAAACATAACATGGAAATTATTATGTTAATCTTAATATTTTGTGTAAATAATTGAACACAGAACTTAAGGTATATATATAAGAATGCTAAGACCCATATCACTTACGCAGCAGAAACAATGACAATAACAAAAAAGGAACAAAGCAGGCTATCAGTTTTGAAAAGGAAACTAATGAGAAGGATATTAGGTGCAGTCAGAACTCTTGAAAATGAAATAAGACTGCGATACAACAGATAAATTGAAAGAGAACTAGGCGAAGAAACGGTCGAAAATTATATAAGGTGGATGAGGCTGACATGGCTAGGACACGTCTGGAGAGCAGGACCGAAAGAAACAATAAGACGAATTATGGAATGGTGACCACGTAACAAGAGGCAAAGAGGCAGGCCGAAGTCACGATGGATGAATGAACTCTAGGATGATCTACGAAGTATGGAAATAACTAACTAGAAGACAAAAACGGAACACAGAAACACATGGAGGAAGATAACTGACAAAATCTAACACGCGAAGTCGCACACGTAACACCGAATTACGAGGACCAATCCACCCCCAGACGAGGATTGTAAGGGCTTCATGGAAAGAAGCAGCGAAGCTGTTATGCTTTGGATATATAATTAAATTTAGTAAATATTCTTGAACATACATCTTTTGGGCATCAATATACAATGTCTCGTAGTTTTATCACATGTATTAATCCTCCAGAAAGTCCTAGACTGGCATGCCGCTCAGTGCGCTTGTAACGGCATCTTGTATGAGTTTAATAGTGTCAAAATTTTGTCTTTTTGACTTGAATGACAACCTAGATAATAAATAAAAGCCAAACAGAAGCAGATCTAGGCTATAGAAAGATTTGGCCAGTAATAGAGTTTTTTTAGCCAAAATCTCTTACCAATTACAATGAAAAGGTTCCGTAGTGTTAAGATTTAGCACACTCTCAGAACATCTGCAATTTTGATGGGACAAGGATTTTGAAGTGCCTAATTTATCTACTAGTAATCTGAAATATAAATGTCAATCACAGTTCAAAATTGCTTTAATTTTAGCTACATTTTCTTAAGTCAACTAAACAATTGTACTTTTCCTTAAAGATTCACCAAGTATGTTTTCTAATTGATAGCAATCGTTTCAGTTTCTTATGTTAAGTTTTACACAAAATATTATCCCGTATCAAGTTTGAGCCGAGACGCGATTCCCGAGCAGCAGTCGACTTTATCGTCGATTCACACTCAGAAAACTAAGTTAAACCATGTAACTAACTAACACTCCTCACCACCGATTACACCCGAAGATTCCACTCCCAGACCCTTTGGCTTAGAGCAAAAGCATTCTTATTACTTTCCGGAAAAAAAAACATGTATATTAACGTTGTCAGTAAATCGAGTCTAATACGAAAAAACGTTTTCTAAGGTGAAATATATTAAAAATAGATTGAGGAATTCAATATCAAATACAAATTTAATGCCTTTATGCTGATGTCATGTGAATATAAGATTTTGTGCAACTTTGACACTGTATAGGGCTTATAATTGATTCGGTTCTTAATAGATTGTCGGTAGATCCAAGAAGCATTTCGGTAGATCGGTAGTTAGTCATGAAATTTGGTAGATCTACCGACAAATCGGTAGACGGAACCCTGTGGACGTTTGAGACTTTCAGGGCGGCAGTAGAAAATTTAAAGAAAGAAAGAAGATGGTAAGTAAAAAAATTGGGGCGCTCTAGAAAAAAAAAAATCTCAAAGTAAGCAGTGGGCCAAATTAGGTTTTGTAACAATTGGAGTATCTTGCTTTGAAATGTGTAGATTTATGTATTTAAAAGAAATAAACTTGCTCTACGTACATGTGTTTAGGGAAGGCCAAATGTTCTAGTTACGCTACTCCTTAAATAAAAGTAAATAAGGTTCAATCATTTGTATTTTGCTAAAACGACATGTTATTTAAAATAAAAGTTTTGTAGTAACACATTTTCTCTTTTCATCCCTCTAACTATCATAGAAGTTTATTAAAAGTTTTTATTTATACCCTATATTATATTTAATCGGCAGTGCTTTTATTAATAATCTCCATATTTCAACATTTTAATTCCGTGTCAAGTCCCGTCTTTGTGTAAATTGATGGCTCCATTTTATCATTATCCAAATCGGCCAAATCCATTATTCAAATTACATGTGAGCTGATCAATCTCTTCGGCCGTAAATTATGCGTTCCGTTTTATCGCGCAAAAAATACCGCAAACGAAAAATTAATGCCATCAAAGAGCAGATTTGAACACGAACAGTAAATATCGGTTTTATTTATCGCCGTCATTACAATACGCACGAAATACACAAAATTATGATGTACATTTTGGGAATTAAACGGTAAGTAAGTTTATTTCAGAAATGCATTAGTTAAGACATCGTGTCTAAAGCACCCCTCCAAATAATCACTCAACAATATAAAAACGAAAGTAATTATCAACGAAAAAAATATGTTTGTATCATTGTAAGGAGCTATACTACAAAAACAGCGATTTTTTTTCAAGTAAACATATCCCAATTAATATATCGCTTGGTGAAACATTTTTAACTGAAAATAATAAAGGATAAATCAAAAATAAAACTTGTTTTGTTTCACAATTTGCTTCTGTTTACTCGTAAGTAGAGGCAAACCAAGTGTTAGTTTTTATTCATCCTTTATTATTATTAATTCCATTTTTTAAAGTTCAATTTAAAGCTTTAAACGAGTGTATTCCACTCCTAGAGGAGGTTCGCAATATGCTACTAAAGCAATATGCTGCTAAAGCAGTATGCTACTAAAGCAGTATTCTACAGACGTATATTTTTAACTTTACTTCAGACCAGTGTTTTATACGCGTGGAGCATGAAGTAAAACTCGAAATGTTACTTCAGATTAAGCAATCTGGGAGTGGAAAACACTCGTTAAATGCTTCAAATGAAACTTTAAATAAAGAACCAATGAATATCGGAAAATGTACAGTATATCCATATGTAAATTGTGTTACCATTTCGTTCTAAATTATTATAGGTTATTACAGAATTAAGTATGATGCAATAAGCAAGTAAATTTTATTTTAAATGTGAATTCATCCTATATTTAAACGAAACAGTAGAGATTTATGATTAAAAAAAAAAACAACCAAAGTAATAGTTGAATTTAACACTAATATTTTATTCCAACTAGATTAAACATTGAATCATGACTAAATATCAAAACGCTTTGAAATCACTGAAATCTAGCCACAGCTATGCTAAGCCGTGATTGCCAAATATGCCAAAAAAGCCGAGAAAAGAATTTATCAGATCTTTTGTTCCAAACATAATTCCCACATGTCTACTTTATGATTAAAATAAAATTTCGGTATTTTCTTAACCTATTAACGGCCGAGCAATTAAAGAGTTAACTCTAGAAGTTTATTTTAGGTAAAATTCTGCACCAATTTATATGATTTCTATGAATGACATTATATTACATACTGAGATTTGTTTCTTTTAAACGTACATAATGAATATGCTGGAAATTTTCAGCCGTTCATCGATTGAATAAAAGCGTTCAATTTTAAGTTTTAAACAATTTCCACTACTAAATTAAGCATAAAGTTAAAATTTCGAGATTAGATAATCCATAAAATTTGGTTCGGTCGCTCCGCACAGTGGCTTTTCTAAACTCGAAGTTTGACTTCATGTGTCACGCGTATAAAACATTAAAATATTGTGAAGTTAGAAATACACTGAAAACAATTTATTTTTAAGTGAGTAATAATCGAAAAATTTAAATATTTTCCTTTTCTTCATACATTCTCAAGTCAGACCAAATAATACAAAGTATTAAGTTAACTTATTTAGTAATTTAATAAAATATTAAAATAAAATTAATAATGGTTCATTATTACATCAATGGCGCTCAATAAGTTAACAAACAAATGAAAACTGCACTTTCAAAGTCATGACTCAATGTTGTAACTAATTGGAATAAAAAAAAATATATATAAGTGATTACATTTCACTAATATTTTTGTTTTTGTATTCCAACTTTATTCCAACTACTTTCAATTGGTGACTTAGAAAGGGTGTATAACAAAAGCGGAAAGATTACATTAATTTAAAGAAAGAAAGGACCGACATTTTGATTTAAGTGTTTTCTTTTAAAATCATAGTTAAATCTGTTTCACAACGCGAAAGATGAGAAACTAATTTAAGTAAGGGTTCAGTTCGGTACAAAACTTGAACGTCCCATAAATGTTCTAAATTACCCGTATCTAACATAAAATCACTCAGTTAATTTACTTACCACAACGATTTCAATGTAGAAATGAGACTAACCTGAAACATAAAATTTATTGAATATTAATTTGAAGTATACCTTGTTTAAATTTATATGTGATTAATTTAACCGACTTCGCATCTCTAATAGTTTACGAAATCCCAATGATGAGCACTACGAATCAAACGAGCGGTATATACAGGGCGAGTTTCATGTTCTGCATGGGGATCTTGGAAACTATAAGAGATACAGAAGCGACTAAAACGGCAAAGTAGTGCAGTTTTACGACAAGAATAAAAAAATAAATTTGCAAAATTTTAAAACTATATATTTTGAAAAAAGTGAATTTTTTTTTCAAATCGATTATTCTTAGTTATTAAAAGAGATAGAAAAAAAACTGCAAATAGCAAAATTTGAGATAATTTTACACTATATAATAAAATGTTATTAGATTTTCTCTATATACATTAGTTTTTGAGAAATAACACATACTTACATTTTTTAAATGGAAACCATAGTTGGCTATGTCATAACTGAAATGAGATTTTCTTTCTCTTTAATCAGATATATCACTTGGCATACTTATTTACAACTGAGTTATTAACTTTATTCTATTTTATTTACAAAAAAAAATAGTTAGCCATGAACTATAATAAAACAATTGCGATTGTTTATGACAGTTAGTTTCATTGTTGTATTTTTGTTAATTAATTTAGTGTTAAAACAACTGTTTTTTATGGACATTTTTTCCTACCAATTTTCAGTTCTTATTACACATAACATGCAAATAAACTTATTTAAATTTTTTTTTAAACTCCTATATTGCAAGAAGCCGCAATTGTTTTATAATTGTTATTTTTTCATGGCCAACTATGTTTTTCTATGAAAAAAATTGTTATTAACTCAGTTATTTTTATAAATCCGTATGTCAAGTTTTCTATCAGTTTGAAGATTAAAAAAAAAAACTCGTTTTAATGATGACATAGCTAACTATGGTTTCCATTTTTAAAAATGCAAGTTCGTGTTATATCTCGAAAAGTTATGTCAATGTAGAATATCTAATAATATTTTATTATTTAGTGTAAAATCATTTAAAACTTCGCCATTTATAATTTTTTTCTATCTTTTTTAATAACTGAGAAAAATCGATTTGAAGAAATCAACATTATTTACATTTTTCAAAATATTTAGTTACCTTTGACTTTTCGGAAAGTTTACAAGTGTCTTTTTATATATTTAGCTCGAAAAATTGCACTACTTTGCCCATTTAACTGTTTCTCTATCTCGTATCGTTTCCTAGAATCCCATAGAGAACAAGAAAAAGACTCAACTTGGATATGACAAATTATTTAATAATTACTTTTATTTAAAGTACATTTTGTATTTGCAAGTAATTACATAAATTATTCAGTAAGTAGATAATTTAGCACATTATTCTTGCGATCTAGTGTGTACATATGTGTTGACATTAAATGCTCTCGGATGATCCCAATTCGTTGGTCTTAATTAATCATTAGCGGAGCTCAAAGTTTGAACATTTGAACAGACGTGGGGCGCAGATGTTCACCCCAAAGACAAATCATTACAGTGTAATAAATAAACAAATTTAGAATTAATTGTCCTATATTTGGTTCGAATTAATTGTCCTATATTTGGAATTAATAAAAATTAACCTTATTGTGCTATTTTAAATTACGACAATAAAATTTGTGGAGCTCGCGCGCAAAGCCCGAAAAATCCACTCGTGAGCGATTTTGACTTTTTCACGCTTACTCATAATTTTGGGTGAGGTGCAAATCCCCCTGAAACCCGTTTAAAATTCAAAACTAAATGCAGGTTTTATACAGGGTGCCCGTATTTCAACAGAATGTATGGGGATTTCGGTTATTTGAAGAGATAGAGTCGGTTAAATTGGGGCAAAGTTGTGTATTTTAGGGTCTAACAATAATCTGTAAACAATTTTGAAATATCTTTTTTGTTTTCAAGATATCAACAAAAACTGATTTACGTTCTAATTTTTTTATTTAAAAACTACTGAATCTGGACATTTAGAACTTTGACAATATACAGGCACTTTTTAATGAGGAATCTAGTCGCATATTGTTTTTAAGATAACTATAACATTTACCCGGGGACCATAGCTAACTTTTGTTTTTATTTATGGGCGCCATTTTGGATTTTTATATTTTTTGAAAGAAAATTATTTTCTGAACTCAGTGATGTATCACACTCATAATTTATTTTAGATTTGATATTTAAAATTATAATATTTTCTTTTTTGCACAGAGTGTCTTGGAAACAATGACGCCATATCTATTAACCAATAAAATATTGACACCAGTCAATCATTGGTCGCAGTCAAAATTATTAAATAGTTGTCAATCTTTTGTAATAATAATAATAAGTATCGATTATCACACAAAACATAAATTAAAAAAAATGATGTCATAGCACTTTCCCCGTTAAAGATATGATGACCTAAATATCAACAGTATAGAAAAACTCAATTTATTCTACTTTTATTATTATTATTCCAAAACTATTCACAAAAAAAGTTATATTTCCATTTTCACTACATCTCAATAAATATTGATCACCATCACATTTAAGCATTATATATTTTACCTTTCACTGTAAATCATTGGTTTATACGCGTAGCGCATGAAGTAAAATTTCGAGTTTAGAAAAGCCCCGTGAAAATTTGTCACGGTTCGCGCGGGGCTTTTCTAAACTCGAAATTTTACTTCATACTTAGTCTGGGAGTGGAATACACTCTTTAGGTTAACATAGATCACAACTGGTGATGTATTTTAACAACAATTATTGAACAACAATTATAGGAGTTGTCAAATGAGTGAGTTACGGAACTGTTTCCAAGGCACTCTTTACAAAAAACAAAAGATTAAAATTTTACATATAAAATGTAAAATAAACTATAAGTGTGATAACATCATTGAATTCGGAGAAAAATATTCTTCCAAAAAATTTTAAAATCCAAAATGGCGCCCATAAGAAAAACAAAAGTTAGCTATGGTCCCTGGGTAAATGTTATAGTTATCTTAAAATAAAATATGTTTCTAGATTTCTCGTTAAAAAGTGCCTGTATAATGTGTAAGTTGTAAATGTCCAGATTCAATGGTTTTTGAATACAAAAATAAAAAACGAAATTTCAAAAAATCCGTTTTTTTGTCAATATCTCAAAAACGAAAGAAGATATTTTAAATACATTCTGTTGAAATACGGGCCCCCTGTATTTATTTTGGTTGACTCAAAATTGTTTTTATATTCTAATACTAGCAATTAAAGACAGTCATAACATTTTCATAAAATTCCACTAATCAATTGCTCTTGTAGAATTTTACATTTTTGTAGAGTTGATGAATTTTTACATATTTATCAATTTGTCCTAATTTTCAGAAATCTACAGTTTTTCTTCAGATTATATAAGGTGTGTTGGTTTTGACGATTTTATTTAAAATTGTAATATTTTATTAATTTTAATAAAAGATTTTTCCTAAATATTGACGTACAAAGATTTTTTCTTTTAACATAGTGGCGACTAATGCTAAATTTTCTTCGTTCGCGCGCACTGCAAATCCAAATTTCCAGGCTTTTTTAAACTCGAAATTTTACTTCATGCTTAGTCTGGGAGTGGACGACACTCGTTACAAATTTCAAATTAAACTCTTTTATAGAATCAACGAATACCTGAAAATTACATAGTGTACATTGAGATATGTATAAGTACTTAAAATAAAAATTCTTGATTTTTACGTCTAGATGTTAAAAATTGAGAAATGTAAAGAAAGTATAAAAAAGTCAAATTTATTTTAAAATATAATATACTTATTGTACATTTCAAAGTATTTGCCATTGTTTGTACATTTGACGATTTTATTTAAAGTTTATGATTTTCGCTAATTTTTAGAATAACTATAATTTTATTTATGTTCGACAGCGTAAACGCTATCTAATGACCATTTGCTTAAGTAGCATCGTCAAAGGCTGGTAAACTAAACGTTTGTATACAGCAATTGTTCGTCTACAACAGGGCTTTATTTTATAGAATACAATATACAATACAATATAGAATACAAATATCAAGAATATACGGTGAATGAATACTGAACACGAATTCATATTCTATAATATTATTGATTGTGATTTGTTTAACTATTTTAATTATAAGGTCATACTGTGGGCTGGATAACATAAAAATCGGCCAAATTAGTCAAATGCTTGGATTCTAAAATTGTAAGGTGATTATTTATTTATTTATTTACGGAAAAAATCCATTTTTATACATTTAAATATACAAAATACTTAAAGCTATTACAAAATGTAGATCATACATGATATATATACATATATGGATGTGGCAAGTTACATACAACAACAAACCTGAATACGTTTGAGACCGGATACTAATTTACAGAGAGACTTACTAAAAAGATGAAAGTTTGGATTTAGCGACAGTTTGTTTGGCGAGCGCATAAAGCGAGAGAGTGGACTATTAATTCCATAGTTAGATTTGTGAAATGGTATGGAAAATAGTGGTATATGTCTGGTTAAAGGATTTGTAGTATTTATATGAAAACCTACTTGATCCAACAGAAATGTACACTCCACTTGACAAGAAATTAATTTATAGAAAAAACACATATCCGCAAATAACCTTCTACAGCACAATTTATCAATTCGAAATTCTGTACACATTGTATTAATATTTCTCTCGTTATTATATCCAGATTTATACAGCATTATCTTCAAAAATTTTGTTTGGATATTTTCAATCATATTTATATATGTTTTTTGATGTGGTGACCAGACACAAGAACCATATTCCACTACTGAACGAACATATGCATAATATATCATTTTAAAAGCAGTTGGTGATAAATCAACCGCAGCCCTTTTAATAAATCCAAGCATCTTTATGGCCTGCGAGCAAGTACGAGTTATATGACTTCTAAACGTCATTTTCTTATCAAAAGTTATCCCTAAATCCAAAACCTCTATTAAATTTTCAAACTTGCTGATTTTAAATCTTCAATACCAATTTTAAGAAAACAAAATAGGTAACCTCCGGTCGACCTTTTTCGTCACTATAATGAAAGTCAATAAATGTTTGGTATTACTTGTTCAAAATCAAAAAAGAAAAAATTGCAGACCGAAAGTATTTGTTGACACTATTTCATAAATGTACACTAAATTTTTCCTGCCCTTATGAACGAGCCACCACTGCTCGCAAATAGCTCCTTATTAACAAGCATTATTATTTTGATTTTTGTAGGTTCAAAACTTAAATAAATAAATAAGAATTGAATAAGAAAAGTTATTTTTTAAAATATTTAAAACGAATTTTATTACTGAATACACACAGAGCAGCAATTACACGTTACAAATTAAATATTTCATACTTAAAGTTACAATAATTTTTCAGTTATTTTCAATTGAAAGTCGAAAAGTTAAATTTTATCGATATTTTAAATGAAAAACATACAGCGTTTAACGGTACAGTTTAACATACAGAAACATTTTGCATATAAATTATGCATAGAACAGTAAATCTGTCGTGTAACTCATACATTCATTGTATGAATGTCGGGGTATTAGGTCGAGAAATAGTTGTTATAATGAATATTTGAAAACTTGTCTCAATGAGACAAAATTTTTGCAGAAAGTCGATATTAATTTTTATTCGTTTTTATATTTTGTAAATATTCTGCAAACTATTGACAAACTCAATTTTTCTATATGTTAAATTTTCTTTACGTTAAACATACAGAAGTCTAATGGTAAATATATTTACTCACAATCGGTTAGTAATCTGTGCTTTTGTACTCTTCAAAACAGTCGAAAAGCGACTTATTGTTTACTTCACTTTCTCAGCTAGCCTGAAAATTTGGTTTGGTCGCTGGTTGCGGTTGCTGGTTTCCTGTATTCATCATTTCATTTTATTGATTTTAACATTTCTATACTATATTTATTAATATTTTGTAACTATTTTTTAGAATTGCAACACCTATTTTTGATAAAACTATAGTATAATTCAAATTCAAAATTATTTGAATACGAGAAAATAATCTTACGCTTCTTATAGTTTGCACACTTGAAACATTATATATAATATTACGAAAATGTTATTCGTGAAAATGCGAACAATGTCTTAATTAATTAGACAACTTAAGACAATAAATATCCATTGAAACAACAAATACACCTCCGGATATTGAATTACACAATGAAATATTTCATTGTGTAATTCAATATATGGAGGTGTATTTGTTGTTTCAATGGATATTTATAACATTTTCGTAATTTTATATAGAAAATTATAGTATTTTATATTGAAAATAGTTCCAATTTTCATTTAAAATGTATGTTTTTTGACAATATTTAGAAGATGTATTGTGTAATTGATTTTAATTACTTTTTACTATTTTTATTAAATTTCACTATTTGTTTATCAATTGTACGAGTTTTATCGATTTATAAAAAAACGAAAAATTTCCCCTATTTCCTCTCGTGGATCCGCGCCTGCTGACAAGTGCCAAATGCAAATGTTAGTCATAAACAAATTGGTACATTCTGTTTGACATACATACAAGTAAATAATAGTATACTCAAACTATGAACACTCAAATGAACACAAATTGCTCTACTCGTATGCATTTGTTTATCAACATTAAAACACAAAAACCGTTACAAATCCTATATTTCCACTTTGTATGCTTCCCGTTGACCAACACTTAAATAAATCAGGCTAATAACTTTACTGTTACTGCTCGAAAAATTCAGTATTTGTACGTAATCCAGAATTTAACTTGTATCAAGATAAGAAAGATAAAGACACCCCTATTGCTTGATTTAGCGTCGGACGTGCATTTCCCAGTCCTAACCTTAAAACCTTTAGCCCATTTTCCGCTAGTGTACATTTACAAACGCGCACCCGTTTTAATACTTTAATTCCTCAGATGTATAAAGTGGAAAATGCAAATTTCGAAAGGGCTGCACCATGCGATATACGTATGCTAATTAGGGACTCTAATTTCTGTCCCCCCGTATAAAATTTCCGAATGTGCTGACCCTAGAACACTAATACTTACCGAGCTAATTTCGTTCGGATTTTATTAAATACTGGAGAAATTATTGTGATGAATAAATTGTGCTATTTTATAACGTAATTATTCGTTAATGGCAGTAGGCCAAGATAAAGCATAATTTCAAGAAAATGGGACTAAGATAACTCTCGTCGAAAATCGTGCATTAGATTATGGACTTTTTAAGTTAAACGTCATTTTACAGATGAGCCTTTTATTATCTTAAGATTCAAGTGTAACAGGCTTTTAAACTTAAAATGCTTCGATACTAAACTCTTTTAGTTTTTTATTTGTAAGTTCTTTTAACAAATTATTTAGAATATACTCCCATTGAACACGAAAATATTTTAAACATTGCACGAATATTGAAAATAATACTAAACAATGTTTTATATTGTCAAATTATTACAACAAAGTTTTACAAACGTTACTAACATTGTGCAAACGTTTTTCATGCTATATTGATTTATATACATTACCTAAATGTTAAAAATGATACTAAAATTCAACATTGTTTTCTAACGATTCAAAAATAGTGCGGCAAAGTAACACAACAGTATATAATCAGTACAATTTGACTTTTATGCAATATTGTATTGTAAACATTGGATATATATTGAAAATGGTAACATTGCATTTTTAACATTGTATAATTGTTGAAACTGTTGCTGTAATATCTTCAGATATTCGTTGTTTTTTTAAAAGAGGTCAACTGAAAGCTTTAAACGAGTGTTTTCCACTCCCAGACTAAGCATGAAGTAAAATTTCGAGTTTAGAAAAGCCCCGTGAAAATTTTCTGGGCTTTTCTAAACTCAAAATTTTACTTTATGCGCCACGCGTATAAGCCGCTGATTTCAATTGAAGTTCATGCACTTGTTTACAATATTTTAATGTTTTCAGAGTTTAAAGGTACTGGGTACTTAGGTTCCGGGGCACTGTCTTCCCTAGACTACACATTACTTTTTGTAAGACAGTTTTTTTCCTGTATTCTTGTTACCAATACATATTTGTATTTTTTAGCTCGTTTAAACCCAGAAATGAATTTTGCATTAAGATTACGAGAGAAACATTCCAATACCGTTCACTTATTTGCTGCACATCGGATTGTATACAATACGGATTGTATACATTAATCGTATGTAACCTAACATACATACATTCGTATGTTGGGTTGCATACAAATAAGAGTAATCGCTCGTGTTGCATAGGCGTTGCTTAGTCAATGGTGCAGCAACATTTTTCTTTAAACGTTAGCATGCAACGTTCCTGCAGGCGGACATTCAGCGTTTATTAAACATTTTTTCAACATTCATGCAACTTAAAACGCAACGTTTTGTGTTGCGCGGTAACATTGATGCAACGTTTCTTTGCTCAGTGGGCTCGTAATCACAATTTTGTAATTTCTAGCATAGAAAATGTTTAAATGTATTTTTGATAAAATAGCGTATTTATAGTATACTTAGTATCGAGAACAGAAAGGATTTGTTACCGGTCGAAGAGAAGGAGGAACGAGCGGAGCGAGCCACGACTCCAATGATTGTCTGAAACCGATATTGTACTTACTGTTCCAGGTGCTTATGACAGTTTTTGTACGATTGGAGAAAACAGACAACATTTCTTCGCAATTATTATGGATATATCTGACTGACGATTTGTCAAATTTGATTACTGAAATTTGACTCCTTTCAATTGCAACTGCTGTGTTTTTTTCAGTTGCTCTAAATAGTAAATTATATTTACCGTTTACGGAACGGTAAGTAAAACTCAAATTTCACTTACCGATTGACAGTTACGATACACATTTTCATACATGTGACAAATATTTTAAAGCTTTTCTAAACTCGAAATTTTACTTCATGGTTAGTATGGGAGTGGAAGACACTCGTCCACTCCCATACTAACCATGAAGTAAAATTTCGAGTTTAGAAAAGCCCCGCGTAAAAAATTTGTCGAGGGTCGCGCATCGATCCGAGACAAATTCTTACGGGGCTTTTCTAAACTCAAAATTTTACTTTATGCGCCACGCGTATAAAACACCGATTTACAGTAAGAGTAAACATATATAACGCTTAGATGTGATAGTAGGTGATCAATATTTACCGAGATGTAGCGAAAAAATTCAAGAATTTCTTATTTTGTGAATAGTTTTGAAATAATAATAAAGGAGAATAAATTTAGTTTAAGCAAGTTTTCCATATTGTTGATATTTAAATCATTATATCTTTTACGGAGAAATTGCTATTATGGACACATCACAATTTTTTAATTTTAAAAATTAAAAGTTTAGAAGACCATAATAGTAATAATAATGAAAAGTGCCGAGCTTTTCAACAAAAAAAGTGCGCAGCGATTTTTATTTTTACGTTTTATTGAAGTTTATTGTAGTCTTATTAATTTGTACTAGTTTCAATAAAGTCACACATCTTCTTTAATTTTTTGTGAATTTATGAAAACAACACAAATGTTCCTGTAGAGTCCTGCAATATCAATAAAACGGATATATTTCGAGTTTCTCCAACATTCTATTTAGTCGATCAATTTTCATTTCTCAAACACCAAAATCAACTTTATTATGTTGGTATGAAAATTTGTAATTTTCATAAAATTCTGATATTTAAAACAGTAAAATATCTTTGAAATCGATCAATGTTTAATTCCTTAAAACTCTTAATTAATATGTTTTGATGTTTTTAACGATTTGTTTTGTGTTTCCTTTATAAACAAATAACTAAATTTCAGATTGTGATAGAATTGGCGCAAATTTCTGATGAACTAATATTTTTTGCAATAACATTAAAAAAACTTATATTTTTTAGTAAAATAGGAAACCAAAACCTGCGGTTTTCATGAATATTTCACGCTTTGATGTTTACATTTTTTACACAATTGAGAATTTTGCAATACTGGTGCAGGCGCCGGGATTAACAATTTAAACTTAGTGCTATTGTAATTTTATTTCTAGTGCAGCGATTTTTGGTTTTACAACGTTCTATAAAATTTATTGTATTATTAAACATTTCTACGAATTTCATTAGAATCAGTAATTTTTTTCGATTTTTCTGAACTTGTAAAAATGACACTAGTTTTCCTGATTTCTATAAAAATGAATGTGCATTTAAAAAAATCTTTGTATTGCTTTTTGATGAAATGTTGGCGACTTTCGTGAAAATTGATTTTTTGAATTTATATTAAGAACTTTAAGCTGGTTAGTGCTATTTAGTAAAAATGTACACCTCAAAAGTTTTCGTTATTCATGTAGCTATTTTGATGTTTGTAAAACACAATGTTCAATTGTTTTTCTGTGTTGACCATTAAAATGAGGATAAAATTTTCTATCAAAATGACTATATTTTTGCTTGAGTTATAACATTTTTTGAAAACTTCTTTTCAGATTTTTGTATTTTATGAAAAACCTATATAAGTTAAACTCCTAAAAAGAGGTTACATCTAACATTAAATGCATCACGACGATTTTATAAAAAGTAACGTAAAGAGTAAATTGTAACTAAAGTTAGCTAGTTAACATCTTCTATCAAAATGACTATATTTTTGCTTGAGCTATAACATTTCTTGAAAACTTCTTTTCAGAATTTTGTATTTTATGAACCACCTATATAAGTTAAACTCTTAAAAAAAAGGTTACATCTTACATTAAATGCATCACGACGATTTTATAAAAAGTAACGTAAAGAGTAAATTGATTAGTATAGCGTTTCACTTATCCTGGGACATTCTGTTTGTATATATTATTTCTTGAATTAATTTTTTATCTGGCACTAGGTGAAACATAACATAATAGCTTTATTTATTTTTTGAGCTATAAATAATAATGATGAATATATTTTTATAATTATTTCCCTATTCTTAATGATTACAACTATTTTCATCCACTTATTAATGGCTGCATTACGCTCGTTGTTGTGAGGTTTATTTAAGTCATGTTTTAATTAAATACATTATTTTCTGAAATGACAAAACATATAATAATAATAATAATATCCTTCGTCCTTAATACATATCCTTAGTACATCTATCCTTAGTACATCTTAACCTGTATTTCTACAGGCCCCTAAAGTTCAGAAATGGTGCGGGGGGGGGCTTATTATTATTATTATAGCTCATCTTGAGCCTGCAGGCGGCTTATACAGGGTGTAATAATAAGAAAATATTATCTACCACAATTATTTTATAGCATGCATGTAAATGTAGAGTAAAATATTTCGCATTCTTTTAATTAAGATTTTGCATTCATAAAAACCCGAAAAAATGATTAAAAAAATATTAATTTTTACAAAAATAAGTGGTGGTATGAAATTAAACGAAAAATGTGGGGTGTGGATTTTTTGTCTTCTGATTAAATATTTAAATTCTCTTGATTGTGTCTTAGCCTTTAATTAATTCTAAATACATTACTGAGATTTAAAAGCTTTAAGGCAAAAGCGAATTTTATTCACATTTTTAAATAAAATCTTACAACCGACTCTCTATCTCTTCAAATAACTGAGATCCCCATACATTCTGTCGATATATGGGCATCCCGTATAAATGACTGTTGGACGTATTTGTTTTTACTATTTTTTGAGATTTAGTTTGTTATAGTATTTTTTTCTTAAATTGTTTTACGCATATTTTTACTATTTTATATATATTTTTACCTAATTATATTAAACTTTATATGTATATACTTATACACTTGACAGTGAAATGTCTGACTGCCAATAAATTCAAGTCTAAGTTGACATCAGTGTCAATTGTTTTCGAACTTAATCTTATTGACTGTCATTTGCAAAAAATAACAATTTTAGAGAAAAAACAATGTAATCCTAGATTTGTATAGAATTTAATTTATTTTATTATTGATATTATTATTATGTTGTTGTAGAAAGGCTAAATAAATCGAATCGAATCTAAACAAAACATTAACATTAATAGTAAATACATTTTGATAGCAATAAAATTAAAAAACAAACATCTCAGAAAAACAAAAATCATATCTACATTCTTAATTTTAATAATATTTTTAAATTTTGAATAAGCATACTTATAAGTATTTTAAATAACAATATTAAAAGCAGCGTAATAATTGGAAAAATTATTTAAAAAATCAACAAAAATTTACAAATACATGTAAAATTTTATAACATACAAACTTCTAAAATTGATTTAAAAAAACAGTGAAATTCGCAAATTTAACAAAGTTAGCTACTAACTGAAGTCGTCAACATTTTGAATTTCAACAACATTTGTCGACATTGATAAACTCAATATGAAATCATAAAAATCTTCATAATTTAAAATAACATGGAAAATTAATGCCCTTTAATTTAGTGAATTGCTTTTAACGGGCGTCATCTAGCGCAAAGCGGAGTGACGAAAACGATATTTATTCTAAACTCGAAATTTTACTTTATGCGTCACGTCGGATACGCTTATAAACACTGATTTGATGAGAAGTTTAAAACAGACTATTATTAAATATTTTTAAATAAATCGCTTTAATTTATTGAATTAATTTCTCATCTGGCACTTGGTGAAACATATTAAAACA
Source organism: Philonthus cognatus (assembly GCA_932526585.2). NCBI lineage: Eukaryota > Metazoa > Arthropoda > Insecta > Coleoptera > Staphylinidae > Philonthus > Philonthus cognatus. The sequence continues at coordinate 66,975,463 of OW052242.1, read as the reverse complement.
CGTAAAGTTATTTAAATTAAAAACACTTGGTATTGTTTCACAAATTAAAACTTTATTCCGACTAGTTTCGGTTTGTTAGACCATTTTCAAACATTCCTTTGAAAATGGTCTAACAAACCAAAAATAGTCGGAATAAAGTTTTAATTTGTGAAACAATACTAAGTGTTTTTTAATTTAACTAACTTTACATGAATCGCTTTAGTAATTAATATCATTATGTAACAATAAATAAAAATATAATGGTATTTTTTTCTGGAAAAGTATTTTTTGAACTTTTTTATTCTCTGCGATACGAAAAAATGTTACCAATGTTACCGTAATTTCCAATATAAATTGCCATGAAAATCTGTTATAATAATTATTATTATTATTTAGTTTTAGTATATTACCGTAACAGTCATCCTCATAAATATTAATTTCAACAACTAATTATGATTTTGATTTTTCAGAATTTACCGAAAAACAAATATTTTCCATTTCTCTACAAAGAAAACAAGAATATTCTTAAAATCTATTTCCTATCCATTTATACATTATTAAATTTTACCTCTGGCCGAATGGACTTAGTTTCCAACGCCAAACAAAAAGAAACTCAATTTCCAGGGAGAACGACATATATCCGGGATTGATATCTCCTTGTGAGCGCTAATTGAGTCAAGTAAACATTTTGCACCATAATTACAAGACATATCCCGTCGGATGCACCATTATTGTAGTTAACTTTAAATTAGATCATTTCGACCAAGTATACTTATCTGCATTTATTGCTATGTACTTTTATAGCCATTTAAAAATCAATAGAGTTAATATAATAAGTGAATATTTATGCATTTTATTACTATTTATTAGATCTGGAATTCGAATAGAAATTTAGTTAATACAAATTCTTAGAAGAAGATTCGAATATATACGAAATCATTCGAAATCATTTAGAAAATAATTCTAACATTTTGAGATTAGAAAAGGATGAAAATTTAGATTTGTATGCCACTTTTTTGGATTTGGATTTGCACACTTCTATAAAAACAACAAATGACTGCAATATTTGAAATATTTGGACTTTTCATTATTGTTAAGGAATAATCAAATTTTGTTTCATATAATTTAAAGTAAAATTTATATCTTTAATTTTTACTTTCCCCCATATGCAAAACAAAGGGCAAGTATTGTTATCGCGAAAGTTTTCAAATCAAAAATGTTAGTAGATATATCCATTTTGAGGTCCCCGAGTTGATTTAAATTTTTTTTATCTGCAAATCTGTAATTCTGTCCTTCCCTAATTTTGTTGCCACGATAAAGTCTACACCGATTAAGCTGTTAAGATGACACAATAAACTTAAGCTTAAACGTAGATTTTCGCGGGCGTAACATGTATCACTGTTTCTTCGGGTTTGGTCCCGCGTATTTTCTTGGCTCTGGTCCATTTTATTTTTAATTCGACGTTTCGATGACGTCGCAGTCATCATCGTCAGGAATAACTATTAAAATTCTATTGCTCTAGCAACCACTTGTTTGACTTTTACGTACTACTTGATTGAAAAAAGGCCGAACAGTCTAAATCAAAGAGATGATGCTAAAAGACTACCACCAATTTGGAAAACTTGTATAAATTCAGGTCAAAATATATTATCTCCGAACAACAACCAAGAAATTCAAAATTCAACCCCTTCCGAAAATAATATTAAAATTGTCACAACTACATTATTAGAAGAACAAAACAGAAGAGTAACAGGAAGCCAAACAAGAAATTCACGCATCAAGTAGTACGTAAAAGTCAAACAAGTGGTTGCTAGAGCAATGGAATTTTAATAGTTATTCCTGACGATGATGACTGCGACGTCATCGAAACGTCGAATTAAAAATAAAATGGACCAGAGCCAAGAAAATACGCGGGACCAAACCCGAAGAAACAGTGATACATATATATATATATATATATATATATATATATATATATATATATATATATATATATATATATATATTAACCAGAGCTGGGCAGAATTTGAATCATTCAAGGGATTCGAATACTTTAGTTTAACTGGATTCGTGGTCCGGATTCGATACATTTTTTTAAAGGATTCGTATTCGAATCAAAATCCGGGTGATTCGAATCCTTATAAAAGGATTCGAATATTAATAAAAGGATTTGAATATTTATAAAAGGATTCGAATATTTATAAAAAGATTCAAATACTTACAGAAGGAATTGAACGTAAAAAATGATTCTAATTAATTGTGAGGATTAACATGAAAAATGTCTTTTTTCTTTTGTCTTTTGTAAAAATTTGTTTCGGGTCGCGGCCCTCGAGAAATTTTCACGGGTCTTTTCTAAACTCGAAATTTTACTTCATGCTTAGTCTGAGAGTGGAAACGCTCGTTCGAAACTTCAAACTGAATGCTTTGATAAGAACATTAAATGACTGAAAATGTATTTAAAGATATTAATCTAGTTTTCAAAATTTTGTTTAATATTATTTGAAGTAAAACTGACATGGTAGCCATAATCTGAAATGTTACATTTTTCCGGCATTTCCGTGATTCAAGATTTTTTTTCCCTGATCTTTTAATATAACTTTCTTCTGTGGGAAACCCCCATTTTGTTAAATTGTTTTCATTGTTTTTGTCAATATTTATGTTGATATTATAAATTTTTACGTGTTTTGTAATTTTTTAGGATGCATGTTGATTTTGACAAATTTAATAATATCGTATGGCTTTTTTGTTAGTGTTTTGGTCAATTTGAATATAATTCCATGACTTGTCTCTAACTTTCCAGGTTTTAATGATATTCAGTGAATTTTTTATTTGCGTAATTTTCAGGCATTCGTCGATTTTATAATAGAGTTCAGTTTGAAGTTTTAAACGAGTGATTCCACTCCCAGGTTAAGCATGAAGTAAAATTTCGAGTTAAGAAAGACATTTTGGCTCGGGCGCGTAGCGAATCGGAGCGACCGAGCCAAATTAGGCTTTTCTAAACTCGAAATTTTACTTCATGCGCCACGCGTACAAAACACTGATTTGAAGTGAAGTTCAAAAACACACAAACACATCATTAATCAGAGTAACACGGAATCAGATATTTAGTTTGTTCATTGGTACTAATAAATGATTAGGTTTTGAATATTTTTGGTAAAACAACTGGTAACGATATTTATATGTTAATGGTTATATTTATCTCTTACGAATCCTTTATTCGAGTATTAGTGATTCGAAACATATTAGGAGATTCGGGTTCGTGATACGAATCCTTTTTACAAGGATTCGTCATAGCTCTGATATTAACTCATAGTCATTAATTGTGTTTTCCTGTGATTCTTTCTGTTAATCCTCACGTTAATCCTAAGGTCAATTCATTTCATTGAGTCCAGATCCTTTTGTATATTTCTTAAACTTGTATGATGTGGAACAATACAATTATCGCAAATAAATGTCTTTAGTGAAAAAAGTGTTAGTGTTTTATTAAGTTTGATTATATTCAACTCTTCACGTAACTTAAACCAAATACATACATGGAACAGTTTATTATGTTGAATAAAACTTTATACATTACAAAATATAGTTTCTCCATTAAGTGAATATTTGATTTAATAATATTTTGTAAGCAATTTTGTAGATAATGATTATTAGAGATTACTAATTATAATTTATTAGACTGTTTATTCGACAAAATTCTGAATTCTGATCATTTACTGAACAAATACTTCTTGATCATAAATATATTCTATGAATTGTATCAAATCATAATATTGGGTAGAAAAATTTACAAAAGAAAATTATAAATAAAACTCTTTCTTTATTAAAGAATTGTCTAAAGGCATAAATTAGTTTTATTCTGTAACTGGTGAAATGATTAAAATTAAAAACAAACTTGTTCTTTTACTTTTGTTGAAAGAAGTTTGCCATATCTTGGGAGTACGCATGATCCTGTTGGATAGCTATGAACTTAAACTTGTATATTCATAGCTAAAAATAAAATGTAAATATTAAAATAAAAACACAAAATGTTTTAACACGTTTTAGTAGATAAATATCCGTTTTTAACTAATACGTATAGTTGGATGTACTTAAAAAAATACCTTTAATCACGAATTCGAATCCTTATATTTAAAATGATTCCAATCACGAGCCCCTGAATCAATAAAACGATAAAATATGATTCGAATCCTAATTTTCGACTTACGAATACAAACCCTTTTAAAAATCGTTTATGTTTCTAGCAGTGATGTTAAAATGTGGGCATGCGGGGGAAACTGTTCGGTGGGACATGCGAGGTCTGCATGCGCGAAGTGCGATCGCAACCTGAGTCAGCGTATTTCACTAAAATCCGCGGTTGAATGATAGTCTGGTTAGTTCGTTCTAAGGGAATCGCAGGCCTATTTTCGCTGAAACCGAATACCGTGTAATCGGATATCCTTATCGCGTTGTTTGAATTTTGTGTTTATAAGAGGATCTTACTGTTTAAAATGATATATTTAAATTTTTTAATGAAATAATGTATCTATTTTAATATATTTGTAATATAAAATAGATATTTTAATTTACATAATTATAATAAAATTATTATTATGATTATAATTATATTTTAAATATAAAATAATATCAAAGTAAATTTAGTTAATATTATGTGCTCATTTTGAATATGCAAATTGCAATGTTGACAGTGGTGCTTTATTTAAATTTTGTTTACTTATACTTATTTAATATATTTTTTTAAATTATTGCACATAAATAGTTATAATTATAAATATAGTAATAATATAATAGGAAATATATTATTTCAATAATAAATCAAAATATAGCATTTTAACACAATGTAATAAGTAGGTGCGAATAATCTAGCATTTTAAATTGTCTTGATCCTCTTATAAACATAAAATTCAAAAGCGCAATAACGATATCCGATTACACAGTATTCGGTTACACCGAAAATAGGCTTGCGATTCCCATCGAACGCATCCAATGAACGAATCAGACCGTTATTCTTCTATTTAAAATTCCATTTAAAATAAAACGAGCGAATGCTTTAAATCATAAACTATATAATCAGTATATTTGGAACTTTACTTAAAATCAGTGTTTTGTACGCGTGACGCATGAAGTAAAATTTTGAGTTCTTGAAAAGCCTAAACATTTGGTTTGGTTGCTCTGCTTGCCATGCGACCAAACTAAATTTTCAGGCTTTTCTAAACTCGAAATTTTACTTCATGATTTATGTAGGAGTGGCAACACTTGTTAGAAGTATATTTCAAAAAAATAATAAAAATACCTCTAACATTTTCAAGAATCAATTATTCAACGAACATCGTTACATTGATATTTTTTATTATAGTTTGTATTATCAAAGCTTAAAGAATAGAATAAGTTCAAAGTTCAAGATTTCCATACTTTTTAAATTTTCTAAACGACCAATTTAAAATGTTAAATTTCCCTGACTTTTCTCTGACTCTTCCCTGATTCCAGATTTTTTTGGAGACCCCTTAAAATAACTTTATTTGGTAAAAAAAAAAAAACGAACAGCAAACACTCGTAGTTACAGATTTAAGAGGATAAAAGAAAACATATCGTAAAGTACGAATTGAGAAATCGAGGATTGTTAAAATTCATTGAATCTACAAAGAAATAAATAAAATTTGGCTATAATTGATATTAAAATACTCGACTGTAGGTTTATAAAATATCAGTTCTAAATTTTAATATCGTAGAAAAAGTGATTAACCGTTTATTGTTTAATAAAAATTAAAAAATCAAAGTTTTATGTAATCAGCATTAAATTCACAGAGTTTACTTGAAATTTACTGCACTTACATATGCTTGAAAGAAATGATCTCAACGCATTTTCTTAAAATATTAAGCAAAAGTTGAAATTATGCAATAAAATCAACGGGTTTTGTAGAATATTTTCTTTGAAATAATTGTAAAAAATTAAAATCAAAATGAAATTTATTGAATCTACACAGAAATTAATAAATTTTGAATGGCTATAATTGGAATTTTGAAGTATTTATATGTATTTTTAGAATATTTTTTTATTGAATTAATCTCTATTAATTTTTAATCCTGTTGAACTTTTGCAATCTTGTAAAAAAAATGTTGGATTTAATGTTTTTACATAAAAAAAAAACTCAACCAAGTTTAAGCTTTTGCAATTTGTTCGTCAAAGTTTATTAATAAACAAATAACGCATAAGAATTTGTTTTTGTTCTAAATTTGAACTAAAAAATAACATCGACTTTATTTATTCTATGTCATAAACTTGACAATAAAGGAAACTGCAAAATAAGTTTCTGGTTGATCGTCTAACGAAGGTCTCCACTCCCAGATTAAGCATGAAGTAAAATTTCGAGTTTAGAAAAGCCTGAAAATTTGGATTGGCCGCGTAGCGAAGCGAAGCGGCCAATCCAAATTAGGCTTTTCTAAACTCGAAATTTTACGTCATGCGCCACGCGTATAAATCACTAAATTCAAATGAAATCTTAAACTAATTGTTAATTGAGTGTTAATCCATTAATAAGAAAGGATATTAGTGCTTTTATTCGTCAAATTCAACTAATTGATTAGAGTGAAATAAATTTAGTATGTCTATTATCAATTGTTTTAATTACGGGGAAAATGATATGATGGACACTTCACCATTTTTTATTTTGTTTAATATTATTTAATGTGCCAAATTCAACTCCGAACAGAATTAACAATTTGTCAATTCCTTCTAACTTCAAGTGAAATCTTCGACTAATTGATTAGAGTAAAATACATTTAGTATGTCAATTATCAGTCGATCAAATTATGAGGAAAATGCTATGACGGACAATTCACCATTTTTTTTAAGTATTACTTAATGCGTCAAATTTGTACTCTGTGTCAAATTCGCACTCCGAAAAAAAGGACAAATTTCCCTGACTTTTTCCAGACTTTTCCCGATGAATAAAATCGCCTGATTTTTCCCTGACTTTCCTGGGTTTTCCCGGTTAGTCGCCACCCTGTATACAATGTGATCAATCTCCTTATTTTGGTTAGTTTTGAAAAGAAACTTGCATTTTGATTATATTCGCTAAATTCAGCGATTTTCGTCAATTATGTTAACATCTCAAAATTATAGCGTATTTTTTTCTATTACCAGGCTTCGTCGAGAAGATCATGATACATTTTTAGGCATTTTCATAAAATTATAAAATGCTTAATCATTTTTTTTTATTATTATCGTTTCATGATTTTCATTAATTCTATCAAATTTCGATGATTTTCACGAATTTTATTTTATTTAAATGTGTTAAAAATAATTGAAAACTGATAAAAAGGTGTGAAAATTAATAAAATTTGATGGATTTCACGTATGGATATTTTATTAAATTTACATAATTCTCGACAAATTTGAAGACTTGTATAATATTTTTAAACTAAATTATTATCTTTCTTTAAAATGTTTGAGATATATAATTTATATTTATATTTATATTTTAATAGCAAAGGAGATTTCAAGGCCATGAGGCATTGAAGTAGAGCCTAAACTAACGTTCTTTGCTGTTCAGGTCTATTTTTTCTATTGCATTAAATTAAAATAATAATCATAAATTGTCTGATAGATTGCATTAGTTTTAATCTATGTCTGTTTCATTTTATTTTTTATTGAAATTTCTCCTTTTTTACTGTTTTTTTAGCTGGATTGAAGAGAATTTGGCCTAAATTATTGTTGATAGTTTTGTAAGAAAACAATTACGATTTATTGTATAATTCAATATCCGGCAGTGTATTTGCATGGGAAGTAGTTGTTACAACAGATATTTATTGTCTTATTATTCTTATTAATTAAGACTTATTGTTTTCAAATGTTATCGTACTTTTATTATAATCTATATTTATTTCCTTTAAATGAGCCTCTGAACACGATGAGAACTAATTTTACAACTATTTTGGATCAACTTAGGCTTGATTAAAAAAAGAAAGTGTTACTATACACGATTCCATTTGTTTCTGGATCTCGTCTAGCTATGGAAAAGTGACAGTTTAAGTATTGTAAATGGGGCTGGTTGTGTTTTAAATCAGGGTTTTTAAATGTCACTGTCAGATGTACGATTTTAAGGTTATAATTTCTGACTATTGTGATCTTACACTGTTGCCTGTTTTACAAATTTTCAGATATAAAAGGATAATAATATGCAGTTTTAAGATTAACAAAATTTACTACTTGGTTTTTGTACATACAAACACAGCAATAATATTGTATATAACAAATATAATGAATTCGGCTCTGCAAACTTATTTCGTCATCCATTTGTATTTCTCGCTTGGGTCTTCCCGTTAACACATTTTGATCAACTCCATCCATTCACCTTAATTTTGGTCATTCTCTCTTCTGTTGGCCCTCAGTATTTTTTTGTAGAATTGCAAATTTATTCCCACCCTCTTGTGATACTGATAATTTTCATGTCAAACAATTTTTAAGCCCTCATTCCACTTTTATTATTTAGTCAAGAGAACCTGCATCTGAATCTTCTGATGTTTGTTCTGAGCCAGATTCCCCAAGCGAAATAATAAAAGGAGGAATGGTTTCAAAAGAAAGGTTCCCCATGTGTTTTGTCCAGTCACTTTTCACTTTGACATTGACACAGCATTGCAACACTAGATTAATTTGATTTAATAATAAAATGCTCGAAGAAGCGACCGCGTGGCGAAATAATTGTTGCAAGATTAACAATAAACCTCTTGAAAATTAAAAAGAGGATTACTTATGATATCATAAATTATTGCAACACTGTTAAAATAAGGAATCAGGAGTGGCAACTAATAAAAAATGTAAATGTTGATACTGCAACATAACAACACGAAAGCATGGCTAGGCGAGATCCAGAAACAAATGGAATGGTGTATAGAAAATTTCATGTTTTTTTGTAGAAATCAAAATGAGTAATGGTTTCCACGGTTTTCATGGAAATTATTTATTTCCAAATTACACCTTTACAATTGTTTATTATATTTGTTGCCGATGATAAAAGCTCTTAAAATATGTGAAAATGTAAAAAAATCCCATTTATCGTTTTTTCTGTTATTTTCACATGAAGTTGGAAAGGAATAGATGAAATACAATTATTTAAATTTCATAATTAAAAAAAGCCTAATGGATTTTCATGAAATTTTACAACGGATGCAATGAGCATCCTACGATTTTACTGTTATTGATAGGTTATTTTATAGAATTGCTCATATTTCAGCTTGATTTTCATGAACGTGTACATTTTTTTTAAGATATTATATTTGGTACTATAATTGCATTAATTTTGCTTATATTTTACGGTTTTGATTGACAATAATCTTATTTCCTACATGTTAATATTATATTTTTGCCAGATTATACGTTTATTATCTTTCTTGTATTTCTATAAATTTTAACAGTTTACATAAATATAATATTGAGTTTAATATACCAGGTGTTCGATAAAAAATGCCCAACGCCATAACTCGGTAATTAATTGGCCGACTTTATTGAACTAAAAAACCAAAGTCAATGGCCGTTTAAATACTAAGAAATTACATCAATATTGATTTTTTTCTATAATAACTTCATTGCCAAACAATAGCCAACATTACATTTTTAAATGGCTGCCTACAATTTTTCAATTTTCGTACATAAGACATTATTTTTCTAAATCCAATAAGGCCCATTTTTTTTGTTCAATGGTTTTGTCGAAATTTTTTAAAAATAAATTGTCTATTTAAAATTACATTTTTCAAAAATCATAATTAGTGTTTCTTGGGAAAATGTACAAAATGTCATTTATTGTGAGGTTATGTCAAACAAATACGACACAACAAATAAACACGGATGTAAAGTTAGCAATAGATTCTAGCAATAGATTTAAAAAATTATCTACTAAAAAATGAAACTACATTAACAGTACGTTCTAGTACATGTACTATGTATAAAGGGTGTTCGAAAAGTAATGTAACGGTTCGATATTTCTGTTTGTGGTGAGTTTAGAAAAAAATGTTTTAAAATAAAACCGCACGGATTTAAGCCACTTAGATCAAAAGTAACAATGAAAAAACTAACTAAAAGACGAACGAATCATAATCAAGTGTATATGTCTCAAAATGTTGAAACAATTGTTATTAACAGTTGTTATTATTGATTTAACTATTATTGCTGTTTTTTTTAAATACAAAAAAAGTTTGCTTACCGAACATGAAACAATAATAATTTTAATGATGAGAGGTTACGGCGATCGCATAAGAAGTTATGGGCAAGTAGTTTTAAGATCGAGAGCCACTTGCAAAAACAGCAGTTTGGAGCGTAGTAAAGTATTTTGAAGTTGTAGGTTACATTAAAAATCGTTTAGGAGCTGGTAGACAAAAACTGCCAAAAACAACCAAAAGGCTTTGAATGTCATGCAAACATTTATCGAAACAACACAAGATAAGTGTTATTATTTGTTCATACCATCCTTAGATATAATAATTTGTATCCTTTTAAAATACATTTGGTAAAAGAATTATTAGAAGATGATTATAATCGTCGATTAGAATGTTGCGAAGAAATCATCCTTAGAGTAAGCTACGTTTAGGCTAAATGGAAATGTTAACCGTCATAATAGCAGATACTGGACTGACACCAATCGCAGATTGATGCGTGAACATAATACGCAAAAAACTATGAAACTAATTAATCCAAAATAAAATTGTTCCTGCAATAAGAAATGCTCTTGGTGAAAATTATAACACAATTTGGTTTCAACCAGATGGTGCTGCGCCAGATTATGATTTTCGTGTTAGAAATTATTACGATGAAATATTTGAAAACAGGTGATAGAAAGAAAAGGTGCAATTGAATGGCAAGCACGTTTATCAGATTTATCACCGTTAGACTATCTTTTGCGGGGACGCCTAAAAAATGTCGTTTTTAGTACAAAGCCAGTGAATTTAGAAGACCTTAAAACCGAATTATGGAAGAAACAGAAGCAATTTCAACCGGAAAGTGGCATAACGTTATAGCTGCCTTTTATGATAGACTGGGACATTGTCAAATTGAAGGAGGAAGGCAATTCAAGCATCTGCTTTAATAAAGCAGTTAAATACTGTGGGGTTTAATACACCCCTGCAGAGAACCGGCGCGCGGAACAACGTCGTGAGTAGGGTGACTCACCAAGTACCCGAGGCGACCCACGTACACCCCCACGACAGCGCGCGCACCTAAAAATACAACCCCACCGCTCGAACCAGCTACCAGGGTGGTACCTGAAGGATATAAAAACGCTCGCCCTGGCGATAACAAAGATGAAATTCAGCTCGTCTGCGAAGAAAAACAAATAATTGCACCAAACCAGTTCGGCTTTAGACACAAGCTTGCGGCTATTCAACAAGCAGCGAATTTGGTTAACACCGCTAAATCGCTGCTTGTCGAAAAGGCCTACGACAGAGTCTGGAGAGCCGAACTGGTTTATAAATTAATGAAATTTGGATTTCCGCGATGGATAATCAGGCTGGTGGATAACTGGCTCCAAAACAGACAGTTTCGAGCCAAAATGAATGACTCGCTTGCGACGTGGAGGATTGCAGCAGAAGGTCTCTCCCAAGGATCGCCAATCTCGCCGATCCTGTATAACATTTTCATGGCGGATATACCCACGTTTCCGGAGGATAAGCTACTACACATGTTTCAATTCGCGGACGACACGGCGATCGTAGCCGGCGGAGGGCACTTCGAGGGGGCGTGCAAGAGAGTCACACGAGCGCTGGAAACCCTAACGAAATTCACCAAGAAGTGGAAAATCAGAATTAATGAGACAAAAACCGAAGCTGTACTCCTAGGGAGGAGGATTCCCCGATATTACTTCATTCCACTGGGAAAAAAGAAAATTCGTTTTAAAAATCAAGCAACGTACCTAGGAGTAACGTTCAACCGAAAAATGGAGTTTACAAAACATGTTAAAAGGAGAGCGGGCTTAGCCAAACTGCGAGCACGAAAACTTCAGGAAATTCTGCAGGAATCAAGCAAAATAACAACAAAAAACCGAAAGAAACTTTTGAACATGGTGCTGCTGCCAACAGCAACTTACGGAGAAGAAGTTTACGTAACTGGTAACAAAATAACAAAAAACGAAGCTAGAAAAATCCAGCGAGTCCTAGCAAGAAAAGCGCTAGCAGCACCATGGTACATAAAAGCGAAAAACATTCAAAAAGACCTGCAACTAGAAGATCCCATAGATAGAGGCAAAAGAAAACGTTCGGAAATGATCTAAAGACTAATCGTCCACCCGGACGAAAAAATCAATGAAATCGGCTATAAAATCGATAAATAAACAACACCCCTAGAGGAAAGAAGAAAATATCCCAATTCACACCTTTGGATTGGGACAAAACGGAAACTTGGCATAAGTCTTTTAGACTTTATCTACATTTTACCACCAGGAAGAACCAAAAAAAAAAAAGATAACAAACCAGTCTGCTTGGCTCACCAACCTAGTGTGTTCACCCATAGCCGCTAGAAGTCAGACCAACCTAGCGTGTTCACACATAGCCGCTAGAACAGCACAAGTTCCATGGCAACCGAAAGATATCAATCCGCATCGAAGAACAGGAGCCGCCACACACGGAACCTCCGACGAAAAGCGCAACGACAGCCGGCGATACCGAGGCCGATATCCCCGCTGCCACCGACGCCGAGGAAACCGCGACGAACCCAGGAGAGGCAACAGTCCCCGACGCACAAGGACGTCACTCCCTGGACCAGCAACACCTGGTGCACACTCACAGACGAACCGGAACTATAGGACGCCTGCAGCCGCCCTGTCACATCCCTGCCGAGGACACCGAGGAAAGGGTTCCAGTTGACAGCGTTGTCAGCCAGTCCACTACGATATCACGGTGTGGACCCCTTCCGCATCTTTTCCTGCGACCCACGCCGGTACCACGTCAGAGCCGTATACAGACGATTAATTACCTTGTAAATATATGTAAATAAATAACACTGATACGTTCTATATCTCTTTGACTCTCGCATCGAAGTGGGCGGAGAAGCTTCTCCCCCGCACAACAACCCCCAAAAATACATTATCTTGTTAATATTTTAGTTCTTATCAATAAGAATGATGTGTGATGTGTAACTTTTGAACGAATAAACTCAAAAACATGGGGCTTTTACAGGCAACCTTCTATTTTAACAAGGTACCGAATACCAACGAAATATATAGGTTTGATATTTATCTAGAAAATGAATCACCCATAAACTTAGTCACTCAAACGCACCCGTTTCTTTTTCAAATTAAAATTTAACAACGTTTCCAAAATGCCATAACGACAATAAGCATACCGTTGGACAGTTCAAACCCTTAGCTATTAAATGCAACAATAAAATTAGGGTTACTGCCATCAGAACTCAAAAAAAGAATTCAAACTTAGTCACTTACACGCACACGCTTCTTTTTCAAATTAAAATTTACCAATGTTCACAAAATGCCATAACGAAAATAAGCATACAGTTAAACAGTACACACCCGTAGCTAATAAATGCTTATTTTCGTAATGGCATTTTGGGAACATTGTTAACTTTGAAAAAGAAGCGCGTGCGTGTAAGGACGAAGTACAAATACATTTTTTTTAAGTTCTGAGGACAGTGACCCTAATTTTATTGTTGCATTCATTAGCTAAGGAAGTGTACTGTCGAACGGTGTGCTTATTTTCATTATGGCATTTTGCATTTATTAGCTAAGGGTTTGAACTATCCAACGGTATGCTTATTTCTGTTATAGCATTTTAGGAACATTTTTTTTGTGGTGTGGGAGGGTGTAATCCATTTATGGACAGAGTGTCCTTTCAGTCAAAAGACTGAGACTTCTGACTAAAAACCCCTCCCACTTTACCGGCGTCGACAACTAAGGTCATTGGCCGGTGTACTTATCATTTCTGTGTACTATGAATACAATAAATACATTTATATCTATTTTCAGCTTAATTCTATGGCAAAAATATCACAGGTTATATCACAGACGACATCAGAGTTGTAAAAGGACTCCGATGCCGGACAGAAATAGACACAGCTTAAACCTAATATCACAAGAGAAAAAAAAGACATAAACTAATATCACAGAGCTAATCACAACATATTGAAGTAAATAACTAACCTTAATCTTAATATCACAGATAGAACGACACCGTGGTTATAAAAGGACAGTACAAACTAAAAATTGACACTGAAGTTGTAAATGACTTCAGTGTCAGTGTTAACATTAAAACAACACAGTTCTCTACGGAGCCCTTAGTATTCGATAAAACCGACGCCAGGTCACCACCGAGCCTCAGCCTATTTCTCTGTAAGTCATAGACTGGGCATTCTATTATTACGTGCTCCACCGTTAACCGATCGTGACAGATCTCATATTCTGGCTCTAAATCTTTGGTAAGGAGATATGAAGAGGTTAGGTTGGTATGCCCTATGCGCTGACGGCACAGGGTGACCTCTTCTCTCCTATTGAGATCTACCGGTGATTGCCACCGAGTCACGGAGAGCTTTATTGATCTTAGTTTGCTCTCGGATCCTAATTCTCCTGCCAATCCTCGAAGATTTTATGGTTAATGTAGCCTTTGAAATCATCGGGCCTCACGGGTATATCGTCTGTGTTATCCGCTTCGGTTGCCAGACGGACAGCTTCATTGTTGCCTTCGATACTTACGTGACCCGGTGTCCAGACGATAACTATTGTCTTTTGCAACCAGGACATTTTGAATATCGAGGCTTGATTGAGCTGGACCAGCGGATCAGCCGAGTATGACGATGATATGCTTTGGATGGCACTTAAGGAGTCTGAACAGATAAGGGATGAGCATTGGTGGGACATGATGCAGTAGCGAAGAGCTTGGTATAATGCGTATAATTCTGCGGTGTACACGCTGGCCGACTCGTGTAATGACCACGAATGTGCCGCCCCGTCGATAACGATAGAGCAGCCTACTCGGCGGTCGGTTTTTGAGCCATCCGTGTACAGCCGCGGAGAGTCCGGGTATTCAGCGAGAACAGATAAGAACTTGCCTCTAATGATACAGGAATTCGTATGGCTCTTTTTACGAGAGGCCAGATCCAATCGACTCCTGACCCTTGGCATAAGCCAAGGGGGGATCTCCAGGAATTCGACCTTGAATACCCTTGGAAAATGAATATTGTGACTCTCCGCGAGCTCTTTCGCTCGGACACACACCGGTCTGGTCAGTGTAGGTCTATTCATATATTTCCTCTGCTGCTCTGTGTTGATGTTAATAAAATGTCGTCGATTGATGTGCCCCTTCCATGCACGCATTGCCGCCGCGTATTGTAATACAAAACGGTTACGGCGTGCACTTAGGGGAGGGACACTTGACTCGCAGCAGAGGCTCGGTGCAGGACTAGTCCGAAAGGCGCCGGTGGCATACCTAATACCAGCATGATGGACTGGATCTAGTGCTTTCAACCAGGATTTTCAAGCCGGAGTACACCGCGCAGCCGTAGTCGACTCTATACAGAACCAGAGTCTTGTAAAGCCGCAGCAGTATCTCTCTCCGTGCTCCCCAATATGGGCTCGAAAAGACAGAATGCTATCGAACCGTAGCCCCAGAAAGCGAATATTGTCGACTACTGGTATTCTTGTGCCTTGAAGAAACAAGCTAGGGTCACGATGAGGGTGTCTCAGTCAGTCGGCAAAAATGAACGCACGATGTATTCGTTTCAGAAAAACGAAAACCTCGAGATTCTGCGTCATTATTTATTTTGTCAATGACTATCTGCAGCTGACGATTTATGGCGGGGATAGTACCACCCGCCATATATATGACTAAGTCTTCGACGTAGAGACACATCCTCACCGGGTGGTCCACCGATTCTGTTATATAGTTTACCGCTATAGCAAACAGGGTCACACTGACGATTGAACCTTGGGGAATATCGTTTTTCAGTGCGAACAGCGCTGATTTAATATCCCCAATTCGCACCCTAAACGAACGATCGCACATAAGCGCCTTAATAAATATAGGCAGACGGCCCCTAAAACCTCAGTTATGCAATTTCTGAAGAACTCCGTATACCCAGGTCATGTCGTATGCCTTCTCTAGATCGAAAAACACCGTTACGAGGTGCTTTCTCTCCAGGAAGGCATCCTGGATAGAGTTCTCCAAATTACCAAGTTGATCAAGTGTGCTGTGGTACTTTCGAAAACCTGCCTGATATTTTGATAAAAGACTATTGGTCTCCAGCATCCACACTAGGCGGTTGTTTACCATTTTTTCGAGGATTTTTTCCAAGTAGCTAGTCAGGGATATTGGTCGATAACCGTTTACATTGGTGGGGTCCTTGCCTGGTTTTAGGTAAGGCAGAATAATAGCTGTTTTCCAGCAACTGGGGTAAACGCCCCTGTCCCATATCAGATTGTAGATGTCCAACAGGTACTCCCTCATACATAAGGGAAGCTGTCGGACCATCTGGTATGGGATGCCATCTGGACCTGGTGCTTTTGACTCGCCCATGGTACTTGTGGCCTCTTCTAATTCCCCCATCGACAACGGGTTGTTATACGTTTTTGCTTCTCCTGTGGAGAAGTTTAGAGGGATCTCTAAATTGGCTGTATTACCCAGGAAAGTAACATTATAATTCTGAGAGCTACTGGTGGAACGGAAGTGTCATGCGATCAAGCCTGCGATCTCATTAGTATCGGTAACATCCCGACCATCGACACTGAGGACAGGTGCTATGGCTGGGAATTTCTTCCCTGCTATAGCCCTCACCTTTCTCCATACTTCACCTACAGGTGTGGTCGGTGATATCGCCGACACGTAGCTCTCCCAAGATCGTTTCTTACTCTCAAGAATCTTTCGGCGTAGGAAACCGCGTAAATCAGTTTAGAGCCCTCTTTTCTCTCCAATTGCTTTCTTTATCTCCTGGTTCCACCAGGGCACCTGTTCCCTGACCGACTATTTTTCCACTTGGCCTAGGAATAAAACGACTAGCTGCTTCGACTACACGCGATGTAAAATCTCGCACGTCGGTCTCGACATCGTCACTATGTGATAGGGGCGGCATTAGGTTGGCTCGAAATCCAGGCCAATCTGCCTTGTCGAGACACCATCTCCGGGGGACTGACTGTCTTACCTCTTCGAACGATGGTTTTAATAGCTATTGGAAAGTGATCGCTGCCGCGCAGATCATTGATTACTTGCCATGTAAGATTAGCGGCCAAAAGGGGAGAGGAGAACGATAAGTCAATTGCTGAGAACTCAGACCCTCTTGTGCTCATGTGAGTGGGGGATCCCGTATTGAGGAGGACCGCGTCACTCTGGTCGCGGAAGTCCTCTATCAGGCGACCACGGGGGTCTCTCCTCTGGGAACCCCACAGGGGGATGTGGGCGTTAAAATCGCCCGTTAATATATAAGGTGAATCCAATCGAATTCTGGAAGATGCAAGGTGCAGATTGTGGTTTTCACAGGGAAGGATATATGAATAGCCAACGATTGGAGCCTTGTTGTGAAAGTGATTTCCTGATAGGGCAGACCCTTCCTCAAAAAGATGGCGACTCCACCCCTGGCTCTCAAATTAGATACTACATCCCTTCGTGTGATTGAAAAACCACTGAGCTAAAAACTATCGCCTGGCCTGAAATGTGTCTCTTGCAGACATACGCAGAAAGGCATCTGTTTAGCTAAACGTAGTTTAAGCTCGTTATATTGTTCTCTGCAACCGTTGCAATTCCATTGTATTATTTGTTCAGCCATTTTTAACGTAATAAATAAATTACACAAACAAATAAGAATAAATTAGAATAAATAAACACATAATAAGGCACACAAAGATGAACACCGGAGTTGTAAAGGACTCCAATGCACAATAAAACCTTAAAACCAATATAACAGATGGCATCGGAGTTATATAAGGCTTCGATTCCAGAACAAACACAATAAATAGCCTTATATCTAATATCACAGATCGAAGCAGAGTTGTAAATGACTCTGATAATAAAATCTGTTGAACAGCAAAACCCAAAGCTACTATTACAGATAAAATTGAAGAAAATAAAGGTGAAGAAATAAATAGTTAAAAAATTTAGGCAGAGGGTGTTTCCTAGGGGTTCTTATTCTTCCTAGGCACATCTCTCTGCCAGCCCGGTTTTCTTTTAGTTTTCCTCTTTTCTACAGTGCCAGTTTCTGTAAGTGTCTGCTCGATGGAGTAACCGTCTGAGGAGGAGAGGCATGCTGCTCCTCTCTTGTATGACAGCTCGCTAGATGACATGTAACTGTCCACGACGATCGAATGCTGCTCAGACGCTATCTTGACCGGTGGCGTAGATGAGGGCGGTACGGTCGATGCTGCCGACGAGGCAGCCGCAGCCGCTAGAATTTGTTCAACAGGGAGAGCCTTACTGCCCCCCTGCTGAAGATCCACCGTCGGTCGCTTAGCGAGCGTTTTGGGGTTTTGGTGGAGGCATCTTATCTGCCTCCTTTTGCGCTTTAAACTCGCGCATATGCTCCTTCACTGATTCCTCGATTGTGTTTCTAAGCTGTAGTAATAAGACATTAAGTAAATCCTCGTATTGGTTTCCCGGCTTTGTTGCTGCTGCTCGGGAGTATGAAACACCGGCAGTAGGAGTTTGTGGAGTAATTCTTTTTTTCGCTTCAAAATATGTGATTTTTTCCCTAATTTTTAATTATTGAATTGCCATTTCTATTTTGTATTTAGGGCAGTTTCTAGAACGGGCAGAATGCCTTCCTTCGCAGTTTATGCACATAATTGGTTCGACACAGCTTGATCACTCGTGTATACTTTTACCGCAAACGCACACCTGTTGCTTGGAACAACGCGTTGCAGTGTGCCCAAAAGTATGGCATTTAAAGCACCGAAATGGCGCGGGTATATATGCACGAACAGGTAAATTAAGAAAGCCACCTTAATTGCTAGCTGGTAGTGTTGGTTTATTAAATTTTAGGATGTGGTTTGGTGTATCTTGTACCACTCCAACCCGTTTAGTTGTGATACGTCGCATTTCCATAACACCTTGGGTTGCCAGGTTTTGTTTGATTTCCTCGATAGTACAATTAAGGAAATCTCTGCAATTAACTACACCGCTACTGAAATTTAATGTGTTATGTGCAGTGACCTTTACATTAAACTCTCCTAACGTGTCTATTTGCAATATTTTTTTAGACTGGGCGTTACTTACTATTTCTATTAGTAACCCATCTTTGACTTTTTTTATACTCTTAGTTTCTCCTAGAACATTATATAATTTTATCTATAACAAAAGGACTAACTCCGTCGAAGTTTCCTTCGTTTTTTGCAACAAGCAAAAACCGGGGGATAGGTTGTTTATTGTAGTGGCATCTTTCATTGTGTTCCCACGAGTTGGGCAGAAATATACTGTCACCACCGGCAGTGCTCCCTTACCAGTGAAAGGCTAGATGCAACCGGAGGGCGCCAAATATCCGGAGGTCACCGTTATAAGACACCCTAACGTAGTGCCATTCATCCCATCGGCACGGTACGAATAACACCGGGGATTACCGATTTTTTATCGAGTTTTACTCCTCTAGATCCGACATGTTTGCACCTTTAGGGCGCGGGTGTGGCTCGTCACCACGCATGCCGGTCTTGAGGGTAGAGAGGCTAGAGATACCTAGACGGTGTCTTAACACTTCCTCCTTCCATGTTGGTCCGCGGGACGCTAATCCTCCTACCGTCAAGGAGTGACGGCGTTCCCCTATCCGCCACCTGGGGACGCGCCCTGTAGGGATAGGATCCCCCCGAGGGTTTAGGAACATTGTTGAATTTTAATTTGAAAAGGAAGCGTGTGCATGTAAGTGACTAAATTCTTTTTTTTAAGTTCTGAGGGCGGTGACCCTGATTTTATTGTTGGATTTATTAGCTAACGGTGTGTACTGTCCAACGGTATGTTAATTTTCGTTATAGCATTTTGGGAACATTGTTAAATTTTAATTTGAAAAAGAAGCGTGTGCGTGTAAGTTAAAATATTTTTTTCTCAAGTTCTGAGGAAGGTGACCCTAATTTTATTATTGCATTTATTAGCCCTAATTTAATTGTTGCATTTGATAGCTAAGGGTGTGTACTGTCTAACGGTATGCTTATTTTTGTTATGGCATTTTGGGAACGTTGTTAAATTTCAGTTATAAAAGAAGCGTGTGCATGTAAGTGACTAAATTCTTTTTTTTTTTCTAGTTCTGAGGGCGGTGATCCTAACTTAATTATTGCATTTGGTAGCACTTTGAGAACATTGGTAAATTTTAATTTAAAAAAGAAGCGTGTGCGTGTAAGGACGAAGTACAAAAACATTTTTTTCAAGTTCTAAGAGCGGTGACCCTAATTTTATTGTTGCATTTATTAGCTAAGGGTGTGTATTTTCTTTATGGCATTTTGGGAACATTGTTAAATTTTAATTTGAAAAAGAAGCGTGTGAGTGTAAGGAGGAAGAACAAAAAAAATCGAAGTTCTGAGGGCGGTGACCCTAGTTTTATTGTTTTGAAATTATAGCGTGTTTATGAATAGGTACAATTTTTCTATATGGCGGTTGGAAATCAGGGGTGTTTATGTCATAAATATATATACATGCACTAGAACGTACTGTTAATGTAGTTTCATTTTTTAGTAAATAATTATAGAAATATCAATTATTAAAACCTATTGCTGGAATTTATTGCTAACTTTACATCCGTCGAATAAGCAGCTACGTTACAACTTAATGTAAAATTGAGCTAGTATTAATTTAACCCAATAAACGCCATTGATGCAGTAAATAACTATTATTATATATTTTTTAAATTACTAACTAAATAAGTTAAGTGTGCAAAAAAATGTTCATATTTTGTTATTTAAATATTTCGATTAGTACTCATTTTTAAAGTGTATTTCTAACTTTTAGTTCTAATATTTTAGTCTTTTGTACGCGTGGCGCATGAAGTAAAATTTCTGGTTTAGAAAAGCCTGAAAATTTGGTTTGGTCGCGTAGCGCTACGCGACCAAACAAAATGTTTAGGGTTTTCTAAACTCGCAATTTTACTTCATGCGCCAGGCGTATATTGCACTGAAATTATGTGAAATTCAAAATATTGTTGTTTAGCAGTATATTTATAATCCTGCTTAAGCAGTAGGTATATATTTAATACTGATTTAACAGTATATTTTAAATTTCACAATAGTTAAGTGTTGTATACGCGTGGCTCATGAAGTAAAATTTCGAGTTTAGAAAATCCTGAAAATTTGATTCCGTCGCTTAGCGATACGCGCTAAGCGACCAAACAAAATTTTCAGACTTTTCTAAACTTGAAATATTACTTTATGCTTAATCAAGGAGCGAAAACACTAGTTCGAAACTTTAAATTCAACGCTTAAAATATCTATAGGAATATGTACAATTGAACAAAAATCTCTGTATGTATAAATAACTTTAATAGGTTCTTAAATTACATACCCTTTTTAAATGTACAGCAGATTAGTCCTGCTTTTACTAACATTGTATTGTAAACAGAAAATCGTTTGATTACAAATAATTTTTGATAAGAGATTGAAATCAGCTATAATTCAGCGTTATATAATTCATGACTCCATGCAAAACCGGAAGTCGTATATCAGGATTCTGTCTCTGTATGTACGCCAGTGTGTTAATAAAGTTTGTCTCTGTCTAATTCCGGATAAGAAAACTCACGAGCAAATAGATATTAGCCCGAGTCGTCGGATTTATGTCCTGGAAATAATGTTACGATTACGACATCTGTTCTGTCTGCTGCGACATTTTCATATGTGTAATACGTACGTTTAAAATTTTCATAGTTATGAGGATGGTAATAACCGCGTCAGAACTGTAAAAATGTAAAAATGGGGGTTTTCAGCGTTAACTGTAGAAATACTAATCGCGTCCATTTGGACAGAATTTTATTTTACATTTGCTTGCGAATGGCCGTATTTAATTTTATTTGAGTACATTTTTTGTATTACAATCTCTCCCATAGCAAAAGTGAGTTAAATCTTGAATACGAGTGGTAATCAAGACTTCATAAATGTTCACAGTGTACTTTAAAGAAAACTATTTTTTGTAAATAGCGAAATAAAGCTAATGTCCCGTTTTACCAACTTCAATTAAATCATGTTCGTAGATGAAATTTATTTGTCGAATGGAACAGACATTTTCATTGTTATAGACATCAATGGCATGTGAATTGATTGATTTTTTCGACATGTATGTAACTATTACTAGATTTTAATCGATGAATATCGATCGATGAGGTCGATTTTATTGAGGTTGGTGACACCCAGCATTAGTATCTTAATTACTGATACATACATCATTACTTGCATACATTAAAATAGTGATGGGATTATTCAGAATATTTTAATAATCGATATGTTTGGAGCGATACATTTTAAGAATCGATTATTTTTGGTGGATAAAGAGCAAAAGAATGTCTCACATCTACGTCAAAAACTAAAATCTTACTTATTACAGGTGAAGAGCAAAAAGGTCTCACGTCTATAAATCAATATAACCCAGAAAATTAGTAAAAAGCTTTAAGGAACTTGATTCGGTAATTAATTTTGAGTAACAAATCTAAATAAAAAAAATATTTTATAACTCTTTATTAAAGCTTACGAGCCCAATAAATTTTAAAATATGTCACTAGAAATCAGAAATATTTTTATAATATTTTCATGAACCTTAAATTATTTAATTCTCTCCGGAATTTGATGACATTTCTTATTTTGTATTAAGCATTTCTTGTTAAATATATCATTCTGTCTATTTTTGTGTAACCCATTCTCATGCAATGAAATTAAATTTTACATATATAAATATAATTAAACGTTGATTAATTTAATACGTAAAATTCAATTTTAATATAGCGGAGATGTCAAAAATATCGCTCGAGATTTGTAACGTCCAGAAACCAAGTTAAAATCCCATGACCACCCTGGGCTTTCTAAAATATAAAATATCATTTCAATTTTCATTGATAAATACATTTTTATCATACAGGGAATTTATCTTTTAGGAACAGGTACATACCTCGATTTATGTTCTACATTTTCAGACATACGTTGTTTTTATAAAAGTTTTCAATTCAATTCGAACGAGTGTTTCCAATCTTTAATTAAGCATGAAGTAAAGTGTCGAGTTTAAAAATGCCTGAAATTGACGAATAATTTGACTTGGTCGCTCCGCTTCTCTACGCGAACAATCCAAATTTTCAGGCTTCTCTAAACTCGAAATTTTACTTTATGCTTAATCTGGGATTGGAAGACACTAGTTTAGTTTTATGTGTCGATGAATTTTCAAGATTTAAGGTAGTTTTAGTTAATTTACAACGCTTTTCATAAAGATTCCTGACGGTTTTCTTGAATTTCCTAGATATTCGTTAGTCTTAAAAATGTGTTGATACATTTTGGAGTTTCATGAAAAACTTTAACATTTTTCAAGTTAACGAGTATTTGAGAAATTCATGAAAATTACCAAGAATTTGAAAATTAAAGACAATTTTGAAAGTTTATGATAACTATCAAAACTTTTAAAATTGACGAACACAGGAAATTCAGGAAAACCGTCAGAATGTTGAAAACTAACTGAAATCTTGTAATTTCATGAACATTCAACATTTTTTAAGTTAACGATTATTTGGACAGGTCGTGAAAATTGCCAATAACTTGAAAATTGAAGGAAATTTAAAAACTTCCAGAATAAGCAGGAAGTAAAATTACGAGTTGAGAAAAGCCCGAAGAATGTGGATTTGGAAGCACAGCGTCCAAATCCAAATTCGGACTGTCCTTAACTCGAAATTTTACTTTATGCGCCACGCGTACAAAATCACTGATGAAAAGTGAAATAATTGCCATTTCACCTTGAAAAATATCATGCATTCCAACTGTGTTAAAAATTATAAAAATTCAATATTGCTGTTGGTATAAAACGAAGAATTGACTATTATTCTCTCTTTATAAAAAACATTTCACTATTATCGCCACATTATAACAAAAATTTGAATATTGTAGTCTTTTTATAGTCAAAATCTGACTATTATAGTGATCTATAGTCCCGATACTGTGACTATTATTGTCACTTTGATATGAAAATTTTACTATTAGCGTCACATATTAACGAATATTTGACTATTGAAGAGCAATAGTAAAAGTCTTGGGTCAAAATGTGACTATTACAGTGACCTCATAATCACCTCAACATTTCACTAGTATCGTCACTTTGAAACGAATATTTAACTATTATCGTCACATTGAAAAGAAAATTTGACTATTGAAGTACTTTCTAAGTGAAAATATAGCTAGCAATCTATGGTGAGGATAAAGCCTATTTTGACTATTCAAATGAAAATTTGAGCATTAGTTAGGCTAAAGTCTATTTACTATCATCTCAGCGACAATCATGGAAAGCACGTGGGACTCATGGCGATGAAAATATTCACGAAACATTTAGAAAAACCAACAATTACATCAATTTCAAACCAATTGCAACATTTGAAAACGTTATCAAAGATATAAATTCTCTAACTCATCACTACACAAAGGAAGATCATGTAATTATTGTGGCTGGTACAGTAAACGCTTTGAGAGAAATGCAAATAAATGCCGCTATTCAAGAAAAATCATTAAAAGAAGCATGCTTAAGAACGAATGCACATCTGATCGGAAACCCTCTATGGAAAAGGCGATTTGTTCGGAATAGATTTATATACAAAATCAACGAAACATTTGCGTGCTGTGCAAATAATCTCAAATGCCACTACTACAATAACAACACACTAGCTGAAAATAATTTTCTTATTATTAACACAGAAAAATACTTTATGCTAAAAACAATATTTCAAATATAAATAGGCATTTATATAAATCAACATCAAATACCTCCTCCCAAACAAACTCAAACCATCTCCTGGAGCTTCCAGCGATTATCTAGAATGTCTTTTCATAAATATACACTCTCTGAGATCAAAAATAAATAAATATAGTATTAAACGACAGATACAATAACATAAACGTCTTTTGCTTAGCCGAACATTGGTTGACATCAGAAGAACTGCGATTTGTGACCTTTGACAATTTTCACATAGCAAACCACTTCTGCAGGCAAATGTATAGTCATGGTGGAGTATTCATTTCAGTTAGAAATAGTGTGACATATTCGGTATTAATTTCTTTCCAAAATCATCAGAGAAAAATTGTGAAATTGTTGGAATCAAGATTGACAACATTAAGCCGTTAGAGACTGGTATTTCTGACCACACCGAACTATTGTTCCAAATTTGGAAAAATTGTTTACAAAAGAAAAAACCAAGTCTCAAAATCATCCGCCCCATAACAATGAATGGGAAAAATGTTGCACTCATTGGAGAATCAAACATAGGATTTTATAGAGGAAACAACTGATGCCGCTTCTAGTTTTGACCTTTTTTTTCGAAACATTCAAACATCATTTTGATCAGGGTTTTCCTGTAAAAAGAACAAGTGATACAATCAGAACCAAAGGCCTACATTGGTATAATACACACTTAAATAACATGAGGAACACTCTGGCACTCATTAACGAGGCATATAACAAAACTGGCGACCCAGAACTTAAAAACATTCGAAATAAATACCGATCAACATTAACCCTCTCATGCGCCACGTCCACGTTTGTGGACACGTTCGTTTTTCTATTTATTTCCAAAAGTATCAGTTCAATTTTTATAGAAGTGATCTAAGTACACATTTGTGGACATATATTTTCGCTAGTTATTCGTAGATGGCTGCAGTTGTACTGAATTGCTTATTATAATCGTTTGTGAACAAGTCTCCATATGCTCTGTGTGTTTATAGTTAGTTTGTGCAAAGACAGTAAAAAAAAGTCGGTTTACGGCAAAATAAAGTATTTTTAGGTAAGTAAAAAATGGTTTCTTCTATAAAAATAGTTTATTCTCAAAATTAATAACTCGCCCTCACAAAATAGTCCGTTATATAACCAAAAATTGATAAAATATATTTGTACACATATGTGGACAAAACGTGCACAAAAATTGTAAACAACGTTTTTAGAAAAAAGAAAACATACGTTGAAATATCTCAAGTAATGTTATTTTTATTTGTATAAATATATATTTTATACCTTTTTTTCTTTTTGTAACTTCAGTAGAAGTGGTGTTTGCTAAAAATGGATCATGAAGAAAATAGTATTACTGATGAACAGATGGATCGATTACTAAAAGATTGTGATATGTATGATGAATCACTAACCAAAATTCCTGAAAATTTACCACCTATTGCTTCGACTTCAAGTAGAAAGATTGATCCAAAACGTCCTCTATCTCAAGCTGAACTAGAGAAAATATTGATGTCATCGGATAGTGAGTTAGAATATTTACCTGAAGATAGTGAAGAAGATTCTGACGGAAAAGAAAAAAATAAACATGATAAATATCTTAACTAAAAAATCTATCAACGTGAAAAGTAAAGAAAGCAAAACGACTGAAAAATCTATCAACGTCACAAGTAAAGGAAAAAAAACGAAATATAGCGAGTATGAAAGACGATGTCCATTGACCGACGCGGAAATTGAGTCAATGTTATATACCGATGACTCAGAAGATGGAATCATATCAGATAGCGATTCTGAAGACATAGAGTCCGTGTTTAAAAATGTTCCAATCAAATTTATATGCCTATCAGAATAACAAAATAAATTTCAATCTGACACTTAGTGAACTCAAAATATTTTTGGATATTACAACTATGATGTCATACATCAAATACCCAAGAATTAGGCAATATTGGTCTTCTGAAGGTGGATTGAGGATGAATTTGATAGCAGATGCTATGTCTCAGAAACGGTTTGAAGAAATTCGAAGATATTTACATTTTGTAGATGCTTCAACAATCAAAGAAAATAATACGGATAAGCTATTTCGCCTACGTCCTGTAATTGATCATCTTCATGAAACTTTTCATTCGGCTGTTGATCCTGAACAATTTACAGAGAGTTTTATGTAACATCGAACATTTTCAATGTTAATTTTCATACAGAGAATTTTACTTTTAAGTATACATATGCATACGTTGTACATTTTCCGACACTTGGTTTATTAAAAGAAATTAATTTGAAGCTTTAAACAAGTGTTTTCCACTCCCAGGTTAAGCATGAAGTAAAATTTCGAGTTTAGAAAAGCCTGAAAATTTGGCTCGGGCGCGTAGCGAAGCGAAGCGACCGAGCCAAATTAGGCTTTTCTAAACTCGAAATTTTACTTCATGCGCCACCGCCACAAAACACTGATTCAATGTGAAGTTTGCGGTGTGTTTTAAACTTCGTAATATGTCAGTATTTTGTACCGGTGGCGCATGAAGTAAAATTTCGAGTTTAGAAAAGCCTGAAAATTTGGTTTGGTCGCTCCGCGCTTCGCGCTAAGCGACCAAACCAAATTTTCAGGCTTTTTTAAACTCGAAATTTTACTTCATGCTTAGTCTGGGAGTGGAAAACACTCGTTTTAAGTTTTTAATTCCCTGTTTGTACAATTTGTACTAAAATAAATTGAGGCGTTGATTGCAATTGGCTATAATTTTTAATGGTCATACCTAAAAATTAAAGGTGTATTGAATGCTTTGGTTTGAGAAATCGAGCATACGAAAATAAACATTGAAACTATTCGGAGTTACATAAAACTCTCTGTATGTCAATTGATGAAATGATGGTACCTTTTAAAGGACGCTCATCATTGAAACAATACTTACCAAAAAAGCCCAAAATATTGGGGATGTAAAATATTGGTCCGGGCAGGCACATCTGGATATGTGTATTGTTTTGAAATATTTCAAGGTATTTCTGGTAATAGGCAAGATGTTTCTGAAATTGGTGCAGCCGGGGATGTCGTAAAAAGATTATGTCATGATATTGAAAATAAAAATTACAAAATGTATGCCAATAATCTATTTTCAAATATCCCTTTAATAGATGCGTTAACGCAGACAAAAATTTGATATACGGGAACAATGCGATCAAATAGGTTGAAAGGAGCTGACAAAATTTTGAAATCGGAGAAGTTATTGAAAAAAGATGGTCTTGGAAGTTATTCGTTTGCAACATCTGATAATAACATCACAGTGGTAAGGTGGCACGACAATAACTTAGTACACACAGTATCCAACTACGCAGAAGTATTCCCCATCGATACTGCTGAAAGATTTTGCCGCAAAGAAAAACAACGAATACAAGTTCCTCGACCATTTTCAATAAAGTTGTACAATCAACACATGGGAGGTGTTGATCTTATGGACTCTCTAACAGCCATATATACTAACCATACAAGAAACTGCAAGTGGTATATTAAAATATTTTACCACCTAATAAATGTAGCTATAGTAAATTCTTGGATTTTATGGCGTTGGGATAAGAACAATTTAATCGAAAATTTCCGTGGAGATGCACAGATGACACGACAAAAGGGTCGTTAAAAAAAGTACAACTCCTCCAGCTATAAAAAAGATGAAAGCGTACAGCGGTTCCCACAGGGAAAAGATTAGATAAAGGGCCACATTTTCAAAAAAAACTTGAAATAAAAAATGAGTCACCTTGCAAAAGTGTAAATTGTTCAAAAAGAACACGATATATGTGCAAAAGATGCGAAATGGCGCTGTTTCCCGAATGTTTTAAGGTATATCATACATAATAAAATGGAATATTTCAGATTCTACGTAAACAATACATTTAAAGTATAATATTATATGTGTCTTTATTTCTTACCATAAGTGCACTGTGTACACATATGTGTACATTCTATTTTTTCTCAAAATAATTGAAGTTTTCAAAAATGTTCAACTTTTTTATTATTCTTATCAATAGAAAGCTCAATTGCGACCAAAATTAATTTTTGTTTCACCACAAAATCTAATTTTGAAAAGTTGCGCATGAGAGGGTTAAACATCAAATATATTCAAGGAAACATTACAATAATAATGAATATTTGGATAAGATGGAATACATACCAAAAGTTGTCTGGAAAATAATTAATTCGAACAGAAACACACAATCAAAATACAGTTCTAACCTCACCACATCCGCAGATGAGTTCAATGATTTTTTTTTCAAACATTTCCTCTAAAATTATAAACTCCATAGCCCTGACGGAAACAGATCCAATTCTGCTGATGTGCAAGGATTACACAGACCAGGTTAATACTTTTCAGTTTAATAAGGTTTCAACGACAGCGGTTACTGCAATTATAAATAAATTGAAACCCAGTCAATCTAGAGATGTACGTGGTATTAGAGTAGACGTTATAAAATCAGTACTTTCTACGATTATTTCACCACTAACCAAACTTATAAACAGATCCACATGAACAAATGTTTTTGCAGACGCACTAAAAATAGGTCTCGTAATACCTCAACACAAAAAGCAGATATATCGGACTTCAATAACTATCGAACGATATCACTGCTTCCAATAATTTCAAAAGTCTATGAAAAGGTGCTTGAATCACAACTGGCAGACTTCTTCGAGAGGAATGATTTACTCTGCAAAGAACAATATGGCTTCCGTCAAAACCGATCTACAACCTATGGGGTAAACAGGTTATTTGAAATGATCAACGACAGTTTCTAAGGAAGGGAAGTATGTAAAGCCTCTTTTCTTGACCTTTCCAAGGCTTTTAACTGTATATCGCATACAACTCTGTTGAGGAAATTATATTTTTACAATATACAGCCAGCAGATTAAAAATGTCCTACCTATCAAATCGAAAACATGTCCTCTTCAATGGTACTACCTCGCCTGCATTGCCTATCCTGCATGGGGTATCACAGGGATCTATCCTAGGACCATTGCTGTTCTTAATATACATAAATGATCTACCTCGTATCCTTGGGGATAGTAGGGCTGTCTTATACGCGGATGATACAACAATTATAAGCAGTTATAAGTGTACGGAAACCTGCACATCGACTAACAGGGAGGTACAATTAACAGCATCGAAATAGTTTGAGTGCAATCAAATGAAATTAAATGACAACGAATCGGCCACACTAACCTGTTCTCTTAGACAAAATGTTGAAACGGACAGTGTGAAATGGCAAAATCACGGATGTGCACTCGCTTCAAGCTTATTCAATAAGAAGTACAAGCAACAGTATACTACTCACTATTCCACTGTCATGTACTGTATGGGTTGCCTATATGGGAGCACTCGAAATATTACCACTGTCATATCTGTATGTCCAAGAGTGCATACTATATGTAAAGAAACATATACACCAATACGAACAATGTCCAAGTGCAAGTGTGTACTCCACAAGGTAAAGTGAGAAAGTATACCAAAACTATATACGATCATCAAAATCTCGGACTAGTGTCAGGTACTACGGTGTGAAATTCTTCAATGCATTGCCATCGAAAATCAAAGACTTGTCTCTGTCAAAACTCAAGCGATATATAAATACTGTATTAGTCCAAAATGCATTTTACAGCTGGGAGGAATTTATAAACTTTGATTTCACAATGTAGACTGTGATATTTATTATTATTATTTTAATCTGTAATTATTTTATCATGTTTTTTATTGTCTGAAATGTACTCAAGTATATACAACATTTTTCTTTTATAACTGTACTATATTGTTAATTTATTTATGCCACCATTGTTCTCAATAGTTTTTAAAATGTATTTTTATTTAATTGATTTTAAAATGTTCACGTAATGATTGTGTAATCTCGTAATTGTTTTAATTGTTTTACATCCTTTTTTTTCTCTACACTATATTTATCTTTTCCAGAATTGATTTAAATTAATATACTTATAATAAGCAATTAATGTATTGACAAGTGTAAAGCTGTTGCTGTTGACACAATAAATGAATTAATATTTCTTGACACAATAAATGAATTAAATTGAATTGAATTGAAAATGGATAGGGTCAATATAGTTAGTATTGTTAAAATGGTCGATATAATCGATTTTCTAATATATTCAGTAATGTCAAAATAGGCAACATAATCGATACAGTCAGTACTGTCAAAATAGTCAATATAATCAATACTGTCGATATATATTTAGTACTGTCAAAATAGTTCATATAATCGATTAAGCGAAATGCAAGATAACTTATAGTTAGTACAGCCATTATAGTCAATACAGTCAAATTACAGTATTTCGTGTGTTTTTTTTTCCATCAAAGTATGAACATTTGTCAGTCACTATTAATTTTGAATTTTTAGATTTTTAAAACGAAATGAGAATTTTGGCGAACCATCACATTTCAGGACATTTCTGACAATTTATAATTTAATAAAATTAAGTTGGGGTAATTGACAAACTGCGATGAAACTAATGTTATTGTTCTAGCCTAACCCCTCCCTATATCCATTACGACATTTTGACTGTGTAACGTATTTGAATTAGGGATCATTGTGACATTAATGTGTGTCAATTTTTTATTGACCATTATGAAATGTTGTCTTAAAATCACTTAGCCTTTTTACTGTGACAGTATTTCATCATTAAATGACTATTGTAACATTTTGGCGGCAATTTTACGATTATGGTATTTTGATAGTTTTTCATCATTAAATGACAATTGTAACATTTTGACGGCAATTTCATTATTATGGAATTTTGTTAGTATTTCATCATCCAGAGCCATATGACATATGGCTTATTATTTTGGGGGCCTACAGAGGAAGGTGTTTCGTATAATATCATCTTACGGCTACTTGGAAGATTGTTGTCAAGTATTTATTAATTGAGAGATCTAAACTTTACCGTCAATACATATTTTAGAATGTTTGTTGCACATTAGGAAAAATTCATTAGCGTTCTGTATCAACTCAGAAATTCATAAATACAATATCAGACAAAAAACTAACGTGCTCACGCCGGCTACTAGACTTTCGAAGTCACAAACTGGTGCTAGATTTTACAGCGATAGATTTTAAATGTTCTTCCTAGTCACATTAAACACAAACCTTTCAAAGAATTTAAAAACGTTGTTAAATTAACGTTTGTGAAAAATGCCTTTTCCAGCTAGGAGGAATATCTAAATTATAACTTAAATTCTTTGACGTAATACCCAGTCTTAGAATCCTCAACGTTTTTAAAGAGGTTTCTATTTATTATTATTTATTGTTGTAATCGTCAATTTTTAAAAATTATGTATTGTGTGCGTTTTTTATGTTTATTTGTTTTTTTATATTTTATTGCTGTGTCTTATTTGTAAATGTAATATTAGTTTTTAAATTAATTTGTACTGTATTTATTCAGTCCTTAATCATTTAAAACATTATATTTAGCATGTCCTCTTAACTATTTAAGAAACTTATTGTATTGGCAAGTGTAAGGCTAATGCCAGTAACACAATAAATTATTATCATTAAATGAAAATTATAACATTTTAACGGTACATTCACTATTAAGAGATTTTAATAGTATTTCATCATAGTCGACTGTATTTTCACTATTATGGCATTTTGACAGTGTTTCATCATTAAATGACTATTGTAACATTTTGACTGTAATTTCGCTATTATGACATTTTGATAGTATTTCATCATAGTAGACTGTATTTCACTATTATAGCATTTTGATAGTATTTCATCATAAAATGACTATTGTAACATTTTGACGGTAATTTAGCTATTATGAAAATTTGATAGTATTTCATCAAAGTCGACTGTATTTTCAATATTATGGCATTTTGATAATATTTCATCATTAAATGACTATTGCAATATTTTGACGGTAATTTCGCTATTATGTAGCATTTTGATAATATTTTATTATTTAATTGACTGTAATTTGCCTATTCTCTTTTGAATCCTTTTTAACTTGTATCAAAATTGACATTCTCGGTCAATAAACCGACAATAAACTTACTACGTCAAATTTCTATTGTTTCAATGATGAAACAAACGAGTGTCTTCCACTCCCAGACTAAGCATGAAGTAAAATTTCGAGTTTGGAAAAGCCTGAAAACTTGGCTCGGGCGCGTAGCGAAGCGGAGCGACCGAGCCAAATTAGGCTTTTCTAAACTCGAAATGTTACTTCATGCGCCACGCGTATATAACAATAATTTAAAGTGAAATGATCTTTAACCAATTTATAAGTAAAATAAGTTCATTATGTCAATTATTAATTGTTTAGGTTATGGATAGAGTGCTATGATGAACACATCACTATTTTTTTTTTTTAATATTTTGGATCGATGATTCTGCCATAGGTTCTCACCACAGCCATACCTCATCTGTATTTATTTCAATATTCAACATTTATTTAGACAACACGACACATTCACACCACACCCAGGGACGCGTAGAGTTATTTTTTTTTTTAAATAACTTCCCGTACACTGAAATCAAACCCGGCCTGTGGCTTGCCAAGCGATATACCGTCCGGCGAAGTTACAGCATTATTGGTCTATTCTAATTTTCAAACTTTTTCAATTAAAATAGAAATTTAAAAATATCAAATATTATTCATCAAAATATTGATATTGCTAAATATTAATACATTTGTGCATCTCTACATAAAATAGATTACAATTCTAATAACGAAAACTTGTGAGAGAAATATAAGTTTCACAGACCACATCTAAAATGCTCGAATCCTCAACTTATTCGCAATAATGTGTCCTATTATGAGGAAATAGGAAAACCTAAACGCCATTTAAAGATATCTTCTTGCACATTCGAATTCACCTCATGATCGCACGTGCTCCTAACTAAAATAAATAAATATTTAGATGTATACTCAAGTAATAAAATCAATCGTTTATAACTCGTATAAATGTGAAAATATAATCTCTAAATCTTGCCTTAAGTAAAGATGTCTGCCTGCTCGTGTACTTATAACTTGATTAATCTCCCTTGCAGCGAAACACTAGATTATCCGTAAACCTATTTCAATCTACAGAAAATGCCCTCGGCAGCCTAGATTTTTCTTGCCCTCGGGTCAGATTTACTGACAAATATTTACGCTAAAACCAGAAATTATTTTTTAAATGTTGTAATTGAAAATTACAAGTTAAACTAGTTTGATATTTAATATAAAGTCCATCAGAACCTACACATACGAGTAGATATGGGTCGTTCGTGAATGATTCGTTCAAAAAGAACGATTCTGTACGGTGATTTGAATGAACTGATTGCGTATTTCAAGAAGAATTGATTCGCTAATGATTCATTCACTCGAGACGACCGACCGAACGATCTTGGTCGAGCGAAATCGTATTCCCGATTCGGATTTATACATGCGGTCTGAATCTGCCCGAATCGAATGACTAAATCGTTTGCTCGAATCCGCGCGCAACATCAACTCCGCTTTGTGCAGGGTGGTTTAGTTTCGATGTTGCTTGTGGGCATCTCGGTAAATATAAAAGTAACAAAAAATCCGATGGCGCAGTCGCTATATCTTTTTTTGCGACTAGGATAATGCCGAAATCAGCAATGCACCATCTTGTTTTTTTCAGAAGTTATAGGGCAAATCGTGTTTTCTTGATTTTTAACTTTAATTAATATCTTGCGTAATTTGTAAGTTAGACAAAAACTATAAACACCTTAAGGCACTTTTTTTAGTAGGATCCAGTGGCATAGGTATTTCTTTATTTTATGCACACATTTACAAGTTATGGCCAAATTATTTTTTTTTTTTAATGTAAATTATACTTGTTCATTCATTCATTCTTTTTATTATTTTTTAAAATATATTTTTTTGTACTCAACGCACGTTTATTTTAAAACCAAAACAATGTTCATTCCACGAATTCAAAAATATTCAGGGCCTCGTCTACCTATAGTTGGCTTTAACATAGTTGATAAGAGTGTTTTTCGCTGATTTTAAAAATATAAAGTATTGTAAATTTATCTTAAAAAACAGTGTTACTATAGAGTAGAAACTAGCTTTAAATCTGCCAAATAATATAATACGGAAGACAACAGCCATTTTTGATCATTTGCATGGTCAGTTTTAATCATGATAAACATTATAAATAATAATAATTCTTTTTTGAGTAATAAATATTTTATTAGGCAGAACATAATTTCAATTTCTAATCTTGTTGGAAGAACAGAACTCTTTGCTGTTGCAATGGAATAATTAATAAAAATTAAGCATGCAAATGATGGATATTGTCTTCCGTATTATATTATTTAGCAGATTAAAAGTTGGTTTCTACTCTATAGTAACATTGTTTTTTAAGATAAATTCACAAAAGTATATATTTTTCAAATCAGAAAAAAAAAACACTCTTATCAACTGTGTCAAAGCCAACTATGATTTACATTTAAAAAAAATAATTTAGCTATAACTCGAAAATGTGTGCACCAAATAAAAAATGCCTACGCCACTAGATTCTACTTAAAAAGGTGTCTTAAGAAGATATTTATAGTTTTTGTCTTACAAATTACGCAAGATATTAATTAAAGTTAAAAATCAAGAAAACCCGATTTTGCCCTATAACTTCTGAAAAGAAACAAGATGTTGCATTTTTGTTTTCGGCATTATCCTAGGCTCAAAAAAAGAGATCGCGATTGCGCCATCGGTTTTTTTCTAACTCTTATATTTACCGAGATGACCATAAGCAACATCGAAATTAGACCACCCTGTACATGCGATCTGAATCTGAATCCGCCCGAATCGGATGACTAATGCGTTTGCTCGAATCCGCGCACAACTTCAATTCCGCTTTGTACATGCGATCTGAATTTGAATCCGCCCGAATCGGATGACTAATGCGTTTGCTCGAATCCGCGCACAACATCAACTCCGCTGGTACATTCGATCTGAATCTAAATCCGCCCAAATCGGATGACTAATGCGTCTGCTCGAATCCGCGCACAACATCAACTCGAATGCACAAGTGCACAAATAGGCCACTGTTTCGTCCACGGAGCTATACTCTGTGTAACCACAGAAAACAAATTTCAAAATTGTATTTGAGTTCAGTATTCCAAAGTTTTATTTGGAACAGCTTTACTACTGAAAAGGCAAAATTATTTGAAAATTTAAAAATAAATATAACAAAACATTTTGAATTATCTTTTTTATAGACATATCTTTCGAATAAACCTTCAATCTTTGCTTAAATTATACAAGTCAATTCCCTTAAAACGGTATTCGCTCGTTTAACAGATGTTATTGGGTCGGCCGTCTATCTCGGCGCCGTTCGGTATGGAACGAACATATATTATTATCATTATTATTATTACCATAAGTATTATTATTATTACGCGTAGTTAATTGACGGTAAGTAAATGGTCACGGTGTATGAAACAAGTGTCTATCATCACTATAAAAGGAGATTAAGGCGAGAAAGAAATATATTATTATTAGTATCATTATTATTATTATTGTTATAAGTGATTCGTTTACGAACGATTCATAAAGAACGAATCACTTTTAAGAAATGATTCGGTTGATTCGAATCACCTAAAAGATTCGATCATCCCATATCTACATACGTGTATATTCCAATTCAGTGTCAAAACTTGCATTTCTGCAAAAGATAATATTTTGCAGTTCAATCTTTGAATCAAAGGAGAATATTCGTGTATGTTTTCCTCCTGTCTAAATAAATTTATATTATTACATTTTCTGGTTCTGGTTCTGGTTCTGGCCCTTTTCGTACATATGGGATATCACCACCACTATATAAAAGAAACTTCTAAGCAAAGTGACATTATTTCATGTTTAAAAATTACAAACTATGGACCGTTCCGTTTGAATGCTAATTAAACACAAAGTATTTCTTTGATAATCATCATTTGCATAAAGAGTTATCAATTCTACGTAACAAATTTTTATTTTTGTTCCTCACAAATATTGTTAATATTGACCTTTAAATGAAAAAAGGAACCCAATTTATATATTATTTCAAAATTTATTTCTCGGCATGTGCTGTACGAAGAAAAACATTTTTCATATGTAATCATGGTGGCGACCAACTTGAAATATTAAATATCCCTGACTCTTCTCTAAATCCAGATTATTTTGCCTGGCCCCTTAAAATAATTTCATATAATCAAACTAAATAATGTATATTTTGAATTGTACTTTAAATCAGTGTTTTGTGCGCGTGGTGCACGTGGTGCATGAAGTAAAATTTGAGTTGAGAAAAGCCCGAATTTGGATCTAAATTCTTAGGGCTTTTCTCAACTCGAAATTTTACTTCATGCTTAGTCTGGGATTAATAAAACACTAGCTAAATTATATTCGGGACTTGAACTGACCATTAGATAGATACTTTTTGTTTAGTGATGACATATACTTTTTTTATTTTTTCTTCTGTTTTTATTTATTTGTACGATTTATATTACATTTCAACATATTTAACATTTTATTATTATTCGACAACTTTGACACTCAGTCGACATATATCAAAACTTACATATTTGATATATGTCGACTGAGTCGATAAACGTTATAAATAACATATTAAGTGCCAAAACTGTAGAAATTGTCTTTTGTAATGTAAAACTTGTTGAAAATATAATATAGTAATGAAATGACAAAAAGAAGGTTAAAATATGCGAAAATTGTAACAAATTTAAAAAAATGACAATTGTGAAAAATAAATTAAATTATGCTCAGTAGTTTTTTTTAAGATAATAATATAATTTTTTTGTCAATTTCTAAAATTTGTATGTTTTTCATGAATTTCCACAATTTCTCTTAGTTTTCAAAATTCTAGCAATTTTCCCGATTTTCATAGATTTTCGTTAATTGTTAAAATATTGATACTTTTCCTGAATTTTCGTCAGTTGTGTTTAATCATGGTAGTTTTCGTTAAATTTAAATATGTTAGTGGTAAATTTTCAAAATTTGTATTAAATTTTACGAATTTCCGTGAATGTTAAGGATTCTTGTCAAATTTTACAACCTTTGCGCTTTTCTTAAATTTTCAAGATTTGCTTTAATTTTAAAAATTCTATCAGTTTTCCCAAATTTCCTTGATTTTCGAGAATTTTTAAAATTTTGGAAAAGTTCGTGAATTTCCTGGATTTCCCTTAATTTTTGTGAACGTTTGTGACACATTTTGAGGCACTTTTTTAAAACATTAACGCTTGTCGTTAATTTCTAAGATTTCCTTTAATTTTTAAAATTCAAATGGTTTTCCTGAATTTTATAGATTTTTGTTAATTCTAAAAACGTTGACGGTTTTTGTGAAACTATAAAAAATATACTCTCATCTTGATTATTTTAATTAATTATAAAAATCTTGTAGCTTTACATAAATTATTTGGAATGTTTGTTAATTTGTATAAATGTACGTTTTTTTGGTAAAATTATAAAATCTCCTAGATTTTCGTTGATTTTTAAAATGTTTACACTTATCGTGAGTTTTCATACATTTTTTAAATCTTGACAGTTTTCTTTAACTACCTAAATATTCTTTACATTTTTACGATTTCAGTTAATTTTTAAAATGTGCAAGTTTTTCGTTAAATTATTTAGTTGAAAAAATTATGGTTCTCCTAAATTTCCCAGATTACTTCTAATTTGAAAAATATTAATACATTTTATGACTTTCTTTACTTTTCAATAATGTTCGTCAGTATTTTTTAATTTTCTGTTTTTGAGAATTTCACAAAAATGTTTTTAAAATATTAGCGGTTTTTTAATCAATTGTTCTTGGTGAATTTTTAAACATTGACGAGTTTACTAAATTTTCTCGATGATAATTATTATATCGATTTTTAAAATACTGACTCTTCGTAAATATCTAAGATTATTCTCGAATTTTACAAAACATTTTAATTTCAATATTTTATTTAATCAAAATAAAATTATACTTTTTTTATCTCTAAGAAATGTTATATTTTTTCTTAATATTTGATGTTTTGTATAAATCAGAATAAAACAAAATTAGCAGTTGACGAATGTCGAACGAGTGTCTTCCACTCCCAGACTAAGCATGAAGTAAAATTTCGAGTTGAGAAAAGCCTGAAGAACTCGGAGTTTCTCAACTCGAAATTTAACTTTACAGTTAGGTTCAAAATATACTGCTTAGATGTAATGAGATCAATACTTATCGAGATACAGTAAAAAATTGAAAAAATCACTATTTCGTGAATATTTCATTAATTGTAAGTGCACATTCTTAGCATTTAAATCATTGTATTCTGACACTATTCCAATCTTTTGACATTTCCGGCAGTATTTAACTATCAATATATGTCTAACAAGGGAAAAGTACATAGACACAATATCATGTTTTACATAATTAATATTGTCGAATTTGTAAATATTTGTGGATTTGATCCATTTTTACTTTAATGTGTATTTCTGATTTTTTAAGATTTTTTTTTCCTCAACTTAGCTATTATTTCTTATTTTATTTATTTGGTTTTTCAATGACTGTTGGTTTTTGAAGGTTTTATTTATATTTAAAATTATCATTATTTAAAATTTGTGGTTTTTGACATTGTTGTGATATTTGTTCTTCACTTAAAAAACACAGAAATTGAAAAATAAAAATAATGTGATTTTTTATTTATTAAAAATGTAAATTTTAACGTATTTGAAAATGATTGTTTATTTTGGCTATTTCATATAAAATTTATGATTTTTGCCAATTTCTAGAAGAATTATAATATTACTAATTGTGATTTGTTTAACTATTTTAATTAGGACGTCTGATCATCATCATCATCATCATCTTTATTTGACAAAATAGAATATACATGTTATACAATTCATACTTATATGTTATTTTGTTTGTCAAACAGGTTATCGACCTTAGGTCTTTCCACCTATTTTGTTTCTTCATTCTTCTTTTTTGCAGATATTTTGGTGTTAGTGAGTTATCGACGTGATGCTATAATGGTTTCAAATATTGTGTTAGTGGGAAATTTGTATTTGGATGGGATACGGGGATTTCTGGAAATACAAAAACGTTTATGAATTGAAAAATTATAGGGTGAATTTGAGAATTTTTCCAACAAATATGGATAGCGATCGTCGATGGGGATAATTTCTGTCTGATCATATAGGGATTCATTTGAGGGATTAAATAGTGGATTGCGTGGATTTCGTATTTTGGTCAGGGTACGTAGGGAGGATCACTCTGCATCGAGGATATTTTGTAGGGTGCGTGGGTGAGAGGATAGTAAAATGAAACCATAATCCAGCATCGGGCGGCATATGGTTTTGTAAATTTTAGTGGCCGTTTTAGTTGAAATGCCTCTGTTTTTGAAGGTGAGGCATCTAAAATGTTTAGCCTTTGCTATGATGCTGGATTTTGTTTTTTTGGCATGTTGTTGGAAGGAGAGTTTCTGGTCGAAGGAGATACCTAGGTATTTACATAGAGGGGAGGGTGGGATGGGCATGTTATTTATGAGGACTGTGGGCGCATTTTCAGATATTCTGTGGTGTGGGATAAGGATTTGAGATTTGTTTGGATTAATGGATATTCTCCATTTTAGGAACCAGGATTGGATTGTGTCAAGGAGTGCCTGTAAGGATGCTATTGCGGAGTTGAGATTGGTAGCATGGGAGACAAGGGCCGTATCATCTGCAAACTGTAGGACATATTGGGAGGCATTAAAGTATTTGGGGTCCTCATTATACAGATCGTGGGTGAATAGGTTGTATAGGAGAGGGGAAAGTGGAGAGCCCTGTGGGACCCCTTGGCAAGGATGAAATGTATATGACAGTTTAGATTTAAATTTTACCTGTAGGGATCTATTGGATAGGAATTGGTCGAGTAGTTGGATTATGTATGCGGGAAGGTTCAGCCGGTGACATTTATATAATATGCCTCGATGCCACACCGAATCAAAGGCTTTTCTGACATCGAGGAATGCCGCCGCTGAGTGCCTCTTTTCCAGATGGGACGTTTGGAGGTTGGATGTTAGGATAGCCAAGGGGAGTTGGGTGGAGCGTTTGTTTTGAAAACCAAATTGGTATTTGGGAATGCTTTTGGATATTAAGGAGTTAATGTGGTCTTTTAGGATCGATTCAAAGGTTTTGGCCAAAACTGGGAGTAGTGTTATTGGTCTATAACTTGATACAAGTGACGGGTTAGTGTTGGGTTTATGGATGCATACTATCATACCTTTCTTCCAGTTTAGTGGAAAATATGTGTTTTTAATTGTATAATTATAGGTGTTTACGATATATGAGTGTATAGTTGGTGCAAGTTTTTTAAGGATGCTCCGAGGAATGTTGTCGTATCCTGGAGATGTATTTTTTCCAGCCTTAATTCTGCGAAAATAATGTTCCTCGGTGATAACAAATTTGGGAGTGGGAGCGTGGGATGTAGACTGGAATGATAAGTACCAACTATTTATTATAGTCAATTGTCTTTTGTCGTATTCGTCATTGTCTGAAAATTGAAATGTCTGATTAAAATAGTCAGCAAAAATATTTGTAATTGTCTGTGGGTCGCTCGTTTCTTTATTTGTTGTTGGATTTATAAATGATTTAATCGTCTCAGTCTTCTTATATTTGGATAGTTTCTTTATTTGTGTCCAGTAGTTTTTTCCATCTATTTCATTAATTTCTTTACATACGGTGAGCCATTTTTCTTTTTTGAATTCTAGTATGAGCTGTTTGATGTCTCTGTTCAGTTTATTGAATTTTGTTTTCAGTTCTGTGTTGTCCGTTTGTCGAATGTGTCTATATATTTGTCTTTTGTATTTAATTAGTCTAAGGATATATTTGGGAAGGGGGTACTTGTATGGAGTGCGGTTAACTTCAGGGGTATGTGCCTTGATGGAGTTAGTCAGTGCATCTTGAAACATGTCTATGGTTTGAGGAGTTATACTAGGATTTGTGGCAATAAATTCTGTCATGTCGTCATTAACTTTGTCTATGTCACATTTGTGAAAATTCAATATTGATATGGGTGGA
Organism: Philonthus cognatus; assembly: GCA_932526585.2. Taxonomy (NCBI): domain Eukaryota; kingdom Metazoa; phylum Arthropoda; class Insecta; order Coleoptera; family Staphylinidae; genus Philonthus; species Philonthus cognatus. The sequence goes on along the minus strand of OW052242.1, from coordinate 66,933,636 downwards.
TCTGAAATAGGAGAGGTTGGTATTTTAAGGTCGAATTGGATGGACAGATGATCTGAACCAAGATCTGGTGTAAGTATCAATGAGTGGATATATGGCTTCAGGTTCATAGTGCAAAGGAGAACATCGGGGGTGGAGCTTGGATTATTTGGCATAATGAATGTGGGAGGGGTAGGGATTCTTATGAAATTGGATTGGTTTAAGAAGTTATTGAGTTGTTTTTGTTTTGTTTTGTTAATGTTAAAATCACCTATAATTATACAACTGTCACACAAGGCAGCCTTATTAAAAATTGTTTCTTCTATTCGGGAGTTAGGATGTATGTATGCTAGGAAAATATGGAGTTTTTGTGATTGGAAGGTTAAGGTAAAGTGGAGAGCTTCATTTAATATATTATTTATCTTAGGAGGATTGGCTTTTCCTATTGGGATTGTGGGATGAGTTGTTACTAAGGAGCCTCCTCGCTGGTTTCGGTTAAGAATTGTCGATGGATTGGTTAAGGAATTCCAATTTGGGGGAGTATGGGGAGAGGGGCTTTTGGTTTCTAGAAATAGGGCTATTTGGGTATTTGATTCTGTTATATAATGGTTGATAAGATAGGATTTGGGATTTAAACCGTTGATGTTGGAGTACAAAATACGAACGCTATCCATTTCTGATAATGCTATGGGATATTCTTTACACCGCTAATGGGGACTACAGGAGGAGGGATTTCGGGATGATTGAGGTCAAACATTGCAATGAAAACTCTATTTCCTGAAATGGAGACACATGTATCTATATTGAAGGAATGGATAAAATTTTCTTTTAATTTTTTAATTAATGCTTGCCTGTCTGTGTGTTTCGGGGCGTTAAGTTTGGTTAGGTAGGTATCAATAATTTGGTCGTGAAGGGTAATGGGTTTGTGAATAGGTGAGGGTTTTGTTATTGCTGGGTCAATATCTGCAGATTTTAAGTTGGTAGACTTTAGTTTTGCGTTTGGAATGCCTTCAATGGGTTTTAACGGTCTGTTTGGACATTTTAAGGACCATGCTCCATGTCCCTCTTTGCCGCAGGACGTGCATTTCTCCGTCATTGTTGTTGTGCATGATGTTGTCTTGTGTGGCTCGCTACATTTCCCGCATTTTAGGTCTTCTTTGCAATTTTCCGGAGGAGATTGAGGTAATGTTGGTGGGATCCTGTTATCACTCTAATACATGTTGAGGGGTTTCCTGTAGCTCTCGAGGTGATTCTTTTACAGTATCTGTGTGAGATACCGTCTTTTTTGAGATTCTTACTTATCTCTTCATCAGTAATTTCGAATTCGACGGACTTGATTACTGCGATATAGGTTTCACTGGGTGGGTTTTTGTTCTTTATGATGTTTTGCTTCGCTTCGTTATAGTTGTATACAATTTTGTGGGTAATTAGTGTATTTAAATACTGATTTAATATTTGTTTATCTATCTTGGTTTTAATTATAAATCCTAGTTTGGTTTTGATTATATTTACATCCTCACTGAATTGATCTTCGCTCCAGATTGTCGCGAATTTTATACGTGACATTTCTTCGCATGTTTTTATGTAGTAAGTGTAATTTAATTCGTGTGTATTGTTAGAAGGTTGTGCGGGATTTTGTTTTGTGTTTATTTGAAAATTTTGTTCAGTGACGTTTTCTGATTTTTTTTTGTGTAAGATTTGAATGTTGTGGTTGCGTTAGTTGAAATTGATGTATGTTTTGTAGGATGTGTTCTCTTGTTTGTATTTGTGTATGTGCTGTTTGAATATTAATACCTTTTGTTTGTGATGATTTGGTTTTATCGATGTTTTTCTTCGGCCGGCCGGGTTTTTTCTTGGCTATGATGAACGTGGGCTCGGCCGCTCGCCTCTTGGCAGGTGTTGAGTTCGCTCTTTCTCCCTCTTCTATATCGTTCTCCGATACAGACTTCCATGCCGAAGACATTGTAGCGTGTTTTTATTTGTAGGGATTTGCCGTATTAGGGCAATTATCCCTCTTTATTATTTGATTGCACCAGAAGGTATAATGGCACTGACACTTTCAGATTTATTTTAATTTCGTCTCTATTTGTTTTAACTCGTGTTTTTTGATACACTGCCTGCTAATACGTCCGTTCGCATCGGCTGCTCGCGCTCGTGTGTGTAGGACGTCTGATTATTCTTGAATTTGTCGATCTTGATGCATATTTGTTAATCTAATTAATTTCAATGATTTTTTCAATATTAGCGTTTTTTGCTTTTTTTTTGTTTAATATTATTCAAAGTGCCAAATTACTACTTCAAACAGAACTAAAAATGTTTTTTTTTTTAATCGTGTTATTTGCATATTTACTATTATTATTTATACAAAAATTACCTGACTTTTGGTAAAAAGGCCTAATTTCCCTGACTTTTTCCAATGAACTAAATCCCCTGACTTTTGCCTGACTTTCTCGGTTTTCCCGGTTGGTCACCACCCTGGTCATATATATCAGCTTCCTGTACAATTTTCGAAATTCTTACACTGGGTTGTTGATATTTAAAAATTGTATCAATTACTTTTAAAAATCAAAATCATTTTCCGCGGAATAGTTGCTATGATTTTTTAAAGCATTTAGAAAATGAACGGTGCTTATGGTTTAAAGGTTTATTTAAATTGTGGTAAAACGCAATATGTTATATTAAAATAATGATATTATTTTGTCCTAATACTTCACAATTAACGTACTGTTCTAATAAAAATACGATTACATGAATATTAAGGAAGATATCGTATTGCTATAATTAAATTAATAACATTAATAATATAAATTATTAACAATTTACACCGATAAAATCCTAACATATTTATTTGTTTATTTGTAAAGTTTCATTCATATTTGTATATAAACATAGAAGTTACGAGAGGTTAAAGTTGGGTTAATCGTGTAACGACTTAAAAATACCTACTTTTTTAAACACTTTTCACAATAATGATTTATCAAATAATTCAATAATATTGAAATATATTGTTTAATTATTAACCTCTAAAAAAAAAATAATAATAATAACCAACACAGGGACCAAAACTTTTGAAACGAATATTAGCTATGGTTGGAAATTTAAAGAGTGCGGCCTTCGAAATTTGTCTTTGTCGTGGAAAACTTAGTTTTATAATATACGAGGGTAACCTTTTAAGTTGTTACAAATGATCACTACATAGCGCTATTGAAAATTGACAGTGTATTTACCTATAATTTGACATTTGTTAGTGATTCCACAGTGACAGCTTAGAAACAGAGTTGGATAGAATTTTCAAACAAAGGATCTGGATCACAAATCCAAATGCACTCATTAAATATAATTCGAATAACGATTCTCCGAATCAAAAAAACGATAAAATCAAAAGATTCTAATCCTAATTTTCGAATAACGAAAACAAATTCTTCTTAATCATTCAGGTTTTAAAAATAAACAACATCCACTATTCATAATTTTAAATAAAACTAAATAAATAATTAAATCAAAATATTGTGTGAATGCACATTTAATCATGTACAGGGTGATTCACTATATAAAAATTAAATTTGAGTTCAGTATTCCGGCACTGGATACCCACAGACGCGTTTCGGACTTCAAGGTCATCTTCAGTGTGATCCCGACCCAGTACTGGCGAATACTAAACATTTCTTACTATATCAAGCCGATATGTGAAAATTATTGAATGGATTCGATAACTAACGCCATCTAACGCTCCAGAGTATGGCTCCGTGGACGAAACAGTGACCTATATATGCACTTGTGCATTCGTGTCATTGACGATGCCACAATGGAGCTTTAGATGGCGTTAGCTATCGAATCCGTTTAATATGATTCACTATAAATTAGGACAAATTGGCATTATATTTAGATAAAGGGTGATCAACAATGATTGTAGACAAGTTAAATTTCCCGCCGAAAAATCTGGGGAATTTGATCGCTCCAAGTTCATGCCAAGGAAAAATTAATAAACAGTAACTCGATTTGACATTCGCAGCGTCGTGCGTCGTATTTTGCCATTGTGTTAATTCATTCTTCGAATTAAGTTATTTTTCATTCTGTTTCATAGACATCAGTTCTTATCAGGACTACTTTGTATAAGTCTTTGTTTTGTGGTAAGTGATTTGCTGTTTTTATGGTTAGAAAATTAGAAAATTTAAGTTTAATCCTAAATTTACAGATTTTAAGAGAATTCGCTTGTGTTTACCGTGATGTTTGCACCACAGCATGATGCTTCCTGAAGGCTCATTAACGAAGTGGAACTATGAATGAAGATGGCACATGGACTTACTCATTACAATCGTGTCTGAATCAATTTATTCAAGCCTTCCCCGATGTCCACATTCCTTACAAAACATTTTTCTCGCATAAAACCCGCATTTTTGACCGTTTTGAGGGAAAGAATTGTATCTGTAAGGGCAAGTCAGCTGGAAGACTGCCTATCTTAAGAGAAGAGGTTGTTGGCGACATTCAACAACGACTTGAACAAAGCCCAACAAAATCTTTAAGAAAACTTTCAGCTCAAACGGGTATGTTCTTAATTTTAAGGTGCGCACAAATTTTAATGTTTAATCCTTTTACAAGAGTATCGTATGGGAGTTGCATAAAAGCCGCAAAAAAATTCTGCATTTGCACCCGTATAAGGTATCGGTAGTTCAACAACTTCAGCTACTTGATTTCTAAAAAAGAATTGATTATTGCAATTGGTTTAATCAGAATTTAAATGATAATGGTATGTTGGACAAGACCTTTTTTACTGACGAGGCGTGGTTTCACTTGTCAGGATATGTGAACCGCCAAAACTATCGTACGTGGGCTACAGAAAATCCTCATACTTTTATTGAAACGGATTTACATCCACAAAAAATTGGTGTTTGGGTAGCAATTTCGAGACGTCGGATAATTGGCCCAAAATTTTTCAACGAAATAATCAATGCGGAGCGCTACCGAACACTCATTCTAGATGAATTTTTGAATCAATTGCATGATGACGAACAGATAATGGGTTATTTTTAGCAAGATGGAGCCACTCCTCATACTGCGTTGGCGACATTAAATTACTTAAGGGAATTTTACGATGATCGCTTGGTAAGCGACGGATTATGGCCACCATGTTCGCCAGACCTCACTCCGTGCGATTTTTATTTATTCGGGCATTTAAAAAATAAGGTTTTTAAAAATCGAATGCATACCCTAAACGAGCTTAAAGCAGCAATTGAAGAAGAGATAAGGAACATAAATCCGGAGGAGCTTCAACGAGTATTTCAAAATAAAAAACGTAGAGTTAACATTTGCCTAGAAAATGAAGGCCATCATTTTCAACATTTATTATAAAATTAGGGATGCTAACTCTACGTTTATTAAAAATACACAATTTTTTTTAACTTACGTCAATTTACTTTGTATATTTAATTAAAATTGTAAAAATTTTATATATAGTTATGATTAAATATTTAATTTATTTTGGGAAAAAATGTTTGCTACGCCAATGGAAAAGCAATCTAGGCGATTTTCTTTTCATATAATCAGTTGTACCAACATTTTTTTTGCTGGAAATTTAACCTGTCTACAATCATTGTTGATCACACTGTATAAGAAAGCCATATTAAGACAAAAAAAAATCGAGTTGTTTTTCTTTGTTTCTAGGTCAAGATTTACACAAGTATTTTTATTTTTAAAGTGGTACAATATTTTTCTAACTCCATCTCTTGCTTAGTGTTTATATAAAGTCTCTTAATTTTCATAAAAAAAAACTACTCCCATTGAATGATAAATGTTAAATAATGTTTCTAATTTAGATTTGGAATTATGAGGGTTTAAAATTTAAAAAAGATAATTTTGGCCTTTCTATATATATAAAAAAACTCAAATTCTATTATTTCAAGAAAGTCATAGGTTTTATTGACGCTTATTGGAATTATTTTATTTTCCCATAAAGTTTTAAAAGATATAAAAAATGGTGATGTGTCCATCATAGTACTTTCCCCCGTAAATTGCGTATTAAATCACTTTTAAAATATTTGTAGCATTATTATTTTCAAAATGTCTTCAACTTTTTGATAACTACAACTTTTGTTTGAAACATTTTTCAATTGGATCACACACATACTGACACAAACCAATGACTAGATAAAAAAACACTATTTATTGAATATCTAAAAAACTAAGAGTGCTATGACAAAAAGTGAAAATACAAAAAGTCTTTAGTTTTTCATTTCCTACAACTTTTATTTGAAACATTTTTTAATTGTATCGACACATACACTGTCACACACCAATAACTAGATAAAACACACAACTTTTGAAATATCTCAAAAACTAAGAGTGCTATGACAAAAAGTAAGTGAACAATACATCTTCATTTTGTTATTATCTACAACTTTTATTTGAAAGAATTTTTTGTTTAATGAACATTTATTAAAAAAATCTGAAAAAACTGAAAAACGCTAAGAGTAAAGTACCACTTCCGGTTATCCGATTTTCACCAAAAGCTTTTCAGTTCTTCCGATTGTAACAAAAAGCTTAAGTTTCAAGTTTCATCTCGATATCTTTAGCGGTTTTTGCGGTACAGTGCACACAGACACACACACAGACACACAGACAGACAGACATTTTTCAAAAATGGTCTTATTCGACTCAGGGGACCTCAAAACGGATATTTCCGCTAAAATTTTTGATTCGAAAAGTTTCACGAAAACAATACTTTCCCTTTGTATTACATACGGGGGAAAGTAAAAATAGTCAATATTATCAAAAATGTGTATTGATTAAATCATATTTCTAAAAGCTTTCTGCGAAATTTTAACTTGAGATCTCAATGGGCTATAAATTTTGAAATTTAAAATCATAAAGTCCATACAGAAAGTTTATCTTTAAAGTATACATATCCCAATTACAGCGTATATATTTAAATCTCCAGATATTAATTGTTTTATTAAATAGGTTAATTTGAAGCTTTAAACGAGTGTTTTCCACTCCCAGATTAAGCATGAAGTAACGGAACGGTCAATTTCGACGTAAATCACCTCCATTGACACAATGCGACCACTCCGGATCCCCAAAATTAACCGAATAAAAAAGACAGTTAATTTTAAGTGCAGAAAATCCCAAGGAAATCCGTGCAGAATTCGATTTTTGGTGAGCGTTTGAAAAATCCAACGCGCAAATTCCAATCCTCAATGACGAAGATTTGTACACTGGGCTTGCTCACCAAAGGCCGACGTTCCGAGACACGTTCGACACAACGAGACTAATTTCCAATTTTCATTTTTAAAATTGAAAAATAAATTTGCTTAAAAATACGCTTACTAGATGCGGAATTCAATTCTCAGAATTACCCATCTATCATGTTTTCTCTTCTCAGGCACACTTCTTTACGTAGACACCTTAGGGCAAATATTCGTCCAATCCTTTACACTTACAAACTTAATCAGCACTTAGTATACTTTACTTGTTATCTTCAAACCAACAACCGTTTTCGCAAACTTCAAAAAAAAATTACCGACGAGAAGTTAGCATTATAAACTCAGCATTAAATTGGCGCCTCCGCCAAAAAGGCTAAAATAATTATTTCATTCAATATTGTGTTTTTCAAAACACAGCTCGACAAAACTCGCACGGAATATAGATTAGAGTATATAACATTAGGCTAAATAAATAAATTTATCAATATGTAGAAAATAAACTCGAAAGTTCAACGGAAACTTGCAACAAATTCTATAATTAGATTAGAAATGTTCCTCACCCTTAATCATTTTGAAACTCACAGAAGTTGTTTACAAATGTTTTACCAACAAAATATAAAAATAAAATTTAACCACATATTTTTTGTTTTTTACTTACAAGCTTAGCATTAAATTATAATACTGATAAACGATAATTATATAATTAAAAATTTAAATGGGGATGTTCCTCACCCTTAATCATTTTGAAACTCACAGGAGTTGTTAACGAATGATTTACCAACAAAATATAAAAATAAAATTTAACCACATATTTTTTGTTTTTTATCTATAAGCTCAGCATTGAATTATAATACTGATAAACGATAATTATATTTTCAAAAATTCAAATTGGGATGTATCTCACCCTCAATCATTTCAAAACTTACAGGAGTTGTTAACGAATGTTTTACCAACAAAATATAGAAATAAAATTTAACCACATATTTTTTGTTCTTTATTTACAAGCTTAGCATTAAATTATAATCCTGATAAACGATAATTATATAATCAAAAATTTAAATGGGGATGTTCCTCACCCTCAATCAACTTGAAACTCACAGGAGTTGTTAACGAATGTGTTACCAACAAAATATAAAAATAAAACTCAATCACATATTTTTTGTTTTTTATTTACAAGCTTAGCATTAAATTATAATACTGATAAACGATAATTATATAATATAAAATTTAAATGGGGTTGTTCCTCACCCTTAATCATTCTGAACTTCACAGGACTTGTTCAGGAATGTTATACCAACAAAATATAGAAATAAAATTCAACCACATATTTTTTGTTTTTTATTTAGAAGCTTAGTATTAAGTTATAATACTGATAAACGATAATTATATTATCAAAAATTTAAATGGGGATGTTCCTCACCCTTAATCGTTTTAAAACTCACAGGAGTTGTTTACGAATGTTTTACCAACAAAATATGAAAATAAAATTTAACCACATATTTTTTGTTTTTTATCTATAAGCTCAGCATTGAATTATAATACTGATAAACGATAATTGTATTTTCAAAAATTCAAATGGGGATGTATCTTACCCTTAATAATTTCAAAACTTACAGGAGTTGTTAACGAATGTTTTACCAACAAAACATAAAAATAAAATTCAACCACATATTTTTTGTTTTTTATTTACAAGCTTAGCATTAAGTTATAATACTGATAAACGATAATTATATTATCAAAAATTTAAATGGGGATGTTCCTCACCCTTAATTATTTTAAAACTCACAGGAGTTGTTAACGAATGATTTAGCAACAAAATATAAAAATAAAATGTAACCACATATTTTTTGTTCTTTATTTACAAGCTTAGTTTTAAATTATAATACTGATAAACGATAATTATATAATCAAAAATTTAAATGGGGATGTTCCTCACCCTCAATCAATTTGAAACTCACAGGAGTTGTTAACGAATGTTTTACCCACAAAATATAAAAATAAAATTCAACCACATATTTTTTGTTTTTTATTTACAAGCTTAGCATAAAATTATAATACTGATAAACGATAATTATATAATCAAAAATTTAAATGGGGATGTTCCTCACCCTCAATCAATTTGAAACTCACAGGAGTTGTTAACGAATGTTTTACCAACTAAATATAAAAATAAAATTCAACCACATATTTTTTGTATTTTATTTGCAAGCTAAGCCTTAAATTATAATACTGATAAACGATAATTATATAATCAAAAATTTAAATGGGGATGTTCCTCACCCTTAATCAGTCTGAACCTCACAGGACTTGTTCAGGAATGTTTTACCAACAAAATATGAAAATAAAATTCAACCGCATATTGTTTGTTTTTTATTTGCAAGTTCGGCAATAAACTATAATACGGAAAACAGGTAATTATATTTTTTCTAAGAAAATGGCGATGTTCCACACCCTCAATCATTTTGAAACTTCAGAGGGTTGTTTACTAGTGTATTAAGATAAAAAACAAAAAATATGTGGTTAAATTTTATTTTTATATTTTGTTGGTAAAACATTCGTAAACAACTCCTGTGAGTTTTAAAATGATTAAGGGTGAGGAACATCCCCATTTAAATTTTTGATAATATAATTATCGTTTATCAGTATTATAACTTAATGCTAAGCTTGTAAATAAGAAACAAAAAATATGTGGTTGAATTTTATTTCTATATTTTGTTGGTAAAACATTCGTTAACAACTCCTGTAAGTTTTGAAATGATTAAGGGTGAGATACATCCCCATTTGAATTTTTGAAAATATAATTATCGTTTATCAGTATTATAATCCAATGCTGAGCTTATAGATAAAAAACAAAAATATGTGGTTAAATTTTATTTTTATATTTTGTTGCTAAATCATTCGTAAACAACTCCTGTGAGTTTCAAATTGATTGAGGGTGAGGAACATCCCCATTTAAATTTTTGATTATATAATTTTCGTTTATCAGTATTATAATTTAATGCTAACCTTGTAAATAAAGAACCAAAAATATGTGGTTAAATTTTATTTTTATATTTTGTTGGTAAAACATTCGTTAATAACCCCTGTGAGTTTTAAAATGATTAAGGGTGAGGAACATCCCCATTTAAATTTTTGATTATATAATTATCGTTTATCAGTATTATAATTTAATGCTAAGCTTGTAAATAAAGAACAAAAAATATGTGGTTAAATTTTATTTTTATATTTTGTTGGTAAAACATTCGTAAACAACTCCTGTGAGTTTTAAAATGGTTAAGGGTGAGGAACATCCCCATTTAAATTTTTGATAATATAATTATAGTTTATCAGAATTATAACTTAATGCTAAGCTTGTAAATAAGAAACAAAAAATATGTGGTTGAATTTTATTTCTATATTTTGTTGGTTAAACATTCGTTAACCACTACTGTAAGTTTTGAAATGATTAAGGGTGAAATACATCAGCATTTGAATTTTTGAAAATATAATTATCGTTTATCAGTATTATAATTCAATGCTGAGCTTATAGATAAAAAACAAAAAATATGTGGTTGAATTTTATTTTTATATTTTGTTTGTAAAACATTCGTAAACAACTCCTGTGAGTTTCAAATTGATTGAGGGTGAGGAACATCCCCATTTAAATTTTTGATTATATAATTATCGTTTATCAGTATTATAATTTAATGCTAAGCTTGAGAATAAAGAACAAAAAATATGTGGTTAAATTTTATTTTTATATTTTGTTGGTAAAACATTCGTAAATAACCCCTGTGAGTTTCAAAATGATTAAGGGTGAGGAACATCCCCATTTAAATTTTTGATTATATAATTATCGTTTATCAGTATTATAATTTAATGCTAAGCTTTTAAATAAAAAACAAAAAATATGTGGTTAAATTTTATTTTTATATTTTGTTGGTAAAACATTCGTAAACAACTCCTGTGAGTTTCAAAATGATTAAGGGTGAGGAACATCCCCATTTATAGTTTTGATTATATAATTATCGTTTATCAGTATTATAATTTAATGCTAAGCTTGTAAATAAAGAACAAAAAATATGTGGTTAAATTTTATTTTTATATTTTGTTGGTAAAACATTCGTAAACAACTCCTGTGAGTTTTAAAATGGTTAAGGGTGAGGAACATCCCCATTTAAATTTTTGATAATATAATTATAGTTTATCAGTATTATAACTTAATGCTAAGCTTGTAAATAAGAAACAAAAAATATGTGGTTGAATTTTATTTTTATATTTTGTTGGTAGAACATTCGTTACCAACTCCTGTAAGTTTTGAAATGATTAAGGGTGAGATACATCCCCATTTGAATTTTTGAATATATAATTATCGTTTATCAGTATTATAATCCAATGCTGAGCTTATAGATAAAAAACAAAAAATATGTGGTTAAATTTTATTTTTATATTTTGTTGCTAAATCATTCGTAAACAACTCCTGTGAGTTTCAAATTGATTGAGGGTGAGGAACATCCCCATTTAAATTTTTGATTATATAATTTTCGTTTATCAGTATTATAATTTAATGCTAAGCTTGTAAATAAAGAACCAAAAATATGTGGTTAAATTTTATTTTTATATTTTGTTGGTAAAACATTCGTAAATAACCCCTGTGAGTTTCAAAATGATTAAGGGTGAGGAACATCCCCATTTAAATTTTTGATTATATAATTATCGTTTATCAGTATTATAATTTAATGCTAAGCTTGTAAATAAAAAACAAAAAATATGTGGTTAAATTTTATTTTTATATTTTGTTGGTAAAACATTCGTAAACAACTCCTGTGAGTTTCAAAATGATTAAGGGTGAGGAACATCCCCATTTAAATTTTTGATAATATAATTATCGTTTATCAGTATTATAACTTAATGCTAAGCTTGTAAATAAAAACAAAAAATATGTGGTTGAATTTTATTTTTATATTTTGTTGGTTAAACATTCGTTAACAACTCCTGTAAGTTTTGAAATGATTAAGGGTGAAATACATCCCCATTTGAATTTTTGAAAATATAATTATCGTTTATCAGTATTATAATTCAATGCTGAGCTTATAGATAAAAAACAAAAAATTTGTGATTGAATTTTATTTTGTTGCTAAATCATTCGTAAACAACTCCTGTGAGTTTCAAATTGATTGAGGGTGAGGAACATCCCCATTTAAATTTTTGATTATATAATTTTCGTTTATCAGTATTATAATTTAATGCTAAGCTTGTAAATAAAGAACCAAAAATATGTGGTTAAATTTTATTTTTATATTTTGTTGGTAAAACATTCGTAAATAACCCCTGTGAGTTTCAAAATGATTAAGGGTGAGGAACATCCCCATTTAAATTTTTGATTATATAATTATCGTTTATCAGTATTATAATTTAATGCTAAGCTTGTAAATAAAAAACAAAAAATATGTGGTTAAATTTTATTTTTATATTTTGTTGGTAAAACATTCGTAAACAACTCCTGTGAGTTTCAAAATGATTAAGGGTGAGGAACATCCCCATTTAAATTTTTGATAATATAATTATCGTTTATCAGTATTATAACTTAATGCTAAGCTTGTAAATAAAAAACAAAAAATATGTGGTTGAATTTTATTTCTATATTTTGTTGGTTAAACATTCGTTAACAACTCCTGTAAGTTTTGAAATGATTAAGGGTGAAATACATCCCCATTTGAATTTTTGAAAATATAATTATCGTTTATCAGTATTATAATTCAATGCTGAGCTTATAGATAAAAAACAAAAAATATGTGATTGAATTTTATTTTTATATTTTGTTTGTAAAACATTCGTAAACAACTCCTGTGAGTTTTAAATTGATTGAGGGTGAGGAACATCCCTATTTAAATTTTTGATTATATAATTATCGTTTATCAGTATTATAATTTAATGCTAAGCTTGTAAATAAAGAACAAAAAATATGTGGTTAAGTTTTATTTTTATATTTTGTTGGTAAAACATTCGTAAATAACCCCTGTGAGTTTCAAAATGATTAAGGGTGAGGAACATCCCCATTTAAATTTTTGATTATATAATTATCGTTTATCAGTATTATAATTTAATGCTAAGCTTGTAAATAAAAAGCAAAAAATATGTGGTTAAATTTTATTTTTATATTTTGTTGGTAAAACATTCGTAAACAACTCCTGTGAGTTTCAAAATGATTAAGGGTGAGGAACATCCCCATTTAAAGTTTTGATTATATAATTATCGTTTATCAGTATTATAACTTAATGCTAAGCTTGTAAATAAAAAACAAAAAATATGTGGTTGAATTTTATTTCTATATTTTGTTGGTAAAACATTCGTTAACAACTCCTGTAAGTTTTGAAATGATTAAGGGTGAGATACATCCCCATTTGAATTTTTGAAAATATAATTATCGTTTATCAGTATTATAATTCAATGCTGAGCTTATAGATAAAAAACAAAAAATATGTGGTTAAATTTTATTTTTATATTTTGTTGGTAAAACATTCGTTAACAACTCCTGTGAGTTTCAAATTGATTGAGGGTGAGGAACATCCCCATTTAAATTTTTGATTATATAATTATCGTTTATCAGTATTATAATTTAATGCTAAGCTTGTAAATAAAGAACAAAAAATATGTGGTTAAATTTTATTTTTATATTTTGTTGGTAAAACATTCGTAAATAACTCCTGAGAGTTTCAAAATGATTAAGGGTGAGGAACATCCCCATTTAAATTTTTGATTATATAGTTATCGTTTATCAGTATTATAATTTAATGCTAAGCTTGTAAATAAATACCAAAAAATATGTGGTTAAATTTTATTTTTATATTTTGTTGGTAAAACATTCGTAAACAACTCCTGTGAGTTTCCAAATGATTAAGGGTGAGGAACATCCCCATTTAAATTTTTGATAATATAATTATCGTTTATCAGTATTATAATTTAATGCTAAGCTTGTAAATAAAAAACAAAAAATATGTGGTTAAATTTTATTTCTATATTTTGTTGGTAAAACATTCGTAAACAACTCCTGTGAGTTTCCAAATGATTAAGGGTGAGGAACATCCCCATTTAAATTTTTGATTATATAATTATCGTTTATCAGTATTATAGTTTAATGCTAAGCTTGTAAATAAAAAACAAAAAATATGTGGTTAAATTTTATTTTTATATTTTGTTGGTAAATCATTCGTTAACAACTCCTGTGAGTTTCAAAATGATTAAGGGTGAGGAACATTTCTAATCTAATTATAGAATTTGTTGCAAGTTTCCGTTGCACTTTCGAGTTTATTTTCTACATATTGATAAATTTATTTATTTAGCCTAATGTTATATACTCTAATCTATATTCCGTGCGAGTTTTGTCGAGCTGTGTTTTGAAAAACACAATATTTAATGAAATAATGATTCTAGCCTTTTTGGTGGAGGCGCCAATTTATTGCTGAGTTTTTAATGCTAACTTCTCGTCGGTAAAATAATGTACTTATATTATTTTTTGTCATTCTTTAAAATCCGCAACTTCTACATTCTATAATCAAATGATAATTCAACTGAAACTGACAGATCTGCTGTCAACTTTATCAGTGCTGCCAACTTAGGTTTTGCGTGCGTGGTTTTAACTTTACATGACTCGTGCCGAAAATGTAATACCGGAAATCCGACTATCGAGTTGTCAGAACGGTGTTTGAAACCTCACGTTCGAGACGGCGCACACTGGGCCAGATTACAAATTTACGACGACAAAAATAAAATGTTCAAATGTTTCAAAATTAACTAAAACCACTTAGTATGTATTCTATGATTATCGAGTCACAATACTACAAATAAACAATTGTGAAAAAACAATGCTATTCGTTGCGGGTACCTGTCAAACATCTCTCTTTCCACTCGGTTGACAGAAGTCGATGCAACGCTCAATATTTGACCTCCTAACTACGGCTGTTTCGCGTATGTGCTCACAAGTTAAGACATTTTTAGGATGCAGAATTTTGCACCAAGTATATCTTATTTGTAAAAAGTTTTAAACAATTAGGTTGTAAAATAAGTTTTGTTCAGGACTAACGTAAATGAAAAGAATCGCATAATAAACTGCTATACATTGATGTTTAAAAAAAGTTCAGTTCCGTCAAATTGTATATTTTGTAAGACACAACAAACATTGATGATTCCAGGGAAGCAATAAACCCATCCCCATATTTCCCCCCTTGTTAAAATTTAACCTTTTTTCAGGTACTCATGATGACTATAATTTTCAAGAAAGAAAATTAAATAGGAATGAACTATTTTTAGTATTAAGAGATGAACATTTCTATCAGTTTTCGTCATTCAAGTGTAATGAACGAATAGTGCAATACGTGTTGGACAAGTTTGGTGTAAATGACCCAACTGACATTTTATTAAAACAAATAAAAGATGTCATAAAAGTGTTTGTGACCAAACTTTTGTCCAAATGGCGTAAATGTAAGTCTATGTACGAACGTTTCAACAATAACAACGCAAATTGGCTCAGTGTTGAGTTAAAAATCCCAGGCATACATTCACCTACAATGGCACAACCCATTGTTTCGAAGATGAGCCGAGGCAGGCCAAGAAAAATGTTTGAACTCAGTTCTGATCGCAGGAAACAGAGAAAACTTAAGCTTCTTGTTTCAAATCTAAGTTTAGAAAATCTATGTTCGGCTACAAAATCAAGTTTAGTGAAATCGGGCAAAAGAAGTGCGGCGAAGGTAATGGGACTTGCATTAAGTGCAACTCCTAAACGTTTGAAAATGATGAAAAAGGCTCACGATTCATCGTCTTCTAAGGATGTAAGGC
Organism: Philonthus cognatus; assembly: GCA_932526585.2. NCBI lineage: Eukaryota > Metazoa > Arthropoda > Insecta > Coleoptera > Staphylinidae > Philonthus > Philonthus cognatus. The sequence goes on along the minus strand of OW052242.1, from coordinate 66,917,647 downwards.
CATACAGTGCTGAAGAAGTATTAGGTCTCATAGTTGATCTTCATCTGACAAAAAAAGATTATAAAACGATGCGGCTAGGAGCAAAATCTAGAGGGGCTGATATATATCCATCATATCACATGGTATCAGAAGCAAAACAAAAAGGTTACCCATTGAATGTCAGAGTATCTGAGAACGAAGCTGTGGTGCCGTTACAGGATCTTTTAGACCATACTGTGCAAAGACTTGCACAAGTTCAGTCGCAAGTTATTATCGAAAACATGGGCGGCACTAACAACACTCTTGAAATTATTTATAAGTGGGGTCTAGATGGCAGTGGAGGACACAGTATATATATAAGCAAAACTTCACTAACAATACATTTTATGCGGATTCTAATATAATTTTATGTACAATTGTGCCCCTGGAATTATCCGAAAAGAATGAAAGTTATATAAAAAAATATATTGGACGAAATTAAATATCAAATGAGCAATTTGCAGCCAACGAATATCACCCTGGGAGACAAAACAATTCAGTTTAGGCATGTGCTCATTTGCACCATGTTAGACGGCAAAACAGTCAACGTCTTAACTGAAACAAAAAGTACACAGGCGTGTAATGTATGAAAAGCCACGCCCACAATCATGAATGATTTAAAAAAGATTAAAGAAAGGGCCTGTGACGAAAGCTCATATAAATTCGGTCTTTCTGTTTTGCATGCGTACCTGCGAAGCTTCGAATATTTTTACACATAGCATATAAATTGGAGATAAAGCAATGGCAAGTCAGAGGAAAGGAAGTACAAGAACAAGTTAAAGAGAGAAAGAATAAAATATGTCAGGATTTTTATAAAGAAATGGGTCTTGTTGTCGATTTACCAAAACAAGGTGGTGGTAACAGTAATGATGGGAACACAGCAAGAAAATTTTTCAAAAACCCTGAAGTGAGTTCCCGGATCACAGGCTTAGATAAAAATTTGATTGAAAGAATGTCTAATATGTCAGGATTTTTATAAAGAAATGGGTCTTGTTGTCGATTTACCAAAACAAGGTGGTGGTAACAGTAATGATGGGAACACGGCAAGAAAATTTTTCAAAAACCCTGAAGTGAGTTCCCGGATCACAGGCTTAGATAAAAATTTGATTGAAAGAATATTAGACATTCTTTCAATCAAATTTTTATCTAAGCCTGTGATCCGGGAACTCACTTCAGGGTTTTTGAAAAATTTTCTACAGTTATATCGTGTGGTCATTATATCAACGAAGGAATATTTAAAATATATTGTTTCAAGACCGCGGAGTTGGCGACCACACTTTATGGATGGTATAAAATGAGTGCAAGTGTCCATAAGTTACTGATGCATGGGGCTGACATAATAAAATCGCTTCCACTGCCTGTAGGTCTCCTCTCAGAAGACGTTATAGAAGCAAGCCATAAAAGTTATAAACAGCTCAGACAGTACCACTCAAGGAAAACGTCAACATTAGATACAAATACGGACATTTTTAACTGGTTGCTTGTATCATCAGACCCTCTAATCAGTAGTTATAGAAAAAAAACCAAAGAGACGAAAAAAACAATTGAATGAGGTAGTATTAGGAATGCTTCGAATGCCCAACTATCTCAATGAACAAACTTCACGAGAAACTATATATGCTGTGATCAGAGATAATGACGAAGAAGATAGTGATGATATTGATTCTGACTCCTCCTAAATTTGTTATTTTGCTAAAAAAAAAACGCAATTTCATCATTTCTATAATAAATATACTTTTTCCAATATAAATTATTTTTAAATATGACGCGTAGATCTTAACCTATGAACCTATAACACCTTATTTTCATTAAGCTACATTGAAAGAGCTTTATCGTCTACAGCGCCATCAATAGAGAACAGAAAAAAATGTTTCAGATAAAAAGTGTCTATTTTTAATGTAGAATCTGATTCCGTAAAACACGAGGGTTCCCTCTTAAAATTCTGAAGTTGCCCCTAGCCTCAATAACAGGAGGGGACTCGGAGGGATTGATATTTGAAGGGTTAGTTAGTTCAACTGCAACGATTAACTATTTATTTAAACCTTTTTTTCATACGACGCATAGATTTTGACTTATGGATCTGCAACACTTTATGTGAAACACCCTGTATATCTAATATAGATTAATTTTAACATTAAGATCATCAGGATGGCATCCTAAGGTAATATGTGAGGTAAAAAGATGTTTTTGAACCGCATTTTATTTTTGTCGTCGTAAATTTGTAATTCGGAACAGTGTGCGGCGAGTAAAAAAAATAAGACTAAATTTTGAGGTTATATAACGTAAGTATTAACCAGAGCTGGGATGAATCCTCAAAAACAGGATTCGAATCACGAATCCGAATCTCCTAATATGATTCGAACCACGAATATTCGAATAAAGGATTCGTAAGTGAAAAATATGATTCGAATCCTCATTTTTGAATCACGGATACAAATCCTTTAAAAATAAATTTGAATCTATCATTTGCAACCAGTAACATTTTATTCCATCAGTTTCTATTAAGAAAAATGCTCATTTACCGACTAAATATCTGATTAAATAATGATTTTAATTAATTATGATATATGTATTATTGAACTTCATTCTAAATCAGTGTTTTATACGCGTGGCGCATGAAGTAAAATTTCGAGTTTAGAAAAGCCCCGTGAAAATTTGTCTCGGGTCGCTGCGCGACCCTCGACAAATTTTCTACGCAGGGCTTTTCTAACCTCGAAATTTTACTTCATGCTTAGTCTGAGAGTGGACAACACTCGTTCTTAGAAGTTTCAAATTGAGTGATCACTCTAGATTACTAAGTTTATTACCATTTTACAAAGGATGCAGCTCGAAGGACCAATCATGAAGTTTCTTTACAAGAAAACAACGAATAACTGAAGGCTTATAGCATGGATAGGAAAGAAAACATCCAATTTTAAAAAAATATTGAAATTCGGTTGGTTTTCAGTGTGTTTTTAACATCACTTTAAGTCAGTGTTTTATACGCGTGGCGCATGAAGTAAAATTTCGAGTTTAGAAAAGCCCCGTAAAAATTTGTCTCGGGTCGCTGCGCGACCCTCGACAAATTTTCTACGCGGGGCTTTTCTAAACTCGAAATTTTTCTTCATGCTTAGTCTGGGAGTGGACCGTCAAGATTTTCTACATGTCGAGATTTTCGATATTTCTAGATTATTGTCGATTTATTCACAGTTTGTTATTATATTAAATGCAACTTTAAAATTAAATAAATATGATTTTTCTTAGGAATAGAATATTCACCCATTAAGAGCCGAGCAAATTATAAAGTTAACTTTACAAGTTCTTTTTAGGTAAAATTTTGCATCTTTTTCTATGATTTCAATGAATGATTTATTATATTACATACGTAGATTTTATAAAACAGTTAAAGTTAAAGTTCAAACGAGTGTTGTCCACTCCCAGACTAAGCATGAAGTAAAATTTCGAGTTTAGAAAAGCCCCCGTAGAAAATTTATCGAGGGTTGCGCAGCGACCCGAGACAAATTTTCGCGGGGCTTTTCTAAACTCGAAATTTTACTTCATGCGCCACGCGTATAAAACACTGATTTAAAGTGAAGTTAAAAATGCACTGAAAACCAACCTAACTTCGATATTTTTTCAAAATTGGATGTTTTCTTTCCTATCCATGCTGTAAAGCTTCAGATATTCGTTGTTTTCTTGTAAAAAACTTCGATTCCCTGTAGTCCTTCGGTTTTCGGAGACCATGATTGGTCCTTCGAGCTGTAGCCTTTGTAAAATGGTAATAAACTTAGTAATCTAGAGTGATCACTCAATTTGAAACTCCTAAGAACGAGTGTTGTCCACTCCCAGACTAAGCATGAAGTAAAATTTCGAGTTTAGAAAAGCCCCGCCCCGAAATTTGTCGAGGGTCGCGCAGCGACTCGAGACAAATTTTCACGGGGCTTTTCTAAACTCGAAATTTTACTTCATGCGCCAAGCGTATAAAACACTGATTTCAAGTCAGTGAAGTTAAAAATATACTATTAAGGTTGGAAATTTTATCTGATTAAATAACCAAATATGCATTTACAAATATTTGAATTATTCGAAAATGCAAATATTTATATTCAAATATGAATAATTTAGTGATTTAAATATTCATATTAGAATATTTAACTATTTGAATTAATCGAATTCGAATCCCAGCCTTAATAGCGATGATTCGAATTATTTGGGACGATTTGAATCCGTGTATGAGGATTCGAATCCTTTTATAAGGATTCGAATCCTTTTAGAAGGATTCGAATCCTATTATAAGGATTCGAATCATCTACGTCTGGATTCGAATACGAATCCTTTTAAAAAAATGTAACGAATCCGGATCACGAATCCGTTTTCACTAAAGTATTCGAATACCTCTTTTGAATCCTCTAAAAGGATTCTAATCCAGCAATCGAATCCTGCCCAGCTCTGGTATTAACTTATTATACATCATAGAAAAGGAAATATACAGGCAAATATTTAAAGTTAGAAAAAAGTTGGGGTTGTAATTTCAAAAAAGAAAAATTATATTTCCTCCGGCTAAGCCGGAAGTAGTATTCCTAGTTAAAACTATACAAAAATCAGTTAAATTATAAATACATCCTAAAACTTAAATCACTACCATTTATATTGCCTTAGAGTTGCGTAGGCAATACTTTTAAATGATATTTTAAAAATTGTCAAAAAACCTAAACTTTAAATGAAATTGTCAATATTCGACAATGTTTGTCACATTATTATATTCAAAAACAACAAAGATTTACAAATTCAACTAAAAAATATAATTATATTTCTGTATTTTTTTCGTAAAAAAATTGATAAAATCCAATTACATTCAAATAAAACATCGAAATTAAACAAATTTTAAAACCAATAGTTCAAAAATGTTAAAATTACTAATTTATATTCTATATAAACCTTCAAAAGCAAATTTCTAAAAAAATAGTAGTGACTAAATTGACAAATTCAATAAACAATACAAATAGTAATAAAATGGATGGCATAAAAAACGGGAATCCTAAAAACTTGTCAAAATTAACAAGTCTCATAAAATTTATTTAAACCAACTATAATATCAAAAACTCTAATGATTGGAAAATTCAATTGGCACTGAGAGCAGTTGACAAATCGCGATTGATCAAATCACGAATTGTGGGTTTTCTACAAAATTAAGTTATGTTAAAAAGATAGGGAGCAAAATTCTCGAATTATCGAAATGTCATGAAAAAGTCATGAAAATTTATCATTTCCGATTGGTCGCCACCTTGTATCAGTTTTACTGTAAATAATATCAAATTTTCACCGTTACCTGAATACTCATCAAACAGGGTAACACTGTCACATCACCCGACAGTGAAAATCGACGAAGATGAAACAGCAATTATACATATAAATGTAAGATCATTATATAATAACATACTAAAACTAGAAGATTTATTGAAAACACACAATACATGCAAGATACTCTGCATTACTGAACACTGGCAGAACGAAAAGAACTTACAAAATCTAAACTTAAAAAACTTTCAACTGGCTGCCCATTTCTGCAGAATATCGCATACTAATCGTGAAACAACATACGGGGGAGCAGCTTTATATATCCACAGGAGCCTCAAAGTGATCCCAAGGAATGACATAAGCGCGTTAGGGGAAGAAGGTTTGTTCGAGTGTACTGCTAGTGAGGTGATTCAAGAAACATTCAAGTGTGTTTGTGTAGTTATTTACCAGTCACCAAACTCGGATTGTGTAAGATTTTAGCTTAAATTAGATGTACTTTTAGATATACTATTAAAAGAAAAAGTAATATTTTTTATAAGTGGCGATTTTAACATAGACATTAACCAATCATCAGCAGAATCGTCAGAATTTCTAAATATTTTAAAAACATTTAATGCAACAGCAACCATAACAAAACCTACACGAATATCAAATAACAGGCAATCAGTAATTGATAATATAATAACTAACTTTGATGGAGCATATGAGACCGATGTTTTTCTAAACTGTATATCTGATCATTACGCTCAAAAACTTTCCTTCCGTTGTAAAAATGTTACTACAAATTCAAAAACTTATTCGAGAATTTACTCAAACAAGAACATCACACAGTTCGTAAACAATCTAAAAGGTGACGAGCTGTGGAATGAACTTTATACGCTTGATAACACGGATGACCAATGGAATAAATTCTTCTATATCATAAATGTTAGTCTTAACAAAAGTTGTCCTATAAAAAAAATTGTAATAAAAAAAGAGACCATAAACAACCAGCAACAGCTGAAATACGCCAATGTAAAAAACTACTCGATTATTTATATGTAGTCAAACATTTTAATATAGATGCTAAAATTCAATATAATGCTTTAAATATAAAATATAGATCACTTTTATTAGAAGCGGAACGTAACAGAATCGAAAGTACCATACTGACAAGTGATAACAAAATGAAATCAACGTGGTCAATTATCAAGAACATTCGGGGGAAATAAAAAAAAATTGCATCAATACAGAAGATTTGAATAAATTTAACAATCACTTTATAAACATTCCTATTCAATTAACTAAACATATTAATCAAAACACAACAAGTACATGGAACATTAAAAAAAATAGTAATACTCTATTTCTTACTCCAGCTACGCCGACTGAAATATTAAACATCATTCATGATATGAAAAATAAAGTAAGTAGTGGATATGATAAAATAAATTCTGAATTATTAAAAGCTGCCGCTATAGAATTGGTTGAACCTCTAACGTACCTGGTAAATGGTTGCTTGGAAACCGGCATTTTCCCAGAATGTCTTAAATTATCATTAATTACCCCAACAACTATAGACCAATATCGTTACTAAGCGTTTTTTCGAAAATTGTAGAAAAAGTTATTGCTAATCGATTAGTCGATTTCTTTGATAATAATAATTTATTTAGTTCATCTCAACACGGTTTTCTGAAAATGAAATCAACCAGAACGGCTTTATTTAATTACTTACAGCATATTGTCGAAGCTTTGGAGAGGTCAGAAATTCCCCTTGGAATATACCTGGAGCTCTCCAAAGCTTTTGACACCATGAATCATGGAATATTGCTATCAAAACTTGAGATGTATGGAGTAAGAGGAGTATGTCTAAATCTAATAAATTCATTCCTAAAAAATCGCCGCCAAAAAACTGGTTGTAATAAAATATACTCGTCGGTCGGAAAAACTAATATTGGGGTGCCCCAAGGAAGCAATTTGGGCCCTTTGTTATTTGTTATTTACACCAATGACCTTCCCAATTTGGTTCAGGAGAATGATGGAATTATTGAAATGTATGCAGATGATACTAATTTATTAGTTATTAGCCAAAATATTAACGATCTTCAGAGCAAAGCAGCTAAAATTGTCGGCATTACTAAAAACTGGATGTTACAAAATAAAATAATTCTGAATGAAAATAAAACTAATGCAATACAGTTTCATACAAAACGTACAAATATAAAACTAAGTCGATTAAATCTTGGAACTTTTGATCTTTCGCTAGATTCTAGCTGTAGAGTACTCGAAATTATCATGGACAGTGAACTAAATTGGAAAGGTCATTGCGTGGAATTAAATTCCAAACTAAACTTGTTGTGTTTCGCTATGAGGGTACTTAAACCATTGATTAACTTTAAAGCACTTTATATGGTTTATAAATCCAACATTGGGTCAATTATGAGGTAAGGTATTATTTTTTATGGAAATAGTACCATGGCGAATAATTTATTTATTATGCAGAAACGTGCAGTTCGAATATTATTGGGATTGAAATACAATGAAACCTGTAAAAGTCAATTTAAAAGATTGGGTATATTAACAATACTAGGGCTATATATCGACGAAATTTTAATATATATTTTTAAATACAAGCCAACATTTCTAACCTATATAACTAACCACAATTATAACATGAGGAATAACAATTTGTATGCTTATCCTGTACACAGGCTAACCCTCTCAGAAAAATCTCCCATATATAACGGACTTAAATTTTACAACAAAATGCCACAATATATACAGAATATTAAAACATTAAAACGTTTTAAGCAAGAATTCCTTACTTATCTGGTGGACAAAGAAATCTACAATATTAATGAATTATAATACAATAACCATCTATGTACAATTTTATAATTTCGATTCTGTTACGTTGTAGCTTAGTATTCTAGTTATCTGACGTTATTCTCTGTAATGTGCAACCTTTTGTTTATGTGTATGTTATTTATGAATAAAGATTGTATATATATATATATATATATATATATTAAAAAAAAAATAAAACTTGACTATTCGATAATGAATCACTTCCAATTACCAGGTGCGTTCTAGTTACAACACCTCCGATTTTTTATCTTAGGACTCAAAACAGATAGAAATATGCGGTGTATTTTAAAATACTCGTGCACTTATTGTGGATGCGTGGTATTATTATCATCACTGTACAGTAGACAGAACTCTAGCGACAGAGCCGAGAGTGAGGACTGTTTAATAATTAAAATTGCGGGTAAGCGCCATCGTTAAAAAAAAAATATCCATGGTCACCATCGTTCTGGGACAGCGATGGGGTAATCCTTATTCATTGCGTTCTAAAGAGCACTCTCACCAGGTTGTTTTGAAGAATAATCTCCCAGCGTTTCATAAATAACGACCAGAATAGGCTGCATGTGTGCTCTTTCATTGCATATGCGATTTTTTAGTGGTCAAATTAGAGAAAGAAGCGTTCTTATCGACCATAAAATCATGGCGTCGAAGTTGTGAAATATGTGTATGGCTGCAGGAAGGTTATGTAGAAAAATGACAAAAGTTTCACAGATTTCGTGTGACTAGTTTTTGGGGAAAAAAAATCGGAGGTGTTATAACTTGAACGCACTTGGTATAAAAAGTAGATTTTATCAAATACATTTTCAGTCATTTTAAAGCATTCAATTTGAAGCGTCTAACGAGTTCCCGAGATACTTAAGCATGAAGTAAAATAAAATTATGAACTGTGGAGGCTTCTACTTCGTTATACATGTTAATTCAATGAAATAAAACACTTTAACTTTGTTTGTATAACACACTATTTTTATTTTCGTGACTGCAGTTTCGGCAATTCAACTTGCCATTATCAAACAGAGTAACTTAAATTACGGTATGGTACAGGTATATATACACAAAATGGTTATTTACAAAATAGCATTAAAAATGGGGGTATACACTAGATCGACCTGGTCGTTAATTAGAGGGATTCCCGGATTAGCGCGGGCTTTCTGTATCTCCAGGGATTCTAGGAGGTTCATTTTTCGGCCCTTTTCGGCATAATGGATGATCTTAAGTACATCCTCGCCAAAAGAATGGTTTTCATCGATTAAATGTTTGGCGAAATTTGATTTTTCTATTTGATTAAGCCGAAAAGAGCGCTGATGTTCTTTGAGCCGAGTGCTAAAATTACGACCAGATTGACCAATGTATACTCCTTCACAATCGGGACAAACAAGTTTATATATACCGGATTTACTAAGATTACAATGTTTTGTTTTGTTATTAAAAATGTGGTTTTCTGTTTTACAATATGTTTTAAAAGCAACGTTAACATTATGTTTTTTAAGGATGTTTTTAATTTGTAGGCTAATATTACCGAAATATGTAATTGATCGGAAAGGTGTTTTTAATGTTGATGGATTACCAGCATATAATAATTTTTCGATTTTCTTGATATTATGTTTTCTCAACATGTTGAATGGTTACAACTCTAATTTAATTGACAACATGTTGAGAAAACATAATATCAAGAAAATCGAAAAATTATTATATGCTGGTAATCCATCAACATTGAAAACACCTTTCCGATCAATTACATATTTTCAGGCTTTTCTAAACTCGACATTTTACTTCATGCGTCAGGCGTATTAAACACTGATTAATCGTAAAGTTCAAAAACACACACAAAAAAATGTTTATGCAAATCCTAGCAATGAATTAGAATTGTCTTTATGATTCGAATTTCTTTGGAGTATTCGAATCCTTTTATAAGTATTCGAATCCATTTATGAGTAATTAAATCGAATACGAATTATCTTAAAACAAAGTAACGAATTTAGATCATGAATTCTATTTCACTGAAGTATTCGAATACCGCTTTTGAATCCTACAAATGGACTCGAATCCAGGATTTGAACCTAAATGATTCGAATCCTGTAAGCTCTGCTACAGACCCATTAAAAATTATTCGACTATTACATGATTCTGGCGTTCTTTAACAATATTTTGAGGTCCACGATGCCAAATCTTGAAAATATTAAAAACGTTTTCTATTAAATATGTTTTATTTATATAAACAAGAAATTCCAACAAAAAAAGTTCATTACATTTCAAGTAGAATAGTGTCAACAAAATTATATGGTTCCATTTAATAAATATAAATCTACAAAAACATCCTGTATAACACGTTTTATACACAAAAAGTCTCCTTAGTAAGAAACATATGAAAATTAAATGCAAGAAAGGTAAGGGACGGTTTCTATTTTTATTTATTATTTACAAATAATATTAAATCTCCCACTTCTTGTTTAAATAAGATACATTTCGTTAAATATGTCTACAGAATTTAATAAAAGAATAAATACTCCCACGCCACGCTCTCGTCATATTTTTTTATGCGAGGGACGTTTAAAACATGGATGTGTAAAGAGTGTTCGGCCAACAGGTAACATTTTATTGGTGGCTCATGAATTTTTCACGGGGCCCTTCTCATGTAAATTGCATGTTAATGGCCTTGCGCATTATGAAGAATTACAAAAGGGCCGCTTAAGGCTCCGCTCAACTCGGCTCGTCAATCCATAAAATATTTCACTGCCACCTTTTAAAAAATTTATAGGTAGAGCGAACATCCCGGGGAGATAAGTCTACACAAAATTGGCTTATTTTTGTACAGCAGGAAAATAACAAGGGAATTACAAATCTTTATTAAGTTAGAAGGAATAATAAGTTCAAAAGATTACATTTTAATGTTGCTGAATATCATATATCTGAGGTAAATAAGTATTTTGGTCTTACCTAAATTCATTTAAAAACAAATGGAAATTTCAATAGGGACAGCTATTTAATAAAAATCTGTTGTAATTACGTTACTCCCAAGGAAATAGAGATTATAACACCGGTAAACCAGCTTACCGTGAAAAAATGCTCTACAAACCGGTTATTTGCCAATTTTTTACTGACATTTCAGTAAATTAAAGATGATGTATATATTTCTGAACTTTACCATAATTCAGTGTGTTAAACACCTGGCGCATGAAGTAAAATTTCGAGTTTAGAAAAGCCTAAAAGTTTGGATTGCACGCTTCGCTTCGCTACGCGACCCATCTAAATTTGCAGGCTCTTCTATACTCGAAATGTTACTTTATGTATGTAAGTAGTGTAATCCTTCTTTTATGTCAAATTATTAAATGCTGTTAATATGGTATACATTTAATGTCCCTAAAACGACGATATTGTGATTTACCTGGAAATTATCGGTAAACCGACTTTGATTCACAAAATTGAAAAAGACGGTTAATTACAGCTGGGTTGATATTGGTTGTGTACATTTTTTGTGATGATTAAAACTAACAATTGAATTAGTCACAAATCGTAGTTTAGTAAAACTCTGTGAATAATTTGTTTTTATCTTTTATTTTTATTGATAAAAACCTAACAGACAGTGTTGAGTTTAAAACATAATCAAAATTACGAATAATTGCTGTGTAGATAATTAGATAATTTGATACAAAATAATAACAATATCAAAACAATAAAAACTCCACAAAACACAATGTAGACGTACAATTAACGAACATTAGTCGATAATCTAATATAACTAAATCGATTAATCATGATATTTGATAAAATCTTATTTTTGACATAAGTTGACTCGTTTTACGTGAAACATAATTTTTAATATAAACTAATTTTTCTGGGGGGGGGGGGGGGGGGGTTATTTGAAATTATTCGTGTACGCGATTATGCACTTGCGAATGACAATAATAGGTTTATTTGAAAATATACGCATACGCAAACTTTATTGGAATGCGCAAATTCAACTATTTTTTTGCGATTACCCCAACACCACTTGCAAATTGGCAGCGACTGTTAGATTCTCATTTAACTTGTGCGTTTTGAGAATGATATTCCAAAATCTTATCCAAATAGAAGCAGTTGTAAGCAGAACTAACAGAAAATCAAATATAATGATTAAAAACACAAAATAATTAATTTGTAAAATGTTTATAAAATATTAAATGGATGAAAACGTCGGCTTAAGTACAAGTTCATGTAATGATATCGGCAGTTTGTAAAAATACGAAAGCAAAATGTTATTTTGCATATGTTTCGTTTGAGTTTACATATCCCTATATATACGCTGTAAATAATTTTATAATTTGAAGCTTCTAACGAGCGTTTCTAATCCATGATTAAGCATAAAGTAACATTTCAGTTTAGAAATGCCTGAAAATCAAGCAGAGTGTACTATTTTGAACTTCACTTGAAATCAGTGTTTTTTACGCGTGGCGCATGAAGTAAAATTTCGAGTTTAGAAAAGCCTGAAAATTAGGTTTGATCGCGTAGCGGAGGAAGGCGACCATAACAAGTTTTTTTGGCTTTACTAAACTCGAAATTATACTTCATGCACCACACGTACAAAACACAGATTTGAAGTGAAGTTCAGAATAGTACACTCTGCTTGATTTTCAGGCATTTCTAAACTGAAATGTTACTTTATGCTTAATCATGGATTAGAATTATAAATTAGATATAAAGTTAAAAATATTTCACATAAGGAGAACTGATTCAACCATATGACAACGATTTTTTCAAATTTGTATTGCAACGGCAACCCCATAAACATTAACGAACGGTTTAGCGTAGACACCCTGTATCTTTACACTTTAGTATGCAAATATGATATGAATTTCAGGGTAGGAGTAGACAAAAAATAACACGACTAATATCCTTGAAAAATCGCATTCAAAAATAAAATATATGAAAATGTTAAGAATTATCAATTACAATACATTTATTAAAAAGAAAACAAATAACTTTTGATACCACTTTACAATTAAGAAAATTGGAAAATAAAAAACAAAGATATGAAGGTAGTATAGAAAAGTTAAATGTTTTTTTTTAAATAATGCCTATCTATATTTCACAACAAAATACTTTTTTTTTCGTTACAAAAGTTACTATAAACTACAAATAAAACACTTGATAAAATACACTGCTGATTCTTATGTAAAATGACCTCCTGAATGCGAATATGACCCCCGTTTTCCCCCATCACCCACCGTTTTCGGGGGAGCCCCCCCCCACCTATTTTTATCACTTTTCGATAAATAAAACACTGTTTATCACTTTGTTTGTATAACAATTGGTTTATTTGGTGACTATAGTTTCGATACTACACGTATCATTATCAAACCGTTAGTAACAAAAAACTACAAAGGAACATTATTTATATTTGCAAATTTTCTAATAACAACGTTAAAGAGGGGGGTGTATTTAAGGTCAAGCTGGTCGTTAATTACGGGAATTTCCCGATTAGCGCGGGCTCTGTGAATCTCCAAAGACTCCAGGAGGTCCATCTTTCTACCCTTCTCGGCAAAGTGAATAACTGAAAGTACATCCTCGCCAAAAGAATGGTTATTTTCAATCAAATGTTTGGCGAAAGATGACTTATCAATTAATCTATGCCGAAAAGAGTAAAGATGCTCACTGAGTCTGGTCTTAAAATTACGACCAGATTGACCTATATACACTCCCTTACAATCATTACAGGTTAATTTATATATTCCTGATTTGTAAATACTTGGTATCTGAGTCTTATGGTTAAAAATATGATTTTTAATTTTTGTAAATGGTTTCATCGCTATAATTAATTTGTGTTTTGCTAAAATATTTTTAATTTTGTGAGTTATATTTCCAAAGTAAGTAAGGGAACGATATGTTGCTTGTGTTTTAGGTTCATATATGCCGGAATCGAACCTAAAACACAAGCAACATATCGTTCCCTTACTTACTTTGGAAATATAACTCACAAAATTAAAAATATTTTAGCAAAACACAAATTAAATATAGCGAAACCATTTACAAAAATTAAAAATCATATTTTTAACCATAAGACTCAGATACCAAGTATTTACAAATCAGGAATATATAAATTAACCTGTAATGATTGTAAGGGAGTGTATATAGGTCAATCTGGTCGTAATTTTAAGACCAGACTCAGTGAGCATCTATACTCTTTTCGGCATAGATTAATTGATAAGTCATCTTTCGCCAAACATTTGATTGAAAATAACCATTCTTTTGGCGAGGATGTCCTTTCAGTTATTCACTTTGCCGAGAAGGGTAGAAAGATGGACCTCCTGGAGTCTTTGGAGATTCACAGAGCCCGCGCTAATCGGGAAATTCCCGTAATTAACGACCAGCTTGACCTTAAATACACCCCCCTCTTTAACGCTGTTATTAGAAAATTTGCAAATATAAATAATGTTCCTTTGTAGTTTTTTGTTACTAACGGTTTGATAATGATACGTGTAGTATCGAAACTATAGTCACCAAATAAACCAATTGTTATACAAACAAAGTGATAAACAGTGTTTTATTTATGTTCAACAATGTATAACGAAGTAGAAGCCTCTATAATCAGTGACTTTTCGATAATTTGGAGGGATGAAAAGGATTATTTTAGCTTTTACGTTTCTTTTGAGGGGCTAGAGAGGTGAAAAGTTCCAAAACATGAACATTTGTAGCAAGGAGGTAGATTTGGGGGGGGGGGGGGATTTTGCCCTTAAAATCCTTAAAAATGATCGATTTTTCCGTTTTTTTCGCAGTTTTTTCACTTATTTTCTACATATTTCAGCTTCCATCCCCCCTCATCCTCCCCCAAACAATAAAAATATATAGCAACAATATAAAGCAACAATAATAAAAATATATAGCAACAGTTCGGAAGATTCACTGTACCACGCTGGCGCTCTCAATACCTCGCGCGCACAGGTTTGCCCAGGAATATTCATGCTTTGACAGGTTTAAACTTGCATTGCTCTTGTCACTATAGACCTGCACTGTAATCCTTATCTTCCCTCAGTACATTTTCGGGGAAGTGGAATGCGAGCATGTTAGCAGAGTACTGCTGGTTTTTGATACGAGAAACGTCTACCTCAGGGTACAAAAGGAAAGCAAGCACCAAATGGAGGTACTTATCTTAGTTATTTATTATTCTTTACATTTATTATTTTACTTTTTATTTATTATTCTTTATAGCTAAAATAATCCTTTTCACCCCTCGAATGGATGGGGGAAACGGGGGGAGTATTGAGAGCGCCAGCGTGGTACAGTGAGTCTTCCGAACTGTTGCTATATATTTTTATTATTGTTACTATATATTTTTATTATTGTTACTATATATTGTTGCAATATATTTTTATTATTTGGGGGTGTTTGGGGGAGGATGAGAGGGAATGGAAGCTGGAGTATTAAGAAAATAAGTGAAAAAACTGCGAAAAAAAACGGAAAAAATTGATAATTTTTAATGATTTTTTTACAATTTAAGGGGGGCATATCCCCCCCCCAAATCTACCTCCTTGCTACAAATGTTCATGTTTTGGAACTTTTCACCTCTCTAGCCCCTCAGAAGAAATGTAAAGGCTAAAATAATCCCCTTCATTCCTCCAAATGATCGAAAAATGATAAAAATAGGTGGGGGGCCTCCCCAAAAACGGTGGGTGATGGGGGAAAACGGAGGTCATATTCGGATTCAAGAGGTCATTTTACATAAGAATCAGCAGGAATGGTGTCAGGGCTCGAAAAAAAAAAATTTTTTTGCAGACCAGTGATATTTTTTTCATCATAACCTAATTCGCTGTTATTTCTTATTTGGTACTTATAGGTGGGTCGTTAAGTCTAATTTGTTTAATTTAATTCGGAGTTCTGAATTCGGGTATCTCGCCGCTCCGATACTTGTCGAAGATTTAAACTAAAAACCGACACTAACTGGTGAAGCAATTTGAGATCAATGCCCTTATCAATGCAGTAGCATTAATAAATACTGACCTCAATACCGGCTTATGGTTGGCGAAGTCAGTATATATACAAGTTCTACATATTAAGTAAGTGTGTATGGGATAATGGATGTGTGAGGAGCTCATAAAAAGAGCGAAACGATCGTCGTCGTCTCCCATCGTCTTCTAGCCACACTCACTTGATAAAGTAATTTTTTCAATATGACCTAATTCGCTATTATTTTTTATTTGGTAAATTAATATATATATATATATATATATATATATTAGATAATAATGCAAACGAAAATATCTTTAAAACAAATAAGGATAGGTTATGGATGTGCTAGTATAAATTAATATAGAATAGAATTCTGCGCCAGAATATGTAAAAATATGCAGAATGTTCTATTTAAAAAATCTAGATATAATGGTTGTATTTCAAAACTAAATTACTATTTCGATTCTTCTTTGTACAAAGATACGAATGTTAAAGTGAATTACGGAAAAGCACTTAAATTTTAAAAAAGCAATTATCCTGAAAACTGTTATTAAAATTCTACAAAAAAAATCTTAAAATAACATGACCGCTAATGTCACCTTATGATTTTTATGCAGAATTTTAAGTAGAATCTAAACATGCAAAAAATGATAACGTTCTTTTTGAAGTAAGGAAGTTGGAGACGACTTTCGGTATAACTGGAAGTCATATGAACCTGAAAATGTTATTTTCTTTATTATTGAAAAGAGCACACTCGATAACGTAAATGCTTTTTTAAAAATGTTCTTGCTTACTCCAAGTAAACGTTATAAATAAAATTGATATGTCCATCATAGTACTTTCTCCATGTTAGATACTTAAAGCATTCACCTAATCTATTTTGCAACAAATGTTTCTTATTCCTGTTAAACTTTGTTCGTAAGCCTCACTTATGTGTTAGCTTTTCGTTGTCGTTGTCATGTTGAAACGAAGATCCTAGTGGCATATTATCTTGCACATAGGAAAGAATACCTATGTTTGAATATATTCCGACAAATAAACCTATCCATAATGTCTCCAATTTAATTTTGTGTATGGGTCCAAGCCTGGAAAAGAAACCCCTAAGCATAACAGATCCATTTCAATGTTTTATTGTGGATAATGTAAACTTATCGTCTAAACTTGTATTAATAGGGCATCTAACATTACGTGTACCATCAGATCCAACCGAATTAAACTTGAACTCGTTGCTAAAACATTCCTTTTTCTAATTATTTAAAGTCCACTGCAGATAACGCTGAGCAAATTCTAAACGGGCCTTTCAGTTTTCATTTATGACCACAAGGCATTTAAACTAACGTTCTTTGCTTTTCAAGTGCACTTTTTTGATTGTATTCAATTAAAATATTAGTCATAAAGTATGTGTCTATACCGGGTCTTCGATAAAAAAATGCCCAACGCCATACCTCTGTTATTTATTTATTGACCGATTTAAATGAACTAAACAACAAATTGAAAAACCGTTTCAATACTATAAATTGACAGTAATTATATATTTTTTTAGAATTAACTTTATTGCCAAATAATGGTCAACTTTGACTTTTTTAATAGCTGCATATATTTTTCTTATTTTATTATATTAGACATTGTTTTTCTAAATCAAATTATGCCTGATATGTTGGTTTTAGTTTAATATTTATGCTAGAAAAAAATTATTATAAATCTTGCTTACATGATTTTTTTGGCAATAAATGTAGTGTACCTTGAGAAAAAAAAAAGTATAAGTTGTTTATTGGTTTATTATTTGATCCGTATGTTCCGTTGACTAATTTATTATACATTGACTTATTATATTACATACGGATCAATCAATTTCAAATCACCCAAATACAATAAATTGTTGCTCAACATTTTTGATTTTCCTATTTTTTTCACCAGTTATTACCCAATACTAGTTCAGTTCAAAACTATAGTAAGAAACATTTTAAGGATCATACTTGTTTGCGGACAATTTAAGTTTGCTTCGTAACCGTTTTTTGGGTGAAAACAAGTTTTACGTAAATATATCTAACTCTATTAATTTTATAGATATTAAGACAAAATAAAAACCAAAATTATTAGAATAATGCTCTAGATTTTTTGTCCTTACATAATATTACCTAGGTAGTTAGAAAAGTGCAGACAAAACTTCACATCTATAAATTAAAAATTACTTAAAAACGGGAGTATTAGTGCTGTAAAATTATTAGAAAGAAGAAAGACTCATCCTTAATTTTTTTTCTAGTATAGATTTATTATAGGACTACTTGCTGTAGAAGTTTGAAGCTTGAGAACTTTGTCCTTTTTTATATAATTATTCAAAACTGCAAATAATCGTATTTTAGCAATATTTAAAGTAGATTATAACATAAACATATGTTGTAAATTTAATGACTGAGACTCAATTGGTTTCAGAGTTATGATGCATCAAATTTGGCCAAAAATTGCGTTATATGCACACACAATTGAACTGTAATTACTTTTTTTTCTGCCAATATTTAAAGTGGATTATCTTAAAAGGGACTGAGTGAAATTAATATAGAGAACACCTCTTTATGACAAACATATGATATGAATTTGATTCACTCAGTCTCTTTTGAGATAATCTACTTTACGATTTTTAGCATTATTGAAAAATTATTTAAAAAAAGGACAAGGTACTCAAACTTCAAATTTCTACAGCAAGTAGTCCTATAATAAATCTATCCAAGAAAAAAAAGTAAAGGTAAGTCATTCTTGATTCTAATAATTTCGCAGCACTAAAACTTCCGTTTTAGGTTAAATTTCAATTTGAGTTGTGAATTCTTTTCTGCACTTAAGTACTTCGGTAATATTTTGTAAGGACAAAAAATCTAAATTCTAACAATTTTGCTTTTTATTTGGTCTTAATATCTATAAAAGTAATAGAGTTAGATACATTTGAGTAAAACTTGTTTTCGGCCAAAAAACGGCTACGAAGTAAACTTAAAATGTCCATCATAAAAAAATGGTTCTAACCATCTAACTATAGTTTTAAACTCACCTATCATTGGGGAATAACTGTTAAAAAAAAATGAAAAAACAAAAATTATGAGCAACGTGGTCTGGGTGATTTCTAATGGATTGACCCATACTGGGTAATTTTCTTTCAGATATACATATATAATGTATATGTTGTAAATTTTCAGGAAATCGTTGATTTTATAAAAAAAGTTTGATTCAAAGTTAGAACAAGTGTTTCCACTCCCAGATTAAGCATGAAGTAAAATTTTGAGTTTACAAAAGCCTGAATATATGGTTTGGTCGTGTAGTGGGTAGCGCTATGCGACCAAACCAAATTTTCAGGCTTTTCTAAACTCGAAATTTTACTTCATGCGCTACGCGTATAAAACACTAAAATATTATGAAGTTAGAAATACACTTTAAAAATGAGTAATAATTGAAATATTTAAATAACAAAATATTTACATTTTTTCAAACATTCTCAAGTCTGGTCAAATAATACAATGTATCAAATTAACTTATTTAGTTAGTAATTAAAAAATAATATGATAATGTTGCGCATAATGGGTTAAATTGATACTAGCACTACTTATTTATTCAATTCTACGTTAAGTTGTAACATAGGTACTTATTTGTTGATTCGTTATTATTCATGTTTGACATAACATCACAATAAAGGATATTTGTCACTTTTTTACAAGGCACACTAATTATAATTTTTGAAAAATATAATTTGAATTGAAAGATTTATTTTAATTTTGTTTCGACAAAAATATTGAACAAAAAACCAGAAATTGCACATTATTGTATTTAAAATATGCATGTCTAATACAATAAAATGAAACATTTATAAGCAGCCATTTAAAAATTTCAAGTTGGCTATTATTTAGCAATGAAGTTATTATTGAAAAAGAATCAATATTAATGTCATTTATTAGTATTTAAACGGCCATTGACTTTGGTTAATAAATAATACAGTTATGGCGTTGGGCGTTCTTTATCGAACACCTGGTATATTATTGTCCTAACATAAATTATCTTTTTATGTTTATCTTTTTGTGTGAATTTACTGAATGTCAAACATGCATCTTCTAAATGCCATTCATTCGCGTAAAGTTATTGATAATTTAATAAATAATTAAATAAAATGATAACAAACTTTTGCGATGTGTATTTGTTTATCTATAAAGTTATTTAAAAATATTATTTTATCGATTATTAATTATTTCTTCATATCTTTAAAACAAATGCCACACACAAATTATAGTATTAGAAACACTAAATTGGTGAAATTAGATGAAAGTTTATACTTTTGACTGTCAGTATAACTATGTCAACAACAAACATCTACTAGCATCATTTGTTTTAAAGATATGACGAAAAAAGTGAAATAATCGAATAAATGTTATTCTTACAATAACTATGTTATTTAAAGAGATATGGAACTAAGATTTTATATATATAACCTAAATTAATCCTTGGAAATACATTGGAATTGTCGGATTTCATACAGGGTGTCCCATATTTTTTGTGTACATTGCAGTTACTTTTTTTAACATTAGATACATGATTTCCAACTAAACTTTGTTGCTTTATTTAATGGTATAAAAATTCAATATAGCTACTATTAGAAAAATTGAACTTTGGTGTTGTATTTTGAAATGGGACGCCCTGTATAAAATTTGTCGATTTAATTGTATTTTTCGGATATTATTTAGGGTACATTTTAAATTTCAGCTCACTGTCTTTCTAATTAACGAGGCTATATCAAAATGAAATCTATGTCGATTTTCACTGTTTTCGCCATATCTTTATAACAAATAACGCTAGATCAAATTAATTAACGTATTTTCATTTTGTATTAAGAATGGAAACTTTTGTCTAGATTACCCGTTTTCGTACCTCTGATAGTTTACAAAATCCTAATGGTAAGCACGATAAAGCAAATGAACGGTATAATTTTGTCCATTACTGTAGATATTATTATGAAAAGTTGTAAGATATCGGTGATTACAATGTGAAATTTGACGTTTTATTCTACACTGCAGTAATTATCTGTGACCCACATTAAATGGACCTTTGACGATTGAAATTTTATAGACAAGAAATAAAAATAAAACCGAAAAACTAATTGAACTCTGATGAGGTTTAACTTTAAAAGCATCCCAATTAAACCACTTAATCCCTTTTTTCGCCCCAATAAAGATTGATGAGTTCGAAGTGAGCCAATTTAAAAGTTTTTCTCCGCTCGGGTATATACAAAAAAATACTGCGATTTAATAATTCGCGAGTTTTCACGCTTATTATTTATCACTTCTCTTGTCAGGCACGCTTGCGTGTATGATAAAAGTTGCGGCTGTTGTTACTACGAGGGAATAAAAAGGAAATCCACACTGTAAAGTACTTACGGTTTAGTTTTCCCGCGTACAATGTGTCAAGTATACTGCAGGTGAAAAGTATTTAATGCGTAACGTGTTTTGTAGCATCACAAAGAACTTGCATTTTGCTGAAATATTTTAATAAAAAAGGAGGTTCAGTCGGCTTTTGGAGTTGAATGAATGAAAGCAATAAGATTAAATTTATCGCAATTGTACGATATAATTTATTCATTTTGCATTTATTTTAATGATATCGTATGTTCATCTGAAAAAAACCTCTAGAGTGCCATGATTTCATCTTTTTTCAAATTTAAGTTGGCTACACGCTCTTCGAATTGACATATTAAACGTCAGTCATAAGAATTATAATATATAATTTCAGAGTTGCCATTTTTCATAGCACTGTAGAGGTTTTTTCTTTTATTGAACATACAATAATTAGAATTAGTGATGTTAGCAGTAATTTATATTGGTAATTACCGTAAATTACGGTATATTTCCCAGCTGTTTCGATAACATTGGTAACATTCTTTCATGCGTAATAGATTAAAAAAACGGCCAAAAAATCCTTTCCAAGAAAAATACCATTTAATTTTAACTAACTGTTACATAATGATATTAAATATTCTAGTGTTTTATTTGAAAATATTTAATAATAGTAAACATTGAACTTCACATCAAATCAGCGATTTACACGCGTGGCGCATAAAGTAAAATTTCGAGATTAGAAAAGTCTAAAAATTTGGATTAGCCGAGGCGCCCCCGCCCCTCCCCATTTAAAAACAACAATGCAGTGAAATGCACTCTTTATACACTTATTATCACCGTAAGAAATTATTTTGCACTCCTTTGGTTTAGCGACAAAAACAAATTTTTGGTGAGAGGGCTGGCGGTACGGATAGTAAACCCCCCACCTAGTATACAGTGTGGAAATTAAGTAGCGGATAAATTCGGTGTATGTATGGCAGAGGAAAAATCTAAAAGGAGTGTAGCGGTTAATCGGTTTTGATTTTAGTAGAGGTTTTTAATCTGTTTTTAACTATGCAAAATTTTAAATAGGTCATAAAAGAAAAAAATTCAAGAAAAACGGTCTTAGCGATGCCATTTTTGTCGGACAAGATTCTTACTACGTATCAGAGCTGGGATGAATCCTCGTAGAAAGGAATCGAATCACGAATCCGAATCACCTAATATGATTCGAATCACCAATACTCGAATAAAGGACTCGTAAGAGGTAAATATGATTCGAATCAAAGATTCGAATCACGAATACAAGTCCTTCAAGAATAAATTTGATATTATAATTTTTTTTCAACCATTATATAAAAATATCATTACCAGTTGTTTTAACAAAAATATTTAAAACCTAATTATTTATTATTAACACTGAACATCGTTGATAACAGACTAAACATCTGATTCCCTGTTACTTTAATTAAAAATCAGTGATTTGTACGCGTGGCGCATGAAGTAAAATTTTGAGTTTAGAAAAGCCCGAAAATTTCTACGGGGCTTTTCTAAACTCGAAATTTTACTTCATGCTTAGTCTGGGAGTGGAAAACACTCGTTTAAAGCTTCAAATTGAACTCTATTATAAAATCTACGAATGCCTGAAAATTACGTACATAAAAAATTCACTGAATATCGTTGAAACCGGGAAACTCAGAGAAAAGTCATGAAATTATAATCAAATTGACCAAAAAAATAACAAAATAGCCATATGACATTATTAAAGTTGTCAAAATCAGCAGGCAAATAACAAAACATGCAAAAATTTATAAAATTAACTTGAATATTGACAAAAACAATGAAAACAATTTAACAAAATGGAGGTTTCCCACAGAAGAAAATTATATTAAAAGGCCAGAGAAATAATCTGGAATCAGGGAAATGTCGGAAAAATGTAACATTTCAGATTGTGGCTACCATGTCAGTTTCGAACGAGCGTTTCCACTCCCTGTGGGTCTTTTTGAAATTTCGCATTTACCACAACAAACCACAAACCTTGCAAGTCTTGAAAGCCAACATTAAAGAAGAAATTACCAATTTGGAGCCAGATGT
Source organism: Philonthus cognatus (assembly GCA_932526585.2). Lineage (NCBI taxonomy): Eukaryota > Metazoa > Arthropoda > Insecta > Coleoptera > Staphylinidae > Philonthus > Philonthus cognatus. Next base: position 66,894,149 of record OW052242.1, on the reverse strand, counting down.
TTTTACGAACAACAATTCATAATGCTGTAAAACAAACACAATCAACATCAACTCAGGAAATGGTCATTTGACCGATATCATGTTTTTAACATTATATTATCAATTTTACACCTTTGAATTAACTTTTAGCCAAAACATTGCCCATTTTTTTATTTCTAATAAAATGGCAGCCAATTCATAATATGACATCACTTTTGCCTTCTATTACACGAGACAAAAAGTTTATATCAAAGAAATGTTAATTTTTGTTATTTAACATAGATTTACTATCCTTGTTTACGCACGAAGTAAAATATAGGCTCGGTTTAAATCAAGACAAACTTACTTACACACCTTGGTTGATGTCGTCACGCGTGGAACTCCGTACATAACGTCAAAACCAAGATCATTACTGTCCTCACATGACGTCAAATTCAAAGTCATTACTGTATAAGGTCAACTCGGTTTAAACTGAGACAGTCTTGTATAAGGTTGTCTTCATTTAAACGAGTGTTTTCCACTCCCAGACTAAGCATTAAGTAAAATTTCGAGTTTAGAAAAGCCCCGTGAAAAGTCGAGGGTCGCTCAGCGACCCGAGACAAATTTTCTGGGCTTTTCTAAACTCGAAATTTTACTTCATGCGCCACGCGTATAAAACAGTGATTTTACGAGAAATTTAAAAACACACAAAAGACATTTTTCATGTTAATCCTCACAATTATTTCGAATTATTTTTGACGATTCAAATCCTATTGTAAGTATTCGAATCCTTTTATAAATATTCGAATCCTTTTATAAATATTCGAATCCTTTCATAAGGATTCGAATCCTTTCATAAGGATTCGAATCCTTTTATAAGGATTCGAATCACCCACATTTGGCTTCGAATAAGAATCCTCTTAATAAAATGTAACCAATCCGGATCACGAATCCAATTGAACTAAAGTATTCGAATGCCTGTTTTGAATCCTCTAAAAGGATTCTAATCCAGGATTCGAATCCTAAATGATTCGAATCCAGCTCAGCTCTTCTACGTATAAATACTCATACCATCCATAAGGAATGAAAAACGCACTGTTTTGTTTGTTTAAAATTTCGATAACTAGGATTAGGGCTAGTTGCACAAAACACGTTATACTAGTTCAACTCCAAACTCCAGTTTAAAGTGACATTAGAGCAATAGGAACTGTCATCTTAAACTGGAGTTCAGCTTAAACTCAAGTTCAACGATTTTGGTGGAACTGGGCCTTAGTCTGTTAATTCCATTCATCTTTACTTTTTTAACTTTGGGACCGTTTTTCTTGAATTTTTTCTTATGTAACCTATTCAAAACAGTGTATTGTTGAAAATAGATTAAAAAACTCTGCCGAAATTAATAATCAAAAATGTAGGTTGTCATTTAACAAAAATATTGATTACGTCACAACTCTTAAAACAAATTTTTGAAAAATCTGAAAACGTGATTTTCATATCCGCAGTTGTTTAAATCGCTATACCCCTTTTAGATTTTATCTATATCATACACATTAACGGAGTTACCGAATTTATCCGTTACTTAATGTCCACACTGTATATTAACTAAATCGAAAAAAACTATGCTTAAATTATGCACTAATATTGTTCATTCAAAAGGTGTTAATGACAATTTTCGCACCAATCCCAATTGCGAAAAAAAAATATTTTTGATATTTTTACCGTTTGCACAATGACATTTGTTTATAAAATGGTTAAGAAGTGATATTATTTACTTAAATAATACCCGACCTATGCACTTACTATGTACTATATAAATTTTTAAAATTTATAAATATTATTATATTTAAAAATGTATGATCTTTGTATATTTTTAATATATTTGTTTTTTTAATTTGATTGATTTCAAAATTTGTTTACTACTAATGGCAACGTTTTATCTGGATTCAATTTGATTTATTTAATTTATTTATTTTAACAGATTTTACCTTTCTACAACAACATAATAATGATATCAAAAAATAAACTAAATTCTGTGCGAATATAAGATTACGTTATATTTTCGTGAAAAGTTTAATTTTTTGCAAATGTTGAGATTAGCTTCGAAAACAACTGACACTTTGGTTACGTTGGCTGACAGATTTATATGTTGGGTAAACAGCCTTGATTTTAACACCTTCCTTTTTAACGAGTGTTTTCCATTTCCTGATTAAGCATGAAGTAAATATTTCTAATTTAGAAAAGCCTGAAAATTGGCATTGGTCTTACCGTTAACGTAAAGTTCAAAACGCCATCGGTGAATAATTTTCTAATAAATTCGAATACCGGAAAATAATGTTTGACAAGAAATAAAACATTTTGTTATTTATAACATAAAGCTTTTTAAAAAGTAAATAATCTATGAATTTTAAAGACTAAAGATTACTACAAAAAACTCCTTGTTAAATGTTTGCTTTAATTTTTAATATTTATTCCATTTCTCATTTTTATACATTTTATGAAAACAATGAACTTGTTATAAATTGTAATTTTTGATTCCTCATTTATTTTGTCTTACTTTAAATTACAAATTGTTACCATGTTTTGAGTAATATTACCGAGAATGTTACCCAATTTTAAATTACCGGCAGTTTGACATCACTAATCATAATACAGATAATCCTATTTTTATAATACATACAATTTATATTTATAAAGTGAAAATAAAATATATTTGTATGAAATATAATGAATAGGATTATAACATATGATGAATAAGGGTTGACCTTTTGAATCGTAAAAAGGGCTCGCTAATTGTGGGGATAATTAAAATTAAACCCTATTAGTCACTGTCACAAACCGACAAAACACCAAGAAAGACTTGTTAATGTTTCTTAGGCGTGATTTGAATTTAAGTAATTGAATACATTCACACGTTTGAATATTATCTCACGATAATCACGAACTATTCAGACTTTAATTTAAGAAATAAAAAAATATATATTTACAAACATTTTTGTTTTAAATACACGTATCCCTATGGGCGTAGCCAAGGGAGAAAAAACTCGTCCCCCCCTCCCCCTGAGACAAAGAAATCGTATATTTTTAACGTTTCAGGTGAAAATAATTGACATATTATAACTTTTGAAAAATATTTTGCAGACAAACTCGCACATTGTTTTTAATATAATTTCATGTGATATTTATTTTAAAATAGGTATTCAAGGTCGCTGATTTTGAAATTAATATTAATTTTTGTAAAAACAAAATGACGATTTCAATAATGGTGGACTTGAAATTACAAAATAATCCGATTTTAATTAAAATTGGGTTATCCTGCACTTCAAGGAGGACCGGATAAGATTTTATAAGCGAATTAAATTCTTGAAACAACTATTAATCATTTTTTAATCCCAGATTAAGCATGAAGTAAAATTTCGAGTTAAGAAAAAACCTGAAGATTTTGGATTTGGCGCAGCGTCCAAATCCAAATTCTGAATGTGTAATTTATGACTTTTATTTTTAATTAAAAAAAAAAAATTGTAATAAAATTTTAATCAAATGCTTTTATAAAATCGAATAATGCTTTAAAATGTACAGCGTATAAAATGGAATATGTATACTTAAAAGAAAAATTCATAATAATCATTGAACAGTGTATCCAAATAAACTTAAATAATATTTTTTATTACATCAATTATGTAAAACATCGAGAAAATCTTGGGCAAAAATAAATATTAAATTCCCTATTACGGTGCAAAATGTATTTACATTCTAAGCACGTGCACTTAATGCAAACTAATTAAGAAAAGTTTGACCGATAATTTTCAATTTTATCAATTTTCCGCAACGACTGACTTGCCCAGTTAAAAGGAAAACTTCCGAGCGTGAGGAAAATTGCGCGAATTGTCACGCCTTAAGTCCGTTTTATAAAAATAAAATGTTGGCCATTTGTAAAGTTCCAGCAACTTTCATATCTTCTTAAATGAAGCTCGCAGTTATCAGTAATCGTCTCAGATTTGGTTAATTGAAAAAAATAATATTAAGTTTATTTACTGCGGTTTCTTAATGAGAATAAAATGTAAAATTTTTAATTTGAGTTTAAATAATAAAATGATAAGATCGTTTTTAATTTCTGCTTTCTTGAAGATCAAGATCATGTTTCATTTTGTGAGCTAATTTTGTACTTTCACTAAATGTAAAAGAAAAGTAAATACCCCTTTCGTGTTTACTTAAAATATTACGTGTTTTATGTAAATTTCTGAATCAAACTTTTGTTTGTTTGCTAACAAATGCAAGTAAAATATGTATAATGATTTATTAACTTCAAACTTGCAATAGTCTACTTTATGCATTTTTTTATGTTTTTTTTATTTTAATTAAAACAAACAGTTCTTTTTACAAAACGTGTTTTCTTCATGGAAACAGCGTTTAAAACATTAACAATTAAATACCCTTTTAAAACGTGTTTAAAACATGTTTAAACACGTTTAAAACGTGTTAAAAATAGAAATACAGGGCTTTTTTTTAGTATACATATCCCGATAATTACAGCGATTTTTTTTAATTTTTCGGGAATTCCTTGTTTCAAAGCGGTTAATTTGATGCTTTTAACGAATGTTTTCCACTCCCAGACTAAGCATGAAGTAAAATTTCGATTTTAGAAAAGCCTAACAATTTGGATTGGCCGCGTAGCGAAACGGAGCGGGCAATCCAAATTAATATGCAGGTTATTACCCATCAAAGTGTGTGAAATTTTTGACAGAAATTTGTATACCGGTTACGGGTTAAATAAAAGGAAGAAAAGCGATTGTCTATATCCTAGCGCTAAAACGTGATTCTATAAGTATGTTTTCTACAGAAAGTTTTATCTTAGAAATTCAGGCACCGCCCAAGGAACAAATCCATTTAAGTTATGTTTCATCAACATTAAAACAACGTTTTATGTTGCTGCACTGTTGATATAACGTTATTTGTTTGTTTTTTGCTCAGTGGGCGGAGTTTATGTGGAGTTTAGGTAAGTAATATTTATATTTATAAAAACATTAAATACATAAATACAGTAACGTCTATGAATAATAAAGGATAAATAAATAATAATATGACGCAATTAAATCTATTTCGTCTATGCTTACTACTCAGCGTAGCACAACTGAATGATAGACGGCACCGAAGGCTCGGCGGCGAACTCGCCTAGCACCCGCTTGCAAATCGCGTTCAATCCGCTCCGTATAACAGCTAAAAGCGGAGCGGAAAAAAGGATCCGCCCCGCTCCGCGCTAAAAACGTCCAGTTAAGACCGTCCTTAAAGTATAAAATATATTTATTTCAAAACTAAAATATTTTATTTACATACATCTTTTTTAATCAATAAAGCATATCTTAAAAAATAATCAAATACTCATGTTTTCATTTTCTTTTAAATATATGTTGTACCCTGATCCTTCCTAAGAATTTTCCTGTTTTCAAAAGTATGGGCACTTTAAAACATTTTAAAATATGATTTTTTTTTACCCGAGCGCTGCATTGACGTGAGGCGCCCCGCCATTGGTGTAATGACCCGGATTGCGGCGTGTGCTGCCAGTCCCGCTTAATAAACCAAGAGAACCTGATTTATTTATGGTTTAACCTAAAATTAAGTGACTAATAAAGTTTATTTAATATTATAAAGCATTTCCACTCTTGGAAAAATTATATAGCGATAAGGTCAGCGAAAATTATTCTATACTCAATGACATTATAAGCGTAACACCCAGAAGGAGTTATTATTTTAACTTGATTTTTTGCCAGTATGGTAGTCTTACATCAAGAATAAAATGATTACATTTTCAAGAAATTTTATTAAAAAACAATCTAAAAAAAATTAATAATGTGTTTGGCGACCCCTTCGCTGTATACACCCCTGTAGACGTCTGGGCATCGACAAAATGAGATGGTCGATGTCTTCTTGAGGCATCTCGTTCCAAGCAACTTGAATTTCATCGATGAACTGTGCTAGAGTCTGTGGAGGATGGTGCAAAGAGAATATTCTTCTTCCCATGATATCCCACACATGTTCAATGGGACTTAAATCCGGCGAACGGGGCGGCCACGAAAAAACATTAACACCAGCTTCATTAAGAAAGTTCATAGTTCGACGAGCAATATGGGGACGTGCGTTATCTTGTTGAAAAAGTACGTCTGGGCGGCCATCTAAATAAGGCAACAAAGTCGGTTGTATGACGTCTTCAACATAACGCGCAGCTGTCATACTGCCTCGAATGAATACAAGAGGTGATCGACTACCATAAGCAATAGCCCCCAAACCATTACTCCAGCAGTCCTGTGTACATGCCTCTCAATAGCAAACCTAAGATCAGGTCGTTCTCCACGGTAGCGTCGTACCCTTCTACGGCCATCATGCGTGCCTAGACAAAATCGTGATTCATCGCTGAATACGACATCGTGCCATTCTGCCTCCCAATGCTGCCGTTCTCTGCACCAGTCCAACCTTTGGCGACAGTGTCTCGCTGTTAAAGGAAGCACTAATCTTGGACGGTACGAAAGAAGCCCAAAGGATTGAATGCGGCGATATAAGGTTCGCATACTAACGGGCCTACCTTCTTCTCCAATCCATTGATCACCGATTTGACGCGTAGTAGCGAAACGGTCTCGCAAGGCTATTTGTCTTAGGCGCCGATCTTGACGTTCTGTTGTACGTCTTGGTTGACCAATTGGTCTTCTTCTTGCTCCTCTACCTTCTTCTGTCCATACCTGATACACACGTATTACAGTTGCTGCAGTGGAATCAATACGGCGGGCAATTTCGCGATAGGACATACCGACATCTCGATAAGCAACAACTCGACCCCTGTCAAAATCGCTCAAATGGTGATATTGTGAACGTCTTCGGACTCGAGGCATTTTATTTAAGCTTAACACACTCAACGGAAACACGAAAACTAAAAACATCTGTACTAAACAGCTCATATAAATAGTTTTATCAAAAAAGAAAAAGTGAAATATTTATTTTTTTTCACAATAAATATAAAAGGCACAAGGTTGAAATTGTTATCAATATATGCTTTAAATATAGTCACTCTGTTGCTAAAATATGAATTCAAAAAAATCATTCCTTCTTGGTGTTACGCTTCTAATGTCATTGAGTATATATAGCATTTTTCACTGGCCTTGTCGCTAAATAAGTTTTTTTAATCGGTCGATTTAAATCACTTAAATATCGGAATATGAAATAAAAAAACGAGTGGGTGAGGGTGGAGGTAATGGTTAAACACTACGTGGAATACAAAGATTATTATATAAAAGACAGAAACGACCTTTGGAATTCCCCGATAATTAAAGAGCTTATTACCTAAAATGCTATAAATACTTGATATATAAGCCGTTTATTTTGAAAATGGTCCAACTCTATTTCTAAATTTTTGGTTGTTGACTGTAATAACCTTTATAATTTGAGGTTTTCAGTCATAAAAACAATTTGTGGTTAAGTATATTCGAAATATATATTATATATTTTAAATATACTTAACCAGAAACTGTTATTTATGTCAGAAAACCTTAAATTATGGAGATTATTTCAGTCAACAACATAAAATCGAGAAATGGAGTTAGATTACTTTCAAAATAAACCGCTCATATAAGAATTTTTTCTGTTGTATGTACATCATTCTAGAAAATAGCATTAAGTCGAAACTAGTTAAAAATAAAATAATTTATTATTAAAACAAACCAAGTGAATTCAATTAAAAACTAACATATTAAGAGAAATGTTTTGCCAAGTTATTAATGAGAAACAAGCTAATAATATATATAAGTTCATTAAGATTTTGTTGTAATCCGCAAAAAAGCAAATCATTGTAAAGTAAGTAAAAACGTTCGTAATTATTCACTGACATTATCGGTATATAATTTTGATAGCTAAAAATGGAAATCATTTATAATAATAGATAAACTGTATTAGTGACTTCATTTCAGGTTAAATAATAAATAAATAAAGTTCTCTTGGTTTATTAAGCGGGACTCGCATCTATCTCAATAAAGTTTTTTCGTTTTGGAAAAAAATCTGTTCTAAACTTTGAATATTTAAGCACAAAAAAGTACAGAGTAACATTTTTTGTATAGGTAACGGTTCACGATATTTTTGAGTTCAAAATAAAAGTGTACTAAAAGTTTATATTGTTATAACTTTTGACACAATAATTTGTTTAACCTCTAGTAACAACCAAAAGCCAAGTCTTGATAGCCTTTATAATATTATATTGCCTTTCAAAAAAATCAGAACACAAAGTATTTATTGGACGATTTTAATGAAATTTACAGAATTTGATCATGTAAATGAACTGCATCGATGATCAAAAAATCAATTGTTTTGGTTACTATTTAATGGTATTTTTCCTTGATTTCACCAGCATAAAGAGCTGCTGATTTTTTAATGTAATTGCTTTTAATATCCAAGTAGCCTCTGAGTAGTTTGACGTTTTATTTATAAAACATAAAAAGATGCCCCGTGTTCGTCTGCGTGCACAATATCATCATCTAAGTGAATTTGAAAGGGGTCGCATTATTGGAATGCGAGAAGCGGGTTTTTCGGTTCGTGCTATTGCTGAAAGGGTAGGCCGTAGTGTATCGGTGATCGTACGCTGCTGGTCTAGATGGTCCGAAGCTGGGGAGAATCGACGTAGACTTGGATCAGGACGTCCAAGAAGCACTGAGCGTGAAGATCGAGCTCTTCGTCTTACAACTTTAAGGGACAGATTTACAACGTCGTGGGCATTGGGAAATGACTGGTTGGCTCTAAATGGCCAAAGAGTATCCATGGCTACTGTTTACAGAAGAATCCGCAGTTTTGGTATAAGATCCTACCGTCCACAATTGTGTCTACCTCTTACTCCGCAGCATCGCAGAGCAAGACTTGATTGGTGCAGGGAAAGACAACATTGGACCCATGAATGGAATAACATTATCTTCAGCGATGAGTCTCGGTTCTGTTTATGGGTTCATGATGGTCGCAGAAGAGTGAGACGTCGACGCGGTGAACGCAGAATTTTACAATTTGCTGTTGAAAGACATACGGCTCTTACACAGGGAGTTATGGTTTGGGGGGCGATAGCATATGGTAGTCGATCTCCTCTATTTTTTTTAGAAGCAAGTCTTAACGCGATTCGGTATATTGACAACAACCCAATTTTTCAGCAAGATAATGCTCGACCTCACACAGCGGCCATTACAAGACAGTTTTTTGATAGTGCCGAAATCAATTTGTTACCTTGGCCATCTCGTTCTCCAGATCTATCGCCAATAAAACATGTTTGGGATATGATAGGTGTTAGAATAAGTAACTTACAGCGCCCCGCTAAAACTGTAATGGAACTTAGAGGTCAAATTATCGAAGTTTAGAATGAAATACCCCAAGTCGATATTGACAGCCTGATTTCTAGCATGCCTCGACGTATTAATGAGTGTTTGGGAAATCGTGGAGGCCCAACACATTATTAATTTTTATTCATTTGTTTTTTTGTTTTTCAAGTTGATTTTTTGATCATCAATACAGTTCGTTTACATGATCAAATTGTGTACATTTTAGTAAAATCGTGCAATAAATACTTGGTGTTCTGATTTTTTTTAAAAGGCAGTATATATGTGAAATTCGATAAAATCCCTGATGTACCCCAAATTAGTGTGCAGTTATTTATGAAATGGCCGATCTACATATTAGATTGCTAAAGCAGTATATTTTAAACTGAACGATAATTCAGTGTTTTATACGTGTGGCACATGAAGTAAAATTTTGAGTTTAGAAAAGCCTAATTTGGATTGGCTCCGCTACGCGGCCAATCCAAATTTTCAGGCCTTTCTAAACTCGAAATTTTACTTTATGGTTACTCTGGGAGTGGAAAACTCTCGTTTAAAGATTGACATTGAAATCTTTAAAAGAACAACGAATGTAGTAATATTTACAGTGTATGTATATGTTTACCTGAAAGAAAAATTCTCTGTATTAAAAAAAAAATCACACTAAAATAAATTTAAGATTCAAAACATCTTTAAAACAATACCGTTTAAAACACGATGGCTGTTTTCAAACATGTTTAAAACACTGTTTTAAAACGAAGTGTTTTAAACAGAACAACCCTGGTTTTATACCACAAAAAACAATATTTGGTCTTGATAGTCTCACGGACTTTATTTACATTTTCTTGATACGTTAATGTTTATCCAATTTCTAACAATTAATTTAATTTTATTTCACAACATACTTTCCTGTCTGTGTGAATATTTTATTAACTTTTATTTATTTGAGATTATAATGCCAATTTATCAAGATTAAGTCTATCATTAAATTGAGTGACATTTTTATGCGTCAAGCATTTGGCGTAAATTTTATGTTTATCAACCACCAATTGAATCAATGTCTATACACGTTTCTCAAATTCCATTCAAATTGATGCTTTTGGATTACTGTCGTAAACTCTACGCTTTAGAGCAGTTTTACACACAAAAAACGTCTTGTAAAATTGTATATAAAAGTTCTCCAGTAAAAATATTTCCGTTGTGTTACACATCAAAGAATGTTTTACACTATGCACACAATTAATTCTCGTGTCAGTTAAAATTCAATACTTTTTAAACGACAAAGGATACATTTAATTGCACAAAACGGTACAATTAAAAGTACGCAACTACACTTTGTAATAACATACGGATGCAACCAGAGTTGGGCATTACTTGACTACATTTTAAGTCGTGATATTAAAACTAATGACTAAACTAGTCATTAATCATTAGTCATATGATATTATTAAGCTGTCACTCAGAAACGAATATTAGTAAACTAAATTTTCAATCATGACTAATTTTGAGTGACTAAATTAAATAATAATAATGCTGTATATAAATATTTGGAGGATATTTTGAAAATTCAAATTCCATTATCTTAAGAAATTCATGGGTTATAATAATAAATAATACAATTTTAGAAAGTCATAACCTAATAAGACAACATTTTAAAAAATGTGTATTGATTTAATCATATTTCTAGAACTTACTGCGACATTTCATCATGAGATCTCAATGGGTTTTAAATTTTAAAAATAACATCACAAAATCTATCCTGCGGCATACGGGGAGTTTTCTTTATAAGTATACATATTCCAATTACAGCGTATAAGCTTCAATATCTGAATCGTTGTTTTTTAAAAGAGTTCAATTCAAAGCTTGAAACGAATGTTTTTCACTCCTCGATTAAACATGAAGTAAAACTTCTGGTTTAAAAAAGCCTGAAAATTTGATTTGGTTTCTCCGCAAAGCGGAATGACCAAACCAAGTTTTGGGGATTTTCTAAACTCTAAACTCTAAATTTTACTTCATGTTTAAAAGATCTTGGAATTCATTTCGACCATAAACTCACCTTTAACACCCATGTTCAAAACACTACGAGTGAATGTTATAAACTATTAGGATTCCTAAAACGCAATTGTAGTGACTTTAAGTCCACAAACACAGTTATGAATTTATATACGTCGCTTATTTTATCTAAAATTAATTATTGCGCTACTGTGTGGACTCCTGGATATTCAACACATATTAACATGCTTGAGAAGGTTAATAAACGCTTTCTCAAATATCTATACTTCATAAAACACAAACAATATCCAGAACTCCACACAAGTTATTCTACACTCATAGACGAATTTAAATTAGATACCATACACAAAAGACATCGACGCATATCTGTTGGTGATTTATATAAATTAATTCATAATTTTACTGATAATTCTGAATTGTTATGCAACATTGACTTTAATGTACCCAGACTATTCTCTAGATATAAACAAACCTTTAATTATACGACGCCCCGTACTAATCACAACATGTATTCCCCATTATATAAAATGCTGCGAAATTATCACGAAATTCAATGCTTTGTCGATATTTTTTCACCCTGCATACAACAGTTTATGTGTGATATTACCGAATGTGTTTTCTGAATTTGTTAATAAACTTATTAGTTTGTACCCTACTTACTCACACTGTAAACCTATATTTAGTTTATATATATTTCTCTGTAATTAGGCTATGCTTGTTGAGAAATAAATTATTATTATTATTATTATTATTATTATTATCTGGGATTGGAAAACACTCGTTAAAAGCTTTAAATTTAACTCTTTTAATAATATCCAATACCTGAAGATTTACAGCATTTACGCTGTAATTGAGATATGTATACGTAAAAGAAAAAATCCCTGTATATTGATATTGGTATCCATCTAACTATATACTAGTAGTATAGTAAACTATCAATTTTATATACTATCGTGAGCTTTTGCAAAAATTATATATCTGTATCTACGTTTCCTCTTAGCAGTAATTAGTTTTTTTAATACAGGGATGTCCAAAAAGATGATACCACTCATGTTATTAAACTTGGTTTAATGGGTTCGTGATTAAAATCCACAGGTTTTGAAACTTACCCCTCATCAACAGAGGCAACTGAGCACCACCCATAATATTAATAAATAGAATTGTAAATCAAATATGAAGTAACAACTCATATGGTACTATATGATATCTTTAATTTTGTATTGTTGCAGATTAAATATTGCCACCAGACTTACTTTGAAAGAGAGAAAGAATGTTGCAGTTGGGATGGAAGTGTTTGGATCACCCTCAGTAGTAAAAAAAACTCAACAGCTGTAGAAGTATTATTAGAAATGACGAACATGGACCTTAATGTTGTGTTCTATCTTCTAAAACCATTGCTGATTTTTTTTCTTACTACTGAGGGTGACCCAAACACTTCCATCCAAGCTGCTACCTTCCTATTTTTTTCCAAAGTAAGTCGACAACGAGAGAAAATTAACCCTTTTGCTACAAAGAGCGTATCCATACGTTTTATATGTATGTGCTTCATGTGCGAAGAGCGTATATTTTCAAAAGCCTGTAAATCTTGAGCGGAGAGTGTACGAAGTTTGTGTTCCTCTTCAATGGGCAGTATATACTGTGTATAATTAAAACAAATCCATGGCCAACTTTTGTGTCTTTAGTTTTTTGCATTCCACCACCCTTAGAAAAAAATCTGTTACAGGTAGATTGTAGCAATCAACACACAGATTTTTAATATCTTTTATTTTTCATTCTTATTCAAAAATAGAGCCGCTAGAGCTTGGGCCCTATTTCGTGAGACACACGGTATATGGCAGTATGAGGCTGTGATACGAAATACGTAGGGATACGTATTGTGGTTTCAAGCTCTGCCCCGTATTTGAAATTCAAACTGCGTGACGAAAGGGTTAAAAAGAACCCATACAAGTTAATCCCAGTGGTAACATCTTTTTGGACAATCCTGTATATTGCTAAATATTGATAATACCTACTTTCAAATAAAAATTGCAGATAATGAAAAAATACACAACTTTAAATATTAATACTTTTTGACGTAGCTCTCTCGTTTTCTGAGATGTTCGCGAAAGTAAGTTAATTTTATTTTATTGGGTTTGAAGTTCAAAATGTACTGATTAGATATTAATGTTTATAAATTATTATGCTCATTATAGTATTATTAAGAATTCGTGATTTGGAAAAACACCTGATCTTAATGTATGATTTATTTAACAGAATTTGCTTCAATAGTGACAACAAAAATAGTTTTAGCAGAATTATAGTGAAGGCTCGCCTCTACGCGAGTTTGACATGCATGCTATACATTACCTCACTACACAAAAAATGGTTGCTTTACTTCAAAAATAAAACTCGTTACATTAGAGTTCATACAAGTAATAAAATACTCAACTAATTATCTAGAAAATCTCTATTTTCCAAAATGAGGCAAATATGTGAAGGATTTTTCTAATTTTCTTACAAAACCAATTAATAAGTAATCAAATAACATAAACATTTTAAACATGATATTCTGTATCAACTAAAAATCTAAGAGAGCAAATTGTTTCAAATGATGTTTTCCTACTATTATTAAGAGCAGTAGACATTGTGATATATTTACTGATTAATAAATATGGTCAAAAAACAAACATAGTTTTTAAACAAACACTCTTAAAAAAGAAAGAGTTGTATGTTTTCTCTATACATAAGAGAGTGTTCACCAAGTCAATTTAAACAACAAGGATGCATAGATATCCCGCCTGGTCGTTTTGCGTCTAACTGTCAACAATTGTCAGTCGTTCAGTCGTTTGACGTTCTGAATAATTTAAATAAACATTTCGAGCAGTAGAGAGATCGATTAAACTCTACATAAAATTTTCGAGTTCTCGAATGCAACCCTATGAATTTAATGCCTCCGATTTAAAAAAAAGTATGACGCGGCCTATAACAGCTTATGGATCTGGCAAATGGATACAAAAGTGGTGTCGTTTTCGGAAAACGTGCTAGTGGCTTATTTTGGAGAAATCTGTAGTAGATTGAAACCTTTACATTATGTTGCCAGTATTCAATGGTCAAAACGATGTTGAGTATAAACAATAATATAGAAATTATAACATACAAAAAGTAAAGAACATTTTTAAAAAGAAAATCACAAAGGTATCGACCAAAATAAGATTAAGATTTGCACGTTTTTTTGTTTACTTTAAACTTATAGTGTAAAACTTGCATGGAATTCACATTTCTCGCTCATATGGGTTGCAGCACTCGCTAACGCTCTTCCTGCAATATCTTATACGCGCGAGAAATGCGAGAAATCCATGCTTGTTGTACAATATACTATTACATTTTGGAATACTATTTTACTAAACCAAGATTAAATATGATTCATTTTCGTAATACTATAACTACGATTATTTTAAAACGATTCATTAACCTGTTAAAACAGATGCCATGTTGATAACAATTGTATATTATTGTGGACTAGACGAACACTAACAAGTGTGTTCGATTATTTTTGTTTGGTACACTGCATGTGAGAAATCAGCACGGTTTTAGCTGTTATTTTAGTAATGTTACAAATAAACAATTTATTATTATTACGTGTATTATTATATATGTATAATAATTCGTATATAATATTAATAGTAATATTATTATTAATACGTATATATACATTATAAAGCTTTCGAACGGTATAAATTTAATTTTAAAGTTTTGATTTCCCATTTTGATTTTTTTCCGACAATTTTCATTTTTTGCCCGTGTGCAAAGTAAACTAGGAATACCGCGCTATTAGCTGTAAACTAAGAATGATAAAATAATAAAATGTTTTATTCATGCGAAAATGTTAATATCATCCTTAGAACTGTGTTAAAGCTGTTTGCCAACGTTTATTAGTATGGCTTATACTTCGATTACGTAGATTGGGTTAAGTTATCGCGAATGCGCCGGGCAGCACTTGAGGTAAAACAGTTTTTTGTTTACAATATTTTTTTATATTTAAAAAATGTAGTGTGTTTCTTTTTATACATGAATGTTTGTACTTTGCCATTGCCGATGTAAACTTTACGCTTTAATAATAAAACCCTATCCAAACAAGTTTTAAACGGAAAAACTAAGTAGGTAGGGTGGAGTGGGGCACCTTCGACCACTTTAGATTTTCATCTTTCTGAAAGGTTCACACATTCAGTATTTTAGGGTTGATAACATTGACAGTTTAATTGTGGACTGTTAAGCTTTCTGCTTAAATCGGAAGATTTAGTAAAGTTATTACAGAAACATCATAAAGTACTGCACAGCGTTAATTTTTGCTTATTAATTACTCGCGTAGTAAATGTTTCTTGAGGTAACATTTTAAATTATTCACTAGGTATGTTAAAGAATAGATATGTGTGCGGTACATAAACTATATTTCATTCGCCTTGAACATAGTGAAATATAGATTCATCACACATTTCGAATGCATGGGGCAGGTCCGCACATTGGAGATGGGGCACTTTGGGACCGCTAAATGTATAGGCCAAGTTATAAAATTAAACAAATATATGTACTTACAAGTCAACATTTTCAGCCACTCAAAGAACATATCGTTTGTTAATGCTAAGTTATAATTTTCAGGAATGACATAGAGTCAAAATAGTTTCATCCAGTTCATATTAAGGAGGTACCTTAAATTTCTCTTATTTAGTTAAGTTTAATGTCAAGTTTGACTCTCTAAATATTACATACAGTTATAGATAACAAAAAATGCGATTATATAACAAGTATGACCCAAATGTGTCAAACCATGAGGCGGCGCATCTGGAGAAATGATATTTTCTTAAATAAACTGTGAAAGTAGTTACTAGACATGTCAAGTTATCTTGTAAATATATATTTGTAGCTCCTGGACAGAGAATTAAGGTTAGGGAGTTAAATTACCAAAACCGCCCCACTCTACCCTACTTATTTATGTCATATTCATTATTTAAAATATAAACATGTTTTTTGTGCTCCAAATATTGTAAAGTAATATTCAAACAAATATTTCTATATAAAAAATAAACTTTCTTACAATTTTTTTTCCAATTTTGAATCGTTCTTGATTAAATATCATTTTATTAAATATAGAATTGCTCCTCTGTTCTCTTAGGTCTCGCTTAAATTAAGGTGGTTCAGATCACATTTTTCTTAAAGACAATAGTTTAAAAAAACATATCCGATTTTGATTATTATTTTCAAAAATAAAGAATTATTATTGAACCATATTAACACATCATAAACAAACAAAAAATCGCATTAGATCAGTGTTGTATACGCCTGGCGCAAGAAGTGGAATCCTATGGTTAAAAATAAAATAAAACACTTAAATTACCATTTATTAGGATTTAATTACACCAAATTTGACATGTTTAGTTTGTAATATTCTTTCCAGATAAAAATCTTATCATATACAGTTAGTTCTAGATCAGAGTTGGGCATTAGTTGACTAAAGTTTTAGTCATGATTAAAACTAATGACTAAATTAGTCATGAATAATTCATTCATAAAGTCATATGTTATTATTAGTCTGTTAATTAGATGCAAATATTAGTCTACTACATTTTTAATTATTAATCATTTTAATCACTAATTTCTAGTTACTAAATTGAATAATAATAAAGCTGTACATTAATATTTGATGGATATTGTCATCTGTCATATTCTGCATCTTAACTTAGAAGGAAAAATATATTTTAATATGAGAAAACCATATTGTAACTAACAAATATATATGTTTATTAAAATCGAGTTGTTTGTCTTTGTTTTTAGGTAAAGATTTACACAAGTATATGTTTTATTTAGTTTAAAAATGGAAAAATTATTGGTACAATATTTCTCTACCTGCATTTTTTGCTTATTTTTTATATTATGCCTTTAAATTTCCATAAAATAAAATGCTTAAATCATTTTATTATAGCTTAGTTTTTGAATTATGAGGGTTTGACATTTAAAATAGATAATTTTGGTCTTTCTGGGTGTTTCAAATTTCAAATTCCATTATCTTAAAAAAAATTCATGGGTTTTAAAAATATTTTCCTACAAAGTTAAAGTTTTCAAAAGCTATAATAAAAATTGTCAACATTCAGAAAAATGTGTATGGATTAAATCATATTTCTTAAAGCTTTCTGAGACAACTTATGATATCAATGAGACTTTTAAATTTTAAATATTAAATGCGGCATATACTGACGTTTGCTTTTAATTATACATATCTCAATTACAGTGTATATATCTTTAGATATTCTTTGTTTTTTTAAAAGCGGTTAATTTTAATCTTTAAACTAGTGTTTTCCACTTCCAGATTAAGGATGAAATAAAATTTCGAGTTTAGAAAAACTTAAAAATTTGAGTTGGTCGCGTAGCGATGCGGAGCGACCAAATCAAATTTGCAAGCTTTTCTAAACTCGAAATTTTACTTCATGCGCCACGCGTATAAAACACTGACATATTTTAAAGTTTAGAATACGTTACAACAGCAATGTATTAAAAACGTATATTTTGAACTTCACTTACAACCAGTGTTTTATAATCGTGGCGTGTGAAGTAACATTTCGAGTTTAGAGAAGCCTTAAAATTTGGTTTAGTCGCTCCATTTCACGGATCGACCAAACCAAATTTTTTGGCTTTTCTAAACTTGAAATTTGACTTCATGCTTAATCTGGAAGTGAAAAGCACTCGTTGAAAGCTTTAAATTGAACTCTTTTAAACAAAGAATATCGAAAAATTACAGTGTACGCATAAAAAACTATACAATTCTGAAAATAGTGACATTTTCAGTTTTGTTATATTTAAATTCTGTGACGAGCATTTAAAATAATTAGGGACAAAATAATTAGTAAAATAATTATTCATGACTAACGATTATTTCATTCTTAATGGATTACATACATACATAAAACCTTTATTTGGCATATTACTTACAAACATCTTACAATAACTATCACAAACCAACCATAAACCATGAAATAATAATCGAACTCTTCAGCGACATACAAACAATAAATAAAACTATAAACAATTCTTTAAGTAGCCGTTTCGCTTCTTCTACCTACACCTCCCTGCCATCATTCTCATCAATTCTCTACATTCTATAATCCCCTTCCCACTCTCACACAACACTTCATTCAAACTTTTACTCTTAAAACTCGGTCCCTCCGTGCACTCATACAACCAAGGTTCCCATACATCTTCTCCCATGTTACAAAATGCACACCCCGTATACTCCGTTCCCATCCATACCTTTCTTCCTCTTTCTTCATTTCCACACCTTAGCCGAGTTGGCATTCTTACATCCTCTCTATTCTGTAGGACAAAGTAGCGCTGGGTTGTTTCGAAAACTTGCAAGGTTTTGTAGATCGGGCAGGTCCGACTCTTAGCTATTTTGTTTTGTCGAATTTGTAGTTCTTCTGCCCTCAGTTTTTCTACTACTTCTTCTTCCACTTTCTGACCCCGCTCTAGCTTTTCCTCTACATACATCACAGACATTCCAGCTCTTTCATACAGTTTTACCCTCTTTTGCATCCATTTTGTACTTTCAAGTTTTTGCTCCCATTCCCTATAGCATACTTTCCAAGTTTCTTGCACTAACCTTCCATTCTCCATTTCGGTCAACCTCCTTTCAAACTTCACCACTCTATTTGCTGCCATACACGCCACAGACATTCTGTTGCATTCCTGAAACACCACGTTTCCGGGTGGGGTCCTTTTTAACCCTATACACCTTTTGAGGTACTGCAGCTGCAGCCTTTCCACCTTTTCCTCTTCACGTATACCCCACACTTCTGCTCCATATAATACTATTGTTCTAATGCATGCATCCCACCAAATCATTTGCATTCTCACATTGTTCTCCTCCACCGTTCCATCGCCACTCTCGCTTTCTTACACACGTAATCAATGTGCGCTGCTTTACTACCCGACTCCGCGAACATAAAGCCTAATGGATTAATAAATTCATGACTAATGACTACAACATTAATAATGTGGCCATTAGTCATTACCAACAAATGCAAAATTAGTCTTGGTCATCAATCGATTAAAAATGCCCAACTCGGCACATTTAATTGTTACAGAATTTATTCTAATTTTATTTATTATTATATTTTTATATGCACCAGGCTTATGTTTTGTTTTTGTCTTGTAATTAGGAAATGTTTCCTGTTGGACAATGAATGGATTATTATTATTAATATTATTATTATTATTAGAAATTGCTAACAGATGACAATAGGCATATTATGTTAACATTAAATATTTTTTAAATTGTATCAGCTAATTGGGAATCAACATTTTTGGGGTGTCGGCAGTATGCATATTCGAGAGATGACTTTTAATACTGTATGTTCAGAATTAAATAATATATATAGTAATATAAATATAAATGACTTTGCGAGTATAATAAATAGGAAATTTTATTTGTTACTTCAAACCTCAACATATATTCATATTTTTATAAATAATAGCTTATACTTTAGATAATAAACAACGGAAATTTGAACATTTATAAATGATTCCCAACACAATTCACGTTTCCTCTTAAGGAAAGCGACTTTGAAACAAGAACAACTGGAATTTACGTATACACAACAATGAATTTTATCTACTGTCTTATGAATATTTATTAACTTTATAGCAACTAACTTCGCAAAAGGTCGCATCAAGGCAATTACGTACGCTCGAGCTGTTTCCGTATTTTCTAATTTAATAATTAACAAGTAAAGGTTCGTTCCAACTATAAAATGCAGAGGAGAAAATTGCAATTGAAATCAAACAGACTCGTTAATCATGTACGTGTTTTTGAAAAAAAGGATTTTAGTTTATATTATGTCAGTCTAAAGTAAAATATTGATATCTATTTTCTATATAAAATTCATTTGACATACCGTTCAACAATTTTTTCACGCAGCATAGCAAAATCTATGGGTTAATACAGTACAATAAGATTTTCTGAAGTAGGAGAAAGACAAAATATATAGCAGACGAATCGTGATAATTATTGTTACCATGCCTACGTTTTCGAAAATAAATGTTATCCTGTTTGTCAAATTTTACTTCAAATTTACAATTGTCAACTGCCGCGATGTCATACTTTAGAAGAGAGAATACAAGTTAATAAATCGGTATATGGTGGCAATTCGATAAGAGATACTGTTCATTTATTTGTGGCATATTTTGAGAACCGGCGAATTGTACATTGTTCAACAATTTCAAAAATTGTTCGTGCTTTTAAACAGACTGGATGTATTGCTAACAATAAATGCCACAAAAGAGAACAAAGAGCTGCCACAGAAGATCAGAAAAGACAGGACATAATGATTTGCGCTACTGTAGATGAAGATTCGTCAATATCTAGCTTTCGAATTGCTTTAGAAGTTGGTACTAATAGGGAATCGGTTCGACAAGTTCTCAAACGAAATGGATACAAATCTTACAAAATGTCGACAGGTCATCAGATATGACATTGAAAGAATGGTGTTCTGTAAAACGATGATGAACGTACAAATGAAAAAAATGAATGCAAGTGAACTCGATACTCACAAAAGCAGGTATCATCGGATATCATATTGTTTGACCCTTCTTCATTGAGGAAAATTTGAATGGAGTGAAGTATTTGGATCTTCTCCGGGATCAATTTCAGCAATGAGGCCACTCCTAGGAGTAGACTTCAAACAAATATGGTTTCAGCAGGATGGCTGTTCTGCGCACGACATTGTTAATGTGCGTGTAATTGGTAGAATAGGTGAAATCAGGTGGGCAACAAGGTCTCCCGATTTGCTTTTAATTGACTTTTGCCTTTCGCCAAACGTGAAACAGAAAGTGTATAATCACGTAAGAGTTAAAAATTTATAACAGCTTCGCCAAAGGATTGTCAATGTGTTTGGAACCATTACACCTCTAATACTTTGTAACGTAAGAAGGAACTTCTGTAATAGATTAGGGCAATGTTTAGCGGTGCAAGAATCTATATTTAAACATTTACCTTATTCATGTTTTCATTCGTATTTTTTGTTGGTTCATAAAACCCAGTTATTAAATATGTTAATACGTTAAAGCTTTAAATAAAGATGGAGACTGTTTCAAAAACCGCTGTAGAAAATTTCCCGCTATCTCAGATGCAAAATTAAAGGAAGGAATTTTTGTCGGTCCTCAAATAAGAAGATTAACGAAAGATCAAGAATTTGTTAATAGCATGATTGATATTGCATAAAAACTCTATCTGACTATTTTAAGAAAATGTAGTGAGATAAATGATTTTCTTTTTATAAGATAATTTTTATTTATAAGTGCAATAGATTTCAAGTAAATTCTGTAAATTTTATGTTGATGGTAACAAATTATAATTTTTTACATGTTTTTTAAAGCATTATTTTAACTTTGCCTGAATATTTTAGGAAAATGCGTCAAGATAATTTTTTTTTTCTATAAGATGTAAATAAAATAAACTACATGTCAATTATATGAATTTTATGTTGATTGCATTAAACTTTGATGATTCACGATTTTTTTAAACAAAATAAATCCGTTAATCAAGTTTTTATGTTTACGAAATTTCAACTTTTTGTTGATAATTTCGAAAACCAGTGGAAATATTTAAATTTTAATTATAGCTAATCAAAGTTTATTTATTTTTGTGTTGATTCTATGAATGTTAGGTTAATTAGGTTAATTTGATAATCCGTTGATTTTTTGCAATTCTCTTAAAATAAACATTCTCCTAAAATCGTTCAATCTATTGCATAATTTCAACTTTGGCTTAATATTTTGTAAGTGCATTTCATTCTAAACAAAATCTGTGAGTTTTGGGTTACTTGTATAAAACTTTGATTTAACGCACACGAGTTTGTGTTTGTCCTAAATTTGTGCAACACATTTATTTAAGTGGTTAATTTGGAATAGGCGGTATGTAAAGAATGGATAGAAGGGAATAATAGGGTTACGGAATGAATGAGAGAAGACGGGGCAGGCGTAAATATTTTGAAAAGATTGGAATGGAAAAGGGAGAAAGGAAGGGAAAAAATGTAACGGGGAAAAGGGTTATAAAATTGTACGTTAAAGTAAAAGAGAATATTAATGCCAATAAAGGTCTTTTTTTGGAATAGAGGAAACTGTAGAACAGGTTTCTGATTGATCGTCTAACGAAGGTTTCTACTCCCAGGTTAAGCATAAGGTAAAATTTAGAGTTTAGAAAAGCCTGAAAATTTAGATTGGTCGCTCCGCTTCGAAACTCGAAATTTCACTTCATACAACAAGCGTATACAACACTGATTTGATGTTAAGTTAAAAGTACACTTCTTATGTCTTCTTGAGTTTGATATGCACTTTACTTTTATTTATTTAAGCCCACGTTCCGATACAAGATTCTTTTACCTTTTACCACATTTTTTAGTATCCTTGAAAGACAAAAATGCTTCCATTTTTTAAGCTGCCGATTTAAAAAAAAAATATTCTTTAGCTCTATATTTGCATTACCACATCGTGATCATTTTATACAGAATTAATTATACAAACAATGACAATCAACTGACAAATTCAAAATGACAGATTATCAAAACTATGGAAATGCATTACATTTTACAGTTGATATGCGGTGTTGTTATATTGCATCGTTTGCATGTGAACATTATAATATTCGTGTGATTTCAAACCACTTATAGTGGAATTCGGGATAGACGTCCCATGACTCATCGATGGGAAATGTGTGGTTTAAATTTTTTAGAGAGTATGAGGAGTGTTCGAACAAAAGGTAACATTTGCACTTTTTGGCTAGTTGCTTTTTTTTCAGAATAGTACGTAAAATTATGAACTACACATTTTGGTTGAATTTGGCGTATCACATAGTAACAATTTCCATAGAAAAACCGAGTCAAAATGTCCGTTTTCGAATAAAAAGGAACATTCCCACTCATTTAAAAAATGTTTTTCTAACAAAAAGTATAATTTCCCTAAGTAATATTAATTATTAATCATAGTCGTCTACAAAACATGACATTTTCATCGATTATTAATAAATTATTGTATTTTCAAAATGGAAACATTACAAAAAGTTAATTATTGTCCATGGATATCAGTTTGGCTTGTCGAGTTGGTGTCATTGGTTGGTAACCTGTCAAAATATACTTCAAACTTTAAACCGTCAACTTGGAATCTCGTGTACATTTTATACATGGATAGAGGATCAGGCTAGCCGAGGTTCCAATGAAATTAGTTCTGCACTTTTGTGCCATCTGGACTCCCTTGATATTCCACCAAATGTAGATAACATAAGAGTAGTCTGTGACGGCTGCGGAGGGCAACATAAAAACTGGCACATCCTACATGTACTAGCTAATCAAAAAGTCACCATACAGATCACATTCCCTGTTCAGGAACATAGCTCTTTGCTGGCTGATGGGTGTTTGGCCGCGTAGAAAGACAATTAAAGCAATATCCTAATATTTACTCAAAGAAAGAGTGTATCAAGCATTATTCCAAGTTTTGCATAGTCAGATTTATAGGCCGTGACTGGTGTCTTTATGACTTAAAATAACTTCAGAATATGTTCAAAAAAATTGACCATATTCAGGATTTAAAAAGGTTTATTATTAAAAATCATATTATTAGAGGCCGTTTACATGTCGTGTAAATGGGGCTAGAAAATTTTAGATTTGAAAATGAAACGGAAAAATTGAGAGAATTAATAAAAAGGGGACAAAGCTACAATAACCTCAAGTTGCCTACTATTGAATTAGGTTATGTACTGAATACTAAAAGAAAAAAGATGTTCTTAGTTTGCTAAAAAAATTATTTGGGAAACAGTGGGCACAAAATTAAGATTTATCCTGGTATAAAAATATTTTGCTAGAAGATAGTGATGTTCGACAATATTCACGCTTAATAGAAGTAGAAAAAGTTGGCTGTTGTGACTATGATGATAATACAGATATGTTTTTTTAATAATAAAAACATGACTTTAATTTGATTGCTTTTATTTTAATTCTTCCAAAAGGTGACGTATCCAATTAATGATTATCAAAAAGGAACATTTCCAATATTTACTGGCAATAGGTAACATTTAAAAATTTTGAACCAGGTTATTTCATTAATATAAAAGTTTTAAAATTGGCAGAACAGTGATTGTTAGGTAACTTTTTCAATGTATATTTCTGTATAAACATAATATTAAAAACAAATGTGTTCTCTTTTATTCATATTTTAGTGATTTCCTAAAAAAATAGCAACGATGGAAATATTATATTTTGTTCGAACAATTCTCATATGTCGATCAGCAACGATTTTTTCTAGTCGCCTCAAATGTTGACATTACATGGCAATGTCATACTAGGTCGCCAGTATAGTACTGTTCTATCTTTTACAAATGCTTAAAACGAAAAATTTCTTGTAAAGATTCAGAGAACATCTACACGTACTTGCATAACACTGGGATCGAAGCCAACTTAAAGAGTATGTGTTGAGCTAGACAATTTTACGTGGATCTTTATTCAGGTAGGAGATAAGTGGCTAAATTGTGAGATTGATCCTCTGAGCTTTTTTGTATGTACCTAATGTTTCCGTTTTATATTATGAAATTTAATAATACTAATAAAAATCTGCTTGTTTGTCTATATTTTGTGTAATTTTATTTTTTTAAATTGTTCTATACACTTAAGGTGGATGCGGGGCAAGCTAAAAACTATGTTTACATGTTATATTAACAAATTAATCCGATAACTATTTGCCAAATCTACTGAATGCGTATTCGCATTTTGTTTCGTTTGAGCTTACACAAAATAAACATAAATGCATCATTTATTTCTGTAAATACCTGAATTATTTAGTAGATGTGTAAATCCTAACTATACCACTTAAAATCACATTTAAAACGATTGTGCACATTAACTAAAATGATTTGTGGCTGGGTTTTCGGGGATTAATTTTTACGAAGACATTGTCAAAATGTAACGTTTAACCTTGAAATTTTAAAGCTGCATGTCGGAACATACGTTTTCACATGTTCCATTTAAAAACCATAGCAGACTTATTTTGAAGTTTTCTGAGTCTTTTCACACATCAAACTATTTTCGTATTACATGTATTGTTGCGTGCTCTCTGCACCAATACAAATCAAGGAAACCATGGGACACCACCTCTCGTGAATCGTACTTTATCTCAGTTTTTAATCCGTGCGCAAATTTTAGCATTCGTAAATTTTCGCATGCGCATTTTTGCAAGTGATTTTAAATAAGCCCCGCTTGCTCGGAACCGCGTCTGCGGATATCCGGTGCTAGACAAATGAACACAAATTTAATTTTAACCTTTATGTACAACCCATTAGTCAACGTAGGGGTGAGTTAATAAAATAAATTAGTTAATTTGTTCGAGTGAATGTGCATCTGTGATTATTCGTGATTGATATTGTATTAAACGTCCACCGATTGATTTTTGTCAGTGGTGAGAGTAAATAATTGCTGGCGAATTCGGCCCATTTATAAATTGCCATCCGTTAATTATTCAAAGGTTCGATATTAATTGCACTAGATCGACGGGTTGTAAACAAACATTAACAATAAATACCGCTACACATAACCGCATTCAAAAATGCCATGATAAATAAATGTGCTGTTTCCATTTGTGCATTGTTATTAGAAACAAATCGCAGTAAATAATTACTGACAACACATACCGGGTGTTGACGCGATCAGGTATACATAGGGATTTAACATGTAAAATCACATTTAAACATTTTCCTGCTTCCAGGGTAATTTAAGAAGAAAAGTAAAAAAGTATTTAAATTAGGAAAAATACCTACGCATTTAGGTTGGACATTAAAATTTCAAATAAATAGCCTCAGGAACGCACTTCTTTATTCATCATTTTTGATACGAATGCGCTAAAATCGCCACAGGGGTCTTAAATCAAAGATACGGGTACGGCGTTAATGATTTAAGGTTTTATGCCTTAAATCATCAACGCCGCACCCGGATTTAAGGCATAAAAGTTGAGTGTTACACCTTTAAATGACCGTATCTATGTGCTAAAAATGCCCATATTGTGTTCTGCTACCTGGCTTGAGGCTAGTGTCATAATTTTTCTATTTTTAAGAAATGGCAAGTTGTAGTCACCACGTAGCACATTGAGGCACGCTAACAATATGAGATTTAAGATTATAAAATTCAGTCTATCACTTGATGCAATTTAATACCAGATGATACCGCATTTTTACATCTATGGCATATCATTGTGTTAGAATATGAAAGTGATGTATACAAGTGATAATAATAATAAATATCGATTATCACATAAAACATTAAGTAAACAAATTAAGATGTGTCTATTATAGCACTTTCCCAGTTAAAGATATGATGACTTAAATATCAACAGTATAAAAAAGATGCACAAAGTAAATTTATTCAACTTTTATTATTATTATTCCAAAACTATTCACAAAAAAAATGATTCTTGCATTTTTGGCTACATCTCAATAAATATTGATTACCATCACATCTAAGCGTTACATATTTTTACATTTACTGTAAATCAGTGGTTTATACGGGTGGCGCATGAAGTAAAATTTCGAGTTTAGTCTGGGAATGAAAGACACTTGTTAGTTTAAAATACATTACAAAACTATTCACAAAAAAAATTATTCTTGCATTTTTGGCAACATCTCAATAAATATTGATTACCATCACATCTAAGCGTTACATATTTTTACATTTACTGTAAATCAGTAGTTTATACGCGTGGCGCATGAAGTAACATTTCGAGTTTAGTCTGGGAGTGAAAGACACTTGTTAGTTTAAAATACATTACAACTGTGAAAATATGTATCGTATTAGTATTTTGTCATTAAATCACTATATTGACTGTATTTGATATAGTGACTTACAATCATAACATTACCATAGCCGAAATACAAGTTCATAGAGAGATATAATCTGACAAAATCCTAGCATAGTAAAAAGACAGTCAATCAAGCCACTTACAGTCACACTAGTCAAAATACGGTCAATAAAGATACAATAATATGAAATCCTATGATAGTCCAAACACAGTCAAACAACTTATTAAGATTCAAAATATCACACTAGTATTTCGTTTACAAACAAATACATTTTCTATCAGTACAGTAATTAATCAGCTGGATGCCCGTCTTCAGGGTTGATATGTAACAAATTATGGGTCCTACGAGTTGTCAAATGAGTGAGTTACTCAACTGTTTCCAAGGCACTCTTTACAAAAAACAAAACATTAAAATTTTACATATAAAATGTACAATAAACTATAAGTGTGATACATTATTGAATTCAGAAAAACAAAAGTTGGCTATAGTCCCTGGGTAAATGTTATAGTTATCTTAAAATAAAATAAGTTACTAGATTTTTCGTCAAAAAGTGTCTTCATAATTTCAAAGTTGTAAATGTGTAAAATCTTTTTCGACAATATCTCAAAAACAAAAAAATATATTTGAAACATGTTTTTAGATTATTATTAGGCCCTAAAATACGCAACTTAACCCAAATTTAACTGACTCTCTATCTCTTTAAATAACCGATATCCCCATACACTTTGTTGAAATGCGGGCACCCTGTATAAGTTAATAAACTTCGACTCATTGCAATCGAAATTTAGATATCTAGACTGCATTTCCCAAAATGTCAAACAATAGTTTAAATTTTCTAAAAAAGTGATCTATGGATTTATCTTATTAGACATTACAGAAAATCAAAGTATTATACAATTAACATAAAATTCATAGAACTTACTTAGAACTGACATCACTTACCGCTTACATCTGCTTTAAGAAAAATATCACAAGGCATTTTCTTAAAATAGTGAGCCAAAGTTGAAAGTAAAGTAAAAATAAAATCTGTATAATCTACACAGAAATAAATAAACTTTGATTGGCTGTAATTGACATTTAAATATCGTCACAGGATATTACAAAATATAAAATGATGTTAAATTTTTATATGTATATTGGCCATTCCATAAATAAGTGCACACTTTTTGGGGGTACATCAGGGATTTTAGCTAATTTCACATATATTATAAAGGCTATCAAAACATGGTTTTTAGTTGTTACTAGAGGTTAAATAAATGATTGTTTCAAAAATTATAACAATATAAATTTTTAGTACACTTTTATTTTGAACTCAAAAATATCGTAAACCGTTACTGATACAAAAAAAGTTATACTTGACTTTTTATGCTTAAATGTTCAAAGTTTAATATAATATTTATTTCAAAACGAAAAAACGTTATTTAGACAGATTTTTTTTAATAAATATAACAAATCTCACAAAATAATCAAATACTCATGTTATAATTTTTTTGAAAAAAATATATATAAAACCGCAATCCTTCCTAAGAATATTTCTGTTTTTAAAAAGATGGGCACTTAAAAACTTTTTGAGAAATGATTTTTTTACCCGAGCAAATCTCACAAAATAATCAAATACTCATGTTTTAATTTTCGTGAAAGAAATATATGTTATACCCCAATCCTTCCTAAGAATATTTCCGTTTTCAAAAAAAATGGGCACTGGAAAACTTCTTGAGATATGATTTTTTTACCTGAGCGCTGCATTGACGCGAGGCGCTCACCGCGATCGAGCCCATTACACCATTGGCGGGAGAGCCTGATGTCAATGTAGCGCTCGGGTAAAAAAAATCATATCTCAAAAAATGTTAAAGTGCCCATACTTGAAAACGGAAAACGGAAACGGAAAAATTCTTAGGAAGGATCAGGGTGTAACATATATATTTTTTTAAGAAAATAAAACATGAGTATTTGATTATTGTTTCAGATATGTTTTATTTATTAAAAAAAATCTATACATATAAAGGTTTCTCGTTTTGGAAATAAACGTATTTTAAACTTTGAACATTTAACCACAAAAAAGTAGAGAATAACTTTTTTGTATAGGTAACGGTTTACGATATTTCTGAGTTCAAAATAAAAGTGTACTAAAAGTTGATATTGTTATAACTTTTGACACAATAATTTGTTTAACCTCTAGTAACAACCAAACACCATGTCTTGATAGCCTTTATAATATATGTTAAATTCGCTAAAATCCCTGATGTACCCGCAAAAAGTGTGCACTTATTTATGGAATGGCCGATATGTACTTTTATATTATGAGTGTATTTTATATTTAATTGAATTTTATTTATTTTTAACCTTTTTAAGTTTGTTAAAAAATGTTCAATTAAATATTTTCCAACATTACAATAAAAGTTAATAAATGTATAATTTATTAATCTGTGTGATTTTATTAATAAAATTGGTTCTTTGGTAGTTTATTTAATGAGCTTTATTTTAAATAATTTCAGAATATATTAAATATTTCCAATTTGTTCGTCAAAGTTTACTAACACATAAATAATGCACACGTATTCGTATTTGTTTTAAATTTAAACTAAAAAAAAAATGACATCAACTTTGTTTATTTTATGTCAGGAATTTAACAATAAAGGAAACTACAAAATAAGTTCCCGATTGGCCGTCCAACGAGGGTTTTCACTCCTAGATTAAGCATGAAGTAAAATTTCGAGTTTAGAAAAGCCTGAAAATTTGGATTTGCTGGGGCGCGCGAGCGAAGCGAATCGCGCCCCAGCAAATCCAAATTTTCAGGCTTTTCTAAACTCGAAATTTTACATCATGCGCCACGCGTATAAACCCCTAACTTCAAGTAAGATCTTCAACTAACTGGTTTGAGTAAAATATATTTAGTATGTCAAATATCAATTGTTTAAATTACGAGAAAAGTGCTATGATGGACACATCACCATTTTTTTATTTTTAAAAATTCTCTGACATTTCGCTTAAAAGGTCGAATTTCCCTGACTTTCCGAAGACTTTTCGCATTTTACGGGTTGGTCGCCACCCTGTATACGAATTTTTAACTAAGACTGTGGGGCGAGATGATACAAATTACGTTAGTAAAATTATATTAATTATTTCGTCATTACATTTAGAAATACAGGAAATGAATAGCATTGGGTACAACATTTGGGAAGTGCAAGAATTTTGAAACTAACAACATACAAAATATTAATAAAGTTAATGCTTGTTGCGCTACACTCTTGATGGAACCGGATATTCAAATTTTGTGAAGAAAAACACTTGTTATGTTCCATTACTTTATTTTCAGTTTCCTGACACGTGTTTCGATCTGTACAGATCATTATCAAAGGTATAACCTTTGATAATGAACTGTAAAGATCGAAACACGAGTCAGGAAACTAAAAATAAAATAATGGAACACAACAAGTGTTTTTCTTTACAAAATTTCAAAATATTAAATTTGTATTGAAAATTGATACAATATGCCAATTACAATTTTTCTTGCGTAATCTAAAATTTACAAAAATGAAAAAAAAAACATAAAATATAACTCTCATTCTAAAAGTCAGACATGACTGAATGATTCCTTTATATAATAGTATTTGATTGATTGATAATGTTTAACGTTTTTCGGCCACCTCGAATATTTATTGAAAGTTTTTGTAAGTCAAAAAATACACTTTAAATAAAATTCGAGGTTGTCGAAAAAAGTAATACATTTTCAATCAATTAAATGCTATTATATAAAGAAATCTGTTTCATTAGTCCTTTAACTTGCTATACTTGAAGAACCAAATTATAGTATCCTTTATTTCAAAGACCCTAACTGTTGATTTTTCATGAAGGAATAAATTTCTAATACTTTTGGATTTGTTTTGTATTATTGTAAAGACAATTAAAGTCAGAAGAATTGTAGACTAAATCCGCGTTATACATGCCTGGCGCATGAAGTAAATATTTCTAGTTTTAAAAAAAGGATTGATTCAACTAATTTACTTTGAATAGGGCCGATGCATGTTTTAAAATCAATATTAAAATTATATTTAGTTAAAATTAATGTAAATAGGCGTACAAAAATAATATATACTAATATTGTCCGGAATATGTAAATTGACTTTTAACTTAACCAGTTTTTTGCTTAAATTTCTGAATTAGTGAATAAGGTCATTAATGAACGCGGGGGTTTTCATAAATTCAAATAAAGAGGGGTATAATTGCGCGCATTTGAATTTCCGGAAATTATTTACTTAAAAGTTTTTCGGGTAACGCGAAACGACTCGTCCGGAATGTAATTGAAATGCGCGCCCTCGATATCCCCCATCCTCCGGGAAAAGGCACATAAACGTAATTAGAGAAGCGTCGAAATTACCGGAATATCATTCGCCATTAATGACGTAATTTTGGTGTTGAATTATTTCTCCTGTTTGTTGATTCCA
Organism: Philonthus cognatus; assembly: GCA_932526585.2. Taxonomy (NCBI): domain Eukaryota; kingdom Metazoa; phylum Arthropoda; class Insecta; order Coleoptera; family Staphylinidae; genus Philonthus; species Philonthus cognatus. The sequence goes on along the minus strand of OW052242.1, from coordinate 66,862,551 downwards.
TCAATAAAATATTAAGTGGGTTAAATTAAGAGATTAAGGATAGGAAAAAGAATATGTAATATAAACTTTATTGAACATATTGATTTAATGTCTGTATAATTAAAGCTTATACAATATCGGACAAAATGATTTTTATCAAGTTACATTTTTACGTGCAATTGTTTCTGTGTCGCATTACTCTTTTTAATTTGCTAGTTCCGTCAATAAATGTCAACAATCAATCTAATTGAAAATAAATACAATTTAGTTATGTTTTAAGATTAGATAGTGAATTCCCTAATATTGTAGAGCAGCGCTTCTTATTTTACATGGGTAATGCAAAAACGATTATATGAAAATAATACATACTTTACTCTGTACAGTAATCGTTCGTATTCTTATTATTAGTGAACCAATGAAAAATGACATAATCCCTTCTCATTTCCTTCAGACCAATGGATCCCAATGCGTGGCAATTTGAATTTTAAGGGAGGCGATTGAAAATTAATAGAATGACTATAATCAAATGAAGGGTTAAGAGAAAACCAAATGAGTCCAAAAAGTCCAGAAAATGTATTTTGACGCCATTGTGTAGTTTAGAACAAGTATTTTCACGTAGACAAACGTAACGGGAAACAAACAAATGGTTCATCCGGATGCGAGCTTTTACCCGAAAGCTTTCGTAGAGCTTTTCCGGAAAATCCCCTCTACTTTTACGGTATTTCATATCAGCTATTCGATTAGCTTAGTGATTAATGCCTCTGACTCGTAAACTAAACATCGCCAAAGCGCCGCGATCGAATCTTGGTTGTAAATTAAAAAAAATATTTTAATTAAATTAAAAAAACAATAAGATTTACCTCTTAGGGAATTTAAATGAATATCAGACTTACAGGCGTTACTATGACGTCATCACTATTGCCAACTTTTTTTAAGTATATTTGTAGGTTGGTAGCATTGGATTCTCCATCTCACTCGTTCTTCTCTAAAAATGCTCTTTCGCACTCATAGTCTCTTATGGGAATTTGCGCCAAATGTGCGCGTTGACCGGATGTACCCGTGGTTGCGGAGACTTCTGAGGTCGCGGGGATCCTGGGGCTCTTAGGGGCGTGGGTGCCTTAAGGCCTTAAGGTCCGGGAAGAAAATGTAAGGGATGAACATTTAGGCGATGAAAAATTTAGGGGATGAAAAAGTAAATCTATACTTACATATAAATTTGTCCCAGAACTGTCATAGCTAATCTACTCACCCCCTTCTAACTTTTTCATTTTGATAGTAAAATATAACAAACTATACACGGTGTCCCATTAGTGCGTTCTAGGAAGATATCTTTCTTTCTTTCTTTACCAAAGTTTCTTGATTTTAAGAGATGCATAATCTAAAAATATGTTAAAGTGTACAGGATGTGTCATAATAACAGTAGCGGATCCGATTTGCTTATTTTAAATCGATCACCCTGTATATTATTTGGTTTTTGAATCCCTTATAAAAAACACTTATCATTTTATTCAAAACATTTGATCTAATTTTATTTGACATTTTTAGATAAAACTCACGTTTGCAGTAGTTTTATTAACCTAAAATATCTGCAAAGGTAAATAAGATTAAAAGTTGCAGTCTTCGCTAGTCACTAGTGAATAGGTGGATCAGATGCACGTTGCAGCACATGAAATAAAATAATATTTTAAATATTTCATTGTATAATTCAATATCCGGAGGTGAATTTGCACGGGAAGTAGTTGTTTCAATGGATATTTTTTGTCTTAAGTTGTCTTATTAATTAAGACACATTGTTTGCATTTTACAAGAAAAACATGTTCGTAACGAAGCGAAGCGTAACGTACCAGCAAAACCAAATTTGTAGACTTTTATAAATTCCGAATTAGAGTTAAGTTGAAAATCACACGTTAATAATTGTAACAAATGTTTATTTTATCTTACCAAATCTTGAGCTTTCAAAATTCGTGTAATTTAATTTAAGAAATACAAGCATACTTGAAAGAATAAAATCACAATTTTATAAAACAAATGTTTTGCAATTATCAATTCAGTGAGAAATTACAATTTTTATGACTAATGATTTAAAGTACCTAAATTTATCATTATTTCAAAAAGAACTGATTTTTTTAAGTTATTTAATGACACATTCAATTTTCGGTAAATTTACAAAGTAATATCTTCTAGAAACCAATATATTGGGCGATTTTTCAATAGCATTGCAACTTTATTACAAAACTAAAAGAAAATACAAATAAGGTAGTTCTATTATTTTTACTGATTATTAAATTGCAACAAAATCAGTTTTATAATAATGCATAAACGCATTAAAATGTTACAGTTAAAAAAGGGTATCTCTTCAAATCTTCAATTAAATAATAATTTTAACTTCAAATTAAAGAAAAACTGAGTACGATTTATACATTGTTAGTGCTGATGATTGTTAAGCTCCATTCAGTTAAAGTCAATAATTATCAATAGTAGACCAGTAAGGATTTGTTACCGATCGAAGACAATTGTTTGAAAGAGGAGCGAGCGACGACTCTAATTATTTTCTGAGACAGGTATCGTACTTACTGTCCTAGATGCTCATGACGCTTTTTGCGCAATAATTATTACGAATATGTCACTGAAGTTTTGTCAAATTTGATGACTTGGTATTATCAGTTGCCATGAATGGCAAGTTTCATTTACTGTTCATCGAACCGTAAGTAAAACTTAATTCCATTTGCTGCGCTACGCGCTCGAGCCAAATTTTTAGGTTTTTCTAAACACAAAATTTTACTTCATACTTAGTCTGGGAGTGGAGGGTTTCCACTCCCAGACTAAGTATGAAGTAAAATTTCGAGTTTAGACGATCAATCAAAAACGCATTCTTCAGTCCCCTATATTATAAAATTTATGACATAAAATATATGGAGTTGATGTTTTTAATTCTGTTAGAAAAATAAAATTGTGGAACATCAAAGTTGAAACAAATAAAAAATAATTATTCAAAATTGACAAAGACGTTTGTTTACAGAAAAAAGAATTGTAGAAAATTAACCAATGAACAAAACCCTGCAAAGTTTTGAAAATTTGTAATATTAAAAAAAAGTATTATAAAAAACCTTTGCAAATTATACCAGTGCATTCAAAATTTGTAACATTAATTTTTCTTAAATATTAATTAAGAAAAAAACACGAATATTATTATTATAATGTTTTGGTACATTTCTCTCATAAATTCAAGGTTTTAAAAATATTTTTAGTAGATGGTTAGTAATAAATATTTGGTATTTTCTGACTTCTGACTTAATCGACCTCGATTTATCAGACACAATTGATCTTTTGGATAATAATTCATATCATCATACAGCAGTAGCTTTATAAGTGAACGTTTCTACAAAAAATAGTTATATTCCGCCACATTCAATTCACGACTTTAGGAAAGTTAATTGCATTGAAATGAATAATTATCTTTCTTCAATTAACTGGAACAATGTATTCGGGAATTCTGATATAAATGAAATAACGCGGAATTTTTATGATATTTTGTATTATATTATTGATTTATATGTACCAATAAAGATTATTCACACAAACAATTATCCAGTTTGGTTCAGTGCAAAATTAATTAAATTAACAAGAGATAAGAAAGAAGCTCATCTAAATTATAAAACGACACCTACAGGGGAGAATTACAGAAGGTTTCAACATTTAAGAACTCAATGCAAACAACTTAGCAACAGTTTAAGAGGTTTATATTACAAACAAATTGAATCCGATAACAACCTTAAACCGTCCAATTTCTGGCGACATACCCACAATCTAAAGAAGGAAGCAGGTTACCCAAAGACAATGTTGTCAAATGGCAATACTCTCAATACCCTTAAGGATATAGTGGATTCATTTGCTGACAGTTTTGCTTCAAATTATAAAAAACCTGGAACAGCATCTGGTGGGTTATCGTCATTTAAGTGCAGTTCAAGTGCCAGCTGTGAATTATTTTCTATTAGTGAAATTGACATTTTTAATGAATTATTTTCTTTGCATAATAATTATAGCAGTGTGCCTGATGGAATTGTTGGTGACTTTTTTAGTAAATGTGTCTGCACATTAACCAAACCTATTTATTTAATTTTCGAAAGATCGATATCACTTGGTATATTTCCTGAAATGTGGAAGCATAATTTTATAATGCCTGTGTACAAGTCTGGTAAGAAGGATGAGATTAGTAACTATAGAGGTGTGGCACTTCAGTCGGTACTTCTAAAAATGCTCGATAAATTGGTTTCTAACCAATTAATGTGGATGTCAAAAAATGTTATTATTCCTGAACAGCATGACTTTTATACAGGTCGCTCAACAGTAACTAATTTATTGGTTTATCAATCATATCTTCTAGATGCATTGGAGGCAGACTATCAAGTTGATGCTATTTACACAGACTTCTCCAAAGCATTCGATAGAGTCAATCATCGTCATTTAATTGATAAACTCAGTGGATTAGAATTTCACGCAAATGTTGCTAAGTGGATCGACTCATTTTTAACAGGCAGGTCTCAGTCAGTGCGAATAGGTAACATTACGTCTAAATTTATACCAGTTTATTCTGGTGGCCCCCAGGGCACGCACTGTGGGTCTATTATTTTCCTGCTATTTATTAATGATCTGAGCGACCTGTTTTAAGACTGTAAATATTTGTTTTTTGCAGACGACCTTAAACTATATAAACGTATTGTCCCCCTCTTACGTTACTCAAATTTCAGAAATTGAATGTGTGCAACAAAAATTTATGAACATGATTTCGTTCAAATTAGGTTTCATTGATCCCAGCAATTATTACTTAATCTTAAATGATTTCTGTTTCTTCCACAAATTACTCTCAGGAAATATACAATGGTCGGAGCTTCTAGGTTTGGTCAATTTCAATGTGAATCCCTATTGTACAAAATTTAGGAATTTTGCATTATTTAAGCTTGGCATTAATAAAACTAATTATACTTTTAATAGTCCGCTTAATAGACTATTAAGAACTTCTAATCAGCTTAATAATGATTCACGTTTTAATTTAATTGGTAGCGAATTTAGTTTATTTAAACGAAATTTAAAATTATTGATTTAGTTGAATTAATTTTAGTAATTTTTGTTATGTTTATTATAATTTTATTTATGGGCATTTATATTCAAACAAATTTGTTTTATGTTGATCTGACTTATTGATTTGTAGTATTATTTTCAATTGTTTAGTTAGTTAGAGGTGATATTACTTGTACATTTTATGTATTTAATTTTGAAATTAGGGATAATCCCGTCAATAAACGATTTATTTATTTATTTAAAATAAATAAAGATCTATTTATATCAAGGTGGAATATATTCATGGAATTCTGCTCATATATGTTGTAATTACACGTCAATGTTGCTTAACATAATTTTCATAAATTATTACGATACTATTTTCATTAGTTTGATAACGACAAGCTGAAAATGAAAATGCAAACAATGTCCTAATTAATAATTCACGAATAGTTTTTTCGTAATTTTATAAATTAAGTTTAAAGTGTGCAAACTATAAAAAGCGTAAGCTTATTTTCTCGAATTCAAATAGTTTTGAATTTGAATTTATCTTGTTTGAACTGTACCGTAAGGTAAATAATAAGGTTTCACATTTTTCATACGTGCTAATGACATAATCCCCTTTTTTACCTATAAATACCGACCATCATTTTCACTCATTCCATTTCTGTGTACCTGTTCATTCCACACACACCACTTTTTCCAAGTAAGTTTGTTTTAATTTTATTCCTAACTTTTTTAAATGTCATAAGTAAAGCTATACTGAAGAGAGATAAATCTCGAAACACGTCTATAGATGGCCTAAGACATTAGTTTTAATCCAAGTCCTTTCACTTCTAATTTGTTGCTATCTCTTCTTTCATTTAAAATTTGTATTGTTAGTTAGTTTGAAGAGAATTTAACCTAAACGTTACATAGACTTTAATAGAGCGTTGTAACAAATCAAATTAAATATAATGTTAAATATTTCATTGTATAATTCAATATCCGGAGGTGTATTTGCACCGGAAGTAGTTGTTTCAATGGATATTTATCATCTTAAGTTATCTTATTAATTAAGACATTGTTTGCATTTTCACGAATAGTTTTTTCGTAATTTTATATATTAAGTTTAAAGTGTGCAAACTATAAGAAGCGTAAGCTTATTTTCTCGAATTCAAATAGTTTTGAATTTGAATTTATCTTGTTAGAATTGAATTGTTTCATTTTTGCCGAAGGTGGAGTTAACGTTGTTAAAAAAAAGTGCAGGATGTTAATAAAAAAACAGATTAATTTTTTAGACTGTATTTAAAATAGCAGCTCAAATTTCTAGAAAATGTTGAAGGGTATCACATTTTCTCTGCTGCAATATATCTAACCCAAACAAAATTTAGTCTTAACATGTCAAGTCAAAACAAATACGTAGATTGGGGGCATGCACATTTTAAAGGTGGGATTGAGCCTATTCTTATTACAGTATTTTTTAACATAAAATCTAGTATTTTGTTATATCATGTTACCGGCGCTTTTCCATAAGCGTCGTCAACTTGTTCATTGAGCAATATTTCAGCTGCAACATAACCACGGGCGTTATTTTGTTACATACTTTAATATTCGGAACAACGGTCCCAATTCACCTCATTCTATTTTTCAGTACACAATATTGCTTCATTCTCTTTTATTTTCCAAATGAGTAAAGTTCGCGCCATACATTGATATTATTTAAGTTAGATAGGTTGCCTAGTGGAATCTCGTCAAATAGCGCCCTCGAACATCAGACAGCTCAACTCAGCTCAAACCCCTCTCGGCCGTCTAAGGGTAGAATTCTACGGCATCCGCTATTTCCAGTTCCAGGGTTGTCCAAAATATATACGGATTTCCCGGTTATCCCCGAGTTCGCCACATCTGCGATGGGACGCCGCTACCTGCGACCGGCCCGATCGCGCGAGCGAAACGTACGTGCGAAGCACAAAAGAATCGGGCATGACGTCAGGGGTTATAAAACCGCCGAATGCAAGGGATAGGAACATCCCCTACGTGGTTCGCGTATGTAGAATACATACGCGAACGTCACAACCCTCATCGGATAACTGAGAAGAAGCCGATTCGAACGACACCAAACATATGGTTAGTTCGAACCAGAAGGATATAAACCGCGAGCTGTCATGATATTTAATTGTTACTAATTTGCTTTTAGACGAGGTTCCACATAGCAAAAAATATGTATAAACAATTACTATGCTCCCCGTTATGCTTGGACGAAGTTTCATAAACTTCTATTCAGTATTTTCCTTATTATTATACATTTTCTAAGTCCAGGCATAACACCCCTATTGTTTATATGTTTTTTGGAGTTGGTAGGCGTAATTGTTTATGCATATTGTTGCTAGGTATACCAAACGGTGTGCTTTATCATTCCACATCGTTGGTATTACTTTTAGGCAAATTCGGTCAACCCCTTCGGCTTAATTAAATTAAACGTCTATTAAACCCTGTTATTAGCTCGAATCAAAATATGTCATATATGCCCGGACGCAGAATCATATCGTGCATATAATCACATTTTGTATTTCAAAATATTAATATTTAATATTTATTTTGGCCATTTTTCTTTCGGTCAACGAAAGTTGGCGGTCGCCAGAGGGGAAGACGGAAGAGGGTTGACCAAAAACCAAATAAATACCGCCGGCCTCAAGGGCTAAAATCACTTCAAAAAAGTCTGTTGACCCGTCAACATCACTTCGAAAAAGTCTTCGAACCGTGCATCGTCACTACGCTAAATTTCGGTCCGCGTCCGCATCCGCGAAAGTTTTTACAAGTATTCTTTACGACCCAGTGGTCGTACGTAAGATATTTTTTTAATTGTATTTCTTGTTTTTTTTTTGCTTGTTTATTTTTCTATCTCCATTTGTAAATTTATATTCGTTGTTTAATTTGTATCGTGTTAGTACATTTTGTTACTCTTTGACTAACGTTTTCATTTACTTTTAAAGTTCAATTTCAAACCTTTCATTTACCTTTTGACTTAGAATCAGTGAAGTGATTAGCCTGGTAAGCATAATTTTATTATTCAGTGACTAAATAGCTAGCCGGGAGTTGCGATGTGGGTCTTCGTTTAACACCTCAATCGTTTAAAGAAGATTTTATTTAAATTCCAACTGCGAAGCACCCCGCCCCGTAACAATCATTCCCTAGTTTTCTACTTCAATGGATCATATCATATTTTAATTATTTAAGAACCACTAATAAATTACATAAACCCCTCTCATTTCCTCTAGACAAATTACACTATGTATATAATGGAAGGTAGTAATAGTGGCCGGTATGTAATGTAATGTAAATGTAAGCGTGTTAGCGTGAGTCTGCAAGTCTAAACGGAATGCTTTAGTAGTGCGGTTGGTTAACTTATGGTTTCAAACAATTTAATTGCCGCCTCTCTCCATCTCCTCTCCATCTCCTCTGCAGCCGCTCACTCACTGCATGCTTTATAAACAAACAAGGCTATTGCTAATTGTCTTCACTCGCAAAGTAAGATATTCCTCTTTCTTAAAATTCTTTAATGATTAATTCACTTTTAACTACAAAAATAGAATGAAAAATATAACTTGGTTAATTAAGTTAGCTTATAGCCATACTAGTCAGTATGGAACATTTTTATGCAATTGTTAGTAAGAATAACAACCGACGAGAAGTTGACCATAGATTTCCAGCTACAAATCCGGCGTCTCCACCATTTACAAAAATATAATTTTACAAATGTATTACAGCAGATACAATAAAAATATATAGAAATACTTGAAAAGTTAATTGTAATATTTATTTATTTTCTACCATAATTTAGAATAGTGATGAGCAATTATTTATTTAATTTCGAGTAAAATGTTCATCTATTTTAAATGATATGATTGTCAATAATATGAACAAGCACTGTTAAAAAAAATCATTTAAGTATTATTAATCAACGTTTTACATAAATATAATTATATAAAGTGTCCTGTTAATGTGGGAAAATAGTTTAACCATACATTCCTGGGATAAAAGTATAATGATTTAACACAACTTATCTATATCCAAAACTTTACGGTTAAGCCGGAATTAGTCTTTGAAGTTCAAAAAAATATTTTTATTTGTAACGATTAAGCGCTATATTTGATTTGACTAAAATTTATTTTTGTTAATTATCATAATATAACACATCTTTTAAGTGATTATGGCTAGCATTGATTAACAAGAGGTATAAAAAACACTAGTACCACAACATAAAAACTAAAATATGTTTTTACTGGCGCACCTTATAAAAATTAAAGAAATATTACTTCAAATATACACCATTCCATTTGTTTCTGGATCTCGCCTAGCCATGCTTTCGTGTTGTTATGTTGCAGTATCAACATTTACATTTTTTATTAGTTGCCACTCCTGATTCCTTATTTTAACAGTGTTGCAATAATTTATGATATCATAAGTAATCCTCTTTTTAATTTTCAAGAGGTTTATTGTTAATCTTGCAAAAATTATTTCGCCACGCGGTCGCTTCTTCGAGCATTTTATTATTAAATCAAATTAATCTAGTTTTGCATTGCTGTGTCAATGTCAAAGTGAAAAATAATTTCAGGCACATATTAAATATTAACATGCCAAAGATTATCTCTGAATCAAAAAGGTTACATATTCTGAAATCCTACAAACATTTTAGGCAAAGTAATCCAAATCTACAGCATCACAATATTATTACGATTTTAATTGATATTTTTGGGGTATGTCTAGTATTTTAATTATCATATATATTTAATTAAAGATAATTACGTTTCAGGTAGGGAGATCTTCATTACAATTAATTTTACGACAAAGACCTGACGATCTAAAAACAGCCATTTTTGGAATCACCTAACTAGAAAAGATCTGGAACAACTAATTTGGCAATATAACTCTAGAAATCAGTACTTTACTTTGAGAGATCTTTTGAATGATATGAAAGAAAATTATGAGTTCCATGGGAGTAGAACAACACTTTATAGGGTTGTTAAAAGTATGGGGTATAAATTCAAATTAATTAATGGGCGCAATATTTTCTGTGAACAAAAACATGTTGTTGCAGCTAAAATTATTTTCCTTAGAAAATTTTTACAGTATCAAAATTCCAGTGAAGATCCAATTCGTATACCTGGATGAAACATGGATATATCAGAATGGATCCGTGGTTAGACGCTGGGTACATGAAACGGATATAAAAAGTAATCCAACTAAATTCAAAAATGAAGGCAAACGCTTCACCATTCTACATGCTGGGTATAGGGGTGGGTTTTTGGATGGGTGCGATTTTTTATTACATTCGAAAAACAATGACCGAGATTACCATGCCACAATGGATGGTAATACTTTTCAAAATTGGGTGGTTAATCAACTTATTCCTGCTTTGGCTAAGCTTTCAGGGAAATGTGTAGTTATTATGGATAATGCTGCATACCATTCTGTGCAACTAGACAAAACTCCTTCATTTTCTTGTAAGAAATGCGAAATGCAGGAGTGGTTGGTTAAACACAATGTAAAATTTAATCCAAAATTAACCAAAAAGGAACTATGGGCTTTATTTATAACTTTTCGATCAAATGACAAAATTTACGTAGTTGATGACATTTTGAGAAAGAACGGGCACGAAGTTCTTAGATTACCGCCATACCATTGTCAATACAATCCAATTGAAATGGCATGGGGGTTTTGTAAGACTTACTACAATAAGCACATAAATTCTAAGCAACCATCTAAGAATCGTGTTCAGAATTTATGGCTTGAGTCTCTCTCAAAATGTACATCCGATATGTGGCAAAATTTCTGTGATCATTGTGAAAAACTTATTTCGGATGACTGGACAAAACACATGGGGAACCTTTCTTTTGAAACCATTCCTCCTTTTATTATTTCGCTTGGGGAATCTGGCTCAGAACAAACATCAGAAGATTCAGATGCAGGTTCTCTGGACTAAATAATAAAAGTGGAATGAGGGCTTAAAAATTGTTTGACATGAAAATTATCAGTATCACAAGAGGGTGGGAATAAATTTGCAATTCTACAAAAAAATACTGAGGGCCAACAGAAGAGAGAATGACCAAAATTAAGGTGGATGGATGGAGTTGATCAAAATGTGTTAACGGGAAGACCCAAGCGAGAAATACAAATGGATGACGAAATAATTTTGCAGAGCCGAATTCATTATATTTGTTATATACAATATTATTGCTCGAATTTTGAGAGCACAGGTATTGACAAAAATAATAAATAAATAAGACAAAATAAATATATAGTATTTCTATTATTATACCACATTATTTATACTTTAGAAGAATTTTACATTTGTCACACTTAAAAATGGCATTGAATGTTTCAAAACTTGAGTCGTTTAGAATACAAATAAAGTGGTATAAAAACATAGAATTATTCCTTAGTCATTAGTTCGTAAGTAGTATATTTCGAACTTCACAATAAGAGAGTGTCAAACAAATTTTCTGTTCTTTTTAATAGTGAAAATGTAAAAAAATTAACTTTGATATCTCACCTCGTCAATGGGACACCTTGTGTTTTTAATTGTTGTTTTTGGTACAATTCCATTTTTAATTTTCTATCTTTCTAATTGACAAAGTTATGGCAAATAGAACATGTAAACAATTTTAACAATTTTTACTATATTGTGAAAACAAATGACACTAGTTGAAATTTGTTAATGTAATAAAATGGAATCTGTTAACTAATTTAACCGTCATCGTATCTCTAATAGTATACGAGATCCCAATGGTGAGCATGATAAAACAAACGAACGGTATTCTAAAATACGTTGATAAAATAAATGCTAGAATAATTTTGCAAAACTCAGAAAACGCATTTGAGAATATAAAACTATTGTTTAACTAAAACAGAAAACATTCATTCATCAAAAGTGATTTACATAAGTATACAGGGTGTCCCGTTATTGTGGGGAAATGGTTTAACACAACTTATCTATATCCAAAACTTTACGGTTAAGCCAGAAGTAGTCTATAAAGTTCAAAAAAATATTATTAATTTAATTTGTAACGATTGAGCGCTATATTTGATTTGACTGAAATTTATTATGGTTGATTATCATAATACAACAAATCATTTAAGTTATTATGGTCATCATTGATTGACAAGAAGTATAAAACAGTAGTAGCACAACACAAAAACTAAAATATGTTTTTACTGGCGCACCTTATAAAAATTTAAAAAATATTATTTTAAAGATTGGTTTATTAAAGAGTTTTTTTTGTCTCTAAATAATGTTTGATATCTTTTATTGTTTTGCCACAGAAATATAAAATATGAATATAGTATCCTCAATTTCCTTGACAAAATCCTAATACAAGCAGCATGCAGCGATTTTATCTTTTGGGTAAACATATTCATAAGCTGTCAATTTTCCGACATTCGTTGTTTTTTAAAAGAGTTCAACTTGTAGCTTTAAACGAGTGTTTTCGATTCCCAGAAAAAGCATGAAGTAAAATTTCGAGTTTAGGAAAGCCCCGTGAACATTTGTGGAGGCTCGCGTAGCGACCCGAGACAGATTTTCTGGGATTTTTTAAATTCGAAATTTTACTTCATGCGCCACGCGTATAAAACACAGATTTCAAGTGAAGTTTGAATAAATGCTACATAAATTTTACAATATTTTAGTGTTTTATGCGCGTGGCGCATGAAGTAAAATTTCGAGTTTAGAAAAACCCAGAAAATGTGTCGGTTGACCCTCGTCAAATTTTCAAGAAAAATTATTTATTTTTAATTACCTGAAAAACTAGATTTCGTTTTTACTAAATAATAAAAAATAACTTCGGCACCCCCAAAATCCTCTCTATAATCCCTCAAATACCCTCCTCTACCAAACAACAAAAATATTACCAATCAGCGACAGACTTCGATTCCTAGTAGAGCGATTTGCATGCAACGATAGTAATTACGATCTACTCAAACAAATGTGTATCCCCAGAAAACCTGACATTCCCCCCAAATTCAAAAACCCGCACATCACCCTATTCGAATATATATCCTCACTCCATCCTCCTTCCCCTACATAATTTAAAAAAAAGAAAAAAAAACAAAGATAAAAACAAGGGCAGAAAGACTTATGGTCGATAGCCCTTATTTGGGAATGCAATATAAAAATAATTTTGTTTTGTTAATACTAAATTTATTGTACATAGTTCTCAAATAATAAAGATTTAGTATATATAAAAAATAGTTTATTTGCATTTTATTTTTTGTGGCAAACGCGTACAAGATATCAAACATTTTTAAGAGACAAAAAAGCTTTTAAATGTACTAATCTTTTAAGATGTATTTTAAAATTTTTTACAAGTTAATAAAAACATATTTTAGTTTTTATGTTGTGGTACTATTGTTTTTTATACTTCTTGTCAATCAATGATGATCATAATAACTGAAATGGTGTGTTATATTATGATAATCAACCATAATAAATTTTAGTCGGATTGAATATAGAGTTCAATTGTTATAAATAAAATTAATAATATTTTTTTGAACTTTGAAGACTAATTCCGGCTTAGCCGTAAACTTTTAAATAACTTATCAAAAGTTATGTTAAATCATCATATTTTGATCGCAGAAATCTATGGTATAGCCATTTCTCCACATTAACGGGACTCCCTGTATATACTGATTATTTTTATATATAGTCTTGTTTTTAAAGTAAACTCTGGTAAAGAGTGGACAGTATAAATACTATTCTAACGAATATATTTGGTTGAATTGAGTTTAGGGTACAGGGTAATAAGGAATGCTTCGAAATTAGGAATTTAAATGGTTCGATCCTCCTCGAGAATTGGAACGGAATAAGAAGGGGGTGTATTCATCTCAGCTGCCAATATAAAGGTCGTTTCGATTCAGGCGAATGCCGGTGATATTGTGTTACTAAATTGCTCCTATTTGATTTTCATCACTGTCCAATTTCATCTGATCGATTATACCTACTACTTTTTTTATCTGATAATGAAACTAGAGAGATTGTTAATTGTTTTTTTTTTTAAATTGAAATTCGCCAACAAATCAACACGAAGTATTTACTAACTTGGAAATTAATTAATAAAATAATTATGAAATGTGCATAAATGCATTATATTTGTTTTATTAATTATCTCGTACATACATGTATATGTAGATAAATTTCAGGACACGCTCAACATTGTTATAGTTTTGAAGTTAATGAAAACTCGGCTCTTCTGTCGTGTGTGTGCTAAAGCTTTTTAATAGCCCCGCTTCCGAATATGCATAATTTCCACGATGGAATGGAAGTATCGCTTTATGTGTCCGCACTAATTCAGGATTTTGCCGTTGATAGTAATCCCCCGCAAGGGATGAGGAGGCAGGGATTATACAGCACAGCACACTTTACGACTGTTAATTGTAATTTCTGTAATATCCGTCTAAAATTTATTTCGAAAACTGCTGAATCCTTCAAAAAGTCATTGAATTAACTTTGTATATTGAAAAATAACGAAATTATATCAACGCTTTAAACAAAACCAAATATTTAGTGCCATTAATTTGTATATACTTCCTAGCCTCTATTTTTACACTATTATACAAAGCTATATACGGATACTTTTGGGTTTGTTAAAAACTCTATTAAACACACAGGTTAGAAACATACAATTGTATATATATGTATGTTAATGTAATGTAATGTATGCACGATCGACCATTTTTACGTACTTACCATATGCGTTTCCAGGACGGTAGATTGTATTTACCAGGTTGCTATGAACAACAAAACGGTAAATATGTGCTTACCGTTCAGTGAACGGTAAGTAAAAAGTAAGTAAAAAGAAACCATGAATTTTACGCTACATTTAATATAATTAAGTATCACCTACATACTTTTTGAAGTAATTTAAATTACTGTTTGAACTAGAAAGACTTCATTTAAGAATTTGATTATGCCTTCTCTTGTGTTAGCTTTTTAGGCCTGTACCCAGATTCTTTTAGATAAGCAATTAGTGTAGTAAATTTATAAATACCTACTAAATCGAAGAAAAAATATTCCAAAATACTCATATCATTAAGATTCACTTTATATTTTGCATATGATGTCTTGAACACGTTTCATAGCAACATTTTGATGTTCCCGGAACTATTGACGAACATCCATTATTCCACGCTTCTTCTAAATTAAACGTTTCTACTTTAGTTCATTTCCTTTCGTGTTATGCGCGGAAGAATTGCAAATCTATAAAAATCGTCAAACTGACACTAACTTTGCTATTTTATTTTTTATTGTTTCAGTAGTTACTTCCACAAAGCTGCTTATTAAAATTAAATTTATTATCGCAAAATTTATTAGATAATTATGTTATTATATTTTCAAATCAGTTCCCTCTTAACTCGTGGTGAAACATTTGAAGTATAAACTATTAATTAAAACACTTGGTATCGCTTCACTGAAGTTATTGTTTTTCTTAATAACGCTTGCTACATATATTTTGATAGTTGTGACATATTTTAAACTAACGAGTGTATTCCACTTTCAGGTAAGGCTTGAAGTAAAATTTCGAGTTTAGAAAAGCTCGCTAAAATTAGTTTGGTCACTCCGCTTCGCTACGCGACCAAATTTTGCGAGTTTTTCTAAACTCGAAATTTTACTTCATGTCGAAATAGTCAAAATACAGTCGACAGAGTGATTTACTCGCTAGGATACAGTCAACAATAGTCAAAATACAGTCAATAAAGACATAAAATTACCAAAATACAATCAATTCTAGCATAGACAAAATTCAGCCAAATCCTAATAAGTTAAAAGACATTCAAGCAAGTTACTTACAATTATAATGTCACAAAAGTCAAAATACAGTCAATAGAGAGATTTAATAACGAAATTCTATCATAGCTATAGTTAAAAAATAGTCAATCAAGTGACCTACAGCCATATTGTCACAATAGTCAAAATACAGTCGACACAGATATAATATGAGAACATTTTATAATAGTCTAAAGACAGCCAACCTAGTGACTTATTGTCAAATTCTCTCAAATGACAATAAACAGTCAAAAGAGCGATTTAATGACAAAATCTTATCATACTTAGAGACTTATAATCAATATTACCATAGTCAATATAAAGTCGGTAATGAAATGTTAAACAGCCAACTAAGTGACTTATAGTCATAATACAATCAATCGACAGCCGACCAAACGAATTAAAATCAAAATTTTATAGCAACAGAAAAACAAATGACCAGTGATTATAGTCAAAAATGCCGTGAAAGTCAAAGAACTGTCATTTCATTTTATACATTGCATGTTGATTGTCTTTACTATATTGACTGCCCTTTGAAGACAACATTGACTATATCGATTATACTAGTCAACATATTTATTCACTGTCACTTTAAAACACTGACCATTATTTGAATATATTGACTACATACTGATTATTGACTAGTATTTATATGTTGCCGTTTAATAACATTGACTATCTACAACGATACTTTATTATCGGAATCCATATAAATCGGTTATCGGTTACATTTTGACTACATACAATTTATTGGCTGTCATTTGACAATATTGACTATTCGTCGATAATATTGACCACATGATTCATGCTGGTTGTTGACTACTATTTGATATTGACTGTCATTTGACAACATTAATTATTATGTTGACTTTGGGCATGCTAATTGTTGACTACTTTTTATTGAGTATTATTCGAAAACATTGACTATATTAACTAAATAGTCGGCGTTATACGTGAGAAAAGACAAAAATTACATTACTTGTTAAAAAAAATGCATTATTTAAACTCAATTAATTACAATTATTTGGTTTCATAGTTTGTACGTGTTTTTAGACTCGTACAAGTAATACTTAACTTTTAGTTTATCTTATCTTGTATTATTATCTATGTATTATCTAGGTAAACATGTGCGAGCTTTATTTTATAATTTTAATTTGTATTATTTTTGTAATCTTGTAAAAATTGAAAAGGCATTTAATAAATAAAATAAAATTATATGCTTTTTTTCTAAAACCATTTTCAGTAATACAGTTGATATTCTGAACCACTTGGGAAGTAACGCTTTACAATCTGACGAAGGATTAAGTTTGATGTGAGTGTTAACGGGTTAAGATGAATAAGATTAAACTATTTTATTTAATTCCGATATATCGCCGGCATTGACGGCTTCTTTAGGTAACTGAAATTATTTTATTGAACATGAGCAACATAACCTTAGTTTTATAATTCTATTGTACTTACAGAAATGTTTAGTTTTTTGCAATAATAAAATGTGATAAAAGTTTTTAATTTGCAAAGAAATTAGTTTTAAAAATGTTGTCCGTCATTATTTACAATTAAATAATATTATCATCATGGGAGAGTAAGTATCAGAACAGGGCGATCTACGATTTGTGCTATACACACAATTGATCAGATAATAGATAAACACAAAGAAAATGATAAAGAAATACATATCATCTTTATTGACTTAAAATGTGCATTCGATACAATAAAAAAAACAAAACTGTTAAAAGTATTAGACATGTTAGTAGTACCAACAAAACTTAAGATATTGATAGGACTAACACTAAAAAACATTAAGGCCTAAGTAAAAT
Source organism: Philonthus cognatus (assembly GCA_932526585.2). Taxonomy (NCBI): domain Eukaryota; kingdom Metazoa; phylum Arthropoda; class Insecta; order Coleoptera; family Staphylinidae; genus Philonthus; species Philonthus cognatus. The sequence continues at coordinate 66,844,899 of OW052242.1, read as the reverse complement.
TCGAAGAAATTAGAACCGAAGCAAGCGCACAAAGGAGTAAAGCAAGGTGACACAATCTCCCCAACGCTTTTTAATTTAGCACTCGAAGGCATAATGAGAGAAACGAACATGCACAATAAGAACATTATACCAAGTAACATACAAGCAATTGCCTACGCAGATGACAACAATTGTAGCGAACTCCGAAAAAGAATTGATCAAAGCTATAAACAAATTAACAACGGAGGCCACTAAATACGGTCTAGAAATGAACGAAGAAAAAACTAAATACATATGTCTAGGTAGAAAAGCCAATAACAAAAATAACCCAGAATTAAAAATAGCAACACACAATTTCCAAAGAGTAACTACATTCAACTATTTAGGTTTGACAATAGGACAGTCGGCAAAAGATAGGATCAAATAAAGGGTCATAAAAGGATATCAAACATCTAAGAGGACTAAAAAGCTAATAAAAAGGAAAAATATTAGCAAATCAACAAGAATTAAAGCATACAAGACTTTGATACGAGCAGCAATAACGTATGGAATGGAAACCGTAGAGATAAACATAAGAGAAGAGGAAGAGCTGAAGATACAAGAAAGGAAACTAATGAGAATAATATAAGGGCCAAGTATAACATATACAAGAGAAAGAAGAAGGAAGACAAATAAAGAAATAGAAGATGAACTGAAAAAAGAAAACTTAACAAGACACATAGACTAAAATGGGCAGGCGATATAATGAGAAGAAAAAACACCGATGTTATCAAAAAAATAACACAATGTAGCCCTTTAGGGAAAAAAAAGGAGAGGAACACCAAGGAAAAGCTGTCTTAGGGAAATAGAAGAAGACACACAGGCAATGGGAATTTAAAACTGGAAAGAAGCGTGCAGAAACAGGAAAGAGTGGAAAGAAATGATAAACACAGCCTAAACACACAAACACTTCTGAAGGATAGAAGAAAAGGAAGAAGAGGAATAATCCACCTCATAAAATGGATTTAAAATACGCTAAAGCATAGGCATAATCATTTGAGGATTGAACGGCTTGATGATGATGATGATGAATATTAAATAAAAAATTTGCAATTTTTGGTCTGATATTCGTTTTTAACTCCGGCATGGTTTGCGGTTTATCAATGTCTACCTTGTTTTTTAGAAATCCCCAAAGAGTGTATCGTGTGGCCCCATTCTGCTGGAAAAATGAAATTCTTACATCAAAAATGTTCTGACCGTGTGTGCATCAACTGCATCAACAATATTTGTTCCTCTTTCATCTTGGAAAAAATAGCCTAATAACGCCAGATGATAAAAATACTGATGATGTAATAGCTTTTTGCGCAACTTACTTACGTTTTACAATATCAGACAAGAAATTACAAATTCAACCTGACCTGCTGACCTGCATCGTTCGAAGATGGAAAAGATATTGATAGGACTAAATAATTAAACAAACGTACTTATTTCTAACTTTGAATAAAAAAACATGGCATAAGTTTGCAGTTAATAGAGCTATATTATACATTTTATAGATTTTTATAAAACCTGCAATTTTTATTTAAAGATTTTTTTATTTACCAGTATTTTGAGAAATATTGACAATAAACAAGGCGTGTTCACTTAATTTTTACACTAAACAAAAATATTAAATATCTTAGTAATCGCAAAAAGTCGCACAATTTAACAAGATTTATCGTAAATAAGACATCTTAAGAATCATTAGAAAACATACTGTAGTTTATGACAATGTATAACACAAAACATATGAGTGTTTTTATCAGATGGTCATATTTGTTTTTTATTATAAATTGAATAACCTATTATGTTTTTTTTTATATTATATTATATTTTAACAAATAATATATGATATTGTAGCTAAACTTTTGCAGAAAAAGAGACCAAAGAAAAAATATTCCTTAGCTTTGATCAAACGATGCAAAATTGAAATAAGTATTAATAAAATGAATCAACAACAAATGAAATTAGTTGTTTACCTTAATTTTGCTACTTGATATCGCAGAGAATTGAAAGTAAACTGAAATAATTCTGTATCAGGAATCTTTTTCTGATATGTATGAATAATTTGTAGCAACGCATTTGTAATTTTCATATTTCAATAATTTGAATTTTGCCGCCCTAGAACGTTTAAATCGTATACTGTGCGGTGCGCTACGCGTATAAACGCCACGAGTAACACTTATTGTTAAATTGAAAGACATATTTATCTGTAAAAACACTGAGTACGTTATTACTCAATGGTTATAATCTCTCACAATATTCGAAAACAATTAATTTATTTTATGTATTTATGTCTATTTTTAATTTCCTGTTAAAATCTTTAATGAGTAAATAAAATACAATTATTTTGTAGTCTACCGATAAATTACTGGTATACCTGTTTGGTAATATTATTACATAGGTACATTTTTTAATCATAAATTCAAATAAATTGAAAAACCGTCATCTTATAATGGATTCATTACAGCATCGAAAGTTTGATGTTCAAATATAAAAAAGTATAGTTTATATATTTATACATATGTTAATGGTTACTACGTCCTTTATTACAATTTATAAAATATGTTGGATATATATAATTATAACAGTTGTGAATTTAGTATCAGAGAATCCAGTAATTATTCCGTATATCAACTATATTATACATTCAGTGTAATTGTTCTTTATCTCGATCAACAAAGGTGATATACACAGGAGTTTTCGAATTAATAGTAATGTGAACACGATGGATTTCTACAGCAATATTATGTTGCGTGTCTTATCATTTAATTGTTTCGGATAATTACTCACAATGCGGAATGTTTTTAATCTGATATGATTAATATATGGAGAATTTCTCTTTTAAGTATACATATCCTGATTTTTTAAGGGTTTGCTAAAAATAATTTAATTTCAATCTTCTAAACAGTGTTACCACCCATTTGATATGGAATGCTTGTCAATAGTTTTAACTTGGTTACATGTTTTTAGTTATTTATGGTAAACTTTAATCAAGTATGTGTCGTAATTTTATTTTTTTCATATATTTATAGTTTTAATTATGTTTTATTTATATTTTTAGTTATCCTATATTATATATTTTTTAATCTGACACTGTCGACTAAATAATAAATAATTATTAAATAAATAATTATTACGCATTGCAAAGAGTCGTGGGGTTAAAAACGTGTCAGAAATATTTTTAGTCTTCTTATATTCTTCTTCGATCGTAATTTTCACACTTTTGGTGAGGATGTACATTCAGTAATCCAATTTGCCGAAAAAGGTTGTAAAATGGATTTACTGGTAGCACTAGAAGTACACAAGGTCCGAATTAATCCTGGAATTTCTTCTTGCCGACCAAGTTGACCTAATGTATACCCCTCTCTTCGAAGCCGCATAAATAGTTTCTAACGTATAATTTTTATTTGCGTTTAGTTTGATTATGACTACTAGAGAGTAGAATCTATATTCGCAAATTAAGTGCAAAATATAGTGGTTAAATAAAGTAAACATGTTTTATTTACAAGTGTATTTAAGATGTATCACAAAGTGAACGGCCACAACATAAAACAGTTCACGTAAAAGAAACATTGAAACTTGTGAAAACAGAAAAAAAAAAAACAAACGACCGCTGTTATGATTTGTATATGTTATCACTAAAGAAAAATTATCTATCTGACGGTCAATTCAAGTCCCTAATATAATTGTAATGAGTGTTTTCCAATCCCAGACTAAGCATGAAGTAAAATTTCGAGTTGAGAAAAGCCCTAAGAATTTGAATTTGGACGCGCAGCGTCCAAATCCACATTCAGGCTTTTCTCAACTCGAAATTTTACTTCATGCGCCACGCGCACAAAACACTGATTTAAAGTAAAATTCAAAATATACATTATTTAATTCTTGAATTTTGGAGGCGTTCACTTCGTGGTACATTTTCAATTTTGATATAAAGAAAATACTTAACTTTTCAATACCACTGCTATTTTACTTTCGTGACCACTATTTGATGTGCTTTTTACCTTGGAGTGAGTTTAATATTTGAGTGGTAAGGTTAATAATAAAAATTTCGGCTAACAACGGGCTTAGTGGTGAATCCATTGCTTCTTTCTGTAGGTAATTTTCAAACCCGATTAAAGGAACATTATAGATCCTACAAGTTAAAACATAACAATTCAACTTTTGCGAATCATTTGTTAGAAACAAGCCACAATTTCGGCAAGGATGTACTTTCGGCTATCCATCTCACCGAAAAAGGTAGACAAATGGATTTACTAGAAGCACTTGAAATCCACAAAACAAAAATTAATCCGGGAATTTCCATCCTTAACGACCAGGTTGACCTAATGTACACCTCACCTCAGCTTTTTAGATTTAGTATATATATACCTGTGTAACCCGTGTTTTAAGTTAGTTTGAAAATGATTACCGTGTAATTGAAACTAGTCACGAAAGTAAAATAAAAGTGGTATAAAAAGTTAGGTGTTTTCTATATATCAAAATACATTGTTTAGTTTGGTTATATGAAATTTTTTTAAGGGGTTAGGGAAAATAATCTGCATTCAGGATCGAGTCAGGGAAATTTTACATTTCAAATTGGTCGCCGCCATGCAAAATGCTATTAATCTACATTTAAAAATTTTGTACTTAACAGAAAAATACAATATTTATTAATTGTCGACTGGCCATTTCGGGCGAAAAATTTCCCCCATTTCCCCTCCGTGGTTCCGCGCCTGACAACAACACTACTTATCGCCTAAAACTTTACAACGTACTTGATCCACCTCACAGAATAGTTGGACGCACAATTATTATGATATATCACAATATTAATCACTATTGGAGCCTTAATGTAGCCTTAATGTAGACACACGATTGTATATTTTATTCATTCGTTAAATGCCTATGGGCAAATCGCAAATTGTATCGTATGTTTAACATTTAAGTTGGCTACGCGCTTCAGAAATTGATATATAAAACTTCAGACATAATAATTATAATACATAATTTCAAAGTTGCCAACCTACAGTATTTTCCATGGTACTCTAGAGATTTTTTTATTGAACATGCGTTATTACTGTTAAATAAAAAAAACTTTTAATTAAGCATGAATTAAAATTTCGAGTTTAGAAAAGTTATCACATTATTGTTTATTTCGATCAACAAAATAGAAATACAGCTTGCTGTAAGTTTTCGAACTAATATTAATAATGAATTGAAATGGGGGCGCAATGGATTTCAACCACAATTTATGATGAGCGTATATTTCATTTAAATGTTTCGCGTGATTACTCATAATGCGAAATGAATAAAATCCGATAAATTATAATTTTGTGCTTATAATATATTGTCAACAATTTGTTCAAGGTGTAACAGTAAATCACTTCTTTGGGCCATTTGGGAATAATCTAAGATATTTATTAATTAGTATAATGTAACTCATTTATTACTTTAAGAATATTTCTATGATTGTTATATACAAATATGTAAATTATTGTAAATTAATTGTAAATTGATTATAAAGGAAATTCCGTAAATAAAGTTAAAGTTATTTAGACGATCCTAATTTACTATACTACGCAAAATGTGGTTTGGGTTATTTATTTAAATATATTTTATACATACTGTATATAACACGCATTAGAGTGAATTACCATGTTATTTTTTTGTTTTAATTTGTATCTCTATTATTTAAATTAAATGGACAGTATCAAATAAAAATTATTCTATTTATAAAGAAGCATCGTTTTCCTTTTTAATTCAGTTAATTTTAGAGAAACAAACACATACAATCCTGAAAGTAGAGTTGATCTGAAAAGTCAGGGCATGACATCTAAAATAACAGACACATGTTTAGGTAATTACTTTTTCTTATTTGTTTGGCATTAAATTGAAAACCATTTATACCATTCAAAAAATTATATGCCCAATATGCTAAATTCTTCCTGAAGGAAAATATGTGAATTGTCACTTATTATGAGTGGAAATATGTATATGAATCGTTTTATTGCTCTTCACTTATTGTGGCTCAAGAGGAGTCGAATTTGTAGAATGTGGCCCAGTAATGGCAAAAGGATGTATTCAATAAAATATTGCAAACAGGAATATTTCCTGACTGTTGAAAACGTACTTATATTAATATTTCGACTGCCATGGGTATCTCTCAGTGTTTACACTAGAATTTAATTTGAATGGTAAAGTAAAGGTCTGGCAGTGAAAGTGTTATACAGGATACATCAGAACAGCTGCAAACATATTTCACATATTGTTCAGAGGCTCATTTAAAGACAATAGATTACCTAAACATAGGTCCGATTTTATTTATTATTAGCAAAACTACATATTAATTATAAAATTACTATAATATTCGTAATAAACCGCAAACAATAAGACATAATAAGGGTGCAAATACACCAGCCGCTATATTTATCAGGATATGTCTTCATTAAAGAAAAATTACCGGGATGTTTTATTTTTAAATAAGTGACGTCTTACATAACTTGTTATAAAATGATCTTCTTAAATAATAAAAATGCTCCCATTTCGGATTGTTGTAAATCAATAACAATTATCTTAAAAAAAAAATAGTTCTCAAAAAATGAATAAAATATAGGGATACATCCAAAATATCCGCCTTTTATAAACTCGAAATCAACGATTTCAACGAGCGGAAAACACTTGTTTGAATAATATTCACTTAAACAAGAAACCGTTTAAATGTTTATTTTATAAATTTAAATTTTAAGTGAAAGTTCACATTTGGTTAAAAAATCTTCTAAGATAAAATGTTCATTTTGATGTTTTTAATTTTATCGCATTTTAAATCATTTTAAAAGACAATTTATTTAAGCTGTTGATTTATTCCAAGTTTAAATTATGTTGAATTTAGCCTTATTTTCTTGAATATTTTTTTTTAAATATTCATACGTAACAAAACCCTCCGATGGATTTTCATAAAATTGTTGTGGATGTTGAAAAGATTTGCTCTATCAGAATAAGCAAAAGTCTCGTAACAACTCAATGGCTGCTTTTGAGTTATTTTCATCTAAATGTTAAAATATATGATTTAGTTATAATAAAACAATTACTAAGATTAAGAAAATATTTAAGTTTTTATTACCACGTTTATTATTAATATTCTGAATGTGCAATGTTTTCTTTTTCTTATCTTCTCAGAAAATTTCGAAAACTATTGTTGGGGAACGTTTAATGTTTACATATTTTAAAATAGAGTTTTCCTAACAATTTTCCAAAACTTCGTTAAGTTCTCGCGCAAAATTTTAACACATGAATTGTTTAATTTTTTAAATCTAGAAATTTATATCTTAATAAAAAAGATCTATTGTCGTTTATTGTATAAACACTAACATTATGTTAATAAATATGTTGTAAAATGGAGGTTTCCGTAAAATAAAGAAATATAATTGTTTGGAAACAACGTTAAAACTATTGATAGGGGCTTAACTTTGTTATACTAGTATTACTATTATCAATTATAACTTTATCTCTTAACTTCTGTACCATGTATATTAATAATAATAATAAAAGTGACATAAACGCATTTTCTTTATCTCAATATTAAAAATATACCACACAGCGAACGCGTGGAAGGAGACCATAATATAGATTTTAAACATTAAAACAATCATAACCATGAACATTTTCATGTGATCTTTTTTTTAATTTCGTAAGGATATTACGATTAATAGTTTTAAAGTATTTACTAGTTTCAGAGTTTCGATTATGCAGTTTGTCTCCAAGATTAAAGAAAAAATAATATAGATTCTAAAAATTAAAACAATCATAACTATCAGCATATTCTCTTTCAAAATATGTAAACATTTAAATATACCAATAATTTTAGAGTTTTGAGTATGTAATAAAGGAAATTACTCATTAAGATTTAAATATTTGTTTAACAGGTGTTTTCCACTCTTTGGTTAAGCATGAAGTAAAATTTCGAGTTTAGAAAAGCCTAAAAAGCGAATCGCGCCAGCAAATCCAAATTTTCAGGCTTCTCTAAACTCGAAAATTTACTTTATGCGCCATCCGTATAAAACACTTCCTTTAAGTGAAGTAAAAAACAAACATTTTAAATGTAATTACAGTAATAAAAAATTATCAAGTATCAAAAATGAATTGATTTTTTTCTTTGAAATACCCACTAAGTAAATTTTGATCCTCTCGACTTTTTATCAAATTTTTAGATATTTTAAAACAAAAAAAGTTTTCTATGGCTACTCGAAAAGATTTAATGGCCAACTCTGCATACAACACCATTAAATGTCTTTGTTTGTTTTATTCCTTGAATTAATATCTACTCTGACATTTGGTGAGACATAAGTTATTCCAATTGTCTGTCATCTAATCTAACCTTAAGTTAGGTTGGGTTAGAAAGGCAAAAGCTTTAATAAAAGTTAGGTTAACCGTAAGTTGTTATAACTTATCGACGAGTTATCAAATTCAGAATACTTATATGTTTTATAATTAATAAAGTAAAATGTGTTGTTTTTATTGAATTAATGTCCCTTCAACCTAATCAATGGTTAGTATTTAAAATGCTAGTTTGAGGCAGAAGAACCAAATGTATCGCCACGCGTACAAACACTAGCTTAAAGTGAAGTTCAAACAAGGCTGGGAATTTTTTAAATTGATGTATTCGAATATTCATTTAATAGTTATTTACAAAACAAGTGCGGGAAAACAATTTTTCCGAGTGAACGTATTTTTTAAGCACGAGCGACAAAGGAGCGAGTGCCTTTAAATGCGTGAACTTGAGAAAACTTTTCACGCACGGGGATTGTACAATATTTTTTGAAACGAGCAAAATCATTACACTAATGTCATGGAAAATGTGCAAGATCTCTTTTATAAAAATTCTTAATTTTGATAACTGTTATTTAGCTCAATCTAAAATTATCCTCAGTGCAAACAGGTATCAAGGGTGCAAGGTGCGACGATAGCGTGTCAAAAACGCACCAAAATAAGTCTGAAAATGGATTTTTGGCGAATTTTTAAAGATTTTGAAAAACGAAATAATAAATTGTCGTTGTTTTGATAAAACCTCGTATGTAACTTTTTTTTACAAAATAGGATTTTATTATCAAAGGACTCTACGTTATCAGCCCGATGAGTTTATGAAACCTCCTATGTTGTAAAGTAATCTCTTAAATTTTATAGAATGATTCCATAAAAAAAATATTTGAAATTAACTGCTTAACTATCTTTTTTAAACAGTTTTTGTGTTTGCTGAAAATTTTTGTTCAACTCACAAAGAAGGTTTTATTAAAGTAACGACGAAATACAATTTTCATTATGGCTGACTGAATCTGACAAACATCAGGAAATTTCAAATTTTCGAATGCTCGCCTTGCGTTCCCCGCGGCTCATGCCTGTCGCAAATAAGTAAATTTCGAAGTAAATCACCTCCGCCGATACATAAATAAAAAAGTTGGCAACAAGAGTTACAGTGTGTAATGGGTCAATAAGGGTCATGTGAAAATATTTTTTTTGATGAAAATAATTTACAATATTAATTTAAAAATCATCCAAGAAAATAATAAAAGAAAATCAACATTCAGTAAATTCGAGAATTACATCGATATTTTTTCGCACGAGAGAAATAACGACCTTAAAATAACAAACAAGTTCGGGCGCGTGGAGAGATGCTGACATTTAAAGAAAATTTGGTTCAAAGTTTAAAGAGCACAAACACAGAGAGTCGAAAAATTGTGGGAATTGCGATCGGGTGGGAAACAGAAGTTATAAAAGCTGTGCGGAGCGGAAAACAAGAGAAGAAGAGACAGTTCGGCAAAAGAGACCGTTCGGAAGAAGAACATCACGAAAAGCACAACAAGTTCCAAATCAAAGGAGAAAATAGAAACCAGGTAGACAATCTTCAAGATGACCAACATCTACAACAAAAATAAGAATAACACAACAAAAATCAAAACTATACAACAAAAAAAGAAAAACGAAACAGTTAACAGGTGAGGTCGAGCTGTGCGTAGAAAACGAAGGAGTGTTCCCGCTAGTTAGTTGCTGATCACAATTAACGGATGTGGTCGTCCCGAGTAAGTACTGCAGAGTTATGTTCCCGCTAGTTAATAGCACAAAACCAATTGACGGGTGTGGTCGAGCTGTGCGTGGAAAACGGAGGAGTGTTCTTGCTAGTTAATTGCCTGAAAACATTTAACGGGTGTGGTCGTCCCGAGTTAGTACTGCAGAGTTATGTTGTCGCTAGTTAATAGCAAAAAACCAATTGACGGGTGTGGTCGGGCTGTGCGTGGAAAACGGAGGAGTGTTCCCGCTAGTTAATAGCCTGAAAACAATTAACGGGTGTGGTCGTCCCGAATTAGTACTGCAGAGTTATGTTCCCGCTAGTTAATAGCACAAAAACAATTGATGAGTGTGGTCGAGCTGTGCGTGGAAAACGAAGGAGTGTTCCCGCTAGTTAATTGCCTGAAAACAATTAACAGGTGTGGACGTCCCGAGTTAGTACTGCTGAGTTATGTTCCTGCTAGTTAATAAAACAAAAGCAATTGACGGGTGTGGTCGAGCTGTGCGTGGAAAACGGAGAAGTGTTCCCGCTAGTTAATTGCCTGAAAACAATTAACGGGTGTGGTCGTCCCGAGTTAGTACTGCAGAGTTATGTTCCCGCTAGTTAATAGCACAAAAATAATTGACAGGTGTGGTCGAGCTGTGCGTGGAAAACGGAGGAGTGTTCCCGCTAGTTAATTGCCTGAAAACAATTAACGGGTGTGATGGTTCCGAGTTATTACTGCAGAGTTATGTTCCCGCTAGTTAATAGCACAAAAACAATTGACGGGTGTGGTCGAGCTGTGCGAGGAAAACGGAGGAGTGTTTCAGCTAGTTAATTGCCTGAAAACAATTAACGGGTAGGGTCGTCCCGAGTTAGCCCTGCAGAGTTATGTTCCCGCTAGTTAATAGCACAAAAACAATTGACGGGTATGGTCGAGCTGTGCGTGGAAAACGGAGGAGTGTTCCCGGTAGTTAATTACCTGAAAACAAATAACGGGTGTGGTCGGCCCGAGTTAGTACTGCAGAGTTATGTTCCCGCTAGTTAATAGCACAAAACCAATTGACGGGTGTGGTCGAGCTGTGCGTGGAAAACGGAGGAGTGTTCTTGCTAGTTAATTGCATGAAAACATTAATCGGGTGTGGTCGTCCCGAGTTAGTACTGCAGAGTTATGTTGTCGCTAGTTAATAGCAGAAAACCAATTGACGGGTGTGGTCGGGCTGTACGTGGAAAACGGAGGAGTGTTCCCGCTAGTTAATTGCCTTAAAACAATTAACGGGTGTGGTCGTCCCGAGTTGGTACTGCAGAGTTATGTTCCCGCTAGTTAATAGCACAAAAACAATTGACGGGTGTAATCGAGCTGTGCGTGGAAAACGGAGGAGTGTTCCCGCTAGTTAATTGCCTGAAAACAATTAACAGGTGTGGACGTCCCGAGTTAGTACTGCAGAGTTATGTTCCTGCTAGTTAATAAAACAAAAGCAATTGACGGGTGTGGTCGAGCTGTGCGTGGAAAACGGAGAAGTGTTCCCGCTAGTTAATTGCCTGAAAACAATTAACGGGTGTGGTCGTCCCGAGTTAGTACTGTAGAGTTATGTTCCCGCTAGTTAATAGCACAAAAATAATTGACAGGTGTGGTCGAGCTGTGCGTGGAAAACGGAGGAGTGTTCCCGCTAGTTAATTGCCTGAAAACAATTAACGGGTGTGGTGGATCCGAGTTAGTACTGCAGAGTTATGTTCCCGCTAGTTAATGGCACAAAAACAATTGACGGGTGTGGTCGAGCTGTGCGTGGAAAACGGAGGAGTGTTTCCGCTAGTTAATTGCCTGAAAACAATTAACGGGTGGGGTCGTCCCGAGTGAGCCCTGCAGAGTTATGTTCCCGCTAGTTAATAGCACAAAAACAATTGACGGGTGTGGTCGAGCTGTGCGTGGAAAACGGAGGAGTGTTCCCGCTAGTTAATTACCTGAAAACAAATAACGGGTGTGGTCGGCCCGAGTTAGTACTGCAGAGTTATGTTCTCGCTAGTTAATAGCACAAAAACAATTGACGGGTGAGGTCGAGCTGTGCGTGGAAAACGGAGGAGTGTTCCCGCTAGTTAATTGCCTGAAAACGATTAACGGGTGTGGTCGTCCCGAGTTAGTACTGCAGAGTTATGTTCCCGCTAGTTAATACTACAAAACAATCAACGGATGAGATCGGGCTCTGCTTGCTAAACGGAGGAGTATTCTCGCTGGTTGGTTGTCTGGTAAGCTCCGGGATGAATTTTGTGGGTTTCCCATCTCGTAAGGCAAATGCAGGGGTTATTTGATTTTGCTCCCATAAGTAGAGTCATATACTTTTTGAGTTTAACTAAGATGCACATGGCAAACGAATAACAAAATATTTTGAGAATATAAATAATTTAAGAAATACAAATTAATAAAAAATGTCCTAATTGACGTCAATAAACTTTGCTTCCGTTAAACTCACATCCTGTTTTACACATATTCCTGTCCACACATATTCCTGGTAATTAAAAAGGAAGAAAGACACAGTATTTGCGATAATGCATATTGACACAAACAACGAACCTGTTAAATAAATTAAAAGGGTTACTACATACACAACACAACGTAAATAAAATACAAATTATAAATTTGTATAATACCTAGGGTCGAATCATTACAAGTGTGATCAACAATGATTGTAGACAAGTTAAATTTCCCGCCAAAAATGTTGGTATAACTGATTATTTGAAAAGAAAATCCGCTAGATTGCTTTTCCATTGGCGTAGCAAACATTTTTTCCCAAAATAAATTCAATATTTAATCATAACTTAAATATATAGTTATGATTAAATATTTAATTTATTTTGGGAAAAAATGTTTGCTACGCCAAGCAATCTAGCGGATTCTCTTTTCATATAATCAGTTGTAACAACATTTTTTGGCGGGAAATTTAACTTGTCTACAATCATTGTTGATCACACTTGTAATGATTTTTACAATTTTAATTAAATATACAAAGTAAATTGAAGTAAGTTAAGGTTTTGTGTATTTTTAATAAACGTAGAGTTAGCATACCTATTTTATAAGAAATGTTGACAATGATGGCCTTCATTTTCTAGGCAAATGTTAACTCTACGTTTTTTATTTTGAAATACACGTTGAAGCTCCTCCGGATTTATGTTCCTTATTTCTTCTTCAATTGCTGCTTTAAGCTCGTTTAGGCTATGCAATCGATTTTTAAAAACATTATTTTTTAAATGCCCAAATAAATAAAAATCGCACGGAGTAAGGTCTGGCGAACGTGGTAGCCATAATTCGTCGCTTACCAAGCGATCTAGGTAAAATTCCCTCAAGTAATTTAATGTCGCCAACGCAGTATGAGGAGTGGCTCCGTCTTGCTGAAAATTACTTATTATCTGTTCGTCATCATGCACTTGATTCAAAAATTCATCTAGGATGAGTGTTCGGTAGCGCTCCGCATTGATTGTTTCCTTGAAAAATATTGGGTCAATTATCCAACGTCTTGAAATTGCTACCCAAACACCATTTTTTTGTGGATGTATATCTGTTTCAATAAAAGTATGAGAATTTTCTGTAGCCCATGTACGATAGTTTTGGCTGTTCACATATCCTGACAAGTGAAACCACGCCTCGTCAGTAAAAAAGGTCTTGTATAACATACCATTATCATTTAAATTCTGATTAAGGGGGTAGTACACTCTGGCGGCATGAAAAATAGGTCATTTTCATGAATTTTTTTGAAGGGTAAATAACGATCAATTGAAAAAAGGAAATGCATGGTTTTATTCATCATTATGTCCTCTCTTATGGATAATTTTTTTGTCGCGTTCGGATCACTCCTGTAGTTGCTGCACCAGGTTCCGTGGGAGACCTCCCGTCAAAGTTGCCGTGGGGCGGGGAGTGGGGCGGCCACACCCTGGGAGCTGGAACAACGAAATTGTTTTTGGTTATTCTCCAATATATAAACTAGTCTCGTACGTAGCCGTTTTTGATTTTGTTGAAAAATAAAAATTGTGCGACGTTTTGAATAAAAAGTCAGTTTTTATCACCATAAAAATGGAGATAAAAGCTTGCACCAAAAATCCATTTTTGCATATTTTGTAAATCGGCTACGTACGAGACAAGAAAAAAAGGTCCTTCATTCGAAAATCCAATCGCCGTTTAAATTGAATGAGCCCATTCTGAGATACAGCCCCCGCCGAGTTTGAAAATGTCGTTTCGAGATAATCGCGTTTAAAGTTTTGAGACCAGGTTTTCAATGTTTCAGTCAACATACCTTCAGTCAGCTATCCCGGGTCCATACAGCATCCCTTCTACGTCGATTGCCAGCTTCTGTGCGTTTTTTCTGGCTGCCACGCCGCTTCTCCGAGCCTCTTTGGCGCCTTCCGTCGGCCGCGCTTCAGCGCGCGCGACGCGCTCGGCGTCGGCGAGGTGGCAGAAGTTGGAGCAACCTGTCCCGATTTCCAGCTGCAGCACCCTCATAATTTGCATTACCCCATTAAGCCCATCGTTAAAATTGCAGGCGGCCATATTGGCAGCAATCTCTACTATTTCTTTGCCACTATGCACAGTTTTTGGCGCAAGTGCCCAAACGCAAGCGTTGAAGCTCTCATTGCTGTTTTGCGTATAACCCCCCAGGCAGCGTTCTAGTAAATCGTCGCGACTCAAATCTTTATACAGAGGATGTATAGCTTCATAAACCTTCTTCTTCAGGGCTGGTTTGTGCCGGTATTCGCTGAGCTCGCCGTTGGATTTCGCCTTCTGCCATGTACACCAGGAATCTGCTCCCTCTGGACATTCGTCGTGCTGCGGTTCCTCATCTGTGGATATCTTGTGGTGCAATGTCGCCATTATTTCCCTCTTCATATCTGCTGTCGATCCCGAATTCCGCCGAATTGCCAGCCCATAATAGATGGTCAGTTCATCAATCAATTTTCCCGTCAAGTTGCCTCTACCGCCGAGTCCTTTCGTTTCCTTCACTAGTTTCCGAAGTCGAGTACCCATGCGCTTCTGGACGTGATCCACGCACTCCTTCTTACGCACGATAAGGTCTTCGTATGGCTTCGAATCGAGTATCCCCTTAAACGTTTTGCTGTCACCGTCGCCGATGTATTTACTATACTTGACGCCGTGCAAATCAACCGACCGCTGGAACATTTCGACAATGGTATCCACTTCCATCTTACCAGACGAGCCCTCATGGTTTCGTTGACAAACGCTCTCGTGACTTTCGTACCAGTCGTCGAATTCCGCAGTCCCTTCCTTATCTTTCCAGAGATCGCAGGCTTTACACACTTTGGATTTTACTTGTAGGTCTAAAACTTGTCCGGTATGCCAGCCAATAAGAGTCGAAACACCCAACAGAGACGAGAATCCCCTCCTTTTCCAAGACCCGTCGCCGGACACTGTTAACCCGCTGGAATCGTTATCTTCCTCAGACAATACCTTCTCTCTCTCAGCTGCTTTTTTTGTGGACACCTCTCGTGCAGCTGCTGAGGCTGTGTGGATGGCGTGGACGATGTTGTAATACGCGGTCTTTGCAATAGGGACGGGCAGGCACATAAAAGCGCAAAACTTCCGCAGTCCGTTGTATCCGACTCCCAGGAGCCTCAAGCAGAATATTATGCGACGATTGATATCGTATGCGTGACCGTTAATTAGCGGACTGGAGTTAATGTGCTGCGGCTCACAAGATGAACAGCATACGGCGAGCTTGAACCCCAGGTCGCGGATTCCGGTTTCTTGGAATCGGACATCTGAGCCGCACTTCTTGCACACCACCAAGGCGGACAGGGCAGTGAAAACGCTCAGGAACTCGATGATCCGGTACCCAAAAGTTGCATTCACGAGGATGTCGTCGTCCTTCGAAAGTCGCAGCTTCTTCGCGGACGATGAAACACCTTCCACGTCGCCTTCCAAAGAATACCTAATTATGAGAATAATTATTAGGGGACTGTTTCCAAGGGTTATATGGGAATATATGAATACATACCGATTTAGTGGTTTGCGTCCTTTTGCGGAATGGGTTGCGGCACGATAATTATTCAGTTTGGACCCTTTCTCCCGTTGTCGGAGCCGTTTATTAGTCATTGTAGCGATAAAATGCGCGGGTTCGCACGACACACGTGATGTTATTATGACAAGCCGTCATAGACTGTTAGAAATGCGAAAGGAAACCATCACAATAAAGTCTATACGATGCCAGAGCCATCTGGAATACGACGCGGCAGAAATCTGAACTAAAAAACGCGCCGTTCCGCCGGTAACGGGCGGGTACTCCGAGCGCTCACCTGAGCGCGCTCGGAGCGTCTTGACACGAGTTCACGAATCGGCCTGTAACTTCGGAACGATGTTACTTGCGGACTTGCGGCCAAGTCTATGTCAAAGTAGACATTCCAAAGTATTTTTTAAGCCAAAAAAAAAAATCGATTTTTTGAAACTTCCAGAGTGTACTACCCCCTTAAACCAATTACAATAATCAATTCTATTATGGAAATCAAGTGGCTGAAGTTGTTGAACTACCGATACCTTATACGGGTGCAAATGCAGAATGTTTTTTGCGACTTTTATGCAACTCCCATTAAAATTAAGAACATACCCGTTTGAGCTGAGTTTTCTTAAAGATGTTGTTAGACTTTGTTCAAGTCGTTGTTGAATGTCGCCAACAACATCTTCTGTTAAGATAAGCAGTCTTCCAGCTGACTTGCCCTTACAGATACAGTTCTTTCCCTCAAAACGGTCAACAATGCGGGTTTTGTGTGAGGAAAATGTTTTGTAAGGAATGTGGACATCGGGGAAGGCTTGAATAAATTAATTCAGACACGATTGTAACGAGTGTGTTCATGTGGCATCTTCATTCATAGTTCTACTTCGATATTGAGCCTTCAGGATGAAAGCATCATGCTGTAGTGCAAACATCACGGTAAACAAAAGCGAATTCTCGTAAACTCTGTAAATTTAGGATAAACTTAAATTTTCTAATTTTCTAACCTTAAATTTTGCGTGCGTGGATTTAATTTCCTAACCTCATGTCGTAGGTATAATACTGGAAATGCGAGTTTCGAGTTTTCAAAACGGTGTTCAAAATCTCACTTTCGAGGCGGCAAGTTTAAGTAACATTTTTGAATTATTCGAATATTCTGATTATTTAAATAATTGAAGTCTGTTTATTGTTTACAAACTAAACATGATTTTATGGAAAATTTGAGTATTCAATCACAGATTATAATTTTTTTAGATTGATGTAGCTTATAGAAGTTTGTTGCCAAATAATGTCTATCTAAATTTTAATATTCAATCAAAGATTATAATTTTTTGGATTGTTGTAGCAAATAAAAGTTTGTTGCAAAATAATATCATGAAATAATTGAAATGTGTAAATAAAAAAAAATGTTTAATATTTGGGAAACATCATGAGTGCATGTCAATTGTTTTAATTGATATAAAACATTTCCCTGCATGAAGGAAACTCTATACAGAAGTTTTTAATTAGCAGTCATCACGAAAATCCAACGTATTTTGTTTCAACACTTATTAGCAAAATAGGAAATCTAGTAAATATTAAAATCATAATTCAACCCGACATACGTACACTTCTGTGCAATAAAATTAAGTACACATAATATGTTATAGTTTAAAGCGTACATGATGAGTTTCCTAATTACGTAAATATGTCAATGTCCTTAATGTTAAAATGCCGCGTCATTTAGACGAGAATTCAAAAATTCGAATTTTAACTAAAGAAAAATATGGTTTTTTCATTAGACAAATTGCTCGATTGGTGAACATCAGCAAAGACACAGTTTTCAGAGTTAAGAAGAAACGTTGGCAGCAGGAAAGTAGTGTTATGGTGTTTTATCCTTTATTAAAACTGCTGCTAGGCAATTAAAACAGGCCCGAATTATACAACTAGAATATTGTGAAAAATAGTTATAAAACTTGTGCTTCATTTTATTGCACAGAAGTGTACGTTACAAAACAATTTCCACAATTTGTACTTTACTCCACAAATCAAAACAGAAATAATTAATACAGGAGAGGAAACGAGTCTGCGAATCGATTAATAAATCCTGTGCAAAATACACACGTTCACACATAAAAATACACCATTTCTACTATCAACATGTTTGCCCCCCAATGGCGATTTCAAACCGTATTGTGTTTATTTTTGAAAAATACGAATGGGATTCCGAATCATCCCCACATGACTGCTCTCTCTCTCTCTCGCGACCCAACTATCGATGCAGCATTAAAGGAGTGGAGCTTTAGAGCTTTCCGGTGCTTTGGTGGAAAACTTCAACATAATAGACACTCATCAGTTTACACAAACGTGCACACAGGGCCAAAATGTTCTGCTTCTATTTAAATATATAGGTGCTTACCTTTTGTTCAGGAATTGATAAGCCACTTAACCTCACATATTCAGAAATGGTTTAGATGTAAGCTCTCGTAAAACTGTTCCGATTTATACGCTTTTCTTATACCGCATTTTTATATTTATAACAAAATTATACTTTTATAAAAACTAGAGCATACTTGGCAAACTCTCAGCTAAAGATTATGATAGCAGTAAACCTATTTACTAGTAAATCGTAAAAAAGCACTCCTAAACGTTTTAATTGAATGGCTTATTGTAACGTGATAAGCCACAAGAAATCAAAAATAACTTATTAGAGTTTGACATTTTAAAAAAATGTGTAAAACGTATTATTATGAAATTTAAAATTAAAGCATTTTTAATAAGTTTATTAGGTATCTTTCTGACCAATATGCTTAGAAAGGGGATACAAAAATGTAATTGTCTTCTGAAAAACGATTTAATTTTTAAATATTGTGGTTCATCATGTTATTGCCTACAAAAACAAGTGTAAATATTTTTACATATAAATATCTAATTCTATATTGTTAATATTTGCCACTTCACAAATCTGCATGAACTGTTAAGTACATGGAAAGCACTGGTTTTAAATTGAAGTTCAAAATATACGTCTTTGGCATACTGCTTTAGTAGCATATTGTGAATTTCACAATATTTCAGTGTTTTATACAAAAACTCCCAATATATTGCTCACATTCAAAAATACTCTAAAATTAGGAGACTGATACAGAACATGTCAAATGAATATAGTTTCTGTTATTTTTGCTAAATTATTTAAACTGGTTATTTCTTGAATAAAATTAGTTCAATCCCACTTTGAAATTGCTGATTCCCAATTTGATGTTGTTTATTCCCAATTTGATTATGATTAAACTGGCTGCTATGCTTAAAATCCCAATTGCAAACATTACTACGTGTCCTTTATTTAAATAAAAAGGCAGATCATTGACATAAAACAAAAATAATAGAGGTCCCAACATCGATCCCTGAGGTACAGCGTGATCAACAATAAACTCACTTGATTCTGCCCCATTCACAGAGACAATGAGTCGCCTGTTTTCGAGATATGATTTAAACCACTCCAGGCAATCCACTTTGATTCCATAGGCACTCAGTTTAAATAAAATGTGGTTAATATCGAATGCCTTTGATAAATCAAAGAATAGGCCAACAACGAAATAACCCTGATCTTTCTTATATTGGACACACTGCAACATCTGATTTGATGCAGTCTCTATTGATCTACCCGATCTAGAGCCATGTTGATTATCACATAAAAGATTAAATTTATCAAGATTATTTACGTATTCTATTGTAAACAAGTTTTTCGAATACCTTTGAAAATGAGCTTAAAATCGATATAGGTCTAAAATTCTCAATATTATGAGAAATATCTTTTGTATACAACGAAACGGCTTTGGAAACTTTTAAGATTGATAGAAAGACGCCACTTCTTAAAGACTTATTAAAAATGTGAGCAATGACATCCGAAATGACACCGATAGAGTATTTTAGTAGGTTAGTGGTGATACCATCAATACCGAAAGATGATTTATTATTTAAAGAGTGTACTAGTTCTTCGACTTTATGAGATGTGATTGGTTTAAAATAAAATGAATTTAAGGCAGAAGTAGGAATTGTATACATAGTTGGTAAATTATTTCCAAAATGAGATTCTATTTTTTCTGATCGCTCTTTTAATATGTTTGTAGCAAAATTCACCCATATACTAAATAGTGCCTGTCCATTAAATACTAAAAAAAAAAAAAACTGGTATAGATAAATTATGGGTCACTGATGAAAGTATTTGTAGTAGTAAAGATTTACAAGAAATGTTTTACTTAGCAAAAACGCTCAAAAACGAAAATTTATTTAAACAGTACAAGGATAAAAGAGAGTACATTTTAAAAATATTGAAAAAGCCAAGAGTTATTATTACATAAATAAATTTAAACATTCTAATAACAGATCGAAAACAGCTTGGGATATAATAAATCGAAATCTAGGAAGAAAAAAAAAAGAAATTTTAAGATTGATGAAATTGTTTTAGATGATATTAAATATTACGATGCAACGGAGATAGCAACATGTTTTGCATCATATTTCTCGAGAGTAGCTAGTAGCAAATATGATGCAAAACATGTTGCTATCTCCGTTGCATCGGAATATTTAATATCATCTAAAACAATTTCATCAATCTTAAAATTTCTTTTTTTTTTCTTCCTAGATTTCGATTTATTATATCCCAAGCTGTTTTTGATCTGTTATTAGAATGTTTAAATTTATTTATGTAATAATAACTCTTAGCTTTTTCAATATCATTAAAATGTACTCTCTTTTATCCTTGTACTGTTTAAATAAATTTTCGTTTTTGAGCGTTTTTGCTAAGTAAAACTTTTCTTGTAAATCTACTACTACAAATAATTTCATCAGTGACCCATAATTTATCTATACCAGTTTTTTTTTTTTAGTTTTTAATGGACAGGCACTATTTAGTATATGGGTGAATTTTGCTACAAACATATTAAAAGAGCGATCTGTATCCGCACAATTAAACACAATATCCCAATTTTGAAGACTCAGAGTTTCAACAAATTTAGCAATAGTTGCGTGGGAAAATCAACTTGAAATACAAACATTTTTTCCACTACTACATTGATTTCCATCTGAAGAGTCGCAATCTGAAATGGTTAGTACTTGAGCTAAGTGATCTGCAACATAGGCGTCTACATTTTGACAATGAATTGACTGTGATGATAGATTTGATATAACATAGTTGATTGTACTAGATGAAGTATGACCATTAACATTTGTATTTATCCGTGTAGGTTCATCGTTCAGATAAGTTAGTTCAAATGAGTTTAAAACATCAAATAACATGTTACAAGACTATCCGTTTTCTTGAATATTGAAGTCTTCACCGATAAGTATTTAAGAGTTCCGTTTCAATATACTAGAGAGAAAACAAAACAAATTTTGAATAAAAACAATATAGTTACCTGAGGGGGGCCTATATATATATATACAATATAAAAATCATTTGTATTATTGTGAATTTTAATTCCGTATGATTAAAAATCCATTTTAATTACAAATAATTCTGTAATTTTTAAAACAGAAAAGTTTGGTATATGCAGTGTATCTAATTCGTCTGCTTCAGCCCAATGTTCCGAAATACAAAGAACGTCGACAAATTCAAGTGAACAAAATAGATCAATTTTTGTAATTTTATGCCGTAAACACTGTACATTTACATGAGCTAAAGTAGTTTTATAGTTGATAGACAATTGTCGTTTTTTTGCGAAGTGTTGCTTGAGTTTTCTTAGAGTGTAGACGTTTCACATACACCAGATACCTTATTATTAGATTTGAGTGATGTGGATGGAGTTGTAACATCGTTATCTCTAATTATGTCACTATTATTTATTTTTCGTGACTCGTGGAACGAAGATACAAAATTTAAAAAGTTTCACATAGTATGCATCTACCTGATTTGGAAAGAAGTTGTCCATTACTCGAGACGAATTTATAGAGATGTAATTACAATAATCGTACTTTTTCTTTATTTTATATAGTAGTTTATTATTTTCAAATACGTATTCATTAAATTTGTCATCCCCAGACCAGTAAGTTGATCCCACTATAATAACATTGGTCTCTTTTAAATCACTGATAACTTTAGTAATATACCTCGATTCTTAATAACAATGTTGATATGAGTCGTGCGAACCACCAATGATGATTACAAAATCATTTTTATTGTAAGATTTTGGAAAGATTTTTGATATCAACTGTTACGTTACTAAAATTAGCATGTTGTTTCGAGGTACATTGAACATTATGTAAGTTGGGGTCTATTAGGTTTGATAAAGTTAGTCCACAATTTTTCCCATTTGCGTTACTTAATATTAATACTTTATTTTTATGTTTATTGATTGCATTCGTAGGTGTCGTAGCAGACGAGGAAGGCTGCACATTGCATCGTGAATTATTATTTGTTGTTTTTTCAATATTTTATTTGGTGTAGTTTTCTTCTTCGGTTTGTTCAATTTTCGATTAATATTGGGTTGTTTATCACAGCTGCAATGGCATTTTTTAGTCGTATAATTTCTTAATTTATTTAGTGATATTGATAGAAAGTTAACTTTTTCTTCGAGAATTTTAACAGCGTGTAATAATAAAAAAATATGATTTATTCAGTTTTATTTTCTTTGGGTTGGTTTTGTTAATTTTGTTGCCCATTACTTTAAACAAGCTTGAATTGAGATCGTCTTGCAATTTTTCAGATAATTGTTTTTTATTACCTGAACGCGAAAGACCTCTCTTGTGCAATTCTACTTTTAATGCATTTATACTTCGATCTTTAATTTTGATTTCTGACATATTCAAAATATTATATATTATTATGTACAATCAACAGAACAAACATAAAATTACAAAGGACACTTTTCGCTTCACAGGGTCTATTGAAAGGGCTTTGTCGACAAACACGGTAGACCACGGTGTTAAGTAGGAAAAGTAGTAATGAAGGAGAAGTAAACAGATATATTAAATAAAAACACTATATTCTAAACATTCATTTGAGATTCACGAAGGTTTGAACTCGGGTCGGTTGGAAATTAATTTGGCATGTTGAGCACTTAACCACTAACGATAGAAACAATTGGCTATTAAACTATCAGGTCAAATATAGTAAATAAATGACACCGCCGAGGATAAATATCACGCACTTTTGAGATTATAATGCACTAATAATACAAAACAAGTAACATTCATAATATAACACCTTTTTCGGCCTCTGTTGGTGAATCTTGATACTAACGGAAGTGTCTGTACAGATAAACACGTTTCTTCTACTTAGTTTGGATAGTTTTACTATAGAAAATTAGAAATACTTATGTGCATGTACCGGGTGGGCATGAAATGCTCTTTTCAATGATACCAAATTTATTTAAATCCATTAAGCCGTTTCGAAGTTATAGGCATTTATTTAAAACAACATTCAAATACCCTCCACTACTTTATTTCGAAATATAGAGAAAAATTGTTTTTAGAAAAAATGTTCCACTTAAAGTTAACATTAAAACGCAAATACTTTTTTGTTATATTCATTGGGGAAAATCGCGAGAAACGTAACTTTATGTAATTCAAGATGGTGGAAACGCCCACTGGCAGCCATCTTGGAAACTTGAAAATAATTTCCAGCATTTTCCCTTGCCCACTTTACCCATAAATTTTTTTACCGTAACTCTCTACGATCGTTAGTTTCTGAGATACAGCCGCTTACCTCGCTTATTGCCCACCTGGTACACAGCCCGTCCTTTTATCGTAGAGTTTAATTTGAATTCTGTGGATAGTTTTCCAATACTTGATTAAGCATGAAGTAACATTTGGCAAGTGAAGCAAATCCAAATTC
Source organism: Philonthus cognatus (assembly GCA_932526585.2). Classification (NCBI taxonomy): domain Eukaryota; kingdom Metazoa; phylum Arthropoda; class Insecta; order Coleoptera; family Staphylinidae; genus Philonthus; species Philonthus cognatus. The sequence goes on along the minus strand of OW052242.1, from coordinate 66,821,081 downwards.
TAGGATTTTCTAAACTCGAAATTGTACTTCATACGCCAGACTGATTTAAAGTGAATTTCAAACGTGCCAATTAATACATTTAAGATTCATAGCATTATAATTAAATAAATTCTAAATACCTAAGATTTGCTTTATGGCCATTAGGGTTGTGTATAATAAAAATCACGTGCCCTAAATTAGAGGTACCACGCGTATAAATTATTAGTTGTAATCTAGCAATTGTAATCCAGTAAGATGTATATTAATACGAAAATGTTAATATCATCTTTAGAACAGCGTTAAAGTTGTATGCCAACGTTTATTAATAGGTCTGATATTGCTTAATATAATTCTTTCAGTAATATTTTGTTCATTATTTTAAACTAATCAATGTTTGAACGTACATTTTGAGGTAATTCTATCAAAGCACTAGTATACAGAAATTGTTTACTTAGAATGAAAATGGCGTTATTGAATGACTTGAATGAGGTTTTAAGTATTCAAGTCGGGGACGTAATCAAGATTTTATGGAGGCGATGTTAATGCAATTCCATTCATTCGCCGGGACCGGCGATTGAAATTAGTTTTAATCACCTTTCCTATTAATGAAAGTAGTTTTCTATTTGACGGTTATCCAATTTTAGAAGTTAATCAAAGTTTAATTGAGATTAAATTGGGAAATAATAGTGTGAAAAAAGGCACTAAAGTACTTCAGAATCATATTACGAGGGCAATCCACAAAGTGACAGACGTTTTGAAAACAAAAATAAACAAATTGAAAAAACTAATTTATATTACATACATTTTGAAGGTAAACTCTTAGGCTATTTTTCGACGTAATCGCCATATAAATGAAGGGATTTATCATATCGTTTTATAAGATTTTCAATGCCCTCTTTGTAGAAATTTGCCGCCTGCGAGATCAACCACTGGTTTACAGCAGCATGGAGTTGAGCGTCAGTGTCAAAGCGTTGCGTACCGAGCCACGTCTTCATCTTTGGGAACAGATGGTAATCGCTCGGGGCCAAATCCGGGCTGTATGGCGGATGACTGAAAATTTCCCATCCAAAATCATGCAAGAGCTCTTGAGTACGATTAGCTGTGTGTGGACGAGCGTTGTCATGGAGAAACAAAATTTTCTCGTTAAGTTTTCCCCGACGCTTGTTTTGTATCGCGCGTGTTAATTTTCGGAGTGATTCGCAATACCTCTCTGAATTTATTGTTTGACCACGTTCAAGAAAATCAACCAAAATTACTCCCTGAGTATCCCAAAACACAGTAGCCATGATTTTTCTTGCTGACAGCGTCTGCAGACACTTCCTCGGTTTCTGGGGTGGATGCATATGACCCCATTGCATCGACTGCCGTTTTGTTTCGCAGGTAACGTACTGTACCCAAGTCTCGTCACCAGTTACGATACGATCGAAAACACGGTTTCCAATTTTGTCGTACTCTTTCAGAAATGTCAGTGCTGCAGCAAGTCTTTTGGTTTTGTGGTCTTCCGTTAGGATTTTCGGAATCCACCCGGCACAAAATTTGTGGTTTACCAACTACGATTTCATGAACTAAACTCCGTGAAATTTGGGAAAAATGTTCCGAGAGTTCCGTAATCGTGAATCGACGATTTTCACGGATTATTTCATTAATTTTTACCAACAATTCATCACTCACAAGACTAGACCACTGCGATCCTCCTCGTGAACATTGGTTCGGCGATTTTTAAAATCAATGCACCACTGCCTCACTCGGCTTTCACTCATTATTCCATTGCCGTACACATCACAAATCTGGCAATAAATTTCAATAGGTTTGTAATTTTTCGCCAACAAAATCTTATCACACCACGCACTTCACAACTGGCGGGATTTTCAATTGCACCGCTCATTTTAAAACGCCACTATAAAAAGTACAATATGCACGAGTCTCTCACGGCTGGTTGCGTACTAGGTGTAGAAAAATTCTGTATCCAAGATGGTGGCGCCAGTGCCGCCAACTGCCGCGCTAGGCCAAAACGTCTGTTACTATATGGATTGGCCTCGTATTTGGTGTGAAAATTATTTTCTCCAATAAACTTTTTAGCAAGATGTACGTTATACATTGTACTCGTATACGTTGTGTATTTTATTTACGAATATAAATAATTATATTATACTAAGGAATTTAACTAATATACAATGAGTGTACAAATTAATGCTCCAGTAAACATAGACCTTCTAATGTGTACAGAATTATACGGTATAAACTCAAATTTAATATAATATTTCTTAAATTGCATCAATAAAATAAAGCAAAGAAATCAGTAACAATTTTCATTTAACACTGAAAATATTGTTAAATCCCCTTTGATATAATGCTCACTTACTTTAATAGTTTAGTGTAAATGAAAATTCTGTTCTTCCTTCATCGAGCGAAGGAAGGACCACAGGAATTTCTAAAGGATTTTGGTCAGTGTCCGTTGTTTGATGTATACAGAGAGGAAATAAGTCGAGAGCCGTTTGTAATGTCCCTCTTCGTCGACGAGAAAAGGATACTGTCGAAGAAGATTACCAAACCTTACAGAATGCACCTTGTGCACAGAGAGCGAATTATACGGAATCCGCTTTGTGGCAACCGGACGACATGCTAGCAATTTTAAAAAAGGGGGAATTCTGTCAAGAGGAAAAATTAAAAAGACACAAAATACGACGTTTAGTAAAACATCAGATTTAATGACTAGTAGATGTATAATATAGAGGTAAATATTGGTGTTGTTTAATTTTTATTGGCGAACCACCACCGAATAACAAGATTATTGTACAGATAGTAATGAATAATAAAAAATAAAATACTTAAACTACATCCTAATAAGCCGGAGCGGATTTGTAGCAAGATGCGCCCCAGGCGCATTAATATTAACCCCACTAAAGTTCAACAATATTAATTATGTATAAGCAGCATATTTTAAATTTACATATAAGCATATGTTAACTTCAAAATACGTCATTTTTATACGCGTGTCGCATGAAGTAAAATTTTGAGTTTAGAATAGCCTGAAAATTTGGATTAGTCCAAATTTTCAGGCTTTTCTAAACTCGAAATTTTACTTCATTTTTAACCAAGGAGTGAAAGCTCTCGATACGCTTAAAATGTAACAATATTAATTATGTATCACTATCACAAATGAAATTATGTAATTATGTATCACTTCCAACAATATAAAAAAAGTTGCTTAAGCTAAATTCATTTTACGTCTTTTCTTATTATTCCAAAGCAATTCACAAAATAGTAATTCTTGCATTTTTTCGCTACATCTCGGAAAATATTAATCACCATCACACGCTTAGGTGTGATATATTTTTAACTTTACTATAAATCAGTGGTTAATACGCGTGGCACATGCAGTAAAATTTAGAGTTTAGAAAAGCCCCGTGAAAATTTGTCTCGCGGGGCTTTTCTAAACTCGAAATGTTACTTCATGCTTAGTCTGGGAGTGGAAAACACTCGTTACTTTAAAATATGTCAAAAGTGTGAAAATGTGTGTCGTTATGACACTTGAAACAATAAGATAGCGATCTCATTATAGTTTAATTAAAAATCGTGTCAAGTTGATACGATTGGTTAAATGTCGGTTTGCGCCGACTTATGTCAACTGTCATTATAGTTCAAATGTCAGCTGCCGCTGACTTATGTCAACTGTTATTATAGTACAAATGTCGGCTAGCACCGACTTGTATGTCAACTGTCATTATAGTCCAAATGTCTGCTGACGCCGACTAATTTCAAGTTGACACACTGGACTAAATGTCGGCTGGCGCCGACTTATGTCAAGTTGAAACGATAGACTTATGTCAGTCAACCCAGCGAAGACAGTCATAAATTTACATTCTGACTGTTGTGACATTATGACTGTAAGTGACTTGATTGACTGTCTTTTAACTATGGTAAGATTTTGACTGCTCATGTCTCTATGGACTATATTTCGACAATTCTGGTATTATGAATGTAAGTGACTTGGTTGGCTGTCTTTTAACTTATTAGGATTTTTTCATTAAATCACTATATTGACTGTATTTTATATAGTGATTTAAGTGACGTACAGTCATAATACCAAAATGGTCGAAATACAGTCCATAGAGACATAATCAGACCAAATCCTAGCATAGTCAAAAGACAGTCAATCAAGTGACTTACAGTCACAATAGTCAAAACACTATCAATAAAGATATAATATGACAAAATCCTATGATAGTCCAAAGACAGTCAAGCAAATTATTTATATTCAAAATGTCACAAATGTAAATATACAGTCGATCGAGTAATTTAATGACTATACTGTTTAAATTGTTTATTGCTTTATATTTTAATTGAGAGTTTGTTGTTATTTTAAGTTCAACAAATTTTAATAAATATTTTTTTTGTTTTAATTATATACCGGCTTTTTTTATCGTGCTCACCATTGTGATCTCGTAAACTATATCATCATTAGTTTACGAAATTTTTTTTAAAATGAGTTTACCCTTATATCGTATGTTCAATAAAAAAACCGCTCGAGTGCCATGATTTAGTTCTTTTAAACAATATGGCCAACACGACAAAATTAAATATGTTTTATTCAATTGTCGTGGCTAATTGACATATTTTTTTGAAACAATGTGGCCAACACGACAAAAATAAATATTGTTTATTCATTGATTTTACACTACGTTTCTTGCTCTTTTCAACGGTCTGAAAATCCAATATTGCCGACTTGATAAAACAAAATCTGTCATATACATTTTTTTAACTAATTGACATGTGGCACATGATTTAGCAGTTTTTTCTTGATCTTATTAATGGTATAAAAATCCAATATGACCGCCATAAGAAAAACTAAAAATAGGTATTGTACCTAGAAAATAGGACACCCTGTATAAAATCTGTCAAACCCTGTGTATTTCTCTAAAGGCTTTTATAGTACACAGAAATTACATTCTATCGCGTTAAATAACAACGTTACAATAAAAATAAATTATCATCAATTTTTACATTATTTGTCACATTTTTAAAACAAATGATGTTAACTGAAATTTGTTGGCATATTCTTACTAAGTATCAAATATTTAAAGTTTTGTCTAATTTGACCATTCGTATTCGTATCATTGTTGGTTTACGAGATCTCAATGGTGAGCACGATAAAAAAAAGAACTGTATAATGTATACCCTGCAAAATTAAGAAAATCCTTAAATTTAAGCAACCAATCCAAATTTTTAGGCTTTTATAAACTCGAAATTTTAATTCATGTTTAATCTGGAAGTGTTTCCACCACTCGTTCAAACTTTAAATTAAACTCTTTTATTAAATCGACAAATGCCTGACATTTTACAGTGTATACATTACGTATATTTAATACAAAAAAAGTATTTAATAAATATTAAAGTTGCATTTTGCAGCGTATTAAATACTGAATATTGTGAAGTTAGAAATACACTTTAAAAATAATTAATAATCGAAATATTTAAATAACACCCATGTTTCTGCACACATTCTCAAATCACGGGTGTGAAGTTAGCAATAGATTTCAGCAATGGATTTTAAATTTATATTCTAGGCCAAGTATAGCAGATAAAAATCTGAATTAACTATTAATCAATAAAGGATGGATCACCATAGTCTCTATTCATAATATCACCCCAATTTTGTAACCCCTACATTTTTAAAGTACCCCTAAAATTAATACAATTTTTAAATAATTTTGACAACTTTCTAAATGTTCTATAAGAAAGATAAGGGCATATCTGAATTCAGCATAGACCAAATAACAATACTAAACAATAAAATTAGGATAACTACCCCAGAAACATAGAAAAAAAATCTTCCCCTGGCACTATATATATCCGAAATAATTTCCATTATCTTTCCGAGTTTTGCGACAAACTATAAGTTCCATAAACAAACTAAGGCCATTTTTGGTTTCAGCATACGTCAGTTAACAAAACTAGACAATAAAATTAGGATCACCATCCCCAAGAGATAGCAAAAAAAAATCTTCCCCTAACACAGTTTTTATCCGAGATAATTTCCATTTTCTTTTCGAGTTTTGCGACAAACTATAAGTTTCATAAACAAATTAAGGCCACTTTTGGATTCAGCATACACCAATTAACAAAACTAAACAATAAAATTAGGATCACCACCCCCGGAACATAGAAAAAAAAATCTTCCTCTGAGACTGTTTACATCAGAAATAATTTCCAATTTCTTTTCGAGTTTTGCGATAAACTATAAGTTCCATAAACAAACCAAGGCCATTTTTGGTGTCAGCATGCGTCAGTTAACAAAACTAAGCAATAAAATTAGGATCACCACCCCAGGAACAGAAAAAAAAATCTTCCCCTGACACTGTTTATATCCGAAATACGATTAATTTTCTTATCGAGTTTTGCGACAAACTATAAGTTCCATAACCAAATTATGGCCATTTTTGGATTCAGCATACATCAATTAACAAAACTAAACAATAAGATTAGGATCACCACCCCCGGAACATAGAAAAAAATCTTTTCCTGAGACTGTTTACATCCGAAATAATTTCCATTTTCTTTTCGAGTTTTGCGACAAACTATAAGTTCCATAAACAAACTAAGGCCATTTTTGGTGTCAGCATACGTCAGTTAATAAAACTAAACAATAAAATTAGGATCATCACCCCCGGAACATAGCAAAAAAATCTTCCCTTAACACAGTTTTTATCCGAGATAATTTCCATTTTTATTTTGAGTTTTGCGACAAACAATAAGTTCCATAAACAAACTAAGGCCACTTTTGGATTCAGCATACATCAATTAACAAAACTAAACAGTAAAATTAGGATCACTACCCCCGGAACATAAACAAAAATCTTCCCCCGAAATAATTTCCATTTTCTTTTCGAGTTTTACGACAAACTATAAGTTCCATAAACAAACTAAGGCCATTTTTGGATTCAGCATACATCAATTAACAGAACTAAATATTAAAATTAGGATCACCTTCCCCGGAACAACTTATGGAACTTATCTCGAATAAAAACTGTGCTAGGGGAAGATTTTTTTTATATATTTCGGGGGTGGTGATCCTAATTTTATTGTTTAGTTTTGTTAATTGATGAATGCTGAATCCAGATATGCCCTTATCTTTCTTATAGAACATTTAGAAAGTTGTCAAAACTAATTTAAAAATTGTTTTAATTTTAGGGGTACTTTAAAAATGTAGGGGTTGAAAATTTGGGGTGATATAATGAAAAGTTACTATAGTGATCCATCCTTTATTGATTAATAGTTAGTTTAGATATTTATCTGCAATACTTGGCCTAAAATATAAATTTAAAATGTATTGCTGAAATCTATTGTTAACTTCACACCCGTTCTCAAATCAGGTTAAATAAAACAATGTATCAAATTAACTTATTTAGTTAGTAATTAAAAAAATAATATAATAATGTTGCGATATTCTTTTATATTCTATTTTACATTAAGTTGTAACGTAGGTACTTATTACATAACCTTACAATAAATGACATTTGACACTTTTTTAATATAATTTTTGAACAATATAATTTTAAATAGAAGCTTTATTTGAATTTTTTTTTCGACAAAAATATTGAACAATAAAGAATAAATTGCGCATTATTGAAAAAAATCATTATTAATGTCATTTCTTAGTGTTTAAACGGCCATTAACTTTCGATTCTAGTTCAATAAAATCGGTCAATAAATAACAGAGTTATAGCGTTGGGCGAGTTTTATCGAACACCCGGTATACTATAAAGCAAAAATTCCAGGGTCTCTTACTGAAGCGTCAAAGTAACTTTTTGGCCTTAAATACTTAAAATAGAAAAATAAGATTAATATAAAAGTTGTAGATATTTACCGACTCAGTAATCAGAAAATATTATGTATTCAGGGGTCCCCAGAACGGAGAGCGAATACAAACTTATGTTTTTATGGAATGGAACACTAAGTATATTTTTGACTTTTTATGCGTAGTTTTTAATGTTAATTAAAGTGACAATAACTTTGATTGGGCTAAATTTAACAGTTTCTGAGTTATTCTGGTTTTTAGGGCAAAAACAAGCAATATATAAACAGTCACAGAAAAATAATAAGTTGATATTTTTAAATGATCGAAGCGTCATTTGACAAAAGAAATGTTACAATTTTATATGATTAGGTTTGTTTAAGTAATTTAATGCTATTTTTATGAAGTAAGAGGATCTTCGCTAAAGGTAAAGAAACTTTTGTGTTTTTAATGGAACACCCAGTATTTTTTAATAGAAATTTTAAGTCCTTCTTCTTGCCTTTCTAAAAATACCTAGTTTGCTAGGTCTATTAATAATACTTTGAAAGTTATTACACATCCAACTTTGGAATTTGTATTTCAAAGTGGCCATGGTCAAATTATTTTTTTTAAGTGATAAAGTGTTAAATTAACCTAATTCTCATTCTAATATTCCTTAAGTATTGCACCTAGTATCTGTCATTATGAACTTTTTAAAAAACGAATTTGTTTATATGATTTACAGAATGGGTGAATGAAATCGCAATTGTTTATTGGCAAGAAGGGTTTACAACAAAAGTACGTTTAAAAAATTTAAACTAAGGTTTGAAAACTCAAATTAAATCAAAATTTCGCTTTCGTGATACATTTTTCAGATGAGGCTGCTTGCAAGAGTAATGGAATTATAAATCGGTACAATATGCACTTTTACGCTACGGAGAATCCTCATTGGACAAGGCAAGTGATCTTTCGAAATCAATGGTCATTGAATGGGTGGGGTGGAGTTATCAAGCCATCAATGTAATAGGGCTATATTTCTCTGACGATAGAAAGATATCGAGATTTTCTTAGAGACGATTTACCAATTTTACTGGAAAACGTCGACCTTCTTACTTGTCAAGAAATGTGGTTCCAACCTTAGCCCCACCAGTGTGTTGGGGTTCCATCCCGTTGGAACCACATTTCATGACAGGTGAGAAGATCGACGTTTTCCAGTAAAATTGGTAAATCGTCTCTGAGAAAATCTCGATATCTTTCTACCGTAAGAGAAATATGACTATATTATACGTGAGAATTGTAAAAGATTTTTTAAATATATGTTAGCTTTCGACAGAAAAATGAGTTGGCGGAGTGGACCTGGCATGGCCAGCAAGATCGCCAGATTTAACCCCATGCGAGTTTTTTCTTTAGAGCTATGTAAAAGAAATGGTACACAGATGCACTGACAAGACGGGAAGATATGTAGCAACGCAACAGGGAACCTTTTTTAAACATACCGGAGGCAATCCTTGTAAATATAACAAGATCATTTCAAACTCGTCTTCAAAACTGGCGCAGGGAAGAGACATATTTGAACATATTTTATGAATGTATGCGTGTGTGTGCATGTGCATTAACTATGTATTTTATTTATATTGCTTTTCAGATTTTTTAAATGTATAATTTAAATTATATCGACTTGATTATTGCGTTTAAGGTAATTAACACTTCCAGAATGTTCAAACCTTAGTTTCAATTTTTCAAACATTCTTGTTGTCGGAAGTCGATCTCCTAGATACCATTCGTTGTAAAACCTTTCTGTCAATAAACAATTGTTTGCATTCACTTAAAACGTACATCATATTGACTATTAACTCATTCGTTTTTAAAAAAATATGCATTTCTACAGATACTTCACTGCTAAACTTTAGAAGTTGTACTTTAGAAAAATTGAAATGAAAATAACAATATTTATCATTCCAATTTTACCACACAGCGCCGCAGTAAGGAAAACTTGGGCCTAAGGCCAAACACTCAATTGGCGCCGCCTAACTTGACAGTCATAATAACTGTCATATGTCATTATAAACTAAATGTCAACTAATGTTAGCTGTCGTCACTATTGACTAATTCTATTAGGCATACGTCGACGCCGACTTATGTCTAATAAACGTTAACTGTCAAAAGTGTCAGCTGTTAAAAATATCTAAAAAAATAAGAAACATGTGTAAAAATGTCAGGTTTGTGCGCACGTCACAATCTTGACAAATGCAAAGAAATATTGTCAAAAATGTAAAGCAAAATACAATGACCTTAACTTAAACTTCACTTTATACGCAATCTATGTAATTAATGCTCATAAATACCATATTTAAAGTAACATGATAGTCAAAACCTGTCTTAAAAAAGAAAAACGCGCACAAATTTTGGAAACAATAACAACAACGAAAGCAGAGTATTCCGAGTCACCATTGACAGTTGATATATTTAACAAAATAATGACCATTTACAACTTGTTTGTTTTTCAGTTTTTACAGATAAACACATACCATAGCACACACATCAGAATAATGACGATTTATATAAAAAATGGTATCTTTTTGATGTTGGTTGATAATTTTTTTGTATGTGAAAAATTGTCATTGATATAACGCGACAGTGTCAGTTGTCAAAATATAGGCAGCCAGTATAGTCAAATGGCTATCAATACCTAATGTAACCATTTACAATCCTTAGTTTATGAGTTTTTATAGTTTATGAGTTTTTATAGATGTGGCAGTTACGATAGTTTTTTAAAGTCTTTCACAATTATAATATCTCATATAATACTAATAACGACTTTCTGTGACGATAATGAAATATCATTTTCGACATATGGATTGAAATTCTTGACAGTATTGTGTATACTTTTTCCATATTTTCATTATTGATTGACGTTAACTGAAATATAATCAATCTATGTTAATAACGATTTCTCTGAACGAAATGAAATGTCATTTTGGACACATAAATTGGCATTATTTGACAGTATTGTATTAATTATGATTTTTTTCGGTTATTGTGATATTTTATTTTGATACATTACGGTTTTCGCGATTAGTGATCTTATATTTTTATCCATTATACAATTATGATACATTTCCGATATTTTGTTGATAGTTGGAAATAAAATATAATAACGTGTGGTAATACACTGGCGAAAGAAATTAACGCATCATTTGTGATTTTTTTGATATCTTGGAACCGAGTTTTCTTTGAACACAAACATATTTTTACAATAAGAAATCTTATCAAGCATGCTGTTTTACATGTTGTGTTTTGTCTTTTGTTCTCATGGTTTTCTGTCAATAAATAAAATGAAGCACTTTTCATTATTCTGACTGTAAGAAAGGTTCATATAAAATTTCTTTTTGAGTTTGTTTTCAAGTAATTGTTAAAATTAAGTGCCAAATAGTGAAGAATGAATATGGATAGACGTCCGAATCTTAATTTAAGCAGTGAAGAAGCTGTGATTGTGGTTACACTTGCAGAAGAAGGTAGGAGTCAGCGTTACATCAGTCAGCGTCTTGGTGTTAATCAATCGACCGTATCCCGTGTCTTGAAGAGACATCGGGAAACTCAGGCATACTCAAGAAGGCCAGGACAAGGGAGAAAAAGGGCCACAACTGCTGTTCAAGACCGTTTTTTAATGATGCAGACTTTACGCAAACGGTTTATTACGGCTCCTAGGCTACAAAATATGCTCGCAGAGATCCACAATGTCCATGTAAGTTCCGTTACCATCAGAAAAAGGTTACGTAGTTTTAATTTAACTCCGAAAACGGCGGCAAAAGGACCACAATTAACCGCAGACCATCGCAGAGCCAGGTTAACATTTGCGCAAGAACATGTAAACTGGTTACAGGCCGATTGGGCTAATGTTATGTTTAGCGACGAATCCAGATTTTGTCTTTACGGCAGCGACAGACGAATGCATGTGTACAGACGGCCAGGATAGACGCAGTGTAATGCGCAGTGTAACATTGTTGGGGTGGTATCACTTTAGAGGCTCGTACGGAGTTGTTGTTCATACCAAGAGGAAGCATCACGGTAGCGTCTTATATTGCAAACATTTTAGAACCATCCGTAATGCCTTTTGCTCCCTTTGGAGGAAACGATTTCCTGTTTATGCATGACAATGCAAAACCACACAGTGCCCGAATTGTACAACAGTATCTTGACCTAGTGGGTATCAACACAATGCAATGGCCAGCCAGGAGTCCCGATCTTAATCCGATCGAACACCTATGGGACGCGAGGAAGTGCTCTAAGGCGTCTGGCCTTAGAGCACTTCCTCGGCGTCCAAGCAATCAACAAGAGCTTGGACAAAGATTGCAGGAAATTTGGGAAGATATTAACCAGGATGAAATTGGATCATTAATTAACAGTATGAGCCGTCGCTGTCAGGCAGTTATTCGAGCAAGAGGAGGAAACACTAGATATTAAGTCTTATAATCACATGTTAACTTTTTTCCTCTTTTTATTTATGACATTATTTTTGTCATTAATGAAAGAAAATGTGTTGAAAGTCATTAATATAGTTCAGTTGGTTTTGTTGTTATTTTTTTGTTTTTAAACATCAAAACTATTTTTAAATTAAAAAAATTAATGTGATGCGTTAATTTCTTTCGTCAGTGTAATAGCAAATAGTCTATTTTTGGCAAACGTGGTGAAAAGTTTGTAATTAAGCCTGCGTGAGTAACGTTACCTTATAAGATTATATAGTAAATAAATGTCAGGAATAAATGTCAGGAATAATTGATTTTATATTTTTAACATAGGTTTCGACTCCCAGACTAAGCATGAAGTAAAATTTCGAGTTTAGCAAAGCCCGCTTTCACGGGGCTTTTTTTAACTCGTAATTTTACATCATGCGCCACGCGTATAAAATACCGATTTAATGTGAATATTTAAATATGAAACATTAAAATTAGTCAAATATTTAAACAAATAAAACAATTTCAATTTATAAATTGTTTAATGTTAGAAAATATATTAGACATTTTCTAACACTAATTTATTGAAATATTCAAATAGTTAAATTCAAATATATGTTCATGAAATTTGACTAACTAATTAAATTTGTACATACCATTAAGAAACGTTGTTAAGCAGAAATAATCAGCAAACATTTTAGTTTTAAGGAGTATTTACCTGAAACAAATAAACAAAATTAGAAAAAAAAATATTATAAAGTGTATAAAATAATGTTTCTAGAAAATATGTTTTCGGATCAATTGAGAATGTTGTTTGTGATTGATGATACTAATGATAATATTTTTATCGGGAATATTGGATTTTATGAGTTACAATTGCTAAAACTATTTGCATTTTTAATAATAATATTTTAATTGTGTTATCATCAAACTATGCTTTACACTTGTCATACAAACACATTAGATTACAGTAGTGAACTATTCTAAGCTTATAACATCTACTTGAAAACAAACTAGACACATATTTAAAACTAAAACAGACGAAGATAATATAATGATTAATAAATACATGATGTACAAACAACAATTAATTAAAATAAACAATGAGTAAAAAGGTAAAAAGTTAAGTTTACAAGCAATCTAAATGTGTAAAAGTGAGTGATTTGTCTGAAGATTTTCTTCCCAACTATAATAGTTGTATTGTGTTGCTTTGATATATATATATATATATATATATATATATATATATATATATATATATATATATGTATATATATATATATATATATTTATTTATTAATTTCTCAACAGATACAGGTATCAATTATCTGTAGATTATTCAGAGCTAGATACAAAAACGTCAAATTTGATAATAAATTAACTGGAATTGTCATATGCCTGCCAGTAACAAATTCAAAATAAAACACAATGTTCTTATAGTTTCAATAATTTCGACAAACAAAAAAGTCGATGTTATACAAATTGATAAAGATTTATACAGATTTGTCCAATCTGCATAGAAATGTACTATTATTGTTTACAATGAAACAAAGATTTTAACTTTAAATTACCTATAATTATCATGTTACAGGCAATACTAATGAGAATAATATCCAATAATAATCCAAACAAGTTGAACTGGTTCAACTCTAAACTCGAGTTCAAAGTGACATTAGAATAATAGGAATTGTCAGCTTGAACTTGAGTTCTACGTTTTTGGTGCAATTGGGCCTTAATCGAATATGTGAAAAAGTGAGTGATTTAATAATATAGTATTTGAATATTCGCGAATATTCAAATTCCTAGCCCCAGTGTAAGATGTAGATTCCTTATATAACTCCTGCCTGACTGCTTGATGCGCCTTTGGCCGTCGCCCCCTTGACCACTTTAAAATATAAATTACAAAATTAATTTAACTATGGCCACTTTGAAATACAAATTCCAAAGTTTGATGTGTAAAAACTTTAAAAGTATTATTTAAAGACCTAGCAAACTAGGTATTTTTAGAAAGGCAAGAAAAAGGCCTTTCAATTTGGCCTAATATACCTATTTAAATATACTGGGTGTTCCACTAAAAAAAAAGTATCTTTACATTTAACGAAGGTCTTCTTACTTCATAAAAATAACATTAAATTACTTAAACAAACGTAATTATCTTAAAATGTAACATTTCTGTTGTTAAAAAGCGTTTCGATAATTTTAAAATATCAACTTATAATTTTACTGTGGCTGTTAAAATATTGCTTGTTTTTGCCATTAAAACCAGAATTGTTCATAAACGTGTAAATTAACCCCATTAAAGATATTTTTAGTTTAATTAGTATTAAACACTACGCATAAGACGTCAAAAATATACCGAGTGTTCTATTTAAAAAACATAAGTGTGTGTTGGTTCTCCGTTGTGGGGCACCCTGTATAAATAAATTATATTATATAAATCATATTTTTGTATCTTAAATATTTAAGGCCAAAATGCTGCTTTAATGCTTTAGTGAGACACCCTGTATTTTTAACATATTACTGTTAATGTCCTAATTTTGTTGTATTTCTGTATTTATTTTTCCGCAGTATCAAATTATACACATATTGTATGTACATTTTTTTAAACACTACGTGCGTCGGCGGTATATTATTCATTTATATGAAATATGTTTATTATATTATACGATTAATTTTATTCTAGCAATGTTATATCGCATTAGTGATCAAACGAATAAAGAACGTAATTACTTACATACAATATTAAAGGTATTTAAACAAATGGTGGTTGCGCCGGGAAATTCGTAGATTGAAATGTTGACGTAGTCGGACCTGGGGACCTGAGGTCCGGCTATGTCAACATGGTGGTCAAATTTAATTCAGAAAACGATTTGCTCTTAAATATTTACTCAAACATAACATATGTATAATGCTACTACAGTTACTTCCGTAAATTAGAAATACTGTGTATAACTTAGCTTTTTTTACCGAATTTAATAAATCAATATTTTGTATGTTAAATCTTCCCAGATTCTGAAAATATAATTATGTAGCTGTAGTGTGTTCCTTTTAAAATTTATAATGATGGCATTACTGTTTAAAGTAAACGTGATAAAATAATCCCAACAAATTCCAGCACCACAGGTTTTTCGATTTCCATTTATTAGGACAATATTATTTAGGTAAAAAAAAATTCATTCAAATGTTCGTGCAACGAAATATGGTTGTTAATTCTTCGCGTATGATTAAAAACAAGCATTTCCTGAACCCTCGATACAAAGGGAAATTTGTGAATATAAACATCACGTACAAAAAAAACCAAAACCATATAGAACACGTTTACTGATTATATGTTTGTTATTCACTTTGTATTTCACAATTTCACAAAGCTTGAATGTTTCGCTTGGGTTCGAATGTACTTATGTATTAATTTTAATGTAAAACAAAAACATTAAGCCGATAATGAATTTAAGACAGCGTGTACACAAACGCGCAATACATTTACAAAATAAACAACGTTTCTCCCTTTGACAAATATTAGCTTTAATTAGATTTTATTTATTTTAATAACAAGAAACGGGTAATGCGTGTGGGTGATGTTTAAAAATATAATAATGCATTCCCGCCTGCAATAAGAACATCATTTTAAAAAAATTATAATATAGGCTGAAATACTTCGGCTTTTCTAAACTTGAAATTTCATTTCATGTCTAATCAAGTGATGGAAACCCTTTTTAAAATATAAAATACCACACTGATATTTAATTAAACCAAGTTAAATATATTTTGTTTGTAATATTACTTTCAAATAAAAATGAGTCATTTTAGTTTAGTTTTAAGTTATTAAGTTATGTCACATTCAAATAGTTCTTTACTTTGTCTCAAAAGCAGGACAACCTTTCCGGTTTACACAGCCGAAATATAAGCGAATATTTTGATGAGTGCTGGTCCTCCTATTTTAAAGACAATCCATAGATAAAAACTAGAATATTTTGATCCTCTAATTTGAAATGACACAAAATAACAACATTTTCAAAGTAAGTATAAATGAAATAGTCTATTTGCATTATTTAAGTTGTATGTCTAATACAACCTGTTAACACAAGATTGTATGTGGAACTATGTCAAACCAAACCAAAACGACATCATAATAAACACCTTATGATATTGAAGAATATAACAAACAAAAAGGTTTCCACTGTTTGATTAAATATAAAGTAAAATTTCTTGTTGTATAGCTTCTGGATTTGGGAGCGTAGTGAGGAAAGGTATGAAATTAAAAAGTACAGATAATCTACTACAACTGATTGTAACAATTAAAATGTATTAACAACGAAACTAAACATTTTTCAGAATATACACTAATGAATTTACAAAAATTAATTAAATGGATGAATACCCAAATTATGTAAATTAATTAATTCCTAAGGATGCTTCATCATGAGATTTGATTCAGTTTCTCATCCCCATCAAGCTTCAGAGCAGGGAGCGATCGATCTTCCCCTTCAAATCAAAGTTTAATTAAAATCATTAATTAATTATGTGTCTGTCTAATTGCCTAATTAACCTTAAATCGGTCTGTTAATTACATTCACGGATAATCTCATCATAAAATTTGACGAAAGCATGATTTTTAACAATAATTAACATTGGTCATTATTTTTTCCTAAGATGATGTTTAAATTGTTAATAACTATTTGGAATATTTTTTGGAATTTTAAATATCTTTTACTCCACTTTAAGCTTAGTGTAATCGTCGAATACAACTACAAACAATAGTTGTTGAATACTTAAATCTGGAATTAATCGTATGTGCATGTCTGTGAAAAAAAAAGTACAAATGCTTAGGATTACTTGATTAAAAATTATGATGTGTCCATCATAGAATATTCCTCTCTAAAGATATGACGATTTAAATATCAACAATATGGAACGGTTGCCCAAACTACATTTATTCTACTTTTATTATTATTATTCCAAAACTATTCACAAAAATAGTTATTCTGGTATTTGTTCGCTACATCTTGGTAAATATTGATCATGATGGTGATTAATATTTACCAAGATGTAGCAAACAAATACAAAAAAAAACTTTTTTTGTGAATATTTTTGGAATAATAATAATAATAAAAGTCGAATAAATTTCTAATCTAATCTAAGCCTTAAATATTTTAAATTTTACTGTAAATCAGTGGTTGATACGCGTGGCGCATGAAGTAAAATTTTGAGTTTAGAAAAGCTCCGTGAAAATTTGTATCGGGTCGCTGCTCGACCCTCGACCAATTTTCTACTCGGGGCTTTTCTAAACTCGAAATTTTACTTCTTGCTTAGTCTGGGAGTGTTAGACACTTGTTGGTTTAAAATACATCACAACTGTTAAAATGTGTATCGTAACTGTCACAAAGAAAAACAATAACATGGCGATCTCATTATAGTTCAATTCGAACTCGTATCAAGTTGGCACGCTTGGTTAAATGTCAGCTTGCGCCGACTTATGTCAACTGTCATTATAGTTCAAATGTTGGTTACCACCGACTTATGTCAACTATTATCATAACTAGTGGTTAACTATTAAGGATTTTGTCATAAAATCACTAAATTGACTGTATTTGATATATTGATTTAAGTTACTTACAATCATAATATCACAATAGTCGAAATACAGTCCCTAAAGAGACATGATCAGACAAAATCCTAGCATAGTCAAAAAACAGTCAATCAAGTGACTTGCAGTCATAATAGTCAAAACACGGCAAATAAAGATGTTTCTTATTTTCTGTTTATTTTAATAATTTTTTGTATTGAAAGTCTAAAGCATAGCTATACTGATGACGGAGAAGGCTCAAGACAATTATTATTCATTCCCTATATTTTTTTAAAATTTATTTCAATTTTCCGTTGGTTCAATTAGTTTGGTGAGAGAATAATTTGACCTGATGTTGCATTTTGCATATAAATTATGCATAGAACAGTAAATCTGTCGTGTAACTCAAATATTCATTGTATAATTCAATATCTGTCGGGGTATTAGCTCGAGAAGTAGATGTTTCAATGAATATTTGGAGACTTGTCTCAATGAGACTAAATTTTTGCAGAAAGTCGATATTAATTTTAAATCGTGTTTATATTTTGTAAATATTCTGCAAACTATTGCCAAACTCAATTTTTCATTATGTTAAATTGTTCTTTACAATAAAGATATAAACGTACTAAATCCTATGATAGTCCGAAGAGAGTCAAGCAATTTATTAGGATTCGAATCGTTACAAATGTTAATCGAAGGTCGATTGAGTAATTTAATGACAAAGTCCTATAATACTTAGACTTAAAGTCAATGTTGAAATAGTCAATGAACAGTCGAGAAAACAATGTAGTTACTAAATATAACAAGCTTAATAAAACATTTTACTTACTTATAATACAATCAATTTACAGCCGACTAAGCGATTTTAAATTTAGGTTAAGTTAACGACACAGTGATTATATGATGATAAAAACGTCGTGATAGTCAAATTAACTGTCATTTAATTTTATAAATAACATGCTCATTATATAATTAATATTAAATGACTTAATTGTTTAGACTACCATTTGATGACAACATCAATTATTATCTAATTAGGCACATAAATATACTCCACAGAGAACTTTGCCGGTAAAAAGTTGTCCGCATTTCTCTAGTTGAATGAAATAAGATATAATATCGATGAATTTTACAAGTTTTTCTGAATGTTGTTGATTCTTTCGATTTTATTGCGTTTTATGATTCTAAAAATCATAAAAAATGAAGAAATAAAGAAAAATTAACTATAAATCCAGTAATTAGAGACTTAAATTAATGAAATAATTGAAATTCGTAAATACGGTTAAACGTCATATAACAACGATTAGTTTATAAAATTTAATAAGAGTAAGCGATAGTTAGGAAACTAAATGAAATGATACGATCAAAAAGTAAGGGTGCAAAGCCTGCAATGAAACGTGTAATTTTGTAACCTTACTTTTCGATCACTCCTCGTACATATAACGTAATTTCAAAAAAGTTGATAAATATTGAATATTTTAATGATTTTACCAGACATGTCTGAAAAGCATTGTTGCAACCAGACATTGCAAAAAGCATCAAAATGTGGAAATAAATGATATCATTGAAAAAATTATTAAACAATTTTTCTATAAGCAATCGACTGAATGTCCGTGATTTGAACGTTTCTTTAAATTTAGGCTTATTTCTAGGGTTTTCATCAATATTTTATAATTTTAACATTCGTATTTCAACTAATATCGATAATTTTTACAAGTTTTCGTAAATTTTGTTGATTTTCTTCAAGTTGTAACATATTTAATTAATCTCATGATTTTTGATAGTTTTGGTAATTATCGCTTAAATTTATAAATTTATGTCCTGTTTCACCAACTTCATTCAAATCTTATTCAAAGATTACATTTATTTGCGGATTAAAATATTCCATGTTATCAACATACAATAAATTGTATATTCTTGACTAGTATCTGTTTGATTTTCATTGGTACCCACCTGCACGTATTCGAATCTTGGAATAGCGAGCACAGTTAAACTTTAATCATGGATTCCACAGTGGCATATTGCACACATTAAATGTCCAAACACAATCAGCAGGGTGTGATAAAGTTATCGTTTTTAAAAACAAGTAATTGTGTAACCTTTTTCCTAACCTAACCTAGAAGTAAGTGGGATAGGCATCGTGCGCAGAAAGACTTACGCATTGTGTTCTATTGCAAACCTGTCTCCTAAGCTAACCTTAACTAGAAGTGGAATAGGCGTTGAGGGCAAAGAGACTTACGCAATGTATTCTATCGCAAACATTTCTCCTAACCTAACCTAACCTAGAAGTATGTGGGCAGAGTATCGTGCGCAAAGGGACTTACACAATTATCGTGCATCGTGCATACGCAATTTATTCTATTGCAAACCTTTCTCCTAACTTAAAATAGAAGTATTTATTCTATTGCAAACATTTCTAAAAACCTGATCTAACCTAGAAGTATGTGGAATAGGCATCATGTGCAAAGGAACTTAAGCAACGTATTCAATTTCAATCCTTCTACTTAAACCATAAACTAGAAGACATGTGATATTCATCAATTTCTTTATGGTTTATTAGTCAGCCTCAAAATTTCATTTAATTTTTCACACTTAAAATTTTCTGTATTGGATTTTTTTATCAATATTCAAGAAATTCGATTTCTTTAGAACCACCAACAATATTTGAGAAGCGTGCATGTACTTAAATAGTTGTAAAATTATTATATTATTAATTTATTTGCATAGAACTTATAATTGTTCAAAATGTATTAAAATTAAATAGTTTGTATTTTAAAATTACACCCGTAAATCGTGACCACTCGCGGATTATTGCTTACTATACGTTCTGTATTACCTATGAAAAACAACAATCACATAAATAACGCACGAAAACACTGATCTCTACATAACACTGGATTAGGCCTAACCGCTAGGGCGCGTTCCCACATGGGCGCCGCCATGTTGATCAAAATTGAGGTTTTATGACACCAATATTGCGGGACATTTGACTGGAACGCGTCAATCTGTTGCGGCATTTTTTGGTGCATAATTGGTCGAACTTTTTTATTTCAGGAGTTAAATTCACGACCATTTATTTTCTATTATTATTCTAGGGTTTACTTGTATATTTTCTTCGAACACATTTTATTTTTTTATATTACACTACCTAGTTTAGGTGCATGTTTGGAATATTTCGCGACGACACGAAAATATCTAAAATTTTCAGATTTCTATCTCTTTCCTAAAATGTTGGAGGGTAAGGGGAAAGAGACCGAGTACTCAGGGGGTAATCCATTATGAACAACAACCGCATTTTTTGATGTCAATGTCAACCCGATATTAGCAGGTAGTAAGAAGTCTATTTGTTTTCAGCCAGCGCGTAGCGTTATCTTTTGCCCGACTTGGGGTGGTTTTGATAGGAATATTTATTTGATATTTATGAAATTATTTAAAATGTAATTATAATTAATACGACATTTGTAAAATAAAGTCGAAATTATGTCTACGTGTACAATTTTAGGTCAATAGAATTTTTTAAAACGTATCTGACGTTTACATCTCGGTGAATATTGATCATCACATCTGAACGTTATATATTTTAACTTTACTGTAAATCTGTGGTTTATACGTGTGGCGCATAAGGTAAAATTTCGAGTTTAGAAAAGCCCCGTGAAAATTTGTCTCGGGTCGCTGCGCGACCCTCGACAAATTTTCTACACGGGGCTTTTCTAAACTCGAAATTTTACTTCATGCTTAGTCTGGGAGTGGACAACACTCGTTCTTAGAAGTTTCAAATTAAAGAATCACACTACTAAGTTTACTAAGTTTATTACAAATTTTCAAAGGTTACAGCTCGAAGGACCAATCATGGTCTTCGGAGACCGAAGGACTACAGGGAATCGAAGTTTTTTTACAAGAAAACAACGAAAATCTAAAGGTTTACTGCATGGATAGGAAAGAACATCTAATTTTGAAAAAAATATCGAAGCTTTGTTGGTTTTAAGTGCATTTTTAACTTCACTTTAAATCAGTATTTTATACGCGTGGCGCATGAAGTAAAATTTCGAGTTTAGAAAAGCCCCGTGAAAATTTGTCTCAGGTCGCTGCGCGACCCTCGACAAATTTTCTACGCGGGGCTTTTCTAAACTCGAAATTTTACTTCATGCTTAGTCTGGGAGTGGAAAACACTCGTTAGTTTAAAATACATCACAATTGGTAAAATATGTGTCGTTGGATGCCCGTCTTCAGGGGTGATATGTAAACAAATTATGGGTCTTAGGAGTTGTCAAATAAGTGAGTTACTCAACTGTTTCCAAGGGAATCTTTACGAAAACAAAAGATTAACATTTTACATATAAAATGTACAAGGTGAGAAACTCGATGTCTCAGCTCTATTAAAAGGGAAGGAAAACCGATAGAAAAAATTTGAAAAGAGGTTCATAATTGGGATTAAGTAAGGTTCATTTTAATCCAAAATTGCATATTTTTCTAAATTTTGAAAGTGAAGTAATGACGTCATGGAATATTTTTTCCCCAGAAACATACCTATATTTTTGGATATTTCAAAAGAGCTAATTTTTCTGAACTTTGTAGAGAAAAAAATTTGCTATCTTCTTTCGTTAAAAAATTAAAAGCAAACTTAAAAAACAGTATTATCAAAAATTCCAAATTGTCACGACTTAAACAAGTAGCCTTTGGAAGCAAATAACAAAGCACCAGTCAATAATTAAACTAATGGTTAACAAATATTGTTTTGTTGTCATTTGATTTTAGATTTCAGATTTTTCTATCGTTTTTCCTTTTCATATAATAGAGCGGAGACATCAAGTTTCGCTCACCCTGTATAATAAACTATAAGTGTGATACGTCATTGAATTCAGAAAAAAATATTCTTAAAAAAACTATGAAAATACAAAGAAAATCCAGAAAACTTGAACGCCATCTACTCCCAATAGCATTGTCGATGGTACTCACAGAATTACTATTATAAATGTCAATTGATTGTGCATTTTGAAATCCAGAAGGAAACTGAACTGCTATAACCATTTTAGTAGTCATATGCAATTTTCATATAAATTGACGATGTGAACGCCATCTGCTGCCAATTTTTGAGTAGTATCGTTACAGCTATTAACAGTAGATGGCGTTCACGTCGTTGTTTTAAATCTAAATTACATATGAGACTATTAAAATGAATGAAGATGGTTAGATTTCTTCTGAATTTCAAGTTGCACTATAAATTGGCAATTTTAGTAGTCATATGTAATTTACATTTAGGTTGACGACGTGAACGCCATCTACTGCCAATAGTCTTGTCTATTGTACTCACAAACTGACTATTATAAATGTCAATTGATTGTGCTGTTTAAAATCCAGAAGAAAACTAAACATCTATAACCATTTTAGTAGTCATGTGTAATTTACATATAAATTGACGATGTGAACGCAATCTGCTGTCAATTTTTGAGCAGTGGTATTGACAGTAGATAGTGTTCACGTCGTTAATACAAAAATAATATATACTGCCTTTCAAAAAAATCAGAAGACAGAGTATTTAGTGGACGATTTAAATGAAATTTACAGAATTTGATCATGTAAATGAACTGCATCGATGATCAAAAAATCAATTGTTTTGGTTACTATTTAATGGTATTTTTCTTTGATTTTACCATTATGAAGAGCTGCTAATTTTTTTATGTAATTGCTTCTAATATCCAAGTAGCCTCTGAGTAGTTTGAAGTTTCAGTTTGTAAAACATAAAAAGATGCCCCGTGTTCGTCGGCGTGCACAATATCATCATCTAAGTGAATTTGAAAGGGGTCGCATTATTGGAATGCGAGAAGCGGGTTTTTCGGTTCGTGCTATTGCTGAAAGGGTAGGCCGTAGTGTATCAGTGATCGTACGCTGCTGGTCTAGATGGTCCGAAGCTGGGGAGAATCAACGTAGACTTGGATCAGGACGTCTAAGAAGCACCACTGAGCGTGAATATCGAGCTCTTCGTCTTACAACTTTAAGGGACAGATTTACAACGTCGCGAGCATTGGGAAATGACTGGTTGGCTCTAAATGGCCAAAGAGTATCCATGGCTACTGTTTACAGAAGAATCCGCAGTTTTGGTATAAGATCCTACCGCCCACAATTGTGTCTACCTCTTACTCCGCAGCATCGCAGAGCAAGACTTGATTGGTGCAGGGAAAGACAACATTGGACCCATGAATGGAATAACATTATCTTCAGCGATGAGTCTCGGTTCTGTTTATGGGCTCATGATGGTCGCAGAAGAGTGAGACGTCGACGCGGTGAACGCAGAATTTTACAATTTGCTGTTGAAAGACATACGGCTCTTACACAGGGAGTTATGGTTTGGGGGGCGATAGCATATGGTAGTCGGTCTCCTCTAGTTTTTTTAGAAGCAAGTCTTAACGCGATTCGGTATATTGACAACATTTTACGGCCAGTGTTAGTGCCCTATGTAAATGGCTTGCAGAACCCCATTTTTCAGCAAGATAATGCTCGACCTCACACAGCGGCCATTACAAGTTAGTTTTTTGATAGTGCCGAAATCAATTTGATACCTTGGCCATCTCGTTCTCCAGATCTATCGCCAATAGAACATGTTTGGGATATGATAGGTGTTAGAATAAGTAACTTACAGCGTCCCGCTAACACTGTAATGGAACTTAGAGGTCAAATTATCGAAGTTTGGAATGAAATACCCCAAGTCGATATTGACAGCCTGATTTCTAGCATGCCTCGACGTGTTAATGAGTGTTTGGGAAATCGTGGAGGCCCAACACATTATTAATTTTCATTGATTTGTTTTTTTGTTTATCAAGTTGATTTTTTGATCATCGATACAGTTCGTTTACATGATCAAATTGTGTAAATTTTATTAAAATCGTGCAATAAATACTTGGTGTTCTGATTTTTTTGAAAGGCAGTATATATGTTCATTATAGCACTTTTTTCCGTAATTTAAAGAATTGATGATTGCCGTACTAAACTTATTTCACTTGCTAATTGGTTGGTTATAGACCATTTCACATTAAATCAGCGTTTTATACGAGTCGCGCATGAAGTAAAATTTCGAGTTTAGAAAAGCCTCATTTGTCTCAGTCGCTCTGCTGCGCTATGCCCGAGCCAAATGTTCGGGCTTTTCTAAACTCAAAATTTTACTTCATGCTTAATCTGGGATTGGAAACACTCGTTAGATGATCAGTCATAACCAGGGTTGTTATGTTTAAAACACTTTGTTTTAAAATAGTGTTTTAAACATGTTTAAAAACAGCCGTCGTGTTTTAAACGGTTTTGTTTTTAACATGTTTTAAATCTTAAATTTGTTTAAAACATGTTTTAAACGTTGGATTTGTTTAAAACGGTTTTTATTATCTTAACTGCTAAAAATAAAAATTTGCTAAATTATATTTTATATTACTTCATTAAAGTTTTTGGTTTGTTTTTAAATTCTAGCTAAATTGTTGAAGATATTTCAAATTACATTATCAAACATAACATTTTATTACAATAAAACTGTGTGTGCATACATGTTGTTTTTAAATACAGGGATTTTTTCTTTCAGGTATACATAAGCATACACTGTACATTTTTCGACGTTCGTTGTTTTTTGTTTAAGATTTCAATTTGAATCTTTAAACAAGGGCTTTCCACTCCCAGACTAAGCATGAAGTAAAATTTCGAGTTTAGAAAAGCCTGAAAATTTGGATTGGCCGCGTAGCGAAGCGGAGCGGCCAATCCAAATTAGGCTTTTCTAAACTCGAAATTTTACTTCATGCGCCACGCGTATAAAACACTGAAATATCGTAATGTTTAAAATATACGGCTTTAGCAATCTAATATGTAAATGTGGATAAAACGTTAGTTGAATTCTGCGCTGAAAAAAATGTTTAAAGCAGTGATTATAGCCAACCCATAAACTCTAACGTATATTAGGTTGCCTATAACCGTTGTTGTGGGTGTGTTTTTTGAACTTCACTGTAAATCAGTGTTTTTAAGCGTGGCGCATGAAGTAAAATTTCGAGTTTAGAAAAGCCTAATTTGGATTGGCCGCTACGCTTCGCTACGCGGCCAATCCAAATCCTCGAAATTTTACTTCGTGCTTAGTCTGGGAGTGGAAAACACTCGTTTAAAGCCTCAAATTAACCGCATTAAAACAACGATTTCCCGCAACTTTTAAAACGCTGTAATTATCGGGGTATGTATACTCAAAAGAAAAACGCCCTGTGTATTCTATTTTAAACACGTTTTAAACGTGTTTTAAACATGTTTTGAACACGTTTTAAACCTATATCATAACCTTATTTTGCATTTTTTTTGTATTGCTAGATTAGCGTGCTCTGTTTAATCGATTTGATTAAAACGTAACCAAATATTACCATTGCATAACATATTGATTAATAAGTTAAATTGTTGGAGTCATTAATTGAACATGAACGACCGTTTAAAACGCTTTAAAAAGGGCAAAAAGGGAAACTACCTGCTATTCAAACAGATAAAGTCATAAATTATAACATCAACACACCATAAATTGTGGTTTCTTTTCTTCCATTATGTTTCTGCGCTTGTTGAGGGTGTCTCTCTTCAAAATTTTCTGGTTTAGTAATTTTGGAGAGGCCCTAATATTTCTAGCAAATTAGTTGACAAAAGCCTTTAGAAATTCATTGAGTTTATTGGGCTGTTTCAAACTGCAGCACACCGTTTTTGCGCTACAGGGGGTGTTGTTTTGGTCCCAGCACATTTCGTGAAAAGATAACCGTTGAGCCATCTGTGATATCTCAAATTTGATCCGTTGCAAGCATCAGTTAATTCTAAGAAAATCATCCCTTTCTCTAGACGAAGGAAGGGGTGCGAAAATCACAACCACGAAATATGTTTGACCAATAAGAACGCTTTCCCCTCTTAATACTCATTTTAATTTTCTTCTATTATTAAATATGAAAATTACTCTTGCCAAAAACTTCAAACTGTTAACATCAAAAATTTAAATCTCTAAATACATCAAAATTCTTACTACTACAACGTTATTGTAAAGATATTTGTATATAAAAGTGTATATATTTGTACATTTATGGTAAATAGAATTATAAGTGCAAAGAAGTATTTTATTCCATATTTATTCACCTGCATCAGAAAATTATTGGCGATTTCCAACCCAGTGCAAAAATAAATCGTCAAAGAGATAATCTCTCCTAAACACAATCAGTATTTGTTAATATGGTGTTCCAGTGCATATTCTGAGTCGAAATAAACTGTCAAAGTAAATATCATCTATTTATATTGTTTTATTATAATACACTAAAGTGCATAGAAATCGGCCTACCTATTCTTTTTATTTTTTATGATAAAATCACTGATGCAATACTACCAACAAAACGTTTGACCTTTTTACGATAAAATAGACCATCAAATAGACATTGAACGGTAGAACGGCTGATTATTAGGCACTCTGACCACATACCACTAGCTTCGCCAATATTCCAAAAAGAGCTGGAGATTTTGCACAATCTACACTACCTAAAACCATGATGAACCCAGCAACCTTCAGTGAGTTTATTCCCACATCCACTGAAGATCAAAACAAATAAGCAAAAACAGTAGAAGAACGTAGACATCTTGATACATTTTGTATAATGTCGAATAAACAGCATCTCTTTAAATTATATTTGTGATGATTATTGTTAATTTAATAAACTCATAAGTACCATATACTGGTTTTTTCGATACCCTAATAGTCTATTTTATCTTAAAATATGACCATTTTCTTTTCGCAGTATTGCAAGAGTAATGCTATTATAAAAAAATAAAAAATAAATAATAAGCGGGCCGTTTTCTTTGCACGTAAGTGTATGACTACTTCTGAGATTTTCATCCGATGAAGAATCGTCCAAAAAGTGGCTGGAACAAATGGGCTTGCCAAATACAAAAATAACCAAAACAATGACTATTTTCGACCAAGAGTACAAAAATAATTGCGTTTACTGTAAATCGAGAAGGGGCGAAAGTAATCGACTGTTCCACGGGTATGCGAGCAAGTGTTTACTTAAAAGATGTTTTCAATAGTATTCAAAAATGCAAAATTTATAATTTTATGGATGTGGATAATAAGTTGCCTGTAATGTTGTTTATTTATGAACAATAAATTCTTGTTATCTAAAATGTATATTATTTGCCTGTCCTATTTGATTATATCCGCAATTATTAGTTTACAATTAAGCAATAATGTCGGGATAATGCATTTTACCTTGACATGGGTAAATTTACAAAAAGTTTACAATTTTAGTTTACAAAAGTTTCTAATTACTTAAAGGACGTAATTATAAAAGACTACAATATATAAAATAAAGGTGAAAATACTGGTACTAAGAAGCCGCTCTAACGTGTCATAAAATCTCAATTTGCTGCCGTTAAAATATGCACGCTGTCAGATATGGCCTATGCCTAATCCAGTGTTATACAGGGTGTTCGAAAAGTAATATAACGGCTCAATATTTCTGTTTGTGTTGAGTTTAGAAAAAATGTTTCAAATAAAACTTGTAGCTACTTATTTAAGCTACTAATTATTAATATGTTTTGATATACAGGGTGATTCATTTTCTAGCCAAATATCTAACTTACCTATTTTTAAATGGAATACCTTATATATTTCATTGGTATTCGATACATTGTTAAAATAGAAGGTTGCCTGTGAAAATCGCATGTTTTCAAGTTTATTCGTTAAAAAGTTACACACTATTGAACACATATTTTGTTTATAAGAACTAAAATATTAACAAGAAAATGTATTTAACTGTTTTATTAAAGCAGATGCTCGAATTTCCGTCTCCTTTAATTTGACAATATCCCAGTCATTTGCTTCTGTATCTTTCATATTTCAATTTTTTTAAATTTACTGTTTTTGTACTAAAATATTTTTTAGGTGTCTCCACAAATATAATCTAACCGTGATAAATATGGTGAACGTGCTGGCAATTTTATTGCCCCTTTTCTACCTATCCACCTGTTTTCAAATATTTCATCTAAATAATTTCTAACACGATGATCATAATGTGGCGCAGCACCATATTATTGCAACCAAATGGTGTTATAATTTTCACTAAAAGCATTCAGAATTTGTCCAAAATGAATGCTATTTATAAAATTAGGTTAAGCACTGAACCTAATTTTATAAATAGCATTCTACACATGATTTCTTCACAAAATTCTAATCGACGATTATAATCATCTTTTAATAACTCTTGAACCAAAGGTATTATAAAAGGATGAAAATTATTATGTCTAAGGGTGAAATGAATAGATGATACATTTATCTTATGTTGTAGCGCAGCTGACCGTATTGATGTTGGTGGGTTTTTGATAAATGTTTGCATGACATCCAAAGCCTTTTCGTTGTTTTTATTAGTTTTTGGTTTACCAATTCTTAAACGATAATTAATGAAACCTACGTCTTCAAAATTCTTTACTACTTTCCAAACTGTTGTTTTTGTAAGTGGCTCTCGATCTTGAAGTGTTATTAAATAATTTGACTACTTGCCCATAACTTCTTACGTAATCGTCGTAACCTCTTATCATTAAAATTGTTATTTTTTATGTTCGGCAAGCATACTCTTTTGTATTTCGAAAAAAAAGCAATAACTGTGAATTCAATAACAACAACTGTCATTAACATGATTCGTTCGTTTTTTAGTTAGTTTTTTCCTTGTAACTTTTGATCTAAGTGGCTTAAAAACGTGCGGTTTTTTAATTTTACCAAGTTACCGAATACCAACGAAATATATAGGGTGTTCCATTTAAAAAAGGTAAGTTTGATATTTATCTAGAAAATGAATTACCCTGTATATTGAAACATATTATCAATAAGTAGCTTAAATTAGTAGCTACAAGTTTTATTTGAAACATTTTTTTCTAAACTCTCCACAAACAGAAATATCGAGCCGTTACATTACTTTTCAAACACCCTGTATAGAGATCAGTGCACGAAGATAACAAACGTAACCTTTCGGAACCCATCAAAAACGTAATTTTCATCAGTTAATTTTGAGCAAACGGTAAGTTAGATCTATTTGGCCTGGGATATTTTAAGCATAAATAATACACCCCAAACCAATAGATAAACCTTTTTTCGGCAAAATATCGCCGTTGGCACAATCTAAATTTCAGCCAAAACCAATACCTTTTAGAAGTTCACCTACCTTTATTTATTTAACGTATTCTCATTTCTGTAGAACATTATTCGTACGCCTCACATATGGATCCAAAAAAATGCTAGGAGTAAACTACCACTTTCGATTTCCGCATTTTCACGAAAAGTATATCGGAAACTACTATTGTAATAAATAGCTTAAGTTTATAGTATCATCATAACAGCTCAATCGGTTAGGATTTTATCGTGGCGACAGAAGAACAGACATTTCTCAAAAATGGTCTTAATCAACTCGGGGGACCTTAAAATGGATATATAGACTAACATATTTGATTTGAAAATGTTCGCGAAAACAATACTTTCCCTTTGTTTTGCATATGAAAAAACACATTGTCGATTTATTAAAAAAATATATATATATGATCTGTTTCATAATTTAGAAACTGTTTCATTTAATTATACATGATGCTTGTATGACATCTTAAGTTAATTTATATAACTTCAATGAAGTTTACATTTACACTCGTTAATTTATAAAAAAAAAATGACTAATTTTAAACACTTTTGCTCGAAGTGGAATAGATTTGTTTCCTGTTAAAAATTGCAATAATTAGAGTAACACATTTGCGGTATCTGTTCCAATTTATCTTGGTCGTTTGCCCGAAAATCTTTATGATGTAGCAAAACATGGTGGTTCGAATAATCTCTTAATCACGCCATACATCTCCCTCCGATTTATTGTTATTTCTTTTGTTGCGAAAAGGGATTTACGATGAACGAATAATCGGATTACGTTATATTAGAATAGATGAAAACATATTTGGCAGAAAATTAACTTGATCTGATTTGAATAAACAATCACGGCCAAATAAGAATAATACAATACAGACAACTACAAAAATACATAATTTAATAAATTTAACACCAAATAAAAATTACTATTATTTTCATTTGGTGTAAAATTTATTACATTATGTATTTCTGTAGTTTTGTGTATTGTATTATTTTTATTTGACCGTGATTATTTATTCAAATGATCTGATTTGAATAAATAATCACAGTCAAATAAAAATAATTATAAGTTATCAAATCATTCGACTTGAATAGTTTGATTTAAAGGATAAAACATAAAAAATACTACTTAATGATCTTTAGTTCTAAGGAATCACGTGTAGTATTGTTCAGAACTAAAGGTCATTATGAAGCATTTTGGAACAGCAATAGCAAACAGTACTTTCCCTTTGTTTTACATATGGGGGAAAGGTGAAGTAACATCGTAAATATAGAAAAAAATGTTTAATTCTTTTGACTCGTTCTTGAAAATGAAGTGTAATAAATGCATTTTAATATATGAAAAATTATAAACGTAAAGATTATTAATTATGAGATAAGATTATTAATTTGATAAATAAAGGAAATAAAATGGGTATTAAATATTTATTGTATTAATCTATTAAAAAATATAGTTCTAATTTCATTTTGACATGCAGGGAATTTTTCTTATAAGTGTACATGCACATTTGCCGATGTATGAGCTATATTTTTTAGGCATTCCGGCCATTCCATAAATAAGTGCACACATTTTAAGGGCACATCAAGGATTTTAGCGAATTTCACATATATTATAAAGGCCATCAAAACTTGGCTTTTGGTTGTTACTAGAGGTTAAACAAATTATTGTGTCAAAAGTTATAACAATATAAACTTTTAGTACATTTTTATTTTGAACTCAAAAATATCGTAAACTGTTACCTAGACAAAACAAGTTATTCTATACTTTTTTATTCTAATATGTTCGAAGTTTAAAATAATTTTTTTTCCAAAACGAAAGAACTTTATTTAGATAGATTTTTTTAAATAAATAAAACATATCTCAACAAATAATCAAATACTTATGTTTTAATTTTCCTAAAAAATATATGTTATACCCTGATCCTTCCTAAGAATTTTTCCGTTTTCAAAAATATGGGCACTTTTAAACTTTTTGAGATATGATGTTTTTACCCAAGCGCTGCATTAACATGACGCGCTCCCACTTAGTGTTATTGGCCCGGATCGCGGTGTGCGCTGCGAGTCTGGCTTAATAAACCGAAAGAACTTTATTTATTCATTGTTTAACCTGAAATTAAGTCACTTATACAGTATATCTAAAATTATAGAGAATTTTCACATTTAGCTATCAAAATTATATACCGATAAGGTCAGTGAAAAATTACGAACGTTTTTACTTACTTTATAATTATTGGCCTTTTTGCGGATTACAACAAAATCTTGATGAAATCATACTGTCTTTAAATCTATGAACACTTAATATATATCATTAATTTGTATCTCATTGACTTCACTTGGTTTGTTTTACCAATAAATTATTTTATTTTCAACTAGTTTCTGTTTAATGCCATTTTCAAGAATGATGTACATATAACAGAAAACAAAAATGGTTATATCAGCCGTTTATTTTAAAAGTGAAGTAACTCCATTTCTCCATTTTTTATTGTTGACTGAAATAATAGTTTGAATTTTAAAAATTTTAAATACACTTAACCACAAATTGATTTTATGACTGTAAACCTCAAATAATGAAGGTTATTACAGTTAACAACCAAAAATTGAGAAATGGAGTTATGCCACTATCAAAAGAAACGGCTCATGTATCTAGTATTTATAACCAATTTTTGTAGGCATTTCAGGAAATATTCGCTTTAAATATCGGAAAAATCCAAATGTCCTTTCTGTCGTTGACAACGTTTTTTTATATAATTATCTTTGTATTCCCTGTAGTGTTCAACCATCATCTCTACCCTCGCCCACTCCTTTTTTTATTTCATTTTCCGATATTTAAGTGATTTCTATCGAGCGATTAGAAAAAACTTATATGGCTATAAGGTCCGTGAAAAATGCTATATAGAGCTATTTGAGGCTTTTTCATATATTTTAAATAGACTTAAATACAAATTGATTTTATGACTGTAAACCTCTAATTATGAAGGTTATTACAGTTAACAACCAAAAATTGAGAAATGGAGTTAGGCCACTTTCAAAAGAAACGGCTCATGTATCTAGCATTTATAACAAATTTTTGTCGGCATTTCAGGAAATATTCGCTTTAAATATCGAGAAAATCCAAAGGACCTTTCTGTCGTTGACAACGTTTATTTTATATAATTATCTTCGTATTCCCTGTAGTGTTGAACCATCATCTCTACCCTCGCCCACTCCTTTTTTAATTTCATTTTCCGATATTTAAGTGATTTGAATCGAACGATTAGAAAAAGCTTATATAGCTATAAGGTACGTGAAAAATGCTATATAGAGCATTTTTCACTGATCGTATCGCTATACAAGTTTTACGGCCAAGAGTAGAAATCCTCTTTAATATTAAATAAACATGGTTTATCACTTAATTTCAGGTTAAACAACGAATAAATAAAGTTCTCATGGTTTTTTTGAGTGGGACTCGCAGAGATCCAGGCCATTACACCAATGGGAGCGCCTCACGTCAATGCAGCGCTCTGGTAAAAAAATCATATCTCAAAAAGTTTTAAAGTGCTCATACTTTTAAAAACGAAAAAATTCTTAGGAAGGATCAGGGTATAACATATATTTTTTTTAAGAAAATTAAAACATGAGTCTTTGATTATTGTTTGAGATATGTTTTATTTATTTAAAAAAAAACTATCCAAACAAAGTTTTTTTTGTTTAGGAAAAAAATTAATTAAATAATTGATTAATTTATTTATTGCAACAAATAAATACTATCTCTACAGGAGATTACCGAAAGTCGGACTTGCCTGACCGAATATTCCGATCCGTTATTTTGTTGAGAACTCAGTGGGTTGGTTTGTCCTGAACATTCGGACTAGCCAATCTAGGCCCTACAGAGAGATTATCGGTGGCTGAATAAAAGGAGACCACCGGGTCAAGCAGATAAGCTTTTTTTTACTTTAAATTGGCATTTTTGAAGAATTGCGTTAAATAATTAATTTTCGTTGCAAGTGAAGTGTGCGGTTAAAACATACATAATACATATGTATGTGTTAAATCTCGTCCTAAGACAATGCTTTTAGGTCGCGCCCAATTATTTTGTATTTGAATTATTTTTGTGTTATAACCGAAGTAAATTTTATTTTTAATTAGGGAATAATTATAATTTAGTGAAGATAATTTTTAATTTTAATTTAAGATAGTTATGCAGTTTAATGTTTGTGTACACGTAAATTTATATTTCATATAATTTTTTTTTTTAATTTGGACGTATCATTCAGAAAACTCATTTCCTAGCTCTACTATAATTATACTGAGCAACCGGCACAAATTTCAGACTTTCAAAAGTTTTATTGTATTGATTCATTTGATTTTTTTAACACGTTTCAGCATAATTATTTTGAGTTTAAAGAGCCTAACAATTTGGATTTGCGAGGCGAACATTTAAAGCTCAGCTAAATTTAATTTTTGATATTAAGTTAATAATGTTAATATAACTTATAACAAAATCTAGAAAATCAAAATTCTGGAACATTTAATTAATTTCTCAATTAACCCGTGGTGAAACATTTTTTAATCTAATTCTAGATATTTACTGGTACATTATTTATAAATGTATAAATCTGCGGTCTTATGATTCGCGTTAGAACTGCTTTACAGAAGTTACGCAACTGTATTTTATGATATAGGGATTATCTATAAGTATACATATCCTAGTAGTAAAAAGCGGTTTAATTCCTTTCTTCACTGTTTTTATTTAAGTACTATATGTACATTTCGGACACTAAATGTCCATTATCAATAGTTAACTAACAAAAATTACAAAGGTGTCGGTGTATTTATATCATATAACGGATTTGTGAAACGGATTAGTGAAAAAAAACCTAAAAGTAATTATTACAACAATAGTTTTCTTAAAACTAGCCGCTTGTCGGGAATGCCACAGTTTTATTAGCGTCAACACCTGTGTTGGATTAAGTCAAGTAGGGGATTACTCAACGGGCTCATATCGCAATTTAGCAGAATATAGAGGTCCTTTTTTATTTCAATCGCTTCTATCATGTTTAAATTGTAAGATGATGACTGTTCTAATAAATTGACATTATTTTTGTTAAACTTGTGTTCTGTTTCTAGAATGTGGTACTGGTATTTTGCTACAATTACTACAACTGATTGAATAAATTCCTGATAAGGATAATTTGTCTTGTTTTTCAAAAGTGTTGCCCAATAATTTGCTAAGTTTTGTATTTGTGTAATAAGCTGGGGTGAGATTACATTTTTGAAAATGTTATTAAGTTTCTGGTTGACTTGTGGAACGTGGACTTTTTATTACAAATCCGTTTTATGATATAAATACACCGACACCTGTGTAATTTTTGTTAGTTAACTATTGATAATAGACACTTAGTATCCGAAATATACATATAGTACTTAAATAAAAACAGTACTTAAATAAAAACACTATTATAATAATCTTCACATAACTCACGAATACATATATATGGGGCATTCCACGCCAAATCGGATATCATCTGGCTTTTGCACCTCCGATTTTGTTCGTAATTTTTTATGTTATAGTACCAAATGAGAAAGGCCTTCCTGATTCTATTCAATTTTATTTGTGCGTCCGATTTCAAAATATCGATTTTTGAAAAAAAAAACGTTCCTTTTTTTAAAATGCTAATAACTTTGCGGAAAATAGGCTGATTTTAACCTTTTTTTCTTTTAATCATTTATTTTTCAAAATACTTTTTTAATATAATATCCAAAAAGTTTAAAAACCATATTTATATAAAATTTTCAAATTTTTAATATACAATGTTAATTTCCAAAAAACACGTACTGATCGATTTTTTTTTTTCTAAAAGACTGTTACTCTTTCCGCAACTTTTAAGCCTAGTCCGATTATGGGATAACAATAGGATCTATATTTTTTTTGAATTTTTAAAATGACATGTTTCAGCTACCAGTACTAAAAGTTAATAATAACCTTTCTTCCAGGTCCACCTGTAATAGTTGTTGCCATTTATGAAATGTAATAGATATGTGTTAATTGCGGAATGAGTAACAGTCTTTTAGAAAAAAATTCAAGAGAATCGATCAGTACGTGTTTTTTGAAAATCAACATTTTAAATAAAAACATTGAACATTTTATAGAAATATGGTTTTTAAATTTTTTCGATTTTATATTCAACAAGTATTTTGAAAAATAAAAAAAAATAAAAAAAAGGATAAAATAGGCTCATTTAAAAAAAATGCTTCTAAGTGTTTCCACTAACAGGTTAAGCATGAAGTTAAATATCATATTTAGAAAAGCCTGAAAATCTGTTTGTTCGCTGCGCTTTGCTACGTGATTAAACCAAATTTTCAGGCTTTTCCAAACTCGACATTTCTCTTCATGCGCCACGCGTTTAAAACACAGATTTAACGTGACGTTCAAATTATACTGCTTTAGTATACAGCTTTAGCGGTATATTTTGAACTTCTCTTGAAATCAGTGTTTTACAGGCGTAGCGCATGAAGTAAAATTTTGAGTTAAGATAAGCCTGCAAATTTTACTTCATGCTTAATGCTAAAAACAACGTCTACACAGTCCACATCAGAATATATATACTTAAACCAGAGCTGACCAACCCAAATTGCTTAGAGGGTCAAAATTACTGCCTAAAATGTTTCAAGGGCCACACCACAGTTTTTTTTTCAAAATTAAGTTATTTTTAATATTTTGTATTTATCCAGAAATTTAAAAGAGTTCTTTTAGCATTTTTGACATTTCTAAGAGTTTAGAAATAGTAAACTCTAATTTAATTGTTTTCTTTTTATACAGACAGAATTGTTTTTAATATAGATATCACTGTATACCGGGTGTTGAATAAAAAACGGCCAACGTCATATTTATTAACAAATTTAAACGAACTAAAAAAACAAAGTCAATGGCTGTTTTACTACTATAAATTGACAGTAATTATAAATATTTTTTTTTAAATTAACGTTATTGCCAAATAAAAGTCAACTTAATCTTAAATAGCTGCATATACTTTTCTTATTTTTTTATATTATAAATTATTTTTCTGAATCCAATTATGCCTGATATGTTGATTTTAGTTTTATATTTATGCCAAAAAATATTCAAATAAATCAATCACACATAAAAAAACTATTATTCCCTTCATTCTTTAATTTAATAAAAAGTGAAGTAAGGAATAACAGTATTTTCATGTGTAATAATCACTTAACGTAAATTCGAAACAGACAGTTATAAATTAATTATTCAATCAATGTATTGATCTATTAGATCAGGTATGGGCAACCTTTGACTTGTTGAGGGCCAAACTTTAGCTTGCAAATGCGTTCGCGGGCCGCGTTTAAAAGTACTTAGTGCATTTTAAAGTAGTGATAATATTTTTTGCGATAGATATTAGACATGAAATGTTATTATAGTACAATTTATTATAGTACAATTATACAATTATAGTACAATTTATTAAAATAACAAAATGAAATTTAAAAAAATGGTACATTATAATTAAATCATTAAATTTGCAATTGTTACAAACTACGAAAGTTAAATACACCGAAATCAATGAGAGACTTGAACTTGAATTTGGGAAACTAATCCATCGATATTTGGATTAATTCCACTGACACAGAGACGTAAAGAATTTTCCAAATTATCGTCAGTCAGTCTTGTACGATGTGTTGATTTATTAACTTTCATCAATGAAAAGAACAGTTCGCATTTATAAGTACAGCCAAACGCACAAATCAATCTTCTTGCGAATTTTCTAAGCTGCGGAAAATTGTCTTCTTCTAGGTATTTTTTGTAGAAATCGCACAACTCTAAGTCTTCAAATTTAGATTTTAGGAGTGTTTTCTTGAATCTCGATCAACTCGCAAAATCTGTACGAAAATTGTTCCGACAGTAACTTGAGTTCTTCAGCATATTGAGCATAAGCAATATTTTCATACGCAGAGAGCGTGTTGAAATGGTAACTGTTACCAGACAGCATCTGTGACTCCCACAAGCGTAGTTCGATCTGAAATGCTTTTAAATGGCTGTACAAATCATTTACTAACTGTCCTTGTTTTTGAAGTTTCAAATTTAAATCATTCAAATAGCCTGTAAGATCCACCAGAAATACTAAGTCACATATCCATTTTGGGTCACTTAATTCATATAGTGGTTTATCTTTTATTTTTATAAAGTCTGCTATCTCATTTCTAAGCTAGTAAAACCGTTTCAACATGTTTCCTTTGCTCAGCCATCTGACTTCACAATAATATGTTACGTCGTTATATTCAGCTGATATTTCATCCAAAACGCCTTGAACTGACGATGGTTAAGCCCTCGGGATCGAATAAAGTTGATGGTTTTTACTACCACATTCATAACATTCTGGAGTCGAATGGACTTAGAACCCAAGTTCTGTTGGTGGATAATGCAATGAAGGACTATGAAATCATATTTTTGCACATTTAATTCTGTTGCTTTTTCATTCAAAATTCCGATGAAACCTTTACGTAAGCCGACCATAGAAGGTGCACCATCAGTGCATACTCCAATTAATTTTGACCATGGCAAGCCAAAACTTGTGAATACCTTTTGAACTTCAATAAAAATATCCTCTCCTGTAGTGGTTCCTTTTAGCGGCTGTAAAGCAAGCAATTCCTCAGTAACAGTGAACTCCTATCAACACCTCGAATAAATATAGCCAGTTGAGCTGTGTCAGACAGATCGGTGCTCTCGTCTAATGCTATGGAAAATGATTCAAAAGCAGCCATATGGCCAGTCAATGTTGTTTTTATATCATTCCTTCAATAAAGCCAGCATTTCCTTACGTCGAACAACATTTCGTCTTGACACACTAATTTTTTCAAATTCTTTTTTCTTTTCATGACACATAATACCGCAAACTTCGAACATACACTCCTTCATAAATTCTCCTTCGGCAAATGGCTTTAATGCCTTTACCAGTTTTGAGCTAACTATAAAACTAGCTTTCACAACATTATCAAGTTGTGTTCTTTGTTTATGAAACATTTGTTGCTGTTTTTCCAAATTTGCGGTAAGCTTCTGGATTTTGTCTGTTCTTAATTGTCCTGTCAGTGAGTGCAGCGTAGCATGCTTAGTTGAGTAATGCCTCTTTATATTGAATTCTTTCATTACTGAAATGGATTCATTACACAGCAAACAAATAGGCTTACCATTGTGCAAGATAAAAAAGAATTATTCAGTCCATTTTTCTTGAAAATGGCGACCCTCTGTATCTACTTTTCGTTTCTTTCCACCAGACATCATTTTTGTTTACTTTTCGTTCAATAAACTTAATAACAAACTATAGTTAGTGACCACTCAAGATGCACACAAAGTCACAAAGCAAGTTGACGGCTCGAGCAGTTCGCTAGGATATCGCGTGTCCAAGTTATCACCTCGGTAGCTCAAATAGAACTGAACTAATGTTCGGGCCATCCACCCGCTTATATAGGCAAAATGAACGAATAATCTGGAATAAACTAGTTTAGAATAATTGAGAAGCAATAAATCTTTTGATTCGTCGCCCGTGAGGCGGCAAACCTCAAAGAATTTGATCGAGCAAGTCGAGTGGCGGCGATTATCAAAGAGTGAGGCGGCAAACATCAAAGAATTTGATGTTTGCCGCCTCACTGTCACTCCTGTGACCTAATCTAATATTTTTTTAATTGGGTTTTTTCAAAATGTCTCGCGGGCCGGATCATATCTTACAGCGGGCCGGATCCGGCCCGCGGGCCGGGGGTTGCCCATATGTGTATTAGATTGTATAACATAATATTAGACAAGTCATAAAAACACATAATAATAAAAATCTTTTTTACATGATTTGTTGGCAATAAATGTAGTATGCCTTGAAATAAAAAAATGTGCAACACAGGATGTTGTAAAGAGATACAATTTATGTGTTCAACAAAAATATTGTCAAATATCATCTATTGTAAAGTTAAGTCAATCAAAAAAGGAAAACATATGTAAATTGTCCTTTTAATATTGTTTAAATTGTTTATTAGTTTTTATTTAATTCGCGTGTTCCGTCAACTAATTTATTATACATTTACAGTTTGTTATTATTTTACACTTTAATATTTAATTAATACTTCATTCTTAGAAATAATATTAAATCCTTTTTGTTTACACGAAATTTGGGGGTTAGGATTGTTAAATCCTGTTTCTCAACATCAAATTTAGAGATTAGATTAGTTGAATCTTGTTTATTTGGATACTTTATGTAGTATAGAATAAATAAGTAGTGCAAGTTTTACACTACTTATTTATTCTATGCTACATAAAGTATCCAAATAAATAAGATTCAACTAATCTAACCTCCAAATTTGATATTAGGAAACAGAATTTAACAATATTAACCCCCAAATAAACTGAATTTAACTAACCCAAGCTACAAATTTGATGTAAACAAACAAGATTTAACCAACCTTACCTACAAACTTGATGTAAACAAACAAGATTTTACCAACCTAACCTACAAATTTGATGTGAACAAACAAGATTTAACTATTCTAAACTCCGAGTTTGATGTAAACAAACAAGATTCAACAAACATAACCTCAAAGATTGATGTAAACAAACAGGATTTTACAAACGTAACCTCCAAATTAGGTTTAAACACTAAAGATTTTAACGATGTAAGCTCTAAAAATAATGTCTAATGATAAAACGAGTGTTTTCCAGCCCCAGACTAAGCATGAAATAAAATTTTGAGTTTAGAAAAGCCTCGCGTAGAAAATTTTCAAGGAGCTTTTCTGAACTCGAAATTTTACTT
This sequence comes from Philonthus cognatus, assembly GCA_932526585.2. NCBI lineage: Eukaryota > Metazoa > Arthropoda > Insecta > Coleoptera > Staphylinidae > Philonthus > Philonthus cognatus. Next base: position 66,780,376 of record OW052242.1, on the reverse strand, counting down.
CATGCGCCACGGGTACAACACACACAAAGTGATGTACTAATTTTTAAAATTGATGAATTCGAATATTTTTTTCAAGACACTAATTTAATTTTTTTTAAATATAATTTTTAATATAAATTTTACTTCATGCGCCATTCGTATAAGAAACTGAATTCACGTGACGTTCACTTGTTCACAATATTTCAGTGTTTAATATGTGTGAAAAATTTTGAATTTAGAGAAGCCTAAAAATTTGGAATTTCAGGCTTTTAAAAACTTTAAATTTTACTTCATTCCTAATCTAGAAGTAGAAAACACTACTTTAATAGCGTTGTAACAAATCAAATTAAATAAGATTTCAAATATTTCATTGTGTAATTCAATATCCGGAGGTGTATTTGCACGGGAAGTAGTTGTTTCAATGGATATTTATCGTCTTAAATTGTCTTATTAATTAAGACACTGTTTGCATTTTCACGAATAGTTTTTTTCGTAATTTTATATATTATGTTTAAAGTGTGCAAACTATAAGAAGCGTAAGCTTATTTTCTCGAATTCAAATAGTTTTGAATTTGAATTTATCTTCTTTAAAGCTTCAAATTGAACTCTTTTAAAAAAATCGTATACATATGTATTATGTATTCTTAAAATAAAAAATCCCTGTGTGTAAATCGATGTTCTTGTTGATTAGGATTGAATAAACCATGCCAAAAAGAATTTATTATCAGATTGATATTTTCCTAGTAGCCCCGTGTGCTATCTCCCAGTACGGATATAAAAAAATCACTGCTCGTATCTGCAATAATTTTAAAATTGTGACCACCCCTGCACCAATGGCTACGCCCATTTCATAATTGATATCTCCCGGCGCAGTCACGATTTAGAACACTATCGACGATTTTAATGATATTTTCCGATATTCTAGGAAAGATTTTTACAACTAGTGCGAAACATAAAAATCCCTTTAGCAGCTAAAGGATGCATTATCCTCGGGTTTTAAGATCACTTAAACGATAGTAGGTCAGAGCAGGGAAGCTCGTAAAGCTAATTCCCTTCCCGTCAGATATGAATCTTATGTTCTCGTGTTCTGATAAAAATTTATTACACACTTTTTTATACACAGTGTATTCTATTTTATTAGGCATTGATGATAATAATAAAGCATTTAAAATAGACAGTTTAATTCGTCCTAAATTATGAAATTGAATCCGCGCAACTAGAAAATAAAGTAAAAAAGGTAGGCTTTTATAAATATAAACATAAAATATAAATATAAAATAACGATAATACTCCGATAAACCGCGAAAATAAGTTTTAACTAAGATAATAAACATCCATTAAAATAAGTACCTCTCGTGCAAATACACCAATAAATGTTGAATTACAAAATGAAATATTTGAAATCTTATTTATTTTTGTATAAATGTTAAAAATAATCATACCTGATATAATTTATTTGATATAAATAAATTTACAATAATAAACGTTACCAAAATGTTTAAAGAAACGACTTAGAATATTTTAAGTGTTCAACATAATAACAACATTCTATCATTTACTAATTTGCATTAATAAAACGTTAACAAACCTATTAACTAATACTCGTTAGCATACAGCTTTAATACGGTTCTAAGAATGATATTAACAATTAAATAAATCATTTTTGTATAATACTATTGCTAGTTTCCAATTAATAAATTAATAGCGTGGTACTACTAGTATAAGGCACAAGATTCGTGTTATACATAACCTCGATGGATATATCAATAGCGTTATTTATAATTAATTTAAATAAATTATAACGCTGGCAATCATTAACGTACAGAATAGTCACAGTTGGGTGTTACGATAGGGAATCTCGGTTGAAAGAAGATATAGAAAAAAAAAAAAACGGATGGCGCATCTTCGATCTCTTTTTTAGGGATAAACTCAATAATAAAAACATAAGTCGACGTTCGTCTTTTATTTTCGAGTTATAGCCAAAAACTATTTTTTTTTTCTATTTTCGATTTTTATTAATATCTCATTTTATTTATTATTTCATTAAAATAAGAGTTGCATGTTCTTTGGGCACTTTTTAAGGAGAATTGAATGAGATAATTAAAATAACAATATCTTTATTAATAAACAACATACAACACAAAGTTGTATTTTTTTTTTTAGATAGAAGTCATAGTTGGCTTTGGCCTTAAAGTAATTTTTTCTTGTCAATGATGTATAACAAGTCTATGATTTTATTATAATTAATGGTAAAAATATTGTTGTTGCTTTTACATGGCCGATTTCACATACAAAAATTTAACATTTGAGGGCTTGAACCCCCATATCACCCCTCCCTGGCTACGGCTACGGCCTTGATGGCGCATGAAGTAAAACTGGAGTTTAGAAAAATCTGAAAATTTAGTATTGCGTATAAATGTGTACTACCTTTTTAGATTTAAGCGGCTTAATTTTAGGTTTTTTGTATTCTTTTAATGTTCCCTTAAAACTTTTGTTATTTGTCAAAAGTCGAAATGTGGCAAATTTGACGTTTTCAATGTCGACACATCGAAAATGTCGATATCGACACAGTTTATATAGATTCATCGAAAATGTCAAATTTGACGTGTTTAATCTCGGTACATCGGAAATGTCCTAATTTGAGTTATTTAATGCCAATATACAGGGTGGGGCAGAAAAACCTATCCGATTTCAAAACGTTATAAAATTAAAACCACTCAACTTGACAACAAATTTTATGCCATTTTTAAATTTAAGTTTTGAAAAGCACATCACTCAAATGTCGTCCTTGGGAGCGGATACACTGATTTAGGCGCTCGCGGTAGCTTTCCATGACTTTCACCGTCATTTCCACACGAATTTCTTCAATTGCCCGAGCAATTTCCCTTCGTAAAGCAAGAAGGGTCCTTGGTCGATGCTGGAATACCTTCGATTTGAGGTAACCCCAAACGAAGAAGTCACATGGAGTGAAATCCGGTGAGCGCGGCGGCCAGCCAATATCACCTCTCAGAGAAATGAGGCGTCCGGGAAACATTTCCCTGATAATGTCCATTGATCGTCGCGATGTGTGGGCGGTTGCACCATCCTGTTGAAACCACACATTTTCCACGCCATTTTCTTCCATTTTGGGTTGAAGAAAATTTTCCAGCATGAAACAATAGCGCTCGCTGTTGACCGTTACGGTTTGCCCATTTTCTTCAAAAAAGTAAGGCCCCAAGACGCCTAGGCGGGAAAGAGCACACCACACAGTCACTTTTAGGCTATGGAGCGGTTTCTGATGTATTTCCCGAGGATTTTCGTCACTCCAATATCGAAAATTCTGCCTGTTTACGTCGCCACAAAGGTGAAAATGGGCTTCGTCCGTGAAGAGCACAACATCGTCTATTGGGAGTCCTCGGAGATCGCGACACAGGTTCATACGGGTTTCAAAATTCCTTTAAATTAATTCCTGTGCAACAACCATTTAGTAGGGATGCATTTTGAGGTCCCGGTGCAAAATTCGCCGAATATTGCGGTTGGAAATCGCCAAAGCGAGCGAATGTTTTTGTGCCGAACGACGCGTGGAACGTTCAATCGCGGCTCTCACATTGGCCACGTTTTCAGGTCCTGTTGCTGTCCTGGGACGTCCAGGCGACTTCTTTTTCAATGCTGAACCCGTCTGTCGAAAATTTGATACCCACAATTTAATCGTAGCGTGATGTGGAACAGGATCATGACGCCCGAGTCCGAAATGAATTCGAAAAGCACGTTGTGTAGCAATTATCGAACCGCCGTTTTCGATAAACCGCTCAATAACAAAAGCACGATGTTCACCAGACCAAGGGATGTTGACTGATGACAAATGGCATAAAACCGGCTTTTTAACGGTTTTTACCCCACTACTCTACCTGTTCCCTCTTCTGGGAAAAAGGGATTTAAAATCAGATAGCTTTTTCTGCCCCTCCCTGTATCTAAAAATTCCAATATTGACGTGTTTTATATCGACAAAAACGTAAAATCGAGCCGAATGTATTTTAAACTTGATAATATTTAAGTGTTTTGTACGCGTGGTGCATGAAGTAAAATTTCAAGTTTAGTAAAGCCCTAAGAACATTTTCAAGCGGGCTTTTCTAGACTCGAAATTTTACTTCATGCTTAATCTGGGACTGGGAGACACTCATTCGGAAATTATAAATGTCAATGTCGAATGTCACACGTGTCAATGTCGATTGAATAATGGTTAATGAAATGTCACGTGCGCGAAATTTTCATGATATTTTTAATATTTCTAGATTTTCGAGGATTATTAAAATGTTCATCATATTTTCAATATTTCGAGATTTTAATTAGATTTTTGATATTTAGAGATTTTCGTCCATTTATAAAACTTTCATCAGATTTTTAACATTTCGAGGATTTTGACGATTATTAACATTTTTATCACATTTTCAATATTTTGAGATGTTCATCAGATTTTCGATATTTTAATATTTTAGTCAATTTTTAATTATTATAACAGACTTTCAATGTTTCGCGGTTTTTGACGATTTTTAAAATATACAGCAGATATTTAACGTTTTGAGATTTTCATCAGATATTCGATATATAAAGATTTTCGTTAATCTATAAAAAAAAGTTGAGATTTTCAACGTATCGAGATTTTTGACAATTTTTTAAATTTTCATCCGATTTTCAATGTTTCCATATTTTCATCAATTTGTAAACTTTTGCAGGCATTACTAAACTCGAAGTTTTACTTCATGTTTAATGTGGGGGTGGAAAACACTCGTTAGAATAATAATGGGGAACTTGAATAAAAAAAAAAATGTTAATCTAAAAAATAATACCACTTGAATCTGATCTATAATTAGAAATGTCTAACTCAAGTCTACAAAGTGACATCTAACTTAATCTAACCCAACTTAACAAAATTAATTCTAACCTAACTCTATAAAATAACATCTAACCTAACCATTCTTAATCGAGGAGTGGAAAACACTTGTTAGTAGTTTTAAATTGAATGATATTGTGATTTTACGCCAATGTCGATAGTTTAACGGTAAACATTTGCTTTTACATAAAAATTTAACATTTTGAAATTTTCGGTCATTGTAAAAATGATCTACATTTATGATTATACATAATTACTTTTTTTATGTTTTATAAAATTTTAGTTATATATTTTTGTTACTAAATAATTACGCTGTTTTTTTTTTGATAATGACACAAGTGAAATTTGTTAATTTTTATTTTATATATGTATTTGTATATTGTTTTCAAGTCAACACCGGCACAACTGTACTCTGGTAGCTATTCAGAGGAAATAAAGATGTGCGTGTCGTTCTCTACAATAAAAGTTCACTGACATTTGAATAGATTCAATGCAAAACATAAACATCACTTTATTTAGTTGTGCCACTATCAAAGCAAAGCAGCGATTTGTATTTGGTTTTGTAAAACATTGGTGGGAGTTTAGTTTAATTTTAGTATATTTACTTAATAGATTACATTTTTACACACATTCTACAATATAATTATACAATTTGGAAACTATACATTTAATGTTTTGCAATTTCGCATTTGCCATTTATTTTATTAAATTAGTAAAAAAATACAAAAATTAAACAAAAGAACTAAAATATTGAAATAGTATAAAAATACAACTAATATCTGCTAATTATTATTATTTTATAGAAACAGAAAACATTCTACACAGAGAGTTTTTCTTTTAAGTGTACATATCTGAATTACAGTGTAAATGCTGTAAATTTTCAGATACTCGTTATTTTTCTAGAAGAATTCAATTTGAAGAGGAAAACGAGTATTTTCCACTCTTAGGTAAAGCATAAAGTAAAATTTCGAGTTTAGAAAAGCCTGAACAAATTTTCAAGCTTTTCTAAACTAGAAATTTTACTTCATGCGTCATGCGTATAAAACACTAATTTAAAGTAAAGTTGAATTATTTTATATGTAAATCATGCTTAAACATTTTTCAGCAAATGCTCAGGAATATCTATACAGAAAATAAAAATTCCCTGTACAAGAAAACAAAAGCAATCAAAACCGAAATTCAGATTCCTGAAGTTTTACAATTGTCAAAAATGTGAAAGCAGGTCTTCAACATTTCTGAATAAAAAATAAAACAAACAAAACTTGATTTTTGCAAAATAAAATCTGTGATGCGGCCCTTGAAATATTTTAAGTGTTAGTTTTGACCCAAATTGCTTCTAATTTGGGTTGGCGAGCCCTGTTCTGAAAACATGAAATGTTGGTATAGTGTTTGTACAGGTCTAATAGAACTAAACTAGCTTTAAACTACAGGGAATTTGTCTTTTAACTATGGTATACACATTACGTTGTAAATTTTCAAACATTCACTGTTTTTGTAAAAGTGTTCTATTTTAAGCCAAGATAAAAAGTGTTTCCTCTTTTTAATTAAGCATGAAGTAAAATGTTGAGTCTAGAAAAGCCTGACAAATGTTTAAGCATTTCTAAACTCGATATGTCTCCTCATGCCAGGCGTGAAAAATACTCATGTAAAGTTCAAAAACACAAAGTAGATCATAGCAACTTACGGTAATTTATTTATTTATTTAACGAATTTGCCATTAAAAAACTATATATTAAATGTTTAACAATTTTATTTGATTATTTGTGACAGAAATTCAAAGAATTTTTAAAACATTTAAATGTTTTTTAACAAAATGTCAAAAATGGTCAATTTAAATGGTATTTTCAGTTCTCTCACGCAAACCACACTTTAAATTACTCTTAATATTCAATTGATTCACATAATAATAATTGTCCATTCTAAAGAACTTATTGTTCGCGTTAAATACCGCGAATTTTATAAATACTTAAAATACGTGACCTTTTTTGATGGTTAGTGGCTTTATTTTCTTGTTGTGAAAACCGGCTGCATTTTTTGACTACTAAGCGAGTCGAAGACCCAATAAACAGCGAATAATTGCTTTGTTAACCATATCTAGCGTAACAATGGGTTCACCTACGTGCCCGATGAGTCATAAAATGCAGGCCAGTTCAAGTAATAATTTATTTTGTGTTATCGACTTTAATCTTCTTTCTGTGTGTTATGTGATCTTCTTTTATTATTTAAACTTTCTCCTACTCTTCAACACTTGTGCTTTCTATTTTACAAAAACTAAAATCTTTGAGTCTTGTTCTGAACAGTGCAGTAGTAACCTCTTACTTTTTGTGTTGTTATTTATTGCTCTTTATTCATTTTTGTATACATGTAATATTTTAACAAACACCGTGCATTAAACGGTGTTTGTTAAATATATAGGATGTCCCAACTAAAAGAATCTCCGATTCGGTCCAAGTTTGGAAAAAATGATAACACAGGTTAATTTTCACTTTAAGGGAGACCAAATTTGATCTTGGTTTAAAAATTACTTCTGCATCCCTCTAGCCCTCACAGCCAATCCTTAAAACGAATTAAATAGCAAGAGGGGTCGCGTGACTTCATTTTGAAGCTGCTTTCATTGTCTGTACAACCATGATTTTATTTTTAGTTTTGGCATGCATTCTGGGCGACCACATTATCGATTATACTATTGTATAGAAGTTAGGGGTAGAGATTTTGAGCAGTACATTCGTTAAATTTATTTGTTTTTTCATAACCACTTCTTACCTAACAGTATTTTAAGTAGCGTTTCCAATAAAAAAAGTTGGAAATTGAAAATGAAATTATGGTTGCATAGACAATGAAAATAGCTTCAAAATAATGTGCCACTCGACCCTTCTTGCCATTTAAATTTTTTGAAGGGGTGGTGGCTGTGGGTGCTAGAGTGATGCAAAAATAGTTTTGAAACAATAAAAAAAATGTGGTCCCCCTATAAGTAAAAATTAACCTGTTTCAACATTTGTTTCTAAACTTGGACCGAAGCGGAGATTTTATGAGGTGCAACTTTTAGTTGGTATACACAGGGTGTCCCGTTAATGTGGAGAAATGGCTTAACCATAGATTCCTGGGATAAAAATATGATGATCTACTACTTATCTAAATATAAAAATTTACGGTTTATCCGGAATTAGTCTTTAAAGTTCAAAAAATATTATTAATTTTATTTGTAACGATGAATAACACGCTCATTATTCGATTTGACTGAAATTATTATGGTTTATTATCATAATATAACACATCACTTAAGTTATTATGGTCATCATTGATTGACAAGAAGTATAAAAAACAGTAGTACCACAACATAAAAACTAAAACATGTTTATACTGGCGCACCTTATAAAATTTTAAAAAAATATTACTTCAAAGATTGGTTCATTTGAAAGCTTTTTTGGTTGTTAATAATGTTTGATATCTTCTACTGTTTTACCACAAAAATATAAAATATGAATATGGTATAATCAATTTCCTTGGCAAAATCTTAATAGAACCAACATCCAGTGAATTTTTCTTTTCGGTAAACATATGCATACGCTGAACTTTTTCGACATTCGTTGTTTTTTAAAAGAGTTAATTTAGGACTTGAAACGAGTGTTTTCCACTCCCAGACTAAGCATGAAGTAAAATTTCGAGTTTAGAAAAGCCCCGTGAAAATTTGTATCGGGTGGCGCAGCGACCCGAAACAAATTTTCTAGGCTTTTCTAAACTCAAAATATTACTTCATGCGCCACGCGTATAAAACACTTAAATATTGTAAAATTTATGTATATTCAAACTTTACTTAAAACCTGTGTTTTATACGCGTAGCGCATGAAGTAAAATTTTGAGTTTAGAAAAGCCCAGAAAATTTGTCTCAGGTCGCTGTGCGACCTGAGACAAATTTTCACGGGGCTTTTCTAAACTCGAAATTTCACTTCATGCTTAGTCTGGGAGTGGAAAATACTTGTTTAAAGCAACAAATTAATATCTTGAACAAGTTTCTCATCTTTCACGTGTTGAAACATATTAAATCATACCTTCAAATTAAACTTAAAACAAGGAATATCTAAAGATTTACAGAAAATGGGCTGAATTTGGAATACGTATACTTAAAAGTAAAACTCCCTGTATCTATTTGCTCCGGAGGAATATGAATAATTATAAGCTATAATGAAGATAACAATTAATTCTCAAAAAACACTCGTTCATTAATTTTATACATAATTGACGTTTGTTAAACAATGGCGGCGACAAACAAAAAATATGTATTTTTTATCACCCAAAAAACTAGATTTCGATTTTACTAAATAATAAAAAATAATTTATTTGTATTTCATTTTTTTTTGGCAAAACCGTACAAAATATAAAACATTATTAGGAGACAAAAAAGCTTTTCGGTGAACTAATCTTTCAAGATGTATTTTTTAAATATTTTTAAGGTGCACCAATAAAAACATATTTTAGTTTTTATTATTTATTTATTAACGGATGTCCATTTAAGTACAATAATATTATAAAACTAAAAATAAAAATAAATTAAATATAAATACAAATACATCATAAATATAGGTACGTAAAAGAGTAAAAAACAAACCACGTTTAGGTACAAACAACAGATTAAAATATGTAGACTATTTACCCTGACGGAAGATGTTCTTCAAAGCATTCCTGCCAATTGCACCAAAGTCGGAATTGATGGCGTTACAATTATTGGCGATTCTGAATATACCAAAATTTTTACCATAGTCCGTCCTACAATATGGTACATGGAACAGATCGAAGGAACGCAAACTTCTAGCTGGCACATTGATTTTAAGTTGGCTAAGTAAATAGGGACAAGCAATCGCCCCATTTATTAAATTGTACCCTAGCATTAAATCTGCATTCCTTCGTCTCTGCTCTAACGAATGGATATTTAAAGTTTGTAGGACGTCATTGTAGGAGCCGACAATCCCGAACTTGTAGGAGATACATTTTGTGAATTTAACTTGGACCCTCTCAACCATTTTTACGTCAGATTAGCTATAAGGATTCTAAATAGTGCAACAGTACTCAAGGTGGGGGCGGACAAGGGATACATACAAGGTCGTAAGGGTATGACTGTTTGAGAAATCTCTGCTGTTACGTTTTAAAAAACCCAGAACACGGTATACCTTAGCAGTTATGTTGCGTAGATGGTTGTTAAAGTTCCAGTTGTGAGACAATAATACACCCAAGTCTTTAATGACTGAAACGCTCATTGTCGAGGCCCTTTTTTTAGTAAAAGTTATACAATTACATTTTTTGAGGTTGAGATTCATACGGTTGTCAGTACACCAAACTGAAAATCTATTTAAGTCTTCCTGTAACAACGCAGAAGATCTATCATCCGCAATTCGTAAAAATAATTTTATATCGTCTGCAAATAGCAAGCACTGGGAATTATGGAAACAATCAACCACATCATTTATAAAGATGTTAAATAAAAGAGGTCCAAGGTGTGATCCCTGGGGAACCCCTGAAGTTACAAGTATCTCAGACGATATAACACTACCAATCCGCACGGCCTGTGACCTTCCGGATAAGTAAGACTGTATCCAATCTAAAATGGATTCTCCAATTCCTATAATCTTAAGTTTCAAAAGAAGGATGCTATGATCTACCGTGTCAAAAGCCTTATAGTAATCGGTATATATTGAGTCTACTTCAAATCCCGCTTCTAAGGCTGTAACAATATAATTACTATAGGTCAGTAAGTTGGTAAGAAGTCGAACACCCACTTCTAAAACCATGTTGCTTATCGGATAGGACACTAGATACACATTCAGATAGGGGTGCACTGATTAATTTTTCAAATATTTTTGGCATAAGCGATAGAGGAGAGATCGGGCGATAGTTTGAAACAGCGTTCTTTTTACCGCTATTAAAAATTGGTGTAACTATGGCACTTTTCCAAAGAGAAGGAAAACAGCCTGAAACTAGGGATTGGTTATAAAGTATCAATAGAGGACGACTAAGGGAAAAAGAACATTGTTTTAACAGAATTGGTGGTAAACCATCAGGGCCCGTTCTGTATGAATCTTTTAAATTGGCCAGTTTGTCTAGGACATCTGTAATTTCTATTTGATCACATTTGCTATAATTAATGTGATTGTAAGAATATATTACAGACGAAGGCAAAATATCATTGTGTAGGGGTGTATTATAAACTGATCCAAAATGATTAGCAAACAACTCTACAATATGCTGCATATTATTTACTAGAACGCCATCGTGTTCAAAAGTACCAGGAATAGTCGAGATTGATCGATTTAGGTTCACATGATTCCAGAAGAGTTTGGGGTTACGAAGCAGAGATTCCTTAACAGATTGAACATGGTTCCTATAGCAAATCATGGACAATTCTTCACACCGTGAACGGGTTTCTTTAAAAATGTCATAGTCTGATTCCAAGCCTGAACGCATAAAATTTAGGTGGTGAGTTTTCTTAAGGGAAATAAGTTGAATAAGTTCCAAGCTAAACCACTTCGGAAACTGATGCTTCCGACAGGTAGATAGTTTTTCTAAAGTTCTAGGAGTATATAAATCGATAATCGAATATAACTATATAAAATAAATGTACATTAGTATTTATATCATTATTTAGAAAAAAACTGTCCCAAAAGGTATTTAAAATTTTATTGGCAATAGAACTGTAATCAGCACGTGAAAAATTATAAACAAACTTAGAATTCCAGTTAAAGTTGCGCTGAGATATATTTAAATAATCAATCTCGAGAACAATAGCAGGATGATGTTGATCACAGGGAATTATATCAAACGCAGCTCTTGAGACACTATGCTGGCTAGCAAAGTATGCATCAAGAAATATTAGGTCTAAAGTCACAGAATTAAAATTAGTAATATTATTCACTTGCTGCGAATTAAGTGTACTAAAAGTGCTGGCAATTATTTGAGCAGCGGCAATAGAAGAATATGTTGTTATAACCATGTCAATATTACTCCATGTAACGTTTGGAAGATTATAATCACCTAAAATACAAGTATAATGATCAGCTAATATTTCACTAAGTTCCTCAATTAACTGCGCATGAGTATCGTAGCACGTATCTGGAGCATTCGGTGGGATGTAGATTCCTCCAATAAGAATTTTCAATCCTTTTGCGGTGATGGCAACGTTGTTACCGGGGATTATTTTAATCTCCGGCAACAAGAATTGTAAATATTATTTACAATTCTTCCTTTATTTAAAATGAGTTCGTACCCAGCAATTAACTAATTGAACGGTCCAAAGGATTATCTCGGGCGGTTTCAACCGTGCCCGGGCCACCATCTACCTGGGCAGGTGTGGCGGATTGTCCCTCGGGGTTTTTCGAAATCGGCAATTAAGGGAGAGGACTAATGACCACCGTTGCAATTTGAAAGAAGAGAGATTATAAATTTCTATACTTCTTTCAAATTGTAGCTTAACGGTTGTTTGGATTTGAGGGTTCGCTGGAAGTAATTATGTTGTCTGCAATAATTACTTTCTAGCGAATTCTTTGCCAACGGTCACGTAGTCCTCAAAATCATCCCTTCTCCAAGCCATTTTTCGTGGCATAAATACCGGGGGACGGCATCCAGGAAGCCAGTCCACTCTTGTGCTGTACAGGGGCAGCATGTGGATTCAGGAGGAACTACCATTCCTCAACTCTTCTTTCTGAGCCAGGAAGTTCTGACCGACGCCGACGCCAGACGTCCTAGCCGTCGTTCCTGCCGCCAGAAGAAGATTCCAACAACAGGAAACAACCGACGCCGACGTTAGCCGTCCCTGCCGTCGTTCCTGTTCTTGGACCAGGACGCCGAGAATCCGATTGCCAGCGCAGTCGCCTCGACGCCACAACGACGCTCCAGTGTAGCGTTCGTTGCTTCCGCCCGGATCCAGGCCAGGCCAGCAACCCACCGACGCCAGGAAACTTTGCCCGACGCCAACGCCAGCCGTTTCGCCGTCGTTCCTGACGTCCCGCACTACGAGTGTAGTGTTTGTTGCTGCCTCCGGATCCAGCCAGATGCACCACCCCACCGACGCCGTCTCACACCGGGCCGCCGTCTTGGTACTTGGACGCCGCCTCCATCCGGAAGCCACCACTAGCCAGACGCCACCGCTAGGCTAGTAGAATGCCCGATCGCGACGCCGACGCCACACCAAGTCTGCCCTGTAACTCGTGCACTGTGCTTCTCTTGTTCTTATTCTGTTTGTTGTGTTAATGTTTTTTTTATTTGATTTATTTTGTTTTAAAATAAATAATTTAAAACAGCATACGTGTTTCAAAAGTTAGTGCTCATCTCTCTCTAACTCAACCAACCTGAGCTAGTTGGTAATCAGCTTGGGGTACCTTCCCTCCCGTTGATAACGTATAATTCTTCTTGTAAGTTGGCAACACTGCGCACGAAATGAGAAGTACATTTTCTAGAAACTGCAATCAGTACTCCTCCTCCGCGCGATTTCCCAGTCACTAAAGGGTCCCTGTCACAGCGAAAGAGGTTATAGCCGTTGAATCCCAGTTCAGCATCAGAAATATCAGCACTCAACCAAGATTCAGTAGAAATAAAGAAATTCCGCCAGAGATACTGACGCACGTAAATCACTCAGTTTTGTTTGAAGGCCCCTCACGTTTTGGTAATAAACTTTAAGCGTATTGTTTGTGTCAGGCGTAGAAAAAATATTAACATTTTCTACTTCTTCTGAGATAAAAAATGATCTGATACAGTTTTATTTTTATTATTATTGTTAACAGGAGATTTACGACGTCTACGGTTAATAAATGGTTTAATTGTAAGACTTTTAGGCCACTTATTAGCTTGTAAGAAGGATGCAATATCACATTCGTTAATCGCAACTTTAAAAGAGGTGTAGAGGCTATTATCTGCTAAAGGCAAGCAACTGACGTCCCAGGGGCACAATTGTGAATGTGATAGTGTACACGTTTGCTAGCGGCTTTAAACGTTGCATGTTCTGCAGTACCCAGAATACATATATTCGATGATCTTGGGCGATTAATGGCAGGATTTGACATTGTAGTATCGATTGATGAAACCGTAGATATAATACTGCCTGTGATGGCATTTTTGGATTGTTTGGTTGAAACTGAGACTGTTTTAGTATTGCTAGGAAACTCTGTAGGAGCGGACTTAGGTTGAATGGAAGCAGTCGATTTATTTTCAGACATTGATTTAAGCTGATTAGAAACCAATGAAGCGACAGAACCAGAATTGCTAACAAAATTACCTTTATTACTATTATCATTCATATTATTTTTATTTTTATTTTTATAATTATCATGTTTATTAATAGTGATTGTCGATTCAAATCTAGTGATAATGTTAGTGGTGACATCATTCAAACTAGAAGATTCATCACATTTAGCACTGTTTGAGTTTTTGGCACTAAAAGACGATTTCAAAGATAATATGTTACTTTTCAATTCGTAGTGATTTTGCATAATCAGTTCCTTGATTGAGGATAGATCGATAAGTTGCCTAATTTCAAACAGCTCTAGTTTTGAACTATCTATAGTTTCATGCAGTTCAGCCATCTGTGAATCAAAGGAGCAATGACAACTACAATTGTCACTCTTGTCCGGCTTGTCATTTCTGTACTCGCTACTAGATGACTTACAACCAGGGCAATTCGATATAGAATCCTGTACCGGACCTAGAACTTCATGCCCTTTATATTGCTTAAGACAGCTCTTATGAAATTTGGAGCTACAATACGTGCAAGTAATTCCGGAAGTAACAGTCGCTTTGCCCTTGTAACACCCCATAATAAAACTAGCAACGAAAAATCAACCTTATAAAACCGAAGATAGAAAGGGATAAAAACAAAGGAATAAAGTACACTTAAGTGAAACAGACGTGGACACAATCTTCACAACACGCGGTCCGTCATGTTGGCTAATAAATAACGAGCACAGGGTAAGCAGACCACGGAATGAAGGATATATATATATATATATATATATATATATATATATATATATATATCAATATTTTATAGGTTATATTTGTAAAAACAGTAAAATTAGACTGAGCATTAGCACTTACAATGAAGATGCCATCAACAGATTCTCGTCAAAGGGAGAGTATCTCCGACGATAGTACTAACCAATAAATTGAATAAGTATAGTTAATAAACTCAGCTTTGCTCGCTTCGCTCGTGTGCCGGCATAAAGCAAACCTTTTTATGTTTTGGTACTATTGTGTTTTATACTTCTTGTCAATCAATGATGACCATAACAACTGAAATGATGTGTTATATTGTGATAATCAACCATAATACATTTTAGTCGGATCGAATAAAGCGTTCAATTGTTAAAAATAAAATTAATAACATTTTTGTGAACATTGAAGACTGATTCCGGCTTTGCCGTAAACTTTTTGATATAGATAAGTTATGTTAAATCATCATATTTTGATCCCCGAAATGTATGGTTAAGCCATTTTCCTACATTAATGGGATACCCTGTATATTTTATGGCAAAAAATCGTGTTTTAGTCATTTTGACATAAAATTGCATACCCCGCGTAAACATATGTAGGTCGAAGGCCATTCTAGAAAAAAGATGAATTAATTAAACTGTTAATGGTGCAGGCTTCTACTTCATTATACATCATAATTTACAAATGAAACACGATTTTAACTTTGTTTCTATACCTGAGACTTTATTAAGCGACTATTGTTTCGACAACTTTAACTTGTCATTTTTAAACTCAAACTCACAGTGAGAGTTAAGTTTGAAAATGACAAGTTAAAGTTGTCAAAACCAATAAAGTCTCAGTTATAAAAACAAAGTTAATATCGTTTTTTATTTGTGTTATAATTAATTAAATTAACATTTTTGTTCCAGAAAAAATATATTGATATTGATTATATTTTTTTATATATTTTTATAAATTCATTGTTTTTCTTTTACACAATTTTCTCTAATGTTGTCAAAGACTTTTGATAATTTCCAACAAATAACCTGTGACACAAAACATCTCTTTTATCGTAAAACATCTCATTCGATACAACACATGTCACTTTTGACACAAATTGAAAAATATTTTTGACCAAATCAAATCAAATCAATTGTGATTTGTATCAAGACTCGCTTAGCGAATATTAATTCATGTGATTCCAGAACAAAATGTCATTATTGCCATTATTAATTTACCTTTATACCAACAATCTATGCTTAGCAAGAATAAATTACTTTGATTTTATGTCAAAATGTCAAAATTGCCATTATTCATTAAAATAGTTGATTTGCAAAATTCTTTAACATAATTATACAATTTATGAACTGTAAATTAAATGTCTCACAATTTCGCATTATAGGTACATACATTTTACATAGACATTCAAAATAATTTGAATTTTATTAAACTAATTCATGACTATATCGACACAAAATTGTCAGAGGACGGTGTAACCAGTTTTTAATCGACATGATAAAAGTAGATACTATTTGCAAACAAAAACTGTTAAATTGGCAAAAATCAACCGAAAAAACATTGTTTCAAGTGATTTTTCAACAAATTAGCAAAGTCGTCGTTAGGAAATGTTTGAAATGGTAAAAAGTTTATACACCTGGTGTAACAGAAAAAAGGCAGTTTTGTTTTGTTACAAGGAATATTAATTTAAAATCTAGTAGGCTTATTTATACTAAAAAAACTTGAGTTTATTGGCGACTAGAAACTTTAGTTGCATCTATGGCGAAACAAAAAAACATATAAGGTGTTTCATTAAAAATTTAAAAATCGATGTTATTTCTGGTAGAACTAAGATACGAGTGTCAAAATAATATTTATACTTGCTTTGGTACCTTTAACACAAGAAAACTACAAAAATGTTATTCAATTATGGTCGCAGCTAAAGCTGAACATTTTCGACGGGACGATAGCGACTGATTTGACTATATGCTACGATTCTTGCTGAGATTATGTCACATTCGAGCTTTCATCCAGTGTTGTGCAGATAAAAATCATTTACATTATGTATTGAGAACATACGGTAATATTCTACAAAAATAAAATAACATTGTGTGAATCAGGAAGCTAGAAAGATGTAGAGCAGAACTTTTATAACTGCATTCATCCTCCCATCATCAAGACAAGTCAAAATAATGAATTATTAGAACAGAACTTTTATAATTGTATTCATCCTTCCATCACTGAGACAAAAGAAGATAAAGTATTATTAGAAGCGATTCCGCCGCCCGAATTACATCTCATGTTAGGAGTTGTGAACACAATGTTTAAGTATATTAAAAAAGAGTTCAGAACTGATGGACAGAAATGTGTCATGTACACAGAGAAATGACTTACAGTAATCCTGCTTTCAAACGTAATTCGTGTAAGACATTTTTAGATAAAATAGATTTATTGCGATTGGACTGTCAGTTAGGTACGTTGAAATATATTGCAGTTTTCCAAAACTAAAACAATGTTGTTTAAGTTTGATTTACATCAAACTTGGACCCAAAGTTTGTAAAATAGTTATTTACAGAACAAGTGCGGGAAAAAAATTTTCCCGAGTGAACGCATTTTTGAAGCACGAGCGACGAAGAAGCGAGTGCCTTCAAATGCGTGAACCCGGGAAAATTGTTTACGCACGAGGATTGTATTTTTTTTAAAACGAGCAAAATCATCACAATAATGCTGTCATGGAAAATGTGCAAGATTACTTATAAAAAAATTCTTAATTTTGAATACTGTTGTCTTATGTAGCTCAATCTAAAATTATCCTCAGTGCAAACGGGTATCAAGGGTGCAAGGTGCGTCATAATTGCGACTGCAAGATATAAATGTACACAAAAACGCATCAAAATCGGTCTGAAGAAGGTTTCATCAAAATAACGACGAAATACAATTTTTATTATGGTTGACCGAATCTGACAAACGTCAGGAAATTTTAAATTTTCGAAAGCTCGCCTTGCGTTCCCCGCGGCTCATATCCGTCGCAAATGGGTCAACTTCGAGGTAAATCACCCCCACCGATACAATACGACCACTCCGGACCCCGAAATTGGACGAATAAAAAAGTGGCAACAAGAGTTATTTTTTGAGTCGGGCGCCGGCCGTGTACCGTTGTTTAGTTGTGTCTAAATCAGGCATCGGGTCGTTGGTGGAGCGGCAGAATTGCGAGCATGACACTTTGGGCTACGCATTGCAGAAATCCCAACGAAATTCCATTCGATTTTTGGCGAGCGTTTGAAAAATCCAACACTCAAATTCTAACCCTTAATGACGAAACTTTGTATACTGCACACCAGAGCCCGAATGGGGCCGATACAACGAGACCTTTCCCGATGCTCATTTTTAAATTTGAAAAACAGTTTTGCTTAAAAATACGCCTAATTCATGCGGAATTCTATTCTACGAATTACCCATCTATCATACCTCTAATCATGTTCTCTCTTCTCAGGCACACTCTCCTACGTAGGCACCTCGGGGAAATATTCTTCCAATCCGTTACACTTGTCGCTCTGTATCGTAGCTTACACATGTAGCTCACTCACGACAAACTCGTTCAGCACGTAGTGTACCATATTTTAGTTGTTATCTTTAAACCAACAACCCATTTCGCAAACTTCTTCAAACAGATTATATTTTGTCATTGTTTAAAATCCACAACTTCTACGTTCCAGTATCAAATGATACTTCAACTGAAATAACAGTCCAGCTTGTCAACGGGAGGCAAGGTACCCCACGCTGATTACCAACTAGCTCAGGTTGGTTGAGTTTTTGAGAGATGAGCAACTAACTTTTGAACGACGGTGGAACGGCTAACGTCGGCGTCGAGCAAAGTTTCCTGGAGTCGATGAGTTGCTGGCCTAGTCTGGATTCAGCGGAGGCAACGAACGCTACACTGGTAGCGTCGTTGTGGCGTCGAGGTGACTGCACTAGCAATCGGATTCTCGGCGTCGGTGTCCAAGAAGAGGAACGACGGCTGGGACAGCTGACGTCGGCGTCGGTTTGTTTCCTGTTGTCGGCTTCTACTTCTGGCGCCAGGAACGGCAGCTGAGACGTCTGGCGTCAGAGCTTCCTGGCTCAGATAGAAGAGTCGAGGAACGGTAGTTCCTCCTGGCAATTAGTTAATTGCTGTGTTCGATCTTATTTTAAATAAAAGAAGAATTGTAAATGTTATTAACAATTCTTGTTGCCGGAGATTAAAATAATCCCCGGTAACAAGTTGTCAAATATTGTGTGCGTTGTCTTAACTTTGCTGAACTCGTGCCGAAAGTGAAATAACGGAAATGCGACTATCAAGTTGTCAAAACGGTGTTCAAAACTTTACTTTCGAGGCGGCGAGTTCAAAAATATATAAGTGCATTTAAAAGAAGTTATTTAGATTTAAACATCTCAGTCACTCTAAAAATACATGTTGTTTTTCTCATGTCGAATAATTATGTACAAAAATTTAACAAGGTTTAGGTTTTCATAGAGAACAAGCAGTAGAGTCAGAGGTTTGGAAGAAATACAATACAAAGTTAATAACAAAAATCCCAATTATGCAAACTGACTATTACGAGCAATTTGCTAATACCATTCGTTTGTTTTATCTTGCTCACCATTTACGGCACTGAATAAAGCAAGAAATTTGAGTTGGAATACATGTTTGAAATTATAACAGTTAATGACATTTTCAAAATGGAACACAAATGACAATTTTATCGTATATCTAACTTCATATTTAAGTTATATACACTTTGCTGATGTGTATGTCTGTATGAAGTAAAATTTCAAGTTTGGAAAAGCCTGAACATATGGATTTGCCGGGCCCTTCGCTTCGTTCCGCGCCCGGCATATACAAATGTTCAGGGTTTATGTTTCGATTATAGGCAACTAAACTATCATACACATACTAAAACTTAAAAAAGTAACCAAATCAAATTTCAATTTAAAATAATTGTAACACAATAAAACAAAATAGTGGTTTAAATTAAACAATTTAGGAAGAGTATTTATTATAAGTAACATATTTAAAATTGATTTAATATTAATTAATGTATTTCACGTATCTGTAATTAATGGACATTAGAAAGTAATTGTCGGATTTTGGTAAGCATCTTAAATAATACTTAGTGGGAAATTAAAACTTATTTTTACTTCCAATAATAAGGCAGATATTGTTTAAGAGGAAAATATTATCAATTCTAATAAATATAAAGTACAATATTATTTACACAATATAAAATGACGCAAAAAAAGTTACACGTGTTGGAAATAATCACCACCTACTATTATAGTTTTAAATGCCGAACTTCGGGATATTTCAAAGTATTTTGCAATTTCTTGTAGCAGAAACAGGAATCTATTTCACAAAGTATAACATATTAAATTTTAACTCATCATTTAAAACGTAAGCCAAATTCGTCCGCTTTGAGTGTGAATTAACTACACAGCGTTTTGAAGAAAACTTTGTGATGATCTATTGGATTGTTCTTGTACACAGAATTAGTCGTTCGGGATATTTTGGCATAAATAGGTATGTGTTTGAAGCTGGCAATATTTACAGCAATAACCCGGCGCAGCCACCATCCACGAAACAAATATTATTAAATCAAAAATAATTATTTTGACATATTTCTAGACAATAATCTTGCAATTATGTTATTACGTATCATTTCTAATATCGTTACTATAAATAGTACACAAATAATATTTTAAATTAATTGAAATTATTAGGAACAACTGGTCATCCGTGTCAGGAAATTAATTATTTAAACATATTTCAAAATACCCGACCTGCATTTTTTTTGTACTTATAAGTAACTAATAGTGCTATTGTTAAAATACAATAACAATGTTTATTATAGGGAATGTATCTTTCGATGATTTTTTAACATTAGTGAATGCATTAGAAAGTCAGTCATGGGGCGATGATGAGAAATTAATTGTTCAAACATATTTTGAGGTGGCCGACATAAGTTTTGTTTATTGATTTGAGTAACTAATAGTGTTATTGTTAAAATAAAATAACAATTTTCAATATGGAGAATGTATCATTCGTCGATTCTTGAACAATAGTGAATGCATTGGGAAGTCAAACAATCGCGATTACAAATTAATTGTTTAAACATATTTCAAGGTGGCCGACATAAATTTTGTTTATTATTTTGAGTAAATAATAGTGTTATTGTAAAAATACAATAACAATTTTCAATATGGGGAATGTATCTTTCGTCGATTTTTAAAGATTAGTGAATGCATTGGGAAGTCAGTCATTCGCGATGAGAAATTAATTGTTTAAACATATTTCAAGGTGGCCGACATAAATGTTGTTAATTGTTTTAAGTAACTAATAGTGTTATTGTTTAAAAACAATAACAATTTTCAATATGGGGAATGTAAATTTCGTCGATTTTTGAACATTGGTGAATGCATTGGGAAGTCAGAAATACGCTATGAGAAATTAATTGTTTAAACATATTTCAAAGTGGCCGACATAAATTTTGTTTATTGTTTTGAGTAACTAATAGTGTTATTGTAGAAATACAATAATTATTTTCAATATAGGTAATGTATTTTTTGTCGATTTTTAAAGATTAGTGAATGCATCGGGAAGTCAGAAATACGCTATGAGAAATTAATTGTTTAAACATGTTTCAAGGTGGCCGACATAGAATGTGTTTATTGTTTTAAGTAACTAATAGTGTTATTGTATAAATTCAATAATAATTTTTAATATGGGGAATGTATCTTTCGTCGATTTTTAAAAATTAGTGAATGCATTGGGAAGTCAGTTATTCGCGATGAGAAATTAATTGTTCAAACATATTTCAAGGTGGCCGACATAAATATTGTTTAGTGTTTTGAGTAACTAATAGTGTTATTGTATAAATACAATAATAATTTTTAATATGGGGAATGTATCTTTCGTCGATTTTTAAACATTAGTGAATGCATTGGGAAGTCAGTCATTCGCGATGAGAAATTAATTGTTTAAACATATTTCAAGGTGGCCAACATAAATGTTGTTTATTGTTTAAAGTAAAAAATAGTGTTATTGTTAAAATACAATAACATTTTTTAATATGGGGAATGTATCTTTCGTCGATTTTTGAACATTAGTGAATGCATTGGAAAGTCAGTCATCGAGCGATGAGAAATTAATTGTTTAAACATATTTCCGACATAAATTTTGTTTATTGTTTTGAGTAACTAGTAGTGTTACTGTAAAAATGCAATAACAATTTTCAATATGGGGAATGTATCTTCCGTCGATTATTAAAGATTAGTGAATGCATTGGGAAGTCAGTCATTCGCGATGAGAAATTAATTGTTTAAACATATTTCAAGGCGGCCGACATACCTTTTGTTTATTGTTTTGAGTAACTAATAGTGTTATTATTAAAATACAATCATAATTTTCAATATGGGGAATGTATCTTTCGTCGATTTTTAAAGATTAGTGAATGCATAAGGAAGTCAGAAGTACGCTATGAGAAATTAATTGTTTAAACATATTTCAAGGTGGCCGACATAAATTTTGTTTATTGTTTTGAGTAACTAATAGTGTTATTGTAAAAATACAAAAACAATTTTTAATATTGTAAAAATACAATAATAATTTTTAATATTGTAAAAATAGAATAATAATTTTTAATATTGAAAATAGTTTACTTTGTTGTACATCTTTATAAAATAATATGAAAACAAAGTTAAGTGTTTTAATATTACAATCAGAATTGTTTTTAGATTATTGCTAAGCCCTAAAATACGCAACTTTGCCCCAATTTAACCGACTCTCTATCTCTTCTGGTAACTGAGATCCCCATACATTCTGTCGAAATACGAACACCCTGTATAACATCCTTTTTCTTTCAATCACGTACAGATATATTTACAAAACGTGTGCTTGTTTAAGTTCAGCTAATTCAAGAAATGAATATAAACGTGGAAAATATTCTTGCCCAAATTTGATAATGCTGTTTGTAGCAAAATGCTAATTTAAAACGTTAATTGTCAACATTGTATACTCAATGACATTAGAAGCGTAACACCAAGAAGGAATGATTTTTTTGAATTCATATTTTAGCAACAGAGTGACTACATTTAAAGCATACATTGATAACAATTTCAACCTTGTGCCTTTTATATTTATTGTGAAAAAAAATATATTTCACTTTTTCTTTTTTGATAAAACTATTTATATGAGCTGTCTAGTACAGATGTTTTTAGTTTTCGTGTTTCCGTTGAGTGTGTTAAGCTTAAATAAAATGCCTCGAGTCCGAAGACGTCCACAATATCACCATTTGAGCGATTTTGACCGGGGTCGAGTTGTTGCTTATCGAGATGTGGGTATGTCCTATCGCGAAATTGCCCGCCGTATTGATTCCACTGCAGCAACTGTAATACGTGTGTATCAGGTATGGACAGAAGAAGGTAGAGGAGCAAGAAGAAGACCAATTGGTCAACCAAGGCGTACCACAGAACGTCAAGATCGGCGCTTAAGACAAATAGCCCTGCGAGACCGTTTCGCTACTACGCGTCAAATCGGTGATCAATGGATTGGAGAAGAAGGTAGGCCCGTTAGTATGCGAACCTTATATCGCCGCATTCAATCCTTTGGGCTTCTTTCGTACCGTCCAAGATTAGTGCTTCCTTTAACAGCGAGACACTGTCGCCAAAGGTTGGACTGGTGCAGAGAACGGCAGCATTGGGAGGCAGAATGGCACGATGTCGTATTCAGCGGTGAATCACGATTTTGTCTAGGCACGCATGATGGCCGTAGAAGGGTACGACGCTACCGTGGAGAACGACCTGATCTTAGGTTTGCTATTGAGAGACATGTACACAGGACTGCTGGAGTAATGGTTTGGGGGGCTATTGCTTATGGTAGTCGATCACCTCTTGTATTCATTCGAGGCAGTATGACAGCTGCGCGTTATGTTGAAGACGTCATACGACCGACTTTGTTGCCTTATTTAGATGGCCGCCCAGACGTACTTTTTCAACAAGATAACGCACGTTCCCATATTGCTCGTCGAACTATGAACTTTCTTAATGAAGCTGATGTTAATGTTTTGGCGTGGCCGCCCCGTTCGCTGGATTTCAATCCCATTGAACATGTGTGGAATATCATGGGAAGAAGAATATTCTCTTTGCACCATCCTCCACAGACTCTAGCACAGTTGATCGATGAAATTGAAGTTGCCTCGAACGAGATGCCTCAAGAAGACATCGACCATCTCATTTTGTCGATGCCCAGACGTCTACAGGAGTGTATACAGCACAGGGGTCGCCAAACACATTATTATTTTTTTTTAGATTGTTATTTAATAAAATTTCTTGAAAATGTAATCATTTTATTCTTGATGTAAGACTACCATACTGGCAAAAAATCAAGTTAAAATAATAACTCCTTCTGGGTGTTACGCTTCTAATGTCATTGAGTATATTATATTCCCACTGATTTTACAAGTCGACATTTGTCTTTAGTCTGACATTGGCTTTACTGTGCGTATCGATTTTCGATTTTGACCGAATAATTAATTAAATTTCTTAAATAATCTGTTGATACTTTACATGTATACAAACTTTTACTAAATTTTGTAGATTTTCCCAAAAGTTTATTAGAAAAGTTGATTTAAAAATTATTTTTTTGAAAAAAACTAGTAATATTTACTCTGATTTCCTTCTTTAAGATCTTCATATTGATTAAAATATTTAATAATATTAGAACAAGTTTTTGCACTCATTGTTTAATCATGAAGTAACATTTTAGTTAAGAAAAGCCTAGAAATTTGGATTTACCTGGCGCGAGCGAAGCAAGGCCGCACTTCATGCGCCAGGCGCATAAACCTCTGATTTAGTGTGAAGTTAAAAAACAGCTAATACATATTTTATTACCTGAAGCTGCCAATAGAAGTATTAAAGATGTGCAATTACATTTTACACATTACTAATTTGAAGGGCTTATTGTAATAACATGATAAGCCACACAACCAAAAAATGCTGTATTATTCTTGGATTTGATTAGGCAGTAACATAAAAAGCAACAGTATGCTTATATTCGCATGCAAACCGAAGCTTCCAAAACTTGTCTAACAATCTACTATTAATTCTTAATATCATAGTTATACATTTAACAATTTTTTCTAAATTTCAAAGTCCAACATCTCAGTTCTGCTTACTTGTGGTATATCATGTTATTACAATAAGCCCCTCATTTCTATTACAAACAAATTATCATCGTAATAAATACAAGTGAAACTTATGTGATGGTGGTCTACAAAATTTAAAATGTTTAGTGCTGATTTAAATTACATGTAAAATCGAAGATATATTAAGACAGAACTTATTAGTATTCCATTAGACGAACAAGAGACTCCTCAAGAAGTGTTTAGCAAACAATCCTCATGCATTATTAATGCCGTTCGTGACAATTCTACAACACTGGTAACACCCGCCTTACAAATTTCGTCTTGTGTGTATGTAGATTAGGTGAAGTTTCGTCTTCGAATTGATTTTACATACTTTTACATGATTTATCCTCCAGCATCGGCAACATCAAAAGGTATTGTTATACGAAAATTGTTTACATAAAATAAACATGTAAAAAAGAACCTTAAGGTCTATATTATTATAAGTTTGTTAAATTGGAGGAAAAATGATTTTTTTTTTAGATATCTGTGATTGCTTCCAACAACTGTGGAAATGACACATTTTTTAATTGTTTATTTATTTTGTGACAGTATTTTTATCGTTTGACTATTATCCTTTACATTATGTGTAGCTATCATTAATTTTTGAAATAATAATTTATTTATTTATTTTAAAACAGTATTTTCAACTATTGGCATATTCTGTACAGGGTGTTTTTTTTTTATTTTCGTTGATATAATAATGTATAGGCTAAACGAGAAGAGATACAAAAAAATAAGATATGTGTTCTCTTTTTTAGTGATTAGGTAAATGGCGCAATCAGATCGCTACTTAGATTGGTTTAGAAGATACAGGGTAATTCTCAAAATCTGCCGATTTTCATTATCTCTTCTGACTTGGCTACTAGTGGAATTAAAAAAAAGTAAATACGAAAGTTTTATAACGTTTTACGTGGAATCCAGTGGTGAACTTAAAAAAATATAGATGTTTTTATTTTTGAGATATTATCAAAACTAGCATTATCTTAAATGGGACACTCTGTATCTGAGTATCTCAAAAAATTGCATTTTTTGTGAATGCAACAACATGTAACACTTAATATTTTGCTCTGTCCTAACTAGCTAAAATACTAAAAAACGAAAAAAAAGATTTACTAGGTGGTCATGCATTGAATTCGTTAAGCGTTTGTTTTTGCGTTTTTACATGTCATAAAATTTAATAACAATTACGTATTGGTTTTGCTATTCCGTTGTTAACGAAATATTTTCGATTATATTTCATTAAAAAGGGAGTCTAAAATAAATATTTTTCAAAACTATGAAAAATTAAACATGTTTGAGTGCTATATTGAGAGTTATATAAATAAAGATGCAGTTTTAGACCTATATTTTGAGCGTTATCCGGAACGACGACAGCCAGAAAAACAAATATTTCAAAGATTATATCACAATTTAAGTGAGTATGGATCATTTGGAAAAACCAAAAGATAAGATATACAATAAAGAAAATAGAAAAAGTGGTGGTGAAATAAATTCATTAGCTTCTGTTACTGCTGATTCGACGAATATTGAGAAAACTATTGGCACAAGTAAATTTAAAGTTTTAAAAGCGTTACGCAAGCGTAAATATAAACCGTATAAAATAAGAAAGGTTCATAACTTGCGTTTTGGAGATGAGGAGTGGCGTTTAGAATTTTGTCATTGGTATTTGCAAAAGATTATTCGGAATCCCAATTTTTTTCAAAATACATATATGGACTGAGGCTTTTTATATCTAGCGAAGGAATTTTTAATCGACAGAACAATCGATATTGGTCAAACATAAATCCTCATCAGACCGTCGTCAGGGTACAACAAGAACAGTTTGGATTCCATGTAAGGGTGGCGCTATATCAAAACAGAGTCATTAACTACAGGATTTTTAACAAAAACTCGAATACTGAAGGATGCATTCAAATTTTGGAACAATGTGTAATAATCGAGTTGAATAACATGCCTTTAACTACAAGAAATAATGTTTATTTACAACAAGACGGTGCTCTGGCACATACTAGCCATATGGTAAGGCACTTAGGTTAGGTTAGGTTTTAGTGGCTGCACCGCAGGAGGTGCACACTTAGGCCTGAAAGGCCCATTGTGATACCACGACTTCCATCCTTTCAAGAGAACCTGTTATGACTTGATGGTAAGCACTTACTAACTGCCAGTTTTGGCGAAAATTGGATTGGTACATATAGACCAAACAGATGGCCTCCGCGTTCCCCCGACCTTAAGCCACTCGACTTTCATTTTTGGGGATTTATCAAAAATGAAATATACAGCGTGTAAACGAACTACTGTACAGGCTCTCTACCAAATAAGGGGCAGCGTTTAACTAAACAATACCTGCATTTGAAATTACCACACCTTTAGTAGATAGCTCACAAATAATTATTAAAAATAATTAATAATAATAGGCCACATGTTTGTGGTATCTGGTATACGCGCACATTGCGTATTTTAAGAGATATTCCACATAGACTGGTAGTTTTTAAACGATTTGGATATCGAATTACACCATCCAGAGAAAAGTGGGTCAGATTGTGAAGAATTATGTCTATGTTATCGTTTTCATAAGTACCCATTGCTGACTAAATTCCGAATATTTTCTAAACGTGTTAATGAAATTCAATATTTTTCCTTATTAGGTTCACACTTCACTTTATCTCCACTCTTATTGAAATGTTTAGATAAGAGCGGCGAGGGTGGATGATTTTTAAACATAAAAATAGTTTGCTATTTAGTCTATGGTGAAACTTATTCCATGAAACATCTACATTTTGTAACATGGCGCGATACGTTTATTCAAACATTCAATTGGCAGACATGTTTCTTATTTACGGTGAAACTCGGTGTAATTCCACGGAAGCTGTAAGAATTTATCAAGAGCGATTTCCTGAACGACACTTACCACCGCCAAACCGATTTAGAAATTTATTACAAAGAGCACGCGACACTGGAAGTTTGCAGCCCGTCGCCGGAGCCGCGGAGGTGGTGACCGTCCAATGCGATATTTGCGAGCAGAAGATGAAATTTTGAATCTGTTGGAAGCGGATCCTCGTTTAAGTACCCGTATTATCGCCGCTCAGCTAAATGTATCGCACACATTTGTCAGCAGTGTTATACGAGACAATAATTTTTATCCGTATCACTACCAGCGTGTACAACATCTTTAACCCCATGATTTTCCCAAAAGAATTGCATTTTGTTAATGGATTTTGGCACAAAATGTTCAAAATCCTAACTTTACCAAAGACATTTTAGTGACCGACGAATCGTGCTTTACGCGTAATGGAAGTTTTAATTTCCATAATATGCATGTTTATGCAATAGAAAATCCTCGTGTTACGCATAGAACTCATTTCCAGCATCGCTTCTCCCTTAATATCTGGGCAGGTATTTTAAATGATCAATTAATTGGGCCATTTATGTTCCTCTTTAACTTGAATGGAGAACGATATTTACGATTTTTGCAAGATGACCTGTTAGATCTTCTAGAAAATGTACCCTTAGCGGTTGTTAGAAGAATGTGGTATTTGCAAGATGGTGCGCCAGCTCACTATGAAAGGCGCGTTAGAAGATATTTGGATGATGAGTTTCCAGGACGTTGGGTTGGTCGTGGAGGCCCTGTACAATGGCCTCCAAGAAGTCCGGATTTAAACCCCTTAGATTTTTTTCTTTGGGGAGACTTTAAAAGTGAAGTCTACACTAAGGAAATTGACAATGCTGAAATGCTGATACAACGAGTAAACGCCGCGGCTAATACCATTCGTGAAAAACCTCGTGAATTGTTTGCTACTGTTCGTGCAAATTGGATACGTAGAGCCCAAATGTGCATTGAGTGCGGCGGACGTCAATTTGAACACTTATTGTGATTTTTTTTATACGTGACCCAGTTTCATCTAGTAATTCTAGACAGTGTGTGTGTGTGTGTGTGTGTAGTGCGTGCTAAGTGATTTATACGTCTCGCAGTAGTAACAGTAAATAAACAATACCACAAATGAGTGACCTAGTTTCATAGTCATTCGAGACAGCGTGCGTGCGAAGTGATTTATGCGCCTCGCAGTAGTAAAAGTAAATAAAAAATACAACAACTTACGCATCCACGAAAAATATCATGAACACAGATAACCAGAAGTTCTCAAAAAGTAAAAAAATGCATGAAAAATTATGAAAAATCCAATATTTTTTTCCGACTTTATTTTTGCTGCAATTGGTGTCAAAATATTTTGTGTATACGCCCTTAAGAGGATGTACATTAGTTCGATTACACGCTGTATAAAACCTGAAGTAATACTGTAGAACTTGGACCAAACTTGGACCAATTATATCGCCACTCGTTCAGTTACAAACTTAGTCCAAAAATGCATAGAGCAGAATAGAAGACAATTTCAGCATTCTTCGTGATTAAGCATCTATGCTAATTGTTATACAGGGAGTTTTTCTTTTAAGTATACAGGTCCCAATTACAGCGTATATACTTAAATCTTCCGATATGCGTAGTTTGTTAAAAGAGTTCCATTTGAATCTGTAAATGGGTGTTTTCCACTCCCAGGCTAAGCATGAAGTAAAATTTCGAGTATAGAGAAGCCTCGCTTTTCTAAACTTGAAATTTGACTTCATGCGCCACGCGTACAAAACATTAAAATATTGTGAAATTTATGTATATTTAAACTTAAAATCAGTGTTTTAAACGCGTAGCACAGAAAGTAAAATTTCGAGCTTAGAAATCCCCAGAAAATGTTCACGGGGCTATAACGAACAACGAATATCGGAAAGTTTGCAGCGCATATACTTAATAGAAAAATTCCCTGTATAAGTATATGAGATAATTGTTAAATTATTATACATTTTTGTTTGTTTTTTGTAATTGTTGTTGTTGTAGTTTATCAATGTTTCAATATTCTTGTTAAGTGGGTTTTTAATGTAATTATTATAAAATAAAACAATAATCATTTAATTCATTGCCATTTAGAAACCCTTTTTCGGTTTTGTTTTCTTTTTTTAATTTTAGCTATTTAAGACAACGCTAAACATTGAGTGTTACATATTATTTCAATCACAAGAAAAACTGTCTCATTTAAGTAAATGTTAGTTTCGATAAAATCCCAAAAATTAAAACATTTGTACTTTTTTTAGGTACACCACTGGATTTTACGTAGAAAGTAAAAAAAACCTTCGTATTTAAAATATTTATTTATCCCTATAAATAACCGAATCATAAACCAATCTAGTTAGCGTAGATCTGATTGCGCCATTAAACTAAACACTAAAAAATAAAACGGGACACATATCTTAGTTTTTGGTATCTCTTACCGTTTAGCCTATACCCTATATTAACGAAAAAAAAAAAAACACCCTGTACATTATGCGCAGCAATAAATCAATTTTATAAATGCTAATTTATTTATTTATTTTAAACCTGTATTTTTAGGATTTATATTTTGTATATCGTCAGTTATTTTTGTAAATGTAAATGTATTTATTTATTTTGAGGTTGGTGATCTCACATTTCTTTTATAGACTTATAAGTATTTAATCTTACTATTATCTAAATATTATTATTATATTATAAAGCTAGGTAGGATTCGAAGAATTCAAAAATAAGAGTAAAAGTAATTCGTGATCTCGATTAGTTACATTTAAACTACTGTGTAAGGAAAGTATTGTACTAAGTGATGTTAGTAGTAATTTACGTTCGAAATTACCACTGGTAATTAATTTACCGTAAATTACCCAGCTGTTTCAGTAACACTGGTAACATGTTTCTGTGTGCATGCATGTAAAAATGTCAAAAACACATTCCCAGAGAAAATAAACACAAAATGTTTATTTACTGTTACAAAATACTTTTTGAAGTGATTTATTCCAAAATCATTAATAACACTATATTTTAAACTTCACATCAAATCAATATTTATACGCGTAGCGCATGCAGTAAAGTTTCGAGTTTAGAAAAGCCTGAAAATGTTGAGCTTTTTACTTTGATTGTATGTATAACACTTTTTTCACTTTATGTTTGATAATGACAAACTAAATTTGTCGAAACTGCACTAAAAAGTGTTATAAAAATAAGGTAAACACTTCATGTTTGATAATGGCAAGCTGAATTTGCCGAAACTGCAGTCACATAAAAATAAATTGTGTTATACAAACAAAGTTAAAAATGTTTTATTGTGTTAAATTAACATGTATAACGAAGTAGAAGCCTCCACAATTCAAAATAAAGTAAAAAGTGTTTTATTTTGACGATGTGTGTTAATTTTGTTAATAACTACGAATTCACAGAGAAATTAGCAGAAAAAAAAAATTGTCTTGCTTTTGTTAAGTGTCTAAATTTTTTTTTTTATTTTTGTAAATTTGGAAACTTATTTATACAGGGTGCCAGTATTTCAACAGAATGTATAGGAATCTCGCTTATTTGAAGAGATAGAGAGTAGGTTAAGTTGAGGCAAGCATCTAAAAACAAATGTGTAATATCTTCTTTCGTTTTTGAGATATTTTCAAAAAACGATTTTTTTAATTTGGTTTTTATTTTTTTATTTAAAAACTATTCAATCCAGACATTTATAACTCTGACATTATAAAGGCACATTTTAACAAGAAATCTAGTAACTTATTTTATTTTAGGATAACTATAACATTTACCCAGGGACCATAACCAAATTTTGCTTTTCTGAGCCATTTTGGATTTTTATATTTTTTAGAAGAATATTTTTTTTCTAAATTCAATAATGTATCACACTTATAGTTTATTTTACATTTTATATGTAAAATTTTATTGTTTTGGTTTTTGTAAAAAGTCCCTTTGGAAACACTTAAGTAATCCACTTTGACAACTTCTAGGACCTATAATTTGCTTACATATCACCCTTGAAGACGGACATCCAGCTGATTAATTACTGTACTGATAGAAAATGTATTTGTTTATAAACGAAATACTGGTGTGGCATTTTGAATCTTAATAAATTGCTTGACTGTCTTTGGACTATCATAGGATTTCGTCATATTATATCTCTATTGACCGTGCTTTGACTATTGTGACTGTAAGTTTCTTGATTGACTGTATTTTGACTATGCTACAATTTTGTCTGATTATCTTTCTATGGACTGTATTTCGGCTATTGTGATGTTAAGATTGTAAGTCACTTAAATCACTATATCAAATACAGTCAATATAGTGATTTAATGACAAAATACTAATACGATACATATTTTAACAGTTGTGATGTAGTTTAAACTAACAAGTATCTTCCACTCCCATACTAAGCATAAAGTAAAATTGCGAGTTTAGAAAACTCCCGCGTAGAAAATTTGTCTCCGGTAGCGCAGCAACCTGATACAAATTTTCACGGGGCTTTTCTAAACTCGAAATTTTACTTTATGCGCCACGCGTCTAAACCACTGATTTACAGCAAAGTTAAAAATATATAACTCTTAGATGTGATGGTAATCAATATTTATTGAGATGTAGCGAACAATGCAAAAATTACTTTTTTGTGAATAGTTTTGGAATAATAATAATAAATTATCAATATTTTATTGATTAATAGATATGAATGACATCATTGTTTCTGTTATGGAATGCAATTAATGTGAATGTGCATTCCATTACTATTTGGGAATATTTTGGGAATTGTCTCGAAGACTTTCTAATATAGTTCCTCGAGTAGTTTTCCTTTATACTTAATTACATACTTTCATTTGTTTTACGTTATAAATATTAAACTTTAGGAATTAAGAGTCAGTTTTGTACAAGTACGCTAAGACGGTAAGACTAACATTGTATTGATACTGTACACAGATGTTATAAAATACGAGTGGTAACTTATCATCGTGGTATCATTGAAGATACAAAACCCTTACCTAGTGGAAGTCATCTCCGGGGAGTGCGTTTGGCAAGTGGTATCCTCGTCAACATAAAATACCACGGGAGTAAGGTTGCGAAAGTACCAACTCCACAACATTTCCAAGACACTCTTTGCAAAAAAGAAAATATTATAATTTTAAATATCAAATCTAAAATAAATTATGAGTATGATACATTACTGAGTTCAGAAAAAAATATTCTTTAAAAAAAGAATCCATGGCACCCATAAGAAAAACAAAAGTTGGCTATGGTCCCCGGGTAAATGTTACAAATATCTTAAAAAAAACTTTTACATTCCTCATTTAAAAGTGCCTGGATATTGTCAAAGTTCTAAACGTCCAGATTCATTAGTTTTTGAATACAAAAACAAAAACGATTTTTCAAAAAAAAAAACAGTTATTTGTTAATATCTCGAAAACAAAACAAGATATTCCAAATTGTTTTCAGATTATTGTTAGGCCCTAAAATACGCAACGCAATTTAACCGACTCTCTATCTCTTCAAATAACTGAGATCCCTATACATTCTGTCGAAATATGGACACCCTGTATAATAGTTGTAGATAATTTTATTTTGAATATTTTTAGTCATATTACATTTTGTCGTTAACTTCGTTGTATTCGAGAAAAATTGTAAAAAATTATTTATATAAAGATCGTCATAGCCATAAGTTTGATAACAATGATTTAAAATAAATATTGTTTACTATTTATTTTAAATATTATCTTATTTTCAAATTTAGTGTATTAATTAACGAAAGCATTTTTTAAACAACTTTGGGCATGCGTTTTCTTTGTTTTTTTTGAGGAAAAAGTAAAAATTATGAGAAAGATTATTTTATATCAAACGAACTTTTTTTTAATAACGTTTGTTAAATATAAAATTAAGATATAAATAATTTTTTAACTGGATTCTATAAATAATACACTTTTTTACAATTCTAACTCAAATTAGTGAGCTAGCTAGAAAATATTCATTATTCATGCCAAATTTTATTTTATATTAAAAAACGTTTTTTTTTTAATAACTTTCCTTTGAGATAAAATTAAAATGAGTATCATACGAATAATTTTTTACTTAGATTCGAAAGACACAATTCTTACTCAATGTTTGTGAGCTGGGTAAAAAAATATTTCTAATAATAATAATGCCAAACTTTATTTTACATCAAACGAACGTTTAATTTTTTATAACTTTTATTTTATAATAAATAATTTCATATCGTATTAATTATTTTTTACCTAGATTTTAAAAAAATACACATTTTTTTCATAATTGTAACTCAGTTTAGTGAGCAACAATAATTATTAAAAAAATTTGTGGTTTGGATGTTGGCCCTATTGCACCACTGTATCTGTAATATGGGTTGAAGTAACAACATATTTTCTTGTAATTTTCGTTATTTTATTTATTCAGTTACCGGAATCCATTTACAACTACTAATATAAGTATAACCAGGGTTGCTAAAAAATGCCTTTTTTATAATTTAAATAAAACAAACAGTTTTATTACAAAACGTGTTTTTTTCATTGAAACATTAACAATTAAAACATGTTTAAAACGTGTTTAAAACATGTTTAAAACACGTTTAAAACAGAACATACAGTGCATTTTTCTTTTGAGTATACATATCCCGATAATTACAGCGTTTTTTTTAAATTTGCGAGAATTCGTTGTTTCACAGCAGTTTCTTGTGGCTTTTAACGAGTGTTTTCCACTCCCAGACTAAGCATGAAGTAAAATTTCGAGTTTAGAAAAGCCTAAGAATTTGGATTGGCCGCGTAGCGAAGCGGAGCGGCCAATCTAATTTAGGCTTCTCTCAACTCGAAATTTTACTTTATGCGCGACGCTTAAAAACATTGATTTACAGTGCAGTTTTAAAAACACACACATATAACAACGATTATAGGCAACCTAATATACGTTAGAGTTATTGGGTTGCCTATAATCACTGTTTTAAGCAATTTGTTCAATGCAGAATTTGACTTACGTATAATTCACATCTACATATTACATTGCTAAAGCCGTATATTTTAAACTTTACGATATTTTAGTGTTTTATACGTGTGGCGCATGAAGTAAAATTTTGAGTTAAGAAAAGCCTAATTTGGATTGGCCGCTCCACTTCGGTACGCGGCCAATCCAAATTTTCAGGCTTTTCTAAACTTTAAATTTTACTTCATGCTTAGTCCGGGATGGAAAACCCTCACAACAACGAATGTCGTAAAATTTATAGTGTATGCATATGTATACCTGAGAGAAAAATTCCCTGTATTTAAAAACCACATCTATGCACACACAGTTGTGATATTTTATTGTAATAAAATGTTATGTTTAATAATGTAGTTTGAAATATCTCTAACAACTTAGCTAAAATTTAAAAACGTAAACAAACAATCTTAATGAAGTAGTATGAAATTTAATTTAACAAATTTAAGATGAGAAAAAAAAGGTTTTAAACAAATTTAACCTTTAAAACATGTTTTAAACAAATTCAAGATTTAAAGCATGTTTAAAACAAAACCGTTTAAAACACGACGGCATGTTTGTAAACATGTTTAAAACACCGTATTAAATCAAAGTGTTTTAAACATAACAACCCTGAGTATAACACATTATAACGTTATATAATTATAACGTTATCTTTGTCACGGCATTAATTAACCTAAGTTTTATAAAAACCTGAGATCGTGAAGTAAAATTTATATTTAAATGTTGATTGTAAAATTTGTCAAGTTTTTCTTTTTCTCAATATTTCTAGAGAAATTGTCAATTACAGTTTTACATTATTTATTGATTTAAAAAAGGATGACGTTTTTGAAATTAAGTTATATTTATTTGGTAAATTTTCCGTAACCATTTACAAAAACACATAAATATAAACATAAATTACGATTGTTGAAGTATAAAACATAAACTAGCTTAAATTTAATAATCAAGAGTTTAAAAAGATTTTTAAGACTTTTGTTTATTGTTATGTTTGTTGCTTATGACAATTTGATTTTAAATATTAATAATATATTATTATTTAAAATTAAAGATAAGCGATTTAATAAGTATTTGGAGTAGATGTTTATACTAACATTATTCAATTAATGATATATGAATTACAAGGTTTTTTTTTGTAAAATCGGGACTCACGAGATTTTAGAAGTAGTTGATCGATGTACAAAAAGTATCAGCATATTATTTTATCGTTGTGACTAATAATAAATAGAATACTATTAGATATGTTCAACTATTGTGTGTATTGTTGGGAATTCACCGTCCACTGTTTTTCAATCTCGCTTTGTTTTTAATCATTTGTGGACAAAAACGGAATGTTTTGAATTCGCATGCAAATCAAATCCATGGAGCGCTAATAGGATCGGATTAAACACTACACTTTTATTTCATGAGTGAATTTAATCAAATTGGCTTCATTATTATTTTCGTATATAAACGAATTGTTTATTATATCACGTTCTTAAAATTCATATTTAAATGTTGATTGTAAAATTTGTCAAGTGTTTCTTTTTCTCAATATTTCTAGAGAAATTTTCAATTACAGTTTTACATTATTTATTGATTTAAAAAAGGATGACGTTTTTAAAATTAAGTTTTATTTATTTGGTAAACTTTCCGTAACCATTTACAAAAACACATAAATATAAACATAAATTACGATTGTTAAAGTATGTAATGGGTCAGTAGGGGTCATGTGCAAATATTATTTTTGACGAAATTAAATTAAAATATTAATACAAAAATCACCCAAGAAAATAATAAAGACAAATCAACATCCAGTAAATACGAGAATAACATTAGTCGATCAACATTTTTTATGTGAAAGAAATAACAAATGCAGCATCGCCTTAAAATAATAAACAAGTACCGGCGCGTGGAGAAATGCTAAGACATATAGAAAGATTCAGTTCAGGGTTTAACGAACGCAAACACAACAAGTGTGCAAAGTCAGGGAAATGAAGTTGACGTCAGAGAGGGAAGGGTTTTGTGACCATATATGGTAGTAGATAAAATTTAAGCAACAAAATTTGGGGAGGGGAGAACTTTGAGAGCAGCAAAGAAACGATTTTAAAAAATGAGTTCGTTTTGCGACCGGGACGGGGACAGTCAGTATCTGAATGTAAATGGGGACAGTTGAAAATGGGAAGTTTTAGGGGGAGAGTCAAGAAACAGTTCGGAAGAAGAACATCACGAAAAGCACCACAAGTTCCAAATCACAGAAGGAAATAAGAATAACACAACAAAAATCAAAATTATACAACAAAACTAAAAACTATACAACAGAAAAGAATACAATACAGTTAACGGGTGTGGTCGAGCTGTGCGTGGAAAACGAATGAGTGTTCCCGCTAGTTAATTGCTGATCACAATTAACGGGTGTGGTCGTCCCGAGTTAGTACTGCAGAGTTATGTTCCCGCTAGTTAATAGCACAAAAGCAGTTGACGGGTGTGGTCCAGCTGTGCGTGGAAAACGGAGGAGTGTTCCCGCTAGTTAATTGCCTGAAAACAATTAACGGGTGTGGTCGTCCCGAGTTAGTACTGCAGAGTTATGTTCCCGCTAATTAATGGCACAAAAGCATTTGACGGGTGTGGTCGAGCTGTGTTTCGAAAACGGAGGAGTGTTCCCGCTAGTTCATTGCCTGAAAACAATTAACGGGTGTGGTCGTCCCGAGTTAGTACTGCAGAGTTATGTTCCCGCTAGTTAATAGCACAAAAGCAGTTGACGGGTGTGGTCAAGCTGTGCGTGGAAAACGGAGGAGTGTTCCCGCTAGTTAATTGCCTGAAAACAATTAACGGGTGTGGTCGTCCCGAGTTAGTACTGCAGAGTTATGTTCCCGCTAGTCAATAGCACAAAAACAATTGACGGGTGTGGTCGAGCTGTGCGTGGAAAACGGAGGAGTGTTCCCGCTAGTTAATTGCCTGAAAACAATTAACGGGTGTGGTCGCCCCGAGTTAGTACTGCAGAGTTATGTTCCCGCTAGTTAATAGCACAAAAGCAGTTGATGGGTGTGGTCGAGCTGTGCGTGGAAAACGGAGGAGTGTTCTCGCTAGTTAATTGCCTGAAAACAATTAACAGGTGTGGTCGTCCCGAGTTAGTACTACAGAGTTATGTTCCCGCTAGTTAATAGCACAAAAACAATTGACGGGTGTGGTCGAGCTGTGCGTGGAAAACGGAGGAGTGTTCCCGCTAGTTAATTGCTGATCACAATTAACGGGTGTGGTCGTCCCGAGTTAGTACTGCAGAGTTATGTTCCCGCTAGTTAATGACACAAAACAATCAACGGATGACGTCGGGATCTGCTTGCTAATCAGAGGAGTGTTCCCGCTAGTTGGTTGTCTGGTAAGCTCCGGGATGGTTTTTGTGGGTTTTCCATCTCGTAATGCAAATGCAGGGGTTATTTAGTTTTGCTCCCACAAGTAGAGTCATATACTTTTTGAGTTTAACTAAAATGCACATGGCTTCTAAGTACAAACGAAAATAAAGTATTTCGATAAAATAAATAATTTAAGAAACACAAATTCATTAGAAATGTCATAATTGAGGTCAATAAACTTTGCATCCGTTAAACTCACATCCTGTTTTATTTATTGTCCACACATACTCCTGGTCATTAAAAGGGAAGAAAGACACAGTATTTCCGATAATGCATATTGACACAAACAACGAATCTGTTAAATAAATAAAAACTGTTACTACAACACAACACAACGTAAATAAAATACAAATTATAAATTTGTATAATACCTAGGGTCGAATCATTACAAGTATAAAACATAAACTAGCTTAAATTTAATAATCAAGGGTTAAAAAAGATTTTTAAGACTTTTGTTTATTCTCATATTTGTTGCTTATGACAATTTGATTTTAAATATTAATAATATATTATTATTTAAAATTAATGATAAGCAATTTAAAAAGTATTGGGAGTAGATGTTTATACTACCATTATTAAATTAATGATATATGAATTACAAGGTGTTTTTTTTTTGTAAAATCGGGACTCGCGAGGTTTTAGAAGTAGTTGATCGAAGTATTAGCATATTATTTTATCGTTGTGACTAATAATAAATAAAATACTTTTAGATATGTTCTACTATTGTGTATATTGCTGGGAAATCACTGTCCACTGTTTTTCAATCTCGCTTTGTTTTTAATCATTTGTGGACAAAATCGGAATGTTTTGAATTCGCATGCAAATCAAATCCATGGAGCGCTAATAGGATCGGATTAAGCACTACACCTTTATTTCATCAGTGAATTTAATCAAATTGGCTTCATTTTTATTTTCGTATATAAACGAATTGTTTATATCACGTTCATAAATCGGCTAACTGATTTAACTAATACTATCAAATAAAATGTATTACGGGCGGGCATCCTAAATTAAATTATTGTCAAAAAATCAACTTCAGAGTTTAATGTATGTAGTTGGAGGGAGGTTCCCTCCCCCCCGG
This sequence comes from Philonthus cognatus, assembly GCA_932526585.2. Classification (NCBI taxonomy): domain Eukaryota; kingdom Metazoa; phylum Arthropoda; class Insecta; order Coleoptera; family Staphylinidae; genus Philonthus; species Philonthus cognatus. Next base: position 66,741,030 of record OW052242.1, on the reverse strand, counting down.
ATAAAATAGTATATTGTATAAAATAGTATATTGTATCTCACGATGGCAAGTTTGGGGTACGACGCTGTAGGCGAGTGCCCCATATGCCGAGTGAGATATAAGCCATATCCACTCGAGTTTTACAGTCAACATTTCCTACGACTAGTGGAAAAACGGAATTAATAGTTAAACATTATTACAATAATTATTTGTTGCACATAAAAATGTAATTATAGAAAGTACAGTGAACGTATGTAGTGCTTACACACAATAGTGTGTAAGTTCAAAATTAATTCCAGAACTATTAATATTATTTAACATAGCATATAATTCTTAGTAATATGGATTAAGTTCTTTGTAGTACGATATCCACAGCAAAGTGATGCATAAAACTTAATTTTAAGAACATATATTTTAAAGTTTACAAATAATAAGTATTACCTCATATTTACTAATACGAGTATCAGTAATATCCAGTTTCAACGAATCATTGAATTGATCTAAATCCCAGATTCATACTTCTATCTCCATTTTTATAAATTTTGCACTTATGTACATACAGGGAATTTTTCATTAAAATATACGTATTACAAATTCAGCGTATTTTCTTTAAATCTTTAGTTGTTCGTTGTTTTTTTAAAAAGTTCAGATTGAAGCTTTAAACGAGTGTTTTCCACTCGCAGACTAAGCATGAAGTAAAATTTCAAGTGTAGAAAAGTCCCGTGAACATTTGTCGAGGGTCGCGCGGGCACATTTTCTGGCCTTTTCTAAACTCAAAATTTTACTTCATGCGCCACGCGTATAAAACACTAAAATATTGTGAACTATATGTATATTTTAATCTCACTTATAATCATTGTTTAATATGCGTGGCGCATGAAGTAAAATTTTGAGTTTAGAAAAGCAAAAAAAAATATCCATAGTTTTGATTAATTGAGAAACAAATTCACATAGCAAACTTTCTGAACTTTCTCTCAATCAGAAAGCATGGCTAGGATTAGACTAACATGGTTAGAATTAGAGATGGGTATAACTGCTACTTTTAAATCAAGTTGCTACCTGTGTTTGCTACTATTTACATAAAAACCAAATTTTAAATTTGTTGTTTTTCCTCATTATTATTTATAAAATATTAAAAAAAAAACACAATGTTTCCATTTTTTTGCTACATCTCGGTAAATATTGATCTATCACATTTCAGCAGTATGTATTTTCAACTTTACTTTGAATAAGTGGTTTATACGCATGGCGTATGAAGTAAAATTTCGAGTTATTATGCGTGACGTAGTTATGAATTTTAAATTAAGTATTACTAATATTTAAGCTTCAATTATGTACTGACAAGTGTAAGGCTTAGGCTCATAACACAATAAACATACATTACTTATTAATTTATTATTTATTGTAATATGTATAGTTTAAATACTTAGATTAATTGCGACACAAAATCACCCCAGAAAAGGCTGACTCCTACTGGTACACTGACGGCTCAAAACTGTCCACTGGAACAGGAGCCGCAGTCGTCGGACCAAGGACTGAACTTTACTACAGCCTTGGCAGGTATGCTACCATACTTCAGGCTGAAATATACGCCATTGAAATGTGCGCCCACGAAATCCTTTCAAAGGGTTGGGCGGGCAGGACAATAAAAATATGTTCGGACAGCCAGGCGGCCCTTAGGGCCCTGGCATCTTCTAGATGCTCCTCGCTGGCTGTACGGAACTGCAAGGAAGCCCTCTGCCAAATGGCACAGGTAAACGGGGTCAGTCTGATGTGGGTGCCAAGCCACTCTGGCGTGAAGGGAAACGAATTAGCCGATTCCCTAGCCAGAGAGGGGGCGCGTACAGCCTACATCGGACCAGAACCCGCTCTGGGGATACCCAGATCAACAGCTAGAGACCGTAACAACGGATGGATGAGACACGAGGCACAGGATTTCTGGCAAAACCGCCCTGGGATGAGACATTTCAGAGCGGTAACAAGTGGACCATCTGCGGCCAGGACGGCCTCATGGTTGAAGCTGAGCAGATCAGATGTTCACACATTAACTGCTCTCTTCACTGGACACAGCCGTCTAAGGCATCACCTTAACAAACTAGGACTAAGCGACACCACTGAGTGCCGCCTATGCCTAGAGGATGATGAAACAGCAGAGCACGTCATATGTGCCTGTCCAGCTGGCAACCAGATCAGGACCACGGTGTTTGGCACACCGAAGCTAAACCTGAAGGACCTGGAGAAAACTTCACCTGACAAGATCCTTGACTTCATCAAGAAGATGGACTTGGAAGGTGAACTGTAAGGTCGGATGTTCGACCTTAACTGTGAGCCACAATAGATCCTTGCGGTCGCAGTGGAGGGTAGCATAACTACCCACTCACTTTCAATAGAATAGAATAGATTAATTTTTTGAATTGTTCTTTTAATTTATATTGTAACTGTTATGCACATTTTAAAAAATGATATCATTGTAGGAATGGTAATATTGTATTATAATAGAGGATTCTTAACATTTTATCGCCATATTCGAAATCAGCATACACGAACACCCATGTAAATTATTTTTTTATTTAAATATAAGAAAATTTAAGATTTTGAACTTATAGTGCCCCGCGTCGAGCCTTTGGGCCGTCTTCGAGGAGTTTGAAAATAAATCAATTTCATAGCAAATCGTGGAGTACGGTTACTAATCTATTAGTCGCCGCCCGCTCACAAAAAAAAACGCCCTGTGCAAGCATTTTTTTGTGAGCGAGCGACGTATAATTTACCACTAAACAAAAATTATTAGACCTACCTATAATCTGTTTAATAACTAGGAGGAGCGTTTTAAATTTCACGCGTCAAAACCTACAACTCTGGTTGGCCGAGAGCGCGCCCATTTTACACTATGCTAATTACGTCATTATTAGACGCAACAGCTGACATAACCTTAATTCAAAGCGTTACTGAGTTGCAACTTTATCTGTTTCGTAATAACCTTTTGTGTGGTGTTTATTTAGCATAGTTAAAAGTTAGGTTTGTTTATATTGTTGTGATGGATTATGGACCCAGTACAAGCTTGGTGATAATATCACCTTCACCTCCAAAAAAGCGTAATAAGTTGGACTTGGGTCATTTATATCTGTCTGAAAAACAGTACATAAGAAATATGTATAAGCAGAAGATAACAGATGATCCACATATGAAAATGACTGCTGTTGTATCAGACATTGTTGGTGCAGTAGGTGAGATATCAAATAGCATAAGAATATGCATCAAATAATAAAATGTTTAATTTTTGGGAGTTGTAAATTCCACCGTCTATCGTACCATTAGCGAATATAAGAAATCCGGAGAGATTTGTAGCCCTAATCAGTTTGGAGGACATAATTACAAGTTTTGATAACGTAGTGAAGAGATCCGTGCATAGTTTCTTCTATAAAATGAACTACCAACTTTGAATAAAGTATTAAAAGAAGTAAACGATCATGCATGCATGCTGAAGATGAGTCGTTCTACCTTGTATAGTTCTATGAAACAAATCAATTTTGAGTAAGATAGAGACCAGAGCTGGACAGGATTCGAATCATTCAGGATTCGAATCCTTGATTCGAATCCTTTTAGAGGACTCAAAAGAGGCATGCGAATACATTAGTTCAACTGGATTCGTGATCCGGATTCGTTACATATTTTTAAGAGGATTCGTATTCGAGTCTGAATGTGGGTGATTCGAATCCGTATAAAAGGATTCGAATCCGTGTAAAAGGATTCGAATACTTACAAAAGAATTTGAATCGTCAAATATAATTCGAATTATTTGTGAGGAATAACATAAAAAATGTTTTTTTGTGTGTTTTTAAATTTCTCGTTAAATCACTGTTTTATGCGCGTGGCGCATGACGTAAAATTTCGAGTTTAGAAAAGCCCAGAAAATTTGTCTCGGGTCGCTGCGCGACCCGAGACAAATTTTCACGGGGCTTTTCTAGACTCGAAATTTTACTTCATGCTTTGTCTGGGAGTGGAAACGCTCGTTCGAAACTTCAAAATGAATGCATTGATAAGAACATTAAATGATTGAAAATGTTTTTAAAGATAATAATCCAGTTTTCAAAATTTTGTTTAATATTGTTTGAAGTAAAACTGACATAGAAGCCACAATCTGAAATGTTAAATTTTTCCGACATTTCCCTGACTAGCGATTTTTTCCCTGGCCTTTTAATTTAACTTTCTTCTGTTGAAAACGCCCATTCTGTTTAATAGTTTTCATAGTTTTTACCAATATTTAAGTTAATTTTATAAATTTTAACGTGTTTTGCTGATTTTGACAAATTTGATAATATCATATGGCTTTTTTGTTAGTGTTTTTGTCAATTTGAATATAATTCCATGACTTTTCTCTGACTTTCCCGGTTTTAATGATATTCAGTGAATTTTTTATTTACGTAAATTACATTCATTAGTCGATTTTATAATAGCATTCAATTTGAAGTTTTGAACGAGTATTTCCACTCCCAGGCTAAGCATGAAGTAAAATTTCGAGTTTAGAAAAGCCCCGTGAAAATTTGTCGAGGGTCGCGCAGCGACCCGAGACAAATTTTCGGGCTTTTCTAAACTCGAAATTTTACTTCATGCGCCACGCGTACAAAACACTGATTTGAAGTGGAGTTCAGAAACACACAATTACATCTTTAATCAGGGTAACAGGGAGCTAGATAATTAGTCTGTTATCAACGATGTTCAGTGGTAATAATAAATAATTAGGTTTTTAATATTTTTGTTAAAACAACTGGTAACGATATTTATATGTTAATGGTTGCAAAAAAAATAATAAAACCAAATTTATTCTTAAAGGATTTGTATTCGTGATTCAAAAAAACAGGATTCGAATCTTCGATTCGAATCATATTTATCTCTTACGAATCCTTTATTCGAGTATTCGTGATTCGAATCATATTAGGTGATTCGGATTCGTGATTCGAATTCTTTTTACGAGGATTCGTCTCAGCTTCGTTCTCAGATATATGGTGAGATGCCGTATAAGCATTTTAATTGAACTGACGATATCGTACGATGGAAAAGAAAATACTTAAGTACAATTAAAAAGTACAAAATAGATATTTGATTTTATTTAAAGAGTAATTATGAAATTATTTAAAATTGCCGCCAAATTGATCTAGTGATATTTCTGGTAACTTTTTATAGTGTAAATTGGGCTTTGGCACTTACTCCATCTAGTTTTTAAACAGACTATAGTGGAAAATAAGCCAAATAAAATTTGTAAATATGTTACCGCACCCTACAGATAACTATAGGCCTGATATTTAAAAATGGCTGATTGGTGTGTATAGCAACAGTTCACCATTGCTAACATAAGAAGGATAACAGAATATATAATGGAAATATTTGGTAATAATTATTGAGCAAATTAAATATAGAATGTAAGGACACCCTTTAATTTACCGTAGAAAGCGTATTTGTTGTCAAAAATTAAGTAAATAAATGACTCAAAAATAGCTATTTTCAGGATTTGTTTACAAAAAAAAAAAAATCTAAATCGTTTTAAATGTGCCACAATACAATGCTCCAAGTTTTAGGATCATTTTGATGTATCCGCAATGTTGTACAGCGATTAGAACACCCACGGTGTTGGAATTAGTGACTACCAAAAACGTATGATTTTAACTATTGTAAATCACAGCCTTAAAATAGAAGCACCCATATCGCCGTTGGAAACATTATTGGATTGCAACATTAAGTATTTCATTTTCTCTTCACCTAGTAATTTAAATGTGTGTTTGCGTGTGTGTGAGACCACCTGATGTTGCTCCGCCACTGTCCCTAGTTAGAACCAAATATAAAGAATTAAAATATCATAAACAATAATTGAGTCTACATTGAGAACGCATGTGAAGAAGTATTTTTATATTTTGTTGGAAAAAAAATTGACAAAGCATGATTTGAAAGTATGCTCCTCGTTCATTATTATTCAATTTATATTTACAACATCTCAACATTTTGAAAGGTATTCTCGATTAAATGATAATAATTTAGTAAACCACGCGAAGCCGTGTAATATCTGTGCCATCAGTTTTAGAAATGCGAGATTTTGGGGAGCGCCTACACATAATTCCATGCATTTACATTATATTTCGCGCGGTTGTAAAACCGCGAGACGTATTGCTCCAATAAATAACAGCGACGGTTTCTAATTCCACGGCTAGGGTTGCACGCTGTTCGTGGTTGGATATGTTTGGATCATATTACAAACCCTTAAAATGTACACAATAAACATGTCAGACATTCAAGTGAAATGATTTAATGAACATTATTATTCATAATTTAAAAATAGAGTAATAAACAAAATGTATATAAATGGATATGCTAAGATTATTATTCGGAATTATACTAGTTACGACAGCAATGTTAATTAGGTCGGGTAAAAACGAAGCTATGTCTTTTGTTCGAGCTGAAAGAGAAATGAAAGAACTGCGCCTTTTGAACTTTAGGCCAGACACACTTCTTATATTGCATATTTCGAATCTCTTTAATAATTAAAACACAAGGCCACCATACGTAATTTCAGCTCTATTAAATATAGCTCACTTGCATCGTGATAAAATCTTTAAACAGAGTCTGAGTCAGTAGCGGCTCATGCCTAAATGGTACGGGCTACAGCACCCATCTCCTTTATAAATTGATAGATACATATTTTAGATGTATTCTAGTTTCTTTTTGTTTCATTAATTTATCCCCCCCCAGTAAAAATTTTTGTAAAAATGAACGGAGAAAAATTCCGTAAAAAATCTACACAGTATACAATTTTGTATCATAACACTACATAAAGAGAGGGGGCTGACATTAAAACTTTGGGATGTGTAATTTGAGTACCTGTTTTAATTATTTATACATACAGAGAATTTGTAGAGTTTAGTGTTTCAAGCGAGTGATTCGACTTCTTCATTAAACATAAAGTAAAATTTCGAGTTTAGAAAAGCCTGAAAATTGTCAGGCTATTTTAAACTCGAAATGTTCCTTCATGCGCCACATGTATAAAACACTGATTTAACGCGAAGTTCAAAATATACTGGTTATGTTTGATTACATGTTGATACATTTAACAAATATTTATTCCGCCGTTACCAAACATTGCGTTTTCAATATTCGAGCAAAATCCTTTGGTATATTTAAAAATATCATTAAAAGAAAACATCTGAAAGCAAATTGCGCCAGGCGCCTGAATTTTAGAAGATTTGGTTACACGAAATAAGCATTTTTAATATGTTCAACTTCACATTAAATCAATGTTTTATACAGGGTGCCCGTACTTCGACAGAATGTATGGGGATCTCAGTTTAATTTTAATTTAATTTACTTTATTGACGGCTTATCACAATTTTACAATAATACAATATAAATTTAATTCATGATACTTAATGATATAAAAAAACAAATAGAAAATAGATACAAATGTAGGCAGTGAACAAAAAAGAAATACATAACAATACATTCATATGAATCTAAGTCTAAAAAAAATAATAAGAATACATAACATTATAAACAGACGTATACATCAGTATTTAATAATAATTTTTTGAATTTATTAAATGTGTTACCAAAGATACAAATGTTTCTACTATCACATATTTTGTTCCAATATCGACACATTCTAGAAAGTGGTTCATTGTTCCCATAATTCGATTTAAACATTTTAATTCTAAAAGTTAGTTTGGATCTAGTATTGGTAGGGATACTAAAATTAATCATGTTAAGAAGCTCAACACAATCGCATAAACCATTTACTATTTTGTATAAGACACATAAATCCAAATAAATCCTTCTTTCATGGAGTGATTTTAAATTTAAAAGTGCTAACATTTGTGATCTGCTGTAATTAACGCGAGATATGCCCAGAGTGAATGAAATATTTAATAAACATTTGTTTTGTACTCTTTCAATGCTGTTCACAGATTTTTTATAATATGGCGACCAAATATTCGACGCATATTCTAGTTTAGATCTTACTAATAACAAATACAATGTTCGTTTAGTGTTAATAGAAAATTTGTAGCCAAAACGTTTTATAAATCCAAGTGATTGTAGAGCTAAATTTGTAATATGGTTTATGTGATTCATAAATGTGAGCTTCGTATCAAAAATCACTCGAAGATCTCTAACGGAACCAACACGAGATAGAATACAGTTATTTAGGATATAATTATGTAGTATAGGGTTCTAACTTCTGCAAAATGACATGACTGAACATTTGCTATAGTTTAATGAAAGATCGTTGTCTGCACACCATTCACTTAAGTGATTAATATCTTGTTGCAGAAAATGTATATCGTCAATTGAAGAAACAGTTCGAAAAAGTTTAAAATCATCAGAAAAAAGCAAGAACTTACTATTTTTGATATAACTACCTATATCATTAATGAACACCAAAAATAGGATTGGTCCGCAGTGCGATCTCTGAGGGATACCAGATGATACTTTTATTGTTCGTGATATAAAGTTTTTTATTTTAACAAATTGTGTTCGTTCCGTCAGAAAGCTCGAAAGCCAATTTAAAACTGCAGTTCCAAGGCCATAATTCCCCAATTTACTCAACAAAATTGCATGCGATAGACGGTCGAAAGCTTTTGAAAAATCTGTGTAAATGGCGTCGATATGTCTATTATTTTCAAAAGCGTTTAAAAGGCATGATTGAAATGTTAGTAAATTAGTAACAGTTGATTTACTATTACAAAAACCGTGTTGTTCTGGGCATATAATTTGTTTGCAATGCCAAATAAGTTGTTCAGATACTAATTTGTCGAATATTTTAGGAATTACTGATTGGTTGCAAATTCCACGATAATTTCTGATATTCTCACGGTTGCCACTTTTGTATAAAGGAACAATATAGTTTTTTTCCAAATATATGAGAACACGCCACCCTCTAAAGATGATTTAAATATAAGATAAATAGGCTGACACAAAGAATAAACACATCTTTTAAGAAAGTAGGCTGGAATGCCATCAGGGCCTATAGAGCAAGAGTCATGCAAAGATGACAGAGCATTAAACACATCAATCATATTTAATTGTAACATATTTAACATTATATTATCAGAAGTATAAACATGATTATTACGCACTGTATGAACTTTACTACCACAATATACTGATTCAAAAAAGTCTGGAAATAAGTTTACACATTCACTTCCTGAAGTCGATTTCCGTTCATCCAGAAACGTGTTTTTAGGTAAGCCATCAGTTTTTGTTGATGTACGGACATGATTCCAAAAATTCTTCGGTTTACTAATTAATTCATTTTCCAGATCATTAATATAGTTCCTAAATAATTGTCTCGCTAAGTCTTTACATTCTCTTCTTAGTGAGGTAAATGTATGTAGGTCATCAACTCTGCCGCTATATTTGAATTGACGATGCGCTGATTGTTTTCTTTTCGTAAGAGAGATTAATACATTATTATACCATTTTAGGTAAGTGGAGGATTTAATGCTTTTAACTGGAATGTATTTATTAAAAATGGAAAAACAAACTTCATACAATTTATCAACCAAAATATATACATCCGTGTCTACTAGGTATTCTGACCATACTACACTTGATAAACACATATTAATGTCATCATAATTTGCTGCTTTAAAATCAAATACAAAATCTTCATATTCCAACATATTGTTTATTAAAGTCCGATCTTCTTTTATTTCAATTGTGTATGATTCATGATGCATTGAAATGCGGGAGAGAGGATCGTTTGAAATGTAAATATGTATATCCACAATATTAAAAAAAGATAGGTCCAAAAAAACACCTCTTTTGTTGGGAATTGTATTCTTTTGCCATAGGTTATAGTATTCCAAGTTTTCTGCCAAAATTTGAGCATTTGTGGAACTATTCTCATCACATAAAACATTTATCCCATTTAAATCCCATACAGCACGCGGCAAATTATAATCTCCACAGAATATGTATTTATGATCAGAGTAGAAGTTACAAATTAATTCTATAGATTCAGAATGGGTTCTATAATGTAGTTCATCGGACGCAGGAGGAATATATACTGAAGAAACAATATATTTTCCAGCAATTGATACAAAAACTTCCTCTATGCTAGATGGTGTAGCAATTTTCTTAGAAGACATCAGTTATTTGAAGAGATAGAGAGTCGGTTAAACTAAAGCAAAATTGTGTATTTTAGGGCCTAATAATAATCGGAAACAATTTTGAAATATCTTCTTTTATATTCGAAATATCAACAAAAAACAGATTTTTTGAAAAATCGTTTTGATTTTTTATTCAAATACTACTAAATCTGGACATTTGGCACTTTGACAATATATATAAGAATCTAGTAGCATATTTTTCTAAGATAACTATAACATTTACCCGAGGACCATAGTCAACTTATGTTTTTTCTATGAGCGCCATTTTGGATTTTCCAATTTTTTTAAATAATATTTTTTTCTAAACTTAGTGATGTCCCATACTTATAATTTATTTTAAATTTGATATTTAAAAGTATGATATTTTCTTATTTGCAAAGAGTGCCTTAGAAACAATGACGTCATCTCTGTAAATCAATAAAACCTTGACAGCAGTCAATCATTGTTAGCACTCAAAATTAATTAGTAACTGTTAATCGTTTGTAATAATAATAATAAGAAAGGATTATCACATAAAAGCTGCACTAAATTTATTCTACTTTTATTATTATTATTCCAAAGTCTCATACGTATTCAATCCTAGCCAAGGTGTCCCGCAAGGATCACCTCTGTCTCCCTTATTATTTAATATATACTCTTATGACATTTATAATGTAGACTCAAATTATTTTAACCCAAAGCAGTATGTTTTACAATTTGCTGATGATAGAGTTCTCATCTCTCATGCATCAAATTTAAATAAGGCAATTTCGTCCTTACAAACACTCCTTGATAATACCCAGTCATGGATCTCAAAGTGGAGGATATCGATCAATCCAAACAAATCCCAAATGTTTATCCCATATCACCGAATTTCTGAAAACTCCCTACCAATATCGATAAATAATATTCTAATCTCACCTACACCCCTTTGTAAGTATCTAGGAATCTCTTTTGACACTAAACTCTTGTTTCGCCAACACTCCAAAAAAAATAAAATCCAACATTGCAGCAAGAGCAAAATATTTTCGATGCTTAACTTACGAAAATAGAGGTATTTCGACAAAAACAACTACCAAAATTTACAAATCAATATGCCGACCAATGCTAGATTATAGTTTCATTCTATTGACTTTCTCACACCCTCGAACATTGTACAATATACTTGTAGCAGAATATTCCTCGCTTCGAACTCTTACAAAAACTAAAAATCCTAACAATATATTATTTAATCCATCAAATAAATTTTTGCATAAACAGACACAAGTTATACCTATAGATGAACGTTATCCATTTCTCTTTGAAAAATTCTCGAAATCAGAATCAAATGTCCGCATACTCACTCAATTTCGCATTAATAGAAATCTTAACATCGCACCGAAATACAAATTTCCCCAAAAAACAATTTTTGAATGTGTAATTCTTTGACAATAATACTATATAACTAACTTATACAAAAATAAAACAATAGGCAGAAAGACTAACGGTCGATAGCCTTTTTGACATTTTAAAATTTAAAAATATTTTTCCGCCTTATGTAGTAATATTGTATTATTGTATTTACTGTCACTGTCAAATACAGATATTATTGTTGTTGTTGTTCATAAAAAAAGTAATTCTTGCATTTTTTTGCTACATCTCGGCAAATATTGATCACCATCGCATCGAAGCGTTCTATAATTTCCACTTTACTGTAAATCAGTGGTTTATACGTGTGGCGCATTAAGTAAAATTTCGAGTTTGGAAAAGCCCCGTGAACATTTTCTACGCTACTTTCTATTTTTCTAAATTCGAAATTTTACTTCATGCTTAGTCTGGGAGTGGAAGACACTCGTCACTTTAAAATAAATCACAGCTGTTAAAATATGTATCGTCGGATGCCCGTCTTTAAGGGTGATATGTACGCAAATTATGGGTCCTAGGTGTTGACTAATAAATGAGTTACTCAATTGTTTCCAAGGCACTCTTTACAAAAAATAAAAGATTAAAATTTTACATATAAGATGTACAATAAACTATAAGTTTGATACATCATTGAATTCAGAAAAAGATATTCTTTCAAAAAATATGAAAATCCAAAATGGAGAACATAAGCAAAACAAAAGTTGGCTATAGTCCCCGGCTAAATGTTATAGTTATCTTAAAATAAAATATGTTACTAGATTAATCGTGGAAAAGTGCCAGTATAATATCAAAGTATAATGTATAAGTAAAGTATAAATGCTAAGTTCAATAGCTTTTGATTAAAAAAATAAAAACGAAATTTCAAAAAATCCGTTTTTTGACCATATCTCAAAAACGAAAGAAGATATTTCAAATTTGTTTTAAGATTATAATTGGGCCCTAAATTACGCCGACTCTCTATCTCTTCAAATAACCGAGATCCCCATACATTCTGTTGAAATACGGACACCCTGTATATCAAGCAAAATGTTCAGGCTTTTCTAAACTTAAAATTTCACTTCCTTCTTAATCAAGAAGTAAAAACACTCGTTAGACATTTCATAACAATAACGACCGCTTCTATAACATTTTACTTCACGCTTAATGAAGGAGCGAATACACTCCTTACAAGCTTTATAGAAACAAAGACCGTTTTTATAAAAACAACGAATTCCTGCAAATTTACCGAACGCTGTAATTATAGGAATATACAGTGTAGAACAAAATTATTTTTATCTACTCATCTTTGCATTTCCCATGTTAAAATAAGAAGTCCCGCTCTACAACAATATGAAATGCACTACCACAACATTAAAATATTCATAAATTGTAATAATTTTTAATTTGATTGATTGATTGATGCTATTTATTGACAGAACTAGCTAAATTAAAAAAAAAATATGGGAACAGGAAAAACTTCATAAAAATCATTTTGCTTCACACCGTATATACTTAAAATAAAAATGCCTTGTGTGTATCCAGGGTATCCCATTAAAAAGTACCACCTAAAATATCTTCAGAACCGTGCACCGAATGAAAAAATGTTTTAAATAAAAGTTTGATGATTTGGAGGGGGACATCCCACCCCCAGGAGAGGCTGGGGAGGGGGTAGCTTCACAATCTTAAAAGAGAACCTCTATTTCGTATTATAGATTTGGATAGAGCGTAAAAAAGTAAGTAAGTTTTATCTAAAAACATTTATTGTTACTTTAATAGATTGAATTGTTTATATTATGTAAATGTCTCGTAATTAATGAAAGCGGTCTGCGCGCGTTTTGTAAAAATAAAAATAATAAAAATTTATAGAATCTACACAAAATTGAATAAAATGTTGATAGGCTATAATTGAAATTTGAATATCGTCACAGGATATTTCAAAATATCAAATAAAACATTTTTATTTGAAATATTTATGAGTATTTTTTTATTGAATTAAATTCTATTCATTTTGAATAATTTCTGATAATTTTGAACGTTTGCAGTTATTTATTAGGGTTTATTTTACATAATTTAATCGTTTCCAATTTGTTCGTTGAAGTTTAGTAACACACAAATAATGCACAAGAATTTATTTTCGTTCTAAATTTGAAGTAAGGAATAACATCAACTCTATTTATTTTACATCATAAATTTGACAATAAAGAAAATTGAAATCTAAATTTCTGATTGATCGTCTAACGAGGATTTCCAGTCCCAGATTAAGCATGTTGTAAAATTTCTAGTTTAGAAAAGCCTCAGCGAATCCAAATTTTCAGGTTTTTCTAAACTCAAAATTCTACTTCATGCGCCACGCGTATAAATCACTAACTTGAAGTGAAATCTTTAACTAATTGGTTAAAGTAAAATAAATTTAGTATGTCAGTTATCAATTGTTGAAAGTAGTTGTTTCTATGGGTATTTATTGTCTTACGTTATTTTAATAATTAAGACGTATTGTTTGCATTTCACACGAATATTTCGTAATTTTATATATTATGTTCAAATTTGTTGATTGCAGCTCCATCTATCAAAGTAACAAAAAATGTTTTTAGATAAAACTTACTTTTCCACGCTCTATCCAAATCTGTAATCAAAATAGGAGTTCACATTTAAGATTTAAAAGCCACCCCGCTCCCCAGCTACCCCTGGGGTGAGGGTTGAATTTTCTTACTGAATCTAAAGTCTCCCTTTAAATCATTAAATTTGATTTAAAACATTTTTTCATTCGGTGCATGATTTTGAAAATATTCCAGGTGGTAATTGTTGAAAAAAAAAACAATTTGACAGCTGAGAGTTTAGGGTTAGTAAAAATAAAGCGTTACACAATACAACAACGTATTTTGGCGGCCACAGTTGAAAAATTTTATTCAAAATATGGTCGGAATAGTGTTTTAACTTCGTCAAATGTGAGAAGATTAATTGAAAAATTCATCGAGACTGGATCAGTTGGAGACACTAAACACACCGGTCGTCCAAAAACAAGCTGTTCAAATGTCAATATCGAAGCAGTGCGTGAGAGTGTTGGTGAAAATCCCAGAACACCAATTCGGCGTCGTGGACAAGAATTGCAAATTTTAAGAAGCTCTCTACAGAGTACACTCAAAAAAAAATCTATATCTTTATGATTACAAAATTCTATTAACACAATAACTGAAGCCTAATGACCACAGCGAAGACAGTTCGTTGAATAGATTATTGAACATCAATAAGACTATGCTGATTTTTCGAGCAAAGTCATCCTAAGTGATGAAGCACATTTTTACATTGATGGCTTTGTTAATCGCCAAAATTGCCGTGTTTGGGGTTCGGAGAACCCACATGTGATTGTCGAAAAACAAATTCATCCACAACGTGTCACTGTTTGGTGCGGATTTTGGGCTGGAGTCATCATTGGCCCATACGTTTTTGAAAATGAGGCTGGTCAAGCAGTGACTGTTACTGGTGCTCGATATCACGACATAGCACAGTTCTTTCTACCGCAATTGGATGATATTGATGTAGCCAATATGTGGTTTCAAAAAGACGGTGCCATATGCCATACTGACTGTGAAACAATTTCAATTACTGCATGAGACATTTCCTGGTCGTGTACTCATAGATCGTGGGATTTAACAACATTAGATTTCTTTTTATGCGGTTATTTGAAGTCAAAGGTATATGTCAATAAGCCGATAACCATCGGTGCATTACAGGAGGAAATTAAACGCTGCATCAACGAAATTCAGTCATATCTATGCAGAATGGTCATGGAACTTTTCGGCAAAAGAATGCGTATGTGCCAGCAAAGCCGTGGAAGCCATTTGCCCGATGTGTTATTCCATAAATAACCCCATCCTATGCACTTTATGATTCAATAAAAAAATAACAATCTAAAGACTAAAAACTGTGTTTTCTATTTTATTCAAATCTTACGTTAATGTTAGGACACCCTTTAGTTTGTGTGTTTATTAGTTTTATGGATAGCTCAATAAACATCTTTTTGCGATGAAAAAAATAATTAAAAATTGCCCAGAAACTAGCATGTTTTGTTCCCATCTTAATAACTATGTAAATATGACTTAAAGGTGAATTCAAATTATACTAACATGTTCCTAATTCATCAATTCATCTATTACTGGTACAAATAATTGTTTTAAAATATGGTATTTTATATCCAAATTCTGGCGTGGGAATATCGCTCCGTCCAACACCAGCGTCGTACGTTGACCGTAATAAATAAGGAAACATGTTCAGTTGGCTCGGATACGGTACGAAGCGTGAAATAGACAGGGATTGCAGCGGATAATTCATTCTTGATTTCGATGATACAAACAAAGCAATCGTTGCTCGTTTTTTAAAATTAAATGTGTACAATATTTTAAATATTGATTTGCTTTTAATGCGACCTACGAACAAATTAAAGATATTTAAAATATAAAAGCAGATTATTAATATTCACTGAAATACGCTTCCTTCAAAATTAGAACTTCAGGTAAACTATACCATTTATGTAATTCAGAAATAGTATTTTAAAATTTAATGAATTTGTAAACAGTTGTAAAGAATATAATAAATCATTTAACAACGCGTTTGAACTTTAAGTCAGTTCACAATATAAGAAAGACGTTACAATAGTAATAAATAAAAGTAAATTATTTGTAATTAATAGCAACGTTTTATTAGTTCATTTTGTTGTTCAATTAGCTTAAGTCCCAGTTCTATAATTATTATAAACTTGCAATAATAAGGCATAGATTAAGCCTAACATACATAATTTATTTATAAAAATACTCGCAAAAAACTCAAGTTAATATTGAACCGCTCTCTCATAACCTTGTATATTTTTCGAGGAATTAATATGTGCGCATACATTTCCTTTTTAATGGAAATCCGTGTGTGGCTATTAGCCTGTAGAGACCCAATAAAAAATTTCAACGCATTACACTGCAAATATTTATGTTCGATTCAGCACGTTTCAACAGTTTCAAATGCGCGTTATCGTCATATATTCGATTTCCGCATATGCGAGAGTCACATTTTTCCTATAAATATTCCGAAATATGAACAAAATCTTGAATAAAACAATAGACATATTCATAAATTATTCCACGAATAAATTTAAAATCCGGTTAATGCCTAACTGCATCGCGCTTGATTTTAAATATTTCATTGTATAATTCAATATCCGGAGGTTTATTTGCACGGGAAGTAGTTGTTTCAATAGATATTTATTGTCTTAAGTTGTCTTATTAATTAAGACATTGTTTGCATTTTCACGAATAACATTTTCGTTATTTGATATATTATGTTTAAAGTAATTATTTTTAGTACATTATATATACTATTACGAAAAAACTATTCGTGAAAATGCAAACAATGTCTTAATTAATAAGACAACTTAAGACGATAAATATCTATTGAAACAACTACTTCCCGTGCAAATACACCTCCGGATATTGAATTATACAATGAAATATTTAAAATCTTATTTAATTTGATTTGTTACAACGCTCTATTAAAGTATGTGTAACGTTTAGGTCAAATTCTCTTCAAACCAACTAAAAATACAAATTTAAAATGAAAGGAGAGATAGCTATCTCTCCTTTCATTTTAAATAGATAGCTATCTCTCCTTTCATTTTAAATTTGTATTGTTAGTTGGTTTGAAGAGAATTTAACCTAAACGTTACATATACTTTAATTGAGCGTTGTAACAAATCAAATTAAATAAGATTTTAAATATTTCATTGTATAATTCAATATCCGGAGGTGTATTTGCACGGGAAGTAGTTGTTTCAATGGATATTTATCGTCTTAAGTTGTCTTATTAATTAAGACATTGTTTGCATTTTCACGAATAGTTTTTTCGTAATTTTATATATTATGTATAAAGTGTGCAAACTATAAGAAGCGTAAGCTTATTTTCTCGAATTCAAATAGTTTTGAATTTGAATTTATCTTGTTTATTTTTAATACTTCCAATAACAAGATAATTAGGGTTATTCCGTACGCGAAATGTTAAATTTAACGTTTCCGTATTTCGACAGAATGTATGGGGATCTCAGTTATTTGAAGAGATAGAGGGTCTTTTAAATTGGGGCAAAATTGCATATTTTAAGGCTTAACAATAATCTGAAAACAATTTTTAAATATATTTTATTGTTTTCGAGATTTCAACAAAAAACTGTTTTTTTTTAAATCGTCTTTAATTTTTTCTTCAAAAACTACTAAATCTGGACATTTAGGACTTTGACAATATTCAGGCACTTTTTAATGATAAATCTAGTAGCATATTCTTTTATAAGATAACTATAACATTTACCCGGGGACCATAGCCAACTTTTGTTTTTCTTATGGGCGCTATTTTGGATTTTCATATTTTTTAAAAGAATATTATTTTCGGATCTCAGTGATGTATCACACTCATAATTCATTTCAAATTTGATATTTAAAAATAAAATATTTTCTTTATTTGCAAAGAGGGCCTTGGAAACAATGACGTCACATCTATTATTCAATAAAATATTGGCAGCAGTCAATCATTGTTAGCAGTCAAAATTAATTAATAACTGTCAATCTTTTGTAATAATAATAATAATAAGTATTGATTATCATACAAAACATAAAGTAACAAAATGGTGATGTGTCCATCATAGCACTTTCCCCGTGATGATATGATGACTTAAATATCAACGGTATGGAAAAGTTGCACAAACTAAATTTATTCTACTTTTATTATTAATATTCTAAAACTATTCACAAAAAAAGTAATTCTTGCATTTCTAGCTACATCTCAGTAAATATTGATTACCATCACATCTAAGCGTTATATATTTTTAACTTTACTGTAAATCAGTGGTTTATACGCGTGGTGCATGAAGTAAAATTTCAAGTTTAGAAAAGGCCCGTAAAAATTTTCTATGCGGAGCTTTTCTAAATTCGAAATTTTTCTTTATGCTTAGTCTAGGAGTGGAAGACTCTCGTTACTTTAAAATATGTCAGAACTATTAAAATATGTATCGTATTAGTATTTTGTCATTAAATCAATGCATTGACCGTATTTGATATAGTGATTTAAGTGACTTACAATTATAACATCACAATAGCTGAAATAAAGTCCATAGAGAGACATAATCAGACAAAATCCTAGCATAGTCAAAACACAATCAGTCAACCTACTTACAGTCACAATAGTCAAAACACGGTCAATAAAGATATAATATGACAAAATTCTATGATAGTCCAAAGACAGTCAAGCAATTTATTAAGATTCAAAATATCACACTAGTATTTCGTTTATAAACAAATACATTTTTTATCAGTACAGTAAATAATCAGCTGGATGCCCGTCTTCGGGGGTGGTATGTAAGAAAATTATGGGTTCTAGGAGTTGTCAAATGAGTGAGTTACTCAACTGTTTCCAAGGCATTCTTCACAAAAAACAAAAGATTAAAATTTTACATATAGAATGTAAATTAACAATAAGTGTAATACATCATTGAATTCAGAAAATAATATTCATGCAAAAAATATAACAATCCCAAATGGCGCCCATAAGAAGAACCAAAGTTGTCTACGGTCCCAGGGTATATGTTATAGTTTTCTTAAAATAAAATAGGTTACTAGATTTCTCGTTAAAAGTGCCTTTATTATGTCAAAGTTGTAAATGTCTGGATTTAATAGTTTTTGAATAAAAAAATAAAAACGAAATTTAAAAAAAATCCGTTTTTGACAATATTTCAAAAATGCAAAAAAAATTACAAATTTGTTTTTAGATTATTATTGGGCTCTAAAATACGCAATTTTGGCCCAATTTAACCGACTCTCTATCTCTTTAAATAACCAAACTCCCCATATATTCTGTTAAAATACGGGCACCCTGTATGTTTCCACACAATCTAAGTGTGCATCTTATTTACCAAACTTGCTTAAACTGTGTATAAGAGATTAAAAAAATGTTCAGATGTTTAAAATTTTTAAATTTTCTATTTTTGAGTGTAATCATGATTAGTATCTGATAATCAGATTAAACATTTAATCAGACCAGTGACGGCTCGTGAGAATTTTAATTTAATGACATAAACATACAGGAAATTTTTGTTTCAAGTATATCGGGATATGTACACTAAAAGAAAAAAATTCCTGTACACAATGCAGTTTAAACTGAGCCTAAGTTGAACAGCTGACCCTTAATTAACAAAATTTAACTATAGTATATTAGTATAATTAGTATATTAGTATATTCGTTGTTCAATTATAAATTGTAAGTTAGAATTGATGTGAAACTTGTATACATTTCAGTAATGAATGGGATAGTGTTGTGTTTTTCTGTTGAAAAATTGTCGCGGTAATTCCGACTGGGACAAACATATAACCTTCCCGATAGAATCTCATAAGTTTATCTAGAATTGTTATTGGTCCCGCAAGGCCTCCAATTCCATACCTATTTTCCCTAATAACAACGACCATTTCAGATATTTATATATCTGATTCGAATAATATCTTCTACACAGACATAGAAATAATACGTGAGCGTATCTGTAAACGACCAACAAAAATAATAATAATCGTATATACGTGGGTCGGTCAAATATAAACGAGCCTTTGTCTTCTGAGCGTTGGGAATGAATGTTTTTTAGGTTGGTATGCCTCGAGTAAGGGAACCGCACCAGCCTGGCTTGTTCTGTCCATAATTGAGCAGCCCTAACAATAAATGAAAAGAGTGGGCCTGTCTCTTTTGCGCAACGTGTAATTCTAAAGTTCTTCAGTCGTGAAAACGCGAAACCAGTTCACAGACTGCATGTCCCGTTTGAGAAAGAGACCATTTCATGGACAAACTTTTGGTGCATCGAAATAAAGCGAGAAGCAAATCCCAAGGGAAACCTGTGAAAGTAAAATTTGAAATGAGTTGGGCACAGTTTTTTACAACTGGAGAGGGGTCCTCCTGGTGCATTTCTTACACTGACGTCGAACCACCAACGCAATTTGCTACTGCTACCCCCTAGATCAAGTTGGGCTTCAGAATCGACACCAAAGATGAGATTGTCCCATCCGCGAAGAATTACTTCTTTATGATAATGTTAGGCTCTATTGAAAAAGCTGTAAGGCAGCAGAAAATAATGCAAATTACTTGGCAAATACTTAAACATCAACCTTACCATGTTTTCACCATTAAAAGAAGCATTTAAAGGCAAGCGATTTGATAGCAACGAGGAAGTGGAAAAGTTTGTTCATTTTACGATAACAGAGTCGCTCAGCTTCGCTACAAAACCAAACCAAATTTTGTAGGCTTTTCTAAACGCGAAATTTTACTTCTTGATTAATCTGGGATTGAAAACACTCTGTAGAAGAAAAAATTTGGTTGCTTTTATAAAAACAATGAATATATAAACATTTACAACGTATTCACTAGGATACTTAAACAGAAATGAGAAAAATCCTTATATGAAAAACTAGTTGCTATATATAACTGTTCTGTAAAGATGTTTTTATTATACTTATCTAAAAACACTATGTTTCCATATGCCTCTAGAATAATGAAAACGTAACTTTTTTAAATAACCGCACGGAAAACATTTGTTTGTGCGCTCATTCCGTGCGCTAACCATGTTTTCATATCAACGATGTATTTTTCACTGACGTTTGATGGCACTGATTGAATTTTATGTAAATTTACTGAGTTTTAAGACTGAATAATTTTAATGTATTTTCCAAATTAACGAAAGCCACTAGAAAAACACATTAATATAAACATGAATTACAAAAAAAAATAGTTAGGGTATATAACTAAAAACTAGCTTAAATCTAATAATTAAGGGTTGAAAAGTATTGTTAATTTTGCACATTCTTTAATTCTTATTTTGTCCTAATTTTCTTTTTATTTCACTTCAACATATCAACTTTAATCTTTCGTCTTGCTGAGACTTTTCAAAGTATTTATTGAAACAACCATATGAATATTTGAAAAAGGTTAAACAACAGAAAAACAGAAAATCGACAAATTCGCTTCTACATTTTGTAAATATTCTGCAAAAAATTACCGATGAGAAGTTGCTTATAAATTCTACAGCCACGAATTTAACCCGGCGCCTCCACAGTCGGACATTAAATTATTACAATATATTTAAATATTTATAAATCCTATTTGACGATGTAGGTAATCTATTTTTACAAATAAAAGAGTACTGCAAATAATATTAAATAACAAAAAGTAGGGAAAGAATGTCTTTACCACACTTAATTAACCAGCCACGATTCTAGATTTCAACATTTTCAAAAATGCATATCATCTATTTGTCCCTATATAGAAACAATTTTCTTGTGTCAACTGTTTCTATAAGGTATTGTCAACGATATTAAACAATAAAAACCACGAAAGCATGACTAGGTGATTCTTTTAATTTCCAGCCACGATTCTTGATTACGAAGTTTTGAAAAATTCATAACTTCTATTTGTCCCCATGTAGAAACAATTTTATTGTACCAATTGTTTCTATGAGGTATTGTCAACGATATTAAACAATAAAAAAACATACATGACTTGGTGATTTTTTTTAATCAAGCCACGATTCTTGATTACGAAATTTTTAAAAATTCATAACTTCTATTTGTCCCTAAGTAGAAACAATTATCTTCTGTCCAAGGCCGTAGCCAGAGAGGGATATAGGTGTTCAACCCCCCCCCCCCCCCCCCATTTTTTTTATATTTTATATTATTATATACCCCCCCATATTAATATTATATAACGCCCCCCCCCCCATTTTTTTTCTTGCTACGGCCTTACTTCTGTCAATTGTTTCTATGAAGTATTGTTAACGATATTAAACAATAAATACACCAAAAATATGATTTGGTGATTTGTTTTTATTTTTAGCCACGATTCTTGATTACGAAATTTTAAAAAATGACTATAAATGTAGAGACATTTTTCTTCGATCAATTGTTTCTACGGAGTATTGTTAACGATATTATTTCCAGCCACGATTCTTGATTTCAAAATATTCAAAAATCCATAACTTCTATTTGTCCCCATGTAGAAACAGTTTTCTTATGTCAATTGCTTCTATGGGGTGGTGGTGGTTCTGGTGTAAAGGGGAGTGTGCAGTTCTGCACTGCACTTAGGCCTCATTAGGCCCATTGTGCCACCTCCCGTAGATCACTCATCCTCAGTTTAGCCAGCCCACCTTGTTTAGGTATTCTAGCATAGCTGAGGTGGGTAGATCTCTTATGTAGGCCATTATAGGCCATCTATCACCCAATATAGACTCCCTGATTGACGATAGTGCCGGGCATTCACAAAGAAAATGCCATGCAGTCTCGTCTTCCATGCTGCAACCTCTACAAGATGGGGAGTCAACTATCCCCATCCTATAGAGGTGCCCGTTTAGTCCACAGTGACCAGTAAGGATGGCAGTTAAGCGCCTGAGATTCCCTCTAGCCAACTGCAGGTACCGTTTCGCTGATCTCTCATTGGAATACACAAGTGTTTCCTTAGAGAGCTTGCAGCCCTCGATATCATCCCAACGCATCCTGAATTTCTCCAGGGCATTGGTTTGTAACATGTTACACAGGGAGAGAGAAGCTAACCGCACTAGCGGCTCCGGTGAGAGTAGACTCATCCCAGCCGCTTCTATGGGGTATTGTCAACGATAATAAATAATGAAACCCGCGAAAAATATGACTCGGTGATTTGTTTTTATTTTCAGCCACGATTCTTAGTTAAGAAATTTACAAAAATTCATAACTTTTATCTGTCCCCATGTAGAAACAATTTTCTTCTGTCAAATTCTATGAGGTATTGTTAGCGATGTTAAGCAATGAAAACACCAAAAATATAACAGTATTTTTTTTTATTTCCAGCCACGATTCTTGGTTACAAAATTTTAAAAAAATCATAACTTCTGTTTGTCCTCCATGCAGAAAAACATTTCTTCTCCCAACTCTTTCTATTTGCTTTTATGTGCAAACAATTTTCTTCTGTCAATTGTTTCTATGAAGTATTGTTAACGATATTAAATAATGACAACACCGAAAATATTAAAAATAAACTATTTTTCAAACTTTTACTAAATGTAATGGAATTTCTCTATATAAAATCGGAACAACTTAAATTCCGGAAGAAACTTGTCCAGATATTTTAACTCTGTATAAAGTGAGATAAAGTATTATTTTTTGTCTAAACTCATTGAATTTTATGGCGATTAGATATCAGTTAATTCTTAATTTCCTTCATACCAAATTTTAATTTATTTCAACTATAATCAATAATCTCAAATTGTATGAAGCCTATAAATATAAAGAAATATTCAGTATCATTTATATCTTTCTGTACTTAATCGTTTGTATGTTTTTAGGGATTTTCTTGTTTTGAAGAATATATCGTAGCATTTTCTTTAACTGTTGGAAAAAATAAATAAATCTTGGAAGTGTTCACGTGGCATACGGACAAAAAGGTGAAATATATTTTAAATGGTCTATTGAAAGTAACACCCAGTAAATCTGCCACACGCACACGGACACGCATTCACGCACGCAGATATAGGGGCCTAAATTCGTGGTGGAACGGGATTCGAATGGCAATTTATACTTCCATAAATATTATGTTGAGTGGAACATTGCACATGAACGTAGTCGTTACTTTTTCCAATAATACATATGGTAGGTATTTATTTTACTTAAAATATTGATGATAAATAAGTGTATAAGTTAATACTATGAATTACATACAGATATTTTTTTCTTTTAATAAAAATAATATTTATTACCCGACAGGACAACTTAATTACAAGGTAATATTACAAAATTAACAAAAATGAAGATCACTTTATATAAATTCATGTTTATATAAAAAAAACAAATTAAATATTTAGAAATAATAATAATGTTAATTGTACAAAGCATATTTCTATTATGAACCAACTAAAAGACCTTGGATTATTGATTAAATTATTAATGTCGAGTAAATCCCACTTTATTATGTATAGAATTGCATACATGCTGTATATTTTGTATCCTTTTCTGACGTTTTTCTTTTCATGCATATGCATTGCACGTTTGTATTGTAACTGTATATTTATGTCTATATAAATAAATGCATCATTATTATTATTTACATATTATAAAGCAAACGTTTTAAGCGCGTGACGCATAAAGTAACATTTTGAGTTTAGAAAAGCCTATATATTTGGATTTCACTCCTCGAAAAGCTTCATTTAAACGCTTTTGTGAAGAAAAAACAAACGAATGCCTGAAAATGTACAACGTACTTATACATCCCGTTGTATAAGTAAGTATACTCAAAAGAAAAATCTCTGTTTGAGGCATCGTGTTGCAATTAGTTAGGATTTTTTAGCAAAATATGCCTTAAAAAGGTAAAAAATTTAAATTAAAAACCAGATAATAATAATAATAATGATATCCTACAAAAAGCGCCTCCATAAAGTTGGCACCCCCACTTCGCCAAAATCAAATTAAAATATGCCTATAATTTAGGACTAATTAAAGACTAATTTGTACCCACAAAATTAGAATTTGTACCAACTTAGTTTCGCCGGAAAAACGATTATTATTATGGGGGTGCTAGCTTGACTAAAATTAGCACCCCCACCATTCTCAATTGAAATTTAACCAGGTGCATCCAAAACTTTGAATTAAAGACTAATTTGTACCTATGTTTGTTTCTCATTGTTTAAACGATTCTAAATTATTTAAACAATTTATACATTATTTAGCCAATTTATAACAAAAAAAGTACTTTTCATAATTAATAAACAGAAATGTAGAGTATAAAATTAGGACTAATTAGTACCCACAAGTATTTTGTTATAAACAAATTTTTTGTTGATAAAATAATTTTCGGATTCATTAATTTTAAATCTCGATTTTTGGTATAAATCCGTAATAAAAAATTGGAACCACAATAAAACTAGATAAACTTGTGTTTCTGATTTAGGACTAATTTGTACCCACAAGCATTTTGTTCTAAACAATATTTTTGTTGATAAAATAATTTTCGGTTAAATCTCAAATTTCGATTTTCGGTATAAAACCGTCAAAAAAATTGGGATCACAATAAAACTCGACAAACTAGTGTTTCTAATTTAGGACTAATTTTTAACCATAAGCATTTTGTTATAAACAATATTTTTGTTGAGAAAATAATTTTCGGATAAATCTTATATTTCGATTTTCGGTATAAAACTGTAAACAAATTTCGAATCACAATAAAACTCAACAAATTTGTGATTTCAATTTAGGACTAATTTGTACCCGCAAGTATTTTGTTATAAACAATTTTTTGTTGATTCTTTTATTTTCGGTTAATTATCAGTTATCGATTTTCTTTATAAAACCATTCAAAATATTGGGACTATTTTTAAACTCGAAAAACTTGTATTTCGAATTTAGGACTAGTTAGACCCTCAACTATTTTGCTATAAACCGTTTTTTGGTTCATAATATGAGGTTATATCTCAGATAGCGAAGTCAAGAATTTTTGTTATAAAACCATTAAAAAAAAAAAAAAATGACTACAGTAGAGCTGGGGAATCTTGTGTTTCGAATTGAGGACTTATTTGTACCCAGAGGAAATTTACACGTAAAAAAAATATTTCAATTTTTTCTCTATTCTATAATTCTTACCAATACGCTAGTAGTTATTTTCTCCCTTCCTCCTTTAACTCCGTAACGAGTGTCCATGACGGAATACATACTTATTTTACCTAATATTATGATATACAACAGTGAATATGAAGTAATTGTAATGACAGTTCATGACAACTATTACTTATTATAGGATATTAGTTGCTAGTTTTCACATTATTTTTAATTTATATTAAATCTTTGTGAAAGGATTCAAATCTTTATAAAAGGATTCGAATATTTATAAAAGGATTCGAATATTTATAAAAGGATTCGAATACTTACAATTAATTAACATAAAATATGTCTTTTCTGTGTTTTTAAATGTCTCTTTAAATCACTGTTTTATACGCGTGGCGCATGAAGTAAAATTTCGGGTTTAGAAAAGCCCAGAAAATTTGTCTCGGGTCGCTGCGCGACCCTCGACAAATTTTCACGGGGCTTTTCTAAACCCGAAATTTTACTTCATGCTTAGTCTGGGAGTGGAAAACACTTGGAAAAGGTAAATCTTTAAATTCTATTAATTATCACGTAACGTACTTAATGAATTTTACTCCTGAAACAACGATATCATGATTTCCCGGTGAAATATCGGTGAATTGGTTTCATTCATTCATTCATTAATTTATTGAATGCCGGGTAAATTACCCGTATAAATACCCTGTATAAAAAATGTACGAATCAAGTTGAAGCGTATTTACGAGTAGTTATTAATCAATAAGTTAATAAAAAATTATTAAGCGTTCATTTTGAAGTTTAAACGAGTGTTTTTCACTCCCAGACAAAGCATGAAGTAAAATGACGAGTTTAGAAAAGCCTGAACATCTAAATCCAAACTCAGGCTTTTCTAAACTCAAAATTTTACTTCATGCACCACGCGTACAAAACGCTGATTCAGTGGAAAGTTTTAAATTTAGATGCTTGCAAATTATGGCGCCCAACTAGGGGTCACAGCGTCAGCCTGGCCCCAGGTTGAGAACCAAAAAAACTCAAATACAAGCGTTTTAAGGATTTTCAAACGAGTGTTCTCCACTCTTAGCTTAAGCATAAAGTAAAATTTTGAGTTTAGAAAAGCCCGAGCGTTTTGATTTAGACCCGTAGCGTCCAAACTCAATCTTTTCTAAACTTGAAATGTTACTTCATGTGCCACGCGTACGAAACACTAATCAGTGTGAAGTTTTTAACTTTTACTTTTACAATTTATGACGCCCAACAAGGGCCTAGCGTTAGCATGGCCCCAGGTTGTTCGCCAAAGAAACCTCAAATCTATGATAGTATTGGACAATTTCTAGATAATTAAGAAACACTTACACTGCTTTACCGTTTCGTATGGCATAATCTGAGATATGTAATTTGTTTTTCAAAGCAACCGAGATGCCGACGACAGTTTATATACACTCGTTATAATTTAATTACTATCATTTCCAACTTCTTCTAGCGAACGTTTTGATAAAGTTTTTATTTCTCTACTATAAAATTCTTCAAGTTTTGATTAAAAAGCAGTTGGCAAGTCCATTTTTAGTGTCTCTTTATTATGATTATTTGTTCAGTTTACACTGCCATGGCTGGATACACTGCAATGGTTGCTTTCATAATCTAATGAAGTTTTTCTGTGACGAAATTTTTAAAACCAACTTTGACATTTTCAATTGTCATAGCACCTTCATCGAGAGGACTGCAACTATTTTTTTGCCAATTTGGTTTTTTTTCCAATTGGAACTTATACAGCGTGCAGTGATTAATGTGTATATTTTCATTTCGAACATTTTTAATTGTATCAACTGAAAAATTACCTGTGTGGCAAAATAAGTGTTGCGGTGTCAAATAATAAACAGTGAAATCTTAACCAAGCGTGTTATTTACTAAGAGTGTTGAAAATTTGTTGTTACGCAAAAATCGTGGTCACTAAACTCTAAACTCTCTGTACATATAAAATGTTTTTGTTATTTTCCCCCGTATGTAATACAAAGGGAAAGTATTGTTTTCGTGAAAATTTTCGAATCAAAAATTTTAGCGGAAATATCCGTTTTGAGGTCCCCTGAGTCGAATAAGACCATTTTTGAAAAATGTCTGTCTGTCTGTCTGTCTGTCTGTGTGTCTGTGTGCGCTGTACCGCAAAAACCGCTAAAGATATCGAGATGAAACTTGAAACTTAAGCTTTTTGTTACAATCGGAAGAACTGAAAAGCTTTTGGTGAAAATCGGAAAACCGGAAGTGGTACTTTACTCTTAGCGTTTTTCAGTTTTATCAGATTTTTTCAATAAATGTTCATCAAACAAAAAATTCTTTCAAATAAAAGTTGTAGATAATAACAAAATGAAGATGTATTGCTCACTTACTTTTTGTCATAGCACTCTTAGTTTTTGAGATATTTCAAAAGTTGTGTGTTTTATCTAGTTATTGGTGTGTGACAGTGTATGTGTCGATACAATTGAGAAATGTTTCAAATAAAAGTTGTAGGAAATGAAAAACTAAAGATTTTTTGTAGATTCACTTTTTGTCATAGCACTCTTAGTTTTTGATATATTTAATAAATAGTGTTCTTTATCTAGTCATTGATTTGTGTCAGTGTATGTGTTGATACAATTGAAAAATGTTTCAAATAAAAGTTGTAGGTAATAAAATATTAAAGATTTTTTGGATCTTCACTTTTTGTCATAGCACTCTTAGTTTTTGAGATATTCAATAAATAGTGTTTTTAATCTAGTCATTGGTTTGTGTCAGTATGTGTTGATCCAATTGAAAAATGTTTCAAATAAAATTTGTAGTTATCAAAAAGTTGAAGACATTTTGAAAATAATAATACTACAAATATTTTAAAAGTGATTTAATACGCAATTTACGGGGGAAAGTACTATGATGGACACATCACCATTTTTATGTTATATTGCTTAGATTATTAACAAACTTTATCATCTCTATCAATGCGCACAATAAAAACGACATTAAATATTACTAATTAAAATAATATATTTTTTCAGTAATGCGCAAAATCAAGTTATTCCATGATTTTTAAAACATAAGTTTTTAAGAAGCAACAAACTGTTATTGTTCTCTAAGAAAGAAGATAGTTACGAAAAAACTTAAAGATAGAAAAATTGTCGAAAATTTTCTTATCTAAAACTTTTGGTTAAACGATTTTTTTGTATTCCCATTAGTTATTGTGTTATTCGCAACTTTTGCGAAATACAAAAAAGCGTAAATTCTCGACTTTCCTCAATTATGACAAAAAACGTTATAACTCAAAAACTATTCCAGCTACAGAAAAGTATAATACATATTGGTTTTAATACAGAGTGATCCATAAAGTATCTAACAGAAAAAGTCGATTGTTTATCAAAAGTTATCAATATTATGTACAAGACTGTTTTCCACTCCCAGGCTAAGCATGAAGTAAAATTTCGAGTTTAGAAAAGCCTGAAAATTTGGTTTTGTCGCGTAGCGCGAAGCGCGGAGCGGCCAAACCAAATTTTCAGGCTTTTCTAAACTAGAAATTTTACTTCATGCGCCACGCGCGTAAAACGGTAATTTATCCCGAAGTTTAAAAACACACACAAATTCCAATAAATAGTTCTAAGAAGTTATTCCACGATTTTGTAAAAATTATAAGTTTTTTTACAAAGCTTTCAACAAACTGTCGATTTTTTTCCAAGAAATAAGATAGCTACGAAAAAACTTGAAGATAGAAAAATTATCCTAAATTTTATTATCTAGAACTTTCATTCTAACAACTTTTCTGCATTCCCATTAGTTATTGAGTTATTCGCAACTTTTGCGAAATACAAAATAAGCGAGCGCGATCGCGTAAAATCTCGACATTTTTCAACTTTGACTAAAAAACGTTATAACTGAAAAACTATTCGAGCTACAGAAAAGTATAATACATGAATTTAGGCTATTGCGAGGAGATCTACAAGATGATATTTGTTTTTATACACGGTGATCCATAAAATATCTATAAGAAAAAGTCACTTGTTTTTTTTTTTAATCAAGAAGGCAAGTGTTTATCAAAAGTTATCAATATTATATATAAAACTGTTTTCCACTCCCAGACTAAGCATGGAGTAAAATTTCGAGTTTAGAAAAGCCCCGTGAAAATTTGTCGAGGGTCGCGCAGCGACCCGAGACAAATTTTCGGGCTTTTCTAAACTCGAAATTTTACTTCATGCGCCACGCGTACAAAACACTGATTTGAAGTGAAGTTCAGAAACACACAAATACATCTTTAATCAGAGTGACAGGAAATCAGATGTTTAGTCTGTTATCAACGATGTTCAGTGTTAATTAAAATAATTAGGTTTTAAATATTTTTGTTAAAACAACTGGTAACGATATTTATATATAAATGGTTGCAAAATAATAATAAAATCAAATTTATTCTTAAAGGATTTGTAATCGTGATTCGAGAAAACAGGATTCGAATCTTTGATTCGAATCATATTTATCTCTTACGAATCCGTTATTCGAGTATTCGTGATTTGAATCATATTAGGTGATTCGAATTCGTGATTCGAATCCTTTTTACTAGGATTTGTCCCAGCTCTGTTACTTACAATTTATATCATAATGCAAAACGTACTGATCACAGCACCATGAGAAAATTTGCCTTGGATGTAATTTATATAGTTGATAGATAATTATAGTTATTAAACATTAATGTTGAAACGTAACTTCGTGAAAGGTATGTACCGAATCCATGATTTAACTTTAACCAATTACTCAAATATTGGTACTATTGTCGAGTTTTATTGTGGGTCCAAATTTGTTTACGGTTTTATACCGAAAATCGAAATTTGAGATTTAACCGAAAATTATTTTATCAACAAAAATATTTGATTATAACAAAATGCTTATGGGTACAAATTAGTCCTAAATTAAAAACACTAGTTTGTCGAGTTTTATTGTGGTTCCAAATTTTTTTTACGGTTTTATACCGAAAATCGAAATATGAGATTTAACCGAAAATTATTTTATTAACAAAAAATTGTTTATAACAAAATGCTTATGGGTACAAATTAGTCCTAAATTAGAAACACTAGTTTGTCGAGTTTTATTGTGATCCCAGTTTTTTTGACGGTTTTATACCGAAAATGATTTTATCAACAAAAATATTGTTTAGAATAAAATGCTTGTGGGTACAAATTAGTCCTAGATTAGAAACACTAGTTTATCTAGTTTAATTGTGGTTCCAATTTTTTATTACGGATTTATACCGAAAATCGAGATTTAAAATTAATTAATCCGAAAATTATTTTATCAACAAAAAAATGTTTAGAACAAAATACCTGTGGGTACTAATTAGTCCTAATTTTATACTCTACATTTCTGTTTATTAATTATGAAAAGTACTTTTTTGTTATAAATCGGCTAAATAATGTATAAATTGTTTAAATAATTTTTAATTGTTTAAACAATGAGAAACAAACATGGGTACTAATTAGTCTTTAATTCACAGTTTTGGATGCACCTGGTAAAATTTCAATTGAGAATGGTGGGGGTGCTAACTTTAGTCAAGCTAGCACCCCCATAATAATAATCGGTTTTCCGGCTAAACTATGTTGGTACAAATTCTAATTTAGTGGGTACAAATTAGTCTTTAATTAGTCCTAAATTATAGGCATATTTCAATTTGATTTTGGCGAAGTGGGGGTGCCAACTTTACGGAGGTACAAAAAACAATTATATTTGTTAAGATTAATTGCCATTATTGGTATACTTACTCAGTTCTCATTAAATTCTATACATTATTTTTATGAAAGTGAGTGAAGACTAACGAAAAATATTGCATTCAATAAAACAAGAACTAAAGGTATTTGATTATGCAAGTATATGTTAATGTATATAAGCATGACTAGAGCACAGGTGTACCAAGGGTGAGAATCGGGCTTTAGTCTTATATTGTTTTCGAGTGGGAATGTTTATCACTAATTAAATTTCCTCCACTGTATATTTGCATAGAAATTACAATATACAAAGTGCATCACAGTGTATTTAAGAGACGGAAATTTCTTTTATTTCAAATATTCTAGATATTGTTACTGTAAACAAAAGTTAGTAATCTTAAACTGATAAATATTAGAGAACAAATATGTAACGCAATTAATTTTTAAGCGATAAAAATAATATTAAAGACTGTTAAAAGTATAAAAATACAATTTAAAACAAAAAACTTACTAAATTTACTTTCTATAAATGCAAGAAAAACTAAAATCGGATGTCTCTAGTAAAAGTTAATTTTATGTTAACATTAGAGGTTAGTGCATAGCAAAGATATTTTTGTAGTCTATATTTGGTAACCCAACAAAATATGGGTAAACGCTTGGGTCAATTTTAAGAAGGCTATATATACTATCGTCTGTTGAGCACTCGTTCAAATTGAAGACAACAACATTTTAGGAGGGTATATTTCAAAATTTTACAAATAATAAAATATAATCCAAATTAAAATTGTATACGCTTACCTAAAACAGATCTTTATGCACCTGCAGCTGGGTTATTAGGAACTGATACCTCAGCTTAGAACTGAAACAAAAATACTATGTTTATTAGCAGCAAGAAAGTCATGTTAAAAATTTATTATATAAGTATAATTTGTTATATTATTTATTAACGCATTCGTGGCCGCATTTTTATTATTTACACTAAAGATGTGGTAAGTATATTGATGTATCTCATATGTACCTATACTACCTATGTAGTCTTACAAAGTCTTACAAAAATCAATTGTAATGCTCCATAGAAAAAAATATGTTTGCATTGGATTCTCGATTAATTTTTATGGTTATTTTAAAATCAAGTAATTGGTTTATTATTAAATAAAGTGTCCATCATTTGCAAATATTACATGAAAAGTGGAAGTAATATAATGTATATTGAATTTATTTTATAATAACATGAGTGTAAAGACAAAATGGATCTCTTGTATATTTTTTTGCTTTGTATAGGGTGTTTTAGCGAAGACGCAGTTTTTATAAATGGAATAAATCAGAAAAATTCGTAACAAATTTCAAAAAGTTTTATTTAATTACATTCAAGATACATTTCGATTTGCAGATAAAAAATTATATCCAGCATATATCTATCTCCAGTTTCTCTGCAGGCTTATTTAAATTATTGAATACTCTTTCGCAGGCATCTCTATCGCATTCGCTAATTACTCAATAAATTTCTCTCTACAAGTCGGTAACCGTTTACGGTTTATTCCTGTAAACTTGTAACTTCACATATTAAAAGAAGTTACAAGGTTTCACATCACATGATCTGAGAGGCTTTTCTTGGTGGCCGCCGCGAAGAATTTTTCATGAAGTAATGAGATTATTTCATGGGATATGTGGCAGATAGCCCTGTCCTGCCGTATCCATATTTCATATTTCCCGCCATCCTCCATTTCTGCTATATCAGGCCATAAACAATTAGTGATCTTGCCCTGACAACGGTTTACATTTTGTGAAGAATTTTCTCAATAAGAATACGTTGCTTGTTACTGAATCGTTCCATGGCTACTAAATAGAAAAACGATAAATGGCAGTCTAATCAGAATGATAGTAAATAACGAAAATGAAAGAATCAGTGCTGACAATCATCAAAAAAAAAGAAAAATCCCGCGTAATTTAAAAATTGCGTCCCATCTAAAACGCCCTATATAAGCAGTAACATTTAAAATGACAGCATAAGCAACATAAATATTATATTTATTATAGTTATTTGAAAACGTTTCGTTTCCATACTAGAGGCATATGGAAACGAAGCGTTATCAGATTAATATAATAATGAAAACGTCACTTTTTTCAAGTCACGACACGGAAAAAGTTTATTTGTGCGCTCTTTCCGTGCGCTATCAAATATTATAGACACAAACACAGACGGAATCGCGGACTATAAAAAATATAAAAATTGTGAGTGACGATGTATAACTTTTATTGTATTTTTGCGAAAAGTCCAAATCCGTAAAATCGTTCACCTCATGATGCCGACACGCTATGTTAAAAAGATATTTGGCTTTTAAAAAAGTGCTAATTCGATCAAATTTCGAAAAACTGATTTTAAATTTGATTTTCTTTAGAATTAGTAGTATTAGTAGTACAAAAATAGTTTAAATATTTAGTTGTATTTAAATAAGTATAATGTTTTCAGATAAGTATCATAAAAAATTGCATATATTACACATTTAGAATTGGATTTTTCCGTGTTTGCATTATAATAAAATATACTAGTAATAAAATATACTATAATAATTAAATGTTTACAGTAACGTACTCATAAAGAGATTTTTCGGAGATTTTGCAGTACCTTACTCATCCAGAGATTTTAGTATACTGCTAAAGCAATATGCTAAAATATATTTTGAACTCACAATATTTAAGTGTTTTAAAGGCGCGTGTGGTAAAAAAAAAACCTGAAAATTTTAATTTGCCGCGCGCTATGCTGCGTTTCTCGTCGGCAAATTTTCAGGCTTTTCTAAACTCGAAATTTTACTTCATACTTAATCAAGTATTGGAAAACACTCGTTAGAGTAATGTTGAAGACTTAGATCAGTGGTTCCCAACGTGGAAATTAATGGAATCTCCATACTAATGTAGAAAAATAGACCAGATATAAAAAAAACATTACTAAATTATTACTACATTACTAAATTTGAATAATTATTGAAGTTCGGATTATTCTATTTATCAACATTTCAATTTTCAGGCTTTATTAAATTTGAAATAATGTTACTTTATGCGCCAGGCGTATAAAACACTGATTTAATTAGTAGTTACTAAAAGTGGAGTTATAGGTGTCAAATAAAATTTTGAATGAGCTAGAAAATACTAGTTGCTTCGGGCTTCAACTTTTATTTGAAACAAAATTTTATCTTTATCTTGTAATACAAATTTGATCATCAACTAGTTATTTAATTAACATTTAAGGGGAGCTGTAAATAATTTATTTTTCTAAAAAGGGGCGGTTGATGTAGCATTTATTTAAAAAATGATTCCAACAAATATAACTCATTATAATAATCGATTATACCCATCACTAATTTCAAGCAATCACATTATCCCACTTTGCAACGATAATCTGCATTTATAACAAATTTTATTAAAAGTTAAGTAATTCTGGCTATACAAAAATATTGTTTTTTTTTTAGAAGTCAGCATATTTAATGGTGCTAAACTAAACTTTAATGTTTGATGTTACTGCGTATAGAAGTTACAAGAATGCTTGAAATACAGTATATTATAAATTACCCTGTATACATATGTTGATTTAAGTGTATAGTTGACCTTAAAGCAGTCAAAGACTACACAATGGAATTTGAGCACCGCAGGATGGACATCAATGGCGGCGCGCAATAAAATTTAACGACTCTGAAAGAATGTGCTTGTCTAACACATAAAAATGTAACTACAGTGCGCCTCAATAAACCGCAGACGGTGTTAAAGTTTCTTAAAACTTGATCATAATTTACAAATAAATAATTTAATAAATTCCTTTGTCAATAAAAAAAAAAAACTTGAATTTGTTTAAATAATAACAAAATGGTAATTAATAATTAAATGCGTCTTCAGAGATTGGGTAAGGTATTTTATTTTTATATTAAAATCAGAAAATTATTCATCATAGTAAACTACTTGTGATATTATCGAAAATCATGAAAATTAACGTAAATTGATAAAAATCATGAAAATTGACAAAGGTCATAAATCTAGAATAGATTCAAATTGAGTAAAGGTAAACACTTGTATTGTTCCATGTTTTTATTTTCAGTTGCCTGACACGTCTTTTGATCGGTTACGATCATTTTCAAAGTTAAAACAGTTTTTACTTTAAAAATGATCGTAACGGATCAAAACACGTGTCAGGCAACTGAAAAAAAAAACATGGAACAATACAAGTGTTTATCTTTACCCAATTTGAAAATTTGGTTGCATCAAGAGAGTAGCAGAACAAGTATCGAATATACTAGAATAGATTGTTGAAAATCAGAAAACATATAAAATTACGTATACCGGGTAAATTATGAACATTTATAAAAATGAACATTTTAAAGTGATAACGATCTAAAAAAAAGCATTGTTAAAATAATTACAGTTCGTGTTACAAATGATTGTCTATTAAAAACTTTAACGATAAAAATTACAAAATTAAGAAAAATTGACGAAAATTATAAATATAAGAAAAACTGATCAAATCCTTAAAATTGTAGGTACACTCATGTAAAAAAAAATAATTTGGGCTAACTTTATAAAACATCTTAACCAATATAATTTGATCAAGTTTCACTTGCTGTAAGATAAAATTGACCCGTTTTTTTTTTTAAATATTAACCCATTGAGCGTATTTGTTACAATAAGGCAACATTATTATTTTTGTTGTTATTGAAATACTAAATAAGTTAATTTGATACATTGTATTATTTGATCTGACTTGATAATGTGTGAAGCAAATGTAATTATTTTATTATTAAAATATTTCGATTATTACTCATTTAAAAAAAAATATGTTCAGTGTATTTCTAACCTCACAATATTTTAGTGTTACATACGCGTGGCGCATAAAGTAAAATTTCGTGTTTAGAAAAGCCTGAAAGTTTATTGGTCGCTTTGCTTTGCGGAGCGACCAAAACAAATTTTCTGGTATTTCTAAACTCGAAATTTTACTTTATGCTTAATCTAGGATTTTAAACACTCGTTTGAAACTAAAAATTAAACGCTTTTATAAAACCTACGAATGCCTGAAAATGTACATGTATTATAATGGTAATTCATAGAACTCATAAAAATTGGTGCAGAATTTTATTTAAAATAAACTTTTTGAGTTGACGCTATAATTGCTTTAATAAAAACAAACCAATTATTAATAAATTGTTCAATTAACATAACATTCTAAAAAATTACTACATATTTTGGTTACACTTCACTTAATAGTTTTTTCTTGGATAATTCCAATCTAGGCGTATAACAAACAAATAAAACCATATAAATTAATAGTTTTTGAATTGTATTTGCAATTAATAAATTACTAAAGACTTTCTATTGTTTAGAGAAAAAGAAGCAAAATACAGTAAATTATAATTTAAACTCCTTTGTGGAATATACCTTAATAAAACAAATAGAGATATTTTTTTAAAAAGAAGTGAAAGCACAGACTACTATTCGTACTATTAAAAGTTTCTCAATAAATTTAGCGAATTTTATGTTGACCGAACACTCCTATTTTTTTTTTTTTTTTAACAAGGAATGTATTTATATATTGTAAGAAAACATCCTTATACAAAATCATAAGCGACATGTGAAATTCACTCAATTCATAGGTTAAGAATAGCGAATAATGATATTTTCGTTTTATTTGAAGATAGTTAAAGATTACTCATTTTCGAAAAGAGAGAAAGAGAGAGATTTTTTTTGCAGTACAATACAATTTAGTCGCGAAGCAAATCCAAATTTGTAGGCTTTTCTAAATTCGAAATATTGACTTCATACTCTAGGCGTATAAGGCACTCATTTATTGTAAAATTTAAAAATATGCTACGTTTTTAAACGTTAATTTAAGTATTAAAACATCACAGATGAGAATTAAAGTCATAACTTTAAAAGTTAATACCATAGTACGAAAAAAACTTAGAGAAGTATTAAAATAAGTTTATGTATGTTTTCACCAGCTTTAAATCTTATTTGTTGATTACATTTATTTTGCGGCCAAGCAATTATAGAGTTAACTCTAAAAGTTGCTTTTAGGTAAAAGATTCTGCACCAATTTTTATGATTTCTTTGAATGACTTATATTACATACTAATATTTTATTCTATTAAATGCACATGATGAATATGGTTTATAGAAGGGTTTAAATTGGAGTTTCGAATGAGTATTTGCACTTCCAGATTAAGTATGAAGTAAAATTTCTAGTTTAGAAAAGCCTGAAATTTTGGTTTGGTCGCTTTGGTCAACACAAAATTCGCTAAACTTATTGAGAAACTTTAGGCTTCTTTAAAAAAAATTAAAATATCTCTATTTGTTTTATTGAAGTATATTCAACAAAGGATTTTAAATTATAATTCACTGAATTTTGCTTCTTTTTCTCTAAACAAAAGAAAGTCTCTAGTAATTAATTTCAAATACAATTCAAAAACTATTAATTTATGTGGCTTTATTTGGTTATTATTATAAATTATACAAGAAAAAAGTGCAAAGTAAAGTTTAACTAAAATGGGCAGTAATTTTTCTTAAAAATTGTTTCATTATTATTAAAGCAATTATGAAATTAACTCACAAAGTTGAATTGAGGTAAAATTCTGAACCAATTTTTATGATATCATTCAAATTGGAGTTTCGAACGAGTATTTTCACTCCTAGATTAAGCATAAAGTAAAACCAAACCAAATTTTCAGCCTATTCTAAACTCGAAATTTTTTTTTATGCGCCACGCGTATAAAACACTAAAATATTGTTAAGTTCAAAATTCACTGAAAACATTTTTGTTTTTAATAAGTAATAATCGAAAGATTTAAATAACAAGATATATAAATTTATATTTATATTTTCTCTACGCATTCTCATGTCAGGTCAAATAATACAATGTATCAAATTAACTTATTAAGTAATTTAATAACAAAAAAATACTAATGTTGCGTTATTGCAACAATAGCCCTTAATGATTTAGAAATAATTTAACTTTATCCCTTTTCAATTAACATTTAAATAAGTTTAGAATATGTTCTTGTCTGCTGGTGAAAACACTCGCAGTGAATGGTTTTTATTTATTAAATTAGAAGTAATTTTCAAAAATTGTGAAAAATCAGCTTTAATTACTAAATTTGCAAAGAAATAATTTATCTTTAATCTTCTTCATTAAAAATAAAGATTTCCGGACTAGTTCTATTAAATATTGCAAAAAAATTAAATTTTAATATTGCTACACTTTTTGATTTAAAATCAAATATTTTTAATTCATCAACGTTTTCATTATTAAACGATTTAATTTCCCCAATTCATAACAATAAATGCAGTAAACAAATTGAATCAATATAGTGAACCTACATTTCTTGTAAAAATAAAACTGATTTACAATTTGAAAACTGAATTGTTTTCAGATAAAATTGAATAATTTTCCAGCAATTAAACAGCTGCAACAAATATTTACTCCCGATTATAAATAATTTAATCTGTACATATTTTGCTTTCCCATCCCAACAAATTTTTCATATATTCACATCCGATTTATTTACAAATATTTAAACACTAAACTAAACTAAACTAAAGTGACATTAAATATGTTGTAATGTACCCTGTACATCATTATTATATTACATTTTATTATTATATTATTTCTCATTATTATTATTATTATGTATATTTCGCACAGATAACATTAGGGCCAACAAATAGTCAGAAACCGATCAATAACAATTTGTTTATCAGTACTTTCACTAAAGATGTTATTTCAAATCATTATCTTAAGTAAATGTTTTCTACCGCGCTCATTAGACATTGCCCCTAACGTTATGCGCGTCCCTTTTGTTATAATCTCTTTCTTCCAGAGCTTGATTAGAATAAGTTGTTAGTCTTATTTCAGACATCGCGAAAAGCACTCTTACTCTTGTAATCCGTTTATATTAATAAATCTGTTAAAGTCATAAACAGTATATTAATAACAATTAATATCCGCCTCCCGCTCAACCATTACACTGGCGCAGTCGGTAAACGTGAAATAAATAAGTGTAAAAAGTAATTAGCGGGTTTTTTCGCGAGTAAATAATACAAAATTGTGCATAAAATCCGAAGTACGTTCCTCAACACATAGAAGGACGCCAAAATCGTAGTGCCGTTCCCAAGCTACCATCTCAATAGCGTCCTACTCCTGTAACGATCATATCCACAGAGTGCCAGAAGGAAGCCATCCACGTCGTGAAGTTCCAAGCATTTAAACAACGAGCTACCATATCAAAACTGAGTCGTCGTACTCAGAAAAGCGCTAAGCAGATTACCCGAGAGGGTAACACAACAACCGTTTCCACAGCCCCACCAGGAAGTGCGCGTACCACCAGAAGACGAGTGATTAAATCGTGCGACGAAATGCTCATCGTAATTTTCTTCTCGATTCTAAGGTAGGAAAGAATACACTCATTTATTTTTTTGCAACCCACATTGACCTTTTATTTTTCAAAATTATTGAATTTTCAAAACTGAATTTAAATTGTTCCAAATCTTTTTAAATATTTTTCATATTGCTATTTTTTTTTTACAAACGAAAAAGTTTACATAATGGAAACTTTAAATTTAGCATTTTTGACTCTGTCCGAAGCTAGATTCGATAACTCAAAAAAATCAAATTTAGAAGACTTTATTGGTCAGTGCAACAATGCTACGACATTGGTTACTGCTGAGCAACAGGCAACATTATTAATTTTCATTAAAAATAGAATCACTGGCGATGCAGGTGCTCTTGTTAGAGGTCGTGTTACTAATACTTGGAACGAACTTAAACAATTGCTTCGCGAGAATTTTTCAGTTAAAAAATCCTTCGATCATTTACAATCAGAACTTAGGTGCATCAAACAAGAAAGTAATGAGTCAGTAGTAATGTTCGGTAACAAAATCAAAAAGTTATATCAAGAATTAATTAATTCATTAGATCTTACATTAGATGATGCTGTTTTACAAGCACAAGCAGATTTGTTAAACAAACAATGCTTAAACGTTTTTATGGCCGGTCTAAATAGAGATTTATGCGTTATTTTGAAAGCGAGAAACTGTGATTCACTAGAAAAAGCTATAAATATTGCATCTTCAGAAGATTTTTCATCGCCTCAAAACAATTTTCAAATAAATTTAAATCAATGTCAAATATGTGGCAAAAATGATCATATTACAGCAAACTGCAGGTACAACTCGTTTCCCAAAAACAATGGAAATTCAACAATCACATGTAATTATTGTAAAAATGTTGGTCATTCTATAAACGAATGTCGCAAACGAATGTATTACAACTCACAAGGAAAGTTTAGATCTCAGCAACAAAATACTAATTTACGATATTCACAAAATCTTAAACAGCCAAATTTTAATAACTCAACCCGAGAGCCACAAACCATACATTCTAATATTAACAAAAATAATTCAACACACAATTATCAACCGCGTAGTTTAGATATTTCACCTCGGCAACGTGATAATAATTTACATCAAAATCAATCATTTCCAAAAAATTCTAATAATAGATTCATAAATTCTGATTTAATTTCTTCTCAGCAGTTAAATTTAAACTCTTTGGAGTCCGAAGTTGCGGACGAACTTCGGACAGCATCTCAAGTCCCAGAACATCAATTTTTTTCAATAGACATCGACGCAATTTCTTCCTATGTCAACATAATCTCACCTCAATTAAAATCCCAAGGTACATTTTTATTCGACACTGGCGCTGAAGTCTCTTTAATAAAATTAAACAGACTACAACCTCACGTGTATGTTTTTGACGATTTGAAAATTACCTTGCACGGCATCAATGCATTTAACAAACCGACTCACACCTTATGTTATTGCACCTTACATTTTGAATTTGATAACAATTATAAATTTGAGCATGTGTTTCACATAGTTCCTAGTTCTTTTCCGATCCCTCAAGATGGACTTATTGGGTATGATATTCTTAAAAAGTTTAATTCTATTATTGATTA
Source organism: Philonthus cognatus (assembly GCA_932526585.2). NCBI lineage: Eukaryota > Metazoa > Arthropoda > Insecta > Coleoptera > Staphylinidae > Philonthus > Philonthus cognatus. The sequence goes on along the minus strand of OW052242.1, from coordinate 66,699,226 downwards.
TAATAATGATACAATTAAATTTGGAAATGCTTTATTAAAATTACATACTATCAAGAAAGTTTTAAAGAAAAGTACACCCAATAACAGAACTAATCAAATCAATCAACAAATTCCTAATAAATCTATTGTTCCAAATTCCAAACCTAATCAAATACAATGTGAACCGAAAACATCTCCTAAAATTCCTCGTAATGTATTCAAAAATCCTAATCTTCAAAAAGATATAATCAATGCAATCAATGCAAATAAAACACCCTTGCCAAGTCCAACAAGTCCAACCCCATTAAACATCGAAGTAAATAAACTAAATTCTGATAAAATTTTTGTAAAAGCTAGAACAGAAAAAGTGATTAAGATTAAAATCGATAACCCAGAAATAATTGTGGGAATTGTAAATAAACAAGAAATATTTCCTAAAATTTACTTATGTTGTAGTATTGTCACCGTAGATAAATCAAATAATACAGCAATAACAACACTGCTAAATACTAGTGATAATGACTATGAATGCGATAATATTTCTGTTACATTAGAGCCATTAGAGTCAACAAAGAAACAATTATCTTTAAATAAAATAAATACAAGTGAATATTCGAACGATAGTAAAGACATTAAAAGTTATAATATTTATTTAAATATACTTAACAAATTAAAACCACAAACTGTTAATCACTCTTTACCTGTTTTCTCATTTTTAAATTCTTCTTTAAAACAAAGCAAAGTCACGTTTCATTTTATTCATGATCGCACCACAAAATCTGATGGCACACCTTTTGGTTATGCAGGTTTTGCAGGTGAAATAATGTCAGACTGTGGTTCATCATATTTTATAAGTCATAATTTGGAAGCAAAATTGCAGTGTAATTCCATTGACAATCGTCTTTTTACTATAACACAAGGGAAACATTTTGGGATTTGTATTAATTTAATCTGTAATCCAACAAATTGGGCACAAAAATTCACTAACTTCTTAGATATTTTTCCTAAACTGTATAACAAACCTCTGAACATTCGTACGATTCTATTAGGTACAGGTTTATTTAATATACCAATCAACGATATTGTAGATTTTCTATGTAATTTTTCTAATAATAACCCCTTCTATCCACATCACTATACGGTATATATTCCTGAGAAAGAAAAATTCCATTATGTTGCAAGTTATTCCGAAAATTTTATTCAACCTACTCTAAATTACACATTTAGCTCTAAATGCATTCAACATTCAAAACATTTTTCAACACAAAAAGTGCCAAGCGACGGTAACTGTCTTTTCCATTCAATTATTTACTTAACGGGTTTCTTTAAATCAGTAGAAAAGCTTAAAATATTTTTTATTGAATTCAAAACATATTAAAAATTGTCTGTCACCAAAAGAAGCAGAATATATACTCAGAACTCCTAATGCTTTTGCAACAGACGACGTCATTAAAATTGCAGCATTAGAATTAAATATTTGCATATGTGTTCATACTCCTGAAAATCATAACTTTGTTTTTGGGAATCCGAATAACGAAATTATTCATATTTTTCATTCAAATAGCCACTTTGAGCCTTTAATTACAATTTCCGAATCTGGCAATAATCAAGATTTACAATCCAACCCATCCGAATTCGTAAATAATAATTCCAGTAGATTAAACATATTAAAAGAGAAGCTACAGACGAGTCATCTGAATTCAGAAGAATATAACTCATTAATTTCACTGTGTCTCGAGTTTAACCATATTTTTAATTTAGAAGGAGATATTTTATCCAGCACGGATTTAGTTTACCACGAAATTCACACCTCTACCGACATACCCATAAAATCAAAAACTTATAGGTTCCCCCAGTCTTTGCAAACCGAAGTAGAAAATCAAATTGACGTCAATGGTAAATAATTTATTAAGGGAGTATGACAATTTAATTAACGCAATTCTTTTTGCCAAATCGAATCAAATCCACCCTATCGTATTGACACCCGATCAATTAATTCAAGAACTACAAACTACACTTCAATATTTACCTTCCTCCACAAGCTACATATTACCTCTCGAAATAGAAAATGCAGTTGATTTGTTAGCAGTAACTTCTTTAACTGTTTTTTATTCAAAAAATCAAATAATTTTTATAATTTCCAACCCATTGATTTCGCAAAACATTTTCAACTTATATAAAACTATTTCTCTACCAACCTCTCATAATCACGATAACTACGTTTTTATAGAACCTACATCAAAGTATCTTGCCATGTCACAAGATAGACAACATTACACTCTTTTTGATGACCTAAGTTCATGCGTTAGAATATCCAACAAATATGTTTGCCAAACTAAACAACAACCCGAACGTATTGCTGAAGATAATATTTGCGAAATAGATATTTTAGTTAACGGAAAACTTAATAAATATTGTAATACGAGACTTATACCATTAAAGAACGTTCTATGGAAAACACTTAATGAGGAAAACACCTGGTTATATATTTCACCCGCGAACAAGACAATTTCTATTGCTTGTAATAATAGAGATACTTTCGACTTAATAATATCCAATAACGGAATCTTGCAGGTAGCGCGCAATTGTAAAATATTTACAGGTGACACAACCTTTTCTAGCACTACCTATAACTTCACAAGCAATCTGAGATACATTTTGCCAAATTTTAATATTTTAGACCATGAATGTTGTTCCAAAAAGGTTTTAAATGTTTTCAAAAATATATCTTTCGGAAAAGTTAAAATTAACTACTTTGATAATAATGATCTAAAAATGGCTAGTCATAAACTCGATGAAATTTCAAAACTTAGTGAGAATATAGTAAATAATAGGAACTATAGTTGGATTTCAGAAATTCATTACTCTTTCCTATCATTTATTTTGCTTTTTGTTATAGTTATCTTTATTCTTTACAAGATTATTAAACGCACTAGAATTTTGCATTCATTTAGACAAATAAGACCTAACCATAACAGAGTCGCCGCATATGTACCAGAAAATATACCAATGAATATTAGAGACATGAATATAGCTCCAGACATGCTTAAAAAAGAAAAAAAAAAAACTATGTCATTACTTGGGTTTGCAAAAGATAAATATTTTTCTTTCCTTTACCTGTTTTGTATTGTCAAAGAAATACCATACTTAAATGTACGTTGTGTATATAAGTACTCTGCATTTTCTGTATAAACAATTATTGGTATTGGTGTATTTTTATTTTCAGTATCATATATTTTTATATTATTTCATGTACATATGTATTTACAAATGAATTCATTCTATTGTGTATTCATATTTATATTATCTATAGTTCTTCAAATTAGGCAAAAAAAAAAAAAAAAACTTTTTAAATTTACATTGTAAATTTTTTTATAAGGGGGGGGAGTGTAATGTACCCTGTACATCATTATTATATTACATTTTATTATTATATTATTTCTCATTATTATTATTATTATGTATATTTCGCACAGATAACATTAGGGCCAACAAATAGTCAGAAACCGATCAATAACAATTTGTTTATCAGTACTTTCACTAAAGATGTTATTTCAAATCATTATCTTAAGTAAATGTTTTCTACCGCGCTCATTAGACATTGCCCCTAACGTTATGCGCGTCCCTTTTGTTATAATCTCTTTCTTCCAGAGCTTGATTAGAATAAGTTGTTAGTCTTATTTCAGACATCGCGAAAAGCACTCTTACTCTTGTAATCCGTTTATACTAATTCTTTTATATTAATAAATCTGTTAAAGTCATAAACAGTATATTAATAACAATTAATATCCGCCTCCCGCTCAACCATTACAATGTGTCACGGAGTTTTTCTTTAAAGTTCGGGCGTTTGTTGTTTTTGAAAAACGTTTAATTTTAAACTTCCAACTAGTGTTTCTACTCCTTGATTAGGCATACATTTTTAGGCTTTTCTAAACTCGAAATTTATACTTTTTATGTGCCACGCGTGATTTAAGGTAATGTTCAAAATAGACAGCTTTAGCATACTGCTTTTTCCAGACTTTCTAAACTTCAAATTTTATTTCATTCGCCTGGGGTATAAGACACTCAAAAATAAGCAAAATAATAACTTATTTATTTTCCAACATATACTTAACTTAACCATACCTAATGTAAACATAAAAATAGTAATAATTGTTAAAAAAAATAAAATTTAAAATAAAAGCATGCTAAAACTAACATGTACATTCTATATATGTTTCGAAAGCGTAAACGCCATCTAATGCCCATTAGCTTAAGTAGCATCGTCAATAGCTGGCAAATTACACGTTTGTATACAGCAATTGTTCGTCCACAAGAGGGCCTTATTTTATATTATATCGGGAGTATACTGATGATGGCGTTGAAGCCTGAAACGCGTATATACTTATCCCTTGAATGAATGAGTACTCAACCCAAATTCATATTCTTGATATTTGTATTCTATAAAATAAAGCCCTCTTGTGGACAATCAATTGCTGCCACACTCCCGGGCGCTGTATGGAGAAAGAAAGATCACAATATTATTTATTATTTAATTATATATTCGATAAATAATACGTTAATTAATAATATTCTCATTTACAAAATTACGTTACATAGACATTGGTGTCCACGTACTTAATGTTTTTCACGACTAGACCCTAAAAATACGGACCGTACAAAAATATGATTAATACGTTTAATGTTTATAAATTGGTAGTTTATATTATACCAAATGTAATAAATAAATTACAAATTATATTGAGCACAAAAAATAGTAAGCTTTAATTTTTATGCATTTATATTATTTTTATATTATTACTTGATAAAAATACATATGAACTGAAAGAAACGGTTTTCGAATTTTTCTAGAAAATACACTCGACCTCAAAAAAAAAACGCGCCACTTGAAAATTCACGTTTTTTCGTGAATATTCAAACAGCCATAACTTCGGTCGATGTGGATGAAATTTGATGAATTTTTGAGTTTTTGGAACACTAAAGTTTTCTCTGTAAGGACACATAAGTGGATATAACGAAATGTAAGCACTTCTGCATTTAAAAGTCCTACTAACAAAAAAATGTTCAGAATGTTAGAAATGATAAAAGTTGAGAAGTTATACTGTGCCCAAAAAAAATCGTAGCTCCACATCAAAAAGAGCGCAACAAAATTCCATCATTTTCCTTTGAAATAAGCGAAAAATCATGTCGATCCAATGATTTGGCTCGAAGTTATGGCAGTTTTTTTAAAAAGTGTATTTTGGGGCATAACTTTGGCGGACAGGCATAACTCTGCTCGCAAACCTGTGACATTATGCGATTTAAAAAGATTGAAGTTTTCTCTTTGAGGGCATGTTAGTCAGATCTTCAAATTTTACCCCTTTCTACCCCCTAAAGGCGATGAAACGTTTTTCACTTTAAAACTTTTAACTTTGTTAACTTGTACAATGCGCAAACAATATTGTGGCATCGAGCAAGGTACATCCAGAATAAATTTAGTCCTTCTCCTTTAATATGCGCAAAAATTCAGATCGATAAATTGATTTGGAGTAAAGTTATGACAATTTGAGAAAAATTGATTTTTTCCCCAAACTCAATGAGCAGAAGTTAATTTTGGCCTGAAATAAGGTAAAAGCCTTACATAAACTTGCATTTTACCTCTACCGAAAAAACCTACTGCCAAATAAATGTTTTGGCTGGGTGACAATTTTTTGCATTTTCATTGCAAAATGAAATTTGACGCTAAGTTATGCATACACTTTTTAAAAAAACTGCCATAACTTCGAGCCAAATCATTGGATCGACATGATTTTTCGCTTATTTCAAAGGAAAATGATGGAATTTTGTTGCGCCTTTTTTGAAGTAGAGCTACGATTTTTTTTGGGCACAGTATAACTTCTCAACTTTTATCATTTTTAACATTCTGAATTGTATTTTGTTGGTAGAACTTTTAAATGCAGAAATGCTTAAATTTCCACTAATGTGTCCTTAAAGAGAAAACTTTAGCGTTCCAAAAACTCAAAAATTTATCAAATTTCATCCACATCGACCGAAGTTATGGCTGTTTGAATATTCACGAAAAAACGTGAATTTTCAAGTGGCGCGGTTTTTTTGCGGTCGAGTGTATAAAAAAGGTTGTCGGTGTGCAAGAGGCACACTTGAAGAGGATCATAAATCAGGATAAAATAAACATTCCGGCCGATAAGCCATTAACTCGAGAATTCAATAATACACAGAAAGCATGAATTATTTGGATAGTGTAGCTCCAATAGTTTATACACTACGATGTGCTACGATGCACGACGACGCGCGACGTAAAGGTTATTTCACACACAAAACTATAAACGAGGTTTGCCGAGAAACAGTGGTAGGCCCTTAATTATATTTGTAAAAACAAAACGACGAATCTAATATAGTGGACTAAAAATTACAAAATAATCCGATTTTAATCAAAATTGGATTATCCTGCAACTTCGAGGTCCCGACGAGATTTTATAAACGAATACAATTCTTCCCAGATTAGACATGAAATAAAATTTCTATTTGAGAAAAGCTTAAGAATTTGGATTTTCACGCACAGTGTCCAAATCCAAATTCTTGCTTTTCTCAACTCAAAATTTTACTCCATGCGCCAAGCGTATAAAACTCTGATTTATAAAAAAGTAAAAAATATACTGCCTATTTAATAATAAAATCCAATATGTGCATCAATACATTCTTTGCACTTTTTCACTGAAGTTAATAAAGATATCTAACAAATATTTTCTGTATGCATTCTCATTATTTATTTAAGTATTTAATCAACATTTATGGGGGCAGTACGCAGTTCATTTTTTGGAAAGGGGGCGGTAAAATAAAATAGGAACCCATCCTTTAAACTGAACGCTTTTTAAAAGTAACGACTGTTTGAACATTTACAGCATATTAATCGGGATTACATATACTTGAAACAAAATTTTCCTTTATATCGGTATAATCCGGCGATTATAAAACGTTTCTTATAAAGAGACTCAATAAAATGTAAAGAATATATAAAAGATCACACAGGAGATTCTTGTGTAGAACATTTAAAATCTTGTAAATTATAAAATAACAAAAGGAAATATTAAAAATACTTCCTTATGTTAAAAAGGAATGAGATTTATTCTTGATTACTTTATCTACATTTTGTGATTATTTCCAAAATTGAATTTCGTTACGAATTAATTCAGGTATTATGCAAAATTTCGTTCCGCAAATATTTAATTAAAATAAGAGGACAGAAAGGGTAAATTTCGCAGGCAATCGGAATTAAGAGGATTTTTTTTATAATTGCCCTCCAATTAGATTAATTAATTGGAAGCGACTGATTGAATTATCCACTCCTGAAAAAATACGGTTAGGCATTTATTAATCTCTAATGAATAATAATAAAACGGACAAATACAGGAAAAGACAAAAAAGTTGACAATAAGATGAGAGGAGCTTAATTATAAACGAATTAATTATTTCTCATGATAGCGAAAGAGAATAGAGAAATGATGAGGAGGATATAATTATTCGTATATTACGTTTAAGCCAGTGGCGGATCCATAGAGCAATTTTGGGGGGGGGGGGGCATTTACTATTAAAAACAGTGTATTTGCAGGATGCCGACCAACCAGGAAATCCGGGAAAGTCAGGAAAAAGTCCGGGGATTTTATTCATTTTTTATTCATCGGGAAAAGTCTTGGAAAACAGTCAGGGAAATTTGGCTTTTTTCACGAAAAGTCAGGGAGTTTTTAAATTAAAAATAATAATAAATATGCATATAATACGATCAAAGAATCGATAAATTGTCAGTTTTGTTCGAAGCACGAATTTGACACATCAAATAATATTAATAAACTTAAAAAAAATGGCATGTGTCCATATTAGCACTTTCCTTGTAGTTTGGACAATTGACAATTGACATACTAAATTTATTTTACTCTAACAAAGTAGTTAAAGATTTCACTTGAAGTTAGTGTTTCATACGCGTGGCGCATGAAGTAAAATTTCGAGTTTAGAAAAGCCTGAAAATTTGGATTTGCTAGGGCACGACTCGCTTCGCTCGCGCGCCCCAACAAATCCAAATTTTCAGGCTCTTCGAAACGCGAAATTTTATTTCATGCTTAATCTGGGAGTAGAAACCCTCGTTAGAAGAGCAATTAGATATTTATTTTTCAGTTTCCTTTATTGTCAAATTTATTACATTAAATATGCCAACTCCTTAAATAGAAATGGCTGGTTTGATTTGTTCAGTTCTAATAAATATGTGTTTAAAACGTTAGTAAACAAGTACTTAGAATTAGAATAGATATTGTTAAGATATAGTTGTTTTTTTTTCCTTTTTTTTAATGCTCCGGTTTGTTTTAGTTTGTTTTATAAGGTTATTTTGGTAATACAAAAGTATCATATTTATTTTTAACTGGAATCAGAACGGATTACTTTTCATGTTTTATATTTTTATGTTTATATACATATTTTGTTATTAATTATTGTTTTTCTTTGCATTAATTATGACTTAAAATAGTTAATAGTTTTATAATTTTTAGTTCTAACTAGTTTTTAAGTTTACTACATGATGTATTTTATTTGAAAATGGGGACCTCCCGTAAATATACCATTTATTTATTTAAATGTAGTTGATGTTATTTTTTAGGTTATATTTAGAGCATAAACAGTTTAACGAACAAATGGGGATATTTATAACTTTTGACAAAAATTATCAATATATAATTTTCATAAATAACGTGAAAAGCTAACAAATCTAATAAATGCATTTAGATTATTGAGGATTTACAAATAAAATTATATTAATCACTAAAAGTTCACGAAACTTTCGACTTAATGAAACTCGTCATAATTAAGAAATAATTCAAACGTGGTTCATAAAATGGAGAATCTTAATAACCGCAATAAATCCAAACTACTGATCCCTTTTCACCGCCTCAACAATTCTCCATTTTCAATCACTATTTACATCAATCGAATCTCACCATCCTCATCTTGCAAATATCTCGGTGTGATATTCGACCCTAAACTTACATGTAAATCCCATGCCTTAACCTTAAAGACAAGGTCAAGAAGAGAGCGCGGCATTTCAGATCACTAACTTATAGAAATCAAGGAATTTCGACAAACAACGCAGTCCACATAAACAAGATGATCTGCCACCCTCTTCTTGACTATGCAGCTGTCCTTTTCCACAATCTTCGTCACGCAGCGCAACAACAAATCCAAGTTGCTGAACGTTCAGCCCTTAGCGCACTTACCAAAATGAGACACCCTTATAATCCCTTCCCTTCAAATACCCTCGTATACGAAAAAAACAAAAATAATCCCTATTAACCAAAGATTTGAACACCTATTCGAAAAGTTTACAACAAACCTCCTCAACATAGCTGGGACGAATCCTCGTTAAAAGGATTCGAATCACGAATCCGCATCACCTTATATGATTCGAATCACGAATACTCGGATAAAGGATTCGTAAGAGATAAATTTGATTCGAATCAAAGATTCGAATCCTGTTTTTTCGAATCACGAATACAAATCGTTTAAGAATAAATTTGATTTTATTATTTATTTTACAACCATTAACATACAACATATAAATATCGTTATCAGTTGTTTTAACAAAAATATTCAAAGCCTAATTATTTATTATTAACACTGAACATCGTTGATAACAGACTAAATATCTGTGTTACTCTGATTAAAGATGTATTTGTGTGTTTTTGAACTACACTTCAAATGACTGGTTTATACGCGTGGCGCATGAAGTAAAATTTCGAGTTTAGAAAAGCCCCGTGAAAATTTGTCTCGGGTCGCTGCGCGACCCTCGACAAATTTTCTACGCGGGGGTTTTCTAAACTCGAAATTTTACTTCATGTTTAGTCTGGGAGTGGATGACATTCGTTACTTTAAAATATGTCACAACTGTTAAAGTATGTATCGTCGGATGCCCGTCTTCAGGGGTGATATGTAAGCAAATTATGGATCCTAGGAGTTGCCAAATAAGTGAGTTACTCAATTGTTTCCAAGGCACTCTTTGAAAAACCAAAAGATTAAAATTTTACCTATAAAATGTACAATAAACTATAAGTGTTATACATCATTCAATTTAGTAAAAAATATTCTTCCAAAAAATATGATAATCCAAAATGGCGCCCATAAGAAAAATAAAAGTTAGCTATGGTCCCTAGGTAAATGTTATAGTTATCTTAAAATAAAATATGTTACTAGATTTATCGTTAAAAAATGCCTATAATGTCAAAGTTGTAAATGTCTGGATTCAATAGTTTTTGAATAAAAAAATAAAAACGAATTTTCTAAAAATACGTTTTTTGACAATATCTCATTAACGAAAGAAGATATTTGAAATTTGTTTCTGGATTATTATCGGGCCCTAAGTTATGCAACTTTGCCCCAATTTAACCGACTCTCTATCTCTTTAAATAACCGAGATCTCCATACATTCTGTTGAAATGCGGTCACCCTGTATAATAATAATAACAATAATATAAAATTTATTGTATTGTTATTTCCTAAATATATTAATTAAATAAATATTTTACATTGTTTAACGTATATTTACGAATATATTAAAAAATAAATACTTATTTTAGTAATTTAATATTAATTATACCATCAAATGTCAAAAAGCCTTGTGTTAAAAATCACCAGAAATCATTACATGTTTTTTATTAAACTAATTTTTTAGTTTCTAATTCAAAAACAAAAAAAACTGAGGTGAAAAGTGTTTAGGTAAAAGAGGTTTATTTTTTCGTTGGCTACAACTTGTGTTTCAAACATTTTTTGACTTAGACGTCGAAAGCCATAGTGAAGGCTTTCGACGTCTAAGTCAAAAAATGTTTGAAACAAAAGTTGTAGCCAACGAAAAAATAAACCTCTTTTACCTAAACACTTTTCACCTCAGTTATTTTTTGTTTTTGAATTAGAAACTAAAAAATGTAGTGGAGATCAACAATTCACCGATTATGGCTTTCGACGTCTAAATCAAAAAATGTTTCAAACAAAAGTTGTTCCCAACGAAAAAATAAACCACTTTTACCTAAACACTTTTCACCTCAGCTCTTTTGTTTTTGTTCAATAAACCGAGAAAGATTTTTTTGAAAATAAATATACAACTTTATGATAATTCGAAAATTTACGAACGAGTGTGTTCCACTCTCAGACTAAGCATGAAGTAAAATTTCGAGTTTAGAAAAGCCCCGCGTAGAAAATTTGTCGAGGGTCGCGCAGCGACCCGAGACAAATTTTCACGGGGCTTTTCTAAACTCGAAATTTTACTTCATGCGCCACGCGTATTAAACACTGATTTCAAGTAAAGTTAAAAATATAAAAACATATTGAAACTGTTTTTAGTATTAAAAGTTATCAATATATGTTAAAATTATTTAAAATTGCCAAAAACATCAAAATGACTAAAATGTCATCTCGTAAATATAAAAAATATCAAAAACGTCAAAAATTCGGCGTGTTGATAAAATCGATTTACGTCAAAATTATCATTTTATGTCAGTACGTGACAGTTTGACAAAAACGTTCTTACAAAGACGAAAATTTCTGTTAAAATCAGTAATAATGTCAAAAAAAAGTTATCTAATAATATAAAAATTGTTATTTAATATAAAACAAGTAAATATGTAATATCAAAAATATCAAATGTCAAAATTGTCGTCTAATGTCAAAAAACTAAAAAAATATAAAATGTCAGAACTGCCATCTAATGTCAAATACGTCATTTAATGTCAACATCAGAAATAGTAAAAAAGTACAAAATGTCATTGTTTATTAAAAGTAACATCTAATGTGAAACATGTCATCTAATGTCAAAAAACGTTGTCTAATATCAACATCTATTGTCAAAAATGTCATCTCAAAAGGTAAAAAATATCAAAAATGTCATTCAATGTCAAAATTGATTAAATATGTCTTGTAGAAAAAAAAAATCTCAAATTTGTGTGTTCAAATAATGATTCAATAATTTTTGAAAATTGTTACAAATCTGAATAAAAATAAAGAAAATCTTACATATAAACATTTTATATATTTGACGAGAAAATCTCGAAATATCGAAAATTTCATCAAAATTTTATAAATCGATAAAAATGACAAAATATCAAAAATCAAGATATGTTGAAAATCTGATAAACATTTTCATAAATTAATAAAAAATCTCGAAATATTGAAAATTTCATCAACATTCGATAAATTGAGGAATATTAGGAAATACTGCAAAATCTGATAAAAATTTGATTAATCGACGAAAATCTCGAAGTGATGCTAATTTTATGAAAATATCGATTTGTTGAAAATCTTATAAACATATTATAAATCGACATGTTAAGTGTAAAAATTTGATTGGGAATGTCAATTCATATTCATCAAAATGTTATATTTGGCGAAATTACCGAAAAACAATTCAAAATCTCAAATCTGGTAAAAATCATCAAAATTTATCAAAATGTCAAATTTGACACAAATCATTAATTTAATTGATTTTATCACTTACAAACGAGTGTCGTCCACTCCCAGACTAAGCATGAAGTAAAATTTCGAGTTTAGAAAAGCCCCGCGTAGAAGATTTGTCGAGGGTCGCGCAGCGACCCGAGACAAATTTTCACGGGGCTTTTCTAAACTCGAAATTTTACTTCATGCGCCACGCGTATAAAACAGTGATTTTTGAGAATTTAGAATTTTATTTCAAAAACAATTACATATAAAATTACATGTTTTTTTTTTTTTATAGTATGCATGTAGGTATATAATTTGTAATTGTAGTTGATGAGGTTCCTTCCTTTTTTCCTCGCCTCGTGATTCCAGGATTTAACGAGAAATTTAAAAACATACAAAACAAATTTTTCATGTTAATCCTTACGATTAATTCGTATTATTTTTGACGATTCGAATCCTTTTGTAACTACTCGAATCCTTTTATAAATATTCGAATCCTTTTATGAGGATTCGAATCCTTTTACGAGGATTCGAATCCTTTTATGAGGATTCGAATCCTTTTATGAGGATTCGAATCCTTTTATGAGGATTCGAATCCTTTTATGAGGATTCGAATCAGCAGCATTTGGATTCGAATACGAATCCTTTTAAAAAAGTGTAACGAATCCAGATCACGAATCCAGTTTAACTAAAGTATTCGAATACCTCTTTTGAATCCTCTAAAAGCATTCGAATCCAGGATTCAAATCCTGAATGATTCGAATCCTGCCCAGCTCTGCAACATAGATACCTTATTCCACCTGTGCCTTACACACAACGCTAACATCTACCCTAAAATCAAAAACCTAAACACTACCATATATTAATTTATTTCATCAAGACACTAACTGACGTACCGAATGACATTACCATGACAATTAACAAAATGTCAACTTTATATAAATTTATATATCAGTATACATGTTATGTAATTGCTTGTTATTAATAAAGATTGTTTGTTGTTGTTAAGAAATAATAATAAAATTATAGAAAAACAACAAACGATTATTGAGGGTATTGATTAAAATTAGTACATTCTGTCTATATATAGATTCTGAAATTTGATTTTTAGAATACACTGAAAGTTATTAAATTACTGAAATTCACGATTTTTTCGAATACATTGAATTGTGAAAATTATATGAACTAAGAGAAAGATTCAAATTTCACCAACATTTAAAAAAGTTACAGATATATTGAAATTTTTTTGAAAATTATCAAATTACTAGAGTTCACATTTTTTAAAAACAATCTAAATTGAAAGAAAAATTAAAATTTGACGATAATTTTAAGAAAGTAAGTTTTGTTGACATTTAGAAGATTATTTTAAACGTGCTTTTAAAGTTTGCCGATGAAGAATATGGAGATGTTTATTTTTTTCTTACATATTACGATTACCATTTTTTTTAATCTTTATTTTCAAAAATACGCATACAGACAAATTGTTACATATTAATGAAAAAGTGTCAAGTAAACAGTTAAAAATACATAAATATAACATAAATATATAAAAAAAGAAACATTTAGAAACACTTGACGCATCGGTTCCAAGAATTCGCACTATACTTCATTTAAAGAATAAGGTTCTAACAAACACAAATGTTCATATAATCGTAATTTGAATATATTTTTGTTTTGAATGTTTTTGATAGCACTTGGAAGCTTATTGAAATATTTCATAGCAACATACGAAGGATCTCTCTCATACAAAGTTAATCGATGGATCGGCAAGGCATAGTTGGCAAAATGTCTGGTTTTATAAGAATGTTGGTGTTTAGTGAGATGTGTCTCAGTTGATAGAATTCTTACTATTTATTCGTAAATATACATACCATAGAATGTCAATAGATTATGGGACTTAAAATATCCCCTACACGAAGTTGAAAAAGACAAATTAAAAATAATTCGTACTGCTTTTTTATGAATTATGAATACATTATTTGCATAACTGCTCCATCCATAATATGTTATACCATATCGCATTCTTGTGCAAAGGTAAGCATTGTATACAAGTTTTAACGTGTCTATGGGTGCACCACCTTTTGAGCATTCTTAACATACAGCACGCCGAACTCATTTCTTTCTCTACCTTTTCAATATGCACTTTGCCATTGAGTTGTTCATCTAGCATTACTCCAAGGAATCGAACGTTTTGCTTTGGTAGTAGTGTGTCATCTAATAACGTTAGATCAGTTGGATAAATTATCTTTGTTTTGTTGGTTTTAAAGAATATTATTTCAGTCTTCTGTGTATTTAGTTTTAGTTTATTTTTACAGAGCCATTCATTGCACTGTAACAGAAGCTCATTACATTTAATTTCAGCTTCAGCAATATTTTTACAGGAGACCGATAGATTGGTGTCATCTGCATACATCTCAATTATACCACCTGTTCTTTGAGCAACTGAAGCAAGATCGTTAATAAATATAATAAACAATAAGGCCCTAGTATGCTGCCCTGTGAAATTCCTTTTGTTAGATATAAACTATCTGATGTTATGTTACAAAATTTTACACATTGCTGCCTTTCTGATAAATAGGTTTTAATTAAGTTTAAAGGGGTTCCACGGACACCATACTTCCACAACTTTTTTATTAATATTTTATGATCTAAGCTATCAAAGGCTTTAGATAAATCTAAAAGTATACCAACAGGTATTTCATTTGATTCTAACGTTCCAATTATGCTGTGTATGTATTTATGGAGTGCAGTTGTGACAGATTTATTTTTTCTGAAGCCATGCTGAGATGGGGTTATTATATCAGATTTGTTAAAGAAATTTAATAATCTATTATTAATAATTATTTCAAAATTTTTTGCAAAGCAGGTTATTACACTAATTGGTCTATAGTTGTTAATGTCGTTCGGGTCACCTTTTTTATATATTGGTGTGACAACGGATTTTTTCAGAACACTGGGAAAGATCCCAGCTTCTAAGCTGATATTTAACATGTACGTAAAAGGCTCTAAGATTTCGTTTGTAGTAAGCTTGATTAAATTTGCCGAAATTTCAACGAATCCCGGTGACGTGTTAGATTTGAGTGATTGTACGGTGTTGTAGACTTCTGTGATATCTGCTGGTTCTAAGAATAATGAATTACTATTGATTATAATATTATCGCTGTAAGATTGCGACTCACTATTTACTAATAGGTGTTTAGATGACTCTACATAATGTGTATTAAAATTGTCTGCCAATGTC
Organism: Philonthus cognatus; assembly: GCA_932526585.2. Taxonomy (NCBI): domain Eukaryota; kingdom Metazoa; phylum Arthropoda; class Insecta; order Coleoptera; family Staphylinidae; genus Philonthus; species Philonthus cognatus. The sequence continues at coordinate 66,683,544 of OW052242.1, read as the reverse complement.
TTGATGTGTTCTGTAGTGTTAATTTGAATATTGTTTTTTGATACACCCGTAATCTCCTTAATTATATTCCACGATGTCTTGATTATATTGTTCGAGCACTGGTACCTATTCCTAATATCATTTTCTTTTGCATTTCGAAGCAACATGTCATATTGTATTTTCTGTTCTTTGTAAAGGTTTGAAAAAGATGGATTGTACTGGGATATAACAAAGTATGAATCTAATAATCGTTTACAATGATTAATTTCGTTAGTGTTATAAATTCTTTTTCTTTTTCTTTGACTTACACAATATATTTACAGATTTTAGGAAATGAGTAGTTAAACATTCTATAGTAGATATTCAGATATATATCCCATTTTCCGTTAAGAGAATTGTTAAAGTAGATAGGATTCCATATACTGGGGTCACTAAGTCGCTCTTTAAAACCATTCATATTATGCTCGTTAAATTTTCGATTTATTTGACAATGGTTGATGTTGAAAGGATAGTTTTATCACTAGATGATCGGAAATACTATAGTTTAAGACGTCAGTAGTGTAAGCTGTTTGAAGATTAGTAATAAAATTGTCAATTATGCTCCCCGATCCACCGTACAGCCTGGTAAATTTATCTATACATAACCTTACGTTAAACGATTCATACATTCATTACAATCATTTGCTGTATTAATATTAAAATCACCAGTAATGAAAAATATATTTTTAGTGTTAGTTAGTTTATCAAGAAGAACAGACATTAATTCGAAAAATATATTACAATCTGAGAGAGGCGCGTGATACAACACAACGCATGTTATTTTATAACGGTCAAAATGCAAGAGACTTAACAGTGAACTATACACATCCTATATTGCTAAAACAGAAGCAAATATAAACATTAATCCTAAGTCTTTTTGGAAACACGTAAATCAGTGCCGTAATTCATCTAGTCTTCCGAAAAACTTAAATTTACGAGATAAATTTGCAAACTCAATTAATGATTCAGTACAATTATTTGCTGAATATTTTTCAGCGGCGTATACAATTGATGATCAGTTTGTGGTACCCAATTTTGAAAATCAGACAATAATAAATTTTTGCAATGTAAATGTTACTCTTACTTTTTAACTCATTGTCTAATCTGGATAAATCATGCAGCGCAGGCCCTGATGGGATTCCAGCCTATTTTCTGGAAAAGTGTAAATATACTCTAGCTAGACCAGTTCTTGATTTGTTTAATCTATCTTTATCTTCCAGTATTATCCCTCAAAGTTGGAAAAGTAGCTACTTGACACCAATTTTTAAAAGTGGCAGAAAAGAGAATATTGAAAATTATCGAGGAGTAGCTTTGCAATCCACAATACCAAAAATATTAGATCTGTTAGTTTCTCAACAAATAGTGTGGAACTGTAAAAATATAATAGTTGATCAACAGCATGGTTTTATGAAGAATAGATCAACTGTATCAAATCTTACTTTCTACCATACATACCTGTCGAATGCTTTAGAGAAGGGCTGTCAGGTTGATGCTATTTATACGGACTTCTCTAAGGCTTTCGACCGTGTTAATCATCGAATTTTGTTACATAAATTAGCGTCTCTCGGTTTTGGGGGCACTATTTTTAAATGGTTAATAAGCTACTTAACAGATAGAAAACAGGTAGTCAAGATAGGTAATACAATATCTACAGAAATTAGTGTTACTTCTGGGGTCCCACAGGGCTCCCATTGCGGACCAGTATTATTTGTACTATTTATTAATGATATTGGCCAGTATATTAAATATAGTAATTATCTTCTATTTGCCGATGACTTGAAATTGTTTAAATCTATTAAATGCCTGGATGACCAACACAAATTACAGTTGGATCTGAATAGTTTGTCCACGTGGTGTGAAACTAACAAATTATTTTTTAACTTACAAAAATGCAGCTCAATTTTATTTTATCGCCGTAACAGAATGGAATTTAATTATGCGATATGTAATCATGCATTGCTTTGCGTTGATAACATCAAGGACCTGGGTGTCATATTTAATTATAATTTAAACTTTAGCCATCATATTAAACGCATATCTAACAAAGCACTGGGAGTCCTTGGTTTTATTGGACGCTTTTCGAAAGATTTTGATGTTTCCGTTTTACTTAAATTATATACTTCTTTGGTCAGACCTTACTTGGAATACGCATCTGTCGTTTGGTCTCCTCATACGAGGGTACTTTCAGCAGAGCTGGCGAAAGTACAGAGTCGCTTTTTGCGCTTAGTTTCTGCTAGGCTGGGCAACACTAGATACCAATTCAGTAATAGTACTATGCATAATATGTTGTGTCTCAGCTCATTGGAAAATAAAAGAATAATAAATGATTTGTGTTTTCTATTTAAGCTTATACACGGCGAGATAGACTGCCAAAGCTTATTAAAACAATTAGACTTTTATGTGCCTGCTAGAGGTCCCAATAGATCGAAATTTTTATTTTATTTGCGCTATCATGCAGTTAATTACGCAAAATTTAATCCAATATGCAGAATGATGAGTTACTGTAACGAATTAAACAATAACAATCATTTTTTATTACAGCATTCTTCATTTTCAACATTTAAGGCTAATTTGAAACGAATCAATTTATCCGCTATTGTTAATAATGTTTTATCTTAATTTTAATTACTTAGTTTGTGAACTCATATAATTTTAATTCGATATTATATTATACAATTTAGTCTTTACTGTGATATTTTGCTCATCAATTACTGATATTAATTTCAATATGTTATTTGTACAATTTATTAGTTGTTTATGTATTTGTCTTTGTACCGATTTGTTGATTTTATCTCTAAATAATGTATTCACTCTTTAGTATTTTTTATTATTATCATTTTAACTCGCGTAAAGTAAGAGTAACATGAACATGTCTAATACAATTGTTATTATTCTCTTATCCACTCTGTATATATAAATATACTAATATTATAAATTTATGTAAAGGGAGATTCCGTAAATAAATGAAATAAATAAACCATTATATATTAAATCTACCGCAGCGCATTCAAAAACACTCTCTACTGCTAGTGTATTATAAAAGCCGTAAGCAAAATGAATATCTGCATATTCCTTATTGGTAAACATTAAAGGCATGTTTAAAATAATTTTATTTACCAGTTAGGTTAAGTTACAAGTGGCAGCAAAACAAATAATTGCGAAGGAATGCTTTCCTAAGCCTACAAATAATACAACACTTTTTAATTTTCGTCTGACTATTTAGGGAGGGGGGGGGGTGGATTTTCCCCTCCGTGGATGCGCGCCTGGTATAAATTAAGAATAAAATATTTATTGTATTGTTTCTTTAATAAAATTAGGCAGATGGTCAATCCAAAATTCTAGTTTTCTGTTTTAAAAAATTAATGTGTTATTTTCAATAATAACATATAAAATCATATTAGAAAATTATTTTATTGTTCAGAAATCTAAAATTACATTATTGTTAAAAATTCAAGTTTGTCGGGTTTATGTAAGTTACTCATAACAACTCAAGTTGAATGTTCTTTATAAGACAAATTAGTTTTAGATTGCGAAAATTATTGCACGTTTCATGTTTGAACTCAAGTTATAATTTTCCTTTGAGGTAGAGTCTACTCTAATCTATGTGTACAAAAAAATGTCTCTTAAAACTTTTAAACTTGAACTAGTATTTTTAATTAAAAACGTAGCAAAGACGTTGGATTATTTTAAGTACAGTCTTATAATACTGAACAAAATATTATTACCTAATTGTATATTTAACTTTAATACTAGTACTTTCACTTTAGAACTTCAAAGTTAGAAGATAATTGTTTCATAAGCTCTACAAAGTTATACATTTCTTTTCTATAAATATATTTCTATATATTTTTTTTTCAAAAATGGCAATTTCTTCCTAAACTGAAGAGGAGACAAATGCATCCAGCTTTTAAAAATGCGTTGTATCTGATTTAATCAGTAAGACTGAAATGTTAACAATTTTGTAAAACTTCAAATAATTTATGGAAGTCTTTTCTTCGATTAAATAATTATTTACTAATTCTGGATGAATATTATAAAGACATTTACATATACAGGACAATTTTCATTTAAGTATACATATTTCAATGTACGCGCTGTAAAATATCAGACATTCTTTGCTTTTTACTTTCCCCCATATACAAAACAAAGGAAAAGTATTGTTTTGGCGAAAATTTTTAAATCAAACATTTTATTAGATATATCCATTTTGAGGTCCCCCGAGTTGATTAAGACAATTTTTGAAAAATGTCTGTCCTGTAGCCACGATAAAGTCTAAACCGATCTCCATCGGTGATGATGATACTATAAACTTAAGCTTTTTATTACAATAGTAGTATTCGATCAACTTTTAGTGAAAATGCGGAAACTGGAAGTGGTAGTTTACTCTTAGCTTTTTTTTGATTTTTCTTTAATATTGATCATATAAACAAATCTTGCTAAGAAAAGTTGTAGATAATCAAAAAATCAGAATTTCATGTATATACACTTTTGTCGTAGCTCTTTCAGTTTATTTTTTTTTTTTATTATTTTTGTAAATAGCATTGATAGATGTGTCGGTAGTTTGATATTGACTAATAATATTTTGTGAAAAAGGGAACTTATAAGTGAGGCGCACGAACAATGTTTTACAGAAATAAGAATACGTTCAAATAAGGTAGGTGAAATTCTTGAAGGTATTGGTTTCAAGTATCTAAATAAAGCTTTATCACACTCTGCTGATTATGATTGGATATTTAATGTGTGCAATCTGCCACTGTGGAATTCATGATAAAACTTTAACTGTGCTTGCTATTCCAAGATACGAGTACGTGCAGATTTTCATTGATACCCAATGAAAATCAAACAGATGTTAGTTAAAAATATACAATTTATTTTATGTTGGTATGGAAAACTTGTATTTTTATCAGCAAATAAATTTAATCTTTAAATAATATTTAACTGAAGTTAGTGAATTAATTTATAAATTTGAGTGATAATTACTAAAATGATCAAAAATAATCAGATTAATTGAAAATTTTACAACTCGAAGAAAATCATCAAAATTTACGAAAACTTGTTAAAATCTTCGATTTTGGTTTAAACACGAGTGTTAAAATCATAAAATTTAGATAAAAACCCCAGAAATAAGTCAAAATTTGAAGAAACTTGCTAAAACGTTCAAATCACTGACGTTCAGTCAATTGCTTATGGAAAGATTTGTTCTACTCCCGTCATTTTCTAAATTCGTATGATTTGTGTATCTCATTTCAAGATTTTGTACCACTGCTTAATGATTTTATGAATGATCTCATTTATTTCCACATTTTGATGCTTTATACAACGTCTGGTTGCATCAAAGCTTTTCAGACATGTCTGATAAAATCATTAAAATATTCAATATTTATCAACTTTTTTAAAATTACGTTATATGTACAAGGGGTGATCAAAAAGAAAGGCTACAAAATGTACACGTTTCATTGCAGGCTTTCTAACCGCATTGACGAATATCAATTATTTCATTAAATTAAGTCTCTAATTACTGGATTTACAATTAATTATTATTTATTTCGTTATGTTCGATGATTTTCGGAATCATAAATTTTATAAAATTAGTCAATTAAATGGATAAAATCGACATTTACGAAAACTTGTAAAATTCCTTAATATTATATATCTTATTTCATTCAACTAGCTTAAAAATGCGAACAACTTTTTATCTCCAAAGTTCTCTGTGGAGTTTATTTATGTGACTAATGAGGTAATAATTGATGTCGTCAAATGGTAGTTAAAACAGTAAAGACAGTCAATATAATCAACATCTAATCTATAAAACTAAATGACAGTTAATTTTTATCACCATGACGTTAAACTTAAAACATTATAACTATAAGTCATTTAGTGAACTGGTTTTAAGGCATCAGAGTATTTAGTAATTACAATTCTTTCTCGACAGATTATTGACTTTTGCGACATTGACTATTAATCCCTAAGTATGATAGGATTTTGTCAATAAATTAGTCGATCGACTGTATATTGACATTTGTGACATTTTGAATCTTAATAAATTGCTTGACGTCTTTGGACTATCATAGGATTTCGTCATATTATATCTTTTTGAACCGTGGTTTGACTATTGTACTGCAAGTCACTTGATTGACTGTCTTTTGACTATGCTAGGATTTTGTCTGATTATGTCTCTCTATAGACTGTATTTCGACTATTGTGATATTATGATTGTAAGTCACTTGAATCAGTATATCAAATACAGTCAATACAGTGATGTAATGACAAAATCCTAATAAGTTAAAAGACAGTCAACTAAGTGACTTACAGTCATAGTACCAGAACAGTCGAAATACACTCTATAAAGACATAATCAGACAAAATCTTGCTATAGTCAAAAGACAGTCAACAAAGTGACTTACAGTAATGACACAATAGTCAAAATGTGAATTTATGACTGTAAATCACTAGGTTGACTGAGATTAGTCTATCCTTTCAGCTTGACATAAGTCGGCGCTAGCCTACATTTAGTCTATTGTGTCAACTTGACATAAGTCATCGTTAGCCGACATTTTGACTTTAATGACAGTTGAAATACAAGTCAGTGCCGGCCGATATTTAGACTATAATAACAGTTGACATAAGTCGGCGGTAGCCGACATTTGAACTATAACGCAGTTGACATAAATCGGCGCCAGCCGACATTTAGTCCATCGTACTAACTTGACATAAGTCGGCGTCAGCCGACATTTAGACCTTAATGACAGTTGACATAAGTCGGCGCCAGTCTACATTTGGACTATAATAACAGTTGACATAAGTCGACGGTAACCGACATTAAAACTATTATGACAGCTGACATAAGTCGTGCTAACTTGACACGAGTTTGAATTGAACTATAATGAGATCGCCATGTTATTGTTTCTCTTTATGACAGTTTTGATAAAATTTTAACAGTTGTGATGTATTTTAAACTAACAAGTGTCTTCCACTATTAGACTAAGCATGAAGTAAAATTTCGAGTTTAGAAAAGCCCCACGTAGAAAATTTCTCGAGGGTCGCGCTGTTACGGGGTGGGTATTTCTCCACCAAGTAACTACCGACTAACAAGCTCAATTCTTAATTAAGAAAATTCGACTGAAGCACTGATTCTATTTTATATGAAAAAAAAAAGGATTTGAAATAAAAAAAATGGCTCTCAACTTTAACAAATATATTAAAAAAACACGAATAATAAATTAACAAACAAATAACAAGACAAGAAAAAAAAAATAACAACTTACACAGAATTACAGACGACTTACACTTTTGGATGCTGGATACAGAGTGAGTTCTGTGGTCCAGTGGTAGCTCTTTTATATCGAAAACCCTCTCAGGTACCCACCATTTCTCGCCACAGAAATATAATGAGAATAAATATTTAATATAAAAATATTGAAATATAAAGTAGATCAACATGTGTGAGATGAAATTATGCATCCGTACATATGTCACACATGTTGATCGGAGGCTAAAATGGTGGTTTCATGAGTTTTAATTTAATAACTCCGAAAGCATAAGTCGAACGAGAATGTGACTTAGGTCAAAAAATAGTAACTTGCTCTAGTTCCTATACATATGGGATACACTAAACCTTGCCTGAATCTTAATTAATAACAATTAATCCTCCTGACAGCTCGTCTTCCATAGCGTACAAAATTGAAATAACCCCCTCGTGTTTAGTGTCATTGGAATGGTCTTCCTCTCAGTTATCCGATGAGGGTTGTGACGTTCGCGTATGTATTCTACATACGCGAACTACGTAGGGGATGTTCCTATCCCTTGCATTCGGCGGTTTTACAACCCCTGACGTCATGCCCGATTCTTTTGTGCTTCGCACGTACATTTCGCTCGCGCGATCGGGCCGGTCGCAGGTAGCGGCGTCCCATCGCAGATGTGGCGAACTCGGGGATAACCGGGAAATCCGTATATATTTTGGACAACCCTGAAACTGGATAGCTGAGAGGAGCTTCCACCACGAGAGGGTGAAGTTGAGCTGTCAGATATGCGAGGGCGCTAGTTGGTAAAACTAAACTAATGTATGGCGCGAACTTTACTCATTAGGAAATGATGAATACATATACAAAATAGCAGTGGACGGAACTTGTTAAAAAGTGCCGGTAACAGCGCAGCAGCCCGAGACAAATTTTCACGGGGCTTGGTTATTTGAGGAGTTAGAGAGAAGGTTAAATTGGGGCAAAGTTGCGTATTTTAGAGCCCAATAATAATCTAAAAGCAAATGTAAAATATCTTCTTTCGTTTTTGAGATATTGTCAAAAAACAGATTTTTTTGAAATTTCGTTTTTATTTTTTTATTCAAAAACCATTGAATTCAGACATTTACAACTTTGACATTATACAGGCACTTTTTAACGAGAAATCTAGTAACATATTTTATTTTAAGATAGCTATAACGTTTACCCAGGGATCATAGCCAACTTTTGTTATTCTTATGGGACCCATTTTGGATTTTCATATTTTTTAGAAGAATATTTTTTCTGAGTTCAATGATGTATCATACTTATAGTTTATTGTACATTTAATATGTAAAATTTTAATTTTTTGTTTTTTGTAAAGAGTGCCTTGGAAACAGTCGAGTAACTCATTCATTTGACAACTCCTAGGACCCATAATTGTTCGTTGTGATGTATTTTAAATTAACGAGTGTTTTCCACTCCCAGACTAAGCATGAAGTAAAATTTCGAGTTTAGAAAAGCCTCGCGTAGAAAATTTGTCGAGGGTCGCGCAGCGACCCTCGACAAATTTTCACGGGTCTTTTCTAAACTCGAAATTTTACTTCATGCGTCACGCGTATAAACCACTGATTTACAGTAAAGTTAAAAATATACAACGCTTAAATGTGATGGTGATCAATATTTATTGAGATGTAGTGAAAATAGAAGAATTACCTTTTTTCAAAAAATCAGTTTTTTGTTGATATCTCGAAAACAAAAAAAGATATTTCAAAATTGTTTTCTGATTATTGTTAGGCCCTAAAATACGCAACTTTGTCTCAATTTAACCGACGCTCTATCTCTTCAAATCAAATAACTGAGACCCCTCGTAAAATCTGTCGAAATACGGACACCCTGTATTTCTTATTCCACATTTAAACTTAATATTACTTAATTTGGTATTCCATTAATTTATTTAAGCCAGTGTATTCCATCATTAGAAAATCCTTCTTAACATTACTCAACTACACAAAATATATACCTCCATTTTTTTTTTATCATACAACATAGCGGAGAAGAGTGAACATCGTTCACTCTCCGTTAGTGATTTAAACGAAACTATTATAGAAATTTACGAAAATAGAGAGTGTGTCAGCTGTCACAAATCAATAAAATCAGTGGAATTAACAATCTGTGCAATTTGCCTCAAGGACTATCATGAGGGATGTTTTAAGTCGGAAGATAAATTCGGCGTGCCTGCTTGCGTCCGTTGCGAAAAACAAGGAAGCCAGCGAATCTGTCTCCAACTTGTACTAGGGATGAGAACAGAAATAAAGGATTTACTACAAGAAGTTATATTATTAAACAGGCAAGTGTCCACTCTTAAAGAATCAGTTAAAAATAAAGATAATATAATAAAGCATTTAACCTCGTCAATCTCAACAACTGAAAAAAATGTAAAAAAATCCGGCTCAGCGAAGTCGCAAACAAAAAATTATAATATACAGAAATCTGTAAATACAGATCTAAAACAAAATGAAATAAATAAGAAAGCAGAACGCAACACAACATACAGCAATATAGTGTTGCCGATACAAACTCGTGGCAACACTGATGCATCACAAAATGAGGCGCAATCAGAAGAGTTAAATGAGTTGCAGATATCACCGCTAAGCGGAAATAATGACGATGAATTCAAAATAGTCAGAAGAAGTCGTAGGAGAAAAAGGTCACCACTTAAAGGAGAATCGTCAGCACCGATGGTCATAAAGGGAAAGAAGACGTACTCACACTTCTATATTACTGGACTTGATCCTTCTGTAACAAATGAAACACGGGAACAACACATTTCATCGTTGAATATTAAGGAATGTATATGCGAAAAAATGTCATCTAAAAGACCAAAGGAGTATTCATCTCATAAAGTGTCAGTACTAGAGTCGGACTCTGCCACTGTCAAGGAGCTGAAAAATTGGCCGGAAGGTGTATATATTAACCCTTTTTTAATTCATCTACAAAAGATTACAGCACCACTGCAGTGAAGAGCTTCAACATCGCGCAATTAAATGTACAATCGTTATTTAATAAACTCACACTAATTGATTTATTTTTGTTTCAGAATAATATTGAAATTTTGTGTATATCGGAACATAGGTTTCTCAGCAATAAACCACTGCCGTCGATTGAAGGTTATTGTATTGGTAGTCAATATTCAAGAAGCCAACACATCCATGGAGGTGTAGCAATCTATTTAAAAAGCAGTTTATCTTATAAAACATTAAACTATTTAAATGAGGAATGGTCAATCGAGAAGGACTTTGAAATCTGTAGAATACAATTAGACATTGACAAAAGTAGTACTATTGTACTAAGTATATATAGGGCTCCATCAGGTTGCTTTGATACATTTTATGAGAAACTAGAATTATTTTTAAACAGAAATATATATAAATTCTCTAAAATAATATTATGTGGAGATCTTAATATTGACTACAGGCGTAATAGTCGATATTACAAACGTCTTGATAATCTTTTTACATCTTTTGGTATGAACATTAAAAATAATCAACCAACAAGAGTATTCTCCAATATACACGGTAACATATCATCATCATGTATCGATTATATCGTCACAAATCTCGAAACAAATTTGCAGAAAATTGAGGTAATTAATGCAAATATAGGAGATCATTTAGCGCTTGTTGCTTCAATCAATTTAACACTCAAACGTGAAAGACTGCAAGTTTGGAAGAGGTTATTAGGTGAATTTAATCTATAAGTATTTGAACATAGCCTACATTTAATTGACTGGAACGTTTTATACAAAAAAGACGATATCAACACTAAATTTAATTTCTTTCTAGATACCATTAATAATTGCCTCAACCAATTCTGTTCCCTTGTGTACAAACAAGTTTTTCTTGAAAGCGACGATAAGGAATGGGTAACTGAGTCAATTAAAGAAAAGAGCAAAGAATTAAAAAAATTATTTTGGATTACAAAACATTTAACTGACCCAAAGCTGATATATCGTCTGCAAAAAAGAGACTTAATTCTAACTTAATCAATAGTTCGAGACACGTCATAAAAACCACTTGGAAAATTGTTAATAAGAAAATTGGCCGCGCTAAGAAAAATAGAAGTCCACAAACAATCATTGTTGATAATAATATAAAAACTTCTTCCATAGAAATTGCAGAAAGCTTCGCAGATTACTTTTCGGATATTGTTCCAAATTTAGTACAAAAAATGTTCCAAAATTCACATTTAGGCAAATGCACTATAACAAATTTTGTAAACTCAAATTCATTTTATATTGAACCCATTACTGAAGCTGACATTATTAAAGTAATTAATACATTTTCTAAAAATTCACCTGGTCCAGATGAAATTTCACTTACCACATTAAAATCAATCACAAGTAGTATTCTTCCACACTTACTATATCTATACAATGAGTCTATTAAAGAATCTGTATTTCCTGATTGTTTAAAAATAGGACGTGTTACACCAGTATTTAAAAAGGGTAAGGATGACTTGAGCAACTACTGGCCTATACAATTACTATCATTATTTTCAAAAATATTTGAAAAGATAGTTAGTAATAGAATGAATAACTACTTACGAATTAACAACATTATAAATTGTAACCAACATGCATTTACGCCTAAAAAGTCGGTCGAAACAGCACTTTGCTCATTTATAGATTTTGTCATAAATAAACTAGATAAAAGAAAATACGTTGTGCTTTTGCTGTTCGACCTGACGAAAGCTTTCGATTGTGTTGATATAAATTTTATAATAACAAAACTTGAAGTATATGGATTTAGAGGTCATTTTTCTAAATGGTTACTTTCTTACCTATCAACCCGAAGTTTCTTTGTTGAAGTCAATAAATTTAAATCTACTTGTAAACAAACGTTTTATGGTGTTCCGCAAGGGTCAGTATTAGGCCCACTTTTGTTCCTTTTATTTATCAATGACCTTCCGGAATACTTGATAGAAACCGCATTATTATTTGCTGATGACGCCGCAATATTAGTGACAGCGGACAGTCGTACTGAATTAATTGACAAAATAACAAATGTCATACACAGAATGAATGAATGGTGTGCCGCCAATCACTTAATATTAAATTCGTCTAAAACGGTATGTATGCATATAGGTAAGAAACGTCAACTGCCAAATGATTTCAAAATCATAGTAAATGACATCAAATACCCGCTCGTAGACTGTGTGAAGTACCTAGGTGTGCACATAGATCGGAAATTGACATGGAGAAACCACACCGATCATGTTTGTAGAAAGTTAAGTGAGGCACATTTTGTAATCCTTAGAATGAAGGACGAAACAGAAGAAAATACTTTAATGACTCTGTACTATGCATTTGCCTACCTTCACCTGTCTTTTAATATACTGGCATGGGGAAGAGCAGTTGATGCTCATAATGTATTCATGGCACATAAAAAAATTATTAGATCAATGTTTGGTCTTCAGAGACTAGATACATGTAAACATGTATTCGTAGCAAAAAAAATGTTAACACTGTATGGAATATATGTCTACAAGATGCTATGTTACATAAAACAAAATCTTAATGTTTTCCCTACGTCAAGTCAACATCACAATTATGAAACTAGACATTGTAATCTACTGCGGTTAGATAAATCGCACACAACTCTTATGAATAGAGCATATTTTTGCGAAGGGAAAAAAATTTTTAATCTACTTCCAGATAATGTTAAGAAGTTAGATTATTCTAAATTTATAAAATATATAAAAAATATACTTATAGCTCATCCTGTTTACTCAGTTGACAACTACTTATTGTTATTCCCTACTTCCATCGACGGCAGTGGTAATAATTAAACATATCTGTAGTACAAATTTTTGTAACTTCTCTTCCTTGACGTTCACATCTTACAACTATGTTATTCAACATTCATTGTAGCTAAAGTGATAAATAAATAAATAAATAAATATACTTCATGCGCTACGCGTATTAACCACTGATTTACAGTAAAATTAAAAATATATAACGCTTAGATGTGAGTGTGATCAATATTTACCGAGATGTAGCGAACAAATGAAAGAATTACTTTTTTGTGAACAGTTTCGGAATAATAATAATAATAAAAGTAGAATAACTTTAGTTTGAGCCATATTGTTGATATTTAAATCATCATATCTTTAACGGGGAAAGTGCTATGATGTACACATCACCATTTTTTTACAAGGATTCAACCTAAAGTTTCGAACGAGTGTTTCCACTTTTTGTATAAGCGTGAAGTAAAATGTCTAGTTCATAAAAGCCTGAAAACTTGGTAAAGGCCTATACATACAGGGTGTTTCAGCGAGGATGAAAGCTCGATGTTTCCCTTGCTAAGAAAAATACGAAACAAATATTTCAGATACAAATTACATGAACATATTTTTGCATATGCAGGGTGTCCCATAATTTTTGGACGCCATATAAGATTATTATTTTAAATGAGACACCGCATATATATACCGATTTGGATTCCAACATGAAAATAAAATTATTGCAATAGTTTAGGAAAACAAGCTAGGATAATTTTTTAAAGATAAAAAAAAAAACTCTTATTTAAAAGTTCATTTTTCGAGTGATATTTTTGAGAAATAACTGTAAGCAGGTATATCCAACCCATATTTTTTAGATAAAAACTAAATATTTCGGAATTATTTATTGCATATAAGCTTTGTCTATAAGGGCGTTGCGGGCCAGAGGTTGAGTATGCCTCGATTAAAATAAAACAATTGGCTTTGTAATAAAATCAATAATAAATGCCCGCCGTATTCGTTGTTACTCTGTATAATAATGTTTAACAACCTTCAAGCTTGTTTAAATACAAAACGTATTATATACACTCCATTTACTTATCACGAAACGGAAATACTTCTTCTCCTCCTATCCTTTTCATAGTTTCAGTTTCCTTGCCAAATGGGCAATTTTGCAAGAACTCTCACGCAGCAGTTCGTTTTAATTTGAATTTAACAAAGATTGCATCTCTTCTTGCCTGCATTTATACAACAAAGTATCTTGTCTTGTTATAATAATTGCATCATAACGTTAACAACAATGAAAAGTATCTCTTATTAAAGTACCTGATGAAAATCTTAGTTTCTCTTAAAACTGCACATTCCTACGCCCTGCATTATCAACACGTTTTGAAGTTAAGCTTAAATAATATTTAAGAGTGAATCTGCAGTATTACCAAGCAGTCCAAATGTCGTTTAGCGAATAAATACCAGTTAGCGTTAAATACCGAATTTTCTCCATGTCGTCCGGTATTATCAACACGTTTTAAAAGTCAGTTAAGCTTAAATGGTATTTAAGAGTGAATATGCAATATTGCCAACCAGTTTAAAGCCCGGTATTATCAACACATTTTAAAGGAAAGTTAAGCTTAAATGATATTTAAGAGTGAATATGCAGTATTACCAACCAGTTTAAATGTCGTTTAGCGAACTAATACCCGTTAACGTTAGATGTCGAAATTTTTCCCTGTAACAATTTGGGTGGCGATTTAACTTGACGTTTCTAATTTTGAGGTTAAATAACAGTGATTTCCATTCGTTTGTCGTTGTAAATACCCGTTAGCGTTAATAATCATGTATTCAAGTTCGTCAAATTCCACCAGCGACTCTTCGGATAAAGAAATATTCAATTACAGACAAAAAGATTCATATGAGTATATATCTAACAACATAACGATATGTAGGTAACAGAAGATGTCCAAAAAAATATAAAAATGCGCCGAAAAAATTCTTATAACGATGTCGCTTCAACATTGTATTAGATAAATAATACAAACGAATATACAGGGACTTTTTCTTTTAAGTATACGTATTCCAAATTCAGCTTATTTTCTTTAAATCTTTAGATATTCGATTTTTCTTTTTTTTAGAAAGCTTTCAATTTGAAGCTTTCAATTTGAAGCTATACGAGTGTTTTCTAATCCCAGGCTAAGCATGGAGTAAAATTTCGAGTTTAGAAAAACCCCGTGAAAATTTGTCGAAGGTCGCACAGTGACCCAAGCCAAATTTTCTGGGCATTTCTAAACTCGAATTTTTACTTCATGCGCCACACGTTCAAAACAAAAATATTCTGAATTTATGTATATTTGAACCTAACTTGAAATCAGTGTTTCATACGCGTGGCACAAAATTTTGAGTCAAGAAAGGCCCTGAAAATTTGTCTCGGGTCGCTGCGTGACCCTCGACTAATTTTCACGAGGTTTTTCTAAACTCGAATTTTTACTTCATGTTTAGTCTGGGAGTGGAAAACACTAGTTTAAAGTTTTAAATTAAGTTTTTTTTTTGAAAAACAACAGATGTCGGAAAATGTACAGCTTAGGCATATGTTTACCTAAAAGAAAAATGTTCACGTTGTTTTTATTTTATTTTTAGAAAAGTTCAATTTGAAGCTATAAACGAGTGTTTTCCACTCCCAGGCTAAGCATGAAGTATAATTTCGAGTTTAGAGAAGCCCCGTAAAAATTTTCTGGGCTTTTCTAAACTCGAAATTTTACTTCATGCGCCACACGTACCAAACAAAAATATTGTGAATTTATGTATATTCGAACCTCACTTGAAATCAGTGTTTAATACGCGTGGCGCATGAAGTAAAATTTCAAGTTTAGAAAAGCTCAAAAAAATTGTCTCGGGTCGCAGCGCACACGGGACAAATTTTCACGGAGTTTTTCTAGACTCGCAATTTTACTTCATGCTTAGTCTGGAAGTAGAAAACACTCGTTTAAAGTTTAAAATTAAGTTTTTTTTGAAAAATGTCAGAAAATTTATAGCTTGTGCATATGTTTACCTAAAAAAAATCCCTGTATAACCAAACAAGTGTTTTATAAAACGACACACGAATGAACTGACTGCAAAAATTAGAGATTATAATTCAGTGTTACCTACCTGCAAATATGAAATTTACCAAAAGGCCATATACAATCTATTGCCAACAGATCTTAAAATTACATTCACTTAAGGCTGGGCGTCCACTGGAAGCGACAACAAGCGGCTACGCACTCACACAATACAAGCGGCAACGGGCGTATACGCGCGACAGATCCCGATGTGTGTAAATCCAATGAATCTCGTCGAGTGCAATCGTTCGCGGACACGCGGATTCTCGCGACGAGCGTAAAGCTGCGTCAGATCCCAAGAGAATGGGATCCGTCGCTCGTAGTCGCATTTTGTCTTGTGTCTTTTCTCATCACTTCGTTTTCTCCAAGTCTAACCTTACTTTTTTCTGATAAGAGCAGTGCTAAATATTTTTATTACACTTCATTTCTTATTAGGTAGGTGTATGTAATAGTATAAATTGCTATAAAATAAATATAGAATACAATAATTTGAATAATTAAAAAAAATATATATTAACATTCATCTTAAATTTCTTGTTGGTTTGCGTTTTGGTTTCAGGGTAGGCGAAAGACCCAAGGTAGTATGTATCCGTTATTGAAATGTGACTTTGTTGTGCAATTCCTTGTATTTATAAACAGCGGTCAGCGGCGGCTGGCAGCCTAACTTCAGGGTCAAAGAATCAAAGAACATCACAGTGCGTTGTAAAACACCTCTGTGATATATGAAGGACAAGCGATACCGTTCACGTGATATCCAACGAAAATTGTGGACAATGGACATTGCCGATGAAGTGGGTGGGGATGGTAAGTAATGAAATGATCAGTTGTTTATAAGTGTAAATTATATTTTATATTTAGTAAGAACAACAGAACAGGCAAACAAAACTAATTTGAATAACTCTATTTATGCTAATCAACCGGTTCGTATTCCCAAAATTATGACACAAATCAGCGACAACATCAGCGATCTTTTTGGTTAAATCGAACAGAAAAATCAAATTTCGCTAAACATCTCATCAATGAAAACCATTCTTGTAGCGAGGATGTACTTAAGATTATCTGTTATGCCGAAAAGGGTCATAAAATGAACCTCTTAGAATCGCTGGAAATACAGAAAGCCCGCGCTAATCCCGAAATTCCCCTAATTAACGACCAGGTTGATCTAGCGTATACCCCCACTTTTAATGCTATTTTGACAATAACCATTCGTGTATACATACATACATACATACGTATTTTAAATTACTATGTTTGATAATGACAAGTTGAGTTGCCGAAACTGCAGTCACGAAAATAAAAATATTGTGTTACACAAACAATATTTGTGTTTTATTTTATTAAATTTGTCTTTGACTATATAAGCTGAAACGGACCTCCTATTTTCACCTAGCGAAGCATATCTGGTATTTTTGCCAGTAGCGCCTGACTATCGTATTTGTTGGTACAGTTAAGATACCACCTGTTGTTTACCGTCATTGTCGATGACAATATTATGCAGCAAGCATGTACATTGAACAATCAAGTCCGCGAAATCAGGCTCAACCTCAATACCTTTCAAAATTACTCGCCTTTTATTGCTCATTATGCCAAATGCACATTAAATGACCTGGCGAGCTTTAGAAAGAAGTTTATTGAAAATCGTCTGTGTTGGACTTGATTTTTCCCCAGAAAAAGGTCTCATAATGTAATTTTAAATCGGGCCCGGAAACTCCTTGCAAAACAATGGAAAGACATTTTTTGTAATTTCTATACATGTGACATGGGTTCCGAATGCGTACGTGTTTTCCGTCTATGCATCCAATACAGTTTGAAAATCTTTATCTGCTCCAGAATCGCTGTTTAATTGCTTCCACATTTTCATACGCTGGAAAATGCATGTGTTTAGCAAGCAATATGTCCCAAATCGCCTTGCATGTTTCTTTGACGATTCTACCAACTGTTACATCTGACATTCTGAATGAGTAACCCAACGCCATGAACGAAGACCCTGTCGCCAAGTATCTATAAAATGCAAAAAATACAGCTGTATTCTTATTTGTTTGTTGTTTCAGTCACAGAGTTAAAGGCCAAGTGGAAGGGACTTCGTGATTCATTTCGAAGAGAACTTAAAAAGTCTACAAGATGGAACCCAGGACAGTAAAGGGAAAACTGTCATCACCCCCAAATAATGCATCTCTGAATGACACAGTTACAGAGGCCATGTAACTCATCCGTCAAACGCAAAAGGCAAGTTAACAAAAATGCAGAAGATATTACAAAAGAAAATAGCGGTTTTGTAATTATAAAAACGGCTGATAGAAAGGATAATATCAAGGGTTAAAGTTCTGAAGCAAAGTTTTTAGAAATAGAGAGGGCGAAATTGCAATTATTTTCCCACAGTGCATCAATGAAGGAGGACAGCGACTACCAGATTTTAATAAGCCTTCTTCCTTACATAAAAAAAGGTTCCTCCTAATCGAAAATTGAGTGTACGAAAAAGATCCAGCAGGTGCTGTTCAACGACGAACAATGTCGCAATAACACATCTTCCAAACCACTGTCACGATATGATACAGCTTCATATACCCTCACCGCCCTCACCCTTACATCGCCATCTTCTTCCTTGATATCTGATGTTGATTCACAACTAATATCTTCTTTGTCATGGGAACCTCAAATACAAAATGCCTAATCAAACCTACGTTGGCTACGGCTACTAGTGAATTACCTGCTAAGCAATGCCAACTCAATCAACCGGAAGTGTCATTTTATTGTTTTCATATTTCTTCTTTAAATTGTAACTAATAAAACTTAATAAAAAAATATACAATTAGAGCCTCTTCCTTACCTTAGAGTTACACTTAAACGTTCCACTGGTGTTATCGTCTTCCTGACATTTCACTCTTTAGTAATAATGGGCTCTATACCTTTCAAAATATATTTAATGGTTTCTGATCTCATTCGATAATAGTCACTAAATTTCTGGGGATCTTGTTCTAAATCGCTGTGAAGATGATGAAATTCTCCCAGTGATTCCCTTTTCTTTAATATTGGGTTTACCCAACACGATTACCTTTTTCGATTTCCAATCACATTCCTAATCAAATAGAGATTTTCGAAAAGGTAAAAATCCTCTGCATCCATTAAAAATTAAAAATATTTCTTTTTTAAATTTATAAATCCTTTGACAGTGTCGACAAACTAAGCAGACCCAATCACAGACGAAACCGAAACACCAAACACTAAAAACGGCGCCTGGTTTGTTAAAACGTACAAAAAAAGAAAACAAGCCGTAGTAACGGGCAAAGGAGTTCATGATCATCCGCTTCGTGCAAAAAAGAAATTTGCGTGGATATACATAGGCAATTGTGATAATTCAGCTGACGTCCCGATGATCAAGGATTACTTGAGTAATACTTGCGGAAATATCAACATTAATGTGTTAGAAGAACTACAAACGAAAGGTAGGAATAAAGCGTTTAAACTTGGTGCTGACTTTAGTGACTTGAATAAATTATTGGACGAAAACACCTGGCCAGAAGGAATACGAGTGCGTAAATACATATTCCATAGGGGAGGAAAATCTAACGGAAATTTTCCGCCGATTTCCGCGCCAGAAGTTCCAACTTGAAGTCCGCTAATTGTAATGTCGAGCAACATAACATTAAAAGTGTATTTCTAAATGTGCGCTCTTTACGTAATAAGCTTGATGAACTTGAAACAGCTTAAATTGACAAGACTTTTCAAGTACTAGCATTGTCAGAGCATTGGCTGTCCAAACAAGAGTGCCAAATGTGTAAAATCAATAATTTAGAAGCGAAAGCTCATTTTTCTCGCAATGCCAGCAACCACGGAGGCTCAATGATACTTGTAGATAGTAATCTAGAGAGACGTGACTACAACACTGTTACTGATATTGTAAGCATTGAAAAGGATTGTGAACTGTCTTGTGTATTTATTCCTAAGTATAATATGTATGTCATTAGTGTATACCGATCGCCCTCGGGAAATTTTAATTCGTTCATTAATGTATTATCATATTTTCTAGATAGAATCAGGCATCGGCAATATTCCATAGTGCTAGGTGGTGATTTTAACGTTGACTATAATGGCTACGATCCAAACGAGACGTCTCTGTCAGATTGTATGTAGAAAACTTATAACTTTTAACACCCGTAAGCTACGGTGTATTGATAATATATTTACGAACATTAATAACAACTTTATCCATGTTAACAGTTTAGATACTGCTCTGTCCGATCATATTAGACTTATGCTACGAGTAATTTTGTCTTCGAAAAGTCACACTCAACCATACATTCATACCGACCAATCACCAAACTTGGAAAATTTAACTTCTTTCACTATGTTTCGGAAATTGATTATGATTTCATAAACTCAAAATCACTCAATATTCAAGAAAAATGGTCACAGTTTATATCCGAAATTTGTCGTTGCAAGGACATGCCCGTTCCTATGCGAACCTCGTTACGAAGCCACAATAAATCAATCAATTTACATTGGTTCGATACAGAACTTACAAATATGAGGGAAGTTATGAGATTACTTCAGGAACATCATGACATGAACCCTTCCAACAAATCAAAATATGAACGTGATACGTATAGGAAAGAATATAGACGAGCAATTTTGGAAAAAAAGCGGAATTCGACAGATAAATTTATAATGCGTATGGAAAATAAGTCCAAAGCAGCGTGGTCATTTACACTGGTCGGCATGAAAATCGGCCCTGACACCATTCCTGCTGATTCTTATGTAAAATGACCTCCTGAATCCGAATATGACCCCCGTTTTCCCCCATTACCCACCATTTTCGGGGGAGGCCCCCCCATCTATATTTATTACTTTTCGATAATTTGGAGGGATGAAAAGGATTATTTTAGCCTTTACGTTTCTTCTGAGGGGCTAAAGAGGTGAAAAGTTCCAAAACATGAACATTTGTGGCAAGGAGGTAGATTTGGGGGGGGATTTGCCCCCTTAAATTGTAAAAAAATCAATTATTATTAGTCTTAAATTATATACTGTGACGAATGTAAAATTTATATTGTGACATAAATAAATTTGAAATTTGAAGTCTCATGCAGTGTACGACCCCTGTCGCGTGTAGCCGCTGGTCTTGCAGCCGCTTGATGCCGCTTCTGCCTAAAACAAAGATTCATAATACACATGACAATTTGAAATGTACCTTTAACTTAAACATCATTTAACTTAATACCTGTTTAAAAAAAGTTGATAATACCGGGCATAAATGTTGTTTAGCAGATAAATACCCGTTAGCGTTAAATGTCGAAATATCTCCCAGTAACAATTTGAGTGGCGATTTAACTTGACGTTTCTAATTTTGAGGTTAAATTACAGTGATTTCTGTTCGGTTGTCGTTATAAATATCCGTTAGCGTTAATAATCATTAATTCAAGTTGTCAAATTTCACCAACGACTCTTCAAATGAAGAAATATTTTATAACGTGTGTAAGTAATAAGGAAAAAATGTCCATAAGAGTATGTATCTAACAACATAACGATAGGTAAGTAACAGAAGACGTCTAAAAAATATAAATATGCGCCAAAAAAAAATCTTAGAACGATGTCGCTTCAACATTGTATTACATAAATAATACAAACTAATATATAACCAAACAAGTGTTTTATAAAACGACACACGAACAAACCGACTGCAAAAATTAGAGGTTATAATTCAGTGTTACCTACTTGCAATATGAAATTTACCAAAATGGCATATACAATCGATTGCCAACAGATCTTAAAATGGCATTTACTTAAAAATCCTGTACAAAGATTCATAATACACATGACAATTTTAAACATACCTTTAACATAAACATCATTTAACTAAATGCCTGTTTAAAAAAAGTTGATAATACCGGGCGTTAAACAAACTGAATGGCGATTTAACTTGACGATTCTAATTTTGAGATTAAATTACAGTGATTTAATTCCGGCTGTCGTTATAAATAGCCGTTAGCGTTATTAATCATCAATTTAAGTTTGTCAAATTTTACCAGTGACTCTTCTGATAAAGAAATATTCAATTACGTGTGTAAGTAATTAGACAATAAGACCCGTATGAGTATGTATCTAACAACATAACGATATGTAGGTAGCAGAAGCCGTCTAAAAAATATAAATATGCGACGAAAAAAAAAAAACTTAGAACGATGTCGCTTTAACATTGTATTAGATAAATAATACAAACTAATCTATAGCCAAACAAGTCTTTCATAAAACGACACACGAACGAACTGACTGCAAAAATTAGAGGTTATAATTCAGTGTTACCTACCTGCAAATATGAAATGTTCATTTAAGTATACATATCGTGGGCGCATACACTGTCAATGTTCAGGCATTCGTTATTTTTATAAAAGTGTTGTATTTGAAACTTCCTATGAGTGTTTCCACTAACAGATTAAGCATAAAGTAACATTTTGAGTTTAGAAAAGCCTTGAAATTTATTTTGGTCGAGTAGCAAAGCGAATGTTTTTTAAAATTAAAACATTTGTTTTGCGATATTTACAATGCAAAATACTATTCTTTGTTTATGAAACCATAATTAATTGTTCGTTATATTGTCAAACTGGTAACACAGGCAATAAAAAATTTGTGATTTAAATTTGTTCATTTTTTGTTTTTGTTTTGTTTTGGTGGCTAATCTAATAAGGAATCAACATTTTTTTGTTTCTATTACGCACAATTTATTAATAAATTTACTAAGTGTCATATTGATGGTTTTTTAAATATTTGCGAATAAAAATGAAATGACATTCTAAAAATGGCTACGCCACTGATATTAAATTGTGTACAAATCAAAAGTACTATTCGGGAATTCCCGAAAGTAAAATTTAATTGCCCGAACCGAACTTAACGACTTAGTTCGAGACTTATGTCTTCCAAAGGATCTTTCCGAAATGTTAGCATCCAGACTTCAATGTAAATATTTACTGGCAGAAGACGTCAAAATCTCGTATTTTGGGAAACGCGAGTCCAAGTATTCAGGCTGTTTTAAAAAATGTTTATCTAGTTTATTGCATCGACATTTCCAGTTTGATAAACAAACTTGGGGCACATACAATTTCGATGATTGCAAGCTTTTTATTGATTCTTACAAAAGAAGCCATAAAGCTGTTCTCTTGCACAATGGGAATGTTTTTTTTTTATCGGTACCGGTAGCCCATTCTGTACAAATGACGAAAAAAAAAGTTCTGCACGAAAGCTTTGTTGATCCACAAAAAAATCTTGTTACCTCTACTGCATATTAAACTAGAATTAATGAAACAATACGATAAAGTTTTAAATAAAGATAGAGACTGTTTCAAATACCTTTGTAGAAAATTCCCCGCTATCTCAGATGCAAAATTAAAGAAAGGAATTTGTGTTGGTCCTCATACAAGGAGATTAACGAAAGATCGAGAATTTGTTTATACCATAACCGAAACTGAGAAAGATGCATGGATTTCATTTGCTAATGTTATTAAAGGTTTTTTGGAAAACAACAAGGATCCTAACTACAAGAAAATTGTGAAAAAAATGCTACAGAAATTTATGGAATTGGGATGTAATATGAGCATAAAAGTTCACTTTTTACACTCGCGTCTTGATGATGTGAGTGAGGAGCAAGGTGAGAGGTTCCACCAAGCCATGAAAGAAATGGAACGCAGGTATCACGGTCGGTGGAATGTTTCAATGGTGGCTGATTACTACTGGTCAATAAAAAGGGACAATCCGGATCTTCTGGAAAGAAAATAAATTTAAGATTGTTTACGATTTTTTTTAATTTAGTTTACTATTTGTAATTTGTTTTTGTTTCTGTATCAATAAAAGTAGCGTTTATTTTGACCAAATTTTTTATTAATTTATTTTCAACATTGATAAAAAACCTCACGTGATAGAGCAAAGTGACACTCGGATTTGAATTCAGAAGATCAAAATTATACAAAATCAGATGTCAGATCGAAATTAACTTTCAAAAGTCAAAATTTGTTGGCCTGTGTAATTGATACCATCTTAAAAAAACTAAAAAAAAATGTTCAAAATTATCAAAATCAACAAAAATTTAAAAAAATCACAATACTTTCTGATATCTTAAATTTAGAACGTATTTATTATTTTGTTTTTTTTTTTCTGCAAATATTTGGTGAATTCCTGAAATAATTGGTAAATCCGTGTTTATTTTATTTCATATTTGGTCAACTATCACAATTTTTTATTTATTTTTACAAGCACAGTTTTCATAAATTAGAAATTGAGAGATTTTATACAGGGTGCCCCATTCTTTTTTAGACATAAGTGCTCTTTGACATATGCTACACGAATTCTAGCCCAAATATTCTGTTATTTTCAATGATGTGAAAATCAATTATGGCTCCCATAAGACAAATTGAACTTTGATAACGTATCTTTAAAATGGGACAACCTGTATAACATTTGTCCATTTTAGTGTGTTTCTCGATTATTAATTTCGGCAGATTTAAAATTTTAGCTTAATACCTTTTTCATTATCAAGATTATTAAATAGAAAATATGGACGATATTGAAATTGTTGCTATATTATAAAATCAAACGACGCTATTTGAAATTTTTAAATGTAGTTTCAGTTCGCAAAAAAAAATCGTAACTACTAGTTTACGAAATCCCCATGGGGAGCACGATAAAACAAACGAACGGTACAGTGCATTTGTTAGTTACATTTATAACAGTAATGTAATTTATTTGAGAGTTGAAATTAAATTAATTTCGTTATGTATTTATTGACCAAATAGTTTCCGTCCACAAGTTTTCCGTTTCGTTAATTAAATTCCTTGTGGAAATCTATGGTTTTCAATTACCAAGTTCCCCACTCGGAAATTGGAAAATGTGAGCGTATTGTTTGAACAAGAAAGTCGACTTGTAAATAAATAATATGCAAATTACGTTGTTGCGCACAGAAACGCAATTTCAGCGTATATAATTTGAAAATGGACGAAAACATCAACAGCTGTGTGTGTTATTACAAAAAAATATTTGGCCTTTGTTTACTGTGTGCATGCTGTGCTTTATGAGGTGTTTTCAGAACAATATTTGATTATTATTAGGCTTGCATTTGTGCGTAGATTTAACTATTGCGATGTGTGAAAATAATTTCGAAACTATGGGTATTTTCGAAGAGCACGCCATATTTGAATAAAATATTAACAAAAATAACGAAATAAATTTGTAAATGTATTTGTTAATTTTTAATTGCATAAGAAAATGCATTGCCTATTTTTTGAGTAATGATTTCTTAGACATTTATTGGTATTTATTATTGAAACTAACTATGAATAATGTTATTGAAACATATTAAAGCTTAATTTCAAATTAAAGGCAGTTTATTATTTACGTTCTCGAGTATTTTCATGTACAGGTAATTTTCATTTTACGTATACATATCTCGATGCATATTGTTGTAAATATAAACTAATTCAATGAGCCCGTTCATCAGAGACAACAGTTGAGAGTTTACTGCCAACTGTTGGGGAATTCTCTGATGACCGGATTGTTGATCTTAGACGTGTTTGGGTTTTTGCAATCGTAAAAAATAGACCGACCTTCCTACCGTTCATTAGATACCAACATACATCACAAATAAATCTGAACATGTTGAATGTTGAACATTTTGATAAACGGGCCCTATGTTCACTATATAGCTTCTAACAAATGTTTCCACTCTTTTTCGGGCTTTTCTAAATTGGAAAATTTACTAAAATTAACATTGAGTACATTCTAGCATGTTCGGTGTTACATAGAACTCTCTGTATCCATATCGCTTATTACAGTAGGTAAACATACTGGACATTTTTTTAAAGAATCGTTTGTTTTTTAAAATAGTTTAATTTGAAGTCTTAAACGAGTGTTTTACACTCCCAGATTAAGCATGAAGTAAAACTTCGAGTATAGAAAAGCCTGAGAATTTGGTTTGGTTTAAAACACCGATCACATCAGTGATCGCGTGGCGCATGAAGCAAAACTTCAAGTTTAGGAAAGCCTGAAAATTTGGGTTGGTTGCTTCCCTTAGCGACTAAACCAAATTTGTAGGCTTCTGTAAACTCGAAAGGTTACTTCATTCTTAATCTAGGAGTAGAAAACATTCGTTTGAAAGTTCAATTTGAAATATTTGTAAAAACAACGAATATCTGAAGATTTACACCGTATACAGTATATTGAGATATATACTTGAAAGAAAAAGTCTCTGTATATCTGAGATAGTAATAAATAATATGCAGTGTACAAAACATTTTTTTGGACATCAACAAAATTCCAAGGTACCTCCTTTACTTTTAGGTGCTACACTGCCTAAATTTTGTTACAAAACGATAGAGTTTTTCGGATAATTAACAGAAGATAAATCACACACATTCCAGTGTAAAATGTTTTTACTATGAAAACTCTTTCTTCAATAGTATAACTGATATTTATTTTGCAAATAAGGTTTGACAACTTATAACAGTAGATAATTTTAAAGTCAAGAATAGTCATATTTATATAATTATTTATATTACATGTTCCGGATTGAAAATGCTCATCCGGTATACTAAGTTTTAGAAGTTAAAATATATTTTAATATTTCGCAGTTTCTTCATTAAAAAATGCAATTTATATTAAAATGTGTGTGCTTAATGTTATGCGAACTGTTAATATTCTTTTAAATCGTGTTGATTTAATTTTAAAAACTCAGTATGCTAAAATAAAGAATCTATTTGTGTAATACATTTCATTCTTGGCCATTACTTAGAGAAACTCTATGGATGTTTTGATCGGGTCCTGTCCGCACTACCGGTGGGAAAAATGTATAAGATCTGTGATTTGGTAATTAAACAACACATTGCCTTTTGTCTATTTGGTAATTAAACACCACATTATACAAAAAAAAGATCACATTGCCAATACATTTTCAGTCCCCTTTCAGTAAAAATCTTAATTATATTTCCTTTAGGTGAAATGAGTGTATGGTAAAGGAAACAATTAAAATAAATCACTATTTATTATTTTAATAATTTGTTTAAATGAGCATTACATTGTAATAGTAACGTTTTTCATTTTTCATTAATTCCAAAGGGCGCAAAGGAAAAGAGATGGTATGATGTGCTAAATAGCGCGTAAGAAAAAGGAAAAGTATGATACATTTAATGTGTAATTTAAAAAAAAAATGTTTATTTTACGATACTACAAGCAAACTACACTCGATTTAAAAAAACACAATTTAAAGTTATATTTACGGGGCTTAAGTAGTTTCGTCCGCCGTTGCCAAAAACGTGGAAAGAGCAGCACTAAAGCACCCCTCTTTGGCAGAATTTATTGTGGGACATTTTATTACTCCTATTATTATTTCCGAGTCAAGAAAATTCACCCCACCTGCTATTATACGAGTCTTCTCTTATTTACACTTTTACAAACTTTAAAGGTAGTTTGCTGAGCTCCCTTGTAAGTATGATACCTTTTACTTTATTTTAAATTCTCTTGCAGGTTTACTTACATAAAATTACAAAGATTTCATACGCTTTTTTAACTTCACTAATTTGTCGTGTTAGATAAGTATCTAACCACTGGTACTTAAATTTAGTTATCTTTCACATATCAAAAATATCATGTACTTTAATATAAGTAACTTGCAGTGGAGCAACTTAATTTTATACGATTAACTAACTTTACTCAACCCTTATAGCTGATTTAACTTATAGAGAAATGTTTCTCGTCGTGCAAATTTAAGGGGTTAACTAACTTGTAGCTGGCGTCTTGAAATAAACCGCTGATTTCAATTTAACTTTTGTTTCTAAGGGGAGATTCAGAATAGATGTAAAAAATAACATCCTGTTTTGAGGCCCATTTGAAAATAATAGGTGCAATAAAATTGCCATTTTTACCATTTGCCATTTTTAAAGATTTAATTAAGCTTAGTGTGACATATTTTATTAGTATTATTAGTTCAAGATAAAAACGTGTTGTTTTGGTTTGTTTTTAAATAGATTTACATACAAGTAGTTACAGATAAAATTCAGAAAATTTTAATCCTTTTAGATAAAAATGACACAAGTTGACAGAATTCTAAAAGTATTTTAGTATAAGGAACTACTTAAAGCCAAACAAAAGAAGAAAAAAAACCATAAGGTTTTTAGCTTGAAAGAATATTACAAGCAAAATATGTCAAACTTATTTTAATAAGATCTTAAGAAATGTCAATTTTTAGAGTTTTATTTAACTTTTTAGCAATGATCTCCATTCCTTGATTAAGCATAAGGTAAAATTTAGAGATCAGAAAAGCCTAAAAATTTGGATTGTTTTAAAATAAGCCCTTGAACAAGATGTAAAATTGTTTTATACCTATTCTGAATCAAATTTAACAAATCTATAACAAATTGTGGTATGGCAAACAATTTTTATTTAAAAAACTTTTATGATTAATTTCAATTTCTAAAATGTTCTTCAGCTGCATTTTTTTCAATAATAACAATTTCTGTAATTTTTAAAATATAAGCGATACTTTATGACAACTTTTGTAATAAATACGTTTCGAATTTTTGCAGATTTTGTCACTTTATTAATAATAATCAACGATTTGTCAATAGAATATAATTATATTCAAATATTTTTTATAATTTTCGTATGTGAATTTTTTAGATTTTTTACTATTTATTCGTAAACTAACAATGAAAATACAGGGAATTCTTAATTCGATAGAATGTATGGGGATCTTAGTTATTTGAAGAGTAAGAAAGTCGGTTGAATTAGAGCAATATTGTGTATTTTAGGGCCTAACAATAATCTGAAAATAATTTTGAAATATATTTTCTTGTTTTCGAGATATCAACAAAAAACTGATTTTTTTAATAATGGTTATTATTTTTTTTTTATTCAAAGACTACTCAATCTAGACATTTAGAACTGTTACAATATACAGGTACTTTTAAATAAGGAATCTAGTAGCATTTTTTTTTTTTTAGATAACTATAACATTTACCTAGGGACCAGAGCCAACTTTTGTTTTTCTTATGGGCGCCATTTTAGATTTTCATATTTTTTTAAAGAATATTTTTTTCTGAACGCAGTGATATATTACACTCATAATTTATTTTAGATTTGATATTTAAAATTATAATATTTTATTTTTTGCAAAGAGTGCCTTAGAAACAATGACGTCTTATCTATTAACATTAATTTGTAATAATAATAATAAGTATCGATTATCATACAAAACATAAAGTAAAAAAATGGTGATGTGTCCATCATAGCACTTTCCCCGTCTAAGATATGATTACTTAATATCAACAAAATAGAAAAGTTGCACAAATTGAATTTATTCTACTATTATCATTATTATTCCAAAACCATCACAAAAAAAGTAATTCTTGCATTGTTTGCTACATCTCAATAAATATTGATTACCATCACATCTAAGCGTTATATATTTTTAACTTTACTGTAAATCAATGGTTTATGGCGTCGCGCATGAAGTAAAATTTCGAGTTTTTAAACTCGAAATATGACTTCATGCTTAGTCTGGGAGTGGAAGACACTCCTTACTTGAAAATACATCACATCTGTTAAAATATGTATCATATTAGTATATTATTATTAAATCACTGTATTAATGACTGTATTTGATATAGTGATGTGTGTGACTTACAATCATAACATCACAATAGCCGAAATACAGTTCATAGAGAAATACAGTCAATCAAGCCACTTACAGTCACAATAGTCAAAACACGGCCAAAAAAGATATAATATGACAAAATCCTATGATAATCCAAAGACAGTCAAGGAATTTATTAAGATTCAAAATGTCACACCAGTATTTTGTTTAAAAACAAATACATTTTCTATCGTCTTCAGGGGTGATATGTAAGCAAATTATGGGTCGTAAGAGTTGTCAAATGAGTGAGTTACTCAACTGTTTCCAAGGCACTCTTTACAAAAAACAAAAGATTAAAATTGTACATATAAAATGGTTAATAAACTATAAGCAGAAAAAAATTATTAAGAAAAAAAATTCTTTCTAAATATATAAAAATCCAAAATGGCGCCCATAAGAAAAACAAAAGTTGGCTATGGTCCCTTGGTAATTGTTATAGTTATCCTATAATAAAAATGTCTTACTAGATTTCTCGTTAAAAAGTGCCTATATAATGTCAAAGTTGTAAATGTCTGGATTCAATAGTTTTTGAATAAAAAAATAAAAACAAAATTTCAGAAAATCCGTTTTATGACAATATCACAAAAACGAAAGAATATATTACAAATTTGTTTTTAGATTATTATTAGGCCATAATATACGCAACTTTGCCCCAATTTAATCTACTCTCTATATCTTCAAATAACCGAAATCCCCATGCATTTTGTTAAAATACGGGCACCATGCATATTCAATGTTTACGATCTTGCAGACATGGTGTTTAAAGGTAAGTTAATAAATGTCATTCATTTTTCGCGTACTTAATGATTTTTACCGCTAGAACAATGATAATATGATGTATAGGTTTATTATCGGTAAACCGGTGTCAATTTACAAATTTACCGAATCGCCAGTATTTCAAATAGTCGGAAAATGCACAATCCCTACTTGTTAATAAAGTGCATGGGAGCAAATATCTAACTATATATTTTTCATTGTTTATAAAGTATTCATTTTTCCAACTATTTAGTTTTTAACTATTATTAAAAAAAAAAAAATTAAATTTTATATGTGTGAATATCTGAAATAAACTTTTTTAAGGTTATGTGATTGTTTGCCCGTATTATTTAGTTCGGTAATATTCATGGGTGTATTAATTCTAACGAATAATGGTTAATTAATTTCCACAGGAGCATTGTGTATTAATTACCTACAGTTGTTAAAATAAATAATTTAAAATGAAATTCGTGAAATGTATCACTTACTTGTATTTATATTTAATGTTTATCAATCACACTATACATAATTATCATTCTATTGAAATTATCTCGCTGCACAGATAACATTGGAAAAAGCAAATAATTTGTTACCTAAATATTTCTCACATTGCAAGTATTTAACAAATCAATTCCCAATATTAAATAATACTAATTTATTACTTCATATTCTGCGTGCACGAAATTAGTGGCTCATCTTATGATTAAAAATATTAAATTGTTCCACATCTGCAGTTGAACACACAGCGTCATTCATTGGAGAGGGGTAATTTGATTGCTATATTAATAAATGATTTGAATGCAGCATTTTTCTGATTATACGGGTAACGGGAGGTGTTTAGGATTATGGAATTGGTGTATGTGGGTTTTGGAAATATATCTAAAGTTATAATGTTTTTGGAGTTCGTAACTATTAAGTCTAGCAAATTGATGCTGTTGTTATTTTCAAATTCTACTGTAAATTTAATTGATGGATTAGGGCATTAAATGAAATTAATAAGCTGTTTGTACCTTTACAGCACGCAATGATAACAACATCTACATATCGGTGTTTTTGCCTAAAAGAGAGTTAAAGATATGGTTAGTGAGGCTTACCATAAATACTTCTGCTAATAAGGGGCTAAGGGGGGAACCCATTGCTAAACTGCTTAAGGCTAGCTTAAACATAAAGTTTAATAAGTTTAGAAATTGGAATTTTATTACTGGATTTACATTGTTTCTATCTAGATAATAGGTTTCCAACCTTTTAAATTCTACCGCCCCCTTCTAGATAAATAAATTACTCACCGCTTCTATCAATGTTGATTAAATCATTTGTGGATGATCAACTTTTTATTACAAAAGTAAAAGGATTTAAATATATATTTCTAATCATATCGTTTTAGAGAAAAGTTGACACATCACATCTACAGGGTACCCGTATTTTGACAGAATGTATGGGGATCTCAGTTATTTGAAGAGACAATTATTTTTTTAAGATAACTATAACATTTACCCGGGGACCATAACCAACTTTTGTTTTTCTTATGAGCGCCATTTCGGATTTTCATATTTTTTGGAAGAATATTTTTTTCTGAATACACTGATGTATCACACATACGTTATTTCAGACTTAATATTTAAAATTATGATATTTTCTTTTTCACAAATAGTGCCTTGGAAACAATGACGTCATATCTGTTAATCAATAAAATCTTGACAGCAGTCAAACATTGTTAGCACTAAAAATAATTAATAACTGTTATTCTTTTGTAATAATAAGTATCGATTATCACATAAAAGTTGCACAAAGTAAATTTATTCTACTTTTATTATTATTCCAAAACTATTCACAAAAAAAGTCATTCTTGCATTGTTTCCCTACATCTCGATAAATATTGATCACCATCACATCTAAGCGTTATATATTTTTAACTCTACTGTAAATCAGTAGTTCCTACGCGTGGCGCAAAATTTCGAGTTTAGAAAAGTCCCGTAAAAATTGGTTTCGGGTCGCTGCGCGACCCTCGACAAATTTTCTACGCGGGGCTTTTCTAAACTCGAAATTTTACTTCATGCTTAGTCTGGGAGTGGAAGACACTCGTAAGTTTAAAATACATCGCAACTCAGGGGTGATATGTAAGCAAATTATGGGTCCTAGGAGTTGTTAAATAAGTGAGTTACTCAACTGTTTCCAAGGCACTCTTTACAAAAAACAAAAGTTAAAAATTTTACATATAAAATGTACAATAAACTATACGTGTGATACATCATTGAATTTAGAAAAAAATATTCTACCAACAAGTATGAAAATCCAAAATGGCGCCCATAAGAACAACAAAAGTTGTCTATGGTCTCTGGGTAAATGTTATAGTTATCTAAAAATAAAATATGTTACTAGATTTATCGTTTAAAAATGCCTCTATATTGTCAAAGTTGTAAATATCTGGATTTAATAGATTTTGATAAAAAAATTAAAACAAAATTTCAAGAAATCCGTTTTTTTGACAATATCGGTAATATGAAAGAAGATATTTCAAATTTGTTTTTAGATTATTATTGGGCCCTAAATTACGCAACTTTACCCCAATTCAAACGACTCTCAATCTCTTCAAATAACCAAGATCCCCATACATTTTGTTGAAATACGGACATCCTGTATAACTCCACTTTTGGCAACTTCAGAATAAATCAGAGTTTTATACGCGTTATAAATCAGTGTTTTATATGCGTTATAAATCAGTGTTTTACATGCTTCACGGAGCGACCAAACCAAATTTACGTTATAACAAATTGTTAACATTCAGTACCCTTTTGAATCCTTTTGAAACCAACAGATTTAATTTAAAATTGAATGCAGTTTAGTAATCAGTAGAGAAGATGTTAATCTTACACGCCAAAGTTAAAATAACTTCGAAAAATATTGCTCGAGTTGAGTAATTTTGACAATGTATAATTATTTAACATTAGAAAGCAAGTTTCTTTTCTTTCTGTAATTTTTTACTTAAGTTAAAAGCATAATCCAATTTATGAGTATAAATATTTCAAAAATTTGTGTAAATCCAAAAGTACCTGGAAACATTTTTTGACAGATTTTGTTTTAAAACTAATGTTTTTTTAAGAATCAGCAAAAAATATTCAAATATCTCATTAGTTTTTCTGACACTCACACTGTCGAAACTTAAGTCGTACAATATTTGTGTATATATGTGTGCAATATCTGTATAAGGTATATACAATATATAATTAATAAAAGTGGTAAAAAAAACATGGTAATAGTTTCATTTAATTTAATATGGATTACCACGTAGTAACGGTCGAAACAATCGTGATATGAATTTTTAATTGCCTCCCTTAAAGTTAAATTGTCCCATTGTGGAGCATATTCCCTACTATGTAAAGTTAATTAACTTTACATAGTGTAATATGTTTCACCAAGTGCCAGATGAGAAATTAATTCAAGAAAATATTCCCTACGTTGGTAACCACTGATTTAAGTTCTTAACATTGTTCTAACGATTGTTTTCCAATCCCTCATTAAGCATGAAGTAAAATTTCGATTATTGAAAAGCCTGAACATTTTCCAAATTCAAAATTCCAGCCATTTCTAAACTCGAAATTTTACTTCAAGGCGTATAAAACATTAATTTTCAAAAGCACTTATTTCATGAAGTTGAGAATGCATTCAATAAATAATGAAAGGAAATACATAAGCATTTTTTATACTATACCAGATAAGGTGTACAAAAAGTAATGTAACGGCTTGGTATCTCGGATTGTGATATGTTTAACTATCACAATCCGAGATACCAAGCCGTTACATTACTTTTTGTACACCTTATCTGGTATAGTATAAAAAATTCTTATGTATTTACTTTCATTATTTATTGAATGCATTCAGTATATGCACGATTTATTCGATTTAAGAATAAATACTCGTACTTTACAATAAAAAATGCAATGGTTTATTTTAGCTTCAATCCTGTTTTTTTTTTATATATAGCTAATGCAAAATATTTTCTGTCGAGTAACTACCCAGAAACGTGCGTTTAAAAATACATCTAACGAACAAATATCCACAAAGAAATGAGCGAAATGGATAAACAAATTCAAGATTCGAAAAAGTGTCACATTTAAAGAAAAATAAAATTTGGGGAAAAATAATAAACAGGAATCAAAACCAATAATAAATTTTCTAATTGGAAAAAAAACATAAGTTTTAAATGAAATTGTCTTAAAAATTTACCAATCAATACAATTCGTAAATAACAATTTCAACGAAAAAGAAAATGCAATAAAAATTGTTTGTCTGTAATTTATCGCCAATCAAATTAATCGAATTAAATTTATTAACTGTTTTGTGTTGTAGGCGTTCACTTTGTGGTACATCTTAGATACACTTGTTAATAAAACACTTTTTACTCTGTTTAACCACTGTATTTGCAGTTTGAGATTCATTTACAATATAAAATACTACACTACAATTTTATTGAAAATACGGATTAAAATTTAAAAAATACGATCTCAAATATTAATAAAATGATGAAAACAATAAAATGAAAAGAAAAATACAGGAAATTTTTCTTTTCGGTATAGATATCACGATTTAAAATTTCATATCGCGATGTACATTTTCAGACATTTGTTGTTTTACTAAAAACTTTTAATTTAAAGCCTATACCGAATATTTCCAGTCCCAGGTTAAGCATAAGGTAAAATTTTGAGTTTAAAAAAGCTTGAAAATTTGGTTTGGTCGCTCTAAACTCGAAATTTGATGCGCCACGCGAAAAAACACTGATTTATAGTGAAGTTTAGTATATACCGGGTGTGGCACTTAAGACGCCTCGAACCATAGCTCCTTTACGATAAAAGCTATCGAAAAAAATCTAAGGGCAAAGTGGTGCATAATTACCGTCGCTATATTTCTAATCATCAGTGGTGTGCCGTACTCCAGTGGCGTACCAAACTTATGTTTTTTTTTTTTAATGGAATGCCCTATTTTTTATTGCAGATTTGGAAAGTGCTCGAAGAGTACTTATTGTTTTATCTTACATGTTATA
Organism: Philonthus cognatus; assembly: GCA_932526585.2. Classification (NCBI taxonomy): domain Eukaryota; kingdom Metazoa; phylum Arthropoda; class Insecta; order Coleoptera; family Staphylinidae; genus Philonthus; species Philonthus cognatus. The sequence goes on along the minus strand of OW052242.1, from coordinate 66,647,979 downwards.
CCCTTCACTTTAGCGGTTTCGCTGTTATAACCCCTTCTTTCAAAATTGCGCCCCATTTTTGAGATTGTTTTGTAGAGAAACTAATTGACGCCGGCGCCTAAATTTTGAATTGAGGTACAGGTTAAGACCTCGTATACCTTCACATAATTTTTTTTCGGGTAATTTATGAAAAAAAAAAAATTTTTGATTGAACTTCGCATGTTGTCATTTTTTTCGAAAATATCAAATGGCACCCCCCTAAAAAAATTACGGCGTTGTACAGCCAAAACTCTAAATTTTTCATTGGTACAAAAAAAATTACACATTGCATAACAAAATTTCGGAGAAAAAAGGAATTTCTACGCAAATGTCGGGAAACGTTTTCCGTTCCCAAGAGTGCCATGAGAAAACAAAAGATTGGTAATTGTCAAAGTAAATTATTAGACGCCAGTAACAGCCATAAGTCATTTTTGATAAACGTTCTAAAAATGTTCCGAACTCAAGAGGAAATGGTTGACATGATATTTATTCTTGGAGAATGTAACAAGAATTGTTTCTTGGCGTCACGAGTGTACGCTGCGAGATATCCGCACAGGGCACATCCAAATGAACGTGCGTTTCAAAAAGTGTTGGAGAGATTTACTACTACGGGAAGTGTGAAACGGCCAAGGAGAGTTAGAAAGAAGACAGTTTTTACCCAAAATAATGAACTGCAGGTTCTGGAGGCAGTTATTGAAGATCCTCATACCAGTATCCGTGATATTAGTAGGAATCACGATATTTCAACGCGATCCGTGCATCGTGTTCTTCAAAAGTACAAATTCCGTCCATTTAAGATTCAACTGCACCAAGAATAGCAACCTCAAGATTTTCATGCGAGGCAAGATTTCTGCTTGTGGGCTATCAACAAAATTGAGCAGGAGGAATCATTTCTTATGCGCGTATTATTTTCTGATGAAGCGACGTTCCATAGAAATGGGCATGTCAATCGCCACAACTACCATTATCACGCCGATGAAAACCCACACGCCATGCGAATGATAAACCACCAGCAAAGATGGTCGCTGAATGTTTGGGGAGGCATACTTGGAGAACACCTTTTGGGTCCTTATTTCATCGAGGGGCACCTGAACGGCAACAGTTATTTGAGGTTCCTTCGCGACGACTTGGATGATCTCTTGGAAAATGTCCCTCTAGCCGCTCTACGACAGATAGTTTTCCAGCACGATGGAGATCCTGCACATAATAGCCGTGTCGTTCGGGAATTTCTCGATGAAACGTTTCCGGACTCCTGGATTGGTCGTGGGGGTCCTGTAAGGTGGCCGCCAAGATCACCAGACCTCACTCCCCTTGACTTTTTCTTTTGGGGCCATATCAAAGACGAGGTTTACAGGACGGTACCAACTACTGTCGAGGATATGAGGGAGAGAATCTGCGCGGCTTTCCGCGGTATATCACCAGAAGTCCTTAGGGCAATGCCTAGAGCCTGTGAGTCGAAGTTGCGGTTATGCCTCCAGCAGGAAGGTCGTCATTTCGAACATTTAGTTTAAGTTGTTAAATTTTCTTTATCTGCATTTTTCATATCATGTTGAATAAATAGGAACATACTATTATGTTGACTGTATTTGTGTTTTTGTTTTCTCATGGCACTCTTGGGAACGGAAAACGTATCCCGACATTTGCGATGAAATTCCTTTTTTCTCCGAAATTTTGTTATGCAATGTGTAATTTTTTTTGTACTAATGAAAAATTTTGAGTTTTGGCTGTACAACGCCGTAATTTTTTTAGGGGGGTGCCATTTGAAATTTTCGAAAAAAATGACAACATGCGAAGTTCAATCAAAAATTATTTTTTTTCCATAAATTACCTGAAAAAAAATTATGTGAAGGTATACGAGGTCTTAACCTGTACCTCAATTCAAAATTTAGGCGCCGGCGTCAATTAGTTTTTCTACAAAACAATCTCAAAAATGGGGCGCAATTTTGAAAGAAGAGGTTATAACAGCGAAACCGCTGAAGTGAAGGGTATAACATGTGAGATAAAAAAATAAGTACTCTTCGAGCACTTTCCAAATCTGCAATAAAATATAGGGCATTCCATTTAAAAAAAAACATAAGTTTGGTACGCCACTGGAGTACGGCACGTCACTGATGATTAGAAATATTTTTGAAACATAGCGACGGTAATTATGCACCACTTTGCTCTTAGATTTTTTTCGATAGCTTTTATCGTAAAGGAGCTATGGTCCGAGGCGTCTTAAGTGCCACACCCGGTATATATTGGTTAGGTTTAATCACATGTTCAATAATTTTATAAATGTTTGTATAGAATACTTAAAAGAAAAAATTCCTCTATGTCAATATTTAACAAAAATCTCAAATTTTGAATATTTATTACTATTTAAAATAAAATCGTCAAAACCAACACATATCATAAAATTTTAAAATTCCAAACGAGTACCTAGTTGATTAGTTAAATAGGGTTTTCAATCTTACGTTAAGCATGAAGTAATATTTCGAGTTTAGAAAAGCCTAAAAATTTGGTTTAATCGAGTAGATGAGCGAAGCGACCAAGCCAAATTTTGAGGCTTTTTTAAACTCGAAATTTTACTTTATGCGCCACATGCATAAAACACTGATTTGGTGATGTTCAAAATACACTGCTTGTGTTTGATATGCAAATTTATTTAAAAGAAAAAAAAATCACTTTATAGTTCAGAATATGTAAAAATATACAAGGTGTTCTGTTTAAAAAAAAAAACGATTTATATTTGAACAAATGTGGTACGAAATTTTGAATACTCGGCATTCTACTACTTTAAACACAAATCACCAATAGGAACCTTCGGATATTGGATTCTTACAGCCAACATTACATCTCTTCGAAAATTACGATTTAAATTTGAACAAATGTGGTACTTTATTTTGAACACTGCATTCTGTTATTTCAAAAACAAATCACCGTTAGGCACCTTCGGGTATTGCATTTTTACGGCCAACATTACATCCCGTCCATTTTCTTTTGTTCGGAAATGCGTATTTTTAAAGTGAATTATAAAAAAGCACTCAATTTTTAACAAAAATCAAATATTACAATTATTTATTTCACAGAATTTTATGCAGAATCGAAATTTACAATAAAAAATACAGCATTCTATTTGATCTAAAGAAGTTGGTGTTGACTTCCAGTATAACCAGAAGTCGAATAATGTTGAAAATATTTTTATTGAAAATTGCACACTTGATTACATGATTGCTAAAAATATCATTACAATACAGTAATTAGAACTCCGCATACTTCTAATATATGGTTTTGGTGGGACACCATGTATATTGTTTATAATGAATTCAATATTTAGATATTTAGTGACAGCACTAGTAATTTCAACTTAAATGTATCAAGAACAGATTTATTAATTTATGAAACATTCACATTTACTAATTTTGTATTTGTATATTTTATTTATTTTGTGTATAAATTATTGTTAAATTCTTGTAACCCATAAATAAATTAATAAATAAAACGTACATTGCGTGAAAACTCATATGTATTTATAGAATTCAGTTATACAGGGATCTCGCTTATTTAAAGAAATAGAGAATCGGTTAAATGGGGCCAAAGTTGCAAATTTTAGTGTTTATTAATAATCTGCTTTCACATTTGAAATATCTTCAATTGTTTGGTTGTATTAAAAAAAACTGAAAATTACGATATTTTAATGTTGTCCATATCTCCGCTATTTTATTTTTTTATATTCTGTAAAAACTTTCTTATGGCAACTTTTTATGACCTATTGAATGGTTAACGTTAAAACTATTTAAAGCGATTCGTTTTTGTTTTGTACACTCACCTATTCTTTTTCATATGGAAACATACAAATTTATGCACAGCATTTCAACGATAGTGTGGTGTATCGGTGTAAGGTTTTGTTTAATTATTGCTGTTGTTCAAGTTGCCATGGTAACCAAACAATATCAAGTTGCTATGCAATAGCTGAAATGTTATTTAAAAGAAATACTATTAATGATTGGTTATCTTTTTAACGCAAATAAATAATTTTTGTGCACATTGCGCGGTTGTTACCATGGCAACATACCATAACAAAAACACATTTTTAAAAAATTCAAAAATGCTGTTCAGTGATATGCAAATCTTGATATGATAGAAAAACAAAAGTTGTGCCTACAAAAACAAACAAATCGCTTTGCAGTTTTATAACTTATTTCATAAGTCTAGTCATAAAAAGTTGTTTTAAGAATGTTTTTATAAACTTGAAATAAGATCAAAAATAACAGAGATATAGGCAAATTTTAAATATCGAAAATTTCAGTTTTTTGTTAGCACTAAAATGCGCAACTTTGCCTCCATTTAACCGATTCTTTATCGCTTCAAATAAGCAAGATTTCCAGAGTGCCGTTGTATACAATAACTTGTAGTTTAAATCATGACATTTCGATTTAGACAGAATAATGAATATTATAATTAAACATTTTATACAAATATTGTACAGAATATTTTCTGTTTAAACATTTTCATCGTGGCTCTCTTCTTCCGGCAGAGCCCATGAATGCAATCCCCAGTAAGTAATCTTTGATAACTTTATAAATCTGAATATCTAATGATTACATAATTTACGAATAATTACATTTTACATTAGATACTGAAAATGTAAATATTTTCAGAGATAACAGAATTAAGGAAGCAAGCAGTAATTCACGCGCAAAAATCCGCATCCCCACGAGGGTCGAGTCCCAACGTAAACTTTTCAGTAAATTTGGAAACGGGACGCAAACGGGTCACGACCCACGCCCAAACAATTTCAGTTTTCGTATTATTTGCGTGCGTATGAATTAATTATGTGGTGGAAGTGTTTTGTTGCACCCGCTAGAAGAGTCACGCGTAGAAAAAGTAAAAACGTCTCTTCACAAAGCGAGTTTATTGTACAGCCCCTCCACCATAAGACACGAGACAACAAAATGTGCATAAAAAAACTGTAAAAGTAAACATGTTTGATTTACAAAATTAAAATTGTTGTTAAGAACATAATATTATCAAATAAACTCGACGTTTGGAGTTTAACTTGGTATTTAATTTCAAATATAGATATTTTAATATACTAAAGGTTCTTTTAACGTCGTCGCTCAAATTTTATTAGATTATATCTTTCATGTTGTTAAAGCAACATTTGTCAAATTTGACTTAATTTGTTAAGTAGAGTACGGCAAATTATAATGGGAGGTTATAGCGTTGAACAACGTGAGCAAATCATGATTTTAAAAATCAGTACCCCATTCGAGAAACGTTCCGCGCATTACGTGATTTTTATCCTCCCCATAACCGTCCTGATAAGTTGACTATTCGAGCTTTGGTAACCAAATTTGAGTCAACCGGTTCGACATATAATGTTTGGTGCGGATTTTGGTCTGGCCTAATCATCGGTCCGTACTTCTTCCAAAACGGAACTGGCATTGCCATAACCGTCAACGGCGAGTGCTATAGATCGATGATAAGCAACCGCTTGTGACCTAAACTGGATGATAAGAATACCAACGACATGTGGTTACAACAGGACGGCGCTACGTGTCACACAGCGCATGCCACGATGGACATTCTGCATAAGGCATGGTTAGTCGCGCGGCGCCGACGTGAACTGGCCACCTAGATCGTGTGGTTTAAACCTTTCAGACTTCTTTCTTTGGAGCTATCTTAGATCACAGATCTATACGAATAAATCGCAAACTATTGATGCCCTCAAAGTCGACATAACGAGAGCCATCTAGCAAATTCAGCCAGATTTATGCGACAAAGTCATCGAAAATTGGACCTTTCGAATACGTGCTACCAAGCTAAGCCGCGACGGATATTTGAACGACTATATATTCCATATTGCCATTAAATATACTTTCAAATAAAAATTGTGGATATTTCACACACAACTTGTTTTATTTACATTTAAAAATCGAGCGTCCTTGTTGAAACACCCTTTGGTTGATAGTGGTTTGAGAATTTATATTTAGAAGAACTGTCTTGTTCAGCCAGAAACGGAATCAACGAGCAATCATCTCTCGAAGACAGTTTTAAAATTATGTTAAATTCCACTAATTAATTACACGTTTGAAATTTTAAATTTTTGTTGATTTTTAAAATGTTTACATATTTGTCAATTTGTCCTAATTTTCATAGTTCTAGGTTTTTGTAAAACTTTATGATGTGTGTTGGTTTTGACGATTTTTATAAAATAGTAATAATTATTTAAAATTTGTGACATTAAAAAGTATGACAACAAAAAAATATAACAGTGATGTGTTCATCATAGCACTTTCCCCATCACTCAAACAATTAATAATTGACATACTAAACTTATTTCACTTGTAAATTGATTAAAGACCATTTCACATTAAATTAGCGTTTCATACATGGCGCATGAAGTAAAATTGCGAGTTTAGAAAAACCTAATTTGGCTCAGTCGCTCCACTTCGCTATGCGCCCGAGCGAAATTTTCAGGCTTTTCTAAACACTCATAAGACAATGAATCAGAAACGGTCCAAAATCGCCCGATTTGTTATTATTTTTTTTTCAACTTTAGCAAAGTTTGTTCATTCGTCAATAATTGCTGATAGTTTTATCAAAATCCGAAATGTTTTTTATAATATAAGGTCAGGAAACGAGAAACTGTACCTTTTAATATTTTTTTTATTTAATTATTAATTATTGATTAAATTTTACTCTACTTTAAACGTCTGTAATTCGTTAAAAATCGCTCGATATTTTTTGACTTTACTACAAATTTTTAATCTGTTGATATTTTACAATTTTTTCAAAGAAAACATTCTATTAAAATCGTTGATTTCATTTCATAATTTGAACTTTGGCTTTATATTTTAGGAAAATGCGTTGAGATATATTTTTTATAATGAGATGTAAGTGCAATTAATTCTAAGTAAAATAAATAAATTTAATGTTGATTGCATAAAACTTTGATTTTTTACAATTTATCGAAGAAAATAACTTTGTTAATCACGTTTTTTTAAATGACACTTCAACTTTGATTTGAAATTTTAAAAAATCGAGTGTAGATATTTATTTCAATTGTAACTAATCAAAATTTATTAATTTCTGTATAAGTTATTATTTATTGATGTTGACTATTATCGTCAAGTTTAATTTATTCTGTAATTTAACTAATTTAATGCTGTAATTATAATTATAAAATTCACTATCTTTCATATATCTTAAACTAAACTCAAAGAAGTTGTACATTTATGTCTCTCATTTTTAATAAAAATACAAAATAGTTTTTTTTTAAATTATTATTGTTTGGTTTAGTAAAAACATAGCGAACTAAGTATGAAATGAAAACGTACAGTTCATTTGATTTTTACAATAATTCCCAAATTGGTCTTAAGTTGGCAAAATGCAATATTTTACAATAGGGAATTTGGGAAATGTTGGTAGTTAGTCCTAAATGTCATAGTGACATTGCCATTTCAATTTTGATTTTGAAATCCACGCGCTTCCTTCTCATCAAAATGTATAAAAAGAACGAAATCTTAGCAAAAAATCGAAAACCTAGGATAATTTTATCCCGTCAGAAAAAAAAACAGCATTGGTCAGATACATTGCAAACCTCAAAACCTAAAACAAGAATTTAAACCAAAAAGAGCGTTCTGAAAGAGCTTCTCGTATTTTAGACGTAAGGTATTTTTGAAATTTTTATTTTCAATACTGAATTAAATTAATTTGTAGATGTCAACTATTACAGTTTTTTAATTAAAACAAAATACAAGATTAGCGGGGAAATTGAAGTTTAAAAGAGTCGTGGCCGCAAAAAACAAATTTAAAGTCTTATGCAGATCTGTAATTTTTTTTAAAGAATTTAGTCGTAGGTTATCGGAATATCAGTGAGAGATTGAGTACATTTCTTTGGATGATTTATTAAAATTTGCTTGTTAAGAATTTGATTTTAAATAAGGTATAGATAAACTATATCGTATTTTAAAATCAATTTGTTACAAATATAAAATAACATAATTGTCTAAATGACGGCTTCATGAACTCTAACCCCACAATAATGTCAGAATCTAGTAACTTATAAGGGTGATTCAATAATATGTACCGTGCGATCGTTTAAATTATGATTTAGAGTAGGCGACATTTTTTCTTTATGCAGTTGCCCAGAATGCTAATAGAATAATGGAATAAATTTGAGGTTAAGGTAAACTATGTGTTAACAGACAGTGGTACCATTCTAATTCAAAATTCAAAGCCTACTCTAAATCATGTTCTAAAAAATGTTGACATTGACAATTAATATAAAAATCAAATGGACTATAGTTGAAGATAACTTGGTGCATTAGTATTTTTTATCAATTTAGTTTTCTCAATTAATTTTCAGACATACAAAATAAACGAATTTAAAAATTCTGAGAATTTTTACAAAACGAACGTAATATTTGTATTTTTTTTTTTATAAATTTAAGTTGATTTTATTTTACAAACTAGACAAGAAATCTTAAAATATTGTAGTCCAATGATAGTTTTTTTCTTTATATTATAAAATAAGTATTTTTACTTTATTTACAGTTTAACAAAATTTCAATAAAATTAAGTGCGCTTGATTTGATTTTAAAATAAACAGAGAAAACAAAATTATTAAATTTTGCAACCTTTTCCGAATGTTTAGAAAAATTGTATTAATTTCACAAACTGTACAGAAAATCTTAAAATATTGTAGACCATTTTTTCAAATGATAATTTTATTATATTAAAAAATAACCATTTTTACTCTATTAATCAAAATTAAGCGCGTTTGATTCATTATTAAATAAACAAAGAAAAACAAAACGATTGAATTTTGTACCCATTTCCGAATATTTAGAAAAATTATTCGCTTTTGCGAATACCCAATTTACAGGCCACCGAATTTCATTTTTAGTTTGGTGAGGAATTCCAATTTTAGAAAATTTGTATAGATTTGTCTCCAACGAAACGAAATCGAAACTTAACATTCTAGAAATTTTGAAAATGTAACTTCTTATCTCTATTAAAATTAAATTTAAATTGTAAAAATCTCAGTATTTTGTATGATGGTTTTAGGCTCGGCATCACTTTGAACAAAATACTGCGAAATTAAGCAAGTAGTTAATATTTTGCATGTCAATATCAAACTACCGTATCAATGCTCACTGATTTAGAGCAGTTAATTCAAAAATACACATTTTTAAAAAATAACTAATAGAGCTACGACAAAACGTGTTTACACATTAAATGCTCAGTTTTTAATTATCTTCAACTTTTATTAACTAGATTCTTTTAACGGTTAAAATTAAAGAGAATAAAAAAAGTGCTAAGAGTAAACTACCACTTCCGGTTTTCGCATTTATAGCAAAAGCTTTTTCGCTCCTAGGATTCTAATAAAAAGCTTAAGTATTATCTAAACATCTCGATCGGTTTAGTGTGTTCAATGGAGACAGAAACGGACAGACCTTTTTTTTAGAAATGGTCTTAATCAATTGGGAGGGTACCTCAAAATATACACTAAAATGTTTGATTTAAAAATTTTCGCGAAAACTATACTTTTCCTTTGTTTTAAATGTGGGGAAGTGGGAAACTCAGAATATATTAAAACAATAAATAATGGTTATTAAATAAATAATTGCATGAAATACTACATATTATTAATTTTTCATTGAAACTCAACAATACTATAAAACGCCTTTGATATTAGATATTCTTTAATAAGTAATTTGAATTTTATTAAATTTAAATATTTAACACAGCCAGGAAGCGTTATACCGCGTGTTCGATAAAAAAACGCCATAACTCTGTTATATATTGACCGATTTAATTGAACTAAAAAAACAAGTCAATGGCTGTTTAAATACTACAAAATGACAGTAGTTAAATATTTTTTCAAAATTGACTTCATTGCCAAATAATAGTCAACTTTACATTTTTTAAGGCTGCGTGTACTTCTCTTATTTTATTATATTAGATATAATTTTTCTGAATCCAATTACGCCCGGTATGTTGATTTTAATCTAATGTTTATGCCAGAAAAATTATAATAATAATAATAAATCTTGTTTAGATAATTTTTTGGCAATAAATGTAGTGTGTTTTCAACAAAAAATCAATAAAAAATAATTATTTAATACATTTGTTTTGTATAAATACTTTATTTCTTAGAAATAGAACATTTAATTAATACTTTCACTACTTATTTATTCTATTCTACAATAAATGAAATTTGTCACTTTTGTCACCTTTTTTCCAAGACACACTAATTATAATTTTTGAAAAATATAACTTTAAATAAAAGATTAATTTTAATTTTTTTCCAAAAAAAATTTAAACGAAAAACAACAAATTAGGACACTATTGGATTCAGAAAATAATACAATTAAATAATGATAGGCAGCCATTATTATTTGGCAGTAAAGTTATTTTAAAAAATAATAATATTGATGCCATATCTTAGTATTTTAATGGTAATTGACTTTGGTTTTTAGTTCAATAAAATTGGTCAATAAATAACAGGTATGGTGTTGGACTGTTTATATTATATTTGTGAATATTTTCCTTGGCTCACAATAAACAGTTATAAATATATTGTGATAGTAATGTCAAAATTCGCAATTTGATAAAACTTTATTTAAAGTCCTCTTTGTATCCCAAACCAGTCATTGTCCGCCTTTGCAAAGAGAATATCCTGGCAGTAGACTAATGATAATGATAATAAGAAGGTCGTATGAAAGCAACAAATGAAAAAGTGCATGGTATGCTTTTTTTTATAATGTCTGTACACAAACTTTGTTTTAAATTTCGTATTAAAAAGATGCATTTGTTTAACTTGTTAACTAAGTTTTCTGTATATACCGTCGGTGGAAACAAAATGTTGGGACAAAAAAAATGTTTGAACCTTTCTTTTCCTCTCATTTAAATACTTTTATTGTCACTCCATATTATAACCTTTCTTGAAAAAAAACTGACTTAACCACTATACATTTGGTTATATTTGACATTACCCAATTTGTTCGTCATTCATTAAAAATGTCTTTTTGTAAACCAACTCATGGTTTTATAGCGAGCATCATTTTCCATATTTAGCAAACATTGCTTCATTAAGCTGATATATTTTTGTACAAAATCATATAAAAACATAATTATTTAATATTAATCGATAACAGACTAAATATCGATTCCAATTCAAGATGTATGGGCTTTTGAACATCACTTAAAACTAGTGTTTTTTACGCGTGGCGCATGAAGTAAAATTTCAAGTTTAGAAAAGCCTGAAAATTTGGTTTCGTTGCTCCGCTTCGCAAAGCGAGGAACCAAATTTTCAGGCTTTTCTAAACTGAAAATGTTACTTCATGCTTAATCAAGCGATGGAAACCCTTGTTAAAGGTAAGTAATTAAATGCTATTGATGTTCGATGTATTTAATGATATTCACTCCTACAACAACGATACTGTGATTTACTGGCGAAGTATCACTAAATCGGCGTCAATTCACAAATACCGAATTACCGGTAATTGAAAAAATCCGTTAATTTACAATCCCTACTTACCACATTTTATTTCTGTGGAGTGATCCAAATCAATTAAACATTAAATGAAAGTTGTTAAATAGTAGCTGAAATCAAGCTTACTTTAAATACAGTTTTAATATAAGAACTAATCAATAGGCACAGATTAATTGCCACTTATAAGTAAAATAAAATATTAAGCAAACTTTTTAGATCCGATTTTCATATTATTATATTTGTTCTCACAATAGATTAAATTACTTTTAATTTGGAATTGTGCTCAATAAATAAATAGATAATTCTCTTTGCATTTTTACTGATTTATGAAAAACATATTTACATTTATCCTCAAACTACAAAAAAACAGGAGGAATGGTCGTTATTATAACAAATCTTGCTCTTTAAGATGAAAATAACATAGGTACTGTATTATTTTCAGAATAAAACGAAATAATCTCCCGATTCTGTAAAATAGAAGCGATATTAGTGTTATCATCAATGTGCGCCGCATTTTTCTCTCAAACAAGCGGATATTTGCCTGTTTAAAAGGAAAAGTTTAAATTGGCTTTTCGAAACGTATGTTCATTTGCATTTTCACTAAATTCACTGTGTGTATGTCTGCATCAACTCATATTTTTAAAACTAAAATCGCCCAATTTTACTATTCAGACCTTTTTTATTGGCAGATGAAAATATCACAAAATATCAGCATTGGCATAAATGTTTTAAATTTATTTTATTTTCCTGGAATTCAATACCTCTCAACTCGTAAACAATATTAAAAATAATGCGACAAATAATTTTCCAATTTGATGAAAGTCATCTGTAAAATTATTAAATTGGGGGAAGTAAAACATATGTTTTATTCCATATTTTTAATGTGATCTAGTATATACCATATTTTCTTTTTTTTAAAGCAAATAAAACGCCGATATGTTTGGTACATGTTTCATGTAGTTCTGCCATAAAGTGCCTGCCAGCTTTACCGACGTACCAAAGTTAAAACTTTTTTTTAATATTTATTCTTTTATTTAATTCGGCTGTCTTACAAATTATTATTTAAAAGATTAATTTAAGAGGGATTAATATTATTATTATAAACAGTGCTGGAAAAGAAACTTTATTTTCCAGCACCGTTTATAATAATAATATTAATCCCTCTTAAATTAATCTTTTGAATAATAATTTGCAAGGCAGACGAATTAAATAAAAGAATAAATATTAAAAAAAGTTTCAACTTTGGTACGTCGGTAAAGCTGGCAGGCACTTTATGGCAGAACTACATGAAACATGTACCAAACATATCGGCGTTTTATCGGCCATTTACAATGGCAAAACATGACAGCAAAAATTATCGGCTATTTAAACGGCCAAAAATATTTTTTTCCGCTCCAATATATTTTTTTTTTAATTTAAGGTTCTGCTGACTTAACTATAAAGTTAGCAGAACCGCGCAAAATTTTGTATATCATTACAACTTTTTTTTTAATTTTACACATCAAGTTTACAGTGTAGAATACTGTATTATTATTTAAGTCAACTTTGCTAATAAATATTATTCTGTTATAGGAGTATTTCTCTTTGTCGAAATCATTAAAAATATGACAATGATACAAGTTAAAAAAATTTGCAGTTCTTGAAAGTGGACGGACAAAAATATGTTCTTCTGGAATTCGCCAATCACAGTTTGCCAATACGTTACAAGACAGTCGAATATGCAAAGTGTTCGTCTACTTTCAAGGACTGCCAAATTCTGTTAATTGGTATCATTGTCATATTTTTAATGTCAATAATTTCGACAAAGAGAAATACTTTTTTTAACCACTCACCAAAAATTGGATTTCCTACGGGTTTTCTCCAATGAGTGGCCTGATGTACCCCCTCGCACTATTGTTGCTCTGCCGAAGCTCCGATGATGCACTGTTTTCTGTCAATGAACCGGACAACGGCGTTCGGTGGCGATAGGAACATTTGAATTTCTAATTTATAGTTAACCTTTTTATTCTTTTTATCGATTTTTTGTTGAAAAAAGTGAAATGGATATTTGGTGGTTTTAGGATGTTATTTAAGCTTAAAAAGTGTTTTTTACGTAATCGAACTTACCGTTTGTTCAAAATTTATTGTTAAAACTTACGTTTTTAATGAATCATGAATATAATGCCTTCACCCATATTTATTTCAAGTTACAAATTAAATACCGCAAACACTAGTTTTAAAATAATTTCACTTACATTTCGCTCACAAATTGTATCCGAAATTAACGCTTTTTTGGAAAGTTATATTCGCCGTTTTCGATTTAATTCTTTACTAATTATGTTTTAACCACACAGTTCTTATTAATTTCACTACTGCTTACTTATTAAGAAATTTTGCTTTGAATTTGATAAAAAAATAAGCTTACAGAAGAATACGAATACACAACTTACATTTTAAGGTTATATATAAACAAAAAATAATGTATTCTACTGCAAACCTTTCTACTAATCTAACCTATGTATGAAAAATCGCTAACATGTGCAAAGATACTGCTGCTTCGCTTCCTTCACCTGATAAGTGTTGCAAAGAGATAAGTAGTTTATTCTATTAAAAACAGTTTTCTTAATCTAACCTAACCTAACCTAGGAATGGGTACCGTGCCAAAGAGACAGAAGCAATTTATTCTATTGCAACCTTTCTCCTAACCTAACCTTGAAGTATGTAGAATAGGTATCGGGCGCAAAATGACTTGCGCGATTTATTCTATCGCAAACCTTTCTATCGCAAACCTTTTCTAACCTAACCTAACGAAACCTAGAAGTATGTGAAATCGCTACTTAAGCAATGTATTCAATTTAAAACCTTTCACTTAAGCCACAAACAAGTAGAAATGTAAAATTCACCAAGCCTTTATGGTATCTTAGTCAGTCTCAAAATTCTTTTAAATTTTACACTTAAATTCTTTTGTATTAGATTTTTTTATAAATTTTTAATAAATCGGTTATTTTCATAAACACCAACAGTATTTAAGAAAAATGCATGTACCTAAATAGTATTAAAGTTATTATATTATCATTTATTTGTATAAAACCTACAGTTGCCTAAAGTGTATTAAAATTAAATAGAATGTATTTTAAAGTTACCGCCGTAAAGCGCGACCCCTCATGGGATTTTTGCTTACTATACATTATATTATATTATAGCTATAAAAAAACAAGCAGAAAAATAGCGCACGAAAATAAAAAATGCACGAAAAGAACAAGTCCGATATCTTTGCCGTGGTATATTTTGAGAGTAAATAATACACCTCAAACCTGTGGATATCTAATAAAACTTTTTTTCGGCGAAATACCGCCGCTTACACAAAGTGGAAATTAGCCAATTGTATTTATTCTTTCATTAGTCTACCTCTTTGATTCTATTCAATCTCTTTAATTAAAGTTAATCTCTTTGAGTCTGTGTATTGGCAAGGTATTTGATATTTCTGCAAGTCGCCTTTGGATTGTGTTTTGTTTTTATGGTAGTTTTGTCATTTTGGTTATTGTGTTCATCAAAGCCATCGCGTAAACAACAAATTCCAACCTTTAAGTAGTTCCAGCGTTCTATCGTCGTATTTATTATTGTGTTCGTTGTAATCTTAGTTTGCTGTTTGAAGTTCCTGTGTTCTATCATCATTTTTGTTACCGCGTTCGTCGATATCATCGTCTACTGTTTGGAGTTCCTGCATTCTATCGTTGTTCTTATTACTGTATTCGTCGTTGTTATCGTTTGTTGTTTAAAGTTCTAGAACACTAGAACTTTAAACAACAAACGATAACAACGACGAATACAGTAATAAGAACAACGATAGAATGCAGGAACTCCAAACTGTAAACGATGATATCGACGAACGCGGTAACAAAAATGATGATAGAACACAGGAACTTCAAACAGCAAACTAAGATTACAACGAACACAATAATAAATACGACGATAGAACGCTGGAACTACTTGAGGGTTGGAATTTGTTGTTTACGCGATGGCTTTGATGAACACAATAACCAAAATGACAAAACTACCATAAAAACAAAACACAATCTAAAGGCGACTTGCAGAAATATCAAATACCTTGCCAATACACAGACTCAAAGAGATTAACTTTAATTAAAGAGATTGAATAGAATCAAAGAGGTAGACTAATGAAAGAATAAATACAATTGGCTAATTTTGTCGTCGTTTTTTGTTACTGTGTTCATCGTTATTATCGTTTGCTGTTTGGAGTTCCTGCTTTCTATCATTGTTTTTGTTACTGTATTCGTCGTTATCATCGTTTGCTATTTGGAGATCCTGCGTTTTATTGTCGTTTTTTTGTTATTGTTTGTTTAATTATGTCAAACAACAGCATAAATCTCCGTTATGTGCACAGGATTATTCATCAAACCCTAATGGAAATAATTAAACATTTTCAATCCATGGGGTTGCTAACTACCAGATAAAAATGCCCAAAATATCATCGAGAAATGATACTCTCTGCACGCGCAAAGTGTAGATAAAAGGCGCGATGCAGTAAATCAATTGATGGGGTGAAACATGACCAGAAGAGAAGTGTATGAAAGAGGAGTTGGTTTGAGAAGTCCAAAATGTCCATGGGCGGAGTATTCCTACTGTCGTACTATTGGTCCAAAAATACACTTAGGACATTATTATGGATGAGATGAGCATCTCCAACAAGACCGTAGTAGACTAGTTCTGCTGGGAGGTAAGTGTGGAAATTTTACGTTCTACCAATCGGAAAATCGGGGGCCCTGGTACCATCGTAGAAATAGACGAGTCGAAATTTAGCAAAAGAAAATACAACCGGGGTTAACATGTGGAAGGCCAGTGAGTTTTTGAGGGTGTATGTAGGGAATCGAAAGAGTGTTTCCTACAAACAGTTGAGAGTAGGAATTGCGATATATTTCTAACAATAATAAAAGATAAAATATTGCTAGGAACAACGATATATTCGGATTGCTAGAAAGCATATAATTGTTTCGAATTGGAGGGTTTTCTACATTTAACGGTAAATCACTAACTTAATTTTAGAGATCCCGACACTGGTTGTCTAACTAATACAATAGAAGGGTTGTGGAATAAAATAAAATCGACGTCACCCAGACGCAACAGACAGACGTATCTTTTTAATTCATATCTTTGTGAATTTATGTACAGAAGGCAATACAAAAAAGAAGATTTTTTTATAAATTTTATGCAAGATGTGGTAAAAATGTACAAGCCACAGCATGAAGATCAATAATTCCTTTATAGTTTTTATTATTTTATTTGTGCTTATAATATTAAGTTTATTTTCTTTGTTGGGCAGGTTTTGTTATTATTTAGAGTGTATTTTTTGTTTGTTCGTTTCACCACTTTACAGTTTATTTTTGGTTTGTTTTATATATTTAGCTAGAATGAAATAAACCAATTATTTGTTCAGTTGCTTTTATATTGTATCATTTGTATGCCCACTTCTACCACAGCTGATTAACTTTAATCTGTGTCAATCAGTGATTAGTAATTCTTAAAAACACAACAATTATATTCACAAACTGTTTACATATTGGCGTTTTTATGAAAAAGAAATGCAGAGGGTTAATCGTGATTTATGTCTTAATCACGGTTAAGTATTTGCGGTGCAAGTGGGTATTGGATAAAAATCATATGCTGTTACCTACACAGAACATTGCATTGTTTACTTTTACACCCAACGGCATTTGGCGGCGCTGTGAAAATTAATTTTCCGATTTATAGATATTTTTTTATTTGGCAATTGATCGCGATCAAACTTGTACTAACGTGTCAGGCGTACGATTTTACGTCGGGTTTGACGGTCGGCCATTCTAAAAATTGTATTTATTTAGAATACACACACAATCACACCATCACACACACATACATCCACATGTTGAGCACCACTGGAGTGGGTGCTGTTACGTATGCGCGAGCCTGTCAAAATCGACCATGGACCCTGTAATACACATTGGCCAGAGAAATACGTATTTTTATCGACCATATAATATTACCCTACCTTTTCTATGCATATTAATATCTAGCGGCGTTTGTAGTAATTGTGTTTAAATTTGCATTTATAGGCAAATTTTTGGCGCGCAATTCAAAATATTGAACGATATACAGTATTTTAACTTCAACAGTAATATGTTTATACGTTGCCTAATAAAACCTTTAAACTGATGAACCTACTTTCGTGTAATTTGCTAGCAACTTCGTTCAAACTTTATGATTCTTTTAATTGTTTATAATTTTTAATGATTCTGATTAACTTTCTATAGTGTTAATGATTTTAGTCAGTTTTGTTAACTAAAACTAATTTTAATTCAGACAAAAAGTAGGGAAATCTGTATTTTGTTTTCTTGTAATATTATTATTATTACCTACAAAAAACACTTATAATTCAATGCATGAGGTATATTTTAAATTTAACATCAAATCAATGTTTAGTACGCTTGGTGCATTAAATAAAATTTTGAGTTTAGAAAAGTCTAAAATTTTGGATTTGCTAACGGCGCAGGCAAATTATAATTTTCAGGCATTTATAACTCTAAATTTTACTTCATGCTTAATCTAGAATCGAAAACAGTTTTTATAAATTCATTGAGTTCTTTATTAAAACAGTATTTGTATTAATGTATTGTTATTATTATATTATTTTCAATTTTCAAATATTTGAAAATTATAATTTCTTTTAAATTAATATGTTTACCATTTTCAGAGTTAAAATGAAAAAGTTTAATGACATTTTAAAAACATTTTATAATAATGAGTTTATATATAAAATTTAAAAACTTATTTTTTTTATTCTAGACAACATTTTTCACTCTTCTGTATTCGATTATCAGAAACAGTTGTTTCTTATTAAATTATGAGAACCAAACATATTTCAAAGTTACAAGATTAGTTTAATCATTTTATATTTATAATAGTCACTGAAACACATTTTTTTATATTTCTTTTATAAAAATAAATAATATTTTTTCATAATTTATTAGGTTCTGTGCAATCTCAGCTACTCAGGCCCACGTTGTGTGCAGCCAATGTCAGGTCCAGGTGAAAAATTTTTGTTCAGCTTTTAAACACCGTTCCATAAATAACGGTGATTTTACAACTCATTCATCTTCTAAATTGCCCCTAAATCTGCCATTGACGCGTTAATGCCATCTGAACTTTATTTAATTTATCGATTATAAGTATAGGGCATACATTATCAACTTTACCCTATAAATATCTTTACAATACCGCATTAGCAAAAAAAAAAGGGAGTAAAGTTAATCAACTTCATTTGTTATTCAAATCGTTTGATGTATATGTACAGTTATCTGTATAAATTAGTAATTTCATGTAGGTAAAACGCATATGGACCAATTCTCAATTATTGATTAACGAGAGTACAGCTAGAAAAATAAAACAACAAATTAATTTACTTATTTGCTCAAAGTTATAAAAGACAATGTCGTGTCCAGTAGCGGCTCGTATGAATTTTTGTAGATATAAACATACATGAAATGTTTCTATTAAGTATACATATCTCAATGTGTTTGCATTTTGAGACACCTGTGTTTTTTCTAATGAGTTCAGTTTGAAGCTACTAACGAGTAAGGATGAACAATATTTCACGTAGTAGTGATTGTTCACTGGTATTGAAAAATCACAAGTAAAATGTTCTTAATTTTTGCATTTGTTTAAAAGAAAACACAGTTTTCTGGAGGCAATCAGTTTGATTTTATTCAACGTTAGAGCATTTTTCTCATTACTTCATTTCCGATGCTTTCATAAAAAAACTGACTTTTGTTGTTTTTGATTTTTTTTTTAACCTTAATTAAGGACAGCACACTTTTTGAGCAACTGAAAAAAATCGTAGCCTGTAATTGTTAATTGTAGAATTGGAAGTATAAACACAGGGTGTTTCAACGAGGACGAAAAGTTCGTTATTTCTCTTAGTATTAAAAATACGAAAAAATATTTCAGATACAAGTTGCATGATATCATTTTCGCATATACAGGGTGTTCCATACCATCAGGGGGCCATACAACTTTGTTATTTTAAATAGGACACCTCATATACTATTACCATTTTTATTCCTTATTAAAAATGTATGCTAGTTTGTTATTATATTTGGTTTAAGTCGTACGGTTTTTAAGTTATTCGACATGTTTGGAAATAACTGACGTTTGTAGTGGTTTCGTAAATTTAAAATATCTCTGAAATAATAATAATAATAAATAAGATACAGATTTGAAGTTTTCATCATTCTTTTGAGAATAGAGGGCGCTATCGTTAACACTATAAAGTCGTTGCGCTGAATTTAGGTGGCTGCGAAATAAAAATAGTTGAATTTAAAAATGTTTAATCAAGTGTAACTTGATTTTTTTCATGGAACCATATTTTTTACACTATTCTATTTAACATTTAATTTTCTTTCGATTTAGATACAAATATTTATTTGTAGATGGAAGATAATTCTAAAATAGAAAGAGAAATTATATTTTAAGTTGAATGATGTAAGAAAAGTTATATGGTCCATTTAAAATAAATTTAAAATAATAATCACATCTGATTAAAATTTTGTATACTTAACTGTTTTTAATTCAATATCAATCTTATACAAGAAAATAATACGACCAAAACTTATACAAAAATTGTACATGAACAATACACAATAGTTAATACTATTGACTTGCATCATACGACTCGGCAGAATGCAATATTAGACCACATATTATCTACAGTAGACAATCAAGATATAAAAAGCAACATAGAAGAAACGTTAATATCAGATCACAAAGCCATAATTTGTGAATGGCCAACAAACGCAATTCGAATTAAATATGAAAAAATAAGTAAAATAAAAATAAATTATGAAAATATAAAAACTAAATTCAGAAATATAAACAAAGACCAAATAAAAACATATTAAGATTTAATCAACTGCCTACCAAATTTAATTAAAATTGAAACTAAAACAACTACCTACAAAAGAAGAATAGATCAGGAAAGGGTCAATAAGGAAATAGTAATGAGTATTAAAGAACGGGAAAAACTATACAAACGACATAAGAATAATCCTAACAACCAACGTTTAAAATATTTGTACATTCAACAAAAAAACACTACACATGCGCTAATAAAACAAAGAAAATTGACTTATTATTAAAACAAAATAGAAGTTGCGGAAGGTAATACCAAGAAAATGTGGTTTGAGATCAACAAAATACTAAACAAATCGAAAGTAAAAAAAAACAATAATATCACTGAAATAACTACCACGCATGATGAAATTCTAAAAGAAGATAATAAGATAGCAAACATAATCAATAATTATTTCGATACAATTGGGAAAAACCTTGCTGAACATTTTCAGAGTTGTACTAATACTCTTAGTAAAAAAGTGTTAATAAACGCCAAATTCAAAGCAACTACCAAAGAAGAAACACAATCAGTACACACACTCTAATAAAATACATTACAAATGAAACAACACCTATATTAAGTAAATTAATAAATATTATACTAGTATCAGGTCTCTACCCCACTGAATTGAAAAAAGTAGTAATAACGCCGATATATAAAAGTGGAAACACATCACTCGCTGATAATTACCGTTCTATTGCTGTGTCATCTGTACTGGCAAAAATAGCAGAAAAAGTAATATTAACAAGACTACAAAACCATCTTCAACTTAATAAAATCATACATCCAAATCAATATGCCTATAAAACTGAAACCGGAACCACAGCAGCATGCCTAGATATAACGTATAATACTCAGACTGAACTAGACAAACACAATTATGTTCTCATTATTTTTATAGACTTAAAAATACGTTTGATACGATTTCCACCTCACTACTAATAAGCAAATTGGAACAACTTGGAATTAGAGAAAATGAACTACGGATATTTGACAGCTATTTAAAGTTAAGAAAACAGCAAACGAAAATAAACAAATCACTCAGTAATTCATTAACTCCAGAATATGGTCCACCAGAGGGTGGAGTACTACCCCCTACATTATATATTACATAATAAATGATATCTTTGAATTAAACATCAGTGGAAAATTATACACCTATGCCGATTACACTTGTATATTGTATAGCGGAAAAAAATTATCTCAATTAGAATGCTTAGCCAATGATGATTTAAAAATACTTACAAAGTCTTTTTCAGAGAACCACTTAACCATAAATGATTGTAAGACGACATATATGCTTATAGCACAGAAAAATAAAAGCATTAAAGACTTAAGCATTAAAATCCATGGCACTAACATATTAAAAACAAACGAAACAAAATACCTAGGACTAACAATAACGGATAACTTTAAATGGAATAAACACTTAGAATACCTAACAAAAAAGACGAGTACAGTAACAGGCGCAATATATAGAGTCGGTAAATTAATATCAATGCATTGTAAACGCCTTTTATATATATTTTTAAACGTGTGTTCTCTTGTTTTTCTTCCGAGTCGTAACAACCGCGTGCTCCTACAAAGCACACAACAAATAACAAACTTATTCAAGAATATTCAATCATTTTTGCAATTACACTTCTCAGAGAAAACCTATTATACTTATTCTATTAAAAGACATCTTGTTTTCTAAATGTTATTGATTATCATCACTTAACGAGACTTTTCAACATATTTCAATATTTGAGCCAATTATCTCAAATATTAGGGATAACACTTGTTTTTGATTCCTGGGACCCTAAAACGTATATTTCCGTACAAACAAAGATAGCCATAAGGTAGGTAACAATTACTAAAATGTAAAATTTATAATGTTATTAATGTGACTAATTACTTGATTTAACAAGTTTGTTTGTTTCGCAGTTTTTGATAATATTCTCAATTATAAAGTTTTATGATTTTTATATAAGTTGTACTTTCTCTATGTAACATTTCGTGTATCTCGGGAAGTATTGAGAATATCGAAAAATATTTCTGCTTATTCTTTTTCAAATTATCCCTATGCAGCCGCACGACGGATGCCATAAATTTTAATCCAAAAATTAGGTAACATTTTAGTGCCCGCTGAGTGTTGTCGGTGTTCGTTAAATGGCACACAATAAGCGTTTATAAAATTTCAATCGGAAAAGTACAAGTTGATCATGTAACAATCGTTCAAAGTAAACGGATAATTAAAGTAGTCAGTGCAAAAACCACAAATTTCTGAAACTGTTAATATTTATTAAAAGTATGGTTCATTTAATAAAATACGCATCCTGATTAAAATATATACTGAGTCCATTTTGGGATCTGATTTTTTTCTTTTGCAGAATAAACACTCATGTTGAATTGAATTATTGCTTTGTATTTTAATAAATTTGATGCCAAACACTGACTCTTCGTAGCAACTACTGTTTTGACGATTCTATTTTCGTATAATCGTTCACTATTTTCAAGCTATATTTCAAATGAAACTGAGGAGAACTCAAAAATAATACCTCGAAAATACTGCTGGTAAGTAAAGAAATGATTTTAATTTTATTGTAATCGTTTTGGTTCAATAAGCGATACAAACTCAAATTCCAATTACATTGGAAATCTTTACATGAAACATACAATGCGCCTTGAAACGGGACACAGTATATTTAAAACTATTTTAACCCATTAACGGCCAAGCAATTTTAACTCTAAAAGTTAATTTTAATTAAAATTCTACACTTCTTTTTATGATTTCTATGAATGACTTATTACATTACATACTGTGAATTTTTTCTTTAAATACACATAATGTATATGTGAATTTAATAAAAAGTAAAAAATCATAAATAGTTTAATATTATTATTATATTAAAGTGATAATGGATTTTCAAAAAATTAGTGCCTCAACAATGTAATGTATACGCTGTCAATGTTCAGGCATTCGTCGATTTTATATAAAAACGTGCAATATGAAGTTAAGAACGAGTGTATCCACTCCCAGACTAAGCATGAAGTAAAATTTCGAGTTTAGAAAAGCCTGAAAATTTGGCTCGGGCGCGTAGCGAAGCGGAGCGACCGAGCCAAATTAGGCTTTTCTAAACTCGAAATTTTACTTCATGCGCCACGCGTATAAAACGTTGTAATATTGTGAAGTATTTATAATACACTTTAAATAACAAAATATTTAAATTTTTCTTGGTACATTTTCAATTCAGGTCAAATAACATAATATATCAAATTAACTTATTTAGTAACTTAATTATCCAAAATAATAATGTTGCGTGTATGCATCAACGGCGCTTAATGGGTTAAAAACTTCAAACGGTAATAATTCAAAAACTAAAAAAAAATGACAACTGCATTTTGCACTGACCCCTTTAATTAAAAAAGAAACTCTTATCGATCAGTAAATTTGATCTGATCAATAGGATTGATCTGATTAGTTAATAAAATGATAAGTTGATATATTTGTTTTACTTTTTATCAAAAGTTAAATAGTTTTGTATTTTAAGTTTTTTGTACAAAATAAATAATACTTAATGAATTTTACAACGTTCACATATAATTTCATAAAATCTATTCTCTAATAACGCAGAAAATAAAATTTTAGAAGAAAACGCGTGAATGAATGTAACACGCATCCTTAGCTCGTTTAAAGAAAAAAAAAAACGTGTTTTCAAGATTGAAAAATCAACATCTGGAATATGATAATAATAATAATAATAATAATAATAATAATTTATTTCCCAACAGAAATACACATTTCAAATTACAGGGAAAAATATACAAAATTCTAGCAGAAAATTATTACATATACAATATTTAATTCAGTTAAACAATACTTAACGATATCTGACATAGTGACTAAATTAATACAGCGGACATTTGGTTAATAAATTGTTTACGACTACAACAAAAGATATCAGCAACGTTTTGAGAGTTATTATAATTGCGCATCAATGTATTGAGAGGGGAGTTGTAATATACATTACTTTGACTTCTATTACATACAAATTGTACGCTATTTCTACTACAAATCCTAGGTGTAAAAAAATTTAACTGAGCGAGTATACCGGGAGCACTTATATTGTTGTGAAGCAAATTGTAGAGAGTGGTTAATGAAGCGATCTTGCGTCGTGCAGATAAAGATTTTAAGTTAAACATAGCCAACAAGTCTTCATATCTAATAGATTCGTCCGGGTATACAGAATGTACTACAAGATACAGATACCTTACAAACATTTTTTGAACATGTTCTATAGATTTGATATGGCAATCATAGAACGGAGACCACACTAACGAGCAATACTCTAACTTCGGTCGCACATACGACGTATACAACTTCATAATGGTTCTGGTGTTTTTGAAAGGCTTTGATATTCTACGTACAAAACCCAACATTCTCATAGCCGAGTTCACTAGTTTTGTGTAGTGGGGAACAAAAGACAGATCTTTATCTACTAAGACACCTAAGTCTTTTATTTCCGTAACACGTTCCAGCAAGATGTCTCTCTCTCTCTCTCTCTCTCTAGGTTTTTTTACGTTGAAAAAACGGCTACCAAATGCACGATTGCAGCGCTTTCAAAACTCCATGCATTTGTGTAATCACCTTGCAGATTATCTATTAAATCAAATCATTAAAAAATTACCTAAAGAATTGATTTTCATAGAAGTTATAGATAATGAGCATGCCTTCTATCGATCGTGATTAAATTTTGGAACAATTGTGGAAAAATTCAAATTATACCGAAATTATGTGTGTGCATAAAAATGAAGTTAAATTAGATTCTAAAAAAATAACTAATAAAAAAGAAAGCATATTAAGAAATGCACAATCTATGTTTAAACATTAAAAACAAAATACGAACAATTTTGATTTTAATTGCACAAAAAAAACATTGTGTTTTATTTCCCTGAAAGTGTAGTCTTAATTGGTTTCTTTATGTAGGAATAACTCAATTTTCGAGTTTATGTGGACAAGCGACGAGCTCTTGAGGATCCGAGGACTAAAATTCGGCAGAAAATCGTATAATTCCGATGGCCGATATCTGCGAGACATGATTTTTTTAACGTAAAATCGTATAACATAAAAAAGTATTATAATTTTACTATGTTGCTACAAAAATAATATAAAAAATTGAAGCAAAATTGACTTAATTATGATAATTTAAAAATCATCCGATTGCCAATTGAAATATGGCTTGTTTAATTTTAAAGTTTTATTTTCTTCGATTTATTTTGTTATATATATATATCATTGTTCTACTTCTATCTTATTAAAATATTAACACAGTATGTTTTGATATTTTATTGTTAATAGATTTTGTATTTGTTTATTGCCCACATTTATATTTACAACCTCCCAAAACACATCATTTCCGTATACACGCATACGATTCCAAACTCATCTTGCCATACAATGGTGGGGGGAACCCTCGGCAACTTCGGACCGTTTTCTTTCCACACGCTGGTATATAAGTTCGCCCTCCAGTATAATGTATACAGAGAGTTTTATGTAACACCGAACATTTTCATAACGAGAATTTTTCTTTAAAGTATCCATATGCATACGTTGCACATTTTCCGATGCTCGGTTTATTAAAAGAATCCAATTTGAAGCTTTAAGCGAGTGTCTTCCACTCCCAGGCTAAGCATGAAGTAAAATTTCGAGTTTAGAAAAGCCTGAAAATTTGGTTTGGTCGCGTAGCGCGAAGCGCGGAGCGGCCAAACCAAATTTTCAGGCTTTTCTAAACTCGAAATTTTACTTCATGCGCCACCGGTACAAAACATTGATTCAATGTAAAGTTTAGCGCTATGTATTAAACTTCGTAATATGTCAGTGTTTTGTACCGGTGGCGCATGAAGTAAAATTTCGAGTTTAGAAAAGCCTGAAAATTTGGTTTGGCCGCTCCGCGCTTCGCGCTACGCGACCAAACCAAATTTTCAGGCTTTTCTAAACTCGAAATTTTACTTCATGCTTAGCCTGGGAGTGAAAAACACTCGCTTAAAGCTTCAAATTAAATTCTTTTAATAAACCAAGCATCGAAAAATGTGCAACGTATGCATATGGAAACTTCAAAGAAAAATTCTTGTTATGAAAATGTTCGGTGTTACATAAAACTCTCTGTATGTAGAGCTCCATGCTAGTCGGCAAGGTAGCATATTTATTTTGCTTTCGCATTATTTAATGTATAAAATGCAAACATTTTAAAATAATAATTTAGTTAAAACCAACTGAGAATGCAAACTTGTTTGCCAGGACGACCAAAAATACTTCTATTCCTATAAGAACTCAGTCACAATTTAATTTTTTTTTGGGCGGCAAAATTTCACAATAAATAGAATTTCTGTATATTTTGATCTATATACCTAAATAAGGGGGCGGCGAATTTTGCCTCCGTCCCGACAAATGGGGCGGCGTATTAGGCCTCCGCCCCGGGTAAGGGGGCGGCGAATTAGGGTCAAAGTTTATCTTAGTCGAATGTATCCATTAGGGTTTTAGTAAATTTTCCACCGAAAATGAAGCATATTTTTAACTATATTAAAATCATAAATTTGGTTTTACTTTAGCCGCGGCGTCGGCAGATGATATTTCCAGCGCCGGTCTAACACACTTCATCCGTTCCGGGTGCATAAGGTAAAATATCGAGTTTAGATAAGCCTGAAAATTTGGTTTCACGGCCACAACACACGTAGGCGTAGTAATTTAGTAATTCAATCGAGTATAAATGATGTCTTAAAAAATAGTATATTTGTATCAGGCGTCAAATGTTACAATAACACCGGTATCAATCCAAAAAATCACTGACATTAATAAGTTCACAATTAGTTTAAAACAATATCTTTTGCAACGCCAATAATTATTAAAATTTAATATTGATAAAATTAGAATTAACAACACTAACACACAATAACTTTTAGCCAACGAAACAAAATTCTCTAGTACCAGAATTGATTTAAATAATCAATTTCTGTTGGAGATAAATTTCTACAGCAAAAATGGTTATAAATAATAACGAAACAGTAAAAAAAATTAATTATAGTAAAATAATAAAAATTGAGTAATTTCTAATTATAAATGGCGACCGATTTAACAATAATTCAATGCCTATTTAGAATCAATGATATTCTTGTTGGAGTTACGTGGAGAGTTTTAGTTATAGATATGTAAGTCGTTTAATGCCTTTATCTTCACTGTTTTATTATAATTCTAAATTTACATTTCAGGCACGATGTGCCTTTTTCAATAGTTATAGTTAACGTATTTGCCTGTAATGTACATTTAGAATTAAAATAAAACAGTTAAGATAAAGGAATTTAACTACTTACATGCACAAGTTTAAAAAAAAAACTGATAAAATTTGTCGAGTTTACATTTTGTCATGATTTAATTAATAATAATATTTGGAAAACAGCCGATTTTTAATTTTCTTAGACATTTACAAGTTACGAGAAAATGGTAATATTGTTTTTGTTTTTTATACATACAAAAATTAAATATTTGAATTAGCATAATCATAATTTCATGACATTTATCCTGTTTGCATCAAATTGTCAATTATACTTATTGTTTTTAGTTTTAGCAGCGGTAAATTGTTTTTAAACAAAAATAGATAATTTATGTTTAAATATAAAGACATATGCTAAAATATACGAACAGACTCTCTTTAATTCTGAAAATAATTACCGCCGCTAAAATAATAAACATTAAATATAATTAACCATACATCTTTATTTTAATTTTAGAAAAAACGAAGAACTAGTTAAGTTTTTTTATTACAAATATTGAAACTTAATAAATGATGTGTAATTTCAATGAATTTTATGGTGTCATCTGTTAGTATTGCACAAATGATATCCTAATTTAGTGTTTATTTGAACTGTTCATCATTTTCTTAAAAAAGGTGGTCGACATTTCTAAATTATTTATAAAAAAGTTCATTATTTCTATGTGAATTCAGTGATTTTCGGGCTGATTTTTTAGATTTTAATAAACGTTTGCTAAATTTAGAGAATGTTCTCTTTACGAAAAAAATGTATAATTAAAATTGAATATTTAAATGAATGAATTTGGGTGAGGTAGTACATGAAGATTATAATAACTTAAAATAAAACAGTTTTAAGGTTTTTCTCTTTTAAGAAAAAAATAGTAAAAATAAATATTATTATCACATGAATTCTGAATAAGGTAAGATAAAGTTTAATCACTTCTGAGTAAACTCGTTGAATTTAGTATCTTTTGTTTTCCCAGAATATTTTAAATATTCGCCATAATTACCTATTTTTGCAAAAATCGTTAATTTTCTTTAAATCGCATATGAATATTTGTATTTCCTTCTTTTCAACAAATGAGTGCACTCTTTGGTTAAGCATGAAGTAAATATTTTAGTCGTTCTAAACTAAAAATATTAACTTCATGTGCCACGATTCTAAAAATCAGATTGAAAGTGAAGTTTAAAAAATATTTCATTTTTACAATAATGCAAAACCAACCCAAAAAGTATTACCAGATTGACATTATTTAAGTCGGTTATTTTTATTTTAACTTATTCGAGCTTAGCTTAATAAAATTGACAATACAAATAATTTTCGCAATAAATAAGAGTGTTTGACGCCGAGGGGCGGACGCGCTCCGCGGGTTGGCCAGCCCTGATTTAATACAAGAGATATTCTAGGATTATGAAACTACTACAAACGTAAGTTATTTCTAAACATTTCGAATAACTCCAAAATAATACAACTTTGACTAAATGCTATATTAACAACCTGGCATATATTTTTAATGAGAAATCTAAAAAGTAAATAATACACGAGGTGTCCCATTTAAAATAACAAAGTTGTATGGCATCAAGAAATTATGGGACACCCTGTATATGCGAAAATAATTGTATTTTGTAAAGACCATGATATCACGCACGCAACTTGCATCTGAAATATTTTTTTCCTATTTTAATATTAAAGGATATACCGAGCTTTCCGTTCTCACTGAAACACCCGGTATACAGGGTGTCCCGTTAATGTAGGGAAATGCTTAAGCATAGATTCCTGGAATAAAAATATGATGATTTAACACAACTTATCTTTGTCCAAAAATTTACGGTTAAGCCGGAATTAGTCTTTAAAGTTCAAACAAATATTATAAATTTGATTTGTAACGACTGAGCGCTATGTGCGATTTGACTGAAATTTATTATTGTTGATTATCATAATTTAACACATCATTTAGGTTGTTATGGTCAATATTGATTGTCAAGAAGTATATAAAACAGTAGTACCACAACATAAAAACTAAAATATGTTTTTACTGGCGCACCTTACAAAAATTTAAAAAAACATTACTTTAAAGATTGGTTCATTTAAAAGCTTTTTGGTCTGTTAATAATATTGAAATTTTGTACGGTTTTGCAACAATAATATAAAATATTAATATGGTATCCTCAATTTCCTTGGAAAAATCCTGATACAAGCAACATACAGTAAATTTTTCTTTTAGGTAAACATATGCATAAGCTGTAAATTTTCTTGTAAAAAAATACTTTTTGTTATATACGACAAGCAAAGTAGCACTTTATGTCAATCAAAAATGCTTATTTAGAAAAAATATACCACATCGATAGTAGTCATATTTTCAAACAAATTGCAAGCATCACCTAGTAACGAAATTGTTTACCGGTTGTCATGGCAACTTCGCCAATGACTGTTTTTTTACAAAAGTATGCATGTGGCACATCATTGAAATCAGGGTTAAAAATGCTGTTCAATGATATGCATATCTTCATATGAGAGCATAAGAAAAATGTGATGTTGATATAAGAATATAAAAACGAAACATCCTTAAAATAAAACAGGTACATCGTTTTGATGCGCGTAAAAAGTTGCAATTAGAAAATTTTTACAGTTTCTTTCTAACTTTAAAAACAAATGAGTTACAGTAACTTCAGAAAACCGACATATTATCAACTTCCGGTTGTAGAGCGGATACGGTTAGTGATAGATTAATTATCTTTTCGCCATTGATTAAAACACGAAAAAGTAATTCTGGCTCATTAAAACGGTATTTTAATATCTCTTCAAACAAAAATGCCTTCTATATGTGGCACATCCAAAATGCACCACCCTGTACAAGTATCTAACAAAAAGTACTTAATTACTTAGATCAGCACATCGAGTGACTAAGGAATGTGATAACAATACGTGAAAACATGAAACCACAACCTTAGAATTGTAAGGCTATATTTTCATATTTTCATTAATTTATGTTAGGTTAACCTAACTTGATTTCACAATTTGTAAATGTTGGGTTAGGTTAGATGTCAAGTTGTGATGTTAGATTAGGTTAGATGACAAATCGTAAAGTTAGTTTAGAGGATACATTGTGAATTATGTTAGATGATAGGTTGTTATGTTAGATTAGAAGACACATTTTTAGATGCAATTTCACAAGTTGTAAAAATGAGTTAAGTTAGCTGTCAACTTATGAAGTTGGGTTAGGTTAGATGACAAATCATAAAGTTAGGCTCTAGGACACGTTGTGAAATCTTGAAAAACTTGAAAATCCTTTCTAAAAAAGTTTTTATCAACTATTTACTGCAAAATATTAGGCAACAAATGTCGTACTAACTAGAATAATAATAATATTTCTCAAATTTTCTGTATTTCCGGTTGAGGCCGCAAAGTCGTGCCAAAACCCGGAATATTTTAAAAACCTCATATTTTCCCAATAAACCGTTCTAAACAATTTCATTTGAGTTGTTGAAGTTCAATTTGTACTGTTAACATTTACTTAAAATGTAATTTTTAGTAAACACAGAAGAAATATGATTTTTGGGGGGAATCAAAAGTTGTCACAAATTTGTTTGACTTTACAAATGATTTTATTTATAACTTGTTATACAAGTTTATATCTAAAAATAAGAAGTTACATTTAAAGATTGTTATATAAATAAATAACGAAATAAAAGTTCACAACTTTAAAAGTGGGTCAAATAAAAGCGAACCTTTATTTTTCACAAAACGTATGCAATAAAAAAACATCTATATTTCTATAAATTGTTTCTACATAATATCCTCTATTTAAAATTTTACATTTTTAAAAAATTGTTTCGACTATGTATCGCAGAAAGAAGCATACTAATCAAAAAAATTATGTTTAATTCTGTAAACCGATTTCGGTTTTTCATTGAAATATAGGAGAAATCTTTTTTTGTATTTCAAACGATATTTCATTTACTGTTTTCTATTGAACTCTTGGGTGGAAAAAGAATTCGCATAGCCCTGAATACGGAAATTCGTACGTAAGTATTGTTGCGAGTTGAAAACTGGTTCATAAACTCAAAAACTTGCACAAAAAAAAAAAACTTGCTATTTGCTTTGGCGATTCACTTACGATACAATTCAAACTTTTAATTGATAAAAACTGTACACATTATGTAACACCTAAGAATGATACGTAATGTTTACAAAATTTGCTTGTCATAAAAATAACGCCTGTTTTTTTACTTTTTATTTAAAAACGTCATTTAATTTTTTTTCTTTATTCAGTTAAACTTTAATAACTTCCTAGGTTGCAAAAAGTTGTACGTGAGTTTTTCAGGATTTGTAGATTAAAGCCCTTCTTACTAAGAAATCAAGGTGAGGAACCGTAGCTTTGCCCAGCTTTTTTGTATTGTCTCAGAAAAAACAAATTCATTTAAATTAAACTTCTTTCGATATAATGTCTAGTAAACCCGCATTTACAGATTTTCCTGAGACATTTTTTAGCAAATGGATACCTAAGATTAGGCACAACAAAAATATATATATATATACAAATTAGCTAAAATCATCATGAAGTACTACAGGAACATTTAGAAAATACATGTTCAAGTCTTGTTAATTTGAAAATGTTCAGCAGCGTGTCAAATAAAGGGGTTTATTGAGCTAATAAAAATGTATTTAAACAATAAGATTTATAAGCATTATTCTAGACATTACTAACTACAAATGACGTGAAACAACTTCTTGAACTACTTTCATAATTTAGGGTTTTCTCCACCTCGGCACAACTGTGCGCCGGTCCGCCAAGAAATTTTCCTATTTATGTCAGGCCACATGCACTAAAAGGTTGAAGAACGCTGAATTAGATGACAAGTTTTTAAGTTAGGTTAGAGAACAAATATTGAAATTAGGTTAGATGACTGTTTGTAAAGTTAGGTTAGGTAATCGTTCAATTCAACATAACTTCATAATAAATAGCAGTATTATAACAAATGACAAATTGTAAGGTTAGGCTTAATTGTTTTTTTGTGAAATTAGGCTAGGTTATTATTTAACCGAACTTCACAATTTAGGTTAGATATGATAGGTGTTACTTAAGTTAGGTGTGAAATTGTGAAGTTAGGTTAGGTTTAATGAATACGTCGGGAGATGGTTGCGTTAGGTAAAGTTAGGTTAGTGTCCATCATAGCACTTTCCCCGTCATTTAACCAATTGATGATTGACATACTAAACGTATTTCACTCGATTATTAGTCACTATTTCACATTAAATTAGAGCTTCATGCGCGTGGCGCATGAAGTAAAATTTCGAGTTTAGAAAAGCCTAATTTGGCTCGGTCGCTCCGCTTCGCTACGCGACCGAGCCAAATTTTCAGGCTTTTCTAAACTCGAAATTTTACTTCATACTTAATCTGGGATTGCAAACACTCGTTTGACGATCAACTATAAACTTATTTTGCAGTTTTTTTATTAAAAAAATCATGACTAAAATAAATAGAGTTGATGTTTTAGTCGTCTTTCGGCGTAAACGATAGTAATAGTATTTTTTGTGAATTTCGTGCCAGTAAATCTAAAATTGATTTTTTTTTCAGAACAAGGTATTTTACTTTAACACGATGCAACTAAACATTTTTCAAAAATTGCTATTTTTAATTATCCAGTCCAGAAAACGATAATATTGAACACTTTAATTCGAATAATTACACGTATCGATAATTTGTTAAAAATTTAAAATTCTCAAATTCTAAGTGCATCTAACCCATGCAACTGTCATCTAAACAAACCTAAGTATCGGCTATCGTATCTAATATAAGTAGCCGGTTTACAAAATTCAAATTTTGTATTTCTTACTCTACATAACTCAAAACAAATAGTGAACATGTGATTAGAAATAATATTTAATTCAACAATAACCAGTATCAAATGGTCTTATAATAATTATCTGTTTTCGTATTCAGTTATGGATAATTGGAGATGATACCTCGACGAATCCGTACAATTTAATTCGAATTATTCTCGTCATTCAATACCGCTTTGCATATGCAAATCCGTATCTATGCACTTCAATAATGGATCGACTTTGGATGTGTGCAAGATATTAATTAATGAATCCTCATGATTCCATATGTACATAAATCATACAAATGCGTAGAAACTAAGCTCCTATCATCAATCACTTAATTATTAAAACAAAAAATAGAAGAATTTGAATGATTGAAAATATGGAAGTTTTATTTTATACGTGTATACATACAGGGCGTTTTTATTTTAAGTATACATATCCCAATTACAGCGTATATACTTAAATTTTCCGATATTCGTAGTTTATTAAAATAGTTCAATTTGAAGCTATAAAGAGTGTATTTTACTCCCAGGCTAAGCAAGAAGTAAAATTTAGAGTTCAGAAAAGCCCCGTGAAAATTTGTCGAGGGTCGCGCAGCGACCCGAGACAAATTTTCTTAGCTTTTCTAAACTCGAAATTTTACTTCATGCGCCACGCGTATAAAACCCAAAAATATTGTGAAATTTATGTATATTTAAGCTTTACTTCAAATCAGTGTTTTATACGCGTGGCGCATGAAGTAAAATTTTGAGTTTAGAAAAGCCCAGAAAATTTGTCTCGGGTCGCTGCGCGACCCTCCACAAATGTTAACGGGGCTTTTTTAAGCCCGAAATTTTACTTCATGCTTAGCCTGGGAGTGAAAAACACTCATTTGAAGCTTTGAACTGAACTTTTATAAGAAACAACGAATATCGGAAATTTTACAGCGCATGCATATACCGGGTGTTGACTTGGCGGACGCAACATAGGAAATCCCATGTAAATTTTGAAATGTTCAAATTTTGGCTCTCCTATTTATTTTAGAAACAAAATGTATTTTCCTTTTTTGTATAGGGAACAATTCTGAATTCATTCGTGTTAATGTTTATCACGTTACTTTTCTCTAAGTTAAAATAATTAAGAAAAAATTATGTGATTTCATAAAAATAATGACATGCCATAGAATTGAAACAACAACTGCGAATGTCAAAATGGCAAAAGATATCATAGTCACTTGATTATAGTAAATGTTCTCAAAATGATTTATACCCTGGGTCTCCAAACTATCTTCTTCGCGGGCCACAAATACAATTCTACATAATAAAGTCGGCCAAGATCCGATTAATTTTATAAAATTATGAAAAATTTAAGGAACAATTGTTACAATATTTCAAAATATGACATTTACAAAAAAATTACAAACAATCGCGGGCCGGATTCATGCAAGTCGCGGGCCGTAGTTTGGAGACCACTGATTTACACTATACAAGAAAAATGTCATAATTTTTATAAAATCACATTACTGTTTCTTAATTATTTTAGCTGTTAATTTTCTGACATTTGTTGATTTTTAAAAGAGTTCAATTTCAAGCTTTAAACGAGTGTTTTCCACTCCCAGACTAAGCATGAAGTAAAATTTTGAGTTTAGAAAAGCCCCGTTCTGGGCTTTTCTAAACTCGAAATTTAGTTCATGCGCCACGCTTATAAAACACAGATTTTAAGTGAAGTTCAAATATACATACATTTAAAAATATTATAGTGTTTTATACGCGTGGCGCATGAAGTAAAATTTCGAGTTTAGAAAAGCCCAGAAAATTTGTCTCGGGTCGCTGCGCGACCCGAGACAAATTTTCACGGGGCTTTTCTAAACTCGAAATTTTACTTCATGCTTACTCTGGGAGTGGAAAACACTTGTTTAAAGCTTTAAATTGAACTTTATAAAAAAACAAGGAATATCCGCAATTGTTGTATCAATTGCATGGTATGTCATTATTTTTATAAAATCACATTACTTTTTCTTAATTATTTTAACTTAGAGAAACGTAAAGTGTTAGGTGGTAGCACTAATGAAATTAGAATTTTTTCCTCTACAAAAAAGTGAAATACATTTTGTCTCTAAAATGAATAGGGAAGCCAATATTTGAACACTTTAAAATTAACATGCGATTTCCTATGTTGCGTCCGCCAAGTCAACACCCGGTATATACTTAAAAGAAAAATTCCCTGTATATGATCTGGATCACTTGCATGATCTACTTTGATCAGCAATATGGAAGTTGGGGAAATTGAATAGTACAATAAACGACTATAGACCGCTAGATAATCATAATATTATCAGATATTGTTTAGATTGTTAAATTTAATGTAATTTTACAATTTCTGCATTTGATTACAAGCGGTGTTTAAATGATAAATTGCCCACACACGCATTAACAATTAAATTATTTCGATGATACGAGAAATATAGGGGTGGTGAATGCATTCTGTAGCCGCTGTTCGATAGTTTAATTAAATTTTAATGTACGAGTCCATACAACTAGCTCTCGGTTAACACTCGCGCACTTTGTAAACACTAAAATGTTAAATTGATTAGGCAATCTACACTGCATTAGAATTACCGACAGGATCAATTAAGATGCTAGTTTTTGAACTAGACATATAGTACATTTCTTCAAATTGATCAAAATTGAAAATAAAATACTTACAAGAACAATAATACCTAAATTGTATCTGCATTTGCTTGTTAAGAACAATGCTTAAAATGTTTAAAATGTTAAATGTTTGTATGTAAATGCGGCCCTGTAAGAGCAAAAACACTATTTTTAAATATAAAAGTCCATAATCTTCAACAATACGCAGTCTTCTGGAAACATCTCACATCAAGCCTTGGACCAGTTCATCATCAATCTCTAGAATTTTTCTAAAAATCCGTTGTCTTTATTATTGCTCGTGTTCGGCTTTAAAATCTAAACCATACACTTTTCCAAACAAAATGGCATAGAAATCTTCAATTGGCAGAGCCTGCGATAAATTTGGGGGGTTATCGTTTTTATTTAATTTATATAAACTGTCCTTTATATAGCCCCAAAAAAAGAAGTCCAGCGGTGTTAGGTCGGGAGATCGCGGAGGCCATTTTGCCGGTTCATTTGTGCCTAACCATATTGCTCTAAAATTAACACATAATAAATTTGTCACTTCTTTGCAATTATGGAAAGGTGAGCTGTCTTATTGGAAATACAAATGTTCCCCTTGAACTAATGGCAAATTCTCCAAACAGTTCTCAATAATATTTTGTTGTAAAATGTCTGTATATTTCCGTCCATTCAAGTTTCCCTCATAAATTTTGTAACACAAGATTCGGTTTGACAGTAGAGCACACCAAACACTAAAACCAAATCTACCTTGTGCCTTAACATCAACAGTCCGATGAGGGTTAGAATCGGACCAATAATGGGCATTGTGCCTATTAAATATTCCCGCGGAGCTTATGTGTGCCTCGTCGGTCCAAATAATGTCGTTGTAAAAGTTCGGATTTGTTAAACATCTAGCTTTGTACCAGTTACAAAATTCTAATCTTCATTCAAAATCCTCAGGGTTCAAATGGTGTCTTTTTCGAATCGTGTAAGGACGGAATTTGTTTTTCAGAATCCTTAAGGCACGATTTCTTGAAATTCTTTGTTCGTCTTCTATTTGCCTACTTGATATTTCTGGATATTTAATTTCAACCCTAATACCACTAAATCCAGCTTCTTCTGCGTCTAATATATTATATTCTCTGGATCTCGGGATAGTAAAGGAACCATGGTTGATGAGATTCGTCTTCAATCACTGGAATATGGATTTATCGATCTGTCTTCTCTCCGGATATCGAGTATAATATGTTTCCAATACAATATTTGAATTACTGTTGCTTTTGATAAAGCGTACTTCATGTTTAAACACTTAGTTTATTAATACACAACACAATACAACAAACAACTAATATAATAACAACGTTGTTGTTTTTTGTTTCATGCATAACAAGCATCATTTTATTTACAAGCCTGCTGCGTTTAATGGGAAATATTTAAAATTTAATAAAAATATAATATATCTCAATAAATTGCAAATATAACATCAACATATTATATATCAATGAAAAGAGAAAAAATAACAAATTTATTAATAGCACAGTCAACTATAACTCTTTTTTAAAAAAATATACCTTTAGGCTGTATCCCTTTTATTAATAAAGATAGAAATAATCTGTAAATTGCATTCGATTCTCCTCGAAAAAGTACCTCTAGAACATACAATTCTTATCTTAATAAAATTATAAATGACTGAGATATTAGTAAAAATTGAATATGGAAAGTATTGAACTTTTGGCTATAACTTGAAAACAAAAGACGATAGCTAATTTCTGGTTTCGACATTGAGTTTTCCTCGAAAAAAGAGCTCGAGGATGCGCCATACATTTTTTTCTATCTCTTCTAATAACCGAGATGTCCTATAGTAACATCCAATTTGGGCCACCCTGTACATGCGTTTTTATAACACTATTGTTCATGCGCAGCAAGAATTTTTTACTTGGCATATGTAACTTTTCAATTTCGGGGCTTAACTTAGTAAATTGAAAAAAAACGGCAATCTCTTGTAAGAAATAAATTATATTAAGAATTTTTCAGATGGACAAACCTTGATTTGTTTATTATACATGCTTTTTTATAACACTATTGTTCATGCACCTTCCCTTTGAGTAATGCAGTCATTGCCATTTGTTTTTTACTTTCCCCCGTATGTAATACAAAGGGAAAGTATTGTTTTCGTGAACATTTTCGAATCAAAAATTTTAGCGGAAATATCCGTTTTGAGGTCCCCTGAGTCGAATAAGACCATTTTTGAAAAATGTCTGCCTGTCTGTCTGTGTGTGTGGCTGTGTGCGCTGTACCGCAAAAGCCGCTAAAGATATCGAGATGAAACTTGAAACTTAAGCTTTTTGTTACAATCGGAAGAACTGAAAAGCTTTTGGTGAAAATCGGAAAACCGGAAGTGGTGCTTTACTCTTAGCGTTTTTCAGTTTTTTCAGATTTTTTCAATAAATGTTCATCAAACAAAAAATTCTTTCAAATAAAAGTTGTAGATAATAACAAAATGAAGATGTATTGTTCACTTACTTTTTGTCATAGCACTCTTAGTTTTTCAGATATTTCAAAAGTTGTGTGTTTTATCTAGTTATTGGTGTGTGACAGTGTATGTGTCGATACAATTGAGAAATGTTTTAAATAAAAGTTGTAGGAAATGAAAAACTAAAGATTTTTTGTGGACTCATTTTTTGTCATAGCACTCTTAGTTTTTGAGATATTTAATAAATAGTGTTTTTTATCTAGTCATTGATTTGTGTCAGTGTGTGTGTGTTGATACAATTGGAAAATGTTTCAAATAAAAGTTGTAGGTAATAAAATATTAAAGATTTTTTGTATCTTCACTTTTTGTCATAGCACTCTTAGATTTTGAGATATTCAATAAATAGTGTTTTTTATCTAATCATTGGTTTGTGTCAGTATGTGTTGATCCAAGTGAAAAATGTTTCAAATAAAAGTTGTAGTTAACAAAAAGTTGAAGACATCTGGAAAATAATAATGCTACAAATATTTTAAAAGTGATTTAATACGCAATTTACGGGGGAAAGTACTATGATGGACACATCACCATTTTTAGATGGAAATCGTTTTCTTTTTGTACGACAACTTTTGTAGAGCTTTGCATTTTTCTTATAATGATATATTTTATTTATTTAAAAAAAAATGAAAACAAAGGTGTTTTAATTTTAATTTTTTATTCATTATATAATTTTAAGTTAAAATCTTGAATTAGTCGATTTTTTTAACAATAATAAAAAATTATTATAACAAATTATAATAAAACTTATTTTTAATCTTTCACATCGTCTTTTTAATGACGATCCATTTTTTTTTATTTAAAGATTTTTTTGAAAATAAAAGATATATCATTATAAGGAAAGCTCTATATAAATTGTCGTATAAAAAAACTATTAAAAAAATTAGCATTAAAAAATGAAGGTTGCCGTGTTGAAGGATTTTGGCTGCAGATGATCAGGGAATTTTTATTTCAAGCGTTCCACAGCCATCGTTCCTACGGTATATTTAATATATATTTTATGCCATATTACCTCAACATCTTTCAAAATGTTTTAAAATTTAACAGAAATAACTCTTAAATTAAAGACTTTTTTGTTTTTAATCATTCAATATGATCTACAGGGTATCCGTATTTGACAGAATGTATGAAGATCAAGGTGGCAAAAATAATAGAGGGTCGGTTTAAAATAATAGAGGGTCGGTGAAATTAGCGCTTGAAAACATGTGTGCGTGACAATATCTCTAAAACAAAAGATGATATATCAAATATGTTTTAGGATTATTATTGGGCGCTAAAATACGCAACGTGGCCCTAATTTATGAGACTCTTAATCTCTTCAAATAAGAGAGATCTGAATACATTCTGTCAAAATACAGTGACCATCTGGATGTATTAAAAACTATAATATTAGTAGCCAGGCTTCCATCGCCCTATGCAAGGTTGTTCAATTTACTAGCCAAGGCACTAGGGTCATAACATCAATTTTTAGAATAATTTATTTCTTAGGTTAAGTTAAGCCCAGAAATTGAAAAGTTACATATCCCAGGTAAAAAATTCTTGCTGCGCATGAATAATATGTGTTATAAGAAAGCATGTACAATAAAGAAAATAAGGTTTGTCGATCTGGAAAATTGATAAAATCATTTATTTCTTACAATAGATTGCCGTTTTTTCAATTTGCTAAGCTAAGCCCAGAAATTGAAAAGTTACATATTCAAAAAAAAATCTTGTTGCACATGAACAGTAGTGTTATATGAGAGCATGTGCAATAAAGAAAATAAGGTTTTTCGATCTGGAAAACTGTTAAAATCATTTATTTCTTACGAGAGATTGCCGTTTTTTTAATTTGCTAAGCTAAGCCCAGAAATTGAAAAGTTACATATCCCAAATAAAAAAGACTTGCTGCGCATGAACAGTAGTGTTATAAGAAAGCATGTACAATAAAGAAAATAAGGTTTGTCGATCTGGAAAATTCTTAAAATAATTTATTTCTTACGAGAAATTGTCGTTTTTTTCAATTTGCTAAATTAAGCCTAGAAATTGAAAGTTACATACCCCAAGTAAAAAATTCTTGCTGCTCATGAACAGAAGTGTTATAAGAAAGCATGTATAATAAAGAAAATAAGGTTTGTCGATCTGGAAAATTCTTAAAATAATGTATTTCTTACGAGAGATTGCCGTTTTTTTCAATTTGATAAGTTATGCGCAGATATTGAAAAGTTACATATTCCAAGTAAAAAATTCTTGCTGCGCATGAACAATAGTGTTATAAGAAAGCATGTACAATAAAGACAATAAGGTTTGTCGATCTAGAAAATGCTTAAAATAAATTATTTCTTACGAGAGATTGCCGGTATTTTCAATGTTCTAAGTTAAGCCCAGAAATTGAAAAGTTACATATCCCAGGTAAAAATTTTTTGCTGCGCATAAACAATAATGTTATAAGAAAGCATACACAATAAAGAAAATAAGGTTTGTCGACCTGGAAAATTCTTAAAATAATTTATTTCTTACGAGAGATTGCTGTTTTTCGCAATTTGCTAAGTTAAGCCCAGAAATTGAAAAGTTACATATTCCAAGTAAACATTTTTTGCTAGGCATGAACAATAGTGTTATTAGAAAGCATGTACAATAACGAAAGTCAGGAATTTCGATCTAGAAAATTATTCAAATAAATATTTTGTCGCGGCGGACGACCTCTTTTTTTCCATTTTTTAAGTTTAGCTCAAAAATCCACAAGTTACTTATGTCGCAATGATTGGTTTCTTAGAAATTTAGCTGAAAGGTATTTTAAAACTATTTATTTCGATTTATTTCTTATTATTGCTGTAAATATTGCCAGCTTCACACACATTTTTTTTGCTCTTATCCAAATGTTTAGGCTTATCTAAACGCGTATAAAATACTTCATGCTTAATCACGAATTAGAAAACACTCGTTCAAAAATCAAATAAAACACGA
This sequence comes from Philonthus cognatus, assembly GCA_932526585.2. NCBI lineage: Eukaryota > Metazoa > Arthropoda > Insecta > Coleoptera > Staphylinidae > Philonthus > Philonthus cognatus. Next base: position 66,606,349 of record OW052242.1, on the reverse strand, counting down.
CGATAAAAGATTTAAATGCTGATAGCGCAAATTACAAAATTCTTTGTTTAGGAAAATATGTCATCCGTTTTTTTTTTGCTCTTGTCCAAATGTTTAGGCTTTTCTAAACGCGCATAAAATACTTAATGCCTAATCATGAATTGCAAAACACTTGTTTACAAATAAAATAAAATACGACGTTGAAAGATTTAAATGCTCTTAGCGCAAATTCATCCGTTTTTTTACTCTTGTCCAAATTTTCAGGCTTTTATAAACACGTATAAAATAGTAAAATATAAGGCAGTTGAAAATTTACTGCTTTACCATATTGCTTTAGTATATTTAAAACTTTACAATATTTCAGTGTTTTATACGCGTGGAGCATGAAGTAAAATTTCGAGTTGAGGAAAGCCTGAAAATTTGGTTTGCTCACTCCGCTTCGCGGAGTGGCCAAACCAAATTTTTTAGGCTTTTCTCAACTCGAAATTTTACTTCATGCTTAATCTGGGAGTGGAAAACACTCATTTGAAGCTTTCATTTCAACTTTTTTCAAAGACAAATAAATATGCAATAATTTATAGAATAAACGCTGTAATTGGGATATGTATACTTCAAATATACAATATTATGTACTTTCAATTATCGATATACAAGGTGTACTTGAATTAATAAAAAAAGGCTCGCGAAAAAAATCCTTCACATTTTAGAAATTATGCACATTTTTTATCTTATAACTTCTGGTCATTTGTATTCATAATGTGTTTCGTAGATGATTCGGTATATTATACTGGTTATTTAATTAACCGGTGCGAGCGCGTATTTCCAGGGAATTGCGAATTTTTTAAATCGTTTAAAGAAAAGCATACTATTTACTAAAAATCATATGATTACTCCGATGATTTATAATTTTTCTTCGCCAAGAAACGCCCGAGTATCTCAAACAATAAATTGTCTATGTTATAATGCATAGTCTATTAGAAACGAACATTTTTAATATTATGTAAAGGGTGGGGCAGCAATTAGTTCGTTTTACTTCATTTTTGAGAGTACAACTTCTGGTTAAGAATGAAATATTATTTACTACTGACTGAGTCGACCCAATTTTTCATTATATTTTCAATCATTTGAGTCTCTCTTTCATTAAGAGCCACTTTAATTACATGTATTTTTAAAACGAAGTAATTGTTGCCCCCCCCCTTTATATGTGAGCACTGGCTCACAAATACAGAGTCGAAGTCGTTATTATTTAATAATTTTCATGTTGCATCACATATTTCACGTATAGGGAGTTTTTCTTTTAAGTATATATATATATCCCAATTACAGCGTATATACCTTAATCTTCGAATATTCGTAGTTTATTAAAATAGTACAATTTGGAGCTTTAAACAAGTGTTTTCCACTCCTAGGCTAAGCATGAAGTAATATTTCGAGTTTAGAAAAGCCCCGTGAAAATTTGACGAGGGTCGCACAGCAACCCGAGACAAATTTTCTGGGCTTTGCTATACTCGAAATTTTACTACATGCACTGCGTGTATAAAACACTAAAATATTGTGAAATTTATGTACATTTGAAGTTCACTTGAAACAAGTGATTTATACGCGTGGCGCATGAAGTAATATTTTGAGTTTAGAAAAGCCCTATGAAAATTTGTCAAGTATGCGCATAAGTAAAATTTTCACGGAGCTTTTCTAAACTCGAAATTTTACGTCATGCATAATCTGGGAGTAGAGAACACTCGTTTAAAGTTTCAACTTGAACTCGTTTATAAACAACGTTGATTTTAATGAAAAGAGCAAAATTTTACAAAATGTTTAAAAAACGTTTTTCTGAAGACATGTGCATATTAGTATACAGGGAGTGTTTTTTTAAGTATATATATACCACAATTACAGCGTATATACTAAAATCTTTTGATATTCGCAGTTTATCCACTTCCAGGCTAAGCATGAAGTAAAATTTCGAGTTTAGAAAAGCCCGAGACAAATTTTCCGGGCTTTTCTAAACTCGAAATTTTACATTATGTGCCACGCGTGAAACCAGTGTTTTATAAGCGTGGCGCATAAAGTAAAATTTCGAGTTTAGAAAAGACCAGAAAATTTGTCTCGGGTCGCTCGGCAAATTTTCACGGGACTTTTCTATACTCAAAATTTTACTCTATGCTTAGCCTGGGAGTGAAAAACACCCGTTTAAAGCTACAAATTGGACTACTTTAATAAACTACGAACGGGGGTTTTCTAAACTCGAAATTTTACTTCATGCTTGATCTGGGAGTAGAGAACACACGTTTAAAGTTTCAACTTGAACTCTTTTATAAACAACGAATATCGGAAAATTTACAGCACATGCATTTGTATACTTAAAAGAAAAAATTCCCTGTAAAATACTTATTCGCAACAATATCGCATACAAAACGCTCAACTTTAATTCATTTGCATTTGAAAAAGATTGTGAAATTATGGGAATAGTGTTGCTTTAAGTTTAGTTTCAAACAGCATGCAGACCAAATTAATTGTACAAAAAGAGAAAAATGCCAACCGATTACCAAGATTGGAAAGTTCTTACTATTTCAAAGTCTAGAAGAAGAGACTTTGAATTTCTTAAATATATTGAACATGGACGCAAAAGTATCTTTTTTAAACTCTTCTAAATATTTTCACGAAAAAAATGGATTTCGCCTTTTTAAAAAAGATACTTACTTAAGTTATTAAGCGTACCTATAATTGACCTAAAATAAACTGGTTTAGTAGCGAACTTAAAGATACGAGATCAACACAATTATTAATAACAGAAGCATATCCCTCAAGGGGATCCTACCCCTACAGGGCGCGTCCCCAGGTGCGGAATAGGGGAACGCGGTCATTCGTTGACGGTAGGAGGATTGGCCTCCAGCGGAACAACATGGAAGGAAGGAGTGGAGCGATGTTAAGATACCGTCTAGGTATCTCTAGCCTCTCCTCCCTCAAGACCGGCATGCGTGGTGACGAGCCACACCCGCGCCCGAAAAGTGCAAATATGTCGGATCTAGAGGAGTAAACCTCGATAAAAAAAATCCGTAATCCCTGGTGTTATACGTACCGTGCCGATAGGATAAATGGCAACAACAAGGGGTCAATTCTGGTCCCAGCTCATCTGGACAGCAGAAAGCAGTCTCACTGACTTCTACTGTCCAGCAAATTTTGGCGGCTGCATCGGCCAATTCGGCCTCGTTGGCAACAACATCGTTGCCGGAAAGCCCGGTTAATGAGCAGGCCCCGATCGACCTAGACGACTACATGTCGTCTAGTGAGCTGCCCTATAAAAGGGCAGCTGCCAACGCTTCCGCCTCCTCAGCGGATGACAACGTTGAGGAGAAAGTCAAACTAATTAAAGCAAAGGGGAAGAGAAAGTCTGGGTGGCAGAGAGGTGTTCCTAAGAAGTAATATTCCTGGGAATAATCTATGCCATGTTTTTGCTTTTAATCATTAATTATTTATTCACTTTTATATTTATTTATAGTCTTTTGTTATAAACTTGTGCTTGTTCTATTACTGAAGTCCTTTACAGCTTCAGTATAATCTGTGATAATAGGAGTAAGATTAGTGTTGTATCCGTTTTAACACTAAAGTCTTGTATGACTCTAGTGATTCTTGTTTCTGGAATCAGAGACGTTTTTTTGCCCTGCCGCCGGAGTCTTTTACAACTCCGGTGAAATCTGTGATATTAGTTTCTAGGTTTTATTGTAGTTGATCTGGCATCGGAGCATTTTACAACTCCAATGCCATCTGTGATTTTAATTTTAAAGTCATTTGTTGTAGTTGTTTTAGCATCGGAGTGATCTACACTTCCGATGTCAACTGTGATACTAGTATTAAGGTTTTTGTTGTATTTCTCCTGGCACCGAAGTCCATTACAACTCCGGTGCTATCTGTATCGTTAGTTTTAGGGTGTTATTGTATTTGTACTGACATCGGAGTCTTTTACAACTCCGACGTCACTTGTCTTTTGTTTCTCTTAGTGTTATTTATTTCTAACTTATTATTTGTGTCGTCTAAACTTTTTGAAAAAAATGGCTGAACAACTAATTCAGTGGAAATGTAACGGTTGCAGATAACACTATTACGAGCTGAAACTACCCTTACAGCTACATGGTTTTTCGGTCGTGAGAAAGGATGTAGTGCCTGACGTACGAGCCATGGGTGGTGTCGCCATCCTTCTGAGAGAAGACCTCCCTTATAAGGAGGTTCATCTCAGAACGAGGCTCCAGGCACTGGCAGTCCGCATAGCCCATCCCCTGAAAACCACTCTCTGCACCGTTTACCTCCCTGAATTCGATTGGACAATGGCAGACATCACCGAGTTAATCGATAAGCTCCCCTCGCCGTATATTTTAGTAGGCGATTTTAACCCCGTTTAGTCACTGGTCTTACGTGGCAAGTCTTAAATGATATGTACGGCATCAATCACTCTCCGATTGCTGTTAAAACCATCGTCAGTCGAGTAAGACAATCTGTCCCTAGGAGATGGTGTCTCGATAAGGCAGATTAGCTTGTTTTTCAAGCCAGTCTTAATCTGCCTACGTCATATAGTGACGATGTCGAGACCCCGAGCAAGACTTTACAGAACGGGTAATAGCAGCAGCGTCTAGACACATTCCCATGTATAGTGGGATATTGGCCGGTCCACCTGTTCTCTGGTGGAACCATATAGTAAAGGTGGCTATAGACGAGAAGACGAGGGCGTTAAATAAGTTTAAGTTAGCCCCCACCCGGAAAAATCTGATAGCTTTCAAGAAGCGGCGGGCTATAGCGGTTATCGTGGGAGAGCTACGTGTCGGCGATCACGCCCACAACACTTATTGGTGAGGTGTCGAAAATGGTGGGTACAATAGCTGGGAAGAAGTTCCCAGCAGTAGCACCCATCCTCAAAGTTGATGGGCGTGAAATTGTCGACACACTAGAAATAGCGGATGCAATAGCGTCTAACTTTAGCTCCGCTAGTAGCTCTCGTAACTACGAAACGTCGTTCTAGGGTGAAAAGGGTAATCGAGAAGTTTAGATTTCTCCTTGACGGGGTCTTTACGTTATAATTCTTCATTTTCTACGGAAGAATTTGAAGAGGCAGTTGGATAGATGGGCGAGTCTAAAGCCCCAGGTCCAGATTGTATCCCATATCAGATGGTCCGACAACTTCCTTTACATATGAGAAAGTATTTGTTGGCCATCTATAATATGATATGGGATAGGGGCATCTACCCCACCCGCTGGAAAGTCGCCGCTGTACTGCCTCTTCTTAAATCGAGTAAGGATCCCACAAACGTCAACTGTTACCGGCCTATATCACTTACGAGCTGCTTGGGAAAAGTCTTAGAGAGAATGGTCAACAACCGTCTGGTATGGATGCTGGAGACGAATGGTCTCCTCGCAAAATATTAGGCGGGATTCAGAAAGTACCACAGTACCGTTGACCAATTAGTCTGCCTGGAGAACTCCATCCAAGATGCCTTTCTAGAAAGAAAGCACCTCTTGGCGGTGTTTTTCGACCAAGAGAAGGCATATGACATGACTTGGAGGTACGTTCTCCAAAAGTTACATGAATGGGGATTTAGGGGCCGTCTGCCTCTTTTCATCAAATCCTTTATGTCTGATCGTTCGTTTAGAGTGAAAATTGGGGACACCGAATCAGCACAATTTGTGCTGAAGAACGGGATTCCCCAAGGTTCTACCATCAGTGTCACACTATTTGCAATCGCTGTAAATGAAATCGCTGCATCCGTAAATTCCCCTGTAAAAAAATGTCTATATGTTGATGACCTAGTAATATACATGGCGGGAGATACTATCCCCGCCATAAATCGTCAACTTCAAATGGTCATCAACAAGGTGAAATGCGATACTGAGTCTAGAGGTTTTCGTTTCTCTGAAACGAAAACCTCATGCGTCCACTTTTGTACACTCAGACATCCACACCGGGACCCCAGACTATCTCTCTGGGGCACTATGATAGAAGTTGTCGAAAGTATCAGTTTTCTAGGGCTAAGGCTTGATAGGACTCTTACCTATCGGGCCCACATCAACGCTCTAAAAAAGCGTTAAACGTAATCAAATGTCTGGCCAGCATCAACTGGGGCGCTAGAAGAGAAGTGCTGCTGCAGCTTTACACGGCTTTGGTTTTATCTAGAGTCGACTATGGCTGCGCAGTATACTCTTCGGCAAGAAAGTCCTGGTTAAAAGCCCTAGATGCTGTTCACCATGCCGGAATTAGATACTCCACAGGTGCTTTCCGGACGAGTCCCACACCGAGTCTTTGCTGCGAGTCGGGTGTCCCTGAACTATCCGCACGCCGCAACCGCTTCGTAGTACAATTCGCGGCGGCAATGCCTGCGAGGAGGGGACAAACTAACCGACGGCATTTTACGACGATCACAGAGCAGCAGAGAAAATACGCTAGAAGACCTACCGTCAGTAGGCCGGTGTGCGTCCATGCGAAGGAGCTGATGAAGTCTTAATTTTAGTCTCCAAAGGGTATTCGAGGTCGTATTCCTGGAGGAACCTCCTTGGCTTATGCCAAGGGTAAGGTGTCGGTTGGATCTGACCTCAGTCAAGAAGAGCGATATGTGTCCCTACGTCTTAAGGGGCAAATTCATCCAAATAATCGCTGAATACCCGGACTCTCCGCGGTTGTACAGACAGCTCGAAATCCGATCACGGCGTAGGCTCTGCCGTCGGTACCGACGGCATCCTACATTCGTTGTCACTTCGGCCAGCGTGTACACCGCCGAACTGTATGCAATATATCAAGCCCTTCATTTCTGTATATATAATAACCACTATATCTCATTTCTTATCTGCTCCGACTCTCTGAGTGCCATCCAGAGTATAGCGTCATTATACTCAGCCGATCCGCTCGTCCATCTCATAGAAGCCTTGATATTTGCAGTGTCCCGGAAGCGAAAGACGATTGTCTTCGTCTGGACTCCGGGACATGTCCAGCGGAAGCGGACGGCACATATGATGTACCCGTACGTCCAGACGACGTGGCAAGAGAGTTGGAATGGCTCCGAGAGCAAACTGAAACGTATTAAGCTCTTCGTAACTCCCTGGCGGTCGCCGGTTACACTTACGATTAGGGAGGAGGTTGCCCTGTGCCGTCTTCACATAGGGCATACCAACTTAACCTGTTCGTATCTTCTTGCCGGTGACGAAGAGTCAGAGTGTCATCTATGTCACGACGGTGGAGCACGTATTATTACATTGTCCATTTTACGCTATACAGCGAGATAGGCTGAGGCTTGGTGATACTGTGGCGTCCGTATTGGCAAACGATAAGGGGTCCATAGAAACATGTCTTAGTTTTCTACGTGATGCGAGTCTTTTAAAGCGATTTTAGCGATTTGTATATGTTTTTTCTGTGTTAATTTATTATTAATTTATTGATTGTTCTGTCTAACTTATGTACAGTGGCATCGAAGTCTCTTTACAACTTCGGTGTCACCTTTTTTATTTTGTGTTTGTCCGCTCCAGAGTTATTTTACAACTCTGAAGCACATTTTGTTTATAGTTTTAGGATCCGGAGTCGGAGTCTTTTACAACCCCGATACCGTATATCTGTGATATTAGGCATCACCGGCATCGGGGTATTTTTAAACCGCCGGTGTCGTCTTTTGTGATATTAGGTTTAAGTTGTGATTATCTTATGTGTGTTGGTTCCGGCATTGGGGTCCTTTACAATCCCAATGCCGTCTTATCTGTGATAATAGGCTCTGACATCGAGGCTTTTACAACCTCGATGTAGTCCTATTTGTGATATTAGGTTTGAGGTGTGTTTGTCTACTTTGTGTATAATCAGTGCTAGGGTCCTTTACAACCCCGGTAGCAAAAATATGAGATTTTAGGCTTAGGTTTGTTTGTTTATTTTATATTTTATTATTTATTTATCTAATTGTTTTAGTTGTTTGTTTAGCTTTATTATTAAGTCTTAAAAAAATACGAGTAAACCGGCTAATGACCTTGTAGTCGAAGTCGGTAAGGTGGGAGGGGTTTTTAGTCGGTAGTCCTCCGCCTGGAGGGAGTCCGGCACTCTGTCCGTAAATTGATTTTCCCCTCCCACACAACAAAAAAAAAACAGAAGCATTTAATCACTTACAAGATCCAGATCTTTTGATGATTAAAAAAAATTATAAAATAAATCTGCTGTGGCCAACACCGCAAATTAAAATAATATAGGCAGTGGCGGATTTACGATTTTCCCGCCGGTAGGCTGAAATATTTTGCCGCCTATTTTCAGTGGGAGGCATTAGGTGACATTTTTGATAATAGATTATATTCTTGATATTAGACGTTTCTTGACATAAGATCACATTTTTCACATTAGATGTTACTTTTGATGAAGAATAACCTTTTTTACTTTTTAACATTTTTGAGATTAACATTAAATGACATTTTTGACATTAGATAGCAGTTTTGACATTTAATATTTTTAACTTTTTTGACATTAGACGACAATTTGACATTTGATATTTTTAATATTACATATTTACTTTTTTAAGATAAGATAACAATTTTTAAATTATCAGATAACATTTTTGACATTATTACTAATTTTGACAGGCATTTTCGATTTTGTAAGAAAATTTTGAAATGTTACTGGCATAAAATGATAATTTTGACGTGAATCGATTTTAGCAACACGCCGAATTTTTGACGTTATTTGATATTTTTGATATTTATGAGTTCTAAAATAATTCTATATTTCTGATATTTTGGTAATTTTGATGATTTTGACAAATTTAAATAATTTTAACATATTTTCGTCATTTAAAAAAAAAACTGAATAAAGGAAATTGTATATGCTCTGAATTTGTATATTCAGAGATTAAAAAAACGTATCTCAGAAACTATGGAGCGTAGCATGTTAGGGTAAAAAATTACAGAGTGAAAGTGGCCAAAAGAAATCACTGAAAATTAGTTGTAAGTCCCTACCTCCGCCTCTAAAGGGCGCTAAATACAAAAACAGATTTTTATAAAAAAACTGCGAAATTAAGCTAGGTTAAGAATATACAAATCGTAATCTACGCTGAATTTAACTCAATTTTAACTACTTGTTTCTTTATCTCGCACATATGAAGCAGGGGAGAGCGGAAAAGTGTGACCATTAAACTGCGTGTAACTTTTGTTAGGATTAACCGAAATAAATCAAGTTGCTCTTATTGGATAGGTAATTGAAAGCACTTTAAATCACTCTCTTTAACTTCAGTTCTTATAAATAGCCCCAGAGGGCGTTTTCGGAACAACCATCATATTTTCTAGATTTTCTTAAAAAGTTCAAATGATAAGCTATAGTTCTCTCACGCTGGTTTATTACAGGAAGGACCACTGACAAAAAAGGTGAAAACTACATCCTTATTTATATCTTTATCCTAACCAAAGATATAGTAAAAAGTCTGGTAGATTTTCGCATTTTCAACCACGCACTGTATAAAAATATATTTTAAAATCAAGTAGGCCATTAAGCTCTTTTGTTTTATATTTGAGAGGACAAAAACAATAATATAAAGAATAATGAAAATTACTTTTCCCCCATTTATATGTCTTAGAAAGAGAATATGTAAGTAAATCCATGATTATTTAAAATCTCAAAGTATAGGAAGCTGTAAGATTAGTAAAATATTTAAAAGAGCGTATATTTACTAAATTTGAAAATACTTAGTTTATCAGAATAATAACAAACAAAACAAAACAAAATAAAACATAACAAATACAATAATTAAATCTAGCTTCGCTAGTAGAGGGCATAATCTCTATCCCAAGGGTAAAAACGAGATCTTATTCAAAATGCCAAATCAAGCTACATATGTTAAAAATGTGTAAATCTTAATTTACTTTAAATTTTGCTTTATTTTACTACATTCTCGTTTCATGTGCTTTTACATAAGATGCGAAGGAGAATGGAAAAGTCTAATCATTAAAATGGTTGTAACTTTAATTAGGCTTAACCGAATTTAAAAAACTTTGACTAATTTGATAAATAATTGAATGCACTTTTAAATACCATGTAATCTGGTTTAATTTAGTGTCTATAGTAAGATTCAGAGGGCGCTATTGGTACAAAATACCCTATTCTGCACAAATTTCAATATATCTCTGTTTAGGATGAAGATATCAGGATGTGGTTTTTGCCAGTATTTACACTATTTCTCATTTTAATTAACTATCGAAACTTACGTGTACCTTCGAATTTGAAAACTTAAAAAAAATGGAGAAAATACGGTGATTGTCTCAATCGTACCCTCTGGCGCTTAATATCGAGACTAAAATAAATCAGAGTAAATTGTGTTTTAAAGTGCATTCAATTATCTATCAAATGAGTTTATTAAATTCAGAAGAACCTAACAAAAGTTACAGGCATTTAAATAATTAGACATTTTTGTTCTTCCGCGCATCTTATGTGAGACATAAAAAAACGACAAGATAGTTAGAATTAAGTTAAATTTACCGTAGATTAAAATTTTCATATTTTTCGCATCGCTTAATTTGGCATGTATTTGATAAAAATTCTTTTAATCTTTTACTATAGAGATAGCGTCCTCTTGCAGAGAAGCTATGAACTTAAAAATAATTTCCAGGGATTTCTCTTGGCCACTTTTACAATGATTTTTTTACAGCAACATGCTAGGATGTATAGTTTCTGAGATACAGCTGATGGCCACGCTTAATCAAACACCCGGTATATTGACTTTCTATATGTTTAAAAATTGAGTGCAATACTGTCATTTGACTGTATTGAAAATTCAAATCGCATATTGACTGTACAAGAATCAGTTAAATGTCAAAATTAAATCAATAATAAAGCTACAGTCGGTGGCTGTAGTTGCATTGTGTTGCAACTGTATGGTGTGCTGTTGGAAGTATTGATGTAGTTGGGCCTTACTTTTTTGAGAATGAGCATGGTATATCGGTCACCGTGAACTCTGCCCGTTACGTTAAAATGCTGAAAGCTATGGAGAAGACACATTAATAGGCAAAGAATATGGTTCCAATAAGATGGGGCGACTGCCCACACATCAAGAGTGTCAATGACTGAAGTGAGTCAACTTTTGGATGGATATGTCATTTCTTTGCGAGGAGATGTTGCCTGCCCCCCTCGATCCCTTGATTTGTCATTATGCGATTATTTTCTCTGTGGGTTTATCAAAGCAAACGCTTACATTAACAAACCGAGGAGTGCACCAGAACTAAAGCAGGCGATTTGACAAGAGGTGGCAGCTATCCCTTGACAAATGATTCAGCATGTGATATTCAACTTTCGGGAGAAATGGGCTTCATTTGGAGGATGTCATTTTTAAAACAATTATTTCGACTTTCGATTATATAGTAGCAAGTCCTTATGACCATATCAGGTGTTCATTTAGAAACCTGATCAAGTTGGCTATGAAATTTGTAAAACATTGTGAAATTCTCATTCACTCCTGTCAATGTTAATATTAACCAATTTATAAAAGTTGCCCACTCACACGAAAGAAGAAACAACACAACAACTATAAAAACTACGTGCTACAACTAATGATTAACACAATCTTATATTTATATCAGGTATGAGAAAACGTAAATTAAGCCGCGACTTCACTTATTCGTTCCATTTTCTTCTATCAAAAAAGCAACGCCTTCTCGATAGGGTTTATAAATGAACACCTGATATTTCATTAATAAAGTTTTTAAAAATATTAGTCTGTGCATTTTTTATTTAAAAGATGAAACTGTAAATAGAACCCTGCAACACCTTGTACTATGCTTTATACCACATTTTTTTTTTTATTGAGGACTACTCAAGTTTCGCAATGTTTAGTATCATTTTCAACTAATTGATTAAAATCAATCGATATTACAGACAATATATAAACAGTTTAGGAGTGAAACAATGAGTTTAGAGAAGCCTGCAAATTTACTTCGTGCGCTACACTTATAAAACACTAAATATATTGAAGTAAGCAGTATATTTTGAACTTCACTTGAAATCAGTGTTATTTCTGGGAGTGGAAAACACTCGTTTGAAGCTTCAATTCGAACTATTTTTCGTAGAAAAACGAATATGCGTAGATTTACAGAATATATGCAGTAATTGGGATCTTTCGACGGTTTTATTTAAAGATATTATTTTCCTAATTTTTAGAACATATAATATATTATTTATTGTTTTTTTACTAATATTTATAAGTTCAATTTTGTTTTATAAAAGTAGAAAAAAATAAAATATAATTATTTTGTCGATTTTAGAGTTTTTTTTTTTTGGTGTAATTAACAATGATGTAATTTTATTTTTAATCTGAAATTTTCAAGTTTAGTTTTACTTTGTATAATTAATTGATTTTTATCAATTAATGTATGTTTCATTTTTACGATTTTTTTGCGCAATATTCCAATTATTAATTATATAAATAAGGGCAATAATATTCATGGATTTTATGAACTTGGACATTTTCATCGAGTTATGTACAGTTTGTAAATTAAACGAGAAACGATTGTTATTAGAATGACTGTAAAATTCTCATATTAACTGCCCATGCAGTTAGTTCTGTTACATTCTTGAAATTCGACCTAACACCTACATTTTTAAACTTTTCTGTTAATTTACACACAAATTAATTAATTCAAAGAAGAAGAAAAAATACGATACTTAAGAAATTTATCGAATTTGCAACTTTTTGAGAATCTATCAATGAATGAAAATCTTATTTGCTGTTCGTCAAATTTCGATAAGGAAAAACCTGCGACGTTTATAAAGGCACGTAGAGCGTGTATAATTAATTAAAACAAATTATTTTTTAATCACCATACCGATGGACTAATGTACGCGAAGACACTTGCAAACACTGCGTTTCGCGAATGGAATGCAACCCACAGCAGAATACGAGCCACGAGACCGCGATAAACTGCGACACACGAAACTATGTACTTTTCTATTTTTGTTATTGACGTTGAATCAAACATAACATCATTTTTTAAATATTGTAGCCCATTGACAGATGCGGATTTGTAGCAAGACCCATAAACAATCAGGCGCCCTCTTAGACATACAAAAAAACAAACGTAATCATTAACATTTACCATCAACTAATGTCATGATTTTCATTAGTCATAACCTAATAGTGTAAATGTCATGTGTTTACAGACTAAGGCCGAGCGCAAGATACGACGCAGGCAAAGATGTTATATAGGCGACATATTACCTTTCTACCGTGACATCATTAGTTTCTATCTGTTATCAATCAATGGATTCTGTTCGAAACAGAACACCTTTAATTGTTTGCCACGTCGAATGTTAAGTTTGCGTTTTATTACTATGACATGTCAAAATACTCCAATTGCAAACCCCTCTTTTAGGGTTTATATTAGAATTTCATATCTAATTACTTAAAATTCAAACAAAAAAAGTATACCATTTTCTCAAGGTTAAAAAATGAATTTGCTAGGTATGATATACATGTTCCCTTTTTTTATAAAACGCATAAATACAAAAATAGTTAGTACATTTCAGACTATATATTTATTAAAAATTAACAATTACAACAAAAACTAAAGGAAACGAAAATATTTAATAATTTAGATCGCTATTAACATTAAAAAATTGTCAAATATTGTGTTGATACCATTTAACGTCTATCTTCTCCAAATATTTCATTAGATCTTTTATTTTTTTTATTTTCTCTGGTTTAATATTTTTTTGTGACACTGATTGCAAATTTAATTTCAAACTGGAAAAATGTTTTTATTCTTTTACTGACCCAAGCCCTTGGATCCGGTATGTGCGGTAAAATAAGATAAGAAGCATTTGCTAAGGATTCAAAAAGAATAGTTTTAATTTTTAGTGATTTAAGATGAATATTATTGATTCCGAGTTACATACTTAATAGTAAAACTCAGAACTAACTGAAAATATGTTCTCAGAAAAGAAGATTTTGTAAATGTGATATGCAAATCATTTGTTCTAAAGCTATTTCAAGTGTCTCTTGGCTTGGAACAGCTATAGAACAAATGATTTGCATACCACATTTACAAAATCTTGAGAAAATATTTTTAGTTAGTTATAAATTTTACTATAGAATATCTAACTCGTTATTTAGGTTTTACAGGCGATATGCATCCACGAATGAAATTATCCTGAACACTCTTTTTTACCAAACTTCAAAAATTATTTAAATAATCCTCCCGTACTGTGGTATCTATGACTTTTCATCGCTTGCAGCATTTTCTAACTGCAGTAAACTTCTTAGCAGATATGTTCGTTCCTTGAATATTATACTTTTGTATTTCATTAGAACAGAATTTTTATTGTTTATCTGTTGTTCGTTTGCGCTTTTGTCATTTATTGTCATTCAATATTACTGTCGTTACTATCATATGATTCATTAACAAAAGACATTGTTTCTTTCTCTACAAGCATATGGCAACAATACACACACAAGGAAATTTTCTTTGAATTATTCATATGCATACACTTCTTGTAGAAGAGTTAAATATGAAACTGTAAACGAGTGTTTTTCACTCCCTGTTTAAGCATGAAGTAAAATTTCGAGTTTAGAAAAGTCTGAACGTTTGGATTTGGACGCGTAGCATCCAAATCCAAATTCAGGCTTTCCTTAACTCGAAATTTAACTTTATGCGCCACGTGTATTAACCACTGAAAACGCTGTGTCCAATAAACTTCACTTGAAATCATGTCTTATATTTAAAAAATACCTGTAAATTTGGTTTGGTAGTGGAGCGACGCGGAGCGACCAAACCAAACTTTTAGGTTTTTTTTTTTAACCAGAAATGTTACTTCATGTTTAATCTGGAAGTGGAAAATACTCTTAAAACTCCAGATTAAACTCATTTAAAGAACAACGAATGTCTCAAGATTAACAGCATATACGCTGTAATTGGAATATGTGTACTTAAAAGAAAGTGTATGTATGTCTGATCTGGTCTTTAGGAAATAACGGATTGCTAGTTTTACATAATAGTTCAGAGATCTGACCTCTAAAAATCGCCCGGATTAGCTGAAGATTTGTGTGTATTTCAAGTACTGGAATAAGATGAAAAACGTCTACCACTCTTACCCCCGGGCTTTCCCCAAAAAATACCCTCATAGGGGGTAATATCCTACAAATCTGCACATGGAAAAAAAATGTCTCAAACAAAAAATGTAGCTGAGAGGATTTTGAACAATAAAGTTCCTTACCAATTATTTGTGAAATGAAACGTTCTCTAAGAAATAACGATTCAAGTAATCGGTCATTTTTCAGTTGCGCGCGCGATTGACACATTTGAGCAAACCTATAACAAGTCGACGCTAGAAATTCGATAACTCTTGATCGCAGTGTCCCACTGGAAAAAATAAAAGCGTGTGTCAAAGGAGAAGAATTCAGCTTTCTTGTAGAATAATTACATTTTACCATAGATGAAGTCAAATTCTACAAATATGTTAATTATATGAACACTGCAAGGTTATGACAGTATTTTACGATTTTCTGCATATTAATAAGTTATCAGTCCCATTGAAAAATACATATGGAATATTAATTTCGCCATAACCTCGCAGCGTTCATATAATTAACAGATTTGTAGAATCTGACTTTATCTGTGGGAAAATATAATTATTCTACAAGAAAGCTTAATTTATCTCATTTAAAATACATTTTTATTTTTTCCAGTGGGACTCTGCGATCAAAAGTTATCAAATTTCTACCGTTGACTTGTTTTACATTTGCTTAGATGTCACTTCGTGCGTGCAACTGAAATTCAAAATGACTTGAATCGTTATTTCTGAGAGAGCAGTTCATTTCACAAAAAAAGTGCTTAGAAACTTTTTTGTTCAAAATTCTCTCGGTTATATTTTTTGTTTGAAACATTTTATTTTTCGTGTGCAGATTTGTGGAATACTTGACATGGACACACATTTTCAGCTAATTCGGGCGATTTTTAGAGGTTGGGTGGTATTTTCGTCTCTGACGACTGGGCTATAATTAAAATTTATCTAACGAATTTATCGTAGTAATAATTATATTTATTCTAATCAATATTTACTAGTATAAATATTAAAGAACATAATAAAACCGAATGGTGAATGCGTC